>OX421326.1:22393200-23643200 GCA_949125395.1 Diaphora mendica
GATCATGCCTGGCGGGCCAACTGCCCAACGGTTGATGTTGTATGTTTGACTATCGGCGCGATGCAGAATTGGTAGTTTCTTCGTATTGTATACAGAACTAACCTAAATTTATTCATTAACACTACTAGTCAACCATAGAAAGATCTAGAAGAAACGATTACAAAAGAAATTGGTGATAAAACATTTCGAAGAAAACTATTCTATCAAATTTATGCATCACATTCAAACGAAACAGATGTCATCCACTGTAAAAGATATTGCAAACTATTAAACTAAGAAATATCTTTTTTAAAATAAAGAGATGTCCAGATAAATACCTGCTCTACGTTTCGAAAATGCAATCCGATTAAAAAGCGTCAAACTAGCAAAATAAACATAGCTATCGAAATATCAACTCTGTTTGCACACGTAATAGAGTACACACTTGTTTGTTGAAGACCAATTGTCATTTTAACGCTTTAGTCTGAATCCAAGGAACAATGGCTCTCGGGACGCGGCGAAATTCAATTTTAGATTCCTAGAAAGTTTGAGTCTGAATCTCATTTTGATATTTTAAATGTGCCTTTACGTCCTAGTTGGTCTCGGAGAAAATTTGTTGAATTCAAAAGGACAAGTATTTTCCTATGATTTGTCGCTGTCTTAGTGTCCCATCGGGCGCTGCATAAATGTATTATATTACAGTCAATAGAATTATCTTTTGAAACTTACAGAAAGATATTAAAAAGACACCATTCATAAATGCGAGTGTGTTCGTAATTTAAAAAAGTGTCTTGGGTTCGGCTCTCACTCAGAATAATTCTGTGTTTGAGTGTCATCATCATAAACCTTTAATAATTCCCGGCTGGACAAAAGTCTCACCTTATAAAGGAGGTTTTGATGTACTATACGATGCTGTAACAGTACTGTGGGAGAGTCACGCTTTCGCATGAATGGGCTGGCTCGACCGGAGTGAACCGGCCTCACAGAAAACCGGTGTGAAATAGCGCTAGCGCTGTGTATCACCGAGTGAGTAAGGAAACCGAAGGCCCATACCCCAACCACTTCCCCACTCCACCTCCCCATCCCCTTGCCCATCCCCCTCCCCATTCCCACAAAGGCCGGCAACGCACTTGTGACGCCTCTGGCGTTGGGGTGTCTATGGGCGGCGGTAATCGCTTACCATCAGGTGATACGTCTGCTCGTTTGCTCCCTATTCCATAAAAAAAACACTAGTTACTACATTATGGATTATGGGAGAGAGAGAACAGAGAGTACACCTGTGTTTGCGCACACACTTGTGCACTATAATATATCTTGCGTAATTGGCTCGTCTCCGTTGAGACTGGCCGCCGCCGCGCCGTGGCCGTAATCGCCTAGGACAACATCAACATGTCTAACGCAAACAAATAATATTGATTTACTTCTTGCACAATAACTATAAATTCTCAAAATTAAAAAAAACCCCCGATATAATAACCTGAGTTCCCTTTACAAAGTAAAAAACACGTTAAGCGCTTTCATTTGAGACCCCACTCGATGATATTTTGCAGACATTCGGTTACTCATCCCCACTTTCACCCCCATAACTTTAAAACGGCTCAACCGATTTTCATGAAACATTCTAAGAACACTCGCACGTAATTCACCTTTTATACAAAAAAAATTATTGAAATCGCTTCATCCGTTCGGGAGCTACGGTGCCACAGACAGACAGACAGACAGAAAGACACGTGAAACTTATAACACCCCTCTTTTTGGTCGGGGGTTAAAAAGTTGTACAATTACAATTCGTTGTACAATAAACGTTCGAAATATTGCAAATTGAGTATTAAAAAATGGATAAAACAATATTCAGCGCAACGCAAGGATTCAACTGATCCCGTTCAATGAAATTGAACTGTATAAATATATTTAGTTTTCGCAAAACGTGACCAGACGATATCTATTTAGTCTTTTTGGTTATTATTTAGTATTTCAGCATCTGGACACGTTTTTATACAAAGTTTATGTGGGATTCTAAGTATAGAATAATACAGATTCATTTATATTCTAGAATTAAACTTGTACTCATTCTACTATCGTCTTGTCCTATGGCATTATCCTTTGAAAATGCTATAGGGTGAATGTATTTCAACAAGTTTCATCAAGTGACGACAATCGAGAGTATAAATTACAGATTTATGTATTTATCCAAATACTCAGATTTATAAATGATACGAATTCGTAACCAATGAGTATATAACAAATGGTTGTGTCTTTTCTATAGTGCAGGAGCAAACAAGTAAACGGTTCGCGATGAAAACATCAATATGAGGCCATAGTCACTCCGATCGGACAAGCCCCTATGCGCATATCATTCAACATTATATCCTCACGTTAGGAATAACTAATTCTCAGCTCATAATTTCTTACTTATGCTGTACCTATCATACCATTCAGTACATTCTTATACGGTTGTACATGTTTCAGTCTGACCTTTCCTTCTAAATAAATGATTGGTTCAATCACCAACAAACAAAATCTGAAAATTTAGCAATACCCACATCTCTAGATAAACGTTTTACGTTTATCTGGTCAAATAACAAAAACCTTTATGAAGTTCAAACCGCATTTCAGGTACTGTAATTTAGGTAAAGGACGGTTAGGGTTATTTAGGATTACCTAACCTTCTAAAAGAAAGAAAGCGTGTGTTAGCATCCATTTAATTTCACATTTCAAATTCACGATATTCAAATTTGTTTCAAACCAGTGGACATGATGTGTTATAGACTTTCGACAATCCGATTAGGACTTATTAATCAACTGAGATTGAAAATGGTGATTTTAGGTCACTACCTGATATGAATTAAATTTAGATGAATTTCGAAAAGTTCGTCATTGTTGTGGGAGAGCTATATTTAGGAAAATATGGGTCGGGTAGACCAGAGTAATACAATGATTGAAGCCCTCGAGAGACATGACAACTGCATGATGATTAAGTCAGGTATATTATATGTAGAAACAGGTAGACGAAGATATTAATTATCTCAGTGGTACAGTGGTAGCGTATGCAACTGTTGTGCTTGGGGTCTTGGGTGCGTTTCACGGGTCGGTTCAAATGTTTGTATGATCTGCAAATATGTGTTTCGTAATTTTGATGTTTTCTATGTAGCATATATACTTTGTTTAAAAACATTGTATTCTATCAGTCAATCTCACAGAAACACCTGTTACATATTTTTCATAGAATCCAACCGAACCTTTCCTTACTACCTAATTCTACCTTAAACGATAGGACCGAAAAAGAGGGACAACATAATTTGTGGTTTTCATTTCATACTCCACCGTTCGCATAGTTTTTGCAAAAATGGGTACAAAGTTTTCCTTTCACGTATTAATATTATAGTTTGTATGTCAATAGAACATCTCTACCTCTCCGACTACTGGTTTGTCTTGAAAATACCGTCGAGGACTAGAATTAAAAAGAAACAATAGCTTTCAATTAATAGCGATTCAGGTTTAAAAGCTTTTTAATTTAGCAATAATTTGTTGTTAAAAGCTTTTATTATTAATCTTACTTTTAAACTAGACGCCAGATTTTAGAACTCCAAATATATCATTATTTCGTTGTATTATTTAACAATTTCGAAAAGGAGGAGGTTGTCGTTTTTCCTCATTTTGTATGGATTCTTTGTATTCAGTCGATTTTGTTAAGTTATTTTTCTACCCGACAACGGTGAAGCCAAAAGGAAGGGTAATGATTTTGACTGTCTATGTATTTTTATATGTTTCACCGTAGTGCCTAAACTACTGACCTGATTGGTAATGTGGCATGATGAACCGACGACTTGAGGAAAAAATCTGGTATCGGATGGATGCGAACTACCCAAGACTGAGATGTTTGGATCTGTTTGGGGAGAATTTCGTTCAGCAGGACAAGGTAGTAGAGCCAAGCTGATTCCGACACGACCGGGCCGACTCAACCGGGGTGGTGCTACACTCTCTCAGCATCAGCATTCGTGCTGTCGTGTTTCGTTAGTGAGTGCGAGACTGGAGGCTCAATTATGCAGAAACATCTCAATAGGCCGCCATGGTGTGTGTCACTATGCTACATTGTTGCATTGTCTGCATTCGTAATGAGTATGATGTCCACTATTTTTACATTTTGCTTATGCTTTCCATCAGGCAGAGTAGACTCACTTTGGTAGGCTCATATATATAAACTAGCTGACCCACGCAACCTCGTTTGCGCCCGTAGCGTGATATTTTTTTCCCGTTTTCGAAACATTTTTCATTGGTGCTCCGCTCCTATTAGTCGTAGCGTGATGATGTATAGCCTATAGCCTTCCTCGATAAATGGGCTATCTAACATTGAAAGAATTTTTCAAATCGGACCAGTATTTCCTGAGCTTAGCGCGGTCAAACAAACAAACAAACAAACTCTTCAGCTTTATATAATAGTATAGATAGAAGTATAGATAAAGCAGTGGACAGGTGCAGTAGTATAAGTCTTCTACTGTGGAACTCATACTAGTAAGTACATCGACCTACACAGAACGATAAATGTAATTGATGATAAGATATTTAATTATGTATAGCATTCCAATTCCACGATATCCAATATTCATTTACGTATGAATATTGAATACTCCTATTTCGCTCTATGCGTTCTGGTGATGGAACAAGCGAAGAGCGATTGTTTTTTTTTATAATATTCAACAATCTCTACCTCTGCGGTGACGCAATGACAGCATATGCGACTACTATGCTGTCTTGGGTTTGATTTCCGAGTGGGATCAAATATTTTGGCATGATCTGCAAATATTTGTTTCGGAGTTTGGGTGTATTCTATGTATAATTATGTATTAATTTAAAACACAAAAAGTATTCTCTCAGTCAATGTGTTGGGTGTTTTCTATGTATAATATGTATGTATTTACAAAAAAAAAGTATAAATGTATTTGTATCTGTTGTCTAGTACCCATAACACAAGCTCTGCTTAGCTTGGGACTGATGGCAGACAGACAGATGGCATTGTGTGTTAGATGTCCGAAAATATTAAAACAAAATGTATCTTTCATAGTACAATCTCCGCTTAGTTGGAAGCTAGATGCCTCGCACAACAAAACTGTGGAATGAACTGTCGCCTGCGTTATTCCCGGACCAATACGACCTTCAAACCTTCAAGAAACGAGCGTACTCCTTCTTAAAAGGCCGGCAACGCACATGTGACGCCTCTGGTGTTGCGGGTGTCCATGGACGGTGGTAATCGCTTACCATCAGGCGATACGCCAGCTGGTTTGCCATATTAAAAAAAAGGTGGCGTTGTGTATCAGATGTCCGAAATATTTATTTATATTATTTAATCCATATCTGGTTCGCCTAGCAGTAAAGATAATATTCAGGGTCTCTAAAAATGATGATGACATTTCTAACTTTGACAGATATTGTTGATATCAAATTATCTTGCATACAAATTTAAAATGAGACAGATGAGCTTAATGAGGATTGGCACAAAAAAGTGCTGTAATAGCACGCTATTTTTTTCTTCATATTTGACAAAATAGTTTTTTTTTTATGTATTAGCTGCCAAAATATGCCCTATAAGCTGCCCTAACTGATGGAAAGCAGGAGCTAAATCCAAGAGTGGTGGTCACCATTCTCAATGCGAATAAGGGCAGTGCTTAACTAAGATAGAGCGATAGGTTGGTTACAATATCAAAGTAGTATTATAGTTCACTTACATGTGTGTGTATTTTATCTGCCGTAAAAGAAATGTACCTGTATGAAGCTTTTTTGTAAATTTTGTATAAATGAACCCTGGTTAGATCGATTTGTCGCCTCCCAAAACCCCATGTATATACAAAATTTCATGAAAATCGTGGGAGCTGTTTTCGAGATTCAGATTGAATAATTAAATACAAGAGCTGCTCGTTTAAAGGTATTAGATATTTGTTAAATTAAACTTTTACCGCAGCTAGCTGAGAGAGGGTACATTAACGGTTACAATATACATATATCTATTGAGATGTAGAAGCTAATAGACGATGGTTGTCACATATCACGGCCTATTGCATCGATTCGTTTGCACTAAATTACATGAAAAAGAACAGATCATAGTCTAAGAAAACAAGTTCTCGCATTCCGAGAGCGACACGGTGAGACGTCACTATCCAGTTACCACTTTATAGCAACATAACACGAAATGAACCAACCAGAACCAGCGATATCGATGATGAGGTCATGTCGGTTTCTCTGTCTCGTCACTGTGTCTCGGAATGCCATACCTGGCGAAGTATATTGTTATACCATGGAACAGATGTAAAATATTAAATCAAAGATTACAAATTCACTATTTGATTTTTAGTTTGATAGTCAAAATATCTTCAGAAGATCAAACCTGTTTAAGTTACCTATAAGATATGAAAAATACTTGTAATCCAAGTGGCCGTAAATTTTTTATGACGTCACGATAAGTATCAAATCGAGCATTAAGGGATACTTCTTAGGTTACTTTGCATTTTATATTTCATGTTAAACTAGAAAGTGGCAATATTTATTAGTATTCACCTCGCTTGCCTCATAGCTTTTATAGGTGTATTTAAATGTATCGTCAATAGTCTAGTTATCATTGCACGGGCTCAAGTTTGGGATCAGATTCCGCATGTTAGATTTTTTAGGTTAACATTATTTTAAAACACTGCGTTATATAAATATTCTCAAACCTACTATAAGTAAGTTATAAAACCTAACAATATCATCTGTTACACGTTTATATAAGCATGATGTATCGTGTAAGCGACTACTTCCTCCCACGGATGATCCCAATACAAGAGATATAAGTATCCTCCCGCTTAGAATTAAAGGAGGTGGTGCAGAGTCTTCCAGTTGCCTTTCTCATATGGTGAAGAGCAGAAAATTGTGATTTCTTACCAGGCTGTGATATCTTTCGGGTCTAGTCGGACCATTTGTAATGCAGCATAGGTTTTCCACTACTATTTCATTGCACATTTATTAATAAATTTAAGCTTTACAAACATATACTTTATTTGATGGAATTTTTATTCTTGTGACGTCAATACCTATCGATTTTTATGTCAGCTAGTTGGCAGGTCGGTTGTTGACACACTATCTATCTTTCTCCATTAAGCAATGAAACAGTTACGTAATGTTGTACTATCTTTTAATAAATAATTTTCTATTGTAATTTAAGTAAATCAAATAAATAACTAAATATTTCGGACATCTAAGCTAAGCAGAGCTTGTTTTATGAGTACTAGACAAGTGATATAAATACATATTATATACTTTTTTTAATACATACATATTATACATAGAAAATACCCAAACTCCGAAACAAATATTTACAGATCATACAAACATTTTGATCCGACTTGGGAATTGAACCCGAGACCTCAAGCATAGCAGTCACATACGCTTCCACTGCGCCACCAAGGCACATAATATATGAAATAATTGATATGATTTAAATCGTCGTTAGCGTATTATTATTAATTTTATCGTTATTTGAAGGGTTCTATCAACTATATCTCTAGACGGAAAACTTATTTAATTCTGAAATTTTCCCCTGATTACCTGTAATCTCTGGTTGTCATTTCAGCAATATTAGATAGCAATAAAGAATTGGCCAATCACCAAGCTAATATGTCACGTGCAACTACTGCAAGGCTCACTCATTTTTAGGCTTACATACCCAAAGGGTAAAACGGGACCCTATTACTAAGATTCCGCTGACCATCTGTCACCAGGATGTATCTAATGAACTGATAATTGGAATTCTCATAGATCATGTTTTTATGTAGCCGCTATTAAAACAAACACAAAAAAAATTATTAAAATACATATTGAAGGGGGACAACACGTTTGTTCGGTGGGAGCACAACAAACGTGTTTTTTTTATCGTTTTTATAGATAACTAGCAACTCGCCCCGGCTTCGCACGCTCAGACTTTCATCCCCTGATTTACTGCCTTAGGGATGTAATTTCAAAAATTCCTTTCTTAGTGCTCACTTACGTTATATAAAGAACCTACATGCAAAATTTCAGGACTCTAGCGTCAGCGGCTTAGGCTGTGCGTTGATCTCTGGGTATGTCAGTCAGTCAGTCACCTTACTCTTTTATATATGTCGGAGTGAGGGTATCCAAATAATAAAAGTGATACAAACATTTGCCTCTATCGAACACTACGGAACAGTCTATATAAAGCGGCGCGATCGGCAACAGGACACAGTTCTCTTCAGATCTCGCGACGACCATATCTATTATTTGATCTGCGATTTATTGTATCTCTGTGTTTTATATTGTGTGTATGAGGCGATATTTATCAGTGGGGGAATTACTAGCCTAGGTGGCGAATTCCACAGGGCACCGCGGAGGAGTGAGCGTTGCCCCAACCCCCTCGTGGGGGTTGCTGATGGTGTTAGGTTGATTCGTATCCGTTTAGTAGTGATTAGTGTTTGGCTATAGTCCAGATTGGCAGTATCTGTGATTCATGTTCTCGTTTATTCTTGTGTCTCCGACATATATATATATATATATTTATAGATAAATGATATGATTTTAAATATACTACTCTGAGAAGATGTACGGCTTAATTTTTTCCGACGTCTTCAACAAGCATCGTTATATTTTGGTCAATATAATTAAAAATTTAACAAATTACACACAAAAACCTTCCTCAAGAATCACTCTATCTATTGGTAAAAACCGTATAAAAATCCGTGCTGTAGCTTTTAAGTTACTCGCGAACAGACATACAGACAGACGCGGTGGGGGACATTGTTTTATAATATGTAGTGATGGTACGCATATGCACTAGTCTGACTCGCACTTGGCTAGTTTTTTATTCTATCAACTGAAATATATGACTTGGACCACACACTAGTGGAGGAATCCTCGACAGTATCGGAATAGCGTGCCAATACCTCCTGATCCTGTACTATATGCAAAAATCGCTACAATATCTTGAACTCCATGGTTATTATTAAATATCCAAGATTCTGCGCTACCTATTTATGTGCACAATATTTTTGGAATTTGATATCAGATGCACTTAAATTCAGATTGTAAGTGTGATATCGTCAACCTATATTAGAGTATTCGAAGATTGCCAACATCTTGCGATAAATTTTATATTCGTTTATTTGAAATACATTTTTTGATTCAGCAGAATTTGTATTTACTAGAATAAAGTTACATTTGTTAGTTAGTCATGCAGTCGTTGGGTATCTACGCAATAAGTTTATGTCCCCGTGATGAAGCGAAATGATAAGAAATCTATAGAGATTGAAAAATTCTCGAAAAATATACAAGTAAGTAAAAATTTACCGATAATAATGGGTATTAAGATCTAAGAAGAATTTTAGTCGCAAATACTGAAGAGTGTAGACCATCACAATACAATCGTCCTGACTCAAACCTAGATGGATGTTTTAGAACACCTGTGTCAAACTTATCACAGACTGTTGTACAATCTAAAGTTTTTCCAATAAATCATGGAAACGGCCCTCAGAGGGCTAGATAAAAGTGTATTAATACCGATATCAAGGTTATCTTCATAACCTCCAAAAAGCCATCAATAAACGTGCCGAGTAGTGAACGGTAGACTAACGGATTTTATCATTAAAGAAATCCTTTGGCTACAGTTTTCGGCTCATAAATTACGTATCAGCACATCCCGCCCCTGTTCTAATAAATCTCTGCGGTTCCTTCCCACAGAGGGAATAACCCCGGGAAAAATTCCGGGAATAGTGCAGCGATAATCCTCCGGGTTGGAAGATCAAGTGACGTCATAGTGTGATCGTTGAGTGCTTTAGATATCTCATACCTCATTACACATATTCATATTGTTACTACATTCATGTCTCTAGCTTTCTAATAAACGCCTAATGAGCCTAATGGTTAAAACGTCATTAGTAAAGAAAAGTAAAACAAATAGTGATAAACATGTGGCAAGTACACCAAGCAAAATAGATCCAAAACAATCTTTATAAGTATACCTTTACCATATTTTATCCTCCACATTACTCACATTTAAAAAAAGTAATAAAGCCGTAGTCACACGTTGTTAAAGTGTTATTGTGCGTTTCTATGTAACGTGTCACTACGGCTTTTCAAACTTGTTTTATACTTTTTCAGCGTCGTTTTTATGTCGTAGTTGGGTTTTAGTTTTTCCTTTTTTTTAATTTAAAATTTTTTGGTGCAATTATTAATAAATAATATTTACATATTTGAAATGTACAAGTAACGCCCTTCCCAATGATACCAAACACGGCATATTTCTTTCAAATTTATTTTTTAATATAGTACTTTATGCCGGCTAGAGGGCGCCACATTAGATTCAGTGCATATAGCCTATAACCATCGGACGATCAAGACGCTTCTAACGATACATCAGTTGTCTAGTTCTAATTAGTAGTTAAGGAGCTATGAGGGAACAAATGAACATACATGCATAGCCTGTCAAAATCATAACCCTCCTTTGACTTTGCCGTAGTCAAGTAAAAAACAACCGCACTTACTACAATCACTAACAAAAACATGAGCTACTCAAACAACAAACAATACCTGTTTATATTCTATCGTATTTTTTTAAAATGTGACGTAAATAAAAGGAGCAAGTTGGCTGCATTTTGCACGGTGTCAAGCACACCGTGTAATGTGCTGATGTACCTATCGCTTTTGTGTCTATACACTATCCCGTATTACGTATAGTGATAGAAAGCGATGACCACCTGACATACCTGCCAAAAAGTTTTTTGAGCACGCACAGTAGTGTTAATTACTCACGTGACGTGATGATAATTTTGCCATGTGAGACGATGAGGGAAACTTATGGCTGACATTAGTAAGAACAAATCCTTGGAGGTCTTTTCAAGATAGATGTAAAACCTGTATTGAAAATCGTTTCTTGTATTAGCATTTATCTTAAACAGTACTAATGTTATCGGTTTCTTTTTGCGAAGCAATTCCATCTGCGTTTAGCCAGGGAGGGATAGCAAGGTCTAACGATGTCAAGGAATACTTTTGTTTCTTTTTACAGAGAAAGTGCAGTTAATACGTAACCTCCATTCTAAGGAAACAATAAGGTGGCACTACTTTTAAGTTGCAGGCTATAGGCGGCGACAGTCACTCACCGCCAATTGATCGGTGTCATATGTCTCTCAGGGTCATAGCACCAGTCTAAAATTCGTAGTCAACATCAGATTTACATATCGATAGAAAGATCTATCTCTACCGGTTCTCTATAGACCATGTAAATATTGAACGACGACGAGTCTTTTAATTAATCAGTCCACGTGATCAGTTTCTTTGTTTAGAATTTACACACAAACTGACAGACAATTTAGTATGTAGGTAATCGAAAGTAGTATTTTCGTACCTTTACGAATACATTTTTAGCTAAAATATAGAAACATTACTGTATACATACATTAATCATAATATTTGATTTAGATCAATGGTTTCAAGGAAAACACTAATCAAAGTTATTCAAACATTTACCCAATATCTGTATACATTTTGGTTCGAACGGCAAATAGGGATAGATTGCAATTACTTGCCTTTGCGTATACGTAATGGGATCATTAAAATGTGTGGAAGCTCCACGCTTCCTAGATTAAAATTGTGACCGTTGACAGTACCTGCGTTATATGTGTGTATTGTTTTTAATTTGTTCATAGTACGCTTACGGTAAACTTTACGCTTCAGAAGCGGATTGAACAATTAAAACTGTACATTATACTTGTAATAAATGAACAGCAAGGTCTTTTGTATTTAGTACGCGTTAGCTCTAATGTTGTATTCATATATGTACGGATCAAATTGATACACATTACTATTATCCGCTTCTAGTGATTTCTTTTGTGTTTGCCCTGGTTTGTTTAGGATTGTTATACCAAAATTAGCAAAACAATATACTTCATCTAATGAAATTACAATGAATAAAGAAGTTATTTCTAATCCTGCATTACCAACTTAAACCATTGAGTTGCTGTACATCATATGAGGCTTGATCTCTTGCCTGATATCGACATTTTATATTCACCTAATAATAAAGATTCACTATCAGTTTTTTTTTTATCTATAAGCCTGACAAAAGGACTGTGCCAGATGGAAAACTTGAGCAAAATCCCAGAGTAGAGGTCACTATACTCATTGTGAATGCAGACAATGCAACAATGTAGCATGGTGACCTACACTATGGCAAATATAAATAAAAAGTAAATATTGTTTCCGGTAAACATTATAAAATAATGATAATTAATCAAAATCAAATCATCTGTGTCTCTTGGTCTCCAAACTAAGTAAAAGCTTGTAAAATAGAAGCGAAGTATAATTAGATATTCCTGAAAGTCCCTCTTTTGAGTCGTTGATAACTTTACTGTTTTATCAAATCGATCCTATTGCATTTACCTAACTGACTCGGTGGCGCAGTGGCAGCGTATGCGACTGCTGTGCTTGAGGTCTCAGGTTCGATTCCCAACCAAATTTTTGTATGATCTGCAAATATCTGTTTCGGAATGTGGATGTTATCTATGTATAATATGTATGTATTTACAAAAAAAGTATAGATATAATTATATCAGTTGTCTAGTACCCATAACACAATCTCTGCTTAACTTGGGACTAGATGGCGTTGTGTGTTAGATGTTCGAAATATTTTATTAAATAATAGCCAAATTAGCAGTAGTTGAAGAAGTAGTAGAAATTGTTTTCGTTCATAAAGTCTACATTTTCATTTCGCTTACTTAACCCGTATGTAAATATAAAATACCTCTTTTCTCTTGTGCTAAGGCCAAGAATATTCATGGACAATGAGTTCTGCAAAGTAAGATCTTCTTAGCGCCATATGCATATAATTTGCGTAATTGCTCGGGCCCGGTCTGTGTCATGCGCGGATCTGGTGCCTAGATAGTGGATTAATACCAGGCTTCGCTATACCCGGCGACTGTCGCGGTCTCGTTATTTAGAGTGGTATTTGCTATTTTCATAATTCTACTGCTTAAGTACTGTATTGTACTGTTTAATAAAATGTTTTTAGTATGCTGAGCTGAGTATTGAAAAACTAGGCTATTTATATATTAAACTATTCATTTGTGCCTTTTCATCGGATCAGAGAGGTTATGGAATTTAAATTGTGCTAAAGTCTTTCAGCACATTTTAATCTACTCGACGGCAATGGTACCATATTGTCACAGTAAACTTGTGCTAACTACTTCTTTTCTTACATTTGTATCTGTGTGTGAATTTATCTCCCTTCTGATTTGGGGGAAGGACGAAGGTATTTAGCCCTTTCACCATTAAATTATAGACTAGAGTCCATATCTAATGGTATAAGGGTTAAGAAACCCCATATAAAACAGAAGATAAACACGAAATTCAAAGCTAAAGCCGACATAATTAAAAGGGCTTACCATCTCATTTAACCTATAATATTTCACGGTGACACGAACCGCAGAAGCAGCCTGCAGGCTCGATGAGATTATGCAGATTCCGATAACACAACACAGGGATGAGGCTGCCCTGTTTTATCGCTATTACGTGAACATGATCCTTCTAGTTGGTTTATGAGGGTTGATTTTCCAAATCGTGTTCTATTATATTTGCACTTTATGTGTTACAGCGGTTTTGTGTGATAAAGAGAGTAGGCAGATGAAGAATTATCTTTTTTTATACATTACAGAAGACTGTAAATTACCAGCCTTTTTATTACCGCTTTTGCCCGCGGCTCCGCCCGCCTGTATGTCGATTATCGGAAGTCCTTCCTCTAGAACAAAAGTATCTGATAGTATCTCCGTACCAAATTTCTTGTAACGCCTCTGGTGTTGCGGGTGTCCATGGGCGGCGGTAATCGCTTACCATCAGGCGATACGTCTGCTCGTTTGACCCCTACCTCGTTAAAAAAAACGGTGCACCGGGTTATCTGTGAAAGTGTTAAATACAAACAGATAGAGCTACTTTTGAATTTATAATATTAATGTGGATAGTAAGCCTTCTGAGAAGACAAGGAATGTACACTCTTTCTTGAAGATTTGAAAATCATATTGGTTCGGGAATACTACAAGCGACAATTTTCTCTACAGATTGGATGTGCATTGTAAATTTTTTTTGAAAAGTGCACGGTAATGAAGCGGAAATAATCCAAGTGTTTGTGGTAGTGTATAAAAATATATGATAACATAATAACCTCTTTCATCAAAAGGCTACATAATTACGTCAACGTTATATGCTTCTTTGATAACAGAGTGAACATTGATCAAAAGAAATTCCACAGTAATAATAAATTAAATTACCTTTACAAAGAAACCCTTTGTGACAAAAAAGTAGGTACACAAACACATTTTCAGATCTGAAATACTTTATATCATATAAAAATGAAATGTTATCTATTAATGAATTTGTTTTATTTTAGAGGTAAGGGCTATTAAAAGAAGTGTAAAATTTTCTTTGACGTTTTAATATAGGATTCAATTTGAAATGAAATCTCCATATTGCTTGTGGCTTTTTTTAAATAAAATCTACAGTGAGGTAATTCAGTAAATTGTTTACTTATTTGGTTTGAATATCAAGTGAAATGGTAAGTTTTATTACAAATTTCAGTTACTACAAGCAGTCATAGCATCATGGGTAAAACCTTGTTCGCTCTTCCAGGGTACGACTGCAAGCATCCAATCTACTCTAAACGCAAGTATTCATGCATAGCTGGATGGTTAAGAAGAATTTGTAGTACTGTGTGAACTACGTCAGACGGACGCTGAATATGCTAAAAGCCATTATTTTTCCTACACAAAAGATCCTCCGACCAGACGAGGATATCTTGCCTGGTAGGCTGATTCCCAATGGTTGATGTTGGGAAGTTATATACATGCTAATGAGTGCGAGAATTGCTAAATTGCGATTCCAAATTAGTAGTTACTCCGTAGTTCGTTACAACGTTGTTTGGTGTGCCTTTGATCTCGGTCTAGTATGTTTTTGTTGCGTTATATGTGGAAGCAAACAATAGTATTATTTTAGAGGAATGGAGTACAAATATGTAGAGGTATTACCTAATTGTAACTATAACTACTACCGTCCATGGACAACTACAGGAGACACAAGTACGTTGCCATCTTTGAATGTTCTCCCAGAGTGTGGAGGAGGGGTTGGTCTTTTGGGAACTTTGCTCGCTCGGTGAAAATCAACAATTCAAATTACATACTAAAACAAATTTCATTATGAAAATTCATTATCTGTGTGGTGAAGGATTAAGAGTACGAAAGGTCACTATCCTTATCCAGCCTATGGGCGTGTCGTGCCCATGTCATAAGAGGCGACTAAGGGACAAACTACGAAAGACAAGATCACTGCAAAGAAAAGAAGAACTTGAAACAAAGTCTACACCTAAAACATGGCCTAATCCTGACAGTTACTACGATGCAGTACATACATCCCCTCAACCCCTCTGGCCATCGTGGTATAGTAGACCTCTTTTCTAAAGAGAGATCTATGCCCAGCAGTGGTTTGTTAAAGATGGTAGATGATGAGAACGATTATAACAAACTAGCTGTTACACGCGTCTTCGCTCACGCAGATTCCCAGATTTACCCCCTTAGGAGTGGAATTTCAAAAAATCCTTTCTTAGTGCTCACTTACGTTATATAAAGAACCTACATGCAAAATTTCAGGATTCTAGCTTCAGCGGTTTGGTCTGTGCGTTGGTCTCTCGGTATGTCAGTCAGTCAGTCAGTCACCTTCCTCTTTTATATACATACTAGCTGATCCGACAAACGTCGCTTTGCCATAAAAAAATTGGAGTAGGTATAAATAAAAACTTTTTATAAAAAAAAAAAACCGACTTCCAAAAAACATCCAACGAAAACTCTCTGCCAAAAAAACACTTAAAAGCGTAAAATAAACTGGTTCTTCATAAATTGCCTATACTTAATTCTTTATTCATTTAAATAGTAGTATTATAATGTGTGCTAGGTACCTAAAATCTGTTTGAAGTCGGTGCCAAGTGACTATCGCTTAGACTTTTGTAATTGTTCGTTTGTATTCTTTTTGGCTTAGCACCGACTTCAAACGTCGTTTCCCTGATATGCTGGCAATTTTTTTTTTTTTTTTAATATTTTAGCTGCCAAAATGACTCTGCCCTGCCTGATGGAATGCACAAGCAGAATCCAAGAGTGGTGGTCACCATCCTCAATGTTAACAAGGACAGTGCAGCATGGCGACCAGCACTATGGCGGCCTAGTGAGATGCTTTTTCACGCCCCGCTTAAAGGACCCGGGATCATAGTTGGACGGAAACACGTGCGCTGGTAGTGAGTTCCAGGCTTTAACCGATCGGCACAGGAAAGAAGAACCGAATCGATGAGTGCGAGAGCGTATGTCTTCCACTCTGAGGCGGTGACTTCTGAGGCTGGCACGTGTTGTCCTGTAGAGGAAGGGAGAAGGCGGGACTAGTTGGAAGAGCTCTTCAGAACACTCCCCATGATAAAGACGATAGAGGACTGCCATGGAGGCGATATCTCTACGCATCTGCAGAGGCTCAAGGGACTCGGTGGCTTCAGGACTGCCGACAATTCGGATTGCTCGCCGCTGCAACCGGTCGAGAGCGTCGAACAGATACTGCGCGGCACCATCGCAAAGGTGAGAACAGTACTCCACGCACGAGCGAACCTGGGTCTTATAAAGAAGACACAGGTGCTCCGGCGAGAAGAACCGTCTCACCTTGTTTAGAACACCTAACTTCCGCGAGGCCGCCTTAGTGACGCCCTCAACGTACTCGCGCGGGTTTAGGTCGCGGCAGATGCCCATGCCCAGGATATCGAGTCTGCCTTGTAGTGGCAGTTGAGTGTTCTGAAAAGTCGGAAGGGGAAGGAATGGAGATTTTTTGGCAGAAAACGCGCACACCTGTGTTTTCTTAGCGTTGAACTCGACCAGGTTCTCAGAGCCCCATTGAGAAATGCGGCACAGAATATGGTCGAGTTCACCGACAAGCTCCTGTCGTTTTACCTCAATATCTGCTGACTTTGCTGCAGGACGTCTGAAGTATCTCCCATGAACTGTGCTGTCGTCTGCATAGCAATGAATGTTGCCAAGGGCTAACATGTCATTGATATGCAGAAGAAACAGCGTGGGGGACAGGACGGAACCCTGTGGCACTCCGGCGTTAATCGACTGAAAGTCGGAGGTCGCACCGTCGCAAAGGACTCTGATGCGGCGCTGGTGCAGGAATGCGGCAACCCAGTTGCAAAGTTTGGGGGGCAAGCCGAAGGCCGGCAGTTTGGAGAGAAGCGAACGGTGCCAAACCCTATCAAAGGCCTTGGCCATGTCGAGGCTGATGGCCAAAGATTCTCCGTGCCTGTCAATAGCCTCACTCCAAAGGTGTGTGACGTACGCTAGAAGATCACCCGTGGATCGTTTCGGCCTAAAACCATATTGACGATCATTAAGTAGGGAGTGATCCTCCAGGTAGTGGATCAATTGTTTATTGATGATCCGCTCGAACACTTTGCAGATAATGGGGGTGACAGTTATCGGGCGGTAGTTGGCCGGGTTGGAGCGGTCGCCTTTTTTGGGGATGGGTTGAACATTCGCCTCTCTCCAGGCATACCCTCGGAAGCATACCCTTTCGAATATTTTTTTTTTTTTTTTAAATCGGTCCACAACTGACGGAGTAATCGGGTAACATACAAAAATACATACAGTGGAACATAGAACCTCCTCCTTTTTGGAAGTCGGTTAAAAATTGATGTTGGTCGATTTTCAGGTCTACCCGATATGCACACCAAATTTTATAAAAATCGATCCAGCCGTTTCAGAGGAGTACGGTAAATAACATTGTGACACGAGAATTTTATATATAAGATATAGATAAAGGACGATTAGTTTTGTTTTCAACATTCTTTACATTTAACATTCATTTAACTTCGAGTCAAGCAAACTTTGAATACGTTTTACTACATAGGTGTCATTAGTATTACAAATATATATTTATTTGAAGATTTCTTAGCGAGAAGATATAAAACTAAAAGAAAGTCACACTGTACAAACTGAATAAGAAACTCGTAATCCAGACGACATATCACACGAAAATATAGCATACATTCTTCTTAGAAACATGACCTTAAAATTGAGTAAGAACCTGGTTGAATGCGAACTAGATGGCCGTGCTTATATTTCTGTACACGTACCGTACTGTTGTTCGCCAGCCAACGCGATCTCTGCCTGCCCAATTTCTACTATATTGTGTGTATATGTTCCTGTTTAGATATTGCGGCTGGAGAGTACTTGATTTGAAATCTTGATTAACACAATTTTCAGCAAGCTTTTGTTGGAAACATTTCACCCATATTTTATGATGTCATCACATTCGTGGGTAGATAACTCAATGGGGTATGTGAAAACGTGTTTTAGGGTTCCTTTCGTAACAAGCAAAAAAAAGACCCTTACAGGATCACTTTGCGTAACAATTTAAGAGTTACATGCCAAAATGAAATGGATGGAATGTTAGAAATGGGGATGAAAGATGTTGGCAAGTTTTGTGAAATATTTGCTCAACCGGATTGAAAACTTCGTTTAAGCCAGCCTATTTATGTCGAAGTATAAGCATCTCCGACGGTTAGAGATTTTAGATTGTGTAGAAGTTTACACAAGTCTGATAAAAATGAAATTGTACACGTAACTTCACCTGCATCTCTTTTGTATCAAGCTCGGCTTCTATTAGCCCAAGCGTGATGTTAACTATCTTACCTTAGGTAAGCCAGCAAAACATACATTTTAGAAATAACGTTAATATCGGTAAGATAGGTTCAGAGTTCATTGTAAGCAACAACGTGATACTAAAATTACATATTATAGATGTACTAAATAACAAATCTGTAAAAAAAGTTCAAGAATATCCTATTCACATAAGCAAAGTAAACAGAGAAGCATCAAAATAGGACCACCACTCACCTTCCAAGTTGATCCTACAATAATCACAAATTTAACGAAAAAACAACCGACTTCAATCAGGACCAAATTTAAATGGGACCACACGGGATGCACTAGCTTCCATCAAAATCGGTTCACCCAGTCGAAAGTAATGAGGTAACAAAAAAAATACAGTCGAATTGAGAACCTTCTCCTTTTTTTGAAGAATAAGATATCAGCGAAATAGTTCTATTTGCTGATGATACGTCACTTCTTTTTAAAGTCGATCGTAAGCAAACAGTTTTTGACGATGTGAATAGGGCACTAAATGATGTATTGATTTGGTTTACAACAAATAATCTCCTACTTAACTCAAATAAAACAAAGTGTGTGAGATTTACTATGCCAAATGTAAAACAGCTAGGCACTAATCTAACTCTAAATAGTGAAATCATAAGTATTGTAGACTCAACAGTATTCTTGGGAATTACATTAGACAGCAAACTACAGTGGGGAGCCCAGATAGATAGCCTTGCAGGTAGACTTAGTTCGGCAGCTTATGCAGTATGGAAGATACGTCAGCTCACTGATACGGACACAGCTAGGCTAGTTTATTTTAGCTACTTTCACAGCGTCATGTCCTATGGTATACTACTCTGGGGCAAAGCGGCTGATATTGAAACGATTTTTATTCTACAAAAACGAGCCATCCGCTCAATATACAATTTAGGTGCTAGAGTCTCTCTTCGAGAGTTGTTTAAATATATAGGTATTTTAACTGTTGCATCACAGTACATATTTGCAAATGTTATGTTTGTTAGGCAAAACATTAATGACTATAAGAAAAACAGTGATGTACACAATAATAATATAAGAAATAAGTCTAAACTCGTTGGTACCTATCATCGTTTACATAAGGTACACAACTTGTTCGAAGGTCTTGGTATACGTCTTCATAATAAAATTCCTACATATGTAATTGACCTTCCTATAGATAAATTCAAGCGTACTGTAAAAAATCACCTTATTAGGAAAGCCTACTATACGATTGGCGATTATCTGAACGACAAAGAGTCATGGGTTTAAGGTGTTATTAATGTTATTATATACACACTAACTTCTTTGTCTTGAAATTGAGATAATTTTTTTATTTTTTTTATTTTAATAATGTATAAAATTTGTTGGTATGTTGGTACTCCGGTATGAATTGTTTGTATACGTTAACCTAACGACATCTAATTCCGACATATAATTAAGTTAAGATTTTGTTTGTAACTATTTTCTGTATAATTTTCTTTAATAATTTCCTTTTTCTCTTAATTCGTTTGTTCTTGTTTAAATTTTCCTTTATCTGTTTCTTGTATCAATTCTACTTAATTTTCATCTTTCTTTTTTTTTCTTAAATACAAAATTGTTGATTGTTTTAGTTGCAACTTAGAAATGAAAACATACACACATACTTGTATAATGTAAATGAATACATGATGGTACTTTGGTACTTATCTAACAATGTTTCCCCATTTATTAAATACGCACTTGTTATTGTATGAGCACCTTGTCGACTATGATTATTATTAATTTCTTTGATATTGACCTGATGATTTGCTGTGCGGCCTGAGTACGCAGCTCAACTATGGTTGAATAGGTCGATGGCTGATCCATGCGTCTTACTCTATTTTACATTTGTGACATTTATTGATTATTTTATATTTGGACATATTACATCTTTTTAAATTTGACTGTGAGTGAAAGTGCTATTTGGATTTTATTTTCCATAAGTGGACCTCACAATATAACAATACAATGTCACAATATAACAATGTAAAAATCTTGCAGCTATCAGTAAGAACGACGCATGATTGGTTAGCTCATGGCTGTGCAGCAATGACTCCAAACCTTTTATTTTGTTTTCTTTGGTCGACTTCGTTCTCATTCAAGTCTCTTAGTGAAATATTGTAATACGTATTATTATTTTTTAAAAGGAGTAACAATGGAGTTTCTTGCCAGATTCTTCTCCATGAAGGGTAGGCTGCACTTGGAACTGGCGACTAGAATCACTCGATTTTTTAATATTAAATATTGACTATTCATACGTGCCTGTAAAATAAGTGCCTATATGAATAAAATATTTTTGAGTTTGAGTTTGAAGTCGGTTAAAAGGAAATTCATCCGTAGTTGTCACTACCAAGTATTGTTAAAGGAAAAATAATGTTTTTTAAAAAGAAAATGAATAGTAAGTAGTTGTGTTTTCCTTATTGTATTACACGTGCTGCAGAACCACAACGAAAATAAGACTAACCTATTGCTTTGAAAGTTCATTTTGAAAAGATATTTTTTATTATTTATTTCCTGTATTTATTCGCAAGTTAATAAATTTCCAGTGCTTGTAAACCATTGGATAGAAAGTGATATTATTTGGTAGCAAGATCAAAGTGGTTAGCGTGGTACAGTATTTAGTTTATACTTTTTATTATTTGCTAATTAATTATACTAATATTCTTTCTTTAAATTAGTTTGTATTTACTAATTGCTAAATTTTTTCATCTGTCTCGTTTTTACTTTCTGATACTGATGAATTTTTCGATTACAATATTTATTAATAAATAATGAAACTTGGTTTAATCCGTATCGCAGGACATTACAAACTAAACTAATACCTACTCTGATTTTAAAAATCCGAAAGATAAGTGTAGTTTGTGAGGATAAATGGATGTTTGTTAGTGTTAGTCAACTACTGCCTCGCTGGTCTTGCGGTTGGCGTGTGCGACTGCTGATAATGAGGTCTCGGGTTCGATTTCCGGGTCGGACCAAATGCTTGTATAATCTACAAATACTTGTTTCGGAGTTTGGGTGTTTTCTATGTCTAATATGTATGTATTTATAAAAAAAAGTACATATATGTATTTGTATCAGTTGTCTAGTACCTATAAAACAAGCTAAGCAAGCTTGGGACTAGATGGCGTTGTGTGTTAGATGTCCGAAATATTTATTTATTTCACTCAAAAAGTACTGAAGGAATTTAGATGAAACTTTACGGTAATAAAGCTTACATATCAAAATAATATTTCCTGGTTTATTCCATAGCTTAATATTGTTATACATTCTAGTTTTCTATAAATAAAATATACAAATAATATAAAAAGAACCTTCTAAGCATTCTATTCACATGTCTGTCTGTTGTCATTTCTATGCATGTACTTGATATGTCCTACATTCTTGAAGTAGAATACAGACACCAATGTGAGTTCGGATGCTGCGACAGTGAGATGATGCACATTTATATCCTTTAAAGTGAATAAGATCATGTTTGTGTTGTGAAAGACGAGTCTTAGACATTTCCATTACCGTCGTGTATTGAATAACACGTAATTAAAGTTTTCTTTGTTATGTATAGATAGAGTCTATCTTGAAGTTTCTTGAAACTTATCCAGATTTTGTAATAATTTTTATACAAAATGTATCGATGTTTTGTATTAACAAAATAATCTATTCATAAGCTGTATTTTATTGATTATTACACGATCGCGTTAGACAAAATTTGTCTAACGCGATTTATTTAAGTATGTTAGACTGATTTATATATTATGTTTTGAAATCAAAATACTTAACCACCTTGTTAGATATTTTTAGTTTGAGCGCTTTAATACTCGAAAATATGTATAACCATTAGCAACATCCTAAACTTTTATACTACATAGACATTGGAAAGTAATTTTATTTGCTTCTCGAAGTTGTAACATTAAAGAATTCGACATTTATATAAGTTTTTGTTTTATAGTATTTCATTATTAATATATTATGTATATTTCTTGCATCATAATTTTCAGTAAAGTGTTACTAATTATAAATATTAGGTCTTTACCTATGAAATTGCCTTTCTTCAGTACTGGTCATTTAAAAAAAAACAGTTTGTAATGGCTCTGTATTCTAAATTCAAATTAATTTTGTTTTAAAACCATGACATTCTATTTACAAACTCAGTCTTTTGTTTTTTGATTAGCGTTGTATTTTCATTACATTTGAACATTTTTCGTCATAATGGATACTTTAAAAAATCGTGTAATTATGGAATATGAGTTCCGTCGTGGCACCAACGCGACACAAACGGCACGTAACATCAAAAACGTTTACGAAGAGAACTGTACAAACGAACGCACAACCCGTTATTGGTTTACCCGGTTCCGTTCTGGAAATTTTGACTTGAAAAATGAAGCTCGTGGTCGTCCGGAGACTTTGGTTAACAATAATGAATTAAAGGCGATTGTGGAAGCTGACGAAACTCAATCTACAGCTGAGCTAGCAGCAGCTTTTAATGTAAGCATCAAAACAATATTGATCCATTTGCGACAAATTGGCAAGGTAAAAAAGCTTGATAGATGGGTGCCCCACGACCTTAACGATCGCCAGCGCAACGTACGCGTCGAGACCTGCCTTGCGCTGCTCAACAGGCAAAGAAATGAAGGAATTTTGAAACGAATTGTTACGTGCGACGAAAAATGGATTCTGTTCGACAATCGAAAGCGCTCAGCAAGTTGGTTAGACCTTGGTTCAGCACCAAAGCAATGCCCTAAACCAAAAATGATCCCTAAAAAGGTGATGGCCACTGTTTGGTGGTCTAGTGCGGGTATGATTCACCACAGCTTTTTACAAAACGGCATGAGCATTAATGCAGATGTGTACTGTGAAGAACTGGAGAGGATGATGGAGAAGCTTGCACATCTGCAACCAGCTTTGGTCAATCGGTCGTCCCCACTGCTCCTTCACGACAACGCGCGACCCCATACTGCGCAACAGACAGTCTCCAAGCTGCAAGAGCTGGGGATGGAAGCTCTCCCTCATCCGCCATACTCACCAGACCTTGCACCTACCGACTATCACTTTTTCCAAAATTTAGACCACTTTTTAGTGGGTATAACATTCAATTCCCGAGAGGCATTACAAAATGCCTTTGAAGAGTTTGTTGCCTCCCGTCCAGCTGATTTTTACAAGAAGGGCATCAATAAACTGCCAATGCGTTGGCAAAGATGTGTCGATTGCATGGGTGATTACTTCGAATAACAGAAAAAAAAAGTTTAAAAAAATAAGTACTTTCACTTATTGCATACAAAATGGCAATTTCATAAGTAAAGACCTATTATAATACCATGTAACGTGTATCATGTAGGTTTATGACTGTTGTACTGGACTATGGACTCTCAATTTACAAGCTTTTATTTAGTTTCGCCTGTCCCGATGTTTGTCTGTAATCAAATATTTCAAGTTCAATTTGATCCGATTTCCGATTTAGCTGAAATTTGAAATATACCTTTAGTTCTGATGACACTGCAATTATATATAATTGGTAGTATCATTAATACAATAAAAGGGAGTAGAGTCACGCTGATTTCAGCACAAACGGGCCGGCTCGACCGGGGCGGTACTAACCTCGCACAGAAAATCAACGTAAAATGACAGCGATCGTGCTGTCGTGTTTCGTTGGTGAGTGCGAGACCGGAGGCCCAATGATGCAGAAGCATCACTAGCCCGCCATGGTGTGGGTCACCATGCTGCATTGTTGCATTGTCTGCACGAGCAGTGAGTATGGTGACCACCACTCTTGGATTCTGCTTATGCTTTCCATCAGGCAGAGTAGAGTCATTTTGGCAAGCCATACATAAAAAAAAATGGACGCGTACATATTTCTGAACGTTTCACCCAATATGGTATCAAATGAAAGAGCTTGAAGTTATTTTTTTTATTAACAAGTAATAATAATAATCTTGTTATAAAAAATATATTTTAAATTAATCACTTGTTTGTTAGCAGAATATCAGAAGCATTTCGGGTATTTATATGAAGCGGCATAGGGCCGCCCTGTGAAACTGTTTTGTTTGAAATTGTTTTATGTTGTTTTCTTTTTCCTTTATTTTATTACTTTCGTTATCCATATCTGTGACATATATTCTTTCTTTGTTTATAGTGGTAATGTATCAACCTAAGCTATACAGTAATCCAGCCTGGTCTCTTCCAGATCCTATTAGTATTAACTAATGCCTAATAAGTATTGTCATTAAAATGAAATCTAGATCAACAGGCAACCATTCTAAATGACATTAGTTTTAGTAGAGTAATAAAATTTTACGACATTCAATTTTAGGTAGCAAATCTAGCTGATACGGCAAACTATGTTCTTAGCATAAAACCAAATTAAAAGATTTTATCTAAAATCATTCTGGAAGGAGATAATAAAGTTTCCAGTTTCACTATTCAGATTTCCTACCATGGAAGGAGGTGCACCTTTGTTTGGTAACTTTGTGAAGTTTTTTGTTTAAATTGAAAGTAAGATTGACTGTGAAGTGGGGTCTACCAATCTTTCTCTAATTAGAAAATCCGCTAAAAACCTTTTGTAAATTATATAAGAGTAGTCGTAAGCATACATATATAAATATACTCAGATTTATGTCACTTAAGGGTAAAGAGGAGTACTATTAAACTTCATATTTTATCGACTACAATTTTATTACAACTGCAGTTGGAGGGGCAAACCTACTGTCGCGAGCCACATATTATTCCAAATAATCGTTCTTATTGTATTTACACTAGGCATAAATAAATAAATAATATATAGACAAATAAGACTGCCTCGGTGGCGCAGTAGCGTATACGACTGCTGTGCTTGAGGTCTCGGGTTCGATGCCCGGGTTCATGTTTGTATGATCTGCAAATATTTGCTTCAGAGTTTAGGTGTTTTCTGTGTTTATGTATGTATTTACAAAAAAAGTAAATAATATGTTCTTATATCAGTTGTCTAGTACCCATAACAAAAGCTCTGCTTAGCTTGGGACTAGAAGGCGTTGTGTGTTAAATGTACGAAAATACTTATTGTAAAAAAAATTATAAAGACAAGGTAGTAAGCCACGCTGATTTCAGCACAAACGGGCCGGGTCGACTGGGGTCGACTACCCTCGCACAGAAAATCAACGTAAAATGACAGCGTTCGTGCTGTCGTGTTTCGTTGGTGAGTGCGAAACCGGCGGCCCAATAATGCAGAAGCATCACTAGGCCGCCATAGTGCGGGTCACCATGCTGCATTGTATGCATGCGTAATGAGTATGATGACCACCACTCTTGGATTCTGCTTATGCTTTCCATCAGGCAGAGTAGAGTCATTTTGACAGGGCCATACATACAAAAAAAAAAACAAAAACACCAAGAGCAATAATTGATCGTGTTCATCATACAATAATACTACTCACACAAGTCGTAAACAACGGAGTCAGGATACAAATCGTTTTAGTAACAAATTGGTGTATTCTTGAGAGGCATTGAAACCAAGATTTTTATTTTTGAAATATTCTAGAAACAGACATAATGTACATACACAGGAATATTTCTAATACAGGAGTTGTCTTTTTGTTTGTTAATGCATCGTTCTAATATCTGCATATTACTTCAGTCAAAGTGGTTTACAAACTCATACAAAGTGGTATTTAAAATGGAGAATGTAAATTCAGAATGAAAAAGTAACTTAAATGTCATTTAAGTATACACGGCAATGTTTACAGAGTATAATTTAATTTTATACAACGTAATAATTACTAGACTTTAAATAAAGGTTAGGTATCGATATTATAAAATTTATTAATCTTAATTTCATTCTAGAATGTTTTTTAAATTGACAGTGACGTCATGACACCATGACGCCGTGTCAGATAAATTATGACGATGAGGCTTATAATAGGTGACTATGTGTCACCTATTATAAGCCTCATCGTCATAATTTATACCTAAATAATCATTTTGTTTTTATGCCACAGTAAATTTAATAATTATTATTTTTACGGGAATTAACGCGATCACTTATTTCAAGGTATTACATACCTCTTTTTTGCCTGACGTTTCGACCAGGTTGCACTGGCCGTGGTCACAGGCTGACTGGCTCAGCGGCGCACGCCCTCCGTCGTCGAATCCGTGAAGTAGAAGGTTCTTCATCCACCCGCACATTTTCGATATTATTGATATTTTTGTTTCGCCATGTACCGTCACATACCACCACAGTAAATTTGTTTTTAAACAATGTATTTTTTTTATATTTGATACTGACAAAGTGACTTTACTCTGCTTGATAAAATTACTTTCTGACAAACTCATCATCAACTTCTAGATATGTAGTACAAAGCATTTTAGTTAATATAAACTTAAAAGGAAACGTAACTTAATTTGTTTCATTTTCTTCTTTCAAAATTTTTTTTTGCCTTCGGCCTCAATATAATGAAGGCGCAAATTTTGCAAAGAAAAAGTTTACGGGAATAAAGAGGATTAATTAAATAAACAATTTGTGTTTAAGTCACCAAAGGAAGACGCAAAGAAAGCATTTCCTTAAAAATATATTTTTTTAATGAATGAGGACTCAGGTTTATTTTTGAAAATATTTCAATAAGATCTCTATCCCTTAATCTAAATACCTAAATAGAAGTTCTATATCAAACTAAGGGTTGAGGACAACTGTCCCTCAGAATCAGTGACAACCTCTCCTCTAACCGATTCCGAGGGTTTCGGATCCGAAATCCTCCATAACAAACGAAAAATTAATTAATATCGATTTTCTCGACGGTCTCATCGTGGTATCACTCCGATCAATACAACCCATTCATATCCCACATTCGGTATACATCCTGTGTCAAAGAATACCCAGACGCAGAACAATTATTGCGATTTGTGAATCACACAAAATGTTGTCGTATGTGAGGTTTAAACCCACTGCACTAAGCGCTATAAAAGCGGCGTGGCACCCATTAAACCACTCCGCCATCTATGCAGTTATTTCAAGTTTTCAACCATATGCAATGATCTACTGTGGTGAGTTCATTACCGCACTCCAAAGCTCATGTCTAAAACTAAAACCAGTTACATAGCCAAAAGCCTCATCTTGTTCAATATGGCGGTCCATCACGAGTTGAGTGATGTATATCGACGAACTGCATAGCTCCAGTATTATTCGGGCTTTTGGCATATAATGGGCTAAGAAGTAAGATAATAGCGTTAAAATGACGAGGGGATGATTAAAATTGTCTCATCGAAAGGCGACGTGTAGGATAAGCACGTAATAAATGTAAGTTTTAGTTGAGAGAGCGACTATTTTCCATAAGATAAGCCTATTGCCAGTAGTGGACTAGTAAAGACCGCCTCTGATGATAGTGACTAATCAATAGCAGAACTTTCCATTTAATTTTTAGAATCAAACTCACTTGTACTTATTAGTAATTCCTTGATTCTAGAATGTATTGCAACAAGTTACATCAAGTGCCGACAATCGAGATTATAAATTATAGCAGAACTTTCATTGCGTAATGTAAGAGTATCTAGGTTTTTTTTTTGTAAAGCACCACGTTTTTTATATAGGTATTACCAGTATCAATAGTAATAGACTAACAGAGTATTGCTTGCGTATTGAGTATTAGTTAAATCTGTATGTATGTCTATGAAAGAGCATTTAATAAATTAATTCTAAAAAAATGTGCGATGATGTCTTGAATCCAACCTTCTCCGGACAACATGGCACCGCTAAGATGATTAAACGGTAACCCTGAACCTATATCTTTTTACAAAGTTATATATATTATTATCCTCCTCATAAGTAAAGATTAAACAAAAAGAAAAAAGATAACCCCGCTTGCTTTAGCAACTTGAAATATCTCTATATCTCATAAATTGGACCACAACCGAGAAAACATTAGTAAGTCTAGTTTACGACAACTAACAGGGAACTGAGTACTGTTCTCTCATGCTAAACTGCTGCGGTTAATGTGCCCCCCATTTATGCAAAACAGTGTCTCAGTATTTATGTTTACATGAGCTTGTTCCATGCATCTGTACGAGACTATGTGTTAACTCTTGGTGAGTATTACCGAGCAAGTTTCTACGTATCTCTTAACGATGGTAAATTGAAATGAATGTGTGCACAGTTCACTTAGTCTTATGTATGACTAGATTTTCATCTAGGATTTGTACAGGTGTGCTGATGAAGATAATGAGACCAAATCCTTTCTTGTCTAGTTTTCATCGGTCAAACGTAATGTAATACAGAAAAGAATTACAAGTAACCTTTTTCTTTAGATATTTAGTTAGGTTAAGGAACATTTCGATGACTGTAACTTTTGAGATACAGGCATCCATGAACGATGACAGTCTTCCTTCACATCTTAAAAAACATCGTATACATAGATAGGAAAGGAAAATTCAGGAATTAAGAAACCCTTACAAATCCACCTATTACTATTGCTGACTGAAGGTCTCTTCCAAGGACCGATAACTTAGCAGCCGTCATCCATCCGATGCCAGCCATTTTCTTTAATCCACGTTTCCCTAGTCGCAGTTTCTACTCCATTCCATCGGCTAAGAAACCCTTAACACCTATTAATAACAGCCATATCTTAAAACCGGTATATTATAAAACGCTCAAAAAGCAATGCCGTTTAATTTTTGCTGCATTATGTTCCAAAGTAATAAAACTTTTAACGATGTGAAAATTCTGAAAACTCTTTAACGAAAGTTCTTTTTGTGTAAAGTTAAACCTAGACTACAAAGTATA
This sequence comes from Diaphora mendica, assembly GCA_949125395.1. Taxonomy (NCBI): domain Eukaryota; kingdom Metazoa; phylum Arthropoda; class Insecta; order Lepidoptera; family Erebidae; genus Diaphora; species Diaphora mendica. The sequence goes on from OX421326.1 coordinate 22,422,649, forward strand.
ATAACTTTTGAACTTTCCGCTTCCGCAACATACACTAAATGGAACCAAACTTGATGTCTTTAACCTATCTCATAACTGCCTCGTTGGTCTCGCGGTTGGCGTGTGCGACTGCTGATCACGAGGTCTCGGGTTCGATTCCCGGGTCGGACCAAATGTTTGTATGATATGCAAGTATTTGTTTCGGAGTTTGGGTGTTTTCTATGTGTTATATGTATGTATTTACAAAAAAAAAGTATATATGTATTTGTATCAGTTGTCCAGTACCCATAACACAACACACAACACAACATGTATTGTGTTATATGTCCGAAATATTTATTTTATTTTATTTATAATAACTTTTGAACTTTCCGCTTCCGCAACGTACACTAAATGGAACCAAACAGAATGTCTTTTACCTATATATCTAAGGCACTATGGGACTGGTGCCTTAGGCACTTCTATCATAGTGCTCCGGGAGTTGCGCACACGTCCTTCATCTGACCCACGGAGGGCATGGTACAAAAAGCGTTCCCCGGAAAAAAAAATCTCTTTAATATGTGTATGTATGTATTAATAAACCCTAAGAGAGAGATATATAATAGTAACCCTAAGAGGTTGCTATAAATTGTTGGTTCTGTAAATTAATATTGGTTAATAATACATTATATTATGTCATTTATGAGTGAACTTTTAAAATTCAAAAGATTATAGCATGTAATATCTGTCTCTCTTTCAATCTGATAAATATATCAGATTATAGAGTATTTTAACTCTTCGGGTGGTACGGCACTTTAAGCAAGAGTTGCGGGGCCTCTTCAGGGTGGCCGCGCTGCGTAGGAATACGCCGATGCATTCATTCGCTAATTTCTCTATGATTTTCTAAGAAGACCTACTAATATTTATATTACATATTTGGATTCCTGATAAAATCTTACAGAGTAGTGTAAAAATATTGTAAAGTTAAGGAAGAGATGAAAAAAAAGATAAATTTGTATAAACTCGTATATATTTTTAACCCCTGACGCAAAAAGAGGGGTGTTATAAATTTGACGTGTCTGTCTGGCTGTGGCACCGTAGCTCGCGAACGGATGAAGCGATTCCAGTTTAGTTTTTTTGTATAAAAGGTGAGTTACGTTCGAGTGATCTTAACAGTTTACTGCTGGATATAGGCATCTCCTTAGTAAGGGTGGTACCATAGCGTCAGATTTCCAGTAGAGTATTTTTTAACTCGTAAATTCTTTGAAGTGAAATACGTCATGTTTGATACAAGTGAAATGTCATACACTAACAAAAACCTTCTAAATTAAGCAGAAGCAGTATGCATCCCACTTAGCCTAGCATACGCGAGATTTTGCTAGTGAAGCATACGTGGAAAGGGTGGGGTGTCATTGCCAGCGGGAATTCATACAACATTTTTACTGTAACAATTAGGATTATTTCGCACTACGAGATCATAGAAATACTGAAAATTATAATAGAAGTAATTCAGACTACTTTTAGTAATAAATTTCATGTACAGTATTTTTTGCCGAGTGAGATTAAAAGGGTGACAACGTACTTGTTACTTTGCATTACCTCTTAAGTTGGCGACGGTAGCCACTTATTATAAGATGACCCATCTTTTAATTCGCTCTCTTTGTCCTAAAAAGTGTTATTACCTGATTTTATGTTTTTCATGACTTTCATTCGTTGAGGTGAATACATTTGTCATGCCACTTGAAATACTTCCGCCATAAGTGCGAGATTATCGTAACAGGTTTTACAATGATTACTTGTGAACACTGATCAAATTAGATTTAGGCCATATTAAGAAGATAAACTAAACGGTAAACTGAAACGTAAATGGATTTAGATAGCTAAAATAAGTAGACTATTCTGAACGAATCCTTTTGTCCCGTTCATGAACTAATCTTACAAAATACTGAATACAATCTTTGATATAACAAAATTATAGATTTCATGCTATACCCAGAAGTATGTATGTAGATGACATTCTTTTTCATGTTTGGCCCAGCCAAAATGACTCTACTCTGCCTGATGAAAAGCATAAGCAGAATCCAAGAGTGGTGGTCACCATACTCACTGCGAACGCAGACAATAATAAAATAAATAAATAAATAAATATTTCGGACATCTAACACACAACGCCATCTAGTCCCAAGCTAAGCAGAGCTTGTGTTATGGGTACTAGACAACTGAAATCAATACATATATACTTTTTTTTTTTTTTTTTGTGGCCCGTTCGTGCTGAAATCAGCGTGGCTCTACTACCTACTAAATAAGGACAGTATGACTGAATTTTGATAACAACGCAACCTAAATGATCTCAGAAGTATTTTGCTAATCATGAGCTGAATGTATAAATCCCATCAGCTTATCGCTATCAGTGGAGCCCCAACTTGTCGAGTTAAAAGATATGCAAGCGGGTCAAACGGTGGGCATGACAAATAGTGGTGGTTGCGTGACGTGGAGCATGTTACGTACGTGATACATGCCGTGACAGACGGAAGGTGAAACGACATGACGGTACAGAAATGCTATTTTGAAATGAATTGCGTGCTACCATAATGGAATTTGATTATTTTGTCTTCGTGATTTTGTTTAGTAACGAAGCTTTTTATATGTATCTAGTTTTTGCCCGCTTGACTTGCGAATATGTCAGTAAAGGCGGTAAAAAGTAGAAATATCAATATATGTTACTTGCTGATAATGTAGCCATCTATGGGTGAAAGTTTTTAACATACAGGTTTTTAAGAGGACAACACGTGCCAGCCTTCGCAGTCACCCTTTTAGAGTGGAAGACATACGCTCTCGAACGCAACGTTTCGGTTCTTCCTTTGTGTCGAGCGATCAAAACATGGAACTTACTACCACCACACGTGTTCCCTTCCCATTATGATCCCGGGTCCTTTAAAGCGGGGCATGAAAAAGCATCTCACTAGGCCGCCATAGTGTGGGTCACTATGCTGCTCTGTCCACGTTCACATAGAGGATAGTGACCACCACTTTTGGATTCTACTTATGCTTTCCATCAGGCAGAGTAGAGTCATTTTGGTAGGTGGAACTTAAAAAAAAAACATGAATTTAGTGGTTGAACCGTAAAAGTGTAACAAACAAACTCAAATTCGCATTTATAATATTAGTTACAATAATATGATAGGTTATAAATTAATCTGACTGGACAAATGGCGTAGTGGTTAAAGCAATCGGTACGCCGCTTTCTACTGCGCTGAGTGATGTGCACACTTTTTAACCGACTTCCAAAAGGAGGAGGTTCTCAATTTTATCGTTTTTTTTTTTTATGTATGTACATCGATTACTCCGTCAATTGTGGACCGATTTTGAAAATTATTTTTGTCGTTTTTTTCGAAAGGGTATGCTCCCCATGTGGTCCCATGGCCACCATATCAGGATCTGATGATGGAATCCTAAGGAAATCGAAAGAAACCCTCAAATTTAGGTGAGCGCCTGCAATGAAGTTACGAGCAATTGTCTGCATGCCTTCGTATTCTGTAGACATCATTAAATTTTAAATAAAATGATGTTGAGAGACTTGAGAAAGACTAAAAAGCGAAAAATAAAAATAAAACTTCGTTTAAAAAAACCGACTTTAAAAACTAAAAAGTATAAAATAACTTAATTTGTATGTATACTAAAAAGTATAAAATAACTTAATTTGTATGTGTATTTATACATACAAATTAAGTTATTTTATACTTTTTAGTTTTTAAAGTCGGTTTTTTTAAACGAAGTTTTTTTTTGTGATGCACAAATTGTTGAGTTTGGGTGTTCTTTGTGTCCATTTCTTGTATGTTTGTAAAGTCTCCCGAAACTTAGAAATAAATGAGGGCGTTATCTTTTAATGCATGCAAAAAAAATGCTTGCAAGGTTATTCAACTTATTTTTCTTCACAGATAATATAAGTATAAGTATTATAAAACTTTCTATATTTGTCTCAAACATCAAAAAAGTGCTCTAAATAAAATAAAATCATAAAAATATTTATTACAACAAGATTCGGATTAGATAACCAAGCTGAAACTGCTGAAATACTTAGAAAGTACTTAATACCTTGATAATTCAACAGCTTTTATCTTCCTCATAAAACTTCATACAACATTCACATAAAATAAATTACTCGACCCAGCCACGATAATAAAAACACCAAACAACGAACTATTTCAAAGAAAGTAAGCCTATAAAGTACTTTCCTTTAAAAAAAATACTTTTGTGAAACATTAATGCCAAGTAACCATTTATAAAGTGTTTCTCAACGTGAAATTGTGAAATAAAAACACAAAAACAGACGCAAACACGGGTAAACAAACTAGCTATCGTTGGGAATAACGTATTTTTGGTGGGGGCCACTAAATCTGATGAAGCAGTAGGGATCAGACAAACAATAAAATGCAATGCAGGTTTTTTTATTTTTAATGTTCAATATTAGTCCGTAGAACAAAGACTTGTTAAAATATAAAATATTATTAATTTACACATTGACCCTAATTCTGTTGTTTTTTTACTAACCTCAATTTCTCTAAAATTATCTTCTATTCTCTTTCTTCTTCTATTTTAATAAACCGATTAAGCGATTATTTATGTATAGCGTCTATTTTTAGTGTGACATATCTATACTCTCGACGCTGTAGCATGGTGCGTGGTGGTTTAATTCAGTTTAATTTACTTTTCTCAAACATGCATTGAAATATTTTCGAAAAAAGAACACGCGAAGTATCTAATTTACGGACAGCGAAAAATAAATCCATTGCAGAAGCGTTTTTTTAATTTGGAACATTACAACGCTCTAGCAATGTTGTATGAAACGCTTATATATACTCTTTGATTGGATCTCTTTTATCATTCTTGGCATTACAAAGTCTCATTTTGAGCAGTGGACTTAGTTATAGGCTGTAGGTGATGATGAAGATTAAGAAATCTAAAATCTTGGTCTAGTGTTTAGTAATACTGACTGATGAGTTAGGGGTTCGATTCTCAAATTTATCCTGACGGATAAGTAATGTTATGAATAATAATAAGTTTCTTTGTCAATAAGCACTTTTTTTTTCTTTCTGATATGTGTGATAAATTTTCCGTCGTTATTTTTGCGAATGTATTATTTTTATTTTTAATAGTGTTCAATATTTATTGAGGGTAGGTGTAAAAAAGTAGTCAGTATTAGCTGTCGGTAACAGTTCGTCACCGCATCGGTCAGCGAGTTGAGTTTTACGTTACGTTACCATACGCGTAAGGGTCTCAAGGGAAAATAGTGTAAACCGGTGTGATACGGGTTTTGAATTTTCAGCCGTTAGTATAAATGATGTTATCAAGGCTTTTAAAAGTATAAATGTAAAGAAAACAACTGATTTATGGGGACATTCAGTACATACTATATCTGCAATAATTGACATGATAGCTCCATATTTAGCAACTGTTTTCAATTCTTGTATCGCATCTGGTGTGTTTCCTGATCTAATGAAACAAAGTAAAGTGATTCCATTGTTCAAATCTGGTAGTAGTTCAGATCCATCTAACTTCCGACCTATCTCAATACTTCCAACATTAAGTAAAATTTTTGAAAAATTACTTTTAAACCAAATGTTACAACATTTTATTAAGCACAACTTGCTTCATCAAAAGCAATTTGGTTTTACTAAAGGTCGTTCAACTACGGACGCGGGCGTGGAATTGCTTAAATACATATATGGCGCCTGGGAGGATTCACAGGATGCGTTTGGTATTTTCTGTGACTTGTCTAAGGCTTTCGATTGTGTCCATCATCCCACACTCATCAGGAAGCTACAGCACTACGGAATAATGAATAATGCTCTAAATATTCTAACGTCGTATTTGAATAAGCGACTTCAAAAAGTTGATATTAATGGTAAAACATCTTCGGGATCCCCGGTAACATTGGGCGTCCCACAGGGTTCTATTCTAGGGCCATTTCTGTTTCTCATATATATAAATGATTTAGCTTATTATGTAAGTGACAATCATGAGATTGTATTGTTCGCGGATGACACATCGTTAATTTTTAAAGTTAGGCGCCAACTTGACAGTTTTACTGAAGTCAACAGTGCACTCTTGAAAGTGGTACATTGGTTTAATACAAATAACCTTCTCCTTAATGAGAAGATAACTAAATTCATTAAATTCTCTACACCAAACGTTAGGCATGTTACAAACAATGTTCGATTGAATGGACTAGAGTTAGATCCTGTAGAATCAACTGTATTTTTACGTATTACTATTGACGCTAAGTTACAATGGGGTCCCCAAATAGAAAAACTATCCGGTAGGCTAAGCTCAGCGGCTTTTGCTGTAAAAAAGATTCGACATTTAACTGATGTTGATACAGCTAGAATAGTTTACTTCAGTTACTTTCATAGCATAATGAGTTACGGTATCCTACTCTGGGGTAACTGTGCAGTTATTAATGCCATATTTGTTTTACAAAAACGCGCCGTACGAGCCATTTATAAATTAGGCCCTCGAGTTTCTCTTCGTTCCAAATTTAAAGAGATAAATATTCTGACTGTATCTTCACAATATATATACGAAAATTTAGTTTATGTTCAAAAAAATATATCAAAGTTTACTAAAATCAGTGATGTTCATTCGGTAAATACCAGAAACAAACATAATCTTAGTGTTCACGTCACTCGTCTCCACAGAGTAGGCAACTCGTTCATGGGTCAATGTATACGCTTTTACAATAAACTCCCTATTGATATTAGGAATTTGCCATTAAAGAAATTTAAGAATACCATAAAATCTAAGTTATCCGCAAAGGGGTATTACACCATAGCAGAATATCTTGATGATAAAACCGCCTGGGATTGAGCTGCCCATTCTGCACATGCTGTTTATTTTTAATGTTTAAATTTATTTTGATGTGACGATAATTTATAGTTTGAAACAAATTCATTTTAAATTATTGCTATTGTTGTCATTTTTTTAAAAATCATTATCTTTACTGATTATTGTAATTGTGACTCAAATTGTAATTATCGCATTTATTTTATTGAAATAATGTCTTTTGCATATTGTCTGGACTTTAAAAGAGACGGTGATCCCTGAGTTTGTTTCGTCCTTTCTTCTCAGGGCTAGTCCAGTTAGGAAAGGCCGAACTCATCTGCTCAAAAAAAGTTTAACTTGCAAAAGTGTTCATGTAACCTAATTGCAGAATAAATGATTTCATTTCATTTCATTTCATTTTATTTCATTTCTCAACCGAGCCCTTTGCGTCTCTTGTAATATTTGAGTGTCTGTGTCATGATATTCACGTGTCCTGTTCTAGCTTCGTGTTGCTGTGAGCGTCCAAAATCAAACCTGCTAATATTGAAGATTGGGCAAGAAATATACTATACAAATACATTCACCTACACTGTACATATTCAACGACCCGAATCGAGAAAGTTCCGGGTAAGTACATTATTCTAACTTTCTGGTAGCGAGCGTGGTTCCATGGACTCGGGATGATTAGGGTAATAAAGACATAACATAACATATACTTTCTAGGAAGTACAATTAATAAAATCTTAGCTATTGATAAGCTTTTGTAAATAGTAATATATATACTATTTAGTACAGGCGTTAGCATCAGACGGCCGTTTAATATTATAATATCAACTTATTTTAACAACTTTTTAAAATATGTTCATAAGCTGCCTTAAAAACATATTCATAGAGGTAATAGTACATGTTAAAATTCTACCTGAATGCTGTATTAAATCATGACTATTAAACTCTTAAGCTGCTGTTTTTGTGGCCCCAACCGCGAAGTAAGCTGTAATATTTCGTAGCGCTAACATCTGGCGTTCGTAAGGAAATTCCCAAGCTGAAAACTTCAAGTTTCAGGATATTCTTTTTCATAGTTGCGTTGTCTTCAGAAGTTCAGTTGTCAGTTTCGTGTTAAAGAAAATTGTAGGATAAAATATTTCAATGATAGTGGAGCCGGCACGAGGATAATCTATTTACCAGTAAGTAGCTTCACATTTCTTCGTTGTTAACCATGAACAATTTCGCGTCTTCATAATTAAGTTGGAGATTAAATTTACAAGCCATTGGGTTCCCAAAATGTTTGTTTTAGTATACATATTAATAATTAGCAACCATTAATACTTATGATGTATTAATATAATATTATAACTTTATAAGCAACTTTAATCCTAAGGGGGGCCTGGTAATCTATGTGACAGGGACACCTGGTACGGATACCAGTCTCCCACAAAGGAGTTAACAAACACATTATAATGTAACTATTAGTGTTAAGCAACCTTTGTGGAAGAGAAATAAACGCTTATTATTATTATTATATTAATACGCGTGTCAGAACCGAACCACAATGCCACACAACTATGAGCTAGAGTATGTAACGACATTCTTATATTTATTTCTTTATTTTATTCAATAGGTAGAGATACATATAACAGATTAATAAAATACAAAATACAGTCTAAGCAGTACAATACAGTAAACCTGTCATCCAGTTACAACTGTACACAACATCAACAATGCTTCGTTTTGTCATAAAGTTAAAAATTACAACAATACGAAAAATATATTATAATTAGATACAAAGTTACAAACTACATAGATATTAAAGTCTGCTCTAACGTAGGAGAGAAGATTTGAAAGTATTGAGGATTTCATGAAAGATATCCCGCTGAACTGATCATATTTCTAAACACATGCATATTACAGACAAATTACAATCAGACACAGAATAAATGATGATGTTCATCACCCAATTATTTATCCTGGATGAGCATCAAACCTACTACTTCTTCCTTAGCAATCAAGATCACTAACCACTAGACCAACACAAGCCCTTATATATAAGGGATTCTTCCCTTAATTTTATTCACAACTCAATATATGTAACTTTACACAGTATAATTATGTTCCCATTCTATGATCCCAAATCACCAAAGCCTTTTAATCTTGTCCTCAAAAAAAAACTCATTAATCTTTTGACACTCACTTAAGCCGCCGTTAACAAGGCCCCATTCAGTCCCCATTACCCCTTGTTACCCTATTACACAACCACAAATTACTGTGCTCATGACGTGTCAACGTCAACTTCCACCATTAAGATTGTAACAACAAAATATTTTCTTTACAAATAGTGGTTCACCTTGTCACGGACAAATGGACCCATTAAGTCTTGAGCCGTAATGTGATGTTACCACGCTACGAGGCTTGTTTTGGCATTTTTGAAATGTGAATAATTATTAATAGATGTTGGCCTCGGTCTTAATAGAATCAGGATAGTGGATTATAAATAAAAACACTGATAGACATCAATTTTATTGATCTTTAGACTGATGGGTACAACTCGAAGAGGTTCTGAATTTGGAATAATTTCAATCTATACGAATATTTAAAGACCCAAAGAGTTTATTTTTTTGTTTGAAAGTGTTAGTCTAAATAAGGACGAAACATGAATGCAGTGTGAATCTTCATCGCTTTGCAACACCAAGAGTTAATGCCGTTGCCATATATTCTAACTACCGGGTAATGGAGGCGCTATCCATTGCATAGGGAGGACAAGTGAAGAACCTTTTCAAGGGTGCTCTTGACTAGAAATGAGAATAATCGAAGAGAATATCCAATATCTATATGATGATGTACTAAGAAGGCGGAGTATCACTACCACTCTTCATCAGATGGTTATCGTAAGAGGCGACCAAGGGAGCAAAAAAATTAACTTGATCCAAACCCGATACCAACTTATCTAGCCGTCCTGGTACCTATAGTAAGATAAAACTTTCTAAGGAGACGTTTATTTCCAGCAGTAGACTATCAAGGCCTGTTGACGTGAGAGATGAGAACGAATAGCGTGACAAGCTAAAATTCAAAATTTAAAAACCCAAGCACTTAATCGAGTAATCATACGCCAATGATATTTTTGCAGACATTCTGTTATACTTACCCACTTTCACCCCCATAACTTTTAAACGACTCAACCGATTTTCATGAAACATGTCTAAGAACACTCGAACGTAACGTCACCTTTCATACAAAGAAAATTAAATTGAAATCGCTTCATCCGTTCGCGAGCTACGGTACCACAGACAGACAGACAGACACGCAAACTTATAACACCTCTCTTTTTGCGTCGGGGGTTAAAAATAAATCTGGTTAAGATATTACCACAAAAAGAATTGAGCGCTACCATAAATATATATCACATATTTTATACGAAGTTCAATTATTTCGCGTTAGTCCTGAGGTTGACATGAATTGATACGAAATACGTATTGAATTATTATTTCTTTTTAGTGAGCAATTTCGTTAATCATTTTAGCTGTCGGGGTTGTTCATGATTATGTCTCGGTGGTTATTGATGTAGAGTAAATTATAGCATACGTTGGTAACGATATAGAGCTTTATTGTATAAAAAAGATTATTTTTTGCGTTGAAATTTCTGTTCAAATGATTAATTGTTTAGATTACATAATATAGTACCTATCTATAAATGTGTGGAGGAACGGATTCTACGTCCCTCCAACACAAAGGGAGGATCCTCCGACCAGGCGAGGTGATCATGCCTGGCGGGCCAACTGCCCAACGGTTGATGTTGGGATGTTGTATGTATCTTAATTGGTGCGTATTATATTTCTGTTGCGCTGTATGTGGAAGTCGCCACATCACTCCCCTCCAAGACCGGAGGTTGATATATGTTGAGTCAGCAGTCTGTGCTCTATTGCGGAGCTTGCCAGTGCCAGGAGTGAGCAGTTCCAGTGAGTCGGAACTGAGTGTCGCAAGTTCCAGTGAGTCGGAACTGAATGCCGCTAGTCCCAGTGAGTCGGGGCTGAAGTCCGCTTATCCCAGTGAGTCGGGATGGCAGGCGGTGCGCGGTGCTGCGGTGAGGTCCCCAGTGAGTCGGGTCGGTTGCTGCGTAGTGGCTGGCTGCTGCATAGACGGGAGAGATATGCTCTGCTTACATGGACCGTAGGTGCAGTGTGCTGTGCCTAGACGCTGATGAGGCCGTAGGGGTAACTAGGCTGGAACGGTCGCTTCCTGCGTGTGGTATATTCCTGTTGAGGCCGAGGTTGCTGGTTGGCTGTGAGACTTGCTGTGGGAGTGAACATGATGGTGGCGTGTTGATGCTGCTTCGAACGCTGCTTTCAATCACGTCGGGGTCACCAGTGTAAGTACTATGATAGTAACTACTTATCTCGTGTTATCCGAAGTAAATAAAAGAGTTCAACTCACTGTTATTATAATGTATTTATCCAGCACACGAGAAATACACAGAAAGTACATTAGGTAGAAATTGTAGGCACAGGCACAGCACATATAATAGTTAAGCAGGAAGATAGACAGTTCAAGATTAGCACAAGAGATCACTAGATATGAAGGCAGTATATAAATAGTATATAAGCACTAAGCTAACAATATAAAAGCGGTACATAAGGTTTAGGCAAACAAGCGTGCAGTCGGCGTCGATAAAGAATTCAGACTGTTTGAGACGGCGCACGCGCAAGGATTGCCGGTGCGTATCTCATATAGCTATGCATTTAGATAGCGTAGTGAAAGAACGTGTCTATAGAATTTATCGGCAAACATATCGACAAACCGATATGTATCGCTGTGAAATGTAATATTTATTTATGATGTACTTATATTATAAACGTGTGTGTTAATGATGTATATATTTTATGGATAATATTTTTAGTGTAGAATAAGTGTAAATATTGTAAATACATAATAATATATAATCTATGTGTTAATATTTAGTGTATTTAGTTACGTGTGTAACTTGTAGCAAAATACATCAATAAAAGTAGGGGGATCCCTACAAATGGAAAAAATACTTGACCTGACTTGACGGACTTAGCAATGTAATACGTTATGAGTCCGTTACACTATTTTTATGTATGGGCCTGCAAAATGACTCTACTCTGCTGATGGAAAGCATAAGCAGAATCCAACAATGGTGGTCATCATACTCATTGCGAATGCAGACAACGCAACAATGCAGCATGTTGACTATTATTGGTGGTGGCAAGTATTTTAAAGCTTAGCGGAAATTCGTAATAAGATTGACTCGAGAGGAGTAATATTACACATCAACAGAAAACTCACGCTAAACACTTTTTTCGTTGTTTTTCACCGAGTGAGGTTACTAGAGGGGGGGGAGAGAGGAATTTAAGGGCACCACCACACTTGTAGGATGGGACTAGGACTTGCAAGGTTCTAAGGGAAATTCAGTACTTGCCTGTTCCTTACCAATGGTTCACCTATGCCAGTATAAACCTTGAAAATATAAAGTTCATAAAAGGTAGTACTATAATATTTGAAATGCAATAAGCAAGAAGCGATAAAAGCTTAAAATAACTATGTTACACAGTTACGTGAAGGCTGTACTAGGAACGTAATAAAGCAGCCTTCGGGCAGAACATAAAGTGAGACTGTTTTATGTACATCAAATATGTGGAATTTCCTCAGGCGTAGTCAGCAATCTTTAGTTTTCAGGCCTCGAGAAACGCGATACAACGGTTTAAATATATCCATATAATAAATAATTCTGCTACAGGAAATTAAATTCCATATACATTTAAAAAAAAAATAGCTTGGATAACCTGTTTTACTCCTTAAAAAAGCTACAAAAGAGTTGATTAATTTTCAACTTAGGTTACAAAAAGTAGGTAGTAGAGCCACGCTGATTTCAGCACGAACGGGCCGGCTCGACCGGGGCGGTACTACCCTCGCACAGAAAATCAACGTAAAATGACAGCGTTTGTGCTGTCGTGTTTCGTTGGTGAGTGCGAGACCGCAGGCCCAATTAGTCTAGTCAACAAGTTCCATACTTGTTAACTAGACTAAAAGATGCAGAAGCATCACTAAGCGGCCATAGTGTGGGTCGCCATACTGCATTGTTGTATTCGCAATGAGTATGGTGGCCACCACTTGTGGATTCTGCTTATGCTTTCCATCAGGCAGAGTACAGTCATTTTGGCAGGCCAAACATAAAAAAAAAAAAAAAAAAAAAACGACTACAAAAAAGGAGGTTCTGCATTCGACTGTTTTTTTTTGTTTGTTACCTCATAACTTTCGACTGAACCGATTTTAATGATTCTTTTTTTATTTGAAACCTGGTACTTCCCGTGTGGGTCCATTTAAATTTGGCCGTTCTTGAAGTCGTTTTTTTTTGTTAAAATTTTGTTTATCTGACGGTATGTTTTTAATTTATTAACATAAATATCGATATAAGTAACGTTACAAAAACTTTTGGATAGTTTTCAGAGATTTACTAGTACATAATTACATTATCAGATTCTACCTTCAAGCTTCTTGATCCGGTCACTTCCAAAATCTCAGATACGTATTGTCAAGATAATTTTAATTTACTTGCAATGGCAAGAAGTAGGTTAATTTTCACTTCTTACATAATGCATTGCATATATATAATAGCATAAGTTAAGCCAATAAAACTAAATGAAGCCCATACATGAACCGGGCACAATTTGATGATCATAAAGTGTTGAACCCACAACATTTGGCGTACTTCGTCAAGTACTGTGCGACCGGCATTGCGGCTGCTTAAACCACTAGACCATACGTGCAATAAAAACTGTTACCTAATAGAAAATATCAAGAAAACAGAGACCTTTCATTAACTTCATTCTTAGCTCTGCATCACCTTAAGGTCGACTGGTAGAAAATGCCTACGGCATTAAGTCTGCCTGTGCAACAATTATGAATGAAGACTTCAATAAAAAATAAGTAAAAAACTCTCTGCCAAAAAACACTAAAAGCGTAAAAAAAAAACTTCGTTCAAAAAAACCGACTTCAAAAACTAAAAAGTATAAAATAACTTAATTTGTATGTGCTACCTATTCATAGGTTTTAAGTCAGTACCAAGCCAAATGTAATAGTAGGTACCACACTCGCTATATTTCGAGGCGCTCAAGTAAATTTGAGGGTTTCTTTCGATTTCCTTGGGATCCCATCATCAGATCCTGATATGGTGGCCATGGGACCACATGGGGAGCATACCCTTTCGAATACAAAAGGAAGTTTCGTATTCGTAGTATTCGAAAGGGTATTCCTGCTCCTTTTGGAAGTCGGTTAAAAATAAACTGGCTCTTCATAAATTGCTATGTACCAATTCTTGTCTATACCTAATTCTTTATTCATTTAAATAGTAGTATTATAATGTATGCTAGGTACCTAAAATCTGTTCGAAGTCGGTGCCAGTCAGTTTCGAAGTCAGAAAATATACGAAAAACATAGTATGTCCCTAAAAAAATGAGGATTGCCCTCGGTTTCCCTGGGATTCTATCATCAGATCCTGATATGGTGGCAATGGGACCACCTCGAAATCATACCCTTTCGAATATAAAAAGAATTTTTAAAATCGGTACACAATTGACGGAGCAATCAGTGAATATACATTAAAAAAAAATACATACAGTGGAACATAGAACCTCCTCCTTTTTTGAAGTCGGTTAAAAATAACTCCATCTTTGTTAGTAAACAACACAGAAACAATAGCAAAACATTAACATAAATTTTATATATTTTCAGCTATCTACTTTGGACTCTATCGCTGTTTTTATGGCCACACTCTAACACCGAGCATAACATTATATTTGAATATATTCTAATGTCGTCTTTTGAACACCAATCATGCTTTAGTTGCTTTAGCTTCAAACGCATAAAAATGTGATAGGGATCGTTGTTACGCGCTTGTATATGCCAGTCGACATCATATTGCATTTACCACGACTTACTGTATTTCATAGATGAATGGATGTTTTTTTTGTTATAAAAAACGACTCCCGCATTAGGAATATACATCCTGTGTCTCGGGGGACTACTGAGCTTTGCTCGGAATTATTTTTTTGGTAAATTTTATAAAAATGAATCCAAGCGTTTACCGTGGTAGAGCCGCTTCGGCATGAATGGGCCGGCTCGACCGGAGTGATACCACGGCCTCACGGAAAACCGGTGTGAAACAGTGCTTGCGCTGTATTTCACCGATTGAGTGAGGATAACGGAAGCCCACACCCCAAACCCCCCTCCCCCTACTTCCCCACCACATCCCCCAAGGGCGGCAACGCACTTGTGACACCTCTGGTGTTGCAGGTGTCCATGGGCAGCGTTAATCGCTTACCATCAGGTGAAACGGCTTCCATAACAAAAAGCTAGATCGATTTATCGATTTCGAAACTCCCTGCTTACTAAATTTCATGAAAGTCCAAGATTTTGACTAAAATCAGAATAGCTCATTTAAAGGTATTAAGTAAAACTGATTATATCCCTAAATATGATTATTTATTGCATTTCAAGATTGGCACTGAGTCCAAACAGAACAGAAGATACTTTTATAATTTTATTTATATATTTATTCATATCAACTGCTCGCTACACTTACAGTTACCCAATACGTGTAGCGAGCCATTACAACATTGGTGTTACAAATATGATAATTAATGATAAGATTTCATTAGCAATTCACACTCACAGTCGTCCGATTCCAAGCCAGGCAAAGCCCGCACTAAGGGAATCAGACAACTGACAAACACATTTCAAACATATACATATTATAGGTAAATTACACCCAGACGCAGAACTAACGATCATGTTCGTCACACGAAAGCTTGTCACGGGTAGGAATCGAACCCACGACCTGCGGCGCTCAGCAGTCATGATCACCAACCACTAGAGCAACAGGCCCGTCATTATCAAAACTTACTATCTAAAAAAAGCATACAAAATGTGACAAATCGAGCGTTCGCACCCGCGGCGCAGCGAGGAGACGGCATAATGTTTCCCATTGTATAGAAAAACACATGTAAGTATTCTGTTTTTCAGAGTCTTTTGTTAGAAACGATAATAATAATTTCGTACCGTAACCAGACCGTAACCAGACTTAAATATATGTATTATAGATAAATTATATCCAGACTCAGACCATTAATTCTCAATTACCACTCAGACAATTAATAAAATTATGCTCATCACATTATTGTTTGTGGTAATTGAACCTTACACCTCGAAAATAAATCCTTGAAGGATTTGAAGTTGAAGGAAAAATTGATGAAGGATTATCCTTCATCAATTTTTTTTTGTTTTATAAATGTATGGGCACATGTGGTATCCATAGTAACATCTTAAATTCAAAAGGAACTCTTTCTGTCAGTCTATCCGTCCGTCAGTTACGTTTTCCCGTCTCAACCACTACACCGATTTTAGGCTCCCACACATAACTGCGAATTCGCAACGCATCGCAAATATCTGCGTGCTCGCACGAATACGCCGCAAGAACTTCACGCCCCATCGCATTGCAGTTATGTGTGGGAGCCCTTAGTGAAATTTGGTATGGAGATGCTTTGATTCTTCAGGAAGGATATAAGCTACTCTTTAACGATATACAAAATTAAAATCAATCAAAATCAAATAACTTTGGAAACGTGACAATAAAGACTCCAGTTACATGCGGGCGGAGCCACGGACAATAAATAGTTTGGTATGGTATTAACTGACAAACTTCATTGCCATTGCATCATTTCTAGACTTTGAATTTATTTACCATAGAAGTGCTGGTTATTTTACAGTTTCTGAATGAACGACAATATTGATCACTACCCCTGTTTGAACTCTCGCAATCAAGTAGCGGACCGCTTTAATAAGGTTGCGGTTTCATCAGTACGGAAACGATAGAACATTTCTGAGAATGTTATAATGATTTTTCTATGAATTAGACGTTGAGGAATATTGATCGAGTGGCAGTAATTATGAAAAGACCTATTTCTTAGCGTTCCATGGATTCACCGTGCGGGTGCCGGGTCCATCGCATGATAGATGGGGGCAACACATGCGACTTCGACAGTGCCTGAGAATTGCGGCCCAGGTTTAGGTTTAAGGAGCACTCCATACGACGCGTCAACGCTCACCTCCACTGTCCGCCGTGTTACCCCCTCTACCTAACCATATTTGAAGTGAGCCTAGCAATGCCGCTTTGGATATTCGTTCAAGAAAAGAGCTTACTGAAGCTCTTGGCAATCCAAGGTCTTTAAGCAGGTTATAGAGGGATTTAGCTGGTATACCCCTCGCACCCACTTCCACGGCATACAGCGCAACGACATAACCATTTTTAGTTATTTCGTTGGTTAAGTCAAAGTACTTGTTTCTTTTTAAAGCGTGGTCTTTAGGGATGTTCGTTTCCCACGGCACCGTGAGTTCTACTAGTACTACACGCTTAATTGACATTGCATAAAGAAATATGTCCGGTCTGGACGCCGAGGCACAGATATCCTCCGGTATTCTGTAGTGATTTTCATACGTGTCCACTAATAATGTCCAGTATTGGCGGTCCTGGCGGTATTTATAATTGAGTACGGCTTTTGTGTGAGTGAAATCTTTTTTGTTGAGCCTTCCTTTACAAACGCGATGTTAGTTTTTATGTTGTTGTATTGTTGTTTTTTTTTTGTTTTTATGAACCTGAAGTTTGATTCGAACTTATGACAAATATGTTTTAAAAATAAGTTTATTTGTCTTTTTTTTATGATTGTATGACCCTGCCAAAATGACTCTACTCTTCCTGATGGAAAGCATAAGCAGAATCCAAGAGTGGTGGTCACCATACACATTGCAAATGCAGACAATGCAACAATGCAGCATGGTGACCCACACTATGGCGGCCTAGTAATGCTTCTGCATCATTGGGCCTCCGGTCTCGCACTCACCAACAACACACGACAGTACGAATGCTGTCATTTTACGTAGATCTTCTGTGCTAGGTTAGTACCGCCCTGGCTCTCAGCGTGGCTCTACTACCTACGAATACGGTTTTGTGTCTGATTGTAATTTTTTGTAAGTTTCTTATGCGTCAGTTAGTTAGTAGTTAACTAATTGTTAACTATTACCGATTAGTTATCTTTTTTTTCGATTAATCTTATGTGTGTTGACGTATTAAGAATATGGAGTGTCACAACCCTAATTTAATAGATGGCGACTTAGGCAACAAAACACAGGACAACAGCGCTGCAAAGAGAAGTAAAACTTAAATCAAACCCTTAGCAATTACATTAAAAAATACTGGTCAAAGAATATAATGTGATGTAAAAGCCAAAATCCCCTTTCTAAGGAAAGATCTCTTATTACAAGCCAGTGGACTATTGAAGGCCAATCGTGAAAGGCCACTTTAGATATAAATTTTACAGGCATGCATGTTTTTTATAATAATAAATTGAAACTTTGTTTTTTTCTGCATTGGATGTAATAGAAACACAGTCTTAATGCTTACAATTTAAGTCCTATTTCACGATGACATTTGATTTGGGTAGCCGTAAACTCAATGTGAGTTCATGTAACATTATTACAAATCAAAGACAAATGTCTCAATTTTGATAATTTTATGGTCAAGTTATGTTCTTTAAAGATATTGGTGATACTTTATATTGTCGTCCTTTACAGCTGAGGTCGAAGGGTCGAAAGTCTTCGTTTAGATAGCATAATATTCTCCCCAATTTAATTACTTGAATTTGACTTTGAAATGTCAAACTTGGTGAAGTTTTAAGATTTATTACTTAAGTAAGCTATATATTTACGACCATGATTAATCAACCCAAGGCAGGTTAAGTTTTGAGTCACATTTCTGATGTTTATAGGTAATATTTAACTAGACAGCGGTTAATGCATTTAGTTATTTTAAGACATTTTACTTAAGTTTGTCAATCAAAAAATAGAAATCATAAATATGTAAGTGCAAAAATTGCATTTCAAGAGAGAGAAAATATAAATTGTTTTGTATGAACGTCAGCTGCATGCACGAAAAAGGATGACTCATTATCCTGTTTTATTTTTTATGACGTTGTCACGATAAACTGTTGTCCGTAAACCGACTTTACAGACAACCAATTTTTTTTTATTTCACCTGCAGAAGCTCACAATAGTCTTAGTTGCAGTATTGCACCACGTGCCGCTTCTACGAAGCTACAAGACGAAGTCCGGATTTGAATGACAGCCCGAGAAGACTCATAAATACATGCCGAAAACGACATTCAGAATGGGGGTTTTAGACTTCGGGAACCTAAATAGCGAAAGAAAAAAATTGTTGACGATTATTTTTGTATAAAGTCAAGGTATCGTACCGATCGAGGCGACCCTTTTTATTTTTTATTTTTTTTATTTATATCTTTATTGTGCACATAAAAAAAAAATATATAACAAAAAATGAATAACAAATTTGTATAATAATATGTAACAATTGGCGGTCTTATCGCTCACGGCGATTTCTTCCAGACAACCTTAGTATGGATATTGGGTGTTTATGATATTAAGGCAGTTTATACACCAGCGACACACCATCACGCGAATATTCAATCAATAAATATTTTTTTAAAAGAAAACGTATACTTACACATATACACACATACACATAGACATACATATATATACAAACTATAATATATATTTTAAGTAAAGAAACCAAATCATTCATAGTGACAGATAATAATTCTTCACCAGGTTTTTAAAAACTGACAAGGTTTTAGCTTTTCGGATGGTCTCCGGCAAGCTGTTCCACAGTCTTACTGCTTGCACAGTAAAAGATTTGTCGGTAAACCGAGTGGAGTGTTGTGGCATTTTTAATTTTAAATTCTCCGATGACCTCAGGTCCTTGCAATGTGTGTTTCGCAAGAACTGAAAACGTTCTTTGAGATAAGAAGGTGTGAGAGGATGGAACAGAACACTGTATAAAAGAGAAAGTATATGAAGATTTTGTATCCAAGCATGGAAACAAGCAAACACACACGTTGATATTTAAAAAAACAAGGTTTTTTTTGCATTTTATTGATTTTTACAGTTTACAAGGAAATAATATATTATTGGTACATAAACTCCAAAACTCTTTCTGCAAAACTAGTGATCGATGTTTATCGACATAATAACTAACAATTCTTACCGGTTCTTCTCCATTAGAATAACATTTTAGAACCGAGCAACTTAAGTCATCAATGTAACGTTTTGAAACTGTCTGATAATGTCTACTTGAATTAAAAGCTATTTGCTTTACATTCTGAATTAAAAACAATTCAACACACTGGTAAAGTTTGCCACTAACAAGCTTCATCTTGGTAAGAATGGTGTAAACTAATTACGGCAAGATTTATTCGGTTAATAATCTTGTTTTACATTCTTCCTGACAGAGCCGTCGTACTGGTATCTCGGTTTATCTCGCGGCTAAATTAAGACAATTTTTGCTTACTAACTAACTTTAAAGACTTTTCTTTAGGAAAAATGTGTTAATGAGTCTTTTACGTGTATCATTTTGCTTATAATTATATTTATGCTGTAGATAATTAGTTTTCTTTTTCAATTACTGAAGAGGATGACGAGCAAAAAAGGGAACAAATTTAAAATCGACTTCGAATTTTTATTATATTTTTTTTATTTTATGGTATTGGTGGCAAACAATCAGACATCACCTGATGGTAAGCGATTAGCGCCGCCCATGGACACCCGCAACACCAGAGGCGTCATAAATGCTTTGCCGACCATTGGGGGATGGGAAAAGGGATGTGGGGAGGGGTTGGGGTATGGGCCTCCGGTATCCTCACTCACTCGGTGAAACACAGCGCAAGCGCTATTTCTCGCCGGTTTTCTGTGAGGCCGTGTTGAGCCGGCCCATTCATGCCGAAGCGTGGCTCTCTCACGGTTATGTTACTCTTATGTGCTTTACGCAACATGTTCTCAATTTTTTTTTTTATTAACCTGATTTTATTCTCATGCAATTATGGTCTGAATCACCACAAGGGCTGAATGGCAGTGACCATGTTTACTAGGTAGTAGAGCCACGCTGATTTCAGCACGAACGGGCCGGCTTGACCGGGGCGGTACTACCCTAGCACAGAAAATCAACGTAAAATGACAGCGTTCCTGCTGTCGTGTTTCGTTGGTGAGTGCGAGACCGGAGGCCCAATGATGCGGAAGCATCACTAGGCCGCCATGTTGCGGGTCACCATTCGTCATCGTTGCATTGTCTGCATTCGAAGTGAGTATGGTAACCACCACTCTTGGAATCTGCTTATGCTTTCCATCAGGCAGAGAAAAGTCATTTTGGCAGAGCTAAACATAAAAAAAATGGGTATGATAGCCAAGGCCTTACAGCAAACCGATATGAAGTTATTTTTCCGTTTCCTTTCACTGAGTGACTTAACTTACTAGAGCCCAAACTCCTGTCATCTCTGAGCTTTGCAAGTGTGCGTGTGGTGAAGGATTAAGAATATGGAGGGTTACCACCCCTACTCAGCACATGGGTGTCGTAAGAGGCGATTCAGGGAAAAAACTATGCAGGAGTACATCAATGCAAAGAGAAGGAAATCTTGAAACAAACCCTATACAAACCCGTCTGGCCAGCGAGGTTTAGTATACCGAAACCTTCTTTCTAAGGGGAAGCCTTTGTACAGCAGTAGACTGCTAAAGGCTGTTGATGAAGCTTTGCAAGTAGACATATATTGAGGCGGAGGAGGATTAGCCGCCGAACTGATTGACGTTGTTTGTACATTTTCTGTAATTTCTTGTAAAACTGTAATACGGTGTACAAACAGAGAGTTTTCTATCTATCTATGTATCTACCGTTGGGGTCAACGGGTTGTTGAGTGGAGACCGCGTCTCGGCAAACGTAGTGTAGGACGTCCACAGGCCAGCTGGAGTGATGACACAGAAAACTGATGTGAAATAGCTTGCACTGTGTTTCACCGAGTAAGTGAGGATACCAAAAGCCCATAGCCTAAACCATCTCCCTATCCCCCCCCCCCCCCATCCCCCAAAGGAAACTAACGCAATTGTGACGCCTCTGGTGTTGCGGGTGTCCATGGGCGGCGGTAGTCGCTTACCGTCTGGCGATGCGTCTGCTCGTTTGCCAGCTTATTCAGGCAGGAAGGAGCAAGATGCGGGAAGCCGAGGATCGAACCAAGTGGCGCGCAATTGGAGAGGTTTATGTCCAGCAGTGGACTGCGATAGGCTGATAATGATATATTGAGGTGATACCTGTACAGTATGTACTCTTGAAAACGATAATTAATTTACTTTATCTACATGTAGCTATTATTATTCACCTGGATCAACGCATCAGAATTGCATGATACCAACTGATGTTAATATTTTTTGTCTATGCAAAAATGACTACCGATATTTCTGATGGATTAACCAATCTCTCTGAAATATGCACATGAAACTTCGATTTATTGGCTCCCGAAGCTGGATTATTAAAATTTACTGCCAGCACCCTAGCTTTAATAGCGACATGAATCCTGGCAATGACAGTTTTAAAGGAACTAGGCTTTATGTAACTTTGAGTAATAAGTCTTATGTGCTTAAGCTCTTCCTAAGTACTTCAGTGACTTACAAGCTATGTATTATAACTTGAATTTCTCTTAATCTTAACTTAATTGTAGAAAACTAACTATAGCATTTGTTGCAAATCTATACATCTATACAAATAAATAAAATTGAAGTGTCTGTTTGTTATATTAGAAAAACATTAACAAAAAAAACCGACTCCAATCTGGACCAAATTTAAATGGGACCACATGGGAAGCACCAGCTTTCAAATAAAAAAATAATCATCAAAATCGGTTCACCCAGTCGAAAGTTAAGAGGTAACAAACATAAAAAAAATACAGTCGAATTGAGAACCTCCTCCTTTTTTTGAAGTCGGTTAATAACCACTTTTTACTAAATCCATAATTGTATATTGTACACGGTACATATATTAAATAACACTTTTTCATTTGTCTGTCTGTCAGTTTGTTCCAGCTAATCTCAGGATGGGCTGGACTGATTTTGACGGGACTTTCACTGATAGGTAGCTGATGATATAAGGAGTAACGTAGGCTACTTTTTTTAGACTACCCGCGGTACGATAATAACTGCGGGTAACACCGCGGGGTTCAGCAAGTTTAATATATTATAGCGTATGCCCGCGGCTCCGCCCGAGTATGTGGCGGTTATTGCGAAAAAGAGTAGTCTATTCCCTATCTTAAATTTCAAAGTATCACTATGACAAATTTGATTAAAATCAGTGCAGCGTTTTAGCTGTGAAAGCGTAATAAATGGACAGACAGAGAGAGATTACTTTTGAATTTATAATATTAGAATGAATGTATAATTTTTAAAAATTAAATAGACTACGGCTATATTTTTCTCATTTTTAATCGCCTTAATCACTATAAATTCTCAAAATTAAAAAAAAACCGATATAATAACCTGAGTTCCCTTTAAAAAGTAAAAAACACGTTATGCGATTTCATTTGAGACCCCACTCGATGATATTTTTGCAAACATTCGGTTACTCTTCCCCACTTTCACCCCTATAACTTTAAAACGGCTCAACCGATTTTCATAAAACATGTCTAATAACACTCGCACGTAACTCACCTTTCATACAAAAAAAAATCAAATTGAAATTGCTTCATCCGTTCGGGAGCTACAGTGCCACAGACAGACAGACCGACACGTAAAACTTATAAAACCCCTCTTTTTGGTCGGGGGTTAAAAAAAGGAGGCGGTTCTCAATTCGAGCGTATATATTATGTTGTTTTAAGTGTGTTCGCGTATAACTTCGTCGTTTATGAACCGATTTCAATGATTCTTTTTTTAATGGAAAGGAAATATCCCAACGGTGGTACCATGGTAAGGACATTAAGATCTAATGATGGCATCCAAGAGAAATCGAGTCGAACCTTGAAGTCGGTTTTTATTTTGTTATTTTTTTAATGTTATTGCAAGCCAACTTAAGTCAAATAGCCCTGAAAAAGAAACAAAAAAATTGAACAGGATCATCTATCTATTTGTCTGTTTGACTTTCTGATTGATCTACCAATAACTTCATTCACCGCACTATACACGGGAAATAATCACTTAACACCAGTATTCAGTGAAGCCATGGAACATATGAAAGCCTCAATTTTAGGCTGCTTTAGTCCTAAATCCTAGAAACCAACATCATAAACTTTCCATATCAAACCCATGGCATATACAACGTTGATACGGTATTTACTCCATGTTTATTTCGTGCATGCTTACCCAAGCTCATAAACTATAAGCCCACATAACTATAACAATAAAAGACATTAAAATGCTTTGCCGGGCTGTTATCTTGGCTTTGCATAACACCATCGAATCGTTGGCCTACCACCATAAACCACTCACAGAATTTCAGTCTTCATTCCCCAAATAATAAAGTTCAAACTACAATGAAAATTACCTGGAATTAATTTCATTAAACAATTTCGGAGTTATAACGAATATCGACTTTATTACAAGAGGTATAAGGTTCTACTGTATATTTATGTTAAGTCCGTGATACAGCCACATACAAAAGCGATAAGGTAACAGGAAATAAAGATTATTCAAAGAAAGCACGCGAACTATATCGTCTAGTTTGAACTGAGCTCTTAACCGTTTAAAATTGTTTATGAACTGAGTCCAGTATGACTTCAATGGTTGCCTTTGTAGGTTTTGGTAAATGAATTTATTTGACTGCGAATGAATTTTAAATGTTTTATTGGTCATGTACGGCATTTTCAAGAACTATAGAAGGCAGAGCCACGAAAAATATTGCTTTAGGAATGGTCTTTTGTAAATATAGAAGAGCGGAATGCAGTGTTTGAACTTGGTAGGCAAATAATTATGTAATTACTAGAAAAATGTTACAGACATCAATGTGCCTTACTGCCTTCATCTTAAGGCCGATTTACATCAGACGAGTGAATGCTCATTCATTTATTTCATTGATGAATTCTATTAAATTATTTTAGTGTAAACAGACATATACCAATCTTTCGTTGTTCTGTCTGCCTTCAAAAAGATTCTATACAATATTCTAAGAATGCTCGCTCGCACTAGGGCGCGCGAACAGTTGCTTAGAGCGTTCTTAGTTCTTATGTGTTCGGACGTGCTCGCTGATCTAATCATAATTGTGCAAAAATTCTAGTTCGTGGTTCTTATTCTTGCTCGTTGCTATTATGGTGAATATTATATTATAGCGCACTGAAAACGAGTTTTTGTTGACACTAAAAGATTAAGAAATAATTCTCTTTTTATAGCTTTAGCTCTCTGTTCGGTTAGTTTACACCCACCTTTAGTGAATTGTTATTTTTTCTTGATTTTCTACGCGTAGGAGTACTATTTTTCTTTCAAGTTTGTATAAGATGAAATAGCAAATATATTCTTTTCAAAGAAGTATATTGATTTTATATATTACTAGCTGTTGCCCGCGGCTCCGCTTGCGTGTATGTCGGTTATCGCGGCAAACAGTAACCTATGTGTTAATCTGATGTATCTTCTATACTTAAAAAAACCGACTTCCAAAAAAACATCCAACGAAAACTCTCTGAAAACTACTATTGAAATGAATAAAGAATTAGGTATAGGCAATTTATGAAGAACCAGTTTATTTTACGCTTTTAAGTGTCTTTTTGGCAGAGAGTTTTCGTTGGATGTTTTTTTGGAAGTCGGTTTTTTTTTTATAAAAAGTTTTTATTTTTCAGTTTTTAGTGCAATCAATCGTAGGTAAGTAGTAAGTTGAACTATTTCATCAAATTTCATCATCAAGAATACAAATTAAGGTCTATACGTACGTGTAATATTAAAATCATCCTCTAATCCCTAACTGTTGAAGAGTTTAACCTTCTATCATCAGCTCACCTAAATAACTTGAAAGTTTATGACTGAAGGTCTTTAGATACGTATGAAATTGAAAGAATTATCCTCCAACTCCTAACCGTTGAGGAGTTGTACCTTCCACCTTCCATCATCAGCTTACCTAAATAATTTGAAAGAATACGACTAAAGGTAACATATATACATATGATATTTAAAGATTTATCCTCCAACTCCTAACCGTTAAGGAGTTGTACCTTACATCATCAGCTCATCATCATAAAATGATGACTACCAGACGCAAATACCGGTGTAACTTCAGAAAATATACGAAAAACATAGTATGTGCCTATAAAAAATGAGGGTTTCCCTCGATTTCCCTGGGATCCTATTATCAGATCCTGATATGCTGGCAATGGGACCACCTCGGAAGCATACCCATTCGAATACAAAAAAAAATTTCAAAATCGGTCCACAACTGACGGAGTAATCGGGGAACATACATAAAAAAATAAAAAAAAAAAAACATACAGTGGAACATAGAACCTCCTCCTTTTTGGAAGTCGGTTAATAAAATAACATGTCCTGACTGACTGATTCATCATCGCCGAGCGGAAACTATTAAACTTGGGAATACAAAATTTGGTGAGTATGATCGTTTCATTAAGTAGATACCCATTAAGGAAGGAATTTTGGAATTTCTACCCCCAAGGGGGTGAAATAGGGGTTGAAAGTTTGTATGGAAGTCCGTCATTTTTTAAGTTAGAAACATGAAACTTTATTTTTGGGCTACTGATTAAAAATGAGTAAACACGTATTTAAGCGTTTCTGATAGATAGAGCGGATATTCTACTCCTTAAGGGTGAAATAGGGGTTGACGTTTTGTATGTAGGTTAGTCTGGAAGTCCGTCATTTTTAAAGTTAAAAACATGATAGTTTATTTTAGGGCTATTTAAGAAATATGAAACTTTATTTTTGGATTACTTATAAAAAAATGTAGATATGTATTTCAACGTTTCCTAATATTCTACCCCTGAGGGGGTGAAATAGGGGTTGAACTTTGTTTGGAACTTCGTGATTTTTAAATTAGAAACATGAAACTTTTCTTTTGGTTTGGGCTACTGATTAAAAATGAATAGATACGTATTTAGGCCTTTCTCGATATTCTACGCCGAAGAGATGAAATAGGCGTTGACATTTCGTAAGCGGGTTAGTCTAGAAGTCCGTCAGTTTTGAAGTTAGAAACATGAAAATTTATTTTAGGGCTATTGATAAAAAAATAGGAGATACGTATTTAAGCGTTTCCCAATATTCTACCCGTAAGAGGGTGAAATAGGGGTTGAAAGTTTGTATGGAAGTCCGTCTTTTTTAAGTTAGAAACATGAAAAATTATCTTTGGGCTAATAGTTAAAAACGCGTAGATACTAAGTGTCTCTGGATATTATATCTACCCCCTTTTTTGTGCGGAAATTCCCTCGGATATCAGCAATTTTTTTATGTCGGACTCGAACCGACTAAAAACCGCACACCGTCTCGGGTTCTAGAAACCAAGGAACCAGAGCGCCCTCAAAAGGAAATCCCATAAATGATATTTCTACCCCTAAGGGGTGAATTAGGTGTTGAAATGTCGTAAGTAGATTAGTTTGGAAGTCAGTCATTTTTAATTTAGTAGCCTGAAACTTTGTCCTTAGGCTTTTAAGTACAAATAAATTAATACCTATATCATCATTTATGGGAATTCTATTTGTAAGGGGTAAAAATAAGGGTCGAACGTTAGTATGAAATCCTTTTTAATGGGCTATTGATTAAAAATAAATAAATAGGTACGTTTAAAAACATGAATAAATTATTCATACATACTTACACAGTTTTAATTAAATATATTGTAAATAATCAACTTCCACGCGAGCAAAGCTTCGGGCAACAGCTAGTAAGCTATATTACTGTAAAGTTTCATCCAATTCCGTCCAGTGCTTTTTGCGTGATGAAGTAACAAACATACACCCTCACAAACATTCGCTTTTATAAATTAGTGTGATGTGATAAAATCGAATACGAAAAACAATGTTAAATTTATCACTACAGTTAAATGAAAAATTAGACATAACGAATGAAGCTTATTTTCAAAGCGTAAATAAAACTAAATTAATTAAGTATCTACAACTAATTAAACGAAAAAAATGGAAGGTATCTACAACTTACTAAAAGAAATTAAAACACCAACAAATAAGGCTAAGTAATTAAATATTTGCAACGAAAAACATCTGCTTACCTATGCCTATACCAATAACCTAACAAAATCCTATAAAAAAGTAAATTATAGGTACCTAGGTACCTATGCTATAATCTTATTTATTAATCTTACAAAATTCTAAAAATACCGAGAAAACCAATTAGAATCTACAAAAGACTATTTGCTAATTATTGAGGTACAACAAAAATCGCCTGCTTATACCTATGCTATAACCTGACAAAATCCTAAAAAAAAACTTCGTTTTAAAAAAACTGACTTCAAAAACTAAAAAGTATCAGTTAACTTAATTTGCATGTGCTACCTAGGTTTGAAGTCAGTGCCAAGCCAAATGTAATAGTAGGTATCACACTCGCTACATTTCGAGACGAACGTCAACGACGTCACCGACGCTTCAGTTGTTTTGTTCTACGCGAAGAGCAGCTATCCCGCTCAAGGTCACGCGCGGCGAGTGCGGTACCTACTATTACATTTTGGCTTGGCACCGACTTCAAACCTATGAATAGGTAGCACATACAAATTAAGTTATTAGATACTTTTTAGTTTTTTCTTTTCGGTTTTTTAAACGAAGTTTTTTTTATTTTTCACTTTTTAGTCTTTCTCAAGTCTCTCGTCATCATTTCACCTAAATAACTTGAAAGAATACGACTAAAGGTAACATACATGCTGTATAAAATCGAAAGGACTTCAGGTATTTTTTTGTAATAAAATCTCAAATGGACTATCTTCTATAGGTTACTATAATTCAAGTGATTTGAGGTAAACTGACTATCTGAGGTTAACTCTGATATCGTTAAGACCCGTTTTATATATTATGAAATTAAATGATGTCTACAGAATATGAAGGCATGCAGATAATTGCCTTAACTTCATTGCAGGCGCTTACATAAATTTGAGGGTTTCCTTCGATTTCCTTAGGATCCCATCATCAGATCCTGATATGGTGGCCATGGGACCACATGGGGAGCATACCCTTTCGAATACAAAAAGAATTTCCAAAATCGGTCCACAAATTGACGGAATAATCCGTGGACATACATAAAAAAAAATATACCGATGAAATTGAGAACCTCATCCTTTTGGCAGTCGGTTAAAAAAAATATACCGATGAAATTGAGAACCTCCTCCTTTTGGAAGTCGGTTAAAAATACAGAAGAAATATTATAATACCAAGTAATATTTATATTAGGTAGAACAAAAATCAAGTAAATAGTTCCAAAAATAACTTTTTATCCGAATTTACATTCAAGAACTACTACTGGGTTTTTAAGTCGATTTGGGTGCGTGTGTCGCGTAGGGAGCCGACCGACCGCGCGGGTACTGCTTTTTAAACAATTTGGACGTGTTTGGTAACCTACGCAGGGCAGTACTATGTATTAGTTATTCTGTGGCAGGGCGCAGGCCACGCGCCCGCGCTGCCTTTCGGGTACCTATCATAAAGATGTTTTGTATCATTTTCTGGTAAATTATGATGAACTATTATGTTATATGTTTACTCCTCTTTCAAATATTTTAAACTTAAAATAAATATCATAATTATAAATGACCATTTAAAGTTTATGGCATTCTAGTTTTTGGTTCAGTATCAATAAGAGCGTCCTCTCAAAAAATCTAAATTTCTTTAATGTACAGAATTGATCTTATACACTTTTCTTATGCGTTTAAAAGTAATCATATTACGTACCTATTGTAAAGTTAGTTACTTGATTCCAAAAGATGTCGCTGTTTTAAGCACAGTTCGTCAGTGAGCACAGAAACAATTTTCAAGAAAATGTAATTGCTTTAGTATCGATTAGAGAGCCCTCTAAAAAAATCATCTAAATTTCTTTAATGTACAGAACTGAACTGTTACATTTTTATTATACGTTAAAAGGAGTAATCATATTACGTACCTATTGTAAAGTTAGTTACTTGATTCCAAAAGATGTCGCCGTTTTAAGCAAATAAATTTTTCAAGAAAATTTAAAACAACCCTTTCTATGGAAAGAGAGAACATAAAACAAATAACTACCTATCAAATACTAACTATATACCACATTAATCACAATGCTTGTGCATAAAACGTTCCCACGATTATTTTGAATATTTAAGTCATGCGGGCACAACCAAACACACAGATTCGACGTCTACAGAGAGATATAGATATTCTTTTTCCTATGGATAGAGAGGTTGCGATAAATCAAATACTTAATGCTACACCGAATTATACGTAATACGTTCTACGATTATTCCACGATATATTAATCAAAGTGTTATTAATTACGCATGGCTGGCAATAGATGTCACTACATGTAGTTTCACGTAATGATAAATTCTTTATAAATTTTTTTTCCAATAGATGGAGATATTGTGATAAATTAAATACTTTATGCTACAATCTTCAGAGTATATCCTTTCTAACAAAAAAAATAATTATTGCGATCGGACTACTCGTTAACGAATTACAATTAATTACACATTTTGACTTTCATCTCCCCTCCCAAGGAAACCGTCCGAAATTTCGGAATAAAAAGTATCCTATGTCCTACCTCGGAGTATGAACTCAAATCATGCCAAGTTTCATTTGAATCCATTCAGTAGTTTCGGCGTGATGCGCGGCCAAGATACAGACAGACAGACAGACAGACAGACAGACAGACAGACAAAAATGAAAAAAAAAATAGTTTTCGTTTCAGTATCGATAACAGAGTGCCCTCCAAAAAAAATTTCAAAATATCTTCAATGTACAGAATTTGACCTGTTACATTTTTATTATAAGTATAGATTTTAAATCAATTCGTAACTAACTTTTTTCGACGACTTTTTTTTTGAGGTAAATTAAGTAAATTTTTCTAAAGTGGTTTTAAAATGGTTGTTTATCGCAACACTACACGATATTATTATTATGAAAAACCCGCTAAATACTCTCCAATTAATTGGTGCAGCTTTAAAGCAATATTTGTTAGGGAACTTCAATATCAGCGTATCCCTCTGGGCTGCCTATAGAGAGCTCCTCAAATTGTCGATTGCCAGGTTATTTTATGTTCAAAAAGAAGCTTAGTTTTTTTTTTTCAAGCACGTAATAACCTACCCCACCCGGTAGAATTGTATCAGGGAAAATTTATATTATAAATATAAAATTTATGTATAAAGGTAAGGCACTCATTATTATACATAAAGACCTCTGTTAACGTGAATGTAATCACAACCTTAAAAATAATAGTCCATAACAAATTACACTGCATTAGAGTTCGCTTCATAAACGGAAAAATATTAATTAACTCACCATTAAAACACAATTGAAATGAAATTTCACAAAAAATTATATTTCTTTCCTAGGACTGGTTTCATACAATAGGGTTCCTTTAAGTTAATTTGTTTTTTTAAATATGTTGCTTTATAAAGTAACGTTTTTCATTAATGTAGTTATAATGAACTTTTGATTTGTTATATTTCTACGTTTTGCTTGACGTCTACTCGACTTTACTCGTTTTGCTTGATTGGTTTCTGCTATTAGTTTGGTGCATTAATATAAAAATAGGAAATGCCAACATCACTCTTCATCGTGTTCATTTTTACAAGCTTTTTATTAGCTTGCATGTACAGCGTGACAATACAATGTTATAATGACATGGAGCTGATCTGATGCTGGAGCTGGAAGGTGGCCATAGGAGCTCTGTAAAGAAACGTCGCAACATAATCGAGTTTGGACTCGTTTGATTCGTCTCGAGGCATTCCAGTAAAAGCTTGTTTTCAAAAAGCATTTTAATTAAATTTATTATATTATGTATGGTATTATATTATGTATGGCCCTACCAAAATAGCAATACTCTGCCTGATGGAAAGCAAAAGCAGAATCCAAGAGTGGTGGTCACCATACTCATTGTGAATACAGACAATGCAACAATGACGACCTAGTGATTCTTCTGCATCATTGGGCCTTCGGTCTCGCACTCACCAACGAAACACGACTGCACGAACGCTGTCATTTTGCATTGATTTTCTGTGCGAGGGTAGTACCGCCCCGATCGTGCCGGCCTGTTCGTACTGAAATCAGTGTGCCTCTTTGAATTTTTTGGATTGGTGTCTTAAGAGCCGAATAAGCACTGCAAAGGGAATATTAACGCACATCCAAACTTACATTATAAATTCGAAAGCAACTCTGTCTGTCTGTCTCTTACGCTTCCAAGGTTAAACCACTGTGCCAATTTCAATGAAATTTGGCATGAAGATACTTTGACTATCTCTCGCAGGCAAACCTATAAACTTATATTTACCCACATAAACTGAAACTGTCTGACAAAAACTCAAACAATGACAGTCTTACGCAAGAAATATAAAGGTAAAACTTCAATAAAAATCCCCAGACTGACGTAACACAATAATATCAAGTTTATTTTTACACAAAATTAATGAGTGTACTTAATTTCTGTTGAAAAAACTATCTATCCTTCTCTAACCTTTACAAATGACGTCTTAATAAAGAGAAATACACAACAGCGCGTCATAACAGTGAGGTCCGAACGAGTCTCATCACGACAAGCTGATGGGCTTTACATGATTGATGGGCCTTTGACGTCTGGTTCTGGTTGACGTTTTGAGGCCACTGCACTTGTCAACTTAGACCTACAGTCTATTTTTTTTAGATTTGTTTTGTTTGTGTGTTTGTGTTTTGTTTCAGTGCTAGCAAGGAATTTCGTGTAACTGAAAAAAAATAAAGCAATTAATTAACAAAAAAATCCCACCAAAAACATTTTCATGTAAAATGTTGCCAAGACGACTGCATATGGCTTACCCTGTGAAAAAGATATCAGATCTCATGTAGAGCCAAGGTTCCGAATCTACACGCCCTAACTCTACCAACCTTAACTTCACAAACTCTACATCTCAGTAAAAATGTATGGCTTCGCCGTTTCGCTACCATACCATCATGAAGGGGAAACGAACGCCTTTTGTGTTTGCAAATATCTAGTTTCTGAAGTAGTAGTAGGTAGTAGAGCCACGCTGATTTCAGCACGAACGGGCCGGCTCGACCGGGGCGGTACTACCCTCGCACAGAAAATCAACGTAAAATGACAGCGTTCGTGCTGTCGTGTTTCGTTGGTGAGTGCGAGACCGGAGGCCCAATTAGTCTAGTCAACAAGTTCCATACTTGTTGACTAGACTAAAAGATGCAGCAGCATCACTAGGCCGCCATAGTGTGGGTCGCCATACTGCATTGTCTGCATTCGCAATGAGTATGGTGACCACCACTCTTGGATTCTGCTTATGTTTTCCATCAGGCAGAGTAGAGTCATTTTGGCGAGCCAAACATAAAAAAAAAAAAAAAAAAAAAAAAAAGTAATGTGTTTTACGATTATTTAGTTTCTGAAGTAACGAAACAGCCAAGCCATACATTTTTACTGAGATGTAGAGTTTATGAAGTTAGAGTTGGTAGAGTTAGGGCGTGTAGATTCGGAACATTGGCTCTACATGAGATCTGATATCTTTTTCACAGGGTAAGCCATATGCAGTCGTCTTGGCAACATTTTACATGAAAATGTTTTTGGTGGGATTTCATTTCTTTTTGTAAGTTTCCTTTTCTTTTTCTTTTTTTGGGCTGTATTTCTTGTACATCTTCTTTCTTCTTTCGAAAAAGTCCGTGTACTAAAAATAAAACCTCGAGCATAAACAATTGTGAAAGTCTCATACAAACTTCCACCCCCCAAATTTGGGGGTTGGGGGCCAAAAGTAATAGGTTTATGAATTTTTCTGTTGTTTGTATACTAAACTTAGTTTACATACCAAATTTCAGCTTTCTAGCACTTCAGGAAGTACCCTAACAGTTTTGATGACCTAAAAAACATCGATTTCGTCACTGACACACTGATGGTGTCAGTGACGAAATCGATGTTCTTTAGGTATCAATAAAATCTAAAGTATCAGAGCTATGCAATTGAAACTTTGTATGTTTTATTAGTCTATTGGTAACATCATATCCTGAGAATTTGAACTATCTGGTATATCACCAAAGTTATGAGGGTTCAAAAAAACGACGAAACACTTCGAGAAAAGGTAGGTAGTGCCCTTCCGCTTCGCTTGGCTCGTCTTGGCGGGGGCACGACCGTGCCCCCAAATATTTATATAGGCAAAGAGTTAAGTATAAGGACAGGTAGTTTTACTAACTTTTAAACTTTCGCGTTCAATGATATAATAATTATTATTTTTACGGAAATTAACGCGATCACTTATTAAAAGGATTTACCTGACGCTTCGACCAGGTTGCACTGGCCGCGGTCACAGGCTGACTCTGCAGGCCAGTGCAACCTGGTCGAAACATCAGGCAAATCAGAGGTATGTAATATCTTTTAATAAGTGATCGCGTCAATTCCCGTAAAAATAATTAATAGGTCTTTAGCTATGAAATTGCCGTTTTGTATGCAATAAGTGAAAGTACTTATTTTTTCAAACTTTTTTATTTCTGTTATTCCAAGTAATCACCCATGCAATCGACGCATCTTTGCTAACGCATTGGCAGTTTATTGATGCCCTTCTTGTAAAAATCAGCTGGACTGTCTGTTGCGCAGTATGGGGTCGCGCGTTGTCGTGAAGCAGCTGCAAGAGCTGGGGTTAGAAGCTCTCCCTCATCCGCCATACTCATCAGACCTTGCACCTACCGACTATTACTTTTTCCAAAATTTAGACAACTTTTTAGTGGGTAAAAAATTCAATTCCCGAGAGGCAGTACAAAATGCCTTTGAAGAGTTTGTTGCCTCCCGTCCAGCTGATTTATACAAGAAGGGTATCAAGAAACTGCCAATGCGTTGGCAAAGATGCTTCGATTGCATGGGTGATTACTTCGAATAACAGAAATAAAAAAGTTTGAAAAAATAAGTGCTTTCACTTATTGCATACAAAACGGCAATTTCATAGGTAAAGACCTATTATTATTACAGGTAGTTTTGTATCTTTTTTATGAAATTAACAGAGAG
Source organism: Diaphora mendica (assembly GCA_949125395.1). Lineage (NCBI taxonomy): Eukaryota > Metazoa > Arthropoda > Insecta > Lepidoptera > Erebidae > Diaphora > Diaphora mendica. The sequence goes on from OX421326.1 coordinate 22,457,458, forward strand.
AACTATTATTATTATAGACCATAAATCTGCATTTCTATTCTATTTGGTAGTATACTTTTTATGTTTTTAAAATAGAACGGACAAATCACCAAAAAGTGACAACAATACTTATTGATTTACGATCGATTATATTACTTAACTGACTTGTTTACATTTATGTACCTATTTGAAGTTATTTGTTCTATTTTTAAAAAAATTATCAATCGCCTACTACAATGCACTGTGCTCAGAATTTGTACACTAATAGGCGGGTCTACACAGAGCGAGCAGTTTCTCAGAATCTAGAACTTTAAAAGGATTCTGTCTACCCCTTCGGGTATAACAGACGTCTGAATTATTAGTGAACAATAAATACCGACCTAATAGAGTAATAAAATCACAAATTTTAACAAAAAAAAACCGACTTCAATCTGGACCAAATTTAAATGGGACATGGGAAGCACTAGCTTTCAAATTAAAAAAAGAATCATCAAAATCGGTTCACCCAGTCGAAAGTTATGAGGTGACAAACGTAAAAAAAACAGTCGAATTGAGAATCACCTCTTTTTTTGAAGTCGGTTAAAAAACAAATAAGAATTATCCAATTTGGTGAAGTCAATCGGAAGTTATGCGCATACATACAATTCTGTGATTAATTTTTATTGATATAAAGGATATAGATTAATATTAAATCAATTTATTAAACTCAAAATAAGGAAATTCATTAGTAGTCATTGGGTATAACACTTTTAGACCGGTGAAAATCATAATTGAATCCACTTAAAAACAAAATTACGAACATAATGTGCGTAATAAAAAGCGAAATTTATATCGGGTGTTTTCCACTTGGTGGCGGTTCTGTGCCCACGAGATAACAGTTGCATTTCATTGATACAAGCTTATTCATTAATCAATTTCATTTAGTGAATCATTCATTGTTTTAAAATCAGTGTGCAATTTTAAATTCAATTCAATTTAAAAATGGCTGTAGTTTGGTTTTCAAACACTTAATTTCACCAGTTGTTGATAAATTTCGAATAGTTTATCTGACAGATAATGTGATGTATCTTCCATATAAATTGTGTCAAACCATCTGTCAGGTAAGCTATGTGAAAATTATCTGTGACTTGTGAAATAAGGCCTAAATATTCTACATAGTAATCAATTATATTCTTGTATAAATCAATACATATATAATCTGAATCAAACACGGCTTCAATGATTTTCATGAAATTTAGTATGCAGAGGGTTTCGAGGGTGATAAATCGATCTATCTAGAATTTTTCTTAGAAAATTTACCAAAAAAAAAAACCGAACAAATTTCGGTCATCCTCGGCCAGTATATTACCGTGGGAGCATGAGCATTCGACATGCATGGGCCAGCTCGACCGGAGTGATACCACGGCCTCACAGAAAACCGGTGTGAAACAGCGCTTGCGCTGTGTTTCATCGAGTGAATGAGGATACCGAAGGCCCATACCACCCCTACCCCCATCCCCTTCCCCATTCCCCAACGACCGGCAACGCACTTGTGACGCCTATGGTATTGCGGATGTCCATAGGCATCGGTAATCGCTTACCATCAGGCGATACATACATTGAATCCCTGATCATCCTGAGGATGTTCCCCCTATGTCCAGCTGTGGACTAACAAAAATGTTTGATGATTATGAATGTTATTAGTAATCTTTTTCTTTTTTTTCCGACTTCAAAAATAGGAGGAGGTTCTCAATTCGACAGTTTTTTTTTATTATGTTTGTTTCCTCATAACTTTCGACTGGGTGAACCGATTTTGATGATTCTTTTTTTGTTTGAAAGCTCGTCCCATTTAAATTTGGTCCAGATTGATGTCGGTTTTCTTTTGTTAAAATTTGTATATTATTAATTGTAACAAGCTTTTGCCTCGGTCCCGCCCGCCTGTATGTAGATTATCGTGGCAAAGAGTATCAAAATCAAATAGCTTTTATTTCTAGTAGGCATTTTTGAAACCTTACATATTAATGACTCTAGTTGCTTTGCCTGTTTCCTTCCTCAAGAATTTATCCATACTTAATTTCACTGACACTGACAATTCAGTCATGAAAGCGTAACAGATAGACAGACAGAGTTACCTTCGAATAACATATCATGGCGCTGTGAAACTTCTGTGCTTGAGGTTTCGAGTTCGATTCTCGGATCGGACCAAATCGATACCTCCTACGTATACTGAGTCAACCAGCAAATTTAGGTATTTTATGATTTTATATAAATGTATACAATAATCTATTATCTTTATGATAGTGTTAAAAAAAATTAAAAAGAACAATATTACTGAGATAGTTTCGCGTATACTAAATCAATTTCAACATCAGATAGAATCAGATAGAATATATTGTATACTCATTCAACTGACATCGTACCTGTACACGCGGGGTGTGTGGGGGGACGCATCGGCACAAGTGTATTGCGGCTCAGTATACGATGCACGGTGGTGAGTCGTGCATGCGAAATACCTCCTAAGTATACTGAGTCAACTAACATTATAGTAATTTTATAGGAGAGCGATTTGAAGACAAATCGCTTATAATTTTATGAAATTAATCTTAATTAGAGTAAATTAAATGTATCTTTTAATAAATATGGGAAGCTTTTCCTTTGGTATGAAAATATTATTTTATAATTATTTTGGTGTACAACGTACATGAATATAAGTGGTAGATAAACCATTTTACTATTGAGTCCCGCCGGTGTATACCCAGCCATGTACATAAAATATAATTTAAAACGAAAATCAGCATAAACATTTCATACCAGAGGAAATGCTTCCCATATTTATTGAGAGATACATTTAATTTACTCTAATTAAGATTAATTTCATAAAAATATAAGCGATTTGTCTTCAAATCCTCTCCTATAAAATTACTATAATGTTAGTTGACTCAGTATATTTAGGAGGTATCGAAATGTTCGTACGATCTGCAAATATTTGTTTCGGAGTTTGGGTGTTTTCTATGTATAATATGTATGTATTTATAAATAATTAAAAATTTTAACAAAAAAAACCGACTTCAATCTAGACCAAATTTAAATGGGACCATTCGGAAAGCACCACCTTTCAAATAAAAAAGAATCATCAAAATCGGTTTACCCAGTCGAAAGTTATGAGGTATCCAAAAAAAAAAAAAAAAAGAAATACAGTCGAATTGAGAACCTCCTCCTTTTTTGAAGTCGATTAAAAAATATATAAGTTTTTAGATAAGTTGTCTAGTACCCATAACACAAGCTCTGCTTAGTTTGGAATTCGATTGCTTAGTGCGTTAGTTGTCCGAAAATAAAAATGAAATAAAAAATAAGAAAATGATAAAAATTCCCTCTTCGTGCGTAATGTTGGAATATTAATCGTTTCATATTATATGATCTACATGTACCCTTCATACACACTGAAGGGAGGTGACAATCATTTTTTTGAATGCGAACGAAAATTGTGGATGATTTATTCATTCTTGAGCTTTACACGCGTATGACGTATTCGTTTTACACAAGAAAACACTCATGCAAAATTAAGGGCTTGCGTTCTAAAAATATAGCTTGCCAAAGAATTTATGCTTTTTAAAATATGGTATGCAACAATAATAATGAAAGTAAATAGTCAAAAGTCTAAAGTAAATTATCATTATCATAACAACATTTTGTATAAGGTATCATAAGACAGATAGTAGAGCCACGCTGATTTCAGCACGAACGGGCCGGCTTGACCGGGGAGGTACTACCCTCTCACAGAAAATCAACGTAAAATAACAGCGTTCGTGCTATCGTGTTTCGTTGGTGAGTGCGAGATCGGAGGCCCAAATAGTCTAGTCAACAAGTTGCATACTTGTTGACTAGACTAAAAGATGCAGAAGCATCACTAGGCCGCCATGGTGTGGGTCGCCATGCTGCATTGTCTGCATTCGCAGTGAGTATGGTGACCACCGCTCTTGGATTCTGCTTTCAATCAGGCAGAGTAGAGTCATTTTAGCGCGCCATACATAAAAAAAAGACCAGTGTACCCCAGCAGAGGCTGGATATGGGTTCCGTAGAAAGATTTTAATTTTTTTACTAGCTGTCTCCTATTACCCGTAGCGTGATAATTTCCCCCTATTTTTGAAACATTGTTCATTGGTGCACCGCTCCTATTTGTCTTAGCTTGATGATACACACATCAAAAGTGTCTAGGGATCAACATATGTGTCTAGGGATCAACATATATTTTTGCAATAACTTTTCTCCTGATTGATATTAATTAAAATTGTCTTTAAGGATTCATCAAATAAAGTGTTTTCGTTTGTCACAGTAACGATAAACCAAGTCACCTTTGCATTAATAAAGAAATATGCCATTTTCCTAATAAAGGGATTTTTGACATTTGAACCACTAACATTAAAGTTCGAAAAAAAGACTGAAATAACAGTTTTCTTTAAAATTTTATTAGGTAACTTAAACAATTAATAATCCGTGTTTCTACCGCGAACACTAACAACACAAGAATCGGTTTGGCATACTCAAAATGAGTTCATCCAAATCACGCTGTGGAATGGCCGCCCATGTTCGTTGCAACAACAAAAAAAGGTCTTCTTGCGACTGGATACCCTCCATATTCGGCAGAACTCTTCTCTGTAGCATATCCCATGCATGCTCAATCGGGTTCAAGTCTGGCGACTGAGCAGGCCAGGGCCAAAGCCACATCTCAATCTCAAGAAATCCGCATAAAAATGCTTGATCCCTAGACACTTTTGATGTGTGTATATAGCCTATAGCCTTCTTCGATAAATGGGGTATCTAACACTGAAAGAATTTTTCAAAGCGGACCAGTAGTTGCTGAGATTCAAGCAAACGAACATTCAAACTCTTTAGCTTTATATATTAGTATGAATTTATATTATTTCTGACATCTATCACAACAACGCCATCTAGTCCCAAACTAATCAAGGTTTTTATAATGGGCACTAGAGAACTGATTTAAATACATATTATTATGTACTTTTTTGTTAATACATACATATTATACCTAGAAAACAGACAAGCTCCAAAACAAATATTTGCACAAACGTTTGGTACCCGTGACCCGGGAATTGAATTTGAGACCTCAAGTACAACAGTCGCATACGCTACCACTGTGCCGCGGAGATACTCAAAACAATATATTTATTAGTTCTTAGAAAAACTTAGGTTTTATGCATTCTCTAAATAAAAAAGTAACATAATAAAACTATCTAAGCAACTGATCAACGCTTCTGGCTAACGTAGCTACGATCCGTACGATTATTTTTTTTGAAAATTTTGATTTATTCCATATCAACCTTTAACAATCCACTGCTAAACACAGGTTTCTGATACCATGCAGATCAGATGGGATGATGTAGGTTTGGTGTCCAGTTTTCCTTTCTTTCATATTAAATATCCTACTAATATTATAAACGTGAAAGTTTATAAATATGGATGGATGGATGTTTGTTACTCTTTCACGCAAAAAGTACTGAACGGATTTGCATGAAACTTTACAGTAATATAGCTTATACATCAGAATAACACAAAGGCTACTATTTACCGCGATAACCGACATACACGCGGGCGGAGCCGCGAGCAAAAACTAGTATCTATATCTATACTAATATTACAAATGCGAAAGTTTGTAAGTATGAATGGATGGATGGATGGATGGATGTTTGTTACTCTTTCACGCAAAAAGTACTGAACGGATTTAGATGAAACTTTACAGTAATATAGCTTATACATCAGAATAACACATAGGCTACTATTTACCGCGATAACCGACATATATGCAGGCGGAGCCGCGGGCAACCACTAATATAATAATAAACTTAAACACATTAAATTCCGTACATAGGTATATTGACTATGAGTAAATGGTTAATCCTCTTGTTCTACGTACTTGACCTTGACCTTAAATCAATTAAAAGTAATTAAATATAATAACCTGACCATACACAATGCTTATCGAACACATTATAAGTGAGTGTCGGTAAAATAATAAGGTACTCGGAGAAAGGTCCTCATTATGCGAGGTAGTGTATGCAAACTCGAAATTTTATTGGGATTACCTTATCTAAGAAGCAATATAATATATTAATGATACTATAATTCATAAAGATTATCAACCGGTCTGTACCGCCGTAGTAATATTTTTTGATGGTAATATAGGAAACTTTGGGTTTAATTGGTTCCTAAATCAAGAAAAAAGAGTTTCATCTTTCTGAACTTCATTATTTAAAATATTATTTTGAGGGTCGGTTACTAATAAAAAGAAAATAGTTCTTATAAATGAATGAATGAAATGACATACATCACGGTGGAAGGAAAACACGTGCGCTGGTAGTGAGTGCCAGGTTTTAGTATTTACAAACTAATATGATTATCATCGAATCGAGTCAAATCAGAGTCCAGTCATGAAACAATCTAACTTATAACAATATTCTTTTTTTTATTGATGAAATGTCAAGTAAATAAATTCTACAACAAACACGCAATAAACACATACTTCAATAGTAATCATGCCTGTACAATCGATATCGTTCCCGTCTAGAAATTGTCGCCGCGTCGAAGAAACGCCATCTCAAATTCCATTATGTACAACACAATGCTACGTATTTTATATCTAACATATAAACATCTCGCACTCAGACAATTTTCTCCCAAGTTTATATCCTGAAAATTGTTATGTCAGGAATGTTATTCTGTATGGTTATTCTTGGTTTTACTCCCATATGTTATATTTACTTTAAAATTCAGCACCTTGATTCAAGTTATGTGGGTTAAGGTTCTACTATTTTTTAACGTTCTTTTATATATATACTAGCTGACCCGGCGAACTTCGTAACGCCATATTTATATATCTGTCTCAGCTTCCCACAGGCAGTGTACAGTCGCGGACACAAAGAAAACACTTTTCCCGTTATCTTATATTTTTTTTCTTTCTAGCAAAAAAGAATGAATGAAATCGGACCATGTGTTATTGAATTACAACTAAGTACATATTCTGACTTTCATCCCCTCTCTCCAGGAAACCGTGATGAATTTCGGGATAAAAAGTATCCTATGTCCTACCTCGTAGTATGAACTCAAATCATGCCAAGTTTCATTTGAATCCGTTCAGTAGTTTCGGCGTGATGCGCGGCCAAGATACAGACAGACAGACAGACAGACAGACGGACAGACGGACAGACAGACAGACAAAAATGAAAAAAATTACAGTTTCGGCTTCAGTATCGATTATAGATAGCCCTCCAAAAAAAATTTTCAAAATATTTTTAATGTACAGAATTGGACCTGTTACATTTTTATTATAAGTAATAGATTTTTATTATAAGTATAGATTAGCCGACCCGGCGAACTTCATACCGCCATATTTACATATCTGTCTCAGCTTCCCACAGGCAGTGTACAGGACAAAAAAAACATTCCCGTTATCTTTTATTTTTTTATTTCCAACAAAAAAATGAATGAAATCGGACTATGTGTTATTGAATTACAACTGAGTACATATTTTGACTTTCATCCTCTCTCTCCAGAAAACCGTGCTGAATTTCGGGATAAAAAATATCCTATGTCCTACCTCATAGTATGAGCTCAAACCATGCCAAGTTTCTTTTGAATCCGTTCAGTAGTTTCGGCGTGATGCACGGCCAAGATACAGACAGACGGACAAAAATGAAAAAAAAATACAGTTTTGGCTTCAGAATCGATTATAGAGAGCCTTCCAAAAAAAATTTTCTATTTTTTGTGGTTGAGTGCTAGACGCAATGCCCAATGATCCAGAAACATCTGAATAGGCCTCCATAGTGTGGGTCGCCATGCTATGCAGTAGCTATGTTGCATTGTCAGCCATCATCAGAGTAGATTCACTTTGGCAGGCTATTACATAATGCATAGTTTTAATCGTCTGACGCCTTGAACAGATTAGTTAGCCGAGATCAGAGACCGATATAATTTTTTCGAAAACTATAAATAAATTTAAATTTAAAAAAAACGTCAGAAATACATAAATAGACGTGGTATGATTTTGTATTTTTTTTTTCTAAAATACATATCCATAGTACCGTAACCTGCTTTAGAAATATAATGCATTTCATCACGCAAAAGAATAGTTCTTGTCAGAGGGTCGTGGAGTGGCTTTTTCCAATATCGAACTTATCCAATATACGGGTAATTTAATGAGTACTGACTTGAGATAATTAAAGTCTTCTCGGAACACTACAATAGCCTGCCATGGATATGAAGAGTAGTAAGTGATGGAAGTATTTTAACAGTAATATACATTGTATCTGTAATCAGTGTTCGATGGTTTTGAAGTACTCCTAGCCAATTTCTATTACGGCGGTCAGTCTCAATGGAGACCAGTCAACTACGCAGGTAATATTATAATGCGCAAGCGTGTGCGCAAACACAGGTGCACCCTTTGTTCCCTTACTCTCTCATACCGATGGAACTGCTATCCAACACGACCAAGAAGAGATCAGGCGCAGGACCAATGATTTTACGAGCTTTACTTTCACACTGTTTGGCCTGACCCGGGCATCGAACCCGAGACCTCTTGATCGGCTGTTGCATTCGCTACTGACTATAACAGTGAGAACATACCTAGAACTTGTTAACCACTGTAAATATTAACATTGTTAATTTTTCCGAAACTAAAAAGTAGAACTTGTTAAATAAATAAATTTAATGGTTGAAAAAAGGAATTCAAACGTTATTGTCCCGCTAACACACTCTTGCTTATGTGACTTCTATTTATTTTTACATTTTTATAGTGTAGAGAATAAACACTTTGGTTAGGCCGGCTCGACCGGGGCGGTACTACCCTCGCACAGAAAATCAACGTAAAATGACAGCATTCGTGCTGTCGTATTTCGTTGGTGAGTGCGAGACCGGAGGCCCAAATAGTCTAGTCAACAAGTTCCAAACTTGTGTGTTGTCGCCATGGTGTGGGTCGTCATGCTGCATTGTCTGCATTCGCAATGAGTATGGTGACCACCACTCTTGGATTTTGCTTATGCTTTCCATCAGGCAGAGTAGAGTCATTTTGGCAGGCCATACATAAAAAAAAAACAAACAAAAGGATTATACAATGGTAAACAGTGTAAGTGCAAGTACTAGTCGTTTAACTATCATCGCCATGGAGATACAAGTCTGTGGCTTCAAATCTTGCTGTAGACTATTTACTAAAGCATTTCATTATTGAACTTGATGTAATAGAACTTTAACCACACTATTTACCAGCTACATATTCCAAACTAAATTCTCATAATAATATTATCGATCAGTTTTCCTGTCATCAGACTCATTACTATTCAAGACGCGACTATTTTTCGAACAAGTCTCGTAGCATACTCGTAGCAACAGCTACGTCATAATCGTAGACGTGCTACGTGATATTAACCTGTCGGACTTAAGTCTAAAAGCTTTTATTTTCATTGGTTAAGCTTTTGAAGATGAGTTTTATCTTGCAAAATTCAAGTAAAATAACTTAAGTTGAACTTAAGTGCATTTGAGGTGTGACTTAGAACGTCGTCAGTTTAATGGGTTAAGTGTTTCTACTTAGTCGATGTTCGGCTTCATGCAAACTCAGCTTAGCAGTAATGTCTATTGAATAGTTTATAGAAGAACTTCTATGAGTTTATTTTTACATAATAGCATGTTTTATAATAAAAGCAGATACCACTGAAGAGATCAATGTGCCCGTTTGGTCTGAACTGGTACAGAATAGAAATGGCGTGACATAATTTGAGTCATTGAATCTGTGAAGTAAGTTAGCATGTTGTAATAGTATCCATATGTTTATTGGCTACTTGTCTTATAGCTAGTAATTAATTTGCGGACGCGTTGAGTTGAAGTTCGTGAAACTGTCCAAGTCAATTATAATTGAATGGAAATGTCAGTGCATTCCCAGTAATCACACTGATGATGGAAATCTGCTCTTTAAATGACAGTAGGCTACCTATGTTGGTTGGGAGCAAGGGATTTGGTTTCATATCGTTTATAAATCTTCATCATTTCTGATACCTTTGAAGTGATAAGGCCTAATGCTTGGTATCGTAAAAGATTACCATTCAACATTGATATCTGAGTGTCTCTCATTGTAACTACCCAGAAACTCAAGGGTATAGCAATCAATAAACCTGTCAGTAAGTCTCCAGAAAGCCATAAAACGGAGTTCTCAGATGTAATTAAACGTCTTTTTTCCCACGATGGGGTGAAGTTTTCCAATGAGCCGCGTATTCGAAGGCATATCTTATGCGGAAAATGCCCTCAGAGCAACAAGTTCCACACTGCTTCATAGGAACTTTGGAAAGTTTTGGTTTGTGGTCCATGATGCAGAATGCAGCTGTTAGAGTTAATTTATGGAATTAATTTCTATCAGTTAAAACTAAAAATACTATACATTAGATGTTTACACTATTTTTTTTATGGAATAGACGTGCAAACGAGCATGCATCGCCTGATGGTAAGCGATACCGCCGCCCATGGATATTCGCAACACCAGAGGCGTCACATGTGCGTTGCCGGCCTTTGGGGGATGGGGGAGGGGGATAGGGGGGAGGGTTTGGGGTATGGGCCTCCGGTATCCTCACTTACTCGGTGAAACACAGCGCAAGCACTATATCACACCGGTTTTATGTGAGGCCGTGGTATCACTCCGGTCGAGCCGGCCCATTCATGCAGAAGCGTGGCTCTCCCAGGATTGTTTTTTTTTTAAATTAGAATATTGTGTCTATAATTTTGTAAATGAATTTTAGTAGTCAAGTAAAAGATTATCTCATTAAGTAGACATTAAGGCAGATACGTATCGCGAGATCGCGAGACAGTTTCTTCGGAAATTTTTCTACCGATTCTTAGGGTCCGTCAAAGTCCAACACACTGGTCCATCTTTTAGATTACGACATAAAGATATAGTCAACAATCATGTAACTTAAACTTGCAGTTACAACTCAAGAATCTGATATTTCAATATGTTTTATTTGAATGATATATATGTCGGAGACACAAGAATAAACGAGAACATGAATGACAGATACAGCCAATCTGGACCAAAGCCAAACACTAATCACTACTAAACGGATACGAATTAACTTAAAAACCATCAGCAACCCCCCATGAGGGGATTGGGGCAACGCTCACCCCTCCGCGATGCCCTGTGGAATTCGCCACCTAGGCTAGTAATTCCCCCACTGATAAATATCGCCTCATACACACAATATAAAACACAGAGATACAATAAATCGCAAATCAAATAATAGATATGGTCGTCGCGAGATCTGAAGAGAACTGTGTCCTGTTGCCGATCGCGCCGCTTTATATAGAGTGTTCCGTAGTGTTCGATAGTGGCAAATGTTTGTATCACTTTTATTATTTGGATACCCTCACTCCGACATATATTTATATTTTAATAACAAAGTAAGAATTATATTATACGTGACAAGAAAGCGACTTGGGAAATCAATATCTAATATATCAAATTCTCCTGTCGCGGTGTTTGTTACCAAACTACTCCGAAACGACTGGTTCGATTTTTATGAAATGTTGTGTGCATATTGGGTATGTCTGAGAATCGGCCATCGTCTATTTTTCAAAACCTTTAATGATAAGGGTGACCCACCCCTAAATTATTTTTTTATGGAAAAACAACGTTTGTCGGCTCAGCTAGTATCAGGATATTTTTTTCATTTTTTTATTTACAACTCCATGCACTTTTGTACATCCTTTGTACAGGGCATTCTCTACCAGTCAACCTTAGGCGAGTGTAGAAATCTTGTGAGGTAGGCGCACATCGGTTATACAATTTCAAATCTAAGATAAATACATAAATATACAGCAACATACACACATAAATATAGATATAAAACATACATATCAATTTACATTATATTCATACACAGGATATATAAATCTTAAACCTCTTATTAATTGTACTGACAACTAAATCCGGTGCTGTTTTGCGGAGCAGAATCGTTACATCCATCAGTCTTGCCGCGGCTCTACTAGTTCGTTTCGAACAAAAGCCTCTGTTAAATCCTGTTAAATTTATATACTTCTTTTCATAGAACCTAACTGCACTCATACTTACTGCAAACAATGTCCCGTGGGGAGCCACGCTTCGGCATGAATGGGCCGGCTCGGCCAGAGTGATATTACGGCCTCACAGAAAACCGGTGTGAAATAGTGCTTGCGCTGTGTTTCACCGAGTGAGTGAGGATACCGGAACCCTATCCCCCATTCCCCTACCCCTACCTCACCCCCCATCCCCAAAAGGCCGGCAACGCACTTGTGACGCTTCTGGTGTTGCAGGTGTCCATGGACGGCGGTAATCGCTTACTATCAGGCGATACGTCTGCTCGTTTGCCCGCCTACTCCATAAAAAAAAATACGAAAGTTAATAGTCTTAGTGAAATAATATTCATCACGTAATTGTACCTTAAAATTAAAACATCAGGTTTAAATCAGGTAACCTTCTTTCTGGGTTATTTAATTATCAAAGTTAATTACCTGTGTTTAGAATTTCGTCTCATTTTTAACATATTATTAAAATGTTTACATTTAGAGCACTTACATTATTTGTATTGTTTTAAAATGTTTTATGTTCACGTCCACTCTTTTTACCCGACTTTTTTTATGGAATTTTGGGCAGACGAACAGACGTATCACCTGATGGTAAGCGATAACCGCCGCCCATGGACACCCACAACACCAGAGGCGTCACAAGTGCGCTGCCGGCCTTTGGGGGATGAGTAGGGGGACGGGGGGAAGGGTTGGGGTATGGGCCTCTGGTAACCCCACTCACACGGTGAAACACAGCGCAAGCGCTGTTTCACACCGGTTTTCTGTGAGGCCGTGGTATCACTCCGGTCAAGCCGGCCCATTCATGCCAAAGCGGGCTCTCCACCAACGTGGCAATTTATATGACACATATACCCCTAAGGAGGTACAAATAAAACCATATATTTCCTTTATCTAGAATGTTAAACATATCTAGCCTAGTTCATGAGAAAAAATGACTTTCTGATGCGACATAAACATAGTATTTTATGTTTGATATGTTTTATTCCAGACTAGTCTTATCTAAAATATTGAGTTCAATTTTTTCGTCAGTATATATAGATCAAGAAATGGGAACAAAATAAATTCTTGCTTTTTGCATCTACATTTTTTTTTCTTTTTTTTTATGTATGGCCCGCCAAATTGACTCTACTCTGCCTGACGGAAAGCATAAGCAAAATCCAAGAGTGGCGGTCACCATACTCATTACGAATGCAGACAATGCAACTTGGCGACCCACACCATGGCGGCCTAGTGATGCTTCTGCATCTTTTAGTTTAGTCAACAAGTATGGAACTTGTTGACTAGACTATTTGGGCCTCCGGTCTCGCACTCACCAACGAAACACGACAGCACGAACGCTGTCATTTTAGGTTGAATTTCTGTTGGAGGCAGCGTGGCTCTACTACCTTTATGTAGTAGAGACACATATTTTTCTTCCCTCGAATCCTGCTTATATGCTTGTCGTTTCATTATGCTATTAAACATTTCAGCTAAAAAAGATTCAATCCTTTCTAGGCAAAATAAAGACAAAGACTAAACAACTAGGGTTTTACCCAAGAAGAGGCACTGTTAAGAACAGTTTGACGTCAACTATTTGGCAACAATAACTGTAGTAGTAATAACTGGAGGGGCAGGACATACCTTTTCGGCACGCGCTGGTGATCTGCTTGTCTCCGTATTTAAGTTCAAATGTCACTACAAACAGCACTTGTAGTTCACTTTTATGTTGGGTGTATTTGAATATATCACTGGAGTCCTAGAGGAGCTCCTTTGATGCAGTGTTTGGGTTTATTTAAAAGTGGGCACACTTTTATATGCGCGCGCGTGGAGCGTTCTTTTTACTTATTTGTACTGAAGGTATTCGAGGTGGGAAGCGGATATAGGAGAGTGTGTTGCCATGTGTGATACTCGTATATATAATAATAAGAGGGTGCGTTTGAGAAGTGTGTTTTTGAGAGTGTAAAATAATAATGAAAATTATAACTAATTAAAAACTATCACAATTGGCATAGCCAATAACAATGTCACCTTCCGGGTTGAAAATGAATAACTATATATTATAAGGGGGAGAGGTGAGCAGGTATGAAAATGTGTTTATTATCAGTCTGGTTACTATCATACTTTTTAATCTGACTGTAGTATGTGAAGTTACTATTATCATTTTAAAATTTAGTCATTTCCAACCTCATCAAACACATCCTTTATAAACCTTTATAAAAAGGGTAACATTACAATAGTACCTTTATCCGTGTGGTGACAGTTTAAAAATACAGAGTAACTACACCTTTTTTTTTGTGCGGAAATCCCCTCGGATACCACCGGCTGGTGGTTATGTCGGACTCGAACCGACTAAAAACCGCACACCGTCTCGGGTACTAGAAGCCGGGGAACCAGGTGCACCCTCGAAAGGAAAATCCCTGGAACCCCGACGTACCTCGGGCCACCCACTATTTGTAGGTGGCCCCCTCCTGTGTAGGAACCCTATTCAGAATCTATTCAGAATAAGGCGCGAGCACTTTATAGAGCTCGCGCCGCCGCACCGGCCTGCTTCTGCTAGGGTGGCTGGTGGCCTAACCTGTCACCCTCAGGCTTGCAGAGCAACTACACCTGGATTCTCTTGTAAGTTTCGAATAAGGAAGCAAATAATGCAGGATGAAGGCACTGCAAAGAGAAGGAAACCCTGAAACAAGCCGCCTTTTCAGCATAGTATAGTAGATCAAAACCTTCTTTATAAGTAAACTAGCTACCCGCCCCGGTTTCGCAAGGGTGGACTTCAGATGCACCCAGCGACGACACGATTCGTGAATTTTAAATCTGTAATATCTTCGAATATATTCATTTAAATTAGATACTGTAAAATCATATTAATCTTTATTAAATGCATTTAAGGTACTTAATTCGATAAGGATGAATGCTGTATTGCTTAAAATAACTTTGTAAATAAGGCATTTTTCTCGTATAAAGAAAGAAATAAAAATAGTTATTGTGTGTTATCCCTAACAGATACCATCGCGATTTTGTTTGTACACCTTTTTAAGGTGTACAGTAGTATGTAGTGATGCCTATGTCCAGTAGTGGACTGTTATTAATTTTGATTACATAGTATTAATTGTGATTACATAGTATTTATCGTAACGCATTCAATCTCTACGCCACTAACCTCCCATATGAAGGCTAAATTACCCTGAAAGCTGTCATCCGCAGGTGTCAGTCGTTCAACACAATGGTTGTATCCTTAATCATTATTGACAGCCATGTCCGCACAAATACTGCGGTACATCAATTTTACTAGAACACTGTATACGGGAATATGGCACTGACCATTGGCACAACGTTACGCGTTATTTATGAACTGTTTTAATAAAATACACAATCACCAACGTTTAATAGTCGACTGTTGGACAAAGTACTTTTTTTATGGAATAGCGGGCAAACGAGCTGACGTATCGCCTGATGGTGAGCGATTACCGATGCCCATGGACACCCGCAACACTAGAGGCGTCACAGGTGCGTTGCCAGTCTTTGGGGGATGGGGATGGGGGGGGATTGGGGTATGGGCCTCCGGTATCCTCACTCACTCGGTGAAACACAGCGCAAGCGCTGTTTCACACCGGTTTTCTGTGAGGTTAAATAACCTATAAACTCTCTATAAATGGACTTAACGACACCAATAATAATTTTCGAATTCAAACCAGTAGTTCTTGCAATTAGCGCGTTCAACCAAACAAACACTTCAGAATTATAATTCTAATTTAGTCTAAAATCCGGCTGCAGAATTTATACGTTCATCACGTAGATACTCAAACTCGAATTTCTTAAATCATTTTTGAATAGGACAAAACATTGGTAACAGGTTGCCAGTCGAAAATGGCCCGCAAATATTTTTAATAAAAAAATTGGTAATTCGTTTTTCCAATAATTAAAATTTTTAACAAAAAAACCGACTTCAATCTGGACCAAATTTAAATATGTAGAACCATTCGGGAAGCACCAATTTTCAAATAAAAAAAGAATCATCAAAATCGGGTCACCCAGTCGAAAGTTATGAGTTAACAAAAAAAAAATACAGTCGAATTGAGAACCTCCTCCTTTTTTTGAAGTCGGTTAAAAAACATGTTTTTGTTAACTTTACATTTTCTTACCATAATTAAAATGAGAGTACTGAAGGTATCTTTATTATTAAACTGTGCCTTAGGCTTCCTTACCAGGGCTACGATACCCAAAAAAGTTGACAGTATTATCAAGTTAACGCTTCCTCAAAAGCGCATTATAAGTTTGTCACGGTATTAAGTATCAAATTAATTCAAGGAAAAACAACTTTTAAGTAATTTTGTTCACGTTTCAAGTTTCACAGATCTACTTTGTTTTTCCTCTTTATTGATTTTTAGCTACTTAGTACAATAACATACAAATGAATAAAATTGGAGTGTTTGTTTGTAATATTAAAATAACCGCTGTTTATTAAATGCATGTATATGTATGCATGTATACACGGCACATTTACCAAAATATTTTTTGTTACAATTTTTGTCTGTCTGTCTGTCTGTTTGTTCCGGCTAATCTCCGGAACGATTGGTTCGATTTTCACTTTCACTGGCAGATAGCTGATGATATAAGGAATAACTTAGGCTACTTATTTTTTATTAGCTTTGCCCCGCGGTGGTTGTTGTGCCGCGGGGCTCAGCTAGTCTATAGTAATATTATAAATTCGAAAAATTTAACTCTGTAAGTCTGCTACGTTTTCACGCCTAAACCGCTATACTGATGAACTTTGACATGAAATTTAGCATGGAAATACTGTCATTCTCTTTACTGCGATAACAGACATCTACGAGGGTGGAGACGTGAGCAATCGTTAACGCCAGCTCCAGTATCAGAACTGATCTGATACTGGAGCTGGAAGGTGGCCATAGGAACTCTGTAAAGAAACGTTGCAACATAATCTAGTTTGGACTCGTTTGATTCGTCTCCAGGCATTCCAGTAAAAGCTTGTTTGTAAAAAGCTTTTTAGTTTAATTTATTCCCACTACTGACACATCACCTAGCCCTGCCGCACTGCCTCACCCCGGAGGAACATAATATAAGAACGGACGCCTCGAGGACGCACTCTCGCCTTGCAGCTGCTACGAAGTTTCTCCTCACTACCACCGAGGGACGCCGCTGATGGAATCTTCTAGAACCCTGCCCTGATTCAACTTCAGTCTCCTTTTGCTCGCTAATTAAGATATATTTATATTTGTAATATTTTTCCTCGAAAACATTAAATACTTTGTAAATTCTTGTGACCGAGTGTTCTAATTTTACATACTTTAGCTGATCTTAAGGCTCACCCTAGCCAGCTCGTGGCAGCCTTACCTTAAAATATAATTATAACTTAGGTAAAACCAGGTGTTACGTATGCGCGTTCGCCCCCACATCATAGAAACTACACTATCATAATATGGAATATACCGACATCATTATAATATTTTTAATTAATGTAAAACATATTCCCTTTCAACTGAAAGGGACATACAAATTTGAGTATGTGGTGTACCGTCAATGAGTATGTGGTGTCCTTTTTCATTACAAATACCAACTCATTATGCAATATGAGTGCAGCCCCCAATTTACCTGAGACCGACTCCAAAAATAACACAGGAATAAGTAATGATTTTTATTTTTTACTTTTTAAAGCATATTTTCTTTATTAATATTTTGTTTGAAGTCGGTTTCTTTGTTAAATTTTTGACGTAACAACGTCTTATATTATAATTCGAAGGAGCCGGCTGCACTCACGTAAAACATGACTCATGCGGCGTTACCTGACGTCGTGCGTTACCTCGCTCTGAGGCGTTTCATTTAAGGCTGGAAGGCAAGCGCCTCATCTATCTCTCATCATTTGATCAATGTTTCGTTATGAAGTTGTCACGTTAAACTATCGTCCGTAAACAGACTTTACAGACAACCATTTTTTATAGGTTTTTATATTAGGTCTTTACCTATGAAATTGCCGTTCTTCAGTACTGGTCATTTCAAATAAAAAAAAGTTTGTAATGGCTCTGTATTCTTAATTCAAATTAATTTTGTTTTAAAACCATGACATTCTATTTACAAACTCAGTCTTTTGTTTTTTGATTAGCGTTGTATTTTCATTACATTTGAACATTTTTCGTCATAATGGATACTTTAAAAATTCGTGTAATTATGGAATATGAGTTCCGTCGTGGCACCAACGCGACACAAACGGCACGTAACATCAAAAACGGTTACGGAGAGAACTGAAAAAACGAACGCACAACCCGTTATTGGTTTTCCCGGTTCCGTTCTGGAAATTTTGACTTGAAAAATGAAGCTCGTGGTCGACCAAAGTCTCCGGACGACTTTGGTCAACAATAATGAATTAAAGGCGATTGTGGAAACTGACGAAACTCAATCTACAGCTGAGCTAGCAGCAGCTTTTAATGTAAGCATTAAAACAATATTGATCCATTTGCGACAAATTGGCAAGGTAAAAAAGCTTGACAGATGGGTGCCCCACGACCTTAACGATCGCCAGCGCAACGTACGCGTCGAGACCTGCCTTGCGCAACATGCAAAGAAATGAAGGAATTTTGAAACGAATTATTACGTGCAACGTAAAATGGATTCTGTTCGACAATCGAAAGCGCTCAGCAAGTTGGTTAGACCCTGGTTCAGCACCAAAGCAATGCCCTAAACCAAAAATGACCCCTAAAAAGGCGATGGTCACTGTTTGGTGGTCTAGTGCGGGTGTAATTCACCACAGCTTTTTACAAAACGGCATGAGCATTAATGCAGATGTGTACTGTGAAGAACTGGAGAGAATGATGGAGAAGCTTGCACATCTGCAACCAGCTTTGGTCAATCGGTCGTCCCCACTGCTCCTTCACGACAACGCGCGACCCTTTACTGCGCAACAGACAGTCTCCAAGCTGCAAGAGCTGGGGTTGGAAGCTCTCCCTCATCCGCCATACTCACCAGACCTTGCACCTACCGACTATTACTTTTTCCAAAATTTAGACAACTCTTTAGTGGGTAAAAAATTCAATTCCCGAGAGGCAGTACAAAATGCCTTTGAAGAGTTTGTTGCCTCCCATCCAGCTGATTTTTACAAGAAGGGCATCAATAAACTGCCAATGCGTTGGCAGAGATGTGTCGATTGCATGGGTGATTACTTCGAATAGCAGAAATAAAAAAGTTTGAAAAAATAAGTACTTTCACTTATTGCACACAAAACGGCAATTTCATAGGTAAAGACCTATTATAATTAAATGGTACTTATATTAAAAACTTTTTTTTGTGTCTGTCCGTCTGTATGTCTGTTTGCCGGCTTATCTCCAGAACGGATGTGCCGATTTGGATGTGACTTTCACTGGCAGATGACTGATGACAGAAGGCGATGCATTGGCTACTTACTTACTCATGTATAATACTTTTTTTTTATCTTTATTTAAGGAGTTAAAACCAATATGGTAATATAATTATGCCTAACTAATGCCAATGATGATTGATTTATATATTTTTTCTCTGCTTCCACCTCCTTTTTACCTATTTCTCTAGCTTAATCATTTAACTTCATAAACACTATGTAATTCTAAAGCAGTATACATAAAACTGAATTGCACGGTTGCATTACATTCCGTAAATTTTCACGCATTGTAATATTATCAAGATGATAGAGATGTTTTATTTCAAAACCTAGCAGCACTTTGTGTAGAAATTTCTCAGAAGATAATAATTGTGTGTCAATATTGTCAGATAGTTCTCGTTGGGGACAAATCTAATTTGTCTGACTTGGAGCACATGTGCCAACCGCGTCGAGGTAAAATACTGCTATGGAGGAAATTAGTGTAAGTTTCTCAGAATCTTAATAAACTTTGGGGTGTTGAAGAGAAAGACAATAACATAAAAGGAATAGTTACTGTTACTTGCTAGCCACGATACCTTGGCTACCTAAAAATTATATTAAATAACCAACTTTTAAAAAGTCAATTCAAATCCCAGATATACTCAATGTTTTCTTAAACTATTTTGCATAACGATGTGTTTATTATTAACTGTTTTCAATTACGATGACTTTATATCTACCTGTTTATAATATTTAATTTATAAAATAAAATATTACATTTTGATTTAATGGATGTGGAATGTGGACCTCACAATATAAAAATCTTGCAATTTTCAACGGCGCATGATTGGTTAGCTCGTGGCTGTGCAGCAATGACTCCAAACTTTTTGTTTTGTTTTCTTTGGTGAACTTCGTTCTCATTCAAGTCTCTTAGTAAAAAAATATGTTGTAAACACAATTTTTTTTTAAAGGAGCAATAATGGAGTTTCTTGCCAGATTCTTCTCCATGATGGGTAGGCTGCACTTGGAACTGGCGACTAATATCACTCGATTTTTAAATATTAAATAATGACTATTCATAAGTGCCTGGAAAATAAGTGCCTATTTGAATAAAATATTTTTGGCTTTGAAATAAAATAAACGTTACCGTTACTCAAATACCTGTTTAACTATCATCATCATCTCAGTCAGAAGGCTTCTCCAATGCTCTCCACAACAACTGGTCCTGTGTGTTCCCAATTCAACGGTTTCCCGTGACCTTCACCAGATCGTCGGGGCACCTTTATTTAAGTATTATTATAGTATTTAAATTATTTACAAGGCAATTTAAGAACACGTGAACCTACGTACACATACATCTGTGGGGGACAGGTGTGTCATGTCCCACCAACACAAAGGGAGGATCCTCCGACCAGGCGAGGTGATCATGCCAGGCGGGCCAACTGCCCAACGGTTGATGTTGGGATGTTGTATATATGTTAACTGGCGCGAGAACTATCACTGCGCGATTCAGGATTGGTAATTGGTAGTTTCTTAGTTTCCTTCGTTACTCCGTAGTTCGATGTATCTTCGGTAGATGGCGCTGTAGTATGTTATGTTGTGCTGTATGTGGAAGTCGCCACATCACTCCCCTCCAAGACCGGTGGTCGAAACATGATGAGTCAGCTGTCTGCGCTCTATTGCGGAGCTTGCCAGTGCCAGGAGTGAATAGTTCCAGTGAGTCGGAACTGAGTGCCGCAAGTTCCAGTGAGTCGGAACTGAATGCCGCTAGTCCCAGTGAGTCGGGGCTGAAGTCCGCTGATCCCAGTGAGTCGGGATGGCGTGCAGTGCGCGGTGCTGCGGTGAGGTCCCTAGTGAGTCGGGGCGGTTGCTGCGTAGTGGGTGGCTGCTGCATAGACGGGAGAGATATGCTCTGCTTACATGGACCGTAGGTGCAGTGTGCTGTGCCTAGACGCTGATGAGGCCGTAGGGGTAACCAGGCTGGAGCGGTCGCTTCCTGCGTGTGGTGTATCCCTGTTGAGGCCGAGGTTGCTGGCTGGCTGTGAGACTTGCTGTGGGAGTGAACATGATGGTGGCGTGCTGATGCTGCTTCGAAGGCTGCTTCCAATCACGTCGGGGTCACCACTGTCCTTCGTTACTCCGTAGTTCGATGTATCTTCGGTAGATGGCGCTGTAGTATGTTATGTTGTGCTGTATGTGGAAGTCGCCACACATCATGCGCACACATACACTAAACACAAATAGCACGTTTCTATACAAACACACGTACCCACTATATGTTAATTGTAGATTTGATTTAATGTTATATATTTCATGGTAAACCTTTATGTAATACATAGGGAGATGGCGCCGATAGTCGAAATACAAGCTCCGCCTGCGATTTACTTCGACTCCAGAAGCTTATTCACTTAAATTTTAGAAATTAAAATATAGCTATTCAATGATGTAACCGGTCAGTTTTTATGATATGAAATAAATAAAAAAATAAAAAATCCTAAGCACATCGCGCATAAAATGACAGCTTTTGTGCTGTCATGTTTCATTGGTGAGTGCGAGACCGGAGGCCCAAATAGTCTAGTCAACAAGTTCCATACTTTTTGACTAGACTAATGGATGCAGAAGCATCACTAGGCCGCCATGGCATGCGTCACCATGCTGCATTGTCTGCATTCGCAATGAGTATGGTGACCAGCACTCTTGGATTTTGCTTATGCTTTCCATCAGGCAGAGTTGAGTCATTTTGGCGGGCCAAACATTAAAAAAAAAACATAAAATCATTTATGAACTGGCACAAATGTAAAAGATCATATCTAATACACATGAACATATTTATCAGACAATAAAAGAGTTGTAAAATCACCGACCCAAAAATATCGCTTACTAACCAAGAAATTCATAACCGGCCCATCGGCTCAGCGATAAAGTTTTAAAATTCATGAAGTCATGGAGCCGATACAGAGATGGGTACATTAAAGATAGAACAGGCAGGCAGGTTCGAGCACGCACGATTTGAGAGCAATGTCTTTGTTTTGTATTACGATCTCAGGCACATAAAATTTTTCATCGGGGTTAGTTGAAAGCTTGATTGAACTGAAAGTCAGTAGTCTCCCTACTTATAAAAGATAAACGAATTTATTCTCTTTATACTTCGGGAATGTTTTATTTTGCACCCGGGATTCGGGCATATTTTTTCGTTACTTTTGAACATGATGGATGCCCTTTTTTCGAGGATGAAACAGTCTGTCGCGCCATTGCAGAATGACCATTGCAATGGGCTCTCGTACCAGGAGCAAAGCTACGAAAAACCCGGTTAAAACAAGTTTTCTGTGAGGTTTTC
Source organism: Diaphora mendica (assembly GCA_949125395.1). Classification (NCBI taxonomy): domain Eukaryota; kingdom Metazoa; phylum Arthropoda; class Insecta; order Lepidoptera; family Erebidae; genus Diaphora; species Diaphora mendica. Next base: position 22,480,194 of record OX421326.1, read on the forward strand.
CTATTACGTAAATATATTATCAAATTTTCAAAGTATCTGCGGTTACAGAAATACGATTGACGAGATAAGTGAGGTGTCCCGTCTATCCATAATAGATAAAACGGTTCCCGTGTCTTATTCTGAAAACCTATTATTAGAATTGCTAACAAACTGTAATATTAATCTATTTAAAACAAGTTGTTGTCCGCGGCTCCGCCCGCGTATATGTTGGTTATTGCGGCAACTAGTAGCCTATGTGTTATTCTGATGTATAAGCTATATTACTGTAAAGTTTCATCCAAATCCGGTAAGTAGTTTTTGCGTGAGAGAGTAACAATCATCCATCCATCCATCCATACTTACAAACTTTCGCGTTTATAATATTAGTATAGATTTTATTTGTGTTCACAAAAATTAAGATACGAGAAGTCAAACTTCATGCCAAGGGTATGGACTGCGGCGGGACGTGTGATATATGTAAGGAGAAAAAAAAACATTGATTTAAGTTGTGTGTAAAGTATTACTGACAACCGATCGTTTTAGTGGTTTCATGTGTGTACTCAGTGTTGGTGTTGTGAAGTGACAATAAACGGTACCTATCAGTCTATGACGTCTTTGACTTATTACTCACTCACAAAATCTTTGGCTCAGCTGCATGAGACAAGGTACAGTCGTTTATTTCCCTACACATTGTTTAATCAGTCAATTTTAAAGTGTAAACATACGTGTTATACGGTTTACTTTTGTAGATTGTTTTTCTTGAGTGACAAAGTTTGAAGGTAATTATAGTTCCGTGTCTCGAAAGAAAAAGTTTTTTATATAATTACTTTGTTGTCACTCTGTCTGTCGAAATCAATTTTCCCAGGAATTGGTTGGTATTGAACTGAATTTATTAGCAAATAAAAATAAAAAAGAACTTATAACCTATACGCTAACAATAACCTAGAATCCTAAATGGATGTGAGAAACGAGGTCTCACAGCGCTAGTTTTGGGAAAATTCGAAAGTTTTTATATTGTTGTTATATCACATAAAAAAGTTTCCAAAACTTATATTGGGCATTGGGAAAATTGACAATTGGAAAATTGTCTAAGTATGTTTTTATGTCATACCATCAGACGGATCACTGGGGATGTTTGGGCTTCAGTGACTTCGCAGCGTCGACCCATTTGTGCCGTAGTTTTCTGCTCTGCCTGATGGAAAACATGAGTAGAATCCAAGAGTGATTGTCACGATCCTCATTGCAAATATGGATAATACAGCATGGGGACACTATGGGCCAGTGAGATCCTTTTTCACGCCCCTATTAAAGGACGCAGGATCACAGTGGGAAGGAATGTGTGCTAGTGCTTAAAGGTTTTTGATTGCTCGGCACAGAAAGAAAGAGCCGAACCGTTAATATGGATCCCTCTCAGTAAATAGATCACCGAACCTATTACTAGTCAGGAGACAAATGGTTTACTAAACGACTCAAACTTACATTTCTTCGTTTTTAGGGTTCCGTGCCAAAGGCAAAAAAACGGAACCCTTATAGATTCGTCATGTCTGTCTGTCTGCCTGTCCGTCCGTATGTCACAGCCACTTTTTTCCGAACCTATAGGAACTATACTGTTGAAACTTGGTAAGTAGATAGATGTATTCTGTAAACTGCATTACTGATTTTCACACAAAAATAAAAAAAAAACAATAAATTTTAGGGGTCCCCATACTTAGAACTGAAACTTAAAAAAAAATGTTTTTATGAAACCCATAGATACCCCGTATGGGGTATTCTTTACAATATGTAAAGAATAATTATGACAATATGATTAAGTTTCCGTGTTGTGACGGATTAAGAATATGAGTATCACTACCCCTATGTTTTTTTTTTTAAAGACAACTCCCGCAGTAGAAATAAATCCTGTGTCGCGGGGGACTTTACAAACATACATGAAACGGACACAAAGGACACCCAGACTCAGAACAACAATTTGTGGATTACACAAAGTGTGGTCCTACGTGGGATTTGAACCCACGTCACTTGGCGAAGTAGGAAACAGCGTGGTGACCGTTAAACGACTAGGCCAAACGTGCAGTCATCCCGTTGGAGCAGTAAGAAGCGGCTCAGGGAGATCTAACCTCAAGCTATGCAGGGCAATAGCACTCCAAAGTCAAAAAAACTAGGAACAAACAGTGTGGTATAGTAGGCAAGTCAGCCAGTCTCTTTGCTAACAAATTTTAACAAAAAAACGACCACACGGGGAGCACCAGCTTTCAAAAAAAAAAGAATCATCAAAATCATTTCACACTGTCGAAAGTTATGAGGTAACAAACATAAAAAAAAACATTCGAATTGATAATCTCCTCCTTTTTTAAGTCGGTTAAAATAGGTTTATCTCCAGCAGTGGACACTCAAAGGCGATGACGATGATGATTTTATGTAAATCCTGATGATCATTGGAACCAACCTCTTACCATTGCGAGGCCGTGTAAACAAATTTCTATAAAAAATTAACCAACACAAAACTTAATTCTAACACAAATAATCACTTGATGTAGTAAACAAACATGGCAGCTGAGATGTAAGTCCCTCAATAAGTTACTTAAGTAGAATTAACTTCCGAGATAGAGAACGCGTAGGTAAATACGTGTAAATTAATAAATTTCCGGTCGAAAGGGTGAACGCCCGGATCCCGGTGCTAGAGGTCCGGGTAAGTTTTAATGAACGGGTAAATACATACTTGAATGTGGCTCCAAATGAAGGTCTAGAATATACTTCAGTATTTTTTATTTAACAGAGAGTAGTGATTTTTTTTATATTTGGAACGCCGTCGCAGTCAGTACCTGGATGGGTGACCGCTGGTAGAATGTTACCATGAGCGTCTCCGTCATTCGGAGATCACGATAAGCAATCGGTCCCGGTTGTTATCATAGGATAACAGTCGTGAAGCTTAGTTTTAGGCCTTTGGACGGCTTAAAAACTTCCAGCGTGGGGACGTATGGCCTTAACCTTCTCCTGAGAGGAGACCCGAGCCCAGCAGGGGAACATTGTGGGTTGTTGATGATTGATGATGAGTGAATATTTTATTTAGTACTATTGGTTGCCCGCGGCTCCGCCCGCGTATATGTCGGTTATCGCGGTAAATAGTAGCCTATGTGTTATTCTTATATATAAGCTATATTACTGTAAAGTTTCATCCAAATCCGTTCAGTAGTTTTTTCGTTAAAGAATAACAAACCATACTTACAAACTTTCGCGTTTATAATATTAGTAAAGATATAGATTATCTGATTGGTAACATCTGATGGATATGATATGACATATTAAAAATACGAAGTGTCACCACCCCTTCGCATCCCATGGGTGTCGTAAGAGGTGAATAATTAACAAACTAAGCAGGACAACAGCACTGCTGAGTGAAGAAAAACTTGACACAAACCATATACAAACGAGCAGACCGTCCACCTGACGGTAAGGATTACCGCCGCCCATGGACACCCGCCACACCAGTCAAGTGCGTTGCCGGCATTTTGTGAGTGTAAATTGACTGCACGGTTGACCTGGTAGTTTATCGGTTGCCACGCCGCTTTCTACTGCGCCAAGTGCTGTGGGTTCAAATCTCACATGGGACAACACTTTGTGTGATCCACAAATTGTTGTTCTGAGTCTGGGTGTTCTTTGTGTCCGTTTCATGTACGTTTGTAAAATCCCCCGCGACACAGGATGTTTATAAATTCGTAAAGTGGGAGTTGTCTTTTAAAAAAGAAAAAGGAAAGAATTTTAATGAGTACGCTCTTTACTTGAAAGTTTGAACCTCCTTACAGGCGAAATACCTATGTTGAGCAGTGGACTATTGAAGGCCTTTGATGACGATACCTATCTGTTTTATTACATCCAGGCCTATTGGTTTAGTGAATCATTACGTTATAATCCACCACTATATGTACCTCATGCGTCGGTAAACTATAGGCAGAATTCATATGTACTGCGTGCAAGCAAACAAATTAACACGTTGTGCGAGCAGCATGGCTTTGATCTTTTTCAAACAAGTGTGTCCTCAGCCAGAAGGCGCCTAAGCCTTGATTTTTTTAGCAGTAAGGATTGAGAAGATTCCAGTTGTGTATAGACATTAATATCTTATAACTAGCTCAGTCACCAATCAAATCAAATTTAATAACTATTTCTCTTTAACATACACACATCAAAAGTGTCTAGGGATCAAGCATTTTTATGCGGATTTCTTGAGATTGAGATGTGGCTTTGGCCCTGGCCTGCTCAGTCGCCAGACTTGAACCCGATTGAGCATGCATGGGATATGCTACAGAGAAGAGCTCTGCCGAATATGGAGGGTATCCAGTCGCAAGAAGACCTTTTTTTGTTGTTGCAACGAACATGGGCGGCCATTCCACAGTGTGATTTGGATGAACTCATTTTGAGTATGCCAAACCGATTCTTGTGTTGTTAGTGTTCGTGGTAGAAACACGGATTATTAATTGTTTAAGTTACCTAATAAAATTTTAAAGAAAACTGTTATTTCAGTATTTTTTTCGAACTTTAATGTTAGTGGTTCAAATGTCAAAAATCCCTTTATTAGGAAAATGGCAAATTTCTTTATTAATGCAAAGGTGACTTGGTTTATCGTTACTGTGACAAACGAAAACACTTTATTTGATGAATCCTTAAAGAAAAATTTAATTAATATCAATCAGGAGAAAAGTTATTGCAAAAATATATGTTGATCCCTAGACACATATGTTGATCCCTAGACACTTTTGATGAGTGTAGTTATATGTACTTTAGGTGTGTGCGATGTTCATAGTTTAGTTTTCTTATATATATTTTATAAGCGGAGACTTGTAACTGGCTGTCAGCTTACTACAATATTATTATACTGTTTTATGTAGCTGTAAGTCTTCCATAGTGCTTAAATAAATAAATAAATAAATAAATAAATGTGTGGGGTTAATATGTAAGTAAGTAAGATATGTAGATAAGGCGGTACGAAGTTCGCCGGGTCAGCTAATAACTATATAAAATAAGATATAAAAGAAAAAAACATTATAATAAGAACATCTACGGCATTATTTCTTATCGTAGGGGTGATACATAATGTATTATTACTGAGTTATTGTCGTAATATCAAATCGTCAAGTTTATATTACGGAATATGTACATTAAAATAAGTCCAACAGAAACTCCGTATTGACGGTTACCAAATACCTTATGAAAATTATTTACCCCAATAACTCGGTAAACGTAACTTACCAACGTAAAATGTATAATTATTTTTTTGCACAGACGTTTTACGAATATATTTTTATTTTGTGTTTGTGATTTTTTTGCACATCATAACATATATAAGACACTTTTAAAGGGGTTCACACGCGTGTGTTTGACATTTTGACTGAAAGCTATGCAAGTCTGAGTAGTTGATGTATTGTAGTGCTAAATGGGAGATCAGTTTTCTATTAGAAAGCTAATTTATTTTAATAGAGAATCCATAATAGACAGAGGTCCTTCGTTTAGATAATGTCGGTGCACCCGCACGCAATTGTGGTTATTATTGTGAAATACGAATATATTAATTTATAAAACGGCGTAAACTGACAAATCATACTTGCTTTTGGATGTACGCTGCAGGCGGGTCCTTTGATTTTGTGGCGGCTTGCCGCACGTGCGACGGCGCGGTACGATCAAGGTGACCGTATCAAAGCGAATGGAATGTGCATTGATTATGGGAATTTTATCATTATTATCAATACCCCTTCTTTCATAGTCAATTGCTATAAATAGAGCTCTTTTTAGAAACGAGAATTTTGTCTACAATTTACGTCAGCATTAAAATATGGTTTCGTTGAGGTACACACAATTTCTGAAAACAGACTGATGTTGAAATTGTTATTACAGTAGAACTTAATAACAGTTTACCCAACTTAGAATCTTACCCAGAATTTCAAATAACGCAAATATTTTTCTTTACGCAACTCGCGAACAATGTAACAGGTTAAAAATATTTTCCACGACACCGCCTAAGAACCTTTGAATTGTTCGTTCAAGAGTTTTATCCAAAATAGGGTCTCTGTGATATGGGGTACATAATCCTTACAATGTTTTTTATATGTTTACAACCTTTAATACTTTTTGCACCTTATACCTACTGTTTGATGTGTATTGGAATATTCCAAGAAGTATCAAGCTTATCGAATACTCTTTGGAGTAAACTCAAAGCAAAAAAAAACGCGATTTGTTATTCGATATTCAATATTTTTTTTCTTTTTTTATCTGCAATTTATCAAACTATTGAGAGAAATTCATAAACGTATTATTGTATGTTATAAAAATACAAAAAAAAAGATGGATTTTACGATAACTAAGCAAAATGGGCACATATTTTAAAATATATAGTTTAAACGATTGTATGTTATAAAAATACAAAAAAAAAGATGGATTTTACGATAACTAAGCAAAATGGGCACATATTTTAAGATATATAGTTTAAACGGATGGACATTAGTAAGCTATTTCCACACAAAACAGTAACATAATATGAATAATAAATCTATTTATTTACTCTCACAAAATGCACGTTTGGCCTAGTGGTTTAACGGTCACCACGCCGTTTCCTACTTCGCCAAGTGTCGTGGGTTCAAATCCCACGTAGGACAACACTTTGTATGATCCACAAATTATTGTTCTGAGTCTGGGTGTTCTTTGTGTTCATTTCATGTATGTTTATAAAGTCCCCCGCGACACAGGATTTATTCCTAGTGCGGAAGTTGTCTTATTACAGAAAAAAAAGATAAATTACAAAATGCCACGGTTAAAAACGGTAATGTTAGGTATGTGAAGTTTTCACGAAAACCATCGAGACGTGGCGGCTAGAATAGGGAGTATTCCTACTCTGGAAATAAATACGATCACGTCATTTTATTTCCCTCCGAATCCCCAACCCCAACGTATATTGAACAAGACAATCAACGAAATGCAACAGCAACATAAAACTATTATCTCAAGACGAACTTGGATAATATCAGTAAAACTAAAGGCGGCTACGGAAGGAACACTACACAAGATTGTTACCATTTATAGGTTCATTAAAACTTTCACCCTATCCAAGTCGGTCGCGTGCTCAACGAAAATACAAAGGAAATTATTTTGATTGATTATTTGGTTGTCTTGAGGAAACTACTGTCTGACTTGGCTCAATGCCGGAGTGTTAAATACTGTCAGGAGTTTAACACAACACTACACTTCAATTTGAGCTTCCAATTTTTGGCCTCAAATAGGCTTTTAAGGAAGGTATGGGAAAATCGGCAGTTTGGTTTGACAGTAAAAGCAAATAAGCAGAAAGGAAAGGAGAAAGAAGTTGCAGACAAAGCTGGGTCAAATAGTATTTCATACACACACACCCTCACACAGAAAAAAACACCGCACTTTTTACACTATAATTTATCCTGGAAAATCTTTATTTTTCAAGTCAAAACTTAACCGGAACTTTTCCCAACATTATTCTAGAGTGTCATAAAGTTTGTAATGGGAAGGTTTTAATCTTGCCCTGGTATCATTTACCTTCCTTTGATTGACATCAATAACAGATCACGGAGGTCCGGTGTCGCGCCGTCATTAAAAGTTCAGGAGGTCACTCGAGGACTGGGTTGCCAGATGTTGGAAATCTCCCGAGATATTCATAAATTGGAATCAAGCTCAGATATTTTAATGTTAGATATAACATGAAATTCGAATTACGTATATGATAATAATATAGTGTCTGGAATTCACAGATTATTATTTTTTTAATATTATTTTTGGGTTTGTTTTATTAATTTAGATTAGAAATCATACGTGTCATTTCAAGAATCTTGTTGCTGACAATTTATTCATCAGTTCAAGCAACATCTTCCTACATAGGTTATTGCATTTTTTCCATTATTATAGACACCGGGCCTCCGTTAAAGATAGAAAAGATTTAAAGTTCATTGGTGTACTTGAAATTGGACTATATAGAAATTCTAGTATCTGAAAGAACTGGGGTGAAAAATCCTGATGCGTGAGGTTAAATAAAGACATTGTTACTATGACAGCAGTTCAGCCAACTTTTCTTGAGATATGTTGCTCTAATATCCTCGTTAACATACTATGTAAAACCTTAAGTTAGACTTCGCTGAGATCTGGAACCGCAATCACTTAATCACAAGTCCGCAAAGCCGCTAGTTGGAAACTATAATTCACGAATTCAGGGCTGAAATATTGTCTGTCGTTTCAACGACATTCAATATTGTCGAATTAAACTTTCATTAAAGATCTTCTTTCTGTCAATAAATGTATTGGTCAATGAAGAAAAATATTTTGTTATGAATTAAAGAGAATTCTATTAGACACATACATAGAGTTGTGATCTATAATAATGTATAAAACTGTAAGATTTATACCTATGGTTTAGTTTATAGAAATTATTTTACATATTTGTGTTGATTTCTAATATAGTTTTTTTTAAAACAACTCCCGCGTTAGTAATATACATCCTGTGTCGCGGAGGACCTAACAAACACACATGAAACGGACACAAAGTGCACCCAGACTTTATATTTGGACTTTATAGTATTTATTATACACGATCGATGTTAACATAATACATATCTAATCCATAGGTACTGCTTATAATCTTATAATCTTAGACTGCACGGTTGGCCTAGTGGTTTAAGAGGTCACCACGCCACATTGTGGGTTCCAATCCCACGTAGGACAACACTTTGTGTGATCCACAAATTGTTGTTCTGTGTCTGGGTGTTATTTGTGTCCGTTTCATGTATGTTTGTAAAGTCCCCCGTGACACAGGATTTATTCCTAGTGCGGGAGTTGTCTTTTTAAAAATAAATAAATAAAAAAGTTAGTTCAAACAAGTTCCACATTATATTGTATAGGTATTTAATGTTTAAATTTCACAAAATATTTGTGATTTGGGGAAATATAAAAAGCAACTGGCAACTCAGTATGTATAACTTATTCGTCGTAAAGGAGGCTGAGCTGATTATGGACATCGCTTATTTTAGTCCCGAACTTTGGGGGTTCGGAGCAAAAGTCGACTTGTAACGTATCTTGTGCCTTTATTTATGATAGCTTTCAAGCGCCCGAAATGTGATACTTAGACTTTGTTGTTTGAGGTTTCGGTGACTGATCGATTTTTTATGAAGGCTTCTATAAGATTTAGAAGAAAAAATCCTTGAAGTAGATTTATTGGGAATATAGAATTCACATAACTTCGTATTATTTTGTCCTTGTTGTTGTCGTATATTAGCCCAGTTTAGGTAACCTGTGAAGAAATATTTCGTAGAGTGGAACTTTATGTATACGTGAGTTTGATTTGTTATGTTGTTTGTTTGTCAAACTTTTTCTGTTTTGTTGTTTTTACTGACTTCTTATGTATTTTTGTCAATAACTGATACACAGTTTGGATTATGATACAGGAGTTTATCTTTGTTTTTATGAAGAGTAGTTTTTTATTAAGGCTAAAAAGGAAAGCAACGACTATTACTAAGCCTGTTTTAATAGTTTTTACATGTGTATCTATAAAATCCAGAGGGAAAGGAACTGTTATCCCTTACCACAGGTACCACCTTACCTACCAAGGGTAACAGAACTTCACCCACAAGATTGTATCCATGTACAAATAATTGCAAAATTGGAAATGTTTTAAATTGTTATGCTACAATCTTTCAGTTTTTAATATAGTTATTATTATTATATTTATCTTTTATAACATGTTAGTAACTTCCATACGCATGAATCACTACATAGTATAAAACAAAGTCGCTTTTTCTGTCCCTATATCCCTTTGTGTGCTTAAATTTTTAAAACCACACAACGGATTTTGATGCGGGTTTCTTTAATAGATAGAGTGATTCAAGAGGAAGGTTTTTATGTATAATAAATGCATAATATAGTATGGGAACACTGTTAATTTTCGAGGTTTCTAATGTGATGTAGCAAATAAACACATTTTTTGCGCTTACATTGCAAACGCTGGTTGCACCCTACGAGATAGATCAAAATAATGTACTACAGTATTGTACACCTTAAAAAGTACTACAAAAAAGTCCGTGACGGTATATGTCTATCTCTTAGGGATAACCCACAACAACCATTTTTTATTCCTTTCTTTTTACGAGAAATAATGGCTTATTTACGAAGTGATTTTAAGCAATACAAAATGAATCCTTATACAATTAAGTAAATTAAATACATCGTGCATTTAATATAGATCAAAATGGCCCTTTACAGTATCTAATTTAAATGAATATATTCGAAGATATTACAGATTTAAAATGCACGAATCGTGTCGTCGGCGGGGCATCTGAAATCCACCCGTGCAAAGCCGGGGCGGGTCGCTAGTTTATTATAAACAGTAATAAATTGTCTTTTTAACTTTTCCTTTCTGTTAGAATTAATCTGTCCATTCATTAATTTTTAGATTGGTTTTCTATGCCATCATCAAGTTATTTCGGTGTTGTTATTACGCTTTAAAATGTTTTGTAAATAAATGTTGGGGATGAAGTTCAATTTCTATAGGCTAAATTAAGTTTACTTAGGTAAAAAAGTATTTTATTGTCATGTCAAAATGAGGCTAGTTTGAAAAATTTGTATTTACACCTACGAATAAATAATAATATTTATTTGTAGATTTACACAGTAAAATACACTGATTTGAAAAAGAAACCATGATTTGAAATGTCAAGTGGTTGTCAATCAGAAATATTTCATTGAATAAATAATCAAAAATTTCGTTGATTGAATCCAACTTGACGAGTTCAATTCTCACTCATTTCATGACTGCACGGTTGGCCTAGTGGTTTAGGCGGTCGCCACGCCGCTTGTTAATTCGCCAAGTGTTGTGGGTTCAAATCCTACACAGGACAACACTTTGTGTGATCCACAAATTGTTGTTCTGAGTTTGGGTGTTAATTGTGTCCGTTTCATGTATGTCTGTAAAGTCCCCCGCGACACAGGATGTTTATTCCTAATGCGGGAGTTGTCTTTAAAAAAGAAAAAAACAAAAAAAAAACGGTCTGAGTCGAGCACCCTGCCATCTGAGTACGTGAATAAAATTGTTTACCTTAAATACCATTATTATTCTTAATTTATGTAAAGCTGTAATACTGTCTCATCCATACTAATATTACAAATTCGTAAGTAGTTCTGTCTGTCTGCAACGCTTTTACTTCGAAACCGCTACACAAATTTTGGCTTGGAGATACTTTGATACTATGATAACCGTTATACATGCGAGCGGAGTCGCAGGCAAAAGTTAGTAACGCATAAAACACGAGGCATGTATGTCGTTTACGTCTATGACTGATTTTTGAATTACGCATTATTTGTCATAAAATTACTCCACTGTACTACAATCTTGTCACTTAAACCTAAAAAAAAAAAAATATCAATTTACAAAATTGCCCACAAGTTATGCAAATTGCTTCTGAAATAAAAATCAAAGACAAAACCAAGTTAATTATTTCGCGTCCATAGTTTCTCGCGATTGCGAAACGACAAATGAAGACAAATCGGTGGCGGCAGTCAGTTCAATACTATAGGGAGTTTTCCACTACTATCGGTGCCCATAGACAAGAATAAAAACTGGCATTTGATTTAAATTTAAGTCTCCTTAGACCTCCTAAGGGTTTGGCCTAATATGCAACGCCTACAAGCCGATTTAGGTTTGTTTTCAGTTTTCCTTCTATTTGTAGTGATGGTTTTCTGCGGACTTTGCTTTGTCAATCACCTCTTAAGACCTCCGCGGAACGCGGGATTAGTGACACTGAATTCTTTATTAGTTACCACACGGACGGGAAGAGTCATGCTTCTTCACAAATGAGCTGGTTCGACCGGAATGTTAGTACAGCCTCAAAGAAAATCTCTTTTAAACAATCATTGCTTTGTTGATTTTGAGCAAACCGTTCCATCTAGTTCCAGGGAAAGAAACTACTATTCAAATGGTGGCGACATACTCCTGACTTTTAATTTGCCCGACAGTACGAACAAAACTAGAAATTATCAGAACAGAACATCATGAAATACTATTCATATCAGTATCAGACTGGTATAGCAGTTAGTAGACCACTAGTACCGGTTCCTCGAACAATACCGCTCGATTGAAACGTCCAGAGTTAAACCTGCCTCGTGTTTTTATTTCAACACTTTTATTTGTCCGCGGTTTTATTTGTTGTGAGTTGGTATCGGTTTGACTCAGAATGTATTTATTTTTCATACAATCTTTGCTACATTGTTACCATATGCTATTGTGTTGAATGGATTTTCTTTTTAATAGTTTCTTAGGTTTATTTAGAAATAGTTTTTTCATATGTAGTTGTTTTCATACACATACAAGACGTGCCTTTTGATATAATAACTAGCTAATCCGGCAAACGTTGTTTTGCCATAAAAAAAAATTTGGGTATAAAAAATAGATGTGCGAGGTCGATTCTCAGACCTACCCGATATGCACACCAAATTTCATAAAAATCGGTCCAGCCGTTTCAGAAGAGTATGGTAACTAACATTGTGACACGATAATTTTATATATAAGTTGTGTTTCATACATGAAGGGATCACTCTTTATAGAATAGAAAATAAATGAAGAAAGGGGTACTTAAATCATATTAAATTATCACATCTATCTATATTATATAAAAAACGACGCTGAAAAAGTATGAAACAAGTTTCAAAAGCCGTAGTCACGCGTTGTTAAAGTGTTAAAGCTGTAGTCCATGTAGTTTAATGTACCATAGTCCATAACACTTTAACAACGCGTGACTACGGCTTTTGAAACTTGTTTCGTACTTTTTCAGTGTCGGTTTATGTCGTAGTTGGGTTTTAGTTTTTACTTTTTTTTTATTTCAAATGTTTTGGTGCCGCTATAATATTAATTTCTTTGCAAAATATATTTTAAATATGTACCATAGAAATATCACAATTATCGAATAAATACGGACAAAGTCACGAAAAAATAATATATATATTTTTGTAATGAACAAGTAATGCCCTTTCCAATGATACCAAACACGGCATATATATCTCAAATTTATTTTTGAATACAGTACTTTATGTCGGCTAGAGGGCGCCACATTAGATTTAGTGACACGTCATATAGCCTATAACCAGCGGAAGATTGAGACGCTTCTAACGATACCTCATTTGTCCAGTTCTAATAAGTAGTTAAGGAGCTATGAGGGAACAGATGAACGTACATACATACATACATACTTACATACATACATACATAGCCTGTCAAAATCATAACCCTCCTTTGGCTTTGCCGTAGTCGGGTAAAAAGAGTAATGTGATTGACTGACTGACATATCCAGAGATATGCGCACAGCCCAAACCGTTGAACCTAGAATCCTGAAATGTTGCATGTAGGTTCTTTATATAACGTACTTAAGTGAGCACTAAGAAAGGATTTTTTGAAATTCCACCCCTAAGGGGGTAAATCAGGGGAGCGAAACCGCGTATAAAAACTAGTTTTATCGTAAAATTTTAACTAATATGTATTCCTCAAAAATACATGTTCAAAGAGTCATAAAAATACCTTTTCGAACTTTACTAGACATTCATAAGTGACGTGTTAAAGGTTAAATATCGCCCTTGCCACGATACACCTGCTTTGTCACAGAACATAAGACTCCTTAAAAGGATGACAACCAGATATCTTTATCCCAGTATCCACTAGAAGCCAGCACACTCTACTTGAGATGGAAAGTAGAGCGGCTTTCGATGAATCCAACAATACAAGTTCTTAAGAATTGTCGGGAACAGCATAATAGGTACTCGGCCGTTAGTAGATTGGAAACTGTTTTTTTTTTCAGAATTAGCTTATTTAAAAAGAGGATTTGAGTGGAATCAACGTCTTGTGAAAAGGATCACACACAATGTAAAAAAGGATCTTCTTTCTTGTATTATATGTGGGGACTTCTAAGCGAATAAAGGATTAATATTATAAGGAAGTCCTTTAATTAATAAAGAAAGTCAACAAGCTACATTAGAGCTAAGTTTTGAGGGTTCCGGGCCGTAAAAGAAAAAAGGGTAGTAGAGCCACACTGATTTCAGCACGAACGAGCCGGCTCGACCGGGGCGGTACTACACTCTCACAGAAGACCAAAATAAAATGACAGAATTTGTGCTGTCGTGTTTCTTTGGTGAGTGTAAGACTGGAGACCCGATAATACATAAGCATTTCAATAGGTCGCCATGGTAGGGGTCACCATTCTGCATAACTGCACTGTCTACATATGCAATGAGTATGGTAACCACTACTCTTGGATTCTGCTCATACTTTCCATAAGGCAGAGTAGAGACACTTGGTCCTTTAATTTTTACCGTGGGAGAGCCACGCTTCGGCATGAATGGGCCGGCTCGACCGGTGTGATACCACGGCTTCCAAAAACCGGTGTGAAATAGCGCTTGCGCTGTGTTTCACCTAGTGAGTGAGGATACCGAAGGCCCATACTCCAACCTTCACACATCCCTTTTCCCCATCCCCCAAAGGTCGGCAACGCACTTGTGACGCCTGTGATGCGAGTGTCCATGGGCGACGGTAATCGCTTACTATCAGGTGATACGTCTGCTCGTATGCCCCATATAACATAAAAAAATATATATCACTTTATTTCACTCTCTATAATATTTTTTTATTATACATTATATGAAAAAGAAACTTATATTATTATATTTTTTCTTTGGTACAGCTAGAAACTATACCAATAAAACTAAAATATTTTACCAAACGAACGCACGTACGCTACGTGAAAACAACACCCAATTCTTTTAGAGTCTTATATCTTCGGTAATAGCACTTTATCTAGAAAAAAATCCTAAGTTGGATCCTTCCCGGAGGGTAAAAACTATACAGAGGTACTAACATTATGACGTATGACACATTAGCCCCGGGACAGCTGGACTGAAAAGGAAATTCCCATGAGTAAAGTCCTCCGTAAGCATATCATAGGATATTGGCACATTAAGGAGAGGTAGCGATTTCTGAGAATCGAACTGTTACTGTGACTCTTTAACTTTACGTATTGAAAATTTTAATATATGTTACTACTAGCTGATCCGGCAAACGTTGTTTTGCCATAAAAAAATTGGGGTATAAAAAATAGATGTTGGTCGATTCTCAGACCTACCCGATATGCACACCAAATTTTATAAAAATCAGTCCAGCCGTTTCAGAGGAGTATGGTAACTAACATTGTGACACGAGAATTTTATATATAAGATTATAAATCTGAAGAGTAGGTAGTCTTAACTTGTTTAGTTTACCCCTGTAACCCCGGAATTTTAAAAAGTACTGGTTTAAATTTAAAACGTCTAATGTTAGATAGGCTATATAACATCACGCTGCGACCAAAGGGAGTTGAGGATCAATGAAAATTGTTGTAAAATATGGTTTTTTTTTTGTGAGGTGCAGTTGAACATGTCATAATAATAGTAAGTTGTGAGTAAATAATTAAATAAAAGTCCTGTATCGCCGCTACGAAAGCTTTTCACACCAAAACACTTGTCTTTACTTTAAGAAACCTTTTTATCATAGCTTATTTTTTTATTTAATAGCGTTTTCAATGTTACTGTAGTATCAGCTTCATTTGAAAGATGACAACTCAAATCTTCTGTCCATTCTACAGGGGAAATCGACTTGTGAACCCTCGCTCCTACTTATCATACGAAATAAACATACTGCGGTGGAAAAGTATTATTGAACCACATACATTGTAGTTAAACTTCTTAACTTGCCTGTTGATGTCTAGTGGTTAGTGATACTGTTCTAAAAGGTCCTAGTTTCAATACCCACCTAAGACAAGTAGTAGACCGCTAGATTAAATGCGAGCTAAGGCGCTTGTAAAAACTAGTACATATATATTTATATCTATACTAATATTATAAACGCGAAAGTTTGTAAGTATGGATGGATGGATGGATGTTTGTTACTCTTTCACGCAAAAACTACTGAACGGATTTGGATGACACTTTATAGTAATATAGCTTATACATCAGAATAACACATAGGCTACTTTTTGCCGCGATAACCGACATATACGCGGGCGGAGCCGCGGGCAACAACTAGTAATATATAAAGTAATACACAACACATACTCTTGTGAAGGTACTTCACGACAAATGGAACCGTATGCACCGAACTCACAGAGTCCTCACAATTTGAGTTCTGAGTGGAAATACAACAACTTACAAAACTACTTAGAACGACTTGGTTAAACAACAATAAATAAGCTATTATGGGTTGGATTTTTTTGCCCGTGCTGTTATATATATTAAATAAATATTTCAGACACTGACACTCAACGCCATCTAGCTAAACTAAGCAGATCTTGTACTATGAAATTCAGAATGACTGATAGAATACTTATAAACATTTTTTCGTAAATACATACATACATATTATACATAGGAAACACCCAAACTCCGAAACAAATATTTGCAGATTATATTTATATTTGTTTCGGAGTTAGGGTGTATGCATTTACAAAAAAACTCATGTGGCACTCGGGGAGTGCCGCGGTAAAGCTATTGCATAGCATTTTTTATCAACTTATGCAAATATAATTATTTATTTATTTTTTATTTATATATGTCGGAGTGAGGGTATCCAAATAATAAAAGTGATACAAACATTTGCCACTATCGAACACTACGGAACACTCTATATAAAGCGGCGCGATCGGCAACAGGACACAGTTCTCTTCAGATCTCGCGACGACCATATCTATTATTTGATTTGTGATTTATTGTATCTCTGTGTTTTATATTGTGTGTATGAGGCGATATTTATCAGTGGGGGAATTACTAGCCTAGGTGGCGAATTCCACAGGGCATCGCGGAGGGGTGAGCGTTGCCCCAATCCCCTCATGGGGTTCCCCCCAAATGCTGATTGTGTTTAAGTTAATTCGTATCCGTTTAGTAGTGATTAGTGTTTGGCTTTGGTCCAGATTGGCTGTATCTGTCATTCATGTTCTAGTTTATTCTTGTGTCTCCGACATCAGAAGTGGGATCTGAATCTCATTTGCCCACAACGTTTGAGAGTGTAACGGATCGTCAGTCGCGGCGAGCTGTCGAACTACCCGCCGCTCGAAAATCGTACGAGGTGTCATTTGTTAAATTTTTGTAAGCGAGAACGCTCACATAGTGTCAAAGTGTCGGTATAGCCTTTTCGCGTACGAACGGTTTATGAGACGTGCGGCCTACAACAGCGGCAGCGTGCGGTAGTAAAAGCAACGCATCGGTAACTGGGAAGTAACCGGTATGTACGGACAACTCCAACAATCCGGTGAGTCGTACTATTTTTATTTCGTGCTGAGTGCTCTTTAATAAGATAAGTTCTGTCAGATGAATTTCTAGGCAAACGACAATATTGTGTAATTTATACTCTCGATTGTTTGATTGTTGATTTTTGTGTAAACAAAAATAAAATAGTGGAGTGAGTGAAGGTGATTTTAATTCAAAAATGGACAATATTGTGCAGTAACATTATTGAGGGTAGGTAATGCCCGCACTTATTGTAACATCGAAATTCTATGAACAGTTTTAATCCAGATTTATTCATTGCGGTTATTGTTTCATGTAGTACACGATTACTGTATTTCCACGACATAATTATTTAAAAGAGAAGAATGAGAATCTGTTTGCATTAAGGTTTTCATTTGCAGTTTTCGAAAATAATTTTGTTCTTAAAATAATAAGATCGTTTCTATTGGTGACATCGGTACAAAGGTAGACGATTTCGGAAGTATAGTGTAGTATTATATCATAGCAGAATATCTGCGATGGAGGTGGATTGAATTACCCGTTCTGCACATGCTGTTTGTTTATTGTTTAAATTTATTTCTTATTTTTAACCCCCGACGCAAAAAGAGGGGTGTTATAAGTTTGACGTGTCTGTCTGTCTGTGGCACCGTAGCTCGCGAACGGATGAAGCGATTTCAATTTAGTTTTTTTTGTATGAAAGGTGATTTACGTGCGAGTGTTCTTAGACATGTTTCATGAAAATCGGTTGAGTCGTTTAAAAAGTTATGGGGGTAAAAGTGGGGAAGAATAACCGAATGTCTGCAAAACGTGCCAGTATAATCGTTAAATGACAATTGTGTAATTGATAACTTCGACCTGATGCTGCATAAGGGGTTTTTTTTATTTATTCAATTTTAAATTTATGATTGTGATGTGATTTTTAGTTTGAGGCGGGTTCATCTTTGATAGTGGCTGTTAACATTTTTTAGATTATTATTTTTACCACTTTGTGATAGTTGTGACTCGAATTATAATTACCGTTTTTTTATTTTGTGATGAAATGTCGATATTTTCAGTAAAGACAAAAAAACTGGTCGGACTTCTATTTGGTGTCAGCTATCTCACCAGCAGCGGGTGATTGTAGCTGGCATGTCTATGTAGTTGGCAGATATACGTGTGGTAGTCGCAAGGGATGACTAACTGTAACATTTGTGGTGGTCACAGGGATGACCTACGATACTATTTATTTGGATTGCTTTGAGAATTTGCAGCGGTAGTCAATTATTAAATTTCTTATTTTGTTATTTTGATTTTAATAACGACGTTACTATTTTCTTTTGCAGTTCAGTAGTGTACTGTTTTATTAAGACAGAATAGACAGTCAGGTCAGATAAGGCCGAGTGAGAGTGATACTGTGTGTACACTTATGTGACATTTTATAGGAAAAAGGGTAACTTAGTAAAATTTAATCTCGGTGACAAAGTTAAATCCTAAATACAAAGGACCGTTTAAAATTGTAGTTACTCGACAGCGATCGTTATGCTTTGAAATCTTTAACTGGTAACAGAACCTACAAATGCGCTTGCGTTCGTATACGAGAGTTTCCTTTAAGTGATATACCCGAGGAGGTAGATTTGTCTGGCATTGATAATAGTGAGGAAAATACCCGTAGATCAAGTTTTGACGTTGACAACCCCTATTGATGTTGATGATGATAATCAAGGGTTAATTAATGCTGATGCAATGGAATGAAATTGCGTTGTAATTGTGTGGCGAGTAGTCTCTATAATGAGACTATGAGATATCCTAACAGCGTGGTGGTTGTTAAAGTTTAGTTAAGTTTTGTTAAAAGTAAGTAAGTTAAGTTTTTGGCGAGGTGGCCACTGAAAGGCGAGGTGGCCATTGAAAGGCGAGGTGGCCATTGAAAGGCGAGGTGGCCATTGAAAGGCGAGGTGGCCCCTGAAAGGCGAGGTGGCCATTGAAAAGTGAAATTGGTAGAATAAGAGGCCATGTAGATATTGTTAATAATAATAATCCAAAAATGTGTAACGCGATAAACGGTGAGGTGACTGTTGCGATACTACTTACTGGTGTTATTAATTTAGTATGTAGCGAGAAGTCTATTAGCATTCAGATTTGATAACGAAAAGCCTATTTTATGAGAATGTCCTAAATGAAGTTGTTCCACAGAAGATAAAATGTAATAATGTACCCAATGTCCTTGGTCAGGAGTGGCCGAACAACACAAAAATCTCTTTCTTTTCTGCGGATAATGATGATGATGCCTTCAACATCACACGAGGACGTGTAATACGTCAGGACGGCCGTGTCGGAGTGAGGGTATCCAAATAATAAAAGTGATACAAACATTTGCCACTATCGAACACTACGGAACACTCTATATAAAGCGGCGCGATCGGCAACAGGACACAGTTCTCTTCAGATCTCGCGACGACCATATCTATTATTTGATTTGTGATTTATTGTATCTCTGTGTTTTATATTGTGTGTATGAGGCGATATTTATCAGTGGGGGAATTACTAGCCTAGGTGGCGAATTCCACAGGGCATCGCGGAGGGGTGAGCGTTGCCCCAATCCCCTCATGGGGGGTTGCTGATTGTGTTTAAGTTAATTCGTATCCGTTTAGTAGTGATTAGTGTTTGGCTTTGGTCCAGATTGGCTGTATCTGTCATTCATGTTCTAGTTTATTCTTGTCTCCGACATATATAATATTGTGAATGAAAAATACTAAACTATTAAATTAGTACCAACATTGTCACTAGATGGCGTTGATCACTCTTTTAAGTAGCGATATGATTTCGTTACACAGCATACTTTAAAAGGTTTAAACTATTCCTAATGAAAGTCTTGGTCATTGAACGGGTTGTTTTATTCACAGTATTTTTTTTTCTTTGAACATGTATACTTACGGGGCGCACATGCGGTGAGTGTGGCATTATAAAGATATGATAGATACCTATACACCTATGTACTTTCTCACAAACAGCTGTTTAACCCGGACATACACGTTCAAGTATACTTGCGCAAACCCAGACTGTTGTTGTTGTTTGTTGATGTCCGAAATATTCATTATTTAATAAAACGTTTAAAATCGTATACTGACATTATGATTGGAAATGTATTAACCAATCAATGCGTGCAATTTTTCACTCTATTTCTTTTATGCCTAGATACAAAAAAACACGGTAATGACACGTTCGACCATGAGAAAGCTAGTTCAGGTATATTTTAATTTGATTAGTACTATAGCAGCACAGAAAACCACTTTAAAAAAAATTTTAGATACCTTTTTACCGAGTGAGTGAAGTAATCGGAGTCCAACCTCAACCTTCTCCTTATTCTTTCGCTTAAGATGACTTTGTGGTAAGTAACTTTTGGCCACAGAGACCAACAAGGAACACATACTAGTGTATGCGTCTATCTAGTCACCTCACTCGGTCACTCATTCATTCATACACTCACTCACTCATTTATTCATTCAGACAAACAGTGTCGTCTCGTGCGTACCACGTTTGTAAAGCGAGGGAATTTGACGAGAGCAGACGTGTTGATAGGCTATCTATTGAACGAGCCTGTGATATGAACACGTAGGGTGTTCATATCACAGGCTCGTTCATATATAGGCGGGTGTTACAGAGATATTACAAAGCACAAGTGTATTTGCAAACACAGGTGAACTCTCTGTTCTCTCAGGTGAACTCTCTGTGAACTCTTATAATGCAATAAGTGGGCTTTACGTGCTCTACGATGCCTCAATAACCTTACTCAATCACTGAAGAGCAACGCATTAATTGGTTAACTTCTGTGAGGCAGTTGTGCCACTTCAATCGAGTCTGGCTCAAATGTGCCGAAACATGTTTCTCCCACTGTCAAATGAATTCTCCTTTGCTGGAGAGCACTTGAATAAACTATACGTTTGAAATACTTAGAACGTCTATTGGAATGTGTGTGCAAATTACTTGTCCCAAAGTCGAAGCTAAAAGCATCGACCGCAATCACTAACGAGTAATAGCGCACGGAATTGAGTTACCGTGTTATACTGTACCTACGTTACATCTACCCGTAAACGTATACGTACACGTTACTAAAAAACTTACTCTTGATATAGTTTTAACCTTTAAACAATAATTATTATAATAACTCGGCACTAAATCGATAACATTAGTTGTTTCTAGCTCATATTGTAAATAAAAATCGACTTTGTTTACTTGTGAATTAAATTACAACTTCACGATATCAGATGTGATGTCATTCATATTAAGAAGAACATGAATCAGCGCCATCTATCGTCTACCAGCCAAACTATATGGTAATTACAGATCCTGCATCCCGCAATGAACATTAGCTTATACAACATGTCAAAACCAATCGTTTTACCTCTTTGGATTAAAGGTTCAAGAGACAAGACACAAGCTTCTCACATTAATGACATGAAATAAATACTAAGCTATAGAAAAAATGTACATTCAATTCAGCATAAAAGCGTTTACCTTCTCGAACTATATAACTGGTTGGATGGCCATCTTTCTATTAACCTGATGTCACTAATTTGCCACTAGGTACTTGATCAAGCCTTAATATTTTGACAGCCCTACTAACTCCACTGTATTAGTAGCACAAATATTATTCCATTAACTAAATTGATCGTAACGAAGTAATATCTTAAGGGCCGGTTTTTCAATCCGCAGTTAAACGGTCTAATAACTAACAAGGGAATAAATGTATCCAGCTCTTTAACAAGCGAATAAACTTTTTGTGTTTTTCAATCGGGAGTAAACAGTCAGATAGTTACTTGATGGTCCTTCACAGCTATGTTCACTGTAATCATGCGCAAGTGAGATGCAGCTATACAGATAGTCACACGTTAGATAAGGACCAGATACTTTTAGACAACATTCAAGTTGACTGTTCTTTTTCTATTTCTTTTTGTCTTTTTTATGATTGCCGGTTTGTGATATTTAATTAAATGAAATGAAAGCATTCGATTATAATTATTATTTGTCTATAATAGATGTAGTAAATAATAATTTAGTAAAAAGTCGTATATGATATTCCTGTAGTAGACTCCATAACAATGATTGAAATCAAAATTTATAAAAATGAAATGCCGGGTTAAGGGTGGTGCATAGTAATTTTTTAAACGGGTGTTTCTACGTTTAATAAATATGTGTTTAAAAGTAAAAAGTATATTTGTATTTATGTCAGTTCTCTGTACCTATTGGTGACGAGCAGATTCCCTAGCGGCAAGTCGCAGAACTAACGTATGACAGATAAAAATACGTATACACGTTAACATTCCACTTTTAGAATACTGTTTACCCTCACGAAGTGGTCCTAAAGTATTTCTTTTACTACTCCGTAGACGTCTATCAATGAAATCATTGTAGAAACGATTTAAATGGTGACGAGCAGATTCCCTAGCGGCAAGTCGCAGAACTAACGTATGACAGATAAAAATACGTATACACGTTATCATTCCACTTTTAAAATAGGTATTTTTTACTTCTCCGTAGACGTCTATCAATGAAACAATAACAATGCACTCGCTCTGTACATTAAAAAACATCCATAATCTATCAAATATTCAATAACGACAACGTACTTAAACTTTACCACAAATAGGTACAAGAGAAATACACAACGTCAAATCACTATTCTACAGAATAAAACACTAACTGAGGTTTGAAAGCACAGATAAAGTTATCAGTCAGATTACAGCTTTATTCGTCTGATAACTGATGTCTGACTATTGAAAGACCCAAACTTACGCTAACTGAGGAATAAATGCTATTTGACTGTTTATCTGACTATTGAAAAACCGGCCCTAAGTTAAATATAGGTTAGAACTAATCTATATATATAAAAGCGAAATACCACTCACTTATTAATCACGAAATCTCAGAAACTATAACACCTACAAACTTGAAATTTTGCAGGTAGGTTCCTTATAGGGTGTAGACATCCGCTAAGAACGGATTTTACTAAACTCCACCCCTAAGGGGGTAAATAAGGGGATGAAAGTCTGCGTGAGCGAAGCTGCGTGCAAAAGCTAGTTAATTATAATAGTTGATTATTCGTGTGTTGTCATATTCAGAATACGGAATGTCTCCACCCCTATTTATCCCATTGGTATTTTTTTATTTTATGTATGGCCCTGCTAAAATGACTTTACTCTGCTCGGTGGAAAACATAAGCAGAATCCTAGAGTGGTGATCACCATACTCATTGCGAATGCAGACAATGCAACAATGCCGCATGGTGAAACACAGTCTTAGTGATGCTTCTGCATCATTGGGCCTCCGGTCTCGCACTCACCAACGAAACACGACAGCTTGAACGCTGTCACTTTACGTTGATTTCCTGTGCGAGGGTAGTACCGCCCTGGTCGAGCCGGCCCGTTCGTGCTGAAATCAGCGTGGCTCTACTACCTACTAGATGGTGTCTTAAACAATACTGCAAAGGAAAGAAAAACTTGACACAAACCGGCCTGAAAAGCATGGAAAGGAAAGGAAGTTTTGACCCACTAATATGTAGGCCAAAATGTCTTTTCTAAGAAGAGGCCAATGTCCAGCAGTGAACTGTCAAAGGATCTTTTAATATCTGATATATAAAATTCTCGTGTCGCGGTGTCTGTTACCAAACTCCTCCGAAACTTTTGTGTGCATATCGGGTAGGTCTGAGAATCGGCTAACATCTATTTGTACAAGCTTTTTATTAACTTGCAATGTATGTATATGCTTGTATGTTCGGGCGGAATCTTGCAACTCAATTTTGAAGCAGATATCTTCAATCGATTTTGCTGAAATTTTGCAAGCATGTGTATACAGCGTGACAATACAATATTATAATGACATGAAGCTGATCTGATGCTGGAGCTGGAAGGTGGCCATAGGAACTCTGTAAAGAAACGTCGCAACATCATCGAGTTTGGACTCGTTTGATACGTCCCGAGGCATTCCAGTAAAAGCTTGTTTTTAAAAACCTTTTAATTTAACTTATTCATACCCCGAAATGATAAGGGTGACCCACCTCAATTTTTTTTATACCTATATAACGTTTGCCGGGTCAGCTAGTATAATAATAATAAAACTAGTGTACCTACTGCAGCACTCGCCCAGGTGGTATCGCAACAATGACAGGTAACCAATGAGCTGCCACATCAAGCTATTAAACGTCAAATTGATGTTCGCCATCTTGTTACGTCATCGCTCACGCAAGCACAGGCGATTAGTCAAAGTGCCAAGATGACTATTAATATAAGTTTTGTATATAACAACAAGTACCTATGTGGGTGATTAAGCACTTTTGAAAATAATACATAAATCTTATCTTTCATTATTACGAATGTAGATATTCTTAATCTATTGATTTTTTTCTTCCGGAATTTTCAAATTTAAATAAATCTAAATATTTTCGGACATTCAACACACAACGCCTTCTAGTCCTAAACTAAGCAGAGCTTGTATTACGGGTGCTAGACAACTGATATAAATACATATATACTTTCTTTTGTAAATACATATATTTTAAATAAATAGAAAACAACCAAACTCCGAAACGAATTTTTTCAGATCATACAAACCTTACCGGGAATCGAACCTGAAACCTCAAGTATAGCAGTCGCATACGCTAGAACTGCGCCACCGAGGCAGTCAAACTAGATTATATATTACTAGCTGTTCCGGCAAACGTTGTTTTGTCATAAAAAATTGGTGTAAAAAAAGTAGATCTTGGTCGATTCTCAGACCTACCCGATATGCACACCAAATTTCATAAAAATCGGTCCAGCCGTTTCAGAGGAGTATGGTAACTAACATTGTGACACGACAATTTTATATATAAGATTCCTACAACGACAATGGAACTACATTTGTTAAGTAGTAAATAATATCGATGTCTCCCCATAAATAACTATCCTTCGACCAGCCCTTAGCCAATATGTAAGTGTTTCTCGTCAATAACCTTTCTACAATCGCTAACGCTTCTAGTATTTTTTTATTATTGGCTATTTAGTTTTGATCATGTGATTTATTGTTGATATATATAACATTATGACCTGCCCTCTCATACAAATTAAATTCTGCAAACGTGAATGAAATATATACCGAAATTATACAACTTAATAACTGCTACTTTTTTTAAATTTAAATAACTTTAATCTTAAATTGACTGCACGTATGACCTAGTGGGAGAAGCGGTCGCCTCGCCGCTTTCTATTGCGCCAAGTTTTGTGGGTTCAAATCCTATATGGGACACCATTTTGTGTGATCCACAAATTGTTGTTCTGAGTCTGGATGTTCTTTGTGTCCGGTTCATGCCGTTCATATATGGTTGTAAAGTACCCCGCGACGAAGTATGTATATTCCTAATGCGGGAGTTGTCTGCTTAAAAAATAATTGAAATCGGTACAGCAGTTTAGTCGTGAAAGCATAACAGACGGATAGAGTTACTTTCAAATTTATAATTGAACTAGCTGACACGGCGCACTTCGTACCGCTATATTTATATACAATAATTAGCAAAAAATTAAAATTGCGACTATAATTTGAGATTTAAACTATCCTATCTCTCAATTTGGATCGAACTGCACATGGTGTGCAAATTTTATTATAATCGGTTAAGTGGTTTAGGAGTCCATTGAGGACAAACATTGTGACACGAGATTTATATATATTAAGATGGAAGAGAAATGATAATATTAGTATAGAAGTATGAATATTGCACAATAAACACTAATTCTCTACCAAATCGACGCTATCAGAATCTATGAGAGTTGCTGACAAAATACATAAACGTAATGTAGTATAGAACTTACCCGAAACTGCCAAAAATCACACGCCTCAGGGAAAAATCGGTCCCTTCCGAGATTCCTGATAAGAGCGAACATTAAAACGTACGATTGGAGAAATATCGTGTAAGTGTTACTCCGGGGTCATTTCCTGATGTTACACGAACCGCCTCAGTCGACCCTTAGCCGACCTCCTTAGTACGAGCCAGTCAGGAACTAGGGTTGGATAGACACTTTCTGAACGTAACATTTTTAAGATAGTTTTAGGACGAGATAAGTTGTCATGTCTGTACATTTATTGGTTTGTATTAAGAATTGTAAAGATTACGTTCTAATTTTAAATTTGTTTGTCATAATAAAATTGTTTTTTTAACCCCCGACGCAAAAAGAGGGGTGTTATAAGTTTGACGTGTCTGTCTGTCTGTATGTCTGTCTGTTGGTCTGTCTGTCTGTCTGTCTGTGGCACCGTAGCTCGCGAACGGATGAAGTGATTTCAATTTAGTTTTTTAGGTATGAAAGGTGAGTTACGTGCGAGTGTTCTTAGACATGTTTCATTAAAAACGGTTGAGTCGTTTAAAAGCTATGGGGGTGAAATTGGGGAAGAATAACCGAATGTCTGCAAAAATATCATCGAGTGGGGTCTCAAATGAAACCGCATAACGTGTTTTTTACCTTTAAAGGGAACTCAGGTTATTATGTCGGGTTTTTTTTTTAATTTTGAGAATTTATAGTTATGGACTGAATAAATTTGGTTCGCTAAGCATGAAAGATCATGGTTTGATCATCATGGTTGCCTGTAGGCATAAACCTTCTTTCCAAGGAGAGGATCAATTAACAAAACAATATTATAATAAAAATATTTTTTTATTAACGTGAAACTATAACATGTTTTCAAAAATATTAGACTATTCGTTGATCAATCTTCAACCATAGGTACTTAATTAAGTTGTTTTGTTTTAATATAAAACAACATTTTAATTTGTATAGACTTCCTGTTCCATTCCAAGTCAATAAAAATATATTTGACATTTGTTGTTTATAAAAAATTTTGAAACATAAATTTCCATGAGAAAAATTAAAGCTCTCGGCACTTTTACGTACAAATTGGAAGTATTTCTAATTTTAACATTTTACTCATGATTAATTAGTGTTTCATTATTTGTATGTAATACACATTCATAATATTTACAAGACATATGTACAATTAATTTAAATTATACAATAGATACATGTTAGTGAATCGTTTATCTTTTACAGATTACTACTAACTATGCCAAAGTTAGATCAATTAAGATTTTAAGTATTTTTTTGAAGACTTGCACAAGAAGATTGTGGCGATTGAACTCATAACAGAGAGACTAGTAGAACACGTGCATTTAATCTTTTCCACAAGTAGGGGTTACTATTACATATGACATACATATCAATGTGTGTATAAATATACACACATTGATATGTGTGGGGCGCATGAGAATAGAACATAGCCTTATCATGGTAAATACCATGATAGGGCTATGTTCTATTCTCATGCGCCCACTCGTTAGCCATTAGCCATACGCTTGCTGTGTACTTAACTCTATAAATAAACACATTCAATACCGAGTACAGTGCCTCATTATTCCTCAAAGACGACCGACCCAAAACTCTACAACGTAGAAACAAACAAAGGTACCCACATAATATATTTCATACATTTTTCATTATCAGTAAATCTGAATGCTTGCCAAGATCATTAACAAAGGTGTATTACGTGACTGGCACGTAACAGCCATGAATTATTATCTGTTTATTATGAACCCGCTGGATATCGTCTTAATAACGCCGGACAGGGGCTGTCGTAAAAATATACACCACTATGTGGGGTACGACACACGGTAATTAAGAGGTGACAACTTGGTCCAACATGTTGGGACAAAAAATAACAAATGTTGTTGTTATTTTGTTTTTTTTTTTAAGACAAGTCCCGCATTAGGAGTGTACATCCTGTGTTGCGGGAGACTTTACAAACATACATGAAACGGATACAAAGAATACCCAAACTCAGAACGACAATTTGTAGATCATAAAAAGTGTTGTCTCATGCGGCATTTGAACCCACAATACTTGGCGCAGTAGAAAGCGGCGTGGTGACCGCTTAAACCACTAGGCCAACCGTGCAGTCAAAAGTAACACGTAAAAGATGCAATTAAATACATAACATAATTAGTTAAAATTGAATTTTAGAGAGTATCGTGTACATTTCATTACATATCTCTTGATTAATAATTGATTTTCAGTATCGAGCACAAGCATGTGCAATTGCAACGGAACCTAATTTTTTAACTTCTGCCTCGACAGATGGCGTTAATAACAAATTAGATCATGGTATGATTTCGATCGCATTGTTAGTAGGTATAAGTAATGAAATATTTTGACGATTGTGGTCAAGTTTTAATTGCCCATTTGCTTATTATATTAGTAATAGCGTATTGTGTTTGGCCATTTACGTGAAGTGTTGCAATATACGTGTAGATTATATTTAAATTAAAAAATTTAGAATAAGCAGTACAACAACGTTTAATATATTCTTTATGATCAGGATGCATTAGAAACAGACAAGAAAAAGTTTAAAAAATTTAAAAACTTTTGATAAAATTTATATAGCCTATTTCACTCGAGCCATTATTATGAATCCATTGACAACTCATTGATTAAAATTGGTTAAAAGTTTAAGCGCTACAGTGGAACATGAAAACATACATAGACTGCCAAAACTATTGCCATTCCTTGTACCTTTCTGTAGTCGGGAAAAATAAGTCTCTATTAATGTTCTTAAAACTATACCACGTTATTGAAAGTACCTTCGACAATGCTTTAGTTCTGTTTTCTTCATCAATTTATCGTATTCGTTAATCAAATTGCTTATATTTCAAGTAAGCCTTTCAAGCACTTTCAAGACGTTACATTAATGATTAAAGAAAAATAATTATTATTAATATTCTAATAGTGAATCTAAGTTTGACCATTTCGATCGGCAACAAATACAAATTATTAAAAATAAAAAACCCGACTGCGTCAATATTTAACAATAAAAACATATAAGTTTTATATATATATTCGTAATCACCGTAAAAAATCTTTATTTTGATACCACACTCGATGTATTTTGAAAAAAAAATAATTTTTTATAATACTTTTTGGCGCCAAAAATCCTTATTTTTTTATTTTTTAAATTATGATGTACCCAGTGTCACTCTCACGACTAAGACGAATCTACTGACACCACTCACATAAAAATACGACAAGCCGTTTAGGCTCTAAGGCGTGCCAAAGAAATATACATACATACATACACTCGAAAAACATAACCCTCCTTTGGCAGTCGGGAAATAATAGCATTTTAAATGTTCAAAGTACTTGTAAATAAGTTAACCACTCGGTAAGGCAGTGTGTTCTCAGGGGAACGTGGCCATTTTATTACATAGCTCGTGACATGTTGCGCTGATGGCAGCGCTGTCCACCGACGCGTTACGGCCCGCTATGGCCCGTTTCGGGGCATTTCAGGGCATTACCGGGCGTTTTCGGCCCATTCGTCCCGCTGAATATTGTTTTTGGCGCAATCGTGGCACTTTTATTGTTTTTATGTTATACTCGCCGTTAGTTTCAGGAGTGGGACAGATATATTTTTAAAAAGCATTTCATTTTTATTTTGCTCTTCAGTTTGATTTTTGGAGGTTAAAGATAATGTTACTGTTATAAGGAAATACTTATGATTTTATTGTTGACTAGTTTTATGTAGGTGGTAAACGAGCAGATACCTGAGGTTAAGTGACTTGAACAGCTGGAACTCAAGGTGTATTATTATTATACTAGCAACCGGCCTCGGCTTCGCACGGGCTCTTTGCGGAAAATATAATATAGCGTATGTTACTCCGAGAAGATGTGCGGCTAAATTTTTACCGACGTCTTCAACAAATATCGTTATATTTTAGCCAATATACTCAAAAATTTTACAAATTATATACCAATGTTAATAATACCGAGGTTTGTTAAAGAACAAACTTATGTGTAGACTGCTATCATGCTGTCTAAGTTTCACCTATCTTTTTTATTCGTGTTCCCGTAGATCCAGGTACAAATCGCTAACCAATTAAATATTCTCAGAGTGAGATAACTCACAAACTCCAACATATTATTCAAGCTACCAGGATCCTCCTATTTCTTTTTGGAATAGTATTTGTATCATTATAGATATGCAAGTACTAATGGACAGTGGATCATGTTGCTAAGGGTTACTTGGTTTAATCATATTAATTATTTTGCTTAGTTCTAATTTATTGTTTTTTCGCTCTTTTCTTTCCTTATTATTTTTTGTAAATGGAAACATTTTTCTCTGTTGAAAAATAATATTTCCTAATAAAATATAATAAATAAATCAATAAATATTTTGGACAACTAACACACAACGCGATCTAGTCCCAAGCTGAGCAGAGCTTGTGTTATGGGTACTAGACAACTGATACACATACATATATACTGTTTTTTTTTGTAAATACATACATATTATACATAGAAAACACCCAAACTCCGAAACACATATTTGCAGATCATACAAACACTTGGTTCGACCCGAGAATCGAACCCGAGACCTCAAGCACAGCAGTCGCACACGCTACCACTACGCCACCGCAGCTAATATATTCTAAAGACCTCAAACCTTGCTCTTTCCCTTCTCGTCTTTCCCACAGCAAAGGCAACATTCACTAGTGTCACTTACTCTCTCTGCCCCCTATACCTCTGAAAGGTACTGAGATAACATACATTTCAGTTAAAATTCTTCTCGCCGTTCATTCGAGAAATCACTTAATTGATAACGACCACCACTCTGCGAACACAATTAATATAAATTCATACATTTCATCTTTCCCAAGAAGTAAATCGCAGTATATTTAAATAGCTCACAGTATTCCAAGTAAATAGTTCGTATGAGGTC
Organism: Diaphora mendica; assembly: GCA_949125395.1. Taxonomy (NCBI): domain Eukaryota; kingdom Metazoa; phylum Arthropoda; class Insecta; order Lepidoptera; family Erebidae; genus Diaphora; species Diaphora mendica. The sequence goes on from OX421326.1 coordinate 22,511,223, forward strand.
ACAGAGAGGGCCCTCGCGGCGCCCGAGTGCAGCTCACTTGACACAAGCCAGCTTTTAGCTCAAGCGTCGCACCCCAACCTGCATTCTACAATACGTTTTGTGTTGAAATATTCCTGTTTTATTATGTAATAGCAATAAGAATTTAAAGTACTTTATTTTTAAAAATAGCCTATAGGAGATAAATATATGGATATTTCTGACTAATTGACTGGCCCTATTATTTATTTAGTAGTTATTGAACTTGACTGCTAGGCCAGTTCTTGGATTCCCATTCAGGAGAAATACTTATGTGATGATAAGAGAAAGACCATATGTTCTGTATCTGGGGAATTAGGGGGCAAATAGGTGTATCACCTGATGTGAAGTGATTACCGCCGCCCATGGACACCCGCAACACCAGAGGCGTCACAAGTGCGTTGCCGGCCTTTGTGGGATGGAGGGATAGGGGTAGAGGTTGGTCTATGGGCCTCCGGTATCCTCGCTCAATCGGTAAAACACATCGTAAGCGCTATCTCACACCGGTTTTCTGTGAGGCCGTGGTATAACTCCGGTCGAGCCGGCATCTCTGGGTACTTATCAATATAATATAAGTGTGTTTATTATAGTCAGAACACCATAATACTGGCTCTGCTTAATTTGGGATCAGACAGACTTGTGTAAAACTGTGCAGTTACCATTGTTAATATCATGTTTTGGAATCCTCTTTTTCCTTACAAGATAACAAACATTATCTTAGTTTTAAATCAAAGCATCACCCCCACAAATCGTTAAATAAAACGCTGTCGGAGAAGTTTTAGAAGTTTACCGTACAAATGGGTCACTGGGTTCGTGAGCGATGAATACCATTACGAGGCACATGCTACATTTCAACCTTAGCTTAGGCACCATCTGGAGGCATTTATCTTAGACGTTATGGTTACTGGGGAAACCACATTAAAAATATGGCAACACTGACTCAGGTTTTGAAATAAAAATCTCACAATGATATTTCAGGGACTATGTTTAGTCTAAGTGGATCAACTATTTTCTAGGCTCTTTTTAATATAAAAGTACTGTTTTTACAAAAACTACAGTAAAGAGAGAAAAACTGCTTAAAGATTAATTCATAGTATTAAGACTTAGTATGTTAGATTATTATTTTAGAAACCTTTTTATGAACTTAAAATCATAAGTATATTTTTCTGTGATCTAAATCCACGCCCTAGTTTTTAAAGCCTGTCAAAGTGACTTTACTCTGCCTGGTGGAATTCATGAGTACATTCCAAGAGTTATACACGTACGTTATACTGACAATATGGCGACTACTGAGATGCTTTTTCACGCACCGCTTAAGGCAGTGGTCCGACCGACGGCGAGAAAACGGCTAACTATCGTCGATTTTCTCGCTCAAAAAACGTACAATAAATATAAATCCCGTGATAACGAAAGAGATGCATATAGTAATAGTTGCTCTCCGACTGTTCACACTACCGGCGACGACTCGCTTTACTACACACATCAAAAGTGTCTAGGGATCAAGCATTTTTATGCGGATTTCTTGAGATTGAGATGTGGCTTTGGCCCTGGCCTGCTCAGTCGCCAGACTTGAACCCGATTGAGCATGCATGGGATATGCTACAGAGAAGAGCTCTGCCGAATATGGAGGGTATCCAGTCGCAAGAAGACCTTTTTTTGTTGTTGCAACGAACATGGGCGGCCATTCCACAGCGTGATTTGGATGAACTCATTTTGAGTATGCCAAACCGATTCTTGTGTTGTTAGTGTTCGCGGTAGAAACACGGATTATTAATTGTTTAAGTTACCTAATAACATTTTAAAGAAAACTGTTATTTCAGTCTTTTTTTCGAACTTTAATGTTAGTGCCGTGCGGCCTGAGTACGCAGCTCAACTATGGTTGAATAGGTCGATGGCTGATCCATGCGTCTTACTCTATTACATTTGTGACATTTATTGATTATTTTATATGTGGACATATTACATCTTTTTAAATTTGACTGTGAGTGAAAGTGCTATTTGGATTTTATTTTCCATAAGTGGACCTCACAATATAACAATACAATGTCACAATATAACAATGTAAAAATCTTGCAGCTATCAGTAAGAACGGCGCATGATTGGTTAGCTCATGGCTGTGCAGCAATGACTCCAAACCTTTTATATTGTTTTCTTTGGTCGACTTTGTTCTCATTCAAGTCTCTTAGTGAAAAAAATATTGTAAACCGTATTATTATTTTTTAAAAGGAGCAACAATGGAGTTTCTTGCCAGATTCTTTTCCATGAAGGGTAGGCAGCACTTGGAACTGGCGACTAGAATCACTCGATTTTTTAATATTAAATATTGACTATTCATAAGTGCCTGTAAAATAAGTGCCTATATGAATAAAATATTTTTGAGTTTGAGTTTGAGTTTGAGTGGTTCAAATGTGAAAAATCCCTTTATTAGGAAAATGGCAAATTTCTTTATTAATGCAAAGGTGACTTGGTTTATCGTTACTGTGACAAACGAAAACACTTTATTTGATGAATCCTCAAGAAAATTTTAATTAATATCAATCAGGAGAAAAGTTATTGCAAAAATATATGTTTGATCCCTAGACACATATGTTGATCCCTAGACACTTTTGATGTGTGTAGTTTTGTCGCTGAGCTGACAAGAGCTTTCAAAGAAAAACTCGCCCAGCCATATTGGCTCAGCGATGCTCGCTCGCTTGATCATTTCTATACAGTGCGGCTAAAGTACACGTATGTATATCAACAAATCATTGCAACTCTCGTTGTTGTCTAGATCAGATATTGTCGGACACATTTAATAAAAACTCATCCATAGTGTCTTGGAATGTGATGTTGGCAGGACTGCGCGAGTAATCGCTCATCGCATTTGAACACTCGCTTATAACCCAGCGACAAAACTATAGAAACTACACACTCGCTGCTCGCTGATCGCACACTCGTTCATAGTTTCTAGCAATACTCGTTTCTCGTTCATCGTCAGCGGTGGGACCACTGCCTTAAGGACCCAGGATCATAGTGGGAGGGTACATATTATACTCACGCCTGATTCTCGTACTTCATAGGTGGGCACAGAACACCATCTCGTCAGCATTACAACGATCTTTACATTCGTGCTCGCGCCTCTATCACATTTATCAAATCGGAAATATCTGAATGACGATAAACAAAAAACAAACATTTGTTTTTAAACTGATTTATTTTAAACTTCCTTCATTTCATTTGCATTGCAGGAAAGGGACTGATAATATTGCCATATGGTACTATATAACAGCCGTCCTTTGGTAGACTCACTGAGGGATATAGTAAAAGAGTACATTATACATATATACGTACGTACAATATACAACAATACACTCAAGAATATGTAATATATATTGTACAATTTGTCCCTTAACCCATCTCCCACATGTCTTTTAAAGACAATTCCCAACTTTTATAATACTTACGCTTAAACTTAAGTAGGCAGGCCCCACAGAGACGCTGAGATGGGGCCCTCAAGTCAGCCAACTTTGTAAGTCAACTTGTCAGTTTGAAACCCCAGGCTGACATCTCCCAATAATAATATATGCACGTATCTTGAAACTTTTACGTAATTTAATTTATGAACTTTTGAGTATTCATACTCGTATGAACGAATGACGGATCGTGTCAAAAACTTGAGGGCACAAATACTTTGTTCTTTTGAACTCTGGCAATTTAACATATAGATATATATAATTTATATTACATTCCGTATGGTTTTAAATAGTTTAAATGTAGGGGGTACACACCCTGTGGTGGAAGAGCTACTAACATTATCATGGCAAAATGCTACGCCCCTGTAGAAAGAAGCTACAGTCAGTTTCGTTTCTTTGATGGTTTGGTTAGAACTGTTAGTTGTGGAGAGTTTTGAGGGAGACTTGTGTTCAGCAATGGACATCTTTCGACTGAGATGATGATGATAAGAGACAAAAAACTTTTTATAAAAAAAAGCGACTTCCAAAAAACATCCAACGAAAACTCTCTGCCAAAAAACACTTAAAAGCGTAAAATAAACTGGTTCTTCATAAATTGCCTATACCTAATTCTTTACTCATTTAAATAGTAGTATTATGATGTGTGTTAGGTACCTAGAATCTGTTTGAAGTCGCTGTCAAGTGACTATCGCTTAGACTTTTGTAATTGTTCGTTTGTATTCTTTTTGGCTTAGCACCGACTTCAAACAGATTTTAGGTACCTAGCACACATTATAATACTACTATTTAAATGAGTAAAGAATTAGGTATAGGCAATTTATGAAGAACCAGTTTATTTTACGCTTTTAAGTGTTTTTTGGCAGAGAGCTTTCGTTGGATGTTTTTTGGAAGTCGGTTTTTTTTTATAAAATGTTTTTAATTTTCAGTTTTTAGAGCAAACAATTATAGGTAAATAGTAAGTTGAACTATTTTATCAAATTTCATCATCAAGAATACAAATTAAGGTCAATACGTACGTGTAATATTAAAATCATCCTCTAATCCCTAACTGTTGAAAAGTTTAACTTTCTATGATCAGCTCACCTAAATAAATTGAAAGTATACGACTGAAGATTTTTAGATACGTATGAAATTGAAAGAATTATCCTCCAACTCCTAATCGTTGAGGAGTTGTACCTTCCATCATCAGCTTACCTAAATAATTTGAAAGAATACGACTAAAGGTAACATATATACATATGATATTTAAACATTTATCCTCCAACTCCTAACCGTTAAGGAGTTGTGCCTTACATCATCACCTCATCATCATTAAATGATGACTACCAGACGCAAATACCGGTGTAACTTAAGAAAATATACGAAAAACATAGTATTTGCCTATAAAAAATGAGGGTTCCTCTCAATTTCCCTGGGATCCCATCATCAGATCCAGATATAGTGGCAATATAACCTCGGGCAATATAATATAACAAAATAAACCCTATCGAATACAAAAAAAAAATTCAAAATCGGTTCACAAGTGACGGAGTAATCGGTGAACATACATAAAAAAAAAAAAAAAAAACACAGTGGAACATAGAACCTCCTCCTTTTTGGAAGTCGGTTAAAAAAAATATATATATACAGTGGAACATAGAACCTCCTCCTTTTTGGAAGTCGGTTAAAAAGAAATTTCATTTGGAAAATGAAATGGTCATAACTTTTAAACGTTTTCGTTAAGTATTTTTTGTACTTGCGTGTTATAATTACTTTCTGTCAGCAATTTCATTAGTGCTTCTTTTATTTGTAAACCCGAAATATTACTTTTGGCAGCCAATGGCCAACCAAACCATAACAAAAAGTTAAGAAATCCTAACGCAAATGACTGCCGAAGTAATTCCATCTCATGATGGCACACGCAACACCACAACTATTCAGCCAATCAGCTAAAACGCATCAATCCACTCGATATTATTAAAATGTGTGTTTTTTGCTCATCACCGTAGAAGCCAGCATGTTCAAGTGATAATGAATGAGTGCGAATGTAACCGGTAAAAGCTTCGCGGTTTCCGATTCGCGGGCTTATCTTTTTGCTAGCTTTGCCAATTCCATCAGTAGAGTATTTTTAATTATACGTAGGGTTAATGACACACTTTCTGTTGATTAAAATAGATGGTTGTAAATAAACTTAGTTTGAATCTCTTTTACACAGACGTCAATTGTCAATTGTTACCACATAGTATAGTCCGTCTAAAGGCAGTCTGTAAGAGATCGTACACTGTGATAAGGTCACCCATTGTGTCACTGTTTTTTGTTTGTATTTTACACTGTATGTTTCCTCCAAATCTATCTGTGTATCTTAATATAAATCTAAACCAAGCAAACGTATATCTATCTAATAGCTTTGCGCGACAACGAGCAATTCTTGTATAAATAAAATCTGAATCTCCAAAACGGTTGCAAGGATTTTCATGAAATGTAGTATGCAGGGGGTTTCGAGGGTGATAAATCGATGTAGCTAGGATTCATTTTTTGAAAATTTATAAAAAAAAATACCGAGCATATCTTGGTCATCCGTGTACCTACTATGTTTTTAAGCTAGCAAAACTCGAAGTATATACGGTTTACTAAGACGCCAGTCAAGCCAGTGACTGTATATAATTAATTATTTTACCAATGAGTGTATATATAATATATTAATAGTGTAAATAGTGTTGTCAGTAGACAACACTATTTTCTGTAACTACATCCTAAAAAAAAACATTAGATATTTTTCTATTATTTTTTTATAATTCATACGTCGTTATGGACACGGTCACGTAACTCACTATGTCTGCAGCTAATACTTATTACGCCGAATCAGCTGTGAATGTATAGTAATATATTATATATACACTCATTGATAAAATAATTAATTAATAGAATAATAATAGTAACAGTAAATATAATATCATTTTTATTTAATATCAAAAAATAAATTTTAAATATCCAAAATATGTAGAGGTAGTAGAGCCACGCTGATTTCAGCACAACTGGGCCGGCTCGACCGGGGCGGTACTACCCTCGCACAGAAGACCAACCTAAAATGACAGTTTTGATGCTGTCGTATTTCGTTGGTGAGTGCGAGACCGGAGGCCCAATGATGCAGGGGTGACAGTTATCGTGGTAAGTGTGTGAGCAGTGGAATGCTCGTACAGTCATGTTGAGGATGACGTGGATCGAACCTTCGGCCAGGGAGACCTGTAGAAACGGTGGTGCCGCTGGCCGCCCGCGGCATAGAGAGGGGCCCAACCGCGGCTAACCACCCTGGGAGGCTGCCCCGTCAGGTCGCGCATAATCCACGGAGTGGCTCGTCGTGCCGGTTGGTGACCGGACGGTGGGACCAGGCGACCACTTCCGGGAGGGTATGGGAGCCCTTCCGTCCGACGGTTCGGTCACCGTCATGCCTCACTATTGTATGGCGACACTGCATTCCGAGCCTCAGTATTACACTGCCACGATGACTGTCACGCCTTTTACGCCCCCACTTACCTCCCTCACTTCTAAATCATGGCAGTAAGAAAAAGGAATAAGCGTTCAACAGCGGCACGCCATCCTCCCACCAACCCGCTTTTTGAGGTGGAGTTCACTAACATCCGTGGACTCCATGCAAACCTCAACGCCGTCCACCAGCATCTTGAGACGGCTCGGCCGGCCATGCTTTTCCTAACGGAGACACAAATACGCCGCCCTGCCGACACGACATATCTTCACTACCCCGGCTACGTGCTTGAGGAGTGCTTCCTCGCGAAGGCTGGGGTATGTCTTTTCGTTAGGGCGGATGTTTGTTGTCACCGATTACGCTGCCTTGAGGACCCATCCTTCTCCACTATTTGGCTACACGTGGATATTGGCTCTATGAGCCGAATCTACGTATGCCTATACCGATCCCATTCTGGAGACTCCGAGACAACTCGACTTTTTGATCATCTCAGTCAGGCAGCGGACAAAGCGCAGGAACAGTTTCCGACCGCCAAACTGGTGTTTCTGGGAGACTTTAATGCCCACCATGAGTCCTGGTTGGGATCTTCCAGAACAGACCACGCGGGTCGGACTGTCCACGCATTCGCTCTCACGCATGACCTCACCCAGTTGGTACTCCAGCCCACCAGGATACCAGATATAGTGAGTCAAGCGCCTTCCTTGCTGGACCTTCTGCTGACGAGTCACCCAGTGCAGTACAGTGTATCGGTGCTCGCCCCTCTGGGATCCTCCGATCACTGCCTGGTATCCACCACGGTGCCTCTAGTTGCCCCCCCACGACCAGTGGCAGCTAAGAGACGGTTATGGCACTACTCGTCAGCAGACTGGGATGGAATGCGGGACTATTTCGCATCCATCCCGTGGGCACAACGCTGCTTTAAATATGGAGATCTGACGCAAAGTGCGGCCGCCGTGGCTGGCGAAATCACTCTAGGAATGGAATACTATATTCCCTACAGTGAGGTCGCCAGCGCAATTACCCGGCCCTGGTTCAATCGCGAATGCGCTCAAGCTGTTGCCCAAAAGCAATCGGCGTACCGCGCATGGACCAGGGCCCGCGCTCACGGCCACCCCGACGTGGATCGACTAAAAGCAGCGTTTAACAAAGCCACTAGGGAATGCAAGAAGGCTTACCTAACAGCGGATGCCCAGCGCATTGCACGACTTGGCCAAGAACTCGTCGCATACCCTACGGGTAGCCGAAAGTTCTGGCGATTGGCTAAAGCCGTGCAGTGCAACTTCTGCCAGGCCTCGCTACCACCGCTGAAATATCCTGACGGATCACTTGCCCACCAGCCGCAGGAGAAAGCGAAACTGCTTGTAGATCTCTTTGCGGCTAACTCCCGAATCGATGACCGTGGCATGCACCCGCCTACCATTCCGGCCTGCAACGCTACAATGCGGGATATTCGCATCCGGCTGAGTGATGTCCGAGCGGAGCTTCGGTCACTCGACGTCCGGAAAGCTAGTGGACCCGGCGGTATCCCAGCGGTGGTTCTTAGGAACTGCGCACCAGAGTTGTCTCCGGTATTGACGCGCCTGTATCGCCTGTCATATTCCTCGGGAACTGTTCCGGATGCCTGGAGAGAGGCGAATGTTCAACCCATCCCCAAAAAGGGCGACCGCTCCAACCCAGCCAACTACCGCCCGATAACTGTCACCCCCATTATCTGCAAAGTGTTCGAGCGGATCATCAATAAACAATTGATCCACTACCTGGAGGATCACTCCCTACTTAATGAGCGGCAATATGGTTTTAGACCGAAACGATCCACGGGTGATCTTCTAGCGTACGTCACACACCTTTGGAGTGAGGCTATTGACAGGCACGGAGAATCTTTGGCCATCAGCCTCGACATGGCCAAGGCCTTTGATAGGGTTTGGCACCGTTCGCTTCTCTCCAAACTGCCGGCCTTCGGCTTGCCCCCCAAACTTTGCAACTGGGTTGCCGCATTCCTGCACCAGCGCCGCATCAGAGTCCTTTGCGACGGTGCGGCCTCCGACTTTCAGTCGATTAACGCCGGAGTGCCACAGGGTTCCGTCCTGTCCCCCACGCTGTTTCTTCTGCATATCAATGACATGTTAGCCCTTGGCAACATTCATTGCTATGCAGACGACAGCACAGTTCATGGGAGATACTTCGGACGTCCTGCAGCAAAGTCAGCAGATATTGAGGAAAAACGACAGGAGCTTGTCGATGAACTCGACCATATTCTGTGCCGCATTTCTCAATGGGGCTCTGAGAACCTGGTCGAGTTCAACGCTAAGAAAACACAGGTGTGCGCGTTTTCTGCCAAAAAATCTCCATTCCTTCCCCTTCCGACTTTTCAGAACACTCAACTGCCACTACAAGGCAGACTCGATATCCTGGGTATGGGCATCTGCCGCGACCTAAACCCGCGCGAGTACGTTGAGGGCGTCACTAAGGCGGCCTCGCGGAAGTTAGGTGTTCTAAACAAGGTGAGACGGTTCTTCTCGCCGGAGCACCTGTGTCTTCTTTATAAGACCCAGGTTCGCTCGTGCGTGGAATACTGTTCTCACCTTTGCGATGGTGCCGCGCAGTATCTGTTCGACGCTCTCGACCGGTTGCAGCGGCGAGCAATCCGAATTGTCGGCAGTCCTGAAGCCACCGAGTCCCTTGAGCCTCTGCAAATGCGTAGAGATATCGCCTCCATGGCAGTCCTCTATCGTCTTTATCATGGGGAGTGTTCTGAAGAGCTCTTCCAACTAGTCCCGCCTTCTCCCTTCCTCTACAGGACAACACGTGCGAGCCTCAGAAGTCACCGCCTCAGAGTGGAAGACATACGCTCTCGCACTCATCGATTCGGTTCTTCTTTCCTGTGCCGATCGGTTAAAACCTGGAACTCACTACCAGCGCACGTGTTTCCGTCCAACTATGATCCCGGGTCCTTTAAGCGGGGCGTGAAAAAGCATCTCACTAGGCCGCCATAGTGCTGGTCGCCATGCTGCACTGTCCTTGTTCACATTGAGGATGGTGACCACCACTCTTGGATTCTGCTTGTGCTTTCCATCAGGCAGGGCAGAGTCATTTTGGCAGCTAAAATATAAAAAAAAAAAAAAAAAAAAAAAAATAACAAATATTTGTTTAGTCTTAATTTTTTTACTTCTATTGGCACCCCCGATAACCGCTTTGTGCTATGTTAATACACGAACTGTAACATCCAAAATATATTTCTGAAAATATAAAACATACCATCCACAAACACAACAAGATAAAACGTTTTATGTTTTCCATAACCCAGATCATATTTGACAAAACACCATAATGATATCTAGGGCCCGGGAGACACCCTTAATATCCCATTCCGTTTAACTTCACACAATGCTCTATAGTGTTATATAATAGATGATGTAGGCGTCCAATCTTAAGTGGCTATAACGGGACTAAGTGGCTGAGCTCTGTCATCTCATAGCCGTTCCGACTTCCTTGCAGAACGGCAGTTTGTGGGTACGGTTACGAGTAATGGTCCTACTATATGTATTTAATCCGTGGCCTTAACAACGTTTACATCTATACATAAATGTATGTATGTCTGTGTTAAGATTTGCCTGTAAGGATTACTTACGCTAACAGAACTATTACTTACTGGCTTAGGTTTATAAACCATTGATGTATCGTTTACAGATGCCAGCCAATAATAAATTAATCTCAATGATTAATGTAAGTAATAATTCGCGATGAGTATGGTTACCACCAACCTTGGATTCTGCTTATGCTTTCCATCAGGCATAGTAAAGTCATTTGGCATGGTAGTATGGACTATAGGTCAATTGTAAAAAATCCATTCTAGATTTTTGTGAATGAGATCTCAACAAATGTACACGACAGAAAACTATAATAAGGATCAGCGCCGACAGACGGAGTGACAGCGAAGAGACTAATTCAGTATCAATTAAAATTCAACCTAAAGATCTTCAAATTAAAACAGTAATTGATGCAATGAAATAAACTCGAGCGACGACGGTTGGTTTATTTCATTGCATTGTGAGTTAGTCTCTTCGCCGTCACTCAGTCGGACAGCGCTGATCCCAAGACAGACTCATCTCTCATAATCCTGATACACTTTGTATAGAAAGACCATGTCATATAAGAGGCTCCACTCTGACGCCACTCCAATACGTGAAACCTGCCACTGCAGGTATGCATTAGCCTACGCATAAGCCTTGAACAGCATTATTCGTAGATATGATTAACACATTAGACTTATGCTACCTGTTGCGTGTTCAGATTAAGTGTATATATGTATTCCACATACGAAACGACTATTGCAGCTGCTATAGAACTATATATACATTCTAGCCGACCCTGAGTCTGCATGACTTTTCAATAATGCTCGTCTCCTGTTGGTCTAAGCATGATGTTATCTATCCTGTCTTAGGCACGCCAGCATAACATATTTAGGTGTAATAAAACGTGAAAATCGATTAGTTAGTTGCGAAGTTCATCGTGGGCAACAACGTGATACGAGAATCAAAAAAATATATGTGTATATATGTAGGTATGTATATTTATTTACGTGTATTTAGAAATTCCACAATTTCAAAATTAAAAAGGAATTTCACCGAAAAGACTTTCCCAAAAATCCGTTTAAAAGTTCTGAATACTGTAAGTAAAACCGTATTTAGACTAAAGTAGGAGTTAAACCACGGTATGTACTTATAAGTTTTAGTGCCTGGAGGCAATTTAGTTGGTACCACTGATTCTCGTTAAAAGTTTATACCATCGGATTGCACGCGACCTGTGCCGTGGTACAATATCAAATAGGACTTTCGGCTGTTTTATTTCGATATACGTTGTTAGTTGTTTGGTAAACTTTTTGTTGGTGAAAATACGTCAAATAAATGTTGTATTTTGAAACGGAACTTATTTCGATGATACAATTTTATAAAACAGTCGAAATACTGTTTTATCGTAAGTTTGAAGACACACATATAAAATAACGAACTTGCATACCGTCGTATTGGGATGGATTACAAGTACATAGTGTTACCACCCACTAAGCAGTCTTTTACCATCCATTTTAAATAAAAAATTCTTCTGACCTGTTTTCCTCTTAAGAATAATCGCAAGAGAGAGATTCCTTCTGATACGTAATCTGCTACTTCCTAAAACCATATTACATTAAAATATCAGTAAACGTTTTCCTCCTACGATGCTTAATACGCAATACTCCTGAAGTTTAGTGAACGATTGCGTGCAGGAACGCCCAACGCGTGCAATGCGTGCAGAATGAATGCGTGCGGACGTGCGTGAATATTTTCACGCGTCATGACTCATTTCTGCCTTTATGTTAATTGAAGTATATACGGGCTGTTTTGATTTATTCATGAAGTTCTGTAGGACATTTAAAAAGCGTTGTCTAGGAAATTATTATTTTTACTTTACGCGCTATAGGTAGGTAGATTTCCATGTAGGTATATTATTTTCGAGTAGTGGTTGCGATAGAAATGTTAGGATACATTTTTTTTTTCATTATTGTAATGGTTTAAACCCAAACCGCGGTAACGACACAAATGAGGTATAGTTGTCTACGAGCGATGGTAGTCACTTGCCATCAGGTGACTCGTCTTCTCGTTTAACCCACTAGGACTTCAACTGATGAATGTATTATTGAATAAAATGATATGTATAAGTCTGTGGCAACTTCCACATACAGCGCAACTACTAACTTAACTTAATTCTCTTAAGTATAATTAAATGCATCGCAAGTTAATATAAATTAAACGCAGTCTCTTTGAAGAACTTCTACAGAAGTTAAATTTCAATTTGCAAGCACACCTTACTTAACACAACCAATGATAATGTAAAGACTGAAACTCACTAGGATCAGCATAAGAAACTAAAGGGTACTAAATACTATAAGGAAAATTGTCATCTTCTTGCCATCTATACTTTTACTTATATTATAAAGAAGTAAAGTTTGTGAGGTTGTCTGCGGTAATCTCTGGATCCGTTGAATAGATTTTGCAAAATTCGTTTTTCAATAGATAGCCTCGGTATTTGTGAGTATGATAGAATATTATATTAACCCGAAAAATGATAACATTCACGCGGGCAAGAGTTAGTCTTCTTATAAATTCGTTTGGAAATTAACGCAACATTCATCAGAGTACTGCTTGATTACTGGTTTTTCTGTTATTGAAACTACTACCTCCTACACATCCACCTCTGTAACTCCTGTACACCAAGATCAATAGCAGTGGCCCACAAATTCGCGGAGTTATGACATTATTAAAGTGCCAGGAAAAAATAAACTATCTTGAAACCATCAACAAAATTAATAAAGAAAATAATAGAAGACAAAACAAAAAAAAGTCATGTGGTGTCGAGGAACACCAGATAGGAATGAAGTTCCTTATCATAAAAATATTTGTTTCAAGTTCTATTCAAGGTATAAAGAAAATAATTATTCGGGTATACATTTTTTATCATGATTTTTTTTTATCGATAAAAAAAAAAGGAGGCGATTACCATCGCAGAAAATTGAAGTGAAAGATAGATAGAATACAATTTTAAATGCACTGTATAACAGAATTTTAAAAACACGATATAATTTTGAATCGTTTCGCTGATATTTCAGAACAAATAATAGAAATTTTACCATAGTTGAGACTTGAGACCATCATCATCATCAACATCATAAACTGTTTAATGTAATGATAGTGGTCTTAGTTGTGGGTTACTAATCTTTTCCTTCAGCAACATTAAAAATTAATGATAATAGAAATACTTTATGTCAATGACTAAATTTATACAATATGTTGTAATGTTTCTACTATTTAAATAAACATACACTGTAATAATAAAGAAGTTTAGTAATTGTTTTAACATCTGAGTATATTAACAAATACGAGTAGAATTATAGATAAAATATAATAATACATGCAACTTACAGATGGCACTATACAAAATTTTTCGTTCAGGCTCTTTTAGAACCACAAAATGGTCTTAACACCTTTATTTTATTTAAAATGATTTATAAAAATATATAAAAGTTCTATGCGAGGTATAAAGAAAATAACTATTCGGGTATACATCTTCATTATGATTTTTTAACGATAAAATAAAAAATATAACTAAACTTGTGCTGCCACCTAGTAATCTCTACTTAAAACAAGTTCTGTCTAGAGTTGCTCTGTACTTGGTACATGCAACTTACAGATTATATAAATTTTTCATGAAATAAATAAATAAATATTTCGGACATTTTTTTTGTAAATACATACATTTTATAAGTTAAGGAATCAGGCGTTACTTTGCGGAAATCCATGACATGCATGCCGTGCCCTGCTTTCAGACCTGGATATTTGTCTCGCGGAATTAAAGCTAAATATATTTCATAGCATTTAACATACATTTTAGGTATACATAGAAAACATCCAAACTCCCAAAAAACAATTATATGCAAATCAAAAAAAAAAGATCACACACAGACACAGGATTCGAACCCGAGTCCTCACATTATTCTCATACGCTACCATTTTGACACCGAGGTCAATCTTACGTTATGGACGTTTTTTGCCGGCTAGGGTAACCCTCCGCAACGCCCCATAACGAACTTCGTTCCAAAAAGAACTTGTTTTTTTGTAGTCATATATTTTAGACAGATTCTATTCATCTTTTTAATAGTCGTTCTCTACTCTTACACAAGGTCTGTCATCTCCATCTCCGTCTGTCTACAACTTTTCCTCATCTCACATGTCAATATTTAACCTGTTGCTCCCCAAGTCTTCATCCTCTGGCACCATTTTTTTTGTATTCATTTCTCACTTGTCCGTCCTAGTGACACCAAACATTTATCTTAAACTTCACACTTCAGCTATATTTGGATGTAAAAATGGCTGCATTAATCAATAGGAGTACAGTATGCAAAAACAAATCAAAAAGCCTTTTATTTCGTTGCACATTATAAAAAAGAAGAAAAACCGACTTCAAAAACTAAAAAGTATAAAATAACTTAATTTGTATGTGCTACCTATTCATAGGTTTGAATTCGGCGCCAAGCCAAATGTAATAGTAGGTACCACACTCGCTATATTTCGAGACGAACGTCAACGACGTCACCGACGCTTCGGTTGTTTTGTTCTACGCGACGAGCCGCTCCCGCTCAAGGTCACGCGCGGCTAGTGCGGTACCTACTATTACATTTTGGCTTGGCACCGACTTCAAACCTATGAATAGGTAGCACATACAAATTTAAATATTTTATACTTTCTAGTTTTTGAAGTCGGTTTTTTTAAACGAAGTTTATTTTTTCTTTTTCGCTTTTTAGTCTTTCTCAAGTCTCTCATCACCATTTCACCTAAATAACTTAAAAGAATACGACTAAAGGTAACATACAACATACTGTATAGAATCAAAAAGGACTTCAGGTAATTTTCTGTAATAATATGTCAAATGGATATATTGATATACATATATATATATATTATGAAATTAAATGATGTCTACAGAATATGAAGGCATGCAGACAATTGCCTTAACTTTATTGCAGGCGCTGACGTAAATTTGAGGGTTTCCTTAGATTTCCTCGGGATCCCATCATCAGATCCTGATATGGTGGCCATGGGACCACATGGGGAGCATACCCTTCCGAATACAAAAATAATTTTCAAAACCGGTCCACAATTGACGGAGTAATCAATGTACATACATTAAAAAAATCCGATGAAATTGACAACCTCCTCCTTTTGTAAGTCGGTTAAAAAATTAGACTTAACAGTAACACCTATTCTTAAAATTCGCTAGCAACTAAGTTAGTTTTTTAATTTATTCCTTAGTTTAAAGCCAAATAAAATCAAACATGAAATTAAAAAAGTCGATAATATTCGACTGCGATTTTTAGTTAGCAAAAAACTTTGTATTAGTTTCGACAACCAATTTTTTTATCTTACAAATTTGGAAAATAATAACAGCAATTCATTGTGTTGGTTATCGCTCTGTTAGCAAATAAAAAAGAATAAATCATTCATTCAAACGTATTCCAATTTTAAAAAAGTTTATTTTTGTCTATTGTTTTTTCGTTAACATAGTTGAGTTAAGGTTAAGGGCTCAAAAGCTAAGCTCAAAAGGCGGTAACGAGACAAATGAGTTATAGGTGTTTACGAGCGATGGTAGTCACTTACCATCTAGTAAGACGACTGCTCGTTCGGCACCAGTTTCCATTTAAAAAATAAACACATTCCATTAGAAATTTATGCGTACAACATATTTTCGTATGTGTGTTGACTTGTCTAAAAGAATTCTATGAAAAAAAAAATAAGACTCTCAGTAAAATACGTATAATAGTGTCATCATGCCAGCTGTGTCCCTAGCCGGATCCGAATCATGATTATGCGCTCAACCCGTTCAACAAGAACTAGTTAAATTAAACCGAAGATTAGAGTCTGAACGGCAAACTTCAAGTGAGCACCAACTTCACAATATTATAAACATGTGTCCCGAAATCGAGAATATAGGTTTGTGGTAAACTTTACCGTGATCGCGGAATGTTTGAAGGTCCTCATTTCCATTATTACTCCAAGTTATTCATATAAAGTTACATCATTTTCTGTATATCCCATTAGTACTTTAAATGTGAAAGTTTATGCGAGCGAAGATTTAGCCTTATTGCCGAAAGCAATAAGGCCGCCCTTTAAATTTAGCTTAGAAATAAAAATTACTTTAATATGAAAAAAGAAATATAATTAACAAAATAGTCTATTCAACAAGTGCTTTTTTGATAAACTTTCTTCAGCAGTCTCCAAAAATTGTGATTGAGGTGTCATTCGATTCGGAATGGCATCTAGATGATTTTTGAAAAAAATGAAGTTGCGCTTGCAAAAATTGTAAAAGTTATTAACAATTAACTAAAAACACAATAAGGGGTTTGGTATTTTGCAAATTCCTCAAAAACTTGTTAAGATTTTTCAAATTTGACAAAAGATTCGAAAAGAGGAGGAAATTTCCTAAAAAAAAATTGCCTCTCGGAATTGTAGGACCAATATTTGTTATATTACCAGAGGGTTGAAAATACGACCGAAAACGGGTACTCCGGTTTGCGCAAGCCACGTCTCCTTCGTACCTTCAATGAATAAATATTTTTTAAACTTATTAAATATGAAAATAAAAAAATTAAAAAATTCAGGCATCTGCAGGATAGACCAATGAACAATAATCCGTGGTCCAAAAACTTTTATTGTGAATTGGGGAATTGTGAAAAAATGGGTACTTAATTGTTCAATCCTTTCGCCAATGCAGCGTTCACCTTGGGAAATTTGAAATGTCTATAGGACCCATGGTATAGGCATTCAATCGCTAAGCTTGTTCACTGGCAAAAGAATTCAACCACGGCGTTTCACCGTGTTCTTATTCTAAGCTAATGTAATCTCAAGCACTTACTGGAGATGTGTAGATTCCTTGATAGCGGCGTCCAAGAGGCCTCTTGGTAGTTTCCTCTCTGCGTCGTTACACATACATACTCCTAAATGGCTTACGGGCTCCCGAAGTCTCGTAATTACAAGACACCCGATTTAACTATCGCGGATCGCGCCTAATTGACGTGACTACTAAAACTCGCGAGTCCAAACCAGACCAATCATACCGGTAACCAACGAAACACCGAAATTGGATGAACAATTTGCTAAATTTCAATTAAAACCCGGCACCCTTTACGAAACCTTGCCCGACCGGTCAAAGCGTCCATAAGTTCTATCTTGTCACTTCAAAACGTCAAACAAGAAAAATGACAATCAAAAATGTTGCCATTATAATGACGTTCAATTTCTAACATTAATATTAATTAGAAGTGGGCGAAAATAATATTTAATCAACAAATGCGTTTTTAAGCTATTAATCTTTTTTTAAGAAACGGTTTTTTTTAAAACATCACAATTATCATCAAAATGTTATGTTATCAAAAAAAAAAATTTAAATATCTCATAAACAACACATTTGTTTCTAACATATATTATTTTCATTTTTTTCAAAACACATCTAGATACCATTCCGAATCGAATGACACCTCAATCACAACTTTTGGAGACTGCTGAAAAAAGTTGACCGAAAATGCACTTGTTGACTAGACTAAAAGGTATAGTGACGCTAGCGATTACTGTTTGTATATTTACGTGTACACCGTGGTGTACACAAACACATTTGGGTCCTATATTCCATTCGTTATATTTCTATAGTTACTTATCGAGATTTATTTTCAAAAGCAAAAAAACATATTCAATGTGCAAGATTTTTGTGCGTTTCTTAAGAGTAGACTTAACTAAAAATTAGCACAATGTTAAATGTTAAATGGATATACGATTGGAACTAAGTATTTTTATCTTACTACCAAAGTACAATTCTTAAATTCATTGAAAAGTAAGGTCAATATTTCAAATTAGTGATCTGAAGGGTTGTCTGAAATGTTGATTGCATAATCTCAAAATATAGATTTTAAGAATAGTGTTTCTCAGGAATCAGGAATTTAGACTTGTTAAGACCCCGAGACTTTTCAAAGTTTAGTTTTTAGAATCTGATAACACTCCCCTCTTAAGTCCCCACTGTCCCCAGTAAGTGAATTCCCATAGGTGAAGTTCAATAAGAGAATTGCTTTGCATCAGTTTTATTACCCGACTGCGAAAGGAGGGTTATGTTTTTCGAGTGTATGTATGTATGTATGTATATTTCTTTGGCACGGCCTAGAGCCTAAACGGCTTGACGTATTTTTATGTGAGTGGTATCAATAGATTCGTCTTAGTCGTGAGAGTGACACTGGGTACATCAAAATTAATAAAAATAAAAAATAAAGATTTTTGGCTCCAAAAAGTAATATAAAAAAAAATATGTTGCCAAATACATCGAGTGTGGTATCAAAACAAGTACAAATTATTAAAAATAAAAAACCCGCCTGCGTCAATATTTAACAAGAAAAACATATAAGTTTTATATATATTCGTAATCACCGTAAAAAAATCTTTATTTTGATATCATACTCGATGTATTTTGAAAACATTTTTTTTATATTACTTTTTGGCGCCAAAACTCCTTTTTTTATTTTCTTTATTTTGATGTACCCAGTGTCACTCTCACGACTAAGACGAATCTATTAACACCACTCAGATAAAAATACGACAAGCTGTTTAGGCTCTAGGGCGTGCCAAAGAAATTTACATACATACATACATACACTCGAAAAGCATAACCCTCCTTTTGCAGTCGGGTAATAAAGACTTTTTTACGGTGATTACGAATAAATATAAAAATTATATGTTTTTATTGTTAATAAATATTGACGCAGTCGGGTTTTTTTATTTTTAATAATTTGGACTTGTTTAAGACAATGAGTATCTAGTCGTCTCCAATCAAGTTAGCCCTATGTCACCATCCCAAGGTTCAAGGATCAACAGATAGACAAGATTTTCAAAATAAAAACAACATTTTAATCCTATAACATAACATAAATACACTATAGCAAAACACACTCGTAACAAAACATATTTTAAGTATTTATTGGTTTACAATACAATAGAAGCCTACAACATCAAACATTAGACAAAGGATCAGAGTTAATAATGTCTGATAGAGTAAATAAACACAGATGGTTTATTTAAATACTAGCAAGAATATATAAATGCTCTATTTGGAAAATCATGTCGGTGATAATAATCTTACATATCAAACAGACCGCCATCTGATCCCAAAGCCAGGTAGACCTGGTGACCAAATTGCTGATGAACAGAATATATGTTTAAAAAAATACTTTCTTCAAAGGTAGTATCGATCTTACAGCCGGGCAAGGTAATCAAATCTGGCGGGGCGCGGCTCGATGAGTGTTATATTTACTCATCAGCGATGTAAGTACTTTCATTACGCGATGCAGGATTAATAGTTACTCCATACTCCGTGTACCTCTTTCAGATGATAGTGAAAGATTTTTCAGTGTCTTTAAATATAGAAGTTGCCAGATCACTCCCTTTCAAGTTTCTAGGCCAATATAATTATGATTAGTCTCTCTACTTTGATAAATTTTAAAGGATTTCTTACTTAGGATGATATAGTAGGTACCCCAAAAAATGTAACAAAATAGGTTTTGCTGTGCAATAAAATAAAGCAGTACAAATGCATCAGCGCTACGTAACTTAATCAGTCCGACTCGAGCATTTAATTTGCAGACAAGTGCAATGGAAATTTACTGTTTGTGGCTAGTTAGAGACATTGATATAGGAGCTCCACAGTCACACTCAGTCGGATTTCGGAACAGTATTTTTTATACATGAATGAATGATGTATTGGAAATCATGAGCAGAATCCAAAGTGGTGATCACCATACTC
Source organism: Diaphora mendica (assembly GCA_949125395.1). Lineage (NCBI taxonomy): Eukaryota > Metazoa > Arthropoda > Insecta > Lepidoptera > Erebidae > Diaphora > Diaphora mendica. The sequence goes on from OX421326.1 coordinate 22,531,521, forward strand.
ATTGCGAATGCAGAGAATGCAACAATGCAGCATGGTGACCCACACTATTGAGATGACGGCCGCCTATTGAGATGCTTCTGAATCCTTGAGCGGTCTCTCCTTCAGTCTCCTCCAGTCCTTGATCTCTCCGGTCTCGCACTTACTAAAGAAACACGACAGCGCGTATGCGGAAAATTACGAGTGCTTTTATTTTAGGTTAGTCTTTTTCGAGATGGTAGCACCGCCTCGGTCGAGCCGGCCTGTTTGTGCTGAAATCAGCATGGCTCTACTACCTTGAAAAAGTCAGAAGACGTACAATAAAAAAATGCTTCTGTAATAATTTACCTATGTGATGATACCAGCACTATCATCACATAGGTTATTTATAAAATAATCACGGATTAAACTTTTATGAGAAATTGATAAATTAATCAGACTCCGAAATAGCTTGTTGTTTTGCCATAAAAAATGGTATAATAATTGATGTTGGTCGATTCTCAGACCTACCTGATATGCACACCAAATTTCATAAAAATCAGTCCAGCCGTTTTGAGAGGAGTATGGTAACTGACATTGTGAAACGAGAACTTTATATTTATGAAGATATTTCCTTAAAAAATTTAACTGTCATGTCGTTAAACTATTTTGTGGTGACGGATTAGAAATAGGGAGTATCGTCATCCTTAATCCTCACCTAGTAGTGATAAGAATAGACTAAGTAAACAACGTTGTATAATTGACAGCACTATAAAGAGATGAAAAATTTGAAACAAACCCCATAGCAAATCGGTCTGGCGAACTTGATATAGTACGACAAAATCTACTTTTTAAAGAGATGTCTACGTTCTGTTGTTAGACTTCTAGAAACTATCGATAATTATGATAAAGATTATCAGCAAATGAAATTTTAAATACAACACGTCTAAAATTCCCAACACATAACGGACGCGACCAGTCGTCCATGTACCAGCGAGTACAATAATCCCATTGCTGTCCAAATGCCAGCGATGCGTCCGAATTGTGGGCGATCGTGCGTTAAATCGCATACGTGGCTTGCATTTTGCGATTATCCGCGACGTGTGTTTTAGGCTTCTGAATTGCGTTTGAGGCCTGTGCGATTGGTGGTATTATCGTGTACGGTATTGAATCAAACACTTCAAAAGGATTAGTAGTTGTATTGAATGTAATTCGAACTTCAAATTATATTTTTTTATATCTTCCATACTATATAAATATCTATATATATAAAAGAGTAAGGTGACTGACTGACTGACTGACTGACATACCCAGAGATCAACGCACAGCCCAAACCGCTGAAGCTACAATCCTGAAATTTTGCATGTAGGTTCTTCATATGACGTAAGTGAGCACTAAGAAAGGATTTTTTGAAATTCCACCCCTAAGGGGGTTAAATAGGGGTTGAAAGTTTGTATGGAAGTCCGTAATTTTTTAAATAAGAAATATGAAACTTTATTTTTGGGCTACTTAATAAAAATGATTAGATACGTATTTAGGAGTTTCTGGATATTATGCCCGTAAAGGGGTGAAATAAGGGTTGAAAGTTTGTATGGAAGTTCGTCATTTTTTAAGTAAGAAACATGAAACTTTATTTTTGGGGTACTGATTTGAAATGAATAGATACGTATTAAAACGTTTCTTAATATTCTACCCCTAAGGGGGTTAAATAGGGGTTGAAATTTTGTATGGAAGTTCGTCATTTTTTAAGTAAAAAACATGAAACTTTGCTTTTGGGCTACTGATTAAAAAAGAGTAGATACGTGTAAGCGTTTCTGGATATTCTACCCTTAAGGGGGTGAAATAGGGGTTGAAAGTTTGTATGGAAGTCCGTAATTTTTTAAATAAGAAATATGAAACTTTATTTTTGGGCTACTTAACAAAAATGATTAGATACGTATTTAGGAGTTTCTGGATATTATGCCCGTAAAGGGGTGAAATAAGGGTTGAAAGTTTGTAAGGAAGTCCGTCATTTTTTAAGTGAGAAACATGAAAATGTAGTTTTGGGCTACTGATTAAAAATGGGTAGATACGTATTGAAGCGTTTCTGGATATTCTACCCCTAAGGGGTGAAATAGGGGTTGTTATTTCGTATATAGGTCAGTCTGGATGTTCGTAATTTTTGAAGTCAGAAACATGAAACTTTAATTTTTGGCTGCTGATTAAAAATGAATTGATACGTGTTTCAACATTTCTGAATATTCTACCCCTAAGGTGGTGAAATAGGGGTTGAAAATTTGTATGGAAGTTCGTCATTTTTGAAGTAAGAAACGTGAAACTTTATTTTTGGGGTACTGATTTAAAATGAATAGATACGTATTGAAACGTTTCTTAATCTTCTACCCCTAAGGGGGTGAAATCGGGGTTGAAAGTTTGTAAGGATGTTCGTCATTCTTTACTTTTGGGGTACTGATTTAAAATGAATAGATACGTATTTAAACGTTTCTTAATATTCTACCCCTAAGGGGGTGAAATCGGGGTTGAAAGTTTGTAAGGAAGTTCGTCGTTCTTTACTTTTGGACTACTGATTAAAAAATAGTAGATACGTGTTTAAGCGTTTCTGGATAATCTACCCCTAAGAGGCTAAATAGGGGTTGTTATTTCGTATATAGGTTATTCTGGAAGTCCGTCATTCTTGAAGTTAGAAACATGCAACTTTATTAATGGCTACTGATTAAAAATGAGTAGATACGTATGTACGAACATGTTCTACCGGAACCGGTTGTGGTTCACGGTGCCGTTCTCGAAGTTGTTCAAAAATATGTGTGGTACCTCGGGCAGACTTTGCAGTTAAGTAGAAACAACTTCGAGGACGAGATGAACAGGAGAATTCAGCCGGGTTGGGCAGCGTTTGGGAAACTTTGTCGGGTCTTTTCATCGTCAATCCCACAGTGCCTAAATACGAAACTCTTCAATCAATACGTCCTACCTGTCATGACATACTGTGCCGAAACGTGGACACGACACGGCTGGTCCACAAGTTCAAAGTCGCTATGGAGAGGGCTATAATAATAATAATGATTAATTTTTCTCATCACAAAAGCTCAACGTTTCTCTAAGGGATCGCATCAAGAATGAGGTGATCCGGTAGAGAACCAAGGTCATTGACATAGCCCACGGGATAAGCAAACTGAAGTGACAGTGGGCTGGCCATATTAGCCGTAGAACTGATAACCGTTGGGATAAACGGGTTCGTGAGTGGTGACCGCGTCTCGGCAAACGTAGCGTAGAATGTCCACAGGCCAGGTGGAATAATGATCGGACGGCTGGCAGAAGCTGGATGAGGGAAGCTGAGGATCGAACCAAGTGGCGTGCAATTGGAGATGCCTATGTCCAGCAGTGGACTGCGTTGATGATAATGAGATACGTATTTAAGCGTTTCTGGATATTCTATCCCTAGGCTAGACTGGAAGTCCGTCATTTTTTAATTTAGTAGCCTTAAACTTTGTCTTCAGGCTTTTGATTACAAATAAATGAATACTTATATCAGCATTTATGGGAATTCTATTCCTAAAGGGGTTAAAATAAGGGTCGAAAGTGTGTGTGAAAGTCAATTTTAATGGACTATTGATTATAAATAAATACGTTTAAAAACGTGAACACAGTATTCATAGATACTTACACAGTTTTAAATAAATACATATAATCAACTTCCACGCGAGCAAAGCCGCGGGCAACAGCTAGTAATATTATAAAGCTGAAGAGTTTGTTTGTTTGTTTGAACGCGCTAATCTCAGGAACCGGTGGTCCGATTTGAAAAATTATTTCAGTGTTAGATAGTACATTTATCGGGGAAGGCTAATGGCTATGTATCATCACGCTAAGACCAATAGGAGCGGAGCACTAATAAAGAATGTTACTAAAACGGGGGATTTTTTTTACGCTACGGGCAATAGGAGACGTAAACGACGTTGCGTGGGTCAGCTAGTTAATAATATTTTGAAAATCTGATACGCAACGCCATCTAGTCCAAACTAAGCAGAGCTTCTACAATGGGTACCAGACAATACACTTTTTTTTTAAATACATACATATTATCATTAGTAAGCACCCATACTCCGAAATAAATATTAACAGATCATACAATCATTTGGTCTGACCCGGGAATCGAACCCGAGACCTCAAGCACAGCAGTCGCATACGCTGCCATTGTGCCTACGACTAACATATCAACGATTCAACTTTCGGTTACATTATGATGTAATCACATTACAGCTAACGTTGGACATTTAATACTTTTATACGAAAATATCTTTTATGACAGTTATGATAACAAAAGTTGACCAGAACTAAATTGTTACCCAACTTTTATTACGGAAATTGGCCTTCTGGTTCAGCGTGGCTCATAATAATCCAAGCCGAACATGGCTTTCTTATTAATACTGACTGCAGTTCTATCATATTTCGGTTATCTGTTTTGTATTATTTGCATTAAGTACCTGGATAACCGGTAGTTTTTAAATGGTGAATTTACTAAAAATTGAACGTAGCTAGATCGATTTATCGCCTAAAACCCCCTGCATGCAAAATTACATGAAAATCGTTGGAGCCGTTTTTTTTTTTCTGGAATAGCCGGGCAAACGAGCATACGTATCGCCTAATGGTAAGCGATTGCCACCGCCACCGCATGGACACCTGCAACACGAGAGGCGTCACAAGTGCGTTGCCGGCCTTATGGGGATGGGGGGGGGAGGTACGGGTAGGGGATTGGGGTACGGGCCTCCGGCATCCTCACTCACTCGGTGAAACACAGCGCAAGCACTATTTCACATCGGTTTTTTGTGAGGCCGTGGTATTACTCCAGTCGAGCCGGCCCATTCATGCCGAAGCGTGGCTCTCCCACGGTAAAAAACCGTTTGTGAGATTCAGATTATACATATATAAATATACAGGATTTGCTCGTAGAAAGGTATTAGATATTGAGTTCTTTAGCGATACAAAAACTGACGTTAGGTTCAACGCATGCCAGCAATAGCCGGTCGATAAATACTCTTTTTATTTTATGATACACGTTGCGTAGAAAGTAAAAAATCTAGTTTTAGAGTCTGCTACATCCTACATACTTTATTATTATTTAATAATGAAAGAGTTATTTTCCAGTACATAAATTAGAATAAAAATGCTGATATATGCTGGAATAAAATCTTGTATGATTAATGGCCATATCTATTCTAACATAGTGGCGAATGTCAACATTATGCCCACCAAACCATTGTGTACAGCGCTGTAACCTCGTTTGTAAACAAGACACAAATAGGCGTGCTTTACATAGGTCTATCTAGATTGATCTAGTGTTGTACACAAGTTAGCATATATTGATTAAGTTACTGTAGAGTCTGCAGCGGCTGATGCCCATACGGATCGTACGGGGATACCATAAGATGACCTAGGTTTAAAGTTTAATATCTCGAAAACCAAAAATTTTGGGACATTAAAATACCTATTTATATTCACATGCACACCGTATTATTAATTTACATTAACTTCTTGCCGTTTTTTCCAAAAGGGCTTGTAAATGATGATAAAAAAAGCTATTAATGAATGGCTCTCCCACCATTGGTTAGCGTTCCAACATATTTTTAGTGATCGACACTTAGTATAAAAACCTTCGAATTTAAAATTCTATAAATCATACAAGTTCTCTGACAAGCAAAGCTTTTAAAACCACACCAATCAACGTGACGCCAGTTGATGAGGAAACCACTTAAGCAAAGGTGCGTCTGGTACCCGGCTCATGGAATCAATGGCAGGTATTACACCCTCATCACGAGATGACACCCACTAAGTACGCAAGTTAAGTAACGCTTACACTTGCGCTGAGCTAAGAACGGGGATTAATTATGTATCACTCAAGGCGATGCGAACAATCGTGAACTTCGCCTCAGCTCAATTGTAGGTGTTCCTTACTGTACCTTGCGACTTATTGGAATTTGCTAATTAGCAAAAAATTCGCAGTATGAATGTACTAGTTATAGCCCGCGGCTCCGCGCGCTTGTATGTCGGTTATCGCGGCAAATAATAGTCTTTTTTTTTAATGTATGGCCCGCCAAAATGACTCTACTCTGCCTGATGGAAAGCATAAGTAGAATCCAAAAGTGGTGGTCACCATACTCATTGCGAATGCAGACAATGCAGTATGGCAACCCACACCATGGCGGCCTAGTGATGCTGCTGCATCTTGTAGTCTAGTCAACAAGTATGGAACTTGTTGACTAGACTATTTGGGCCTCCGGTCTCGCATTCACCAACGAAACACGACAGCACGCCTATGTGTTATTCTGATGTATAAGCTATATTACTGTAAAGTTTCATCCAAATCCGTTGAGTACTTTTTGCGTGAAAGAGTAACAAACATCCATTAATCCATCCATCCATCCATACATACTTACGAACTTTCACATTTATAATAATAGGTCTTTACCTATGAAATTGCCGTTTTGTATGCAATAAGTGAAAGTACTTATTTTTTAAAACTTTTTTATTTATGTTATTTGAAGTAATCACCCATGCAATCGACGCATCTTTGCCAACGCATTGGCATTTTTTTTGATGCCCTTCTTGTAAAAATCAGCTGGACGGGAGGCAACAAACTCTTCAAAGGCATTTTGTACTGCCTCTCGGGAATTGAATTTTTTACCCACTAAAAAGTTGTCTAAATTTTGGACAAAGTAATGGTCGGTAGGTGCAAGGTCTGGTGAGTATGGCGGATGAGGGAGAGCTTCCAAACCCAGCTCTTGCAGCTTGGAGACTGTCTGTTGCGCAGAATGAAGTTCGCGCGATGTCGTGAAGGAGCAGTGGGGACGACCGATTGACCAGAGCTGGTTGCAGATGTGCAAGCTTCTCCATCATTCTCTCCAGTTCTTCACAGTACACATCTGCATTAATGCTCATGCCGTTTTGTAAAAAGCTGTGGTGAATCACACCCGCACTAGACCACCAAATAGTGACCATCACTTTTTAGGGGTCATTTTTGGTTTAGGGCATTGCTTTGGTGCTGAACCAGGGTCTAACCAACTTGCTGAGCGCTTTCGATTGTCGAACAGAATCCATATTTCATCGCACGTAAGAATTCGTTTCAAGATTCCTTCATTTCTTTGCCTGTTGAGCAGCGCAAGGCAAGTCTCGACGCGTACGTTGCGCTGGCGATCGTTAAGGTCGTGGGGCACCCATCTATCAAGCTTTTTTACCTGGCTAATTTGTCGCAAATGGATCAATATTGTTTTGATGCTTACATTAAAAGCTGCTGCTAGCTCAGCTGTAGATTGAGTTTCGTCAGCTTCCACAATCGCCTTTAATTCATTATTGTTAACCAAAGTCTCCGGACGACCACGAGCTTCATTTTTCAAGTCAAAATTTCCAGAACGGAACCGGGAAAACCAATAACGGGTTGTGCGTTCGTTTGTACAGTTCTCTCCGTAAACGTTTTTGATGTTACGTGCCGTTTGTGTCGCGTTGGTGCCACGACGGAACTCATGTTCCATAATTACACGAATTTTTTAAGTATCCATTATGACGAAAAATTTTCAAATGTAATGAAAATACAACGCTAATCAGAAAACAAAAGACTGAGTTTGTAAATAGAATGTCATGGTTTTAAAACAAAATTAATTTGAATTTAGAATACAGAGCCATTACAAACTTTTTTTTATTTGAAATGACCAGTACTGAAGAACGGCAATTTCATAGGTAAAGACCTAATATTAGTATTAGTATAGATCTAATACCTTTAAACAAGCAATTGTTGTATATTTATAATCTGAATCGGCTCCAACGATTTTCATAAAATTTAGTACGCAGAGGGTTAAGGAGGCAATAAATCGATCTAGCTAGGATTCATTTTTAGAAAATGTATCAAAAAAGTTGTGTGGTGTCGTGGGAAACTAGATAGGAACGAAGTTCGTTATCAAAAATACAGATGGCGCTATACTAAAATTTTCGTTCACGCTCTTTAAAAACCACAAAATTGTCCTAACACCTTTAATGAAAATAATTTATAAAAATATATAAAAGTTCTATGCGAGGTATAAAGAAAATAACTATTCAGGTATACATTTTTTATTATGTTTTTTTATCGATAAAAATAAAAAAATAAACTAAACTTGTCACTTGTGCTGCCACCTAGTAATCTCTACTGAAACAAGTTTTGTCTAGAGTTACTCCATACTTGTTACATAAAACTTACAAATTACTACGCTATACTAAATTTTTCGTTCACTAAATAAATAAGTAAATATTTCTTTAATTTTTTTAAATACCACATAGAAAAAATCCAAACTCCTAAAAATAATATTTGCAGATCAAAAAAAAATTTGATCCTACCCGGGATTCGAACCCGAGTCCTCAATCACATCATTCTCATACGCTACCATTTTCACACCGTCGCGTCTATCTTACGTTATGTAATAATAAGATATGTCGTCTTACAAACCATTAAAAATTGATTTAAGAGTTAGTAATTATTAAACTATAACATAAAGAATCAGATTACCTAGATTCTTTAATAACGAACCACAAAAAAAACTTATAAAATAAACTAAAAGCTAAAGCTAAAAGAAAATAGTCAACAAAAACAAGATATTCCTGAACGAAAATCTCATTAAAGAGTCCCAAGAGGAACAAACACTCGTAACTAAACATGCAGCCGCGGAACTTGCCTACTCGACTACTTGCCTGTTCGAGGATTAGTGCCGCCTAACTGCCAAATGTCTCTAGGCGAACTTACGCTTCGCTTGAGAACGAGCAGTAGAGTACTGCATTTACTAGTATATGGTCATGTTAACTTATTTCTAGAAAATTTATTTAAATTAGGAATTTAATATTTGTTATGGAATATGGGGCAAACGAGCAGTCGTGTCGCGTGATGGTAAGCGATTACCGCCGCCCATGGAAACCCGCAACACCAGAGGTGTAAGAAGTGCGTTGCCAGCCTTTGGGGATGGGGGGGATCAGGGGAGGGGTTGGGGTATGGTTTTCCGGTATTCTCACTCACTCGGTGATACACAGAGCAACGCAAACACTGTTTCACACCGGTTATCTGTGAGTCCGTGGTATGGTATCACTCCGGTCGAGCCTGCCCATTCATGCCGAAGCGTCTCCCACGTGATACTAATATGTCCAAAAAACTTCTTTGCAAATTCAAATCTAGACTAATATTATAAAAAGGTTGATCTCCCTGGATCTATGGAATTATTTCCAAAATTAGTTTGGAAATTCTTTTACCAATAAAATGCCACATTATTTTTGAGTCTATTCAGGCTATTATAACCCAAAAAATGCTTATCGCGATATCTTACAGTGCAGACGCAGGCAAAATCTAGTAGATAAAAAAAGCGGCCAGGTGCGAGCCGGACTCGCCCATGGAGGGTTCCGTTGCAGCAAGTAACATAATATAAAAGTTCTTGTAGTTTGTTGTAACTTTGATCGATGTTTTAATAATAGTGTTTTTTTTTTTAAGTTAAATTGCGGTTTGACATTTATGACGTATTAAAAAAAACTACTTACTAGATCTCGTTCAAACCAATTTTCGGTGGAAGTTTGCATGGTAATGAACATCTTATTTATTTTTTTAGTTTTATCATTCTCTTATTTTAGAAGTTACAGGGGGGGGTCACATTTTACCACTTTGGAAGTGTCTCTCGCGCAAACTAACGAGTTTAGAAAAAATGAAATTAGAAACCTCAATATTATTTGTGAAGACCTATCTACAGATACCCCACAGGTATGAGTTTGATAAAAAAAATTATAGTTTCAGTTCTAGTATGGGGAACCCCCAAAATTTATTGTTTTTTTTCTATTTTTGTGTTAAAATCTTAATGCGGTTCACAGAATACATCTACTTACCAAGTTTTTTCCAAGAACTATACTGTTGACAGTAGAGTACTTATAGTTTCGGAAAAAAGTGGCTGTAACATACGGACGGACAGACAGACAAAACGAATGCGGGTTACGTTTTTTGCCATTTGGCTACGGAACCTTAAAAAACATTTGGCTGCAAACAGTATTTTGGGTAGAAAATTTAAAATAGTCAAAATCAAATTAATTAAATTTTGAATACGATGCTGGGTGTCTCTCTGTGCGATAAAATTCGTAATGAGGTTATTCGACAGATAACTGGAGTAACCGACATTGCACAGAGAATCAGTACGCTGAAGTGGAAGTGGGCCGGCCATGTCTCCAGACGAACCGATGGTCGCTGGAGCCGAAACGTGTTAGAGTGGAGTCCGCGATTAGGCAAACGTAGTGTAGGGCGCCCTGCGGCAAGATGGACCGATGATTTAAAGAAGGTGGCTGGTGGCGGATGGATGCGGACTGCCCAAGACCGGGACGGTTGGCGCTCCTTAGGGGAGACCTTCGTTCAGCAGTGGACGGCGATAGGTTGATTGAAAAACTTTGAATTAAAATTAATAAACCGTCAGTCCATATCCTTAGGACCTATAATCCAGCAGACAAATACTCAGATGCACAGGCACACATGTTTAAACCACGTTAAGTCCCGCAATGCAAAGGGACCAGTTAGTAGGCGTCGAGTGTAACACAAATTATCACCATGTCCCATGTCCATGGCACCATGTCAGGCGAAATGCGGCTTACACCAGTCTGTGGACGACTAGACGATGATAATCAGAGATTCCATTGCTCGTTGGACATTTGCGACTTAATTACTGACATATCAGAAACAAAAGATTTTTTTTTTAAATAAGGTTACAAGGAAAGATCAAAAATCTATTTCATTTAAAGATCAAAAATCTATTTCATTTAAAGATCAAAAATCTATTTCATTTAAAGATCAAAAATCTATTTATGACTGCCTCTTTGGTCTCGCAGTTGGCGTGTGCGACTGCTGATCAGTGAGGTCTCGGGTTCGATTTCCGGGTCGGACCAAACGTTTGTATGATCTACAAGTATTTGTTTCGGAGTTTGGCGGTTTTCTATCTATACTTATAATAAAAATGTAACATTGTCCATGACATGACCAATTCTGTATATTAAAGATATTTTGAATTTTTTTTTGGGGGGCTCTCTATAATCGATACTGAAGCCAAAACTGTATTTTTTTTTCATTTTTGTCTGTCTGTCTGTCTGTCTTTCCGCCTGTCTGTCTGTATCTTGGCCGCGCATCACGCTGAAACTACTGAATGGATTCAAATGAAACTTGGCATGATTTGAGTTCATACTACGAGGTAAGACATGGTATACTTTTTATCCCGAATCCAGCACGGTTTCTTGGAGAGGGGGGATGAAAGTCAAAATATGTACTTAGTTGTAATTCAATAACACATAGTCCGATTTTCTTCATTCTTTTTTTGCTAGAAAGAAAAAAAATAAAAGATAACGGGATAAGTTTTTTTTTTGTCTGCGACTGTACACTGCCTGTGTTCGCCGGGTCAGCTAGTGTATAATATGTTTGTATTTACAAAAAAAGCATATTTATGTATTTGTATCAGTTGTCTAGTACCCAAAACACAAGTTCTGCTTAGCTTGGGACTAGATGGCGTTGTGAGTTAGATGTCCGAAATATATTTATATTTAATGATATTTCCATTCAAATCACTACATCAAAAATAAGTAACCTCTCAGAATGACAACATTGCCTAAAATACAGATTTTACTATCCCAATTTCCTACGGCATATTGGGATAGTATATCTATACAACAATCATCTATAAAAACAAAGCGATTATACAAAACCACATTTCAGCAGAACAAAGTAGTATGGTCACAACAAAGAGTTCTCCCAAAAAACTCAATTTCCCGTGAGTCTGTCGCACTCAGGATTTATAAGTTAGTTTTTTACGCGTTAACTCTTAAACTGATTTGGAAGTTTCCACCGCTTCCCTGTACTCAATATTGGTTTTGTCGCAAACTTTTGTATTTTGACCCCTTGTTTCGGCATCTAGAAAAGGGCAGGTTGGAATCGGTGTTACTTACTTACTTTTGTTGTTTTTTTATACGAATTTTCCTACTACACAGAAGGTCGGTAATTATGTTTTTGGTCGAATCGAAAAATGTGCCCTATTTGAGATTTTTACACTTCTACAATCATCCGATAGAACAAATTAACGTCTGCGATATTTCAGACATATACGACCTTTTTAACCATCAAGGAAAGAGGATACTTTCTGAGAGATTACAATATACTTGTGACTATTGACTTGAAAATTTCAAGGGTAATGGCAGTTACTAACCAGTAGGGGACTCCCCCTGTTGTCCACTATTTATAAAAGTATATGAATTATTTATTTAGTACTATACTATATACCTATTGTCCACGACTTGATTATTTTTTGAAATTATGTTTTAACTTTGCAAAATATGCACTTCCATTTTTTTTTTTTTTTTTTATAGTTAGGTGCCAAAATGACTCTGCCCTGCCTGATGGTAAGCATGAACAGAATCCAGGAGTGGCGGTCACCATCCTCATTGCGAATAAGGACAATGCAGCATGGCGACCCACACTATGGCGGCCTGGTGAGATGCTTTTTCACGCCCCGCTTAAAAGACCCGGGATCATAGTGGGAAGGAAACACGTATGCTGGTAGTGAGTTCCAGGTTTTCACCGCTCGGCACAGGAAGGAAGAACCGAAGCGATGAGTACGAGAACTGTCTACTACTCTGAAGCGGTGACTTCCAAGGCCGGCACGTGTTGTCCTGTAGAGGAAGGGAGAGGGAGGGATCAGTTGGAAGAGCTCTTCAGAACACTCTCCATGATAATAGCGATAGAGGACTGCCATGGAGGCGATATCTCTACGCAACTGCAGAGGCTCAAGGGACTCGGTGGCTTCGGGACTGTTGACAATGCGGATTGCTCGCCGCTGCAACCGGTCGAGAGCGTCAAACAGGTACTGTGCGGCACCATCGCAAAGATGAGAACAGTACTCCACGCACGAGCGAACCTGGGTCTTGTAAAGAAGACACAGATGCCCGGGCGAGAAGAACCGTCTCACCTTGTTTAAAACACCTAGCTTACGCGAGGCCGCTTTAGTGACACTCTCAACGTATTCACGTGGGTTGAGATCTCGGCAGATATCCATGCCCAGGATATCGAGCCTACCTTGTAATGCCATTTGAGTGTTCTGAAAAGTGGGAAGGGGAAGGAATGGAGACTTTTTGGCAGAGAACGCGCACACCTGTGTTTTTTTGGCGTTGAACTCGACCAGATTCTCACAGCCCCATTGAGAAATGCGGCCCAGAACATGGTCGAGTTGAACGACAAGCTCGTGTCGTTTTTCCTCAATATCTGCTAGCTTGGCTGTAGTGTGTCCAAAATATCGCTCATGAACTGTGCTGTCGTCTGCATAGCAATGAATGTTGCCAAGGGCTAACATGTCATTGATATGCAGAAGAAACAGTGTGGGCGACAGGACGGAGCCCTGCGGTACTCCGGCGTTAATCGATTGAAAATCGGAGGCCGCACCGTCGCAAAGGACTCTGATGCGGCGCTGGTGCAGGAATGCGGCAACCCAGTTGCAGAGTTTGGGGGGCAAGCCGAAAGCCGGTAGCTTGGAGAGAAGCGAGCGGTGCCAAACCCTATCGAAGGCCTTGGACATGTCGAGGCTGATGGCCAAGGATTCCCCATGCCTGTCAATAGCCTCACCCCAAAGGTGAGTGACGTACGCTAGAAGATCACCCGTAGATCGTTTCGGTCTAAAACCATACTGACGATCATTTAGTAGGGAGTGATCTTCCAGGTAGTGGACCAGTTGTTTGTTTATTATCCGCTCAAACACTTTGCAGATAATGGAGGTGACGGCTATCGGACGGTAGTTAGCCGGGTCGGAGCGGTCGCCTTTTTTGGGGATCGGTTGAACATTTGCCTCTCTCCAAGCCTCCGGAACAGCTCCCGAGGAATATGACAGGCGATACAGGCGCGTCAATACCGGAGACAACTCTGGTGCACAGTTCTTGAGAACCACCGCTGGAATACCGTCGGGTCCACTGGCTTTCCGGACGTCGAGTGACCGAAGCTCCGCACGGACATCACTCAGCCGAATATCGAAGGCCTTGGACATGTCGAGGCTGATGGCCAAGGATTCCCCATGCCTGTCAATAGCCTCACCCCAAAGGTGAGTGACGTACGCTAGAAGATCACCCGTAGATCGTTTCGGTCTAAAACCATACTGACGATCATTTAGTAGGGAGTGATCTTCCAGGTAGTGGACCAGTTGTTTGTTTATTATCCGCTCAAACACTTTGCAGATAATGGAGGTGACGGCTATCGGACGGTAGTTAGCCGGGTCGGAGCGGTCGCCTTTTTTGGGGATCGGTTGAACATTCGCCTCTCTCCAAGCCTCCGGAACAGCTCCCGAGGAATATGACAGGCGATACAGGCGCGTCAATACCGGAGACAACTCTGGTGCACAGTTCTTGAGAACCACCGCTGGAATACCGTCGGGTCCACTGGCTTTCCGGACGTCGAGTGACCGAAGCTCCGCACGGACATCACTCAGCCGGATACGAATATCTCGCATTGTAGTGTCGCAGGTCGGAATGGTAGGCGGGTGCTTGCCGCGGTCATCGATTCGGGAGTTAGCCGCAAAAAGATCAACAAGCAGTTTCGCTTTCTCCTGCGGCTGTTGGGCCAGTGATCCATCTGGATATTTCAGCGGTGGTAGCGAGGACTGGCAGAAGTTGGACTGCACGGCTTTGGCCAATCGCCAGAACTTTCGGCTACCCGTAGGGTATGCGAGGAGTTCTTGACCAAGCCGCGCGATGCGCTGGGCATCCGCTCTGATGTAAGCCTTCTTGCATTCCCTAGTGACTTTGTTAAACGCTGCTTTTTGTCGATCAGCGTCAGCGGAGCCCTGAGCGCGGGCCCTGATCCATGCGCGGTAGGCCGATTGCTTCTGTGAGACAGCATGGGCGCACTCGCGATTGAACCAGGGACGGGTCGTTGCGCTGGCGACCTCACTGTGGGGAATATAGTATTCCATTCCTACAGTGATCTCGCCAGCCACGGCAGCCGCACTTTGCGACAGATCTTTATCTTTGAAGCAGCGTTGAGCCCACGGGATGGATGCAAAATAATCCCGCATTCCATCCCAGTCTGCCGACGAGTAGTGCCATAAACGTCTTTTTGCTGCCACTCGTCGTGGAGGGGCAGCAAGAGGCACCGTGGTGGACACCAGGCAGTGATCGGAGGATCCCAGGGGGGCGAGCACCGATACACTGTACTGCACTGGGTTACTCGTCAGCAGTAGGTCCAGCAAGGAAGGCGCTTGACTAGGTATGTCTGGTATCCTGGTGGGCTGGAGTACCAGCTGGGTGAGGTCATGCGTGAGAGCGAATGCGTGGACAGTCCGACCCGCGTGGTCAGTTCTGGAAGATCCCAACCAGGACTCATGGTGGGCGTTAAAGTCTCCCAGAAACACCAGTTCGGCGGTCGGAAACTGCTCCTGCGCTTTGTCCGCTGCCTGGCTGAGATGTTCAAATAGTCGAGTTGTTTCAGAGTCTACAGAGTGGGATCGGTATAGGCATACGTAGATACGGCTCATAGAGCCAATATCCACGTGGAGCCATAGGATGGAGAAGGATGGGTCCTCAAGGCAGCGTAATCGGCGACAACAAACATCCGCCCTGACGAAAAGACATACCCCGGCCTTCGCCAGGAAGCACTCCTCAAGCACATAGCCAGGGTAGTGAAGATATGTCATGTCGGCAGGGCGGCGTATTTGTGTCTCCGTTAGGAATAGCATGCCGTCTCAAGATGCTGGTGGACGGCGTTGAGGTTTGCATGGAGTCCACGGATGTTAGTGAACTCCATCTCAAAAAGTGGGTTGGTGGGAGAATGAAGTGCCGCTGTAAAACGTTTTTGCTTTTTCCTTGCTGCCATGATAAAAAGGGGGGGAGGGAAATGGGAGCGTAAAAGGCGCGACAGTCATCGTGGCAGTGTAATACTGAGACGTTGGAATGCTGTGGCGTCATACAACGGTGAGGCATGACGGTGACCGAGCCGTCGGACGGAAGGGCCCCCGTACCATCCCGGAAGTGGTCGCCTGGTCCCACCGTCCGGTCACCAACCGGCACGACGAGCCACTCCGTGGATTATGCGCGACCTGACGGGGCAGCCTCCCAGGGTGGTTAGCCGCGGTTGGGCCCCTCTCTATAAATTTAACAATTCATCTCCAATTTAAATCTCTTAGGGGTATCTGGAATCTGGCTGATTCATCAAAGCAGAGACTGAGCTGCTGGGGCTACAACTTGTTTGCCAATTTTGCTAGTTAATACTTTTTAACCGACTTCAAAAAAAGGAGGAGGTTCTCAATTCGACCTTTTTTTTTAAATATTTGTTACCTCATAACTTTCGACTGGGTGGATTTTGATGATTCTTTTTTTATTTGAAAGCTGGTGCTTCCCAAATGGTCCCATTTAAATTTGTCGGTTTTTTATTTATTTGTAATTATTATGTCGTAGGTGTACCCAATAAGAAGATTTTTTTTGAAATTTTACATATAAGAGGTTTAAATTAGGGATGGATCGTTGAATGGAAGTCAAGCCAAAGTCATCTATACAAATTAATAAAATTGAAGTGTCTGTTTGTAATTTTGAATTCACAGCTATTCACTACATACATTAGAAAGTGTACATGGTACAAACATTTTTTTTGGTCTGTATGTATGGGATAATAAACCTAAGGCTTATTAACTAAGGCTACATTTATTTTAGACTAGCTTCGCCCCGTGGTGTTACCCGCTTTCGTTGTTGAAAAGATACAACATGATCCGCGGATACAATCGCGAGACGAAGCTAGTAATTTAATGTGTATCTTAAAGTTTGCCAGAAGACCATGATCATGCTGACGAAAACAAAGCCAGTTTATTTCCAGAATAGAATCAATATATCAAGTTGCCATCTTCAGTCTCAGGTAACAAAAACAAATTGAGGAAATGGTGCAATATATTTGAAAATCGAACAACAACAATCTAGTAGGTCTATACTTCTATTGAAAAACACCTTATTTTTAAAAACAAACATGTTCTTGTCTTTTATGAAATGATTTAGAGATCGTGTAATGGTGATATTTCGGTCATATATTTTTTATATATAGCTGCCAAAACGACTTTACTCAGATCGAAAACATGATTAGAATCCAAGAGTGGGGCCCACCATACTCAATGCGAATGCGAGAAGAACTGTTTAACTTTTTTCAGTACGCCTAGCTGTTCCGTTTGTTTTTCCCAATCCTAGAAATAAATATATACTTTAAGGGCCAGTAACACCAGCTCCTGCTAAAGTTTCAGATACTTTTCTGCCACATAACACTATTAAAAAGAGATAGGTTGCTGATATGTCATGTATGGTTATCTGACATATCTGTCTCCATATGCCACTGTAACTCCTGTACACCAGGATCAACAGCGGTGACCAACGATCACACCGAGTTATGACACTCGGGAAGTCCCAGGAAAAAAATTAAAGATTCTTGGAACCCAACGAAATTAATCAGAAGAAAAAGTGTAGGAATTGGAAATATAATAAGTCCACTTCATTTTGTCTCCCGCTTTGCTAAGGAGGGGTCCTTAGCAAACCGGGAGACAAAATGAAGTCAAAATAGGCAAACACCTTTTTTCAAAACGGGAAGCACCACGGATAAAATATTATAGGTCCTAAGTGAGCTATGTTTGATTACTATTGTTTGTTTGGCAGAATTGCCTAAACGCACGGAAATCCACCGCAGTTGACACAAGATCCCCATAGTATACCGCCCCAGATGTCATTTGTAAGCTATACGAGACTTGTGAAACACCGTGGGAGAGC
The DNA here is from genome assembly GCA_949125395.1 of Diaphora mendica. Lineage (NCBI taxonomy): Eukaryota > Metazoa > Arthropoda > Insecta > Lepidoptera > Erebidae > Diaphora > Diaphora mendica. Next base: position 22,549,269 of record OX421326.1, read on the forward strand.
CACGCTTCGGCATGAATGGGCCGGCTCGACCGGAGTGATACCACGGCCTCACAGAAAACCGGTGTGAAATAGCTTGCGCTGTGTTTCACCGAGTGATTGAGGATACCGGAGGCCCATACCCCAACCCCTCCCCCTATCTTCCCCCCCCCCCATCCCCCAAAGGCCGGTAACGCACTTGTGACGCCCCTGGTGTGGCGGGTGTCCATGGGCGGCGGTAATAGCTTACCGTCAGGCGATACGTCTGCTCGTTTGCCGGTCTATTCCATAAAAAAAAAAAACATAAATCTCCACGTATCTAGCAGATAAGTATAAAATATTTTATAAGGGACTTTATCAGTAAGTGGTAAACTGGCCCTAATTATTCTAAATTTTGTTTAGTTACAACCGCAACAGAAACTTACTGTTAACAACTTTCCAGATCTAAAATAACGTATTTTAAATTTCCCAAAACTAACGTCTCTGTTGGCCAAAGTTGTTTTCAAACAAACACACACAAGTCGAAATTATGCAAAAACAAACGTGATTTTTGAATGTAGGTACTGTATTTTCTGTCCTACGGATCTATCCCACAAGAGGGTTGAACAATATTGTCGAGAAATACCCTCGCGACTAGAACGTTGAAACTGTTTGGATGGGCGGTATCTGAAAATTGAAAAAACATTGTGGCGCATCGAAGGGAAATTCACCAGAATATGTGTAAATACCTGTATTTATTTCGACTATGATAATCAAAAGAAAGGGTAATGTTTTTGGTAGTTTATGTATTTGTATGTTCCACTGCAGCGTCTTAATGCGTCTAAATGAATAATTGAATGAGTTGTCAATAGATTTATAATAATGGCTCTCGTGACTTACGCAAAGTTTTTACGTAGTCAGGTTATAGATTTTTATATTTTTTCTTGTTATTGTTAGATATTGGATTAGGTTTAAATCGAACAGAAACTGGTTCGATTCTGATGAATTTTTTGATTGTCTTTGAACAGTTTTTTGTATTAGGTCTTTACCTATGAAATTGCCTTTCTTCAGTACTGGTACTTCAAATAAAAAAAAGTTTGTAATGGCTCTGTATTCTATATTCAAATTATACTCTGTCCATTTCTTTATTTTCTTTTTGACAGCTCACGCCTATAATTTACCTTTTTTTTTCCGAATTATGTACTACAGTAATGTCGTACTTTATTGACGGTGACGGTACTTTAGTGAAGTGATCTGTGCATAACAAACAACCACAGACTATAAAACAGTACTTGAAATACGTTAAATCGATCATATGATAAAAATAATTTGACTTCATGTAAGTATTTTTTCTGTAAATTTAATAAAAAAAGGAAATAAAAATTGTATCTATGACTCCAAGATTGAATTTTTGCAAGGAATCAAGTCGAAATCTTGGAATTTAGGATCAAACCAAGAGTAAAGAACAATAACTCTGTTCATTCATCTAATTTACAGATTTATTATTTATATTTTTGTTTATTTCTTACTTAATATAAAAAACTAATAAAGGAATAATTAATATTTCAACAAAAAATATTTAATTAAATCGATTGAAAGTTCTTCATAAATAAAATCGCTATTCGTTTCAAATCGAATCGGTAATGGGTGAGGGCGTCACTAATTTCAAAATTTCTTGAACTGTCAAAAAGAAAATAAAGAAATGGACAGAGTATAATTTTGTTTTAAAACCATGACATTCTATTTACAAACTCAGTCTTTTGTTTTTTGATTAGCGTTGTATTTTCATTACATTTGAAGATTTTTCGTCATAATGGATACTTTAAAAATTCGTGTAATTATGGAATATGAGTTCCGTCGTGGCACCAACGCGACACAAACGGTACGTAACATCAAAAACGTTTACGGAGAGAACTGTACAAACGAACGCACAACACGTTATTGGTTTTCTCGGTTCCATTCTGGAAATTTTGACTTGAAAAATGAAGCTCGTGGTCGTCCGGAGACTTTGGTAAACAATAATAAACTAAAGGCGATTGTGGAAACTGACGAAACTCAATCTACAGCTGAGCTAGCAGCAGCTTTTAATGTAAGCATTAAAACAATATTGATCCATTTGCGACAAATTGGCAAGGTAAAAAAGCTTGATAGATGGGTGCCCCATGACCTTAACGATCTCCAGCGCAACGTACGCGTCGAGACCTGCCTTGCGCTGCTCAACAGGCAAAGAAATGAAGGAATTTTGAAACGAATTGTTACGTGCGACGAAAAATGGATTCTGTTCAACAATCGAAAGCGCTCAGCAAGTTGGTTAGACCCTGGTTCAGCACCAAAGCAATGCCCTAAACCAAAATTGACCCCTAAAAAGGTGATGGTCACTGTTTGGTGGTCTAGTGCGGGTGTGATTCACCACAGCTTTTTACAAAACGGCATGAGCATTAATGCAAGATGTGTACTGTGAAGAACTGGAGAGAATGATGGAGAAGCTTGCACATCTGCAACCGGATTTGGTCAATCGGTCGTCCCCACTGCTCCTTCACGACAACGCGCGACCGCGCAACAGACAGTCTCCAAGCTGCAAGAGCTGAGGTTGGAAGCTCTACCTCATCCGCCATATTCACCAGACCTTGCTCCTACCGACTATTACTTTTTCCAAAATTTAGACAACTTTTTAGTGGGTAAAAAATTCAATTCCCGAGAGGCAGTACAAAATGCCTTTGAAGAGTTTATTGCCTCCCGTCCAGTTGATTTTTACAAGAAGGGCATCAATAAACTGTCAATGCGTTAGCAAAGATGCGTCGATTGCATGGGTGATTACTTCGAATAACAGAAATAAAAAAGTTTGAAATAATAAGTACTTTCACTTATTGCATACAAAACGGCAATTTCATAGGTATCGGTCTCGCATAAAGGCCTATTATTATACACATGTATCAGACAGATGGCATTGTTAGATGGCAAGATGAAGAGATCTCTCACTTGGGGGAAATGTAACGTTTTCAGCTCGTTAAATACATATATAGTTATTTTCTGTGAAGTCTTGTCATCACTCCCGTCAAACCGGTCTCATCTGTGCCTAAGCAAGGTTCTTCCACAATTCTCACGCGAAAAGACAGAAATGATATCGAAAAAGCTTATCAGTTATTCATCATTATATTCGTGACGTGGGAGAGCCACGTTTCGGCATGAATGGGCCGGCTCGACCGGAGTGATACCACGGCCTCATAGAAAACCAGTGTGAAATAGCGCATGTGCTGTGTTTCACCGAGTAAGTGAGTATACCGGAGGCCCATACCCCAACCCCTCCCCGCATCCCCACCCCGTTCCTTTCCCCCAAAATCCGGCAACGCACTTGTGACGCCTTTGGTGTTGCGGGTGTCCATGAGCGGCGGTTATCGGTTACCATCTGGTGATACGTCTGCCCGTTTGCCCCCTATTCCATTTAAAAAAAGGTTTATTATCGTTCCCATTTGATTGCAACACTGCGTTAAACGTTCCTGTTAACCGAAATACTATCGAATCCTTTAACGATTTATCTCTCAATCGTCACCTACTACATCTACTCGTATAAACGACAAACATAAACATTTGGATTAACTGTCAACAATCTTCATGAAACTACGGAGAAACCAGAGAAAATCTTTTAGCGACTATAAAACCACGACATCGTCAAAATAAATGTTACTATATAACGTTCAACAAAACAGTAGTGGAACGAAACTTTACGACACGCGGGAGACAGTAAAAATAATGAAATCTCGCATAAAAAACTATTTATTATAACGGATTCATATCGTAGAAAATTTTACTACGAGATGTAACATTAAATGATTTTGTCAATTTTGTGGTGTAAAATACCAACTTTATTATGCTGATGAGAGTGCTAATCGAATATCATAATCGTTCAAATGAGATGCTACACTTGAATTTGTCTAAGGATTGTAGAATACCTAATGGAGACCTAATGAAAAATATATTTCATTTAGGTTCAAACAACTGGCAAAATATTTATTTTTATTTAAAACATATGTATTTGCAGGAAGCACAGTACTGGTAATAGCACAAAACGTATAAGCAATGGACAAAATATTATATTAAGTAACGTCAATGATAGAAACCTATGTCTATTTGCCTATGTCCCCTAGAGAGCAGAGCCTTTATTTTGTGATTACAATTACATTAAAAACGACAAGCCCATAAGTACAGATTACATAATAGTTTAAACGATGAGTATTGTGAGTTCAAACCCCAAATAGTTGTTCGGCCTGATTTTTTTTGTGTCCGTTTCATAGATGTGTGTCAAATACCCCGAGATACGAGGTTATATTCCTATTGCAGTCGGTCAATTTAAAAAAAAACTGATTCAACATATGAACTGACCAAATTATTCATCACATTAATTTTCATAAAAGTTATTCGAAATGGACTTCTACCCACAAAACAATCATATTTGTCCTTTTGGTGACAGCAAAGCTTAAACAGAAACCGGTCCCATCTCAGTGTTAATTAAGAAATGTCCAAAATATAAACAGCTCTCATAATAAATTTCAATTTAAATAATTTTACAGGGGAAACACATTTCTTGGGATAATGCGGTCCTCGTTCGCCATTGAAATAAATTTCATTGTTTGCAAGGCCAAAAGGAAATCGGTGTTTGTATCATTGCAGTAGTACCTACTTGAGTCACTGTGATGAGTATACAGTATAAAATATTTTTTAATCGGTTTCAAAAAGGCAAGACGTTTTCATAATATTAATTTAAATACGTATTGCTTTTTGTGTGTTTCTTACACGATATCTGTTAGAAATCGAACGTCATTATAATGGCAACATTTTTGATTGTCATGTTTTTGGTTTGACGTTTAAGGTTAAAATATAGAACTTACGAGAGGCTTTGTGACGGTCAACCAGTGTGGGTTGTTGAGTGCCGTTCAATAAAAAAGTTTAGCTGATTGTTCATTCAGACTCGGTTCTTTTCGTTGTTTACCGTTATGGTTGGTCTGATTTGGACACGCGAGATTAGTAGTCGCGTCGATTAGGCGCGATCCGCGACAGTTAAAACGGGTGTATTATAATTAGAATACTTGGGAACCTGTACAGCCACTTAGGAGTGATGACGCAGAGAGAGCACCAAGGGGGCCCCTTAGAACGCCGATATCAAGGAATTCACACATCTCCAGTAAGTGCTTGATATTACATTAGCTTAGAATAAGAACAGGGTGAACCGCCCTGAAGTTGAATTTTTTCGCCAGTGAACTGGCTTAGCGATTGAATGCCTGTACAAATGGGCCCTACAAGTATTACAAACTTCACACGGTGAACGCTACATTGGCGAAAGGATTGAACAATATCTTAGCTATTTACAAATCAACTCAATAATTATTCTTTTAATTAAATTTGATGTATAAAATATTCTTAAATGTGGAATATCAAGATTAATGTTTTATAAAGAGAAGCGAAAACACAACTTAAAAACTAACCGCACGAGGCAATTATCCTTCTCTCGGTGTCTTAATTCATTCTCTACTCAACTTTATTCGTAAACATAGTTTTGTACACTATTATGCTCTTTTATACACTGGCGGACTATATAATGCCCAAAATAATCTTCATTTCAGCGGCAAAAGTTGTTTCTCAACATCCATAATGACGACAAGAAGTGTATTTTAACTGCACCTTACAGTCCCTAGCCGAAAACTTTTCAACTCTATCGACCATCCGTTTCGCATGCCATATATGTCGGTTTTCACTGCAGTTTGCTGACCCGTTGCCAATTCATAAAGTCAAAAAAATCTATAAGTTTTTTTTTATGAAATAGGGATGACAAACGAGCAGACGTATCGCCTGGTGGTAAGCGATTACCGCCGCCCATGGACATCCGCAACACCAGAGGCGTCACAAGTGCGTTGCCGGCCTTTGGGAGATGGCGAGGGAAATGGTTGGGTATGGGCCTCAGGTATCCTCACTCACTCAGTGAAACACAGCGCAAGCGCTATTTCACACCGGATTTCTGTGAGGCCGTGGTATTACTCCGGTCGAGCCGGCCCATTCATGCCGAAGCGTGGCTCTCCCACGGTAAGTTTATATTAAAACATCACCTCATTTATGTTTATGGGAATAAACGCACGGTTATTCATGAAAATGTAAATAAATAAACACATGCCTATCCAAGAATAATAATTTAATGCGCCCCTTTAAGCGGGATCGATTCCTTTTTTTTATCCTTTAGTATACAATTCGTCACCGCCATGTAACGGCCAAAGCAATTTCCTGCTCGAAAATTAAATTCACAAATTGCTTTAAACTGCACGTATGACGCAAAGCTGGTCATACATCACCATGTGTTTCATAAACAAAATCCCTACTGCGCTCACGCTAGAACGGCGATATTGAATAACGTTATAATTTACCCTATTCTGTCCATTATTTTACCACCATGGCTTGAGTCTACCGGAAATTTATGGGATATTTGACATAAATTTAGGTGGTTGCTAAGTTTGGTGGGTTTAGTAGTCGAAACGAACATCGAACGAAACATTGAATGAACTTATAGGTACGTTATTCATAAATGGTAACCATGATTAAACCCTCTTGCAATTATTATTAAAAATATTATTATTATTAACTAGCTTTTGCTTGCGGAGCGCCCGCGTGTTCATTCATAATTTCGCGTGAATTCAAATTTATAATATCAGTATGGATTTAATCAACTGTTTACTACACTTACAGTTTGCCCAACACGTACAGCGAGTCAATTCTATTTTAAAAAACCGGCCAAATGCGAGTTGGACTCGCGGACAGTAGGTATTTAAATAAAATTTATGCTTTTCCCTATTTTTCCTTTATCTGTGCTATAAGACTTTGCTTCATACTAAATTTCAAGATTCTGAGTTCACGGGAAGTACCCTGTAGGTTTTGATTCCCTTGCGAATGTCGAAAATTTGCACCATAAACGGCTGTATCTTTTGATTGCGTTGGCTTTTTTGTTGATTTTTTCACAGCTCCAAGGGGCAGTAGAGTTGAGCATTTGATATTAATTTCAGCTTGATGCCTCCACGCGTTCCTGAGAAAAAGGGTCTTGACAGACAGACAGACGGACAACAAGTGATCCTATAAGGGTTCTGTTTTTTTTCTTTTGAGGTACGGAACCCTAATAAATTATTAATATTCTACTCAACTTCCTGAATCCTAAACATTCCATCTATTCATTTCGCAGTTTTATCTCAAAGCTAGACATCCTAGTAGCATACATGTAACTTGGGTTTTAAAATTAAATCTACGTAATTAAAAAGAATTATTTCTTAATAAATTCATTTTACCGTGGGAGAGCCACGCTTCGGCATGCATGGGCCGACTCGACCGAAGTGATACCACGGCCTCACAGGAAACCCTCCCTCCATCCCCTTCCCCCAACCCCTTCCCGCATCCCCTTCCCCCAACCCCTTCCCCATCCCCCAAAGGCCGGCAACGCACTTGTGACGTCTCTGGTGTTGCGGGTGTCTATGGGCGGCAGTAATCGCTTACCATCAGGCGATAAGTCTGCTCGTTTGCCGTATATTCCGTAAAAAATAAATTGATAAGCTACCACCAATCAGAAATAAATAACCCTACAAATAGACTAAAGCAAAACGCGTCGAATATAAGCCTTAAAAATCCGAGTGATATACGTAACGTATTCAAATAAAACTTTCGGAGCCTTTAACACAATTTCAGTTGAAGAAATTATTCCCGTGAGGTTTCTATGGGTACAAGGAGATCCCTTGGCGTCCATTAAATCTATCGCTTTGTAGATCTCTCGCGACATTAAGCGAATATATTTCCAATTGGTTAGTAGGGGCGTGGTTGACGGGCTTGTAAGAATGCCATGGGTTTTTTTATGTATGAGACATTTATTTCAAAATTGTAACTCATAAGACGTTCTTATCAAATTTTGTAGTGTGACATAATACGAATTCATAGAAATTAGGTTGTGGGGAGAGTGAAAAACGATTAAATTTAAATTTTTATTTGATAATTATTTCTAAATGTCTAAAAAGATTTGTGTGTATACAGTATTAAAGTAAAAATAGTCTTGTCGGACGGAGACAGATAGATAGGCGGAAAATAAAGTGACCGTCCTATGCAGACTTATAAATTTTGCATACACATTGCCAATTACCCGAAAGATAGAAGAAAATTAGTAGAATGGAAAATTACCTTAACAACAGTGAAGCGACCAGCGGGCCAAAGCTTTCTAATTACAGTAATTAATTAAAACAGGTTCAGATTACCAACAGATTGAACAAATTCTAAGAATTGAAACAACACACTACGAGTATATATATATAGAAGTTCTAAGGTTACTTACTTGTCAATTGTTTATATTCTTACACTTGCAAACTTACATGTGATAACTACTCACACGTATGTGGCCTGCAAGCGTGTGAGTAGTTATCGCACACACCTACTTATACATGTGAGTAGTAAATAATCGAATATCAAATAATTGACTCGAGATTTTAAACTATAAGCTGTATTACATTGTTATATATAACGCATATTATGTTGTGTATATTGGAACATCACCCACACAAATATACACGCAGAGAACCGGTAAACACTACGATGCGACTGCACTTAAATAACCCTTCAGTGTACCAATTCACCTTCCAACATCGTCTAATACTGCTGACTCACAAAACTATCAAGAATTCAGAAGCCCAAGTTAGCAAGTTTCGTAAAAAAACAATCTAGCAATTAATTGAAATGAACTCTCAGCATTTTTATGTTTTTTAAGTTTTTATAACAATTGCTATCATTATAACTTTCTGGCACTACTTAAGTTATTAAGGTGCGTCTAAGTTAAGTTTAAGGTGAGTTTTATTACCCAATAAGAAAAACTTTTTATCGTTATGTACTATATAGTTTCATAATGCTAATGGATGTTTAATAATTCAATAGTGTTAGGAGCAGAAGTTTTTTTATTAAATTTATAAATAATGCTGCTGTTAAGTTTCTTAATAAGTAAAAGAAAAGCAAGGTTTGTACCATAAAAGTAGAAATAGAGATGTGGCTTCACTCTGCGTTGCCTGTGACTTCTCTTTGTGACTTCTTTTCACTATACGTCAACGCGGGAAAAAATCCTTCCCCATCATTTGGAGATTTTTATTGGCACTCCACCACTGTTCATCTACGCTCTTTTTTGATCTCCTACGACTTTGAAGTTACGACGAAAGAGCGTCCTCCCACTTCAAATACAGTTAAAACATTAACAGTAATCAGCAACCAAAACAGTCGTACAATCGGGTATGTTACTACATTAAATCAAAAATATCGCGTTAATTCAAAGGAAATCAAAGTTATCCAGTTAATGGAAACCTGCCTACCGATAGCTTTCGGCATCTCTCTACACTGATTATTACCGAGAATATAATTAACTTATTTATAGAAACTTCAACAAACAATAACAATACACGAACCTTTGTTAGTCCGGAAAGTACAAAACACCTGTAAACGAGAATTCAAGTTATGCTCATAATATTACTTATTTACAAATAACCGAGGCCTTTCTCGGCCATTATTTAATTAATCCCTTCAAAGAAATTTGTAACAAGCTCCCTTGTTTTAAAGCACAAAGTTTGTCTTTGCCGTTTTATTTAACAACTCCTAGTCCAACTAAAACAAGAAGACCCAGAGGGTTCCTGTTAAATAAATACTCGAGCGGAGTACAAGTCTAAGCTAGCTGAGGTATGATTTAAACAAACTGAGTGCATTGAGTCAAAAGCTTTTCAATCGTGGGAAAGCCAGGCTTTGGCGCATATACGAGTATAATCCAGTTCGACAGGAATCTTACCACGATGAAATCATCAAAGTGGCAATAGTGGTGTATGACGCCACAAGCGATTATTAAAATTTTTGACGTTTTAATATTATTATTTTGAATTATTTTTTAATGTATAATAATTAATATATATAATAGGTCTTTACCTATGAAATTGCCGTTTTGTATGCAATAAGTGAAAGTACTTATTTTTTCAAACTTTTTTATTTCTGTTATTCGAAGTAATCACCCATGCAATCGACGCATCTTTGCCAACGCATTGGTAGTTTATTGATGCCCTTCTTGTAAAATCAGCTGGACTTAGGATGGAGAGCTTTCAACCCCAGCTCTTGCAGCTTGGAGACTGTCTGTTGCGCAGTATGGGTTCGCGCGTTGTCGTGAAGCAGCTGCAAGAGCTGGGGTTGGAAGCTCTCCCTCATCCGCCATACTCACCAGACCTTGCACCTACCGACTATAACTTTTTCCAAAATTTAGACAACTTTTTAGTGGGTAAAAAATTCAATTCCCGAGAGGCAGTACAAAATGCCTTTGAAGAGTTTGTTGCCTCCCGTCCAGCTGATTTTTACAAGAAGGGCATCAATTAACTGCCAATGCGTTGGCAAAGATGCGTCGATTGCATGGGTGATTACTTCGAATAACAGAAATAAAAAAGTTTGAAAAAATAAGTACTTTCACTTATTGCATACAAAACGGCAATTTCAGAGGTAAAGACCTATTATTAATGTATAAACCTGCCAAAGTGACATGCAAATAAGCAAATTTAGTTTCATACTTGATTTGTTTCATCCTTTCTTCTCAGGGCTAGTCCAGTTAGCAAAGGCCGAACACATCTGCTTAAAAATATATTTAACTTACAAAAGTGTCCTTACTAACTTTTAAACTTTCGCGTCGGTCACAGGCTGAGACCACGGCCAGTGCAACCTGGTCGAAACGTCAGGCAAAACAGAGGTATGTAGTACCTTGAAATAGTGATCGCGTTAATTCCCGTAAAAATAATAAAAGTGTCCTTGTTGTAATTGCAAAGTGAATGATTTCATTTCTCTTCATTTCATTACCATGTTTGATAAAATCAGAAGTGTCAAACCACAAAAATAGCACAACAAACGTCAAAAGGTCATCGGCCGTGTTTAAACATACATAATAGAGCAATAATTAATCGCATCAAGCACCAGAGACAATCAGTCTCAATAACGTAATCAACCACCAGCGCTGTGGAGTGTTCATTATGTCAATTATCACTACTTGTGTTTAATTATTATTGGAGAGCATTGACTAGAAATGTCATGCTATATATTTTTTTCCAATTTTATTAGGGACCAGCTGAGCCATGCGGTTTGCACCTTTATAACAACAACCGCGGGTAACGCCACGGGGTCAACCTAGTCTTAATTACTTCTTATATCATCAGTTATCTGCTACTAAAATCCTGTCAATATCTGTACAGCCGTTTCAAAGACTAGCCGGAACAAACAGCCAAACTGATAAAAAAATGTAACTTTTTTTTATGAAATAGGAGGGCAAAAGAGCAGACATATCGCCTGATGGTAAGCGATTACCGCCGCCCATGGACACCTGCAAGACCAGAAGCAACGCAAGTGCGTTGCCGGCCTTTTGAGGATAGGGGGGTAGGCAGGGGTAGGGGATTGGGTTATGGGCCTCCGGTATCCTCACTCACTCGGTGAAACACAGCGCAAGCACTAATACACACCGGTTTTCTGTGAGGCGGTTGTTATGTAATTACCGTAATTACTTTCATATGCATTTAGTAATAAGCTGTTAATTTGAAATTACTAACAGATACTTTAATTTCATTTATTTGTAGAGTTATTAGATCTTAGAGATTGTCTTGCAGTCTCTACTACACTACTCTTATCAACTCTACTCTACTACTCTACTTTCCACCGAAATAGGATGTTATCCCGGAACATATCATCACATGGTCACCCTACCATCGGATACAACATTCGCAGGAACAATCTCATTAGCCGTGAATTTCGTGGACCCCCGCCCATCGTAAGATTTATATTGTTATGCCCTAATCTTAAGGTTCTATAACATTGAGACATTTGCATGCCCATACTTTATACCTTAGTTATATTAATTGTGATTGAAGCTTCTGATGGTTTCCTGATTAAAGTCAACTATAATTCATTTCTTAAAAATATATTTTTGGGTTTAAACAAATAGATAAATTATCATTTCCAAAATTCAGTTAATACATGACATAAATGTCGTTGAACGTACATCAAAAAGTATTCTAACGAATTAAAAACCTCATTATTTAAAGTAGGTTAAAAATACAAAATCAGAAACAGAAACAAATAATATGTTACAATACAAAAAAATACAATTTACAATATCGCTAGGTAGATTACAATCTAACAGTTTTTACAATCTTACGGTGACATATACTTACAAGAATAGCTCGTTTAAAGATATTATATTAGATAGATATTGTCCTAAATGCAATAAACTCTTTTCTCTTTATATATCCGTACCACTCATTACACGAATTAATACACGAATTATTGACAAATATAGCTACAAAATTGTTCTACGCAAACTGAGTGGAATTATATCGAAAACCATCAAATACCGAACGGCATGGCTGGTCTATAAACATGCACCCAGCGGTGTTAAATCATGCGATAAGTCTCTGTGCCTACCCTAAATTCTTGTTGTGGTGTAGTATAGCATGGTAACACTACAAATATTTTCGGGAAAGTTTCTCATATGGAATTAGCTTTTACCCGCGGCTGTGCGCTCAAATAGGTGAAGCTGTTTAACCGTGAACGCACCACAGACAGAGTTTATTTTTATTTATTTATTTATTTACAAACATGCGCTATCCTCACAGGCTCTTCACAAGATCAATACCAATCACTTACATACAATCCGTAAAAACAAACATGCCACTAAAATACTAACAAACAAAATAAAAATCATAAAAATCTTACGTTTTCTAAAGGTAACATATAGACTAATCCGAAACTCTTGTGAATTCGCTCAGTGAACATGTGAACAGATCAGTATGGTCTGCCATTGTGTTGAGCGTATTTAGAGCCCTAGTTTTCGATTAATAATAGAGGAAGTATATTCAAAACGTTAATGAGGGCGTGATTATAAATTTATAATTTGTAGTAAGCTTGCAACATCGCCTTGGGAATATATTCTGTTATTATTGTAAGTTTCTAAATAAACCATCATCAATATACATATAAATTTTGTTACTAAAGAACGGGCTCACCTATCCAAACCAAATGTTAAGGCTTTGTTCGGACTATTTAGTAGATGGTTTATGTGAAGTTTGCACAAAATCGGTCGAGCGGTTCTTCATTTATTGACATACACGCGGGCGGAGCCGCGGGCAACAGCTAGTAAAAATATATATTTAAAGCCCAAAATAATATTATTAAAAAAACTGCATGAAACATTCAGCTGGGGGAGATGTGTTTTATAAGTATCAAGATAATCATCAGTTGTCCATTTAATTGTCTTTTTTAACGTTTTCGACCTCTACTAAAAGTTTCCGACCTCTAATGTGAAGATAGCAGCACTCTTAAATAAAAACTAGTGAATGTATAGTTATATAACCCGCACCCAATTGTGGTTATTGTTGAGAAATACACACATCAAAAGTGTCTAGGTATCAACATATGTGTCTAGGGATCAACATATATTTTTGCAATAACTTTTCTCCTGATTGATATTAATTAAAATTTTCTTTAAGGATTCATCAAATAAAGTGTTTTCCTTTGTCACAGTAACAATAAACCAAGTCACCTTTGCATTAATAAAGAAATTTGCCATTTTCCTAATAAAGGGATTTTTGACATTTGAACCACTAACATTAAAGTTCGAAAAAAAGACTGAAATAACAGTTTTCTTTAAAATTTTATTAGGTAACTTAAACAATTAATAATCCGTGTTTCTACCGCGAACACTAACAACACAAGAATCGGTTTGGCATACTCAAAATGAGTTCATCCAAATCACGCTGTGGAATGGCCGCCCATGTTCGTTGCAACAACAAAAAAAGGTCTTCTTGCGACTGGATACCCTCCATATTCGGCAGAGCTCTTCTCTGTAGCATATCCCATGCATGCTCAATCGGGTTCAAGTCTGGCGACTGAGCAGGCCAGGGCCAAAGCCACATCTCAATCTCAAGAAATCCGCATAAAAATGCTTGATCCCTAGACACTTTTGATGTGTGTACTTCTTTTTCTTCCTAGCCTTTATTATTTCCAAGATTTGGGGTCGGCTACTAGTTCAACCGGTTTTATCTGAATATCAGTTTTTACACAGAGCGACTGGCATAGGACCTCCGCAATCCAGAGGGCGAACTGAATTCGAACGTTGAACTAGTTGTCGGTATATTTGAGGGCACTGACTACCAATAACGATTGCCATAGATGTTCATGACAACCGGGACCGACGGCTTAACGTGCTCTCCGAGGCACGGGCGGGAAACACCGCCATCTTCCATACTCCGGGCTGCTATTAAGAATTTCTTGTAAGAAAAACCCAACAGCAGACCGACCCGGGCATCGAACCCGAGACCTCCTGATCTGCAATCGCTTACGCTAACCACTAGACCAACGAGGCAGTCTATTGTTGTGAAATACCAATTTATATACATATATAAATATTAAATACATTATTAATTATTCATACAACGGCGTAAACTGATAAGTCATACTTGCTTGTGGGTGTACGCCGCAGGCGGGACCTTTGATTTTGTGGCGGATTGCCGCACGTGCGACGGCGACGCGATCGAGGTGACTGTATCTAAGCGAATGTACTATAATTGTGCATCTTTGCTTTTCTGCATCGATGAGAGAAGTGTGTAGACTTCAAGGAGACTACGTAGAAAAAGACAAAAAAATATGTCTTGTACCATCGTTAAGTTGGATTTTTTTAGACCACACACGTACACACATCAAAAGTGTCTAGGGATCAAGCATTTTTATGCGGATTTCTTGAGATTGAGATGTGGCTTTGGCCTTGGCCTGCTCAGTCGCCAGACTTGAACCCGATTGAGCATGCATGGGATATGCTACAGAGAAGAGCTCTGCCGAATATGGAGGGTATCCAGTCGCAAGAAGACCTTTTTTTGTTGTTGCAACGAACATGGGCGGCCATTCCACAGCGTGATTTGGATGAACTCATTTTGAGTATGCCAAACCGATTCTTGTGTTGTTAGTGTTCGCGGTAGAAACACGGATTATTAATTGTTTAAGTTACCTAATAAAATTTTAAAGAAAACTGTTATTTCAGTCTTTTTTTCGAACTTTAATGTTAGTGGTTCAAATGTCAAAAATCCTTTTATTAGGAAAATGGCAAATTTCTTTATTAATGCAAAGGTGGCTTGGTTTATCGTTACTGTGACAAACGAAAACACTTTATTTGATGAATCCTTAAAGAAAATTTTAATTAATATCAATCAGGAGAAAAGTTATTGCAAAAATATATGTTGATCCCTAGACACATATGTTGATCCCTAGACACTTTTGATGTGTGTATTTAGAAACATGTAAAGTTTTTATTTTAAAGCTCTACAATTTTCTTAGTTATTTGTTTCAAAACTCTTGTTAATTGCATGATTTATTAACAACGTGTTTCTATAAAACGAGTATGTAAATACCTTTTTAAATTAAGTTTTCATTGTACATTGTAAGCTGTGTATAATTTAAAGCAAGTGAAACTATTATTCAGAAGATACGGGCTGCGATAAGTGAGCCACTACTCGCACGGCCCGTGTATGCATATTTAACAGAGTTGCTAGAAGATTATCGTACAATTTAGTGCACAGTTTGCTATGTTGTTAAAAATATAACTTAATACCTTTTTATTTATGAGAAGTGAAATAACGATTATTTACTTGAAAAGTATTTTAAGGCTTTAGATTCTTGGAAATGAGTTTAGGAAAATAAGATTTAGAAAGTTGTGAATCTTGTGTTGCGCTACATCTAGCGAAAACAAGCCAAACTACATACGCAACTGATTCTGTATCGCGCAATTGAAAATGTCGTGATAATTAGTTTAGCCTACAACTATGTAAATACATTATTTGAGTTGAGTTTGAATAACGTTAGATTAGGAATGTCCGAACGTAACTGAATGAACTTTCGCACAGAGATAGAATATGTCTTGAAATTTGACTGCCTCGTTGGTCTCGCGGTTGGCGTGTGCGACTGCTGATCATGAGGTCTCGGGTTCAATTCCTGGGTCGGACCAAATCTTTGTATGATCTACAAATGTTTGTTTCGGAGTTTGGGTGTTTTCTATGTATAATATGTATGTATTTACAAAAATAAAAGTATATAAGTATTTGTATCAGTTGTCTAGTACCCATAACACAAGCTCTGCTTAGCTTGGGACTAGATGGCGTTGTGTGTTAGATGTCCGAAATATTTATTAAAAATATTATTAAATAGCACATGGGCCACTTTTTATCTTGAAAAAAAGAATTAACAAAATGGAAACTAGTACAAGAAGAGCAGAGGATATATGCAGTAGCATATATCCTCTGCTCTTCTATAGTATATAATAGTATTATAGTAATATTACTGAATAACATCAAACATATCATGACAAAAAACACTAACTTTCATAACACTAACAAATAAAGTGTCCAGACCCACTACCCATTCGAAGCATGGACCTTGTCCGTGGCCAGCTGATCATGCCAAAGGAAACCAGCTAAACTTACAAAAAAAGTTGTGTGGTGTCGTGGGACAACAGATAGGAACGAAGTTCCTTATCAAAAATACAGATAGCGCTATATAGAAGACAGAAATAGAATAAATAAATATTTCGGACCTATTTTTTTGTTAATACATACATATTATACATAGAAAACATCCAAACTCCGAAAAAACAAATATTTGCAGATCATAAAAAAGTATTTGATCCGACCCGGGATTCGAACCCGAGACCTTGTGGCGACGTCCACATACAGCGCAACAACAACATAACATGCTACAGCGCCATCTACCGAAGATACGTCGAACTACGGAGTCCTGCCTACCTGAATCGCGCAGTGAAAGTTCTCGCGCCGATAAACATATATATATACAACATCCCAACATCAACCGTTAGGCAGTTGGCCCGCCCGGCATGATCACCTCGCCTGGTCGGAGGATCCTCTCTTTGTGTTGGAGGGACATCACACCCCGTCCCTCCACAACCTCAAGCACAGCATTCGCATACGCTACCATTTTGACACCGAGGCGTCAATCTTACGTTACGGACGTTTTTTTTAAGGAACCCCTGCGCAATGCCCCACAAGGACCTTCGTTCCAAAAATATATCTAGTATTGTCGTAGATCTTCTTTAGTATTACAGCAAACCAAAAAAGGTAATAAACAAACTGAAAACAAACTTGAGAATCTTGAAACACTTAAATAAATAATTTCAAACCAAACAGTAATTAATCCAACCCCCACAAACCACTTAGCAAAAAGTGGTATTAAAATTATAACATCTTAAACCTCTTGTAATTTAGAGTATTCAAACGTTCAGCGATTATCGCTGGCCCACTCCAAATTAAATCGTAGGGAGCTATCAATTACTTCACTGCGCTCCGGGCTTTTCTCAGACATTATCTACTTTGCAGCGAAATTGGGGTTGCTATGGACTAGACTGTAACTTGACAGTTAAGAAGAAATAGTATACTAATAACTTTTATTCCTAATTCAGTATTAAAACAAATATATATGTATCGAAATATTCAAATTTGAATAAATAGAATTCACTAAATTAAATTAGTTTAGCGATAGTGGTAGAAATAGATTAAATTATTAAATCAAAAAGGATTTCATTATAAGTTGTAAATCGTACCTGTTTTTCCCGTTTTCCCTCTGTGAAACTTTGTGACATATAAATGTTACTTAGTAAAATTATGCCTATGAAAATTACTATTAGATTGCTTCGGTGGCGCAGTGGGAGCATATAAATTGGTGTGCTTGAGGCCAAATTTTTGTATGATATGCAAATATTTGATTTAGAGTTTGGGTGTATTCTACACCCTAATTTCAACTGCCTCGTTAATTTTGCGGTTGACGTATGCGACTGCCGATCAAGAGGTCTCGGGTTTGAATCCCAGGTCGGGCCAAAAGTGTTATTGAGTTTTTCTGATTATAGAAATACTTAATAACAGCTCGGAGTTTGGAAGTTGGGGTCTGAACCCCCGTGCTTCGGAGAGCTCGTAAAGCTGTCGGTCCTGCGCCTGATCTCTCCCCGATCGTGTCGGTTAACAGTCCCATCGGATTATGAGAGAGAGGGCACAGAGAGTGCACCTGTGTTTGCGCACACACTTGCGCACTATAATATCTCCTGCGTAGTTGGCTGGTCTCCGTTGAGACTGGCCGCCGTGACTGTAATCGGTTAGGAGAACATTATTATTATATCTTATTATGTATGTTGTTCATTCCTCCCACCAATGATAGCGATCACCTTGATGAAGTTTATAATACCTATGGCCCATAGATAGGCATACAATCACTAACTTAATTCATTGGCGAGAAGGATGAGCTTTACGGCGATTCACCGTGTTCTTAATCTAAACTAAAATCATTAAGCACTTACTGGAGTGTGTGGCTTCAATGTTTTCAATGTTCTCTGCGTTCCAAGAGATATCTCTGGGTAGGATCTTCTCTGCTCTGCTTCTTCACACAAACATAAAATCCTAAAGTGCTGTACAACTTCCAAGGTATTCGAATTACAACAACTCGCTTCAGCTAACGCGGAACGCGCCTACAAAACTCGCGAGTCCACGGCCTAACACAATACGGTTTATCACTAAAAAGACCGCGGGTCAATGGACAATACAATTAGCTTACTATCCATTAATTTTAACAATAACAAATAAAAATCGTCGGCCGGTTTCAACACGCGTCTTTCAATTTCATTCCATTACGGCACCGGCCATTTTTTAACACGATTTCATTTCCATTCCAACCTCAAACCTCAAACGTCAAACACGAACCAGCGACAATCAAAATGTTGCCAGTACAATGACGTTCGAAATCCAACAGTCACCCGCTCGAACAGGTACGTACCTGTTCTCTAATCTACAGGCAGGCGAGATAACGTTGCTACCGCTCGTTTGATAACTGAGTCCCCAACAAGAACCTCTGCGGACCGGGGGGTCCCATCCTTACCATGGAACAAGTTAACAATGCGCCCCCGGCGCCATCGCAGTGGCGGTAGGTTAGCATCCTTAACCAGCACGAGGTCACCAACATTAGGGGGGCTAGTTTTGTCAGTCCACTTAAGGCGCTGTGGCAGAATGTGCAGATATTCTAGAGACCATCGTTTCCAAAAATTCTGGGAAAACTGCTGCAACATCTGATACCGAGACAACCGAAACAATTTCACATCTTCGAAAGGGTGTTCGGGCAGCGCGTTAAGTGGCTGACCAATTAAGAAATGGCCTGGAGTCAACGCCTCCAGGTCATTTGGATCCGAGCTGAGCGTAAGTATCGTTCTGCACCTACGAAGTTGGTTCCGTTATCGGAACGAATCAGTGCTGGCAGTCCCCTTCGGGAAACGAATCTGTCCAAGCACGCAATAAAAGCTTCCGTCGTGAGGTCAGCAACGAGCTCGA
Source organism: Diaphora mendica (assembly GCA_949125395.1). Taxonomy (NCBI): domain Eukaryota; kingdom Metazoa; phylum Arthropoda; class Insecta; order Lepidoptera; family Erebidae; genus Diaphora; species Diaphora mendica. Next base: position 22,568,654 of record OX421326.1, read on the forward strand.
GATGCACCGCCTTTGTGGATAAACAGACGAACACACAAAGGTACGCCTTGTACTGTTTCGCGTTCCGCAGCCGCGAGCTTTTTACTAAGAATGGGCCCGCAAAGTCTGTACCAACACCCGCCCATGGCCTAGCCTCATTCACCCGATCAGGGGGCAGATCCCCCATGTGGGGCTGCATCGTGGCAGCCTTGCTCCTATAACAAGGCATGCAACGAAACACGATGTTCCGTATGGTACGACGCCCAGACAGTATCCAAAACTCCCTCTGGAGTGTAGCTAACAAGGCGTTACAACCTGCATGAGCGTTTTTAACATGCCGATCAGTCACCAACAACTCAACCAACTGCCCTCTCTTGGGGAGCAGTAGGGGGTGACGAGCCGAATACGGCAGATTCGCATTATGCAATCTTCCTCCTACCCGAAGCAACCCGGCCGAATCTAGAAACGGGTTGAGACGCGCGACAGCACCCTTCAATTTGGAACGCCCAGTTCGTAGACTCGCCAATTATGCTCCAAAGTTCGAAGACTGTACCAACCGGATCAAATTCAGAAGCGACTCATTTCGCTCTGCCGGTGACAGAATTGGGCTTAGCTGTCGCTGTTCGCGGGGAGTGCGACTGTTCCGAACGAATCTTCTGATCCAACAATTGACATTGATCAATTTATCAAGGGAGCTATACCACTCAATCAGGAAACTCGCGTCAGTCTCCTGGACCTCCTGGGTCACATACACGGCTGCGATTATATCACAGTCCATAGACAACTTCACGTTGTTAAGGGGCCAATCCGATTCCTTCCTTGCCAGCCAAGGGGGGCCCCACCATAACCGATGGTTAACTAACTCAGGAGCCCGGCATCCCCTGGATGCACAATCCGACGGGTTCAATTCTCCTGGTACATGTCTCCACAGCCATGAGTCGATCATGCTGCAAGACTCGCCGATCCGACAACAAAACTTACCCAGAACGTCTACTCCCAGTAGCACGTCAACCGTACCTGGGGTGTCGAAATCAAACCCCAAACACACACGGAGGCAGTGGGCAAGACTATAGCCTCCGGTTGGGGACCAAATTTGATTGGGCTGCAATTTCCTAGCGGGGGCCCCCGGGGCCCCACGCATTATAGCCCGATCAACCGGGCATATCAGTGCCGTGGTAGGGATCCCATGGTCCCTCGTAAGTGCCCCTCCAGTCGCGGCGCTCCACTTGGTGCCGTCCACGGATAGGTGATCCAACCGAGGGCGTTCCATGATGGGCGGCGAAAATCGACGAAATGCAGTCATCCTCGGCGAGCGCGATGACACCCGAGGCGGCGTTCTAGTGGTCGGCGGCGAGCGCGATGACACCCGAGGCGGCGTTCTAATGAACCGCTCCATACTCGAGGGTGCATCCGCACACCCGCCCGTGCCAGCTCCTGCTGATCCACTGGCCTGCCAATAGGTCGGGGAACCGCGCGCGATGTTGGCCTGAACATCGCCCCCAACATCTTCCCTATGAGGGCCCTAGTCCCGTGGACCCAGGTTCCAAGTCCAGCCCTGTGTACTTGACCCCATCCGTCCCTGAGTCCGGCCCTGTCCATCTGCATGATGTTGGCCGGGCCTATTCATGCAGAGCAACTCATGATAGTGGCCTCCACAAAACTTACACATTGCGGTCCGAGCGCAATCCCTTGTTAAATGGGGACTCAGACACAAAAAACACCAGCCACGCTGCTTGGTGATCTGGCGTCGCCCTTGGACTCTCTGGTCCCTAAATCTAAGGCAGGTGGCCACACTATGGCCATCCTGTTTACAATATGGGCAGGCATCCCGTTCAGGTGTTGAGGCACCCACGTGCCCATACAACTGCCTTGGTCCTCTCTGCGGTAGTCCCCTCCTCACGGGGCTCCGAGTAGCCTTCTGTGGCTCCACAGCGGGCATCACGAACATACCCATGTTCTCTGCCCTCCGACACTCTTCCTCCAAAAACTCCATGAGTTGAGAAGAGGTGGGCAAGTTGTCTGCACCCTGACCGTGATGCTGCTCAAATCTGGTCTGCACATCAACTGGAAGCCGGGACAGTACTATATATACTAACATGTAAGACCATTGTTCAACCGGCAAGCCCAAATCTTCTAATGCCCTAGTGACACTCAACAATGGGTTCAACACTTCTGCCTGTATGGCAGAGACCCGAGTCACCGAAGGGATGCTAAACAGCCTCTTGAGCTGAGCATCAACCAGCCTTCTTTTATTCTGGTAGCGCCTTACCAACATTTGACGGGCAATCTCATAATTGCCCTCGGTCACCGTCAAATGGGCTACCAGTTCCCTAGGCTCCCCCTTTAAAGCTGACATCAGTTGTGCCATCTTATAGGCCTTAGGTAAATCCTCCCTTAAGAGGACCAAACTATCAAATAAATTGATGAAGCTGACCCACTCACCGAGCTCTCCATCAAAGCTGGGTAGTTGTATCTGAGGCAGTTTTAATACAACCCCGCGAGAGTGTGGGCCTTCCACAGCTTCTTCATCACAGCCAGTTCTGCGCTGGCGCTTTATTTCTGCTATGCGCTGCTGAATGTCATCAGCAATTGAGAGGCACTGGTCAACATCAGCCTGCATCGCGGACCTTATCTGATCGCTGACCTTCTCCTCCTCAAGGGCCTCGACCTTGGTAAGCGTTTCCATCAATAACTCCAGCCTAGCCGGCGCATCCAAAGCTCGAGCCAACAGTGCATCTTGTCTATCTGGTCGGCCTAGGAGGCCTTGAACCGATGTAAACCATCTCAATTCCGTGCTAATTTTAGCCCGGTACAATGACAACGACATGATACAGAACGGTACTTACAAGTTACAATATTTTATGTATTATATAAACTATCAAGTGCTTTTGCACTCCTTACAAGTTACAATATTTTATGTATGTAATAAACTATTTATTTAAACACTATTAGGAACTTTATATAAAACCCTATTAAGTGCTTGTGCAGTCACTTAATCTCAGATATATATCTACCTACAAGTTTCACTTTATCAATGCCCACTAACAATAAGTTAATATTATTAAAAATAATTGAATTTAAGCTTCACTAAACAATATTAGAATGATATAACAATATTATTCTAGTAATATTGTCTTTGGGCTAGCAAAATCTAATTATATTAGACTAATATATTGGACCAACTTTATTGTCCAAACAATTAATATTTAATATTAAGTTTCACAATTCCACCAATAATCAAATGTGTTATTGGGTTAATATAATGGACCAAACAATCAATATCAAGTATACAATATAGTTTTACAATTGTAAGTTCAAACTAGTAAACATCAACTAGTAACACAAATTTTACAATTTATGTATAAGTTTTATAATTAAATGTTTCACCCACCCACATTTAATAATTATGCTAATAAATTGTTTTAAATACTTATTTAAACAACTATATCAGTGGAATCAAAGATATGTGGACAGTGGAACAATATATTTACCTGCCTAACAACTAGGTTTCACCTTCTGAGTGCACTACGGAGTGCTCACAGCCCGGAGGTAAACCACGCTTTTGCTACCAAAATTTCATTCCTCCCACAAATGATAGCGATCACCTTGATGAAGTTTATAATACCTATGGCCCATAGATAGGCATACAATCACTAACTTAATTCATTGGCGAGAAGCATGAGCTTTACGGCGATTCACCGTGTTCTTAATCTAAACTAAAATCATTAAGCACTTACTGGAGTGTATGGCTTCAATGTTTTCAATGTTCTCTGCGTTCCAAGAGATATCTCTTGGGTAGAATCTTCTCTGCTCTGCTTCTTCACACAAACATAAACTCCTAAAGTGCTGTACAACTTCCAAAGTATTCGAATTACAACAACTCGCTTCAGCTAACGCGGAACGCGCCTACAAAACTCGCGAGTCCCCACGACCTAACACAATACGGTTTATCACTAAAGAGACCGCGGGTCGATGGACAATACAATTAGCTTACTATCCATTAATTTTAACAATAATAAATAAAAATCGTCGGCCGGTTTCAACACGCGTCTTTCAAGTCCTTTTTTACATATTAACCTCAAACGTCAAAACGTCAAACACGAACCAGAGACAATCAAAATGTTGCCAGTACAATGACGTTCGAAATCCAACATATGTATTTGCAAAAAAATCCAAAAAATATTAATTTTCTAGTACCCATAGTACAAGCTAGATGGCGTTGTGTGTCAGATGTTAAATTTTTGTGATATTCCAATATCATGCAAAAAAATTAAGGCCTGATATAAAATGATAGATCGATAAGGGAACCATGAAAACTGCTTCACACTTCCTATATAATCTTACCTTGATACAGCACTCTAGTGAGTAACTTCCTTAACTACGTCCTTCAGCCCGCGAACTTAAAATGTTTCGTTTTAAGAGCCCGATTTCAGTTTATGGCTATTTAAATGGCCTGGAAATTGATAGGCTATCTTTGAATTGAGCTTGGAAAGATTAGTCTTAGATTTTTTAGGATTCCAAAGAATATTTATGGCCTTAAATACCTAAAACCAGCTTTCAACGTTATCGTTACAGATAATTTATTAGATTCTACGTAGAATTATAATAAATTTTTGAAAACAATTTGAGAATGAAACTGGCCACCTTATTTTTAAAGAATTATGTATTGTTTTAGTTTTCAAGTGTCAGTAATTTATTCCTTTTTATAATTATCATTATTTCTAAGAAAAATATTATAGAAATAATGATAATTAAAAACCGGGACAGTCTGGAGTAATAAAAAATAATAAAAATGCAAACTCAGTAACTTGTAAATGCGTGCGGTGACGATGACGCAAGTTTCACGCTTTTTGTTCATTCAAAAAATCCACATTATCACAGTATACAAAAAGCTTATGGAAAGCGTTCGGTGACGATGACGCGAGTTCCATGATTTTTGTTTACTCAAAAAATACCCAACGCGCCTGAAGAAGTTTTCACTTCAAAAATATACATGTCTACCTCGAGTAAAGCTGGTATATTAGGTCGTTAGGATTTTGTTCTTTCTCCGTCTGATGACGTGTTAAGAATACGATTTTTTTTTTAAAGACAACTCCTGCAGTAGGAATGTACATCTTGTGTCGCGGGAGACTTTTACAAACATATATGAAACCGACACAAAGAACACCTAGACTCATAACAACAATTCGTGGATCACAGAAAGTGCTGTCCCATGTGGGATTTGAACCCACAACACTTGGCGCAGTAGGAAGCGGCGTGGCGACCGCTTAAACCACTAGGCCAACCGTGCAGTCACCCATTTGATGAATATGGGATTCATTCCGTACTTGTCGTTAAAGTCACTAAGGGAGAAAATTACGAAGGACAAGATCACCTCAAAGAGAAAGAAAACTTGAACCAATAGTAGGGCAAACCTCCTTAATAAGGAGGTTTACATATGTTCAGATGTAATCTATTAAATAAAGACAGGTTGATGATAATGATATCAGGAAACTGAAATGTTTGTTCGCCTTCCTCAGAATAGGTGACAATCGGCCTTACCCTCACTATATTACAATTCAACAAATAGTCAAAGATGATCACAAAAGGAAAAAAAAGTATTATTATAAAATCAAAAAACCCGACTGTTATGTAAGGCACTGAAAAGGGAAATATAAGTATTACAATATACATTTCCTACTAATATTATAAACGCGAAAGTTTGTAAGTATGGATGGATGTTTATTACTCTTTCACGCAAAAACTACTGAACGGATTTTGATTAAACTTTACAGTAATATAGCTTGTACATCAGAATAACACATAGGCTACTATTTGCCGCGATAATCGATATACACGCGGGCGGAGCCGCGAAACTAAATACTTTTAAACTTTACTTTTGAAAATAAAAAAATTAACAAAGAAAAACGACTTCAAGAAATGGAACAAATTGAAAGCAATACAAACAAATAAAGCTTTCAAATAAAAAAAGATTCACCAAAATCAGTTCACCCAGTCGAAAGATCTGAAGTAACAAACATAAAAAAATACAGTTGAATTGAGAACCTTCTCCTTTTTTGAAGTGGGTTAAAAAACATCACCATCCTGACGCAATCGGGTAAAAACACAATCAGTGATCGACTTCGACATAATATATATCACGAATTCTAAATAAGAATCATTTAGTGAAAACTTTCACAGTATTTGTTCCCGGTCCTAAATAGATTATCCCTATCATTACAGTTCCGTTCTACTTGTTACAAACTTGGTCATTAAATTGCGAAGTTCGTAAGGTCCGGCCGAATCCTTCGGATGGCGTAGCTGCTCATTTTCGCGCCCCTTCCAATATTTGCTATTAGGAAGAAAATTGGTTTGGCTCCCTTAGATAAGTTCGAGATAATTCTATGTGTATATAAAATACTGTATGGTAACAAATTGTTAGTTGTTATTGCGTTTATAACAACTGGATAGGCATTATGACTACACGGTAGGTGTAGTGGTTATAGCGCTTAGTATTGCAGGTTCAATCCCATATGGCACAATACTGTGCGAGTCACAAATTATTGTTTTATGTTTCATTTACTTATATGTTTGTAAAGTCCGCTACGACACAGGATAATATGGGAATAGTATGAGAGTTGTCTCTTTAAAAGAAGATACTTCGTCATACACGAGGCTCATTAACCATGGAAAAATTATTATCGAATCGGGAAATAATAACTCACTCTCCTATACTTAACCATGACTATCGGTGTGGTGGCGGATCAAAAATATGAAATGTCAGAACCCCTATACATCCCGTTGGTGTAGTAAAAGGCGATTCGGCATAAACTATGCAGGACAAAACCCTCTCACAGAAAATCCACATCAAAAGACAGCGTTCGTGCTGTAGTGTTTCGTTGGTGAGTGCGAGACTGGAGGCCCAATGATGCAGAAGCATCACTAGCCCGCCATGGTGTGGGTCACCATGCTGCATTGTCTGCATTCGCAATGAGTATGGTGACTTGGATTCTGCTTATGCTTTCCATCAGGCAGAGTAGAGTCATTTTGGCAGGGCCAAATATAAAAACAACATATGGTAGGCAAAATCCTATTTACTTTCTAAGGCTATTAATAATGACACTTAATCACTATCAATCAACTGTTCGGGAAACAATTCGACGATTCGAAAATCTCGACGAACGATCTTTAATGCTGGCCTTGAAAATGATTCGTCTTGAAGCGACCGTTACTTGAATTCTGTCGTGCAATATGGCTACCTTGCCATGTGACGTTCCGCCAAAATGACAGCTGTAACTGTAATCCGATGTAACAAATGTTGCCATGAGCCGCCCCGACATATCTATTAGAATGTTATGTTTGAAAAAAAGATTGCCAGAAAGGAAAACATGATTAACTGACAATGACATTGTAATTAGTTAAACACTTGTAAACATCAAAGTAAATCCTTTGATTTCATCTGTTAGAGAAAAATCTATTTGATATACACTCGGCATGCGACACTGACCTACTCAGGCTATATTACCTGCTCGCTTATCCATACATGTAGGAAACAATAGTTATTTGTTATACAAGAGTGCAAAGTTACTTTTTAACCGCGTGTTCATTTTTGATTACCGAGCAAGCGAGGGATTCTAAAATTGAATCACGAGCGTGGCTAGTTATTCGAAAATAAGAAAATCAAAAGTTTGTTGCCTCCCGTCCAGCTGATTTTTACAAGAAGGGCATCAATAAACTGCCAATGCGTTGGCAAAGATGCTTCGATTGCATGGGTAATTACTTCGAATAACAGAAATAAAAAAGTTTGAAAAAATAAGTACTTTCACTTATTGCATACAAAACGGCAATTTCTTATGTAAAGACCTATTAAAAGTTCTTGTAGTTCGTTGTAACTTTGATCGATGTTTTAATAATAGTGTTTTTTTTTTGCGGTTTACCATTTATGACGTATTAAAAAAAATCATTTACTAGATCTCGTTCAAACCTATTTTCGGTGGAAGTTTGCATGGTAATGTACATCATATATTTTGTTTAGTTTTATCATTCTCTTATTTTAGAAGTTACAGGGGGGGGGACACATTTTACCACTTTGGAAGTGTCTCTCGCGCAAACTATTCAGTTTAGAAAAAAATGATAGTAGAAACCTCAATATCATTTTTGAAGATATATCCATAGATACCCGACACGTATGGGTTTAATGAAAAAAAAAATTTTGAGTTTCAGTTCTATGTATAGGGACCCCAAAATTTATTGTTCTTTTTTTGTTTGAAAATTTTAATGCGGTTCATAGAATACATCTACTTACCAAGTTTCAACAGTATAGTTCTTATAGTTACGGAATAAAGTGGCTGTGACATCCGGACAGACAGACAGACATGACAAATCTATAAGGGTTCCGTTTTTTGCCTTTGGCACGGAACCCTAAAAACTACACCAAGAAGGTTCCGAGTCAAAATTTTTAACAAATTAAAAAATATTGTATGAATAATTCGGCACCATGGAGGTGAAGTAAATAGGTTTAATGATGTTTTGAATTCACAAACTTAGTGCACCTGAGCAATGTTCTAAATTCAATTTACTTTATTCTCTAGAGAATAAAAACGGCTTTTACACTCAGGTATCGAATAGCAAAAATACTCTTTACGAGCTGGTGGGATGAAAAAGTATTTTTTTCTCCATCCTATTCCTTAAGTGTCCACCGGGTAGCAACCTGGCCCTAGAACATCAGTTACACTTAAATTATTGGTGGCTAAATGCGAGCTTTTAATACGCCTTTGACTACCATTTTAGATATATAGACGTGTGTATACAAAAGTATCTATTTATCTACAATACGTATGTATGTATTCACCAAAACAATCCACGGTTGAACAAAGGCATCTCTCTAGAAAGAAGCCTTTAGCCTACTATAACCAGGCTAGACCTATTAAAAAGTAATCTAGCTATTGTCTCTGCATAAGTTTTAAAATAAAAAACTTTCCCGAGTCCTTTAAGCGGTTCGATCCCGGGTCCTTCAAGCGGGGCGTGAAAAAGCATCTCACTAGGCGGCCATAGTGTGGGTCACTATGCTGCTCTGTCCACGTTCACATTGAGGATAGTGACCACCACTTTTGGATTCTACTTATGCTTTCCATCAGGCAGAGTAGAGTCATTTTGGTAGCTTGATCATAAAAAACCTAACAATACCTCTATACAGAAAAGAGCCCTTAACTTTCAAACAATGTATAACCTAGTTCCAGCCCTAACGATCTTAAGTCCGTACATGGATAACACTTATAAAAGCGATAGTTATCGCGGGATGTAATTCAGAACGCTAACAGTAGCCACTACACTCAATGGGGCTGACACACGCAACTTACTCCGGGTTACTCTGATTTGTGGCCTTCCCGGATTTCAAATCTCATTTGGTTTTAGGACAATAACGTTTTAAAACTAAACCCATTAAACTTGGACGTTTCTAGAATAAATTTGGAACAGGATTTAGCTTATTCATGCACGGTGTGGCCTTTTAACTGGATAAAACATGGTTATTGTTGTATGGAGAAGCAATTTGCTTTTCTCTGTCACCAGAGAGATCTTCATGAATATTTATTGATGTACCTAGTAATTTGGCTATACAGTATTGACATTCGCAAACTTGTTTTTGCTACTTTTTGTCATAAGCGGTCACAAGATATTTACTAAATAAATGTCCTTAGGTTGAATAGGCGTAAGTGAAGAGCTATATTTCACATTTCATAATCAAACCATCTATGAAGAACTTTACCAGATATACTTTTAACATCAGCAACTGAAAATTTGAACCACTTTTGAATAGCAACTGATGGTTCATTTTATATTTTACCAAAAATTTACCGCGTGTCAAAATCGTCATCTTCTTAACAATCTTAGTAACTTATGGACATATAAAGCACACGCACGACTCTACTACTTATTGATTAATCCTATCCAGCAGTGCTAATTCCTTGGAGTGTAAGGGTTGTGAATAGCCGAATCCGGGCCCATTTTTTTTCTTTTTATGGAATAGGCGGGCAAATGAGCAGACGTATCGCCTGATGGTAAATTACTTCTACCATACAGCATACAGTTTTACTAAGATCATATATATCTGGAGGGGTATCGCAACGGCACAATACGTTTGGTTTCAAACACTTGTGTACTTTAGCAAAATATACTCTATATCATTACCGCGGGAGAGCCACGCTTCGGCATAAATAGGCCGGCTAGACCGGACTGATACCACGGCCTCACAGAAAACCGGTGTGAAACAGCGCTTGCGCTGTGTTTCACCGAGTAAGTGAGGATACCGGAGGCCCGTACCCCAACCCCTCCCCCGATCCGCCTCCTCATCCCCCAAAGGCCAGCAACGCACTTGTGACGCCTCTGGTGTTGCGGATGTCCATGGCCGGCGGTATCGCTTACAGGTGATACGTCTACTCGTTTGCCCAAATTCCATAAAAAAAAATATAGAACGAATGTCTCCCCCATCCATATGGGTCTTGGTCAGACCACATCCATCAGCTGCCAGCCACTTGCTTCAAGTCCATTGTTCAGAAGTGGACGGCGGTAGGTTGAAAGCTTACTTGCTTAATCCAAAATCATATCTTAATAATCTAGATGTTTAAAGAAATTAATAAAAACAATTCCTCAAAACACATGTACCTATGCTATTATCAACTCAACAACAGTGATACTTGATAAGTTAGACCGAAACAAAAACAGCGTGATACTGGATCAGAAGTTACTAGTTATTTTCGATTACATTACACATAAGTTTGTTCGATATTTAACGTGTCTAAAATCCAAATCATTTTGCAAAACGGCCCAATATTACTATGTCTAACTAGATATAAGATTTATCTAGTTATAAGACCTGTCTTGTCCTGTCCTGAATCCTGGTAAACAAGATATGATAATCATTATATGTTTCAAGTATAGTTATCCTAACACTGTAAAATCATGGTGACTGTAGTCGTCACAACAGCGCACTTAGCTACGAGCTATCTGCCTCCGCCATCTCTCTTACATAGATAAGACTGCTGATATTGGCAACACACGGAAAGTTATCGTGTACGTCAAAAATGTTATGTTTTTCAAAATAGATTTCGTTTCATACTGCTGTTAGATTTTTGCTAAAATGAAAGTCAATGATTGAAACGTTTTTCAACCATAAACAAGTTTTATTCTAAGTTACAAATCCTTGTTGAATATTTACATATTAAACTAAACATCATTGTAAATTCTTAGCTACAAATTCTTATTTGCGATCATACTTTTCAGGTCTATTTGACCTGTGTGAAGCAGTATGGAAAATATGAAGAATAATTAAGGTTATTTTAAGTGAAGTACTTACCAAATATTATTTTTTATGATTTAGGTCAAACGTGACTGTCAGAGTAACTGTCAAATATAAGTTACATATCTGGAATGAGTATAATACAGATATATAATTTTATTGTTTAGACTTAAATTTGCATGTTGAATAAAATCGTGAAGAAGGCAATCAAGGCATTGAGTTCATATTTCGATTAAATAGCAGATGAATTAGAATATCAGAGTGTGGTTGGGAACACCCAAACCAAATACCATGATGTCATGCCCAAACAAGGTGGACCGAACAAGTGACAGTCCCATTATTCGTCGGTAAGGTTCTAAGAGTCGGTGAAGAGAGTTCATCAGTTCCAGATGTAATGCTGATGCTCACTGCGATCCTTAAACATGAAGGACGCACTTTGAAGGATTTTTACCGGGGGAAGCCACGCTTTTTTTTTTTTTTTTATGTTTGGCCCGCCAAAATGACTCTACTCTGCCTGATGGAAAGCATAAGCAGAATCCAAGAGTGGTGGTCACCATGCTCACTGCGAATGCAGACAATGCAGCATGGCGACCCACACCATGGCGGCCTAGTGATGCTACTCCATCTTTTAGTCTAGTCAACAGGTATGGAACTTGTTGACTAGACTAGACTAAACGGGCTTTGGCATGAATGGGCCGACTCGACCGGAGTGATACCACGGTCTCACAGAAAACCGGTGTGAAATAGTGCTTGCGATCTGTTTCACATGTGAGGATACCGGAGGCACATACCCCAATCCCCTACCCCTACCTCCCCCCCATCCCCAAAAGGCCGGCAACGCACTTGTGACGATTCTGGTATTGCATTTGTCCATGGGCGGCGGTAATCGCTTACTATCAGGCGAAACGTCTGTTCGTTTGTCCGCCTACTTTATAAAAAAAAAACTCTGGGCTAAGAAAACAAACATGTAATGCTGTTAGTACTAAGCGTACGAATTTAAAGGTTACGAAAACGAGCGTTTTAAAATTAAAATATACGGCCGTATGTTTTAACAGTAACTCGTTTGCCCTATTGCTAAGACTGAACTGGAGTAGGTATTAACCATCTGCATTCTCTGTAATGAATCGGTGTTAGGTACTTCTCTTTATATGTCTGAGTATTGGCATGCATGGCAACGTAAAATGACAGCATTCATGTTGTCGTGTTTCGTTGGTGAGTGCGAGACCGGAGCCCCAATGATGCAGAAGTATCACTAGGCCGCCATACTGTGGGTCACCATGCTGCATTGTTGCATTCGCAATGAGTATGGTGACCACCACTCTTGGATTCTGCTTATGCTTTTCATCAGGCAGAGTAGAGTCATTTTGACAGGCCCATACATAAAAAATATATAAAATAATAAGTAAAGCTTTCTACATTGATACTAATGTAAACCAAAACAAGTTTTAAAAACTATACAGCGACTCTGTCACCCGGAACATTATCTCGAATCTATTGACACCTCGTTCATTAAAATCGTATCAGAACATCGAATCATACCATAGACTGTTTTAATGTCCCTAATCGATTCACACTTGACGGAAATCTGTATAAACAAACATCTATTCAAATAAATTAAATTGAAGTATCTGTTTGTAATTACAAATTTACAGCTTTTCACTGAATTATATACGGTACTTACACCAAAAAAAATTTTTTTTTATCTGTCTGTCTCTGTGTCTGTATGTTCCGACTAATCTCTGGAAAACCTGGACCGATTTTGACTGGGCTTTCACTGGCATACAGCTAATGTAACAAATGGTAACTTTGGGTATTTTTGTTTTAGAAAAAAAAAATACCGATGAAATTGAGAACCTCCTCCTTTTGGAATTTGATTAAAAACAAATAAGGTTACGTGAGAAAGAGATTAAAACCAATGAAATAGTGAAAAAAAAATTAAAAGCAACAAAAATCAAATTAAGAAACAACAGAAACACAAAGTTGATAATTTAAAAACTAATAATTTAATAAATTTTAATTGATTGTCTTTAAATAAGAGTCTAATTCAAATTTCTAACCGCGAGTGCAAGAACAGAAAAGCGGTATGGGAACAACTTGATTTATGTATTTCCTTAGTAATTGAATTGAAACTTTTGCTCACACTAAATCATATGGTTTAGATACTGATAGATTACATGGTGATAACTGTCAGGAAGCCTTCCAGAAGTCCTTAGAAGGATTAGAACTGTAAGAATCGACGTCTAAGCCTTGCTAAATTATATCATTCGATATTTTTGTTTGGGGTTCCGTATCCAAAGGATAAAAATGGGACCCAATAACTAAGAATTCACTGACCGTCTGTATGTCACCAGGCTGTATCTTATGGTCCTTGATAACTAGACAGTTGGAATTTTCATAGATGATGTATTTCTTTTGAAACAGTAACAATAAATACTAGAAACAGAATAAATTAAATATTTAAGTGGGCCTCCGATGCAACAAAAGGTGATTTTTTTGCTGGCAGACGCTTGAAATGTTTAAATAATAAGAGTCAGTTCCTTTTCAAAGGCAAGAAGAACAAATTAATAGTTACAATGGTGCACATAATAAGTTTGTTTCGTTAGATATATTTTTATTCGTCTGTAAATCGGGTCTCAATCGCGATAATATCTATGAGGTACAATACCTTTTTTGATAGGGCTATCAAAAAAGGTATTGTACCTCATAGATATTATATATACGGGTCTCAATCGCGATAATATCTATGAGGTACAATACCTTTTTTGATAGGGCTATCAAAAAAGGTATTGTACCTCATAGATATTATCGCGATTGAGACCCGATTTACAGACGAATAATATGTATAGTCGCGAAAGTTTAAAAACATATATTTTTGTGTGAGTGTATATGTGTTAGGTGTGTATATGCTGTGTATTTGAGGCTGTGAGTAAGAATGTGTATGTGGTGAGAGTGTGTGACTCTATTCAAATTTCCATTACTATGTGTGTCAAATTTTCACAAGTAAGTTAGTAATAGTGGTGATGATGATGTTTTCCTAGCCGGTTTCGGCCACGGCGGCCAGTGTCAACGGAGATCAGCCAACTATGCAGGAAATAGTATAGTGCACGCGTGTGCGCAAACACAAGGACACTCTCATAATCGGATAGGACGGTTGTCCGTCACGACCGGGGACCAAAGGTTTATAAACGTGCTCTCCGAGGCCCAGTGGTTAAGATCCCAACTTCCAAACTGATCGGCAGCTACAAACGCTAACTATAGACCAACAAGGCAGTCAATAGTAAAGTCAATATACTCTAAATTCACCAATGAATGTATGAACATCGATTTAGCTCCAATTTTCCACGTCATATTTCTTCATACGCTTAATTACACATCACAGACCATTTCTCTCCAGAATATACGTATATCATTATGGCACTTGTTATAAAAGCAGGAAAAATCCATCAGTTTTTGTGTCAAAAGAGCTTTCCCAGTCACTGGTACAAAGTGTTTTGAGAGACTTTTGTATAAATTGCTTATTTTAACTATATTTACAATTTCCCTGAAAACTTGAAGGTTTATTTTTCGGTAAATAACATTATGTTGAAGTAAGGAAGGATCTTTCTGAAAAAAAAATCCTATGTCCTACCTCGTAGTATGAACTCAAATCATGCCAAGTTTCATTTTAATTCCATTCAGTAGTTTCGGCGTGATGCGCGGCCAAGATACAGACAGACAGACAGACAAAAATGAAAAAAATTACAGCTTTGGCTTCAGTATCGATAGGAGTATCGGTGGTCCACACTACAACGATATATCGTAGCGATTTAACTGTGCAGTTCGTTTGTGCAGTTTTATCGTACGTGTGGACGGAAATTGGCTCAGATTTTTATCAATGACAAGGCGGTGGTTATTTTTATAGAGGAAAAAATAATCTAGGAAATTAATCAGGATAAATAAAGCAAAGAAATTTTAAAAGCCTGTAATAAGAACACTGTTTGAAAAATCTGAATTCAATTCTGATATTGAGTGCTGTTGTGCCCAGTTGCATGAATAAATAACATTCTAAACTTAAAAAATCGAATAGGGTTGCCAGCTACAATTGCAGTTAACATTTAAATTAATATAATGCACCTATTTGGCACAGCCATCGACACAGAGCCAATTAACCGAGAGCGAACAGGAAAATTAAGTGGGCAAGAGGGAACACGAGGCGGCTTATTGTGTTCCGTACAGAATAAATGCTGACGGCCAATAATGACAGGGTGTTACTGTTGATTGTTGTGTATACACAATGTTGTTTGTAAATAGGGCGGGTTTAATAGAGGGTGTACGACCTTACTTAAGAGATAAAAATCACTGTATTGTAGACTTCAAGGTCAAGAAGCTTTTAATAACCATGTTAACAAATCACAGAAATATATTTAACTTACTTCCCACTATCGCAAAGAAATTTTTGAATTTATTTATATTATATATTCTTTATTGTACACACTAAACACATAAATATAAAAGTTACAAGAAAGTGTCATCATGTGGTACAAATGTGAGCTTAATTCAAAATTTTGGTTTTTTTCCAGTAAACCCTGAGTGAATTGAGGATAGCAGAAAAATGTAAGGGCACAGTCATGCGTGTGTACTTAACAATCAGAAGAGAAACAAATATAATAAAAAAGTAATAATAGTAATATAGACATTTATTTAACACAGTAAATGATGTATGTGCACATCATTTTGAATTAATATTATAATTTGTAGCTGCTAGCCATAGGAGAAACAATCATTGTATACAAAAAAGAATTTTCAAAATCGGTCCACAATTGACGGAGTAATCGATGAACATACATGAAAAAACATACAGTGGAACGTAGAACATCCTCCTTTTTTGAAGTCGGTTAAAAAGGAACGCCATGATTTCAAATGTACGTTTAAAAAACACTATGTCAAATTTAAACAATATTATTAAGTACTAGCTCAGCTCCGCGGTATTACCGCGGTACGACGTCAAATGCTGGAAACGCCGCTCGTCGAAACTAGTCTAAAAAAACCGGCCAATTGCGAGTCGGACTCGCGCACCGAGGGTTCCGTACAAACCTGTAGGTATAGTAAATGATGTAACTAACAATATAAGTTTTTCGCAATTTTCCCTTTATACTAGCTGAAACCCGCGGTGGTCCCCGCGGTTGTTGTCGTACCGCGGTTAACGCCGCGGGGCGAAACTAGTCAAAAAAAATGTAGCCCAAGTTACTCCTTATATCATCAGCTACCTATAAGTGAAAGTCCCGTTAAAATCGGTCCAGCCACTCCAGAGATTAGCCGGAACAAACAGACAGACGGACAGGCAGACAACAATTGTAAAAAATGATATTTTGGTAAATGTATCGTATATGTATCGTATAAACTCCAAAGTCTTTTTTATATTATGTATAGGTAATATAAAAAAGACATCAGAAACGTGTAAAATATCATGTAGTTAAAAATAAATCATTCAATAAGTGTTGAACCTGTACATGATTACACTTTTTAATATCTATATACATTGATAAAATTTTCCTGCACACCTTGTATAATCTGAATCTCGAAATCACTCCGATTTTCATAAAATTCTGTAGTGGGTTTCAGGGGCGATAAATCGATACAGTATTCCGAAAAAATTACCGAGCAAAACTCGGTCATTCAAGTACCGCGGTACTTAAATCAAAAATCAATTATTAAAATTTTTATCTGTCCCTCTGTCTGTTGAAACGGCTGTACTAATTTTGACAGGACTTCCATTGGCAGATAGCTGAAGATACAACAACAATCACGAGTAACACCGCGGCGCGCTACTAGTTAATAATAAACTCAATATGTTATATTATATTAAACTCAACTAATACACAGCTCTACTGATAACTACAGATCGTTTCGTAATTCCCCTTACGAAGCTAGTCCATTATAACCAAATTCAGGTCATCAGTTAATCAGGCTGGAGAAGCTTTAGACTTCAACATTCGTACTTTATACGCTTTTCCCAAAATTTTCAATGTATCTATATTTTCACTAGAAACGTCGACAAACAGAAAATATTTACCATCACTGTATCGTTACGACCTGAAAAAAAAGCATTGTCGAAACGACAGCGCACATGTATATTTTTCAAACGCAGATCAAAATAAAACGCAAAGAGTGTACAATAGCTCACAATGTCCTCTCACGGCTATTTTTCATCATGGTACCCAAAAGTGTTGTATCATGCAATATGAAATGATATTCACAAAACTCTCTACAGTCTTCTACTGGCAGATTCTGTTGCGCAGAACACTGAACCATTTTTTAAGTAAGGTATTATTTTAGTACCTGAATACTACTAGATGACCTAGCTTGACTCGGTAATTTTTTGTGATAAATTTCCTAAAATGCCTAGCTAAATCGATTTATCGCTCCCGAAACTTGATTCGAACCCGAGACTTCAAGCACAGTAGTTTTAATACTACTTAAGAAGAAATTTGATATTAGTCGTTTCTTGCATGTACTCGTTACAAGTTTGCTTATTGGTTGAACTATTCACTTTGGTATAATTAACGTGCAGCGAAGTAACTGAACCATGTACGGAACCCCAACGGGCTCACTTCAAATAGTTTTAATGCAAATTGGCAGGGATCTCGCACTAAACGGCTATGTCAAAACACTTTTGCTTTGCTTGTATTTTTTAAATGAACTAAACGTAAGAAACTTTTATGCATTACTTTAGTTTATGGTCATTTGTTTAATACAGAAAGATTTCTCAAGTATTTGAAGATGTTTAGGAAGGGACCCATTAGTTTTATATTATGAAGCGATTTCAATTTAGTTTTATTTGTCTGAAAGGTGAGTTACGTGCGAGTGTTCTTAGATGTTTCATGAAAATCGGTTGTCGTTTAAAAAATATGGGGGTGAAAGTGGGGAAGAATAACAGAATGTCTGCAAAAATATCATTGGCAATCATATGATTACTCGATTAAGTGCTTGAGTAGGGGGTTTTTAAAATTTTGAATTTTAGCTTGTATTATAAGTAAATTGATGGTCATTTATTTTGTTGCTGGAATTCATAAGTTGTGCAAAGAGTACTCTATTGATCCATTTTCCACCAAAATTATTGTTGTACGCAGTATGCAAAATATTAAGTTTTTTCAATGATGGCATTTTTAATTTAATCATTGTATATTTCATTGATGTCGTGTTGTGTTGGTTAGGGTTTCAGAACATTAGTTGCTTTATTATGTTGCAATTCGTGAAAACTTGTGATTGCCTTGATGATGCATATCAAACTAAAGATTTTCTTTTTTGTTGCTGTTGGTTTTCCGAACCGAAATAAACCAATAATATGTACTTATTTAGTAATACTAAAGATCATCTATTGGTAGAATATCGACCATTACAAATGTATTTATTAGTTTGACCCGTTACATCTTATTTGATAGTTTTTATTGGTCCAATGGTGAACATAAGCTTTTGAATTTTGCCTTACATCGTACAGAAGAAAGAAAACATTTTATTAGCTCACTTTGTTACCTCTACAGCAATTATACAGACCTTAGAAGTAACTTAAATGCATACAAAACAAAGAAATTGAATCTACGCTCACGGAATCTCTTACTAGTAAAACCAATGCTATATTTTATTTAACGCACCTGTGCAATGTAAGTCGTGCTATGCATGCATATCTACCGTCATGCATTTGTTAATGTAAGCTCCGAGAAAAGATACCGATATAAGCTTGTAGCATACGATATTAAACCTGTTCCATCCATATTATATGTAGAAGAAGTAATACTATAAAATCGGCCAAGTGGGAGTCGGGCTCGCGCTGGAACATTTCCGTACCATTATCTATACAATTCAAGTGTCTACCTTGTTGCAGGTATCAATATCAAGCAAAAAATTACGTTTGTTATATGGAAGCCTCCTTAAATATTTATTTTATTCTGTTTTTTAGTATTTATTGTTATAGCGGCAACAGAAATACATCATCTCTGAAAATGTCAACTGGCTAACTAATACGGTTCATGAGATACAGCCTGGCGATAGACGGACAGCGAAGTCTTAATAATAGGGTCCCGTTTTGCCCTTTGGGTACGGAACCCTAATTACAATAAGATTTTAACGTACGAATGTTGCCAAAAAATAATAATACATCTGACACGGCCGTCTAATTGCAAAACAAAGTAGATCCTGTACTGCGTTAACTAGAATGCTGGTTAACATTTCAATTTCAAACATATTATAGTTAAATGATTGTCATGAGATACAGAACAAACATATTCCACCAAAAACATTTTATGTAAAATGTTGCCAAGACGACTGCATAAGGCTTACCCTGTGAAAAAGATATCAGATCTCATGTAGAGCCAAGCTTATGAATCTACACGCCCTAACTCTACCAACCCTAACTACACAAGCTCTACATCTCAGTAAACATATATGGCTTCGCTGTTTCGCACAATTACAAGACATCTCGGAAAATATAATTATTACAGCTTTTCATTTCCATCAAAATTAAATTTTAATTAAATAAACATTGAAATATATTGCTCAATTGGGTAGTCTAAAACAGTGACGTCACAAGTTTGTATTTAGTGCATTTTCCATACAAAGTTATCGTTTTGACAGATGATAAAAAGTGACTAATTTGATTAAGCTGTCATATACCCTATTATTTGTGTCCCGTATCCCTGAGTGGGATTGAACCTACCACCTCTGAGTTAGCAGTTACAATCACTAACTGATAGACCAACAGCTCCGTCAATATTCATTTTCATCATATATTCGATTTCACTCTTGAATTTTCTATACTTATAATAAAAATGTAACAGTTCCAATTCTGTACATTAAAGATATTTTGAAAATTTTTTTTGGAGGGCTCTCTATAATAGATACTGAATCCAAAACTGTAATTTTTTTCATTTTTGTCTGTCTGTCTGTCCGTCTGTCTGTCTGTATCTTGGCCGCGCATCACGCCGAAACTACTGAATGGATTCAAATGAAACTTGGCATGATTTGAGTTCATACTACGAGGTAGGACATGGGATACTTTTTATCCCGAAATTCAGCACGGTTTCCTGGAGAGAGGGGATGAAAGTCAAAATATGTACTTAGTTGTAATTCAATGACACATAGTCCGATTTCTTTAATTCTTTTTTTGCTAGAAAGAAAGAAAATAAAAGATAACGGGAAAAGGCTTTTTTTTGTCCGCGACTGTACACTGCCTGTGGGAAGCTGAGACAGATATGTAAATATGGCGGTACGAAGTTCGCCGGGTCAGCTAGTTTATAAATATAATAGTAGAAGTCAAACTAAAATATTCAGGAATACTTTATTTTGACCTGTACTAAACTAATAGTCGGAGACTCTGTATAACACGATGCAGAAAAAACGTAGTACTAAGTTTATTCGTTAGATGGCGTCGAATTAAATTTTGTTGTTCGAGTGGAAGTTGCCACATAATAGAGAATTGAATTAAATATTCATTGAGATGGGAACAAAAGGGATAATCATAATAAATAATCATAAGCCAGAAGAAGGGAATAACGACTTTTATTAACAATAAAAACACTAAATTGCTTCCCTTATGTGTTCAAAATAGAATTAAAACAAACAAGTTGGAAGTTAATTTTCTTTATGACCGACAATTTCTCAAAGTTTCCACGTTTTTTCGTAAAATAATTGCCTTTTACAAAAAAAAAGAATACAGAGTGATTGTAGAAATTGCTGAATTTAAAACAACAGCCTGTAATTGTGATGGCCGGCGTATTACTTGAACGAAAAATTGCTGTAATCGTCACATATTTACTAATAGACTGGGTTGCCAATTTAGAAAAGTGTTTTTATACCATTTACTTGGAAAATATACGAAACGAAATTTCATCACGAACTAACAAAACTGTTGACATTTTGTAATTTAATTTTTCATGATTGAAGAAAATAGGTTCATGTTTTTCTACGAAATCTTATTTCCTATAATCTAGGTGAAAAAAATTCTTGAAAAAAAAGGTTACACGGAAACTAAATACTAGCCAAAGCCTAACAAAATTGTTATTTATTATTTATTTATTCACTAGCTTTTATACCCTGCTCCGTCTGTGTGCATCGCGGTAAAAAGTAGCCTATGTCCTTCCCCAAGAATCAAAGTATCGCCATGCTAAATTTCATTGAAATCGGTATAGCGGTTTAGCCGAGAAAGCATTACAGACAGAGGTATCTTCGAATTTATAATGTTAGTGTGAATTCATACTTTCTGCGAATGCATTGCAAAAGATAGACTTTTAACATTCAAACTTTGCATAATGCATAGCTGTGTGAAACAGGTGAATATAAAGGTCATAAAGCAGAAGAAGTATATAATATGAACATATATATACTAATATTATAAACGCGAAAGTTTGTAAGTATGGATGTTTGTTACTCGTTCACGCAAAAACTGCTGAACGGATTTGGATGAAACATTAAAGTAATATTGTAACACCTAGACCTATCAGGCGGTTCACAATTTGTAACCTTAGACCATAAGAGGCGGGTCACATCATTGCATCCCCTAGATCTGATCAGGCGGGTCACTCACCGGCTACACAGCGGTAGATTGCATGAGCCCAGGGCGCCTTATTAAAAATATTAAAAGAGAGTTAAGATAAAAGTAAAATTAAAGAGAGAGAAGTGATGTGTGTGTGTGTGAGAGCCCTAAGGAACACTTTTTTTATATTTATTTATCTTTATTGTACACACATTATAACAGATAGAAAAAAAGAGATACAATTTACAAATGTGACAATTGGCGGTCTTATCGCTCATGGCGATCTCTTACAGACAACCTTAGTACGGAAATTATGGTAATTGACATTAATAGGGGTAACAGTAGTGGGGTGCACAAATCTTAAATTTTGTATGTGAATAATAAAAACAATCACTAAATTCAAAAATATTCAACATACATACATATATATATACATACATCTACTCATATTACACATATAAACATACTCATACATACATACACATACATACATACACAGACTAAAATAAATAACAATAAATTATAATGACAGATAATAATCCTTCACTAGCTTTTTGAAAACGGGCAAGGTTTTAGCGTGACGGATTGTTTCAGGCAAATTGTTCCAGAGTTCCAGAACACTTCAGAGAAACAACATAGACACAGTAACACATTATTATATTTATGTTAAAAAAGTTTATACAAGATACATCGTTTTCATATTAAAACTAGGTAGGTATACATTTACAAGTAAAAATAAATATAAATAATCATTCTTCAAAGGTTTCTGGTGATGCACTAGGGCAGCCTTCCACCATTATCTCCCCACAAGCTCAAGGTAGCTTGTGGTTTGATTTCTAAATTCTACATAGAACAGTGAAAATAAATAATTAAAAATTACGTGACCTTTCTACAAGACATAACAGTCAGTCGTGCAGCGAACGGACACCAGCCTATACGACATGACCCCCTATGTAGGATGCCACGCAACGTAGATCGAGGTACAACCCTTCAGCCCCATCCTTGAGTCGTAACCATAAGCGGTACCCTTGAGCGGTACCCTTGAATGGTACCTTTGAAAGGTACCCTTGAACCCTACAAACAAAATAGAACGTTTTCAAAGAAAGACAAGACATGTAAAAGATTAACAAAGAAAATTATATTAACTCACCACAGAAAACGGGTATAAGATACACTAGTTACTAAAAGTCTAAATGATGGTAGCTCAATGATAGACAGTCACTATCTTTACTTCTGAGACAGGAATAGAAAAGAACTCAGGAGATTCAACATTTCATTATATACTTTCTAATTCGAAACTTCCAGAACTAAACCCCACCTACATTTTGACATGACTAATAGCCTGTCATTGTCAATGGAGATTAAGCAATCATATCATTTTAAAACAACAACGCCACCTCGCGCATCAATGGTGAACTAGTAGTAGAATCACTTGACCGCGCCTAGCCCTAAGTATAAACGCAAACCAATATTCAGAGATGGCGCTTGTTCAATCCTTTCGCCAATGTAGCGTTCACGTTGTGAAATTTGTAATGCCTATAGGGCCCATAGTACAGGCATTCAATCGCTAAGCTAGTTCACTGGCAGAAGCATTCAACCTCAGGGCGATTCACCCTGTTCTTATTCTAAGCTAATGTAATATCAAGCACTTACTGGAGATGTGTGAATTCCTTGATATCGGCGTTCTAAGGGGCCCTCTTGGTGCTCTCTCTGCGTCGTCACACATTCATCACTCCTAAGTGGCTGTACAGGTTCCCAAGTATTCTAATTATAATACACCCGTTTTAACTGTCGCGGATCGCGCCTAATCGACGCGACTACTAATCTCGCGTGTCCATACCAGACCAACCAAAACGGTAAACAACGAAAAGAACCGAGTCTGAATGGACAATCAGCTAAACTTTTTTATTGAACGGCACTCAACAACCCACACTGGTTGACCGTCACAAAGCCTCTCGTAAGTTCTATATTTTATAACCTCAAACGTCAAACAAAAAACATGACAATCAAAAAATCTTGCCATTATAATGACGTTCGATTTCTAACAGCGCTATTAACAATCCTTTTTTTTTAACAATTATAATCTTCTAAAAAAACAATGTTACAATATAGCTTATACATCAGAATAACACATAGGCTACTATTTGCCGCGATAACCGACATATACCTACGCGGGCGGAGCCGCCGGCAACAACTAGTATATGATAATAATATTAATAAATATTTCGGACATCTAACACACAACGCCATCTAGTCCTTTGGCAGAGCTTGTGTTATGTGTACTAGATAACTGACATAAATACTTATATACTTTTTTTTGTAAATACATACATATTATACATAGAAAACACTCAAACTTCGAAACAAAAATTTGTAGATCATACAAACATTTGGTCCTACTCCGGAATCGAACCCGAGACCTCAAGCACAGCTGTCGCATACGCTATCACTACGCCACCGATGCAGTCTGATATCTATACTTATAATAAAAATGTAACAGGTCCAATTCTGTACATTAAAGATATTTAAAAAAAATTTTTTGGAAGGCTCTATATAATCGATACTGAAGCCAAAAGTTTTTTTTTTTCATTTTTGTCTGTTTGTATCTTGGCCGCGCATCACGCTGAAACTACTGAATGGATTCAAATGAAACATGGCATGATATGAGTTCATACAACGAGGTAGGACATAGGATACTTTTATCCTTATACTTTTATAATTAGGATTTATGAGGTAGTAGAGCCACGCTGATTTCAGCACGAACGGGCCGGCTCGACCGGGGCGGTACTACCCTCGCACAGAAAATCAACGTAAAATGATAGCGTTCGTGCTGTCGTGTTTCGTTGGTGAGTGCGAGACCGGGGGCCCAATTAGTCTAGTCAACAAGTTTCATACTTGTTGACTGGACTAAAAGATGCAGTAGCATCACTAGGCCGCCATAGTGTGGGTCGCCATACTGCACTGTCTGCATTCGCAGTGAGTATGGTGACCACCACTCTTGGATTCTGCTTATGTTTTCCATCAGGCAGAGCAGAGTCATTTTGGCGGGCCAAACATAAAAAAAAAAAAAAAAAAAAAAAAAAAAACCCGAAATTCAGCACGGTTTCCTGAAGAGAGGGGATGAAAGTCAAAATATGTACTTAGTTGTAATTCAATAACACATAGTCCGATTTTATTCATTCTTTATTTGTTAGAAAGAAAAAAATAAGAGATAACGGGAAAAGTCTTTTTTTTGTCCGCGACTGTACACTGCCTGTGGGAAGCTGAGACAGATATGTAAATATGGCGGTACGAAGTTCGCCGGGTCAGCTAGTATAATATATGACTAAGGGTATATAATCTTGTTCGTACAATCCATACTCCATACTAATATTATAAATTCGAAAGTAACTCTGTCTGTCTGTCAGTCCGGCTGTAACGCTTTCAGGGTTAAACTACTGCGCTGATTTAAATGAAATTTAGCATGAAAGTACTTTGATTATTGGGGAAGAACATAGGCTATTCTTTTACCGCAATAGCCGACATACACGCCACTAGAGCTAAAGCGCAAAAGGTTCTAAATAATAAACACACTATTTGTGGTCATCATTTATATATACTATACCACATTATTATGTACTTTTAACTCACGATGTTTTTAACATATGTATACCTATAGAAGGCACACTCGAAGTTTTAAAGTAGATGTAAAGCAAAAGAACTTTAATTGCGTAACAAATAAACCGAAATTATACTGATAAATTAGCCTGTATTATTTGCCTTCATTAGATAGCGCTAAGCACCTATGAAAGACATGTAATATACACAACCTCACTCAGTTTTAACCGTTGATGAAAGCAATCTGTTATACTAAAAGCGTTTTCTTCGAAACTTTTAAAATATTACCTCGTTATAAAAATCTTATAACTTAAACTTAGATCGTTAATATAAGCTATTATACAAGTTACATCGACCCCGGATTTCAGCAAGTTTAGACATAGAACCGTAATTTTTCAAAAGGCTGGTAAGCGTAGCGGAAAGGGATATAATTTTAAAGTGATTACAGCCGACGACAATCCCTTTATATACCCACAGTAACCGGTTACCGACCGTTACTAGCGATTACGACCGGTTACGCCCAGTTACACCCGGCTCTACAACGATGATTTAGTAGTAAAACTTTCCCGATTAATAGAAATTCAATTTGAATCGAGGTTCTGTAAGTCATGAGATAGAAGCGGGTTTATTTCATCATTGAAATTCAATGAAATTTAAAGACCATCTTAATAAAGCAATGTGTAGTAAATGTGACTCTTTCCCACTCTTGCGTTTCTAGCTTGTAATCAACAATTTATAAGATTGAAAAAGACGAAAGTGTGTTGAAAAAACAGAACAGCACTTGTTATTTGAATTAATCAATAAACGGTTTGCCGTTACCTACAATGTTCAAGTGCTTCCGTAATCAATCATTTCTGACCATGTTTTTAGTTTCATTACTGGCGTGTGGTGTACTGTCGCACACGGTCATCCCAAACGTGATCCCAAATTAGGCAAAACCTGCCTATAACATAATAAATCCTATACCAACACATCTGACCATCGTGGTATTGTAGGCAAAACCTTCTCTTTAGGAGAGACTTATGGTCAGCACTGGATTCTTAAAAGCTTACAATGATGCTGTACTAAAGGGTCCAGATTATTGTCAAATATACTCACATACTTCTAAACACTTATATGTTAAAGACAAATTAAACCAAGACACGGTTAATGATCATCACACAATAATTTGTCAAGAGTTGGTATCAAATCCACAACGCACGTATTAGCAGTCGGGTCAGTGCACAACAGGCTAAATCCAGTAATAATCACACTTTTTTTTCTATCATACAGACAACTCACGCACTAGGAATAAATCCTGTGTCGTGGGGGACTTCACAAACATACATGGAAAGGACACAAAGAACACCCAGACTCAGAACAACAATTTGTGGATCACACAAAATATTGTCCCATGTAGGATTTAATTTGCGACCGACAAACCACACGGCCTAACGTAAAGTTGAAGATCTCTATTAACTTATGATTTGTACCACTCAAATCCTGTCGACAACATTGTATGGGCGGACATACCAGCTCATGACCAACTTCAACATTGTATTCGTATACCGGTCTTATGGAAATGAGAATGGTGTTCTATAAAAGCCTCTTCAAAGACACACCAGAGAATCGGTATCTGCTTATACATCAATCATCATTACCCCGATGCAGTTCACTACTGGACATAGGCCTCTCCAAAGGCACACCATAGAACATGGTCTGTTGCTTTTCGCATCTAGTTGCCGCCGGCCATATTACGTAAGTTCCTCTATCTGGCCAGAGGACGCCCCACACTACGTTTACCAAGACGCAGTCTCGCTGATAATACCATAAAATAAAA
Source organism: Diaphora mendica (assembly GCA_949125395.1). NCBI lineage: Eukaryota > Metazoa > Arthropoda > Insecta > Lepidoptera > Erebidae > Diaphora > Diaphora mendica. Next base: position 22,595,831 of record OX421326.1, read on the forward strand.
AAGAATTACCTAGAACCTAAACCTAGCCTATCCATTAATTTCCACTATAAAGTAACACACACAAGTAACCCCAGGAGTCATTAACTCTGAGCGTATGAACGTGTACAAACACGCGTCAAACGCCAGATTATGCTGCCTCGAGATAGCGCGCCTATCGTCAGCTGAAAGCGCCCTTTGATAACTCCGCTTTTCAACGATGTGAATAGTGTCTGAACTAGCCTTAGAACACATTACAAATAGGATAGGAAGGATTCATACCGTGAATTTTATATTGAACTGTTTGAAAATTTTTCTTTTTTAAGTTAAGAGCTATAGTCCATTCACTTAGATGCGGTCACTTGATCGCGCCGCCGTCGCACGTGTGGCAAGCAGCCACAAAATCACAGGGCCCGCCTGCGGCGTACACCCACATGCAAGTATGATTTGTCAGTTTACGCCGTTGAATGAACTAATATTCGTATTTCACAACAATAACCACAATTGCGTGCGGGTGCACTAACACTATCTAAACGAATGGACTATACACGGACTCGCAACAGACTTTATCAAACCGACTTCAACAAGAAAAAGTTTAATAAACCATAACCAAGTCGACTACGATCAAGTCATAAAGGGTATTTTTGGCAGTATATGTATGTTTGCATGTTCCATTGTAGAGCTTAAACTATTTCGAATTTAATGAATGAGGTGACAATAGAATAATGATTTAGATGGCATGGGTTATATAAATTTGTTTTTTTTTACGTAGTCAAGTGATAGTTTTTTATATTGTTAAGTTAAAGAACTTAAAGAAAGAAAGAATACCTTCATCTATTAAGATATGAACTTATATAGATATAGTTAGTAGTAACATATTGTTAAGTCACATTATACCCTACGTCAGTTTCCAGCGCCAACAAAGTCTGCCACGTTAATTGACGTTAACGTTAAAAGGCGTTTAAAGTATTAAACGCCGTTTGACGTCACTTTAATCTTCGTATAAAGTCAGTTTGCGTTAAAGCGCTCAGATTTTATTACCGCGGTATATGTCATTCATAAAAGACGACTTAATACCGATATTTCTCATTTATGAATATATTGCCTGAAATATGATTAAAATACTTTACTTTAAATTTCAGTTTTGAAGAATAATACTTTATAATCTTTCACCAACAACTCATAACGTCCCACTGCTCGGCTCGGGTCACTTTGTAATCTATACTAATATTGTAAACTAATGTGTAGTAGAATACAGATGAGAAGTACTATGTAATGAAATTAAAAACTAAAACTTGAAAATAAAAAATATGTATTTTTTTTTTAAATTTAAACGGTTTTATTGAAAATAATGTACTAAAAGCTAAAAAATATTGGGCCCGTGTTTCCATCCAGTCATCTCAGTTTCCCTAAGCGCAACGATTTTATACCGAAAATTTTTTACCAAATTATTTTTTAGCTTTTAGTACATTCTTTTCAGTACAACCGTTTAATTATTATTTTTTGACATATTTCTATTAACAGTACATTTGCAAATTGCCTTACATTTGAATAGGTCTGAGGTTTGAGTTGACATTAAGATTTATGTCAAAAATTTTGCGTCACAAAAAAAAAAATCCATTCCACACTGTTAAATCTTAGTAACGTATGACCTACGCGACCTGTCCTGGTTGAAGTAAGCAGTATATTTTTAACTAACTATGCATGAATACATCGCTAAATACACACATCAAAAGTATCTAGGGATCAAGCATTTTTATGCGGATTTCTTGAGATTGAGATGTGGCTTTGGCCCTGGCTTGCTCAGTCGCCAGACTTGAACCCGATTGAGCATGCATGGGATATGCTACAGAGAAGAGCTCTGCCGAATATGGAGGGCATCCAGTCGCAAGAAGACCTTTTTTTGTTGTTGCAACGAACATGGGCGGCCATTCCACAGCGTGATTTGGATGAACTCATTTTGAGTATGCCAAACCGATTCTTGTGTTGTTTAAGTTACCTAATAAAATTTTAAAGAAAACTGTTATTTCAGTCTTTTTTTCGAACTTTAATGTTAGTGGTTCAAATGTCAAAAATCCCTTTATTAGGAAAATGGCAAATTTCTTTATTAATGCAAAGGTGACTTGGTTTATCGTTACTGTGACAAACGAAAACACTTTATTTGATGAATCCTTAAAGAAAATTTTAATTAATATCAATCAGGAGAAAAGTTATTGCAAAAATATATGTTGATCCCTAGACACATATGTTGATCCCTAGACACTTTTGATGTGTGTAGTTCGCGACAGTATTTTTGACATTGTTTTCACATCATATCTATGAGTAATATAATTGTTTTATACATAAAGAAAATGAGTTTTATGTTATGTTGATAAATATAACTATCAACCATTTCTATTGTCCTTAGTTTTATAATGATAAATAAATAAACTGCAACAGCAATAATCATCATCATCATCAGCCTATCGCAGTCCAATGCTGCCACCTCGATCCTCGGCGTACCTCATCCATCACCTGCCAGCTGTCTTGCGTAGTTCATCACTCCACCTGGCCTGTGAACGTCCTACATATAGCAATAATAAATAAAACAAATTATTTTCCATTTTATTAACTCAATATTATTAACCGTATTTTACGCAGATTCTTGATAAACAGGATGTTCCAGTTTCTATTAATAATCCAAAACTACCCTCTACACACGAAAACTCTTATTCATCTCCGCCGAACGTACGTAGTGAGGTTTCTGCCTACACCCTATACAAGCCACGTAAACGCGTGAACTTTCCCCTTTACCAAACACACACACACACAGTTTATTGTAAACACCCTCTTAATTATTCAGATTATGCTTCAATTAATCCAATTACTGTATTAACTGTTAGTTTGTTAGGAACTCCAGGCGTTAAGGTATTTGCCGGACATTATTTCTTTAATAAAGGCTTTTAATAAAGTCTATGTCCAACAGTGGACTGTTAAAGGCTGCTGACGAAAACTTATTTACTAGATGGGTCTAATCATTGTACCTGTTCTAAACACAACTTCAATACTAAGATGACAGATGACAAAGAGGTATGCTGCAATACCTCTCTTTAATCTTCTGCCGTCTTCATTTCATTAACATAGCATCTTACTTTTATCGTTTACTATTTTTTAGGTAGAGGGAAGCAAATTAGCCTATTTCTCACCTGATGGTAAGTGAATACCGTAGCCTATAGGCACTTGCAACTCAAGAGTACGTTACAGTCGATTTTGAATTTCTCCCTGGAATCATGGGACACGCAAACACCACAGTTTGTTTCAAACTCCAAACACCTCTAATTCATTCGTTGAAAAATATCGCAATAATTGCTTTTTTTTATGGAGGAGGGGGCAAACCAGCAGACGTATCACCTGATGGCAAACGATTACCCGTAACACTGGAGGCGTCACAGGTGCGTTGCCGGCCTTTGGGAAATGGGGAGAGGGATGGGGGAGGGCATGGGGTATGGGTCTCCGGTATCCTCACTCACTCAGTGAAACACAGCGCAAGCGCTATTTTACACTGGTTTTCTGTGACGCCGTGGTATCACTCCGGTCGAGCCGGCCCATTCATGTCGAAGCCTAGCTCTCGCACGGTATACGGCTTACAGCCGTTCTGCGCTACGATTGCTGTTTTATTAGACTGTAGCCAAATCCCTGTGAAATAGAATTGATGGTTACTCTCATTTTTAATTAACCGAACGCAGTAAGTAAATTGGGCGAAGCTTATATTGATTGTTTGTCGAATAATTTATAACTAATTCACAAACGTGGTTTCTATAATCTGTATGTATCGAAATTTGGCTGAAATTAATAAACGGTTTTATTAAAACTATTTATTTATGGTTTTATCAATAGGTATACATAATCGGATTTCCTATTGAAATTTAGAATCACTCTTCTTTGGTTTCCCAACACTAATATTTGAATTAAATATGTGCTTAAGTTGCATTTAGAGATGTTGGATGAAGGGGACGTCTACTGTTCCGGCGGAGACCAGGATTGGGAAAGATTTAACTTGTTACCGATCGAAATTATAATGTGACGTAATGGGAAATAAAAAAGACTTACTTTTAGAAAGATAGAGAGTATGAGTGACAGTAGTCAGGAGTGATTCTAGTTATTTGTTACCTCTTGAGTGTCCGTTACTACTAATTTTAAAAAGCGTGAACAAATATAATATTGTTGCGCCACAGAGTTAAATGGGTCTCGTATAATCAAGAAGATTCGAGAGTCGAGGACAGCGCCGTCTAGTATCAAGTAGCGCACGACTGTTGAGATTATGATTAGTAATTTCGATATTCTCAACGCTAGATGACGCTGCAAGTAATAGATTACTTGTTCTAGGAGTTTCTGCTCGGTCCAGAATGGTTTATCGAATACTAGGGATTATTCCAGATATTTCCGTAGCACTATAAAAGCGGAGCGTGTAAGCCGTACGGACAGTATTGTTTCACGATACAGCGGATGAAGATCGAATCGATTTTCTAGTGCGACTAACGAGGGATTTAGTGAATTATTGTTATAAAAGTGTTGTCATTAATAAATCTTGTGTTATTTTTTTGGTAATTAACCGACTACTTTTATTTAATTAATACCCGGCTCGTAACAATATGTAAGGCTATAGGCTAACGCGTCGGCAATTTGGTTTATGTATGCGTTAAAACGTTATAATATGAATTAGAAGTTGATTTAATATTTGGTTTCACTTATATATAAGAAAATGCTTTCACTCACCAAAAATAGAGACACACAGTTGATTTTAAGTGCTATCGAAATTAGGCAGTGTAAGTAAATGGAGCAAAATAATTCTGTTACGTTAAAATCCATCTGAATACAACTTAACCAAATTCATGCTCAGTGAGGTTACCAGATTTTAAATTAATCCCCTCCCCGCCGATTCCGAGAGGTAGCTCAAAGGTGGCAACATAACTCTTAACTTGCTATTCATTTACGAGTACTTGCGGCAATATTATTTACCAGGTCGCCCATCTGCTCAGTAGGCTGCTTAGTAGGTAGTAGAGCCACGCTGATTTCAGTACGAACGGGCCGGCTCGACCGGGGCAGTACTACCCTCGCACAGAAAATCAACGTAAAATGACAGCGTTCGTGCTGTCGTGTTTCGTGCGAGACCGGAGGCCCAAATAGTCTAGTCAACAAGTTCCATACTTGTTGACTAGACTGAAGCATCACTAGGCCGCCATGGTGTGGGTCGCCATGCTGCATTGTCTGCATTCGCAATGAGTATGGTGACTACCACTCTTGGATTCAGCTTATGCTTTCCATCAGGCAGAGTAGAGTCATTTTGGCGGGCCATACATAAAAAAAGACGATTTATAATCAAATGAAGAAACTATATTTAGGTATACAACTCACATCAGATCTCTTTCTCTTTATACTTAATATCTTAAACGTGAAGTGTCTGCTATATTTACACAATTCCCTTCAAACTGCACTCAAGTCGTAAACAGCGTTGGGTTCAATATGCACGCTCACACAAGCTTACTACGAGCACTAAAACCAAATAGATATTGTTAGTTTTCTAACAAACATCAATATGTGACATAACTAAACGTTCCTGACCTGGAAATACAAATAAATAATACTTGCATTTTCATCTAGAAATGTACAATGCGACTATGATTCATGTTAAAAACCATATTGGACCCTTTTAACTCTCTGAAAGACCACCACGGGTCATAGAAACTGACATGTGTGTTCAATCTTATATCTTTCTTTTTTTTGTTGACGGGGTGGAAAATCCCTTCAGATCTCCGGCTCCTCGGGGACTGAAGAGCAAGGTATGTGGTGATTCTGCTAGAGGACCGCACAGGTCCTCGGCGTCGATTCTGGGGGTTCTCCCCTCCCCAGAATCAACGCCGCGACTACTCAGACTCCATCTTATGGGAAGTTTGGACTTCCCTCTGCCTATCAGCCCAAACATTTTAAGTTGCTCATGAATTTTATTTCCTTACCCATATTAATGTGACAACTACCTCCGACGTTATTTTAGACTATGCCCCAGTACTTGCCTCCTGATCGAAGATGATATGTTCCATCTGTCATAAAGGCACAATTAGGGGCGGCTATTCTGCGAAATCGTTTTGAAACGAAATCCCTACCAGAGTCCTGACTCTAAACCCATGCCGAATTGCCTCAAATTCCGAGAGCTTAAAACATGTACCTATTGTACTAAGTCACTATGATTTTATATAGCTGTTTTAGTTATTTTAACTCTTAATTACATATTCGTATTTTTAAAAAGAAAAACAATTCTTAATAAGAGTTTTGAATATTTTAAAAGTTTACTCGTTTTTCCTCGCGGCCACGCCCGCTTTTATGTCGGGTACGCAATAAAGGTTCTATAGCCGGAAGACCGAATTAATTGCGAATTTATAATATTGTTAATATTTAGTATTAGAATGGATACTTCCAAGCGTCATGTTTGTTAACAAATGGGTAATATAACTATGAATACCCACATACAAATCTATTTACTCTATCTAAAAAATAGCATTCTAATTATCACATAATACACAACGAAAAACGTACCTTCCATACTGTACAAAACAATTTGATTGGAGGTAACGACTCGGAACTGTACTATCAATACAAAATCTGTTTCACAAAGGTCCGTACCCAATTTAGGTTGGTCTCAAACGATTCGTTTGCAGCCCTCGTTTAAACACCCCCATAAAGGACTTTTTATGTATCGGCACCTTTTAAGACTTGTTCTGATTTAAAATAATGTTCAAATGTAGCTTGAACACAATTTATTTTCATTTTTACGTTTTTAACCGACTTCCAAAAAGGAGGAGGTTCTATGTTCCTCTGTATGTTTTGTTCACCGATTACTCCGTCAGTTGTGGACCGATTTTGAATTTTTTTTTTGTATTCGAAAGGGTATGCTTCCGAGGTGGTTCCATTGCCAGCATATCAGGATCTGATGATGGGATCCCAGGGAATCGAGGGAAACCCTAATTTTTTATAGGCACATACTACGTTTTTCGTATATTTTCTGAAGTTACACCGGTATTTACGTCTAGTAGTCATCATTTTATGATGATGAGCTGATGATGTAAGGTACAACTCCTTAACGGTAAGGAGTTGGAGGATAAATCTTTAAATAGCATATGTACATATGTTACCTTTACTCGTATTCTTTCAAATTATTTAGGTAAGCTGATAATGGAAGGTGGAAGGTACAACTGCTCAACGGTTACGAGTTGGAGGATAATTCTTTCAATTTCATACGTATCTAAAGACCTTCAGTCGTATACTTTGAAGTTATTTAGGTGAGCTGATGATAGAAGGTTAAACTCTTCAACAGTTAGGGATTAGAGCATGAATTTAATTTTACACGTACGTATAGACCTTAATTTGTATTCTTGATGATGAAATTTGATGTAATAGTTACTAACTACCTACTAAAATCTGTTTGAAGTCGGTGCTAAGCCAATAAGAATACAAACGAACAATTACAAAAGTGTAAGCGATAGTCACTTCGCACCGACTTCAAACAGATTCTCGGTACCTAGCACACATTATAATACTACTATTTAAATGAATAAAGAATTAGGTATAGGCAATTTTTGAAGAACCAGTTTATTTTACGCTTTTAAGTGTTTTTTGGCAGAGAGTTTTCGTTGGATGTTTTTTGAAAGTCGGTTTTTTTTATAAAAAGTTTTACTTACAAGACGTAATAACATGTCTGCAACGATGTGATGTGCAACAAAGTATTGGGTATTGTGATCATCATATTCATCGACTTTCAACGAAGTATTCTCTAAACTACAATCAAAGCTATTCCATGAAAACAAATAAGTTCTTTAAAGAGAATGAAGTCTTCTTCATTCCACATAATTGAAACAATCATAAATTAAATAAAAGACACTATCTGTTAGAATTTTCGTATTGAAAATCCATTTTAATTCAACTAATGTACCATCTATATTCTTCGGCCGACATTTTTAATAAAAATGCTCGCATTTAGCGAGCGGGCAATCGCTTCGCTGAAATGAATGAACTCTATCTGTTTTAGCGGATCTTTTAGTAATTATTCATTTACGAGATTGTTTTTTTTTCTCTAAAAAGATTTTTAAGCAGCATGGCAGTAATCTTTTTACGGGGTTAACAGGGAATAAGAGGGGTGTTTAATTTAAATTTTCAATCTACAAAAAGATCTTTGGGGACGTTATGTTTTTGGACGGGTTGCGAAAATTTTTGCTTTTATGTAAGGTTTTTTCTATTCAAAAAAGTAGTTATGTGAAAATTGAAATTTATTTCCAAAACATAAAATTTGAACCATAATACCGTATCGTAAAATAATAAATAAATAAATATTTCGGCATCTAACACACAACGCCATCTAGTCCCAAGCTAAGCAGAGCTTGTGTTATGGGTATAAATCCATGTATACTTTTGTTTGTAAATACAAACATATTATAGATAGAAAACACCCAAACTTCGAAACAAATATTTGCATACTAACATTTGGTCCGACCCGGGAATCGACCCCGAGACCTCAAGCAAAGCAGTCGCATACGCTACCACTGCGCCACAGAAGCAGTCGAAGAAAGAACGAAAGAACTTTAATGAGCCATACTCTAATGTAACATTGGTTAAGCGTGCGTGAAAAGATGACTGAAGAAGAATGGTGTTGTTTGATCTTCCTGCCTGTCTCAGACGAGAATAAAGGGTGAATACATATGTATATACCTACTTATATGCTACAAATAAACAAGACTGTTGCACCATTTAAGACCCAAATCCTGCTTACCGAATCAGTAACATTCATTAATCAAGGTGTGATCAACGTAGCGGTGTCCTCGGTTTCAGCAATTTGACTCCTCACTGATTGGAGACACCGCCGTGTAATGGACTGGGCGCGACCTGCAAATGACCTATCTGAAAATACACGAAATTCGTTAGACTGCGATTTGTGTTTGATCATTTGAATCCTTGCATTTTGGCAACAAATAATTAGAAAGAACAATTGCTATTCTTTAACTAAGAGACTTTAAGATAAAACGTACTGTAAAGACTAATGTTTATGTGCTTATTATGATTTAGTTTAATAAGAAAGGTAGCAAAATATTGATATTGCTGTAGACGCAGGCAATTCTTTAAGCTTTTCTTTTCCTTCTCACTAAACGTCAGTAATTAATTTAAAAAAATTACTTTACCGTTCCCTCCAGTTTAAAACTCCAGTAATGCTAAACTTGTGACGTTATAATGACTAGACACACAACGTAGAAGCATTACTGAGTAATGTTACACATAAACCCATCGAGCCCATTCTAATCATTACAGCATATGTAATGCGCTAACTTACACCCATATACACACATTCCCACATGTTCGTACATAATTAGATTTTATGTAAGTGCCTGCTGTCGGCGGCCATTAACCGGCATCGTCTCCTTGACGTAACGTCACTATGACCGGGACAAGGGATAGTGTTGTAAGCCCTGTTATTAAATACTTACTGCATAAATATTAGGAAACAGGTTTCTGTATTATTTTATATTGGTTTTATGACTGCACGGTTGGCCTAGTGTTGTGGGTTCAAATCCCACATGGGACGACACTTTGTGTGATCCATAAATTGTTGTTCTGAGTCTGGGTGTTCTTTGTGTCCGTTTCAGTATGTTTGTAAAGTCCCCCGCGACACAGGATGTATATTCCTAATGCGGGAGTTGTCTTTTAAAAAAGAAAAGAAAGATAGAATATTATTACTTAATTGTATTTAGAGTTAATTATGTCTGAAACATCGCTATCATAGACGTGGCAGAGATATGTTTCGAAACTCGGCTTGACTGGGGCGATACCAAAGCGAACGGAAAAAGTCAGTGTTAGGCAATACCTTCTTTGTTTTCACCGAGAGAGAGAGAGATAGGTGATCTATCTAGCCTTCCTCTCCCTCCCTCCAAACCACTACTCCGCTCAATTCTGGGGGAAGCAAAGGACTTGTAACTCTTGCAGTTGCAAGTTGTATCCTTGTTTACCTCTGTACCATAAAAAGAAATTTCTTGCACTCGACAGTAAGTGACGACGAATTGTACTATGAGAAATGAATGATGATCGAGTGAAGAGTTAGGGAGAGTTATAAATAACACGATTAAATGGTGCGATTAGGTGAAAATAGAAAGTGGTTTTAACCATCATTTTGGTTTATAAAACCTATTGTAGAAACAGCTCGTGGTCTCTTTACAGTAATATAGCGTATACATCAGAATAACACATAGGCTACTATTTGCCGCGATAACCGACATATACGCGGGCGGAGACGCGGGCAACCACTAGTTTTCAAATATTTTTATCGAAAGACAACTCCTGTACTAGAAATATATATCCTGTATTACGAGGAACTCAACAAATATTAATGAAACGAACTCACAGAACAATCAGTGTATTTAAAACTATTTTCTTTTGATTATATTAAAATTAATTTCACATTCAAAAAACACACAGTGAACAGAAAACTCTGTTTAATACCCAAGATAAATTATATCAGGAAAGTTAAGAACCCTTTTGAAGTCGTAATATATTCTTAAAATTTACTTAAAAGGAAAAACTAATTGAACTTTTCTTGAAAAAGGAGGGAACTCTAGAACGAACATCGAACACAGCAGTGAAGAAATTAAACGTATTTTTACTAAGTTTATTTGATAACCGCCAGTTCTTGAAATTTCAAACATATTTTGGAAAACTTAGAGGTGTTTTTATAAATATAACTTATTAAATATGGGCACGTGCCTGCTAGACATACCTACATACATAATGAAAGGTTATGAATATTTTGGTAATGCCAAAAGGCGATGCCAACCGGCCTTTAACGGCCCACTGTTGAACATATGCCTCTTCTTGGAAAGGAGATTTTTAGGGTTCCGTGCCAAAATCAATAAACAGAACCCTTATAGATTCGTCATATCTGTCTGTCCGTCTATATGTCACAGCCACTTTTTCCCGAAACTATAGGAACTTTATGTTGAAACTTGGTAAGTAGATGTATTCTGTGAACCGCATTAAGATTTTCACATAAAATAAAAAAAAAACAATAAATTTTGGTGATCCCCATACTTCAATTAAAACTCAAAAAATTTTTTTTCATCAAACCCATCTATGGATAGGTCTTCAAAAATTATATGGACATTGAGGTTTCTAATATCATTTTTTCTAAACTGAATAGTTTGCGCGATAGACACTTCCAAAGTGGTAAAATGTGCGTGTGTAAGCCTGTAACTTCTAAAATAAGAGAATGATAAAACTAAAAAAATATATGATGTACATTACCATGCAAACTTCCACCGAAAATTGGTTTGAACGAGATCTAGTAAGTAGTTTTTTTTAATACGTCATAAATCGTAAACCGCAATTTATCGATCAAAGTTACAACGAACTACAAGAACTGTTATATTATGTTACTTGCTGGTACGGAACCCTTTATGCGCGAGTCCGACTCGCACTTGGCCGCTTTTTTCTAACTGTATCACGTAGGCCAGATGAGTTGGTTAGTTGTTTCAAGTTTTCTTTCTCTTTGCATTGCTCTTTGGTGCTGGTTGCTGGTTCTTCTCTGACTGCTCTTACCATAGTTACAGGATAAATAAGGGTTGTGACGCTCTGTATTCTTTATACTACACCTAGTACCCACGCAACCTCGTTTACATCTCCTATCGCCCGTAGCGTAATAATTTTCCCCCGTTTTTCTAACATTCTTAATTGGTGTTCCGCTCCTATTGGTCTTAACTGCCTCGGTGGCGCGGTGGTAGCGTAAGCGACTGCTTTTCTTGAGGTCTCGGGTTCGATTCCCGGGTCGGACCAAATGTTTGTATGATCTGCAAATATTTGTTTCGGAGTTTGGGTGTTTTCTATGTATAATATTTAGGTACCTATTTACAAAAAAAAGTATATATGTATTTATATCACTTGTCTAGTACCCATAACACAAGCTCTGCTTAGCTTGGGACTAAATGGCGTTGTGTGTTAGATGTCTTAAATATTTATTATTATTTATTTATTTTTAGCGTGATGATATAGCCTATAGAATTCCTCGATAAATGGGCTATCTAACGCTGAAAGGATTATTTAACGAGAAAAATATATATAGCAATAGCTATTGACACTTCATTTATTAAAATCGGTTCCGTAATTTAGACGTTACGGTGGAACAAACATAGACTGTTAAAATATTACCCCTCCTTTTGGCTTCGACGTAAAAAATAATAATTGGCCCACCACTATTCCAAACGTTCCATTCCTTATCTGTACAACTATTCAGCCCCCGAACGAAGCTAATAGTGTTGTGCAGTCAGTATTATTAAACACATAAATACTGGCAACATCGCGCTATTGAGAGGGAGATTGCAATTACGTGTCCCTACACTATTTACGGCCGTTAAGTGACTACGTCTTTGAAGATGCTCTTTGGCATAGCTGATTTTCTCGTGCTTCCTGATTGATACAAAATTGTCTTGAAAATAAATCTATTTCTTTATTTTCAAAATAAAATTCCCCTATTAGGAATAATCTTGATTCTCGGGGGACTTTACAAACATACACGAAGACATAGACAAAAAAGCAACCAAGTGCGAGTCGGACTCGCCCATGAAGGGTTCCGCAGCAGCAAGTAACGTAATATAATTTTTATTCTATTTATATATTTGTGATGATTGAATGAAAGGTAAATTGCAGTATACGATTTATGACGTATTAAAAAAACGACTTACTAAATTTCTTTTCGAAACCAATTTTCGGTGAAAGTTAACATGGTAATGTATATCATATTATTTTTTTTAGTTTTATCATTCTCTTATTTTAGAAGTTACAGGCTTACACACACACATTTTACCACTTTGGAAGTGTCTCTTGCGCAAACTATTCAGATTAGAAAAAAATGATATTAGAAACCTCAATATCATTTTTGAAGACCTATCTATAGATACCCCACAAGTATGGGTTTGATGAAAAAATTTTTTTTGAGTGTCAGTTCTGAAATGAAATCATTTATTCTGCAATTAGGTTACATGAACACTTTTGCAAGTTAAACTTTTTTTTTGAGCAGATGAGTTCGGCCTTTCCTAACTGGACTAGCCCTGAGAAGAAAGGACGGAACAAACTCAGGGATCAACGTCTCTTTTAAAGTCCAGCAATATTCTCAAATGCAAAAGGCAGACAAGACACAAGTTCTACGTATGGGGACCCCCAAAATTTATTGTTTTTTTTCTATTTTTGTGTGAAAATCTTAATACGATTCACAGAATACATCTACTTACCAAGTTTCAACATTATAGTTCTTATAGTTTCGGAAAAAAGTGGCTCGTGACATACGGACGGACAGACAGACAGACCGACATAACGAATCTATAAGGGTTCCATTTTTTGCCTTTGGCATGGAACCCTAAAAACAACCAGGCTTAGGACAAAAATTTGATGATCACACAAAGTGTTGTCCCATGTGAGGTTTATACCCACAACAGTCAGCGCAGTAGAAATCATCTAGATGACTGCTTAAACCACTGCACCTGTAATAAATATGTATATAATTATGTCATGTATTTATCAAAATAAATATAGATCCCACCAAAACATTTTCATGTAAAATGTTGCCAAGACGACTGCATATGGCTTACCCTGTGAAAAAGATATCAGATCTCATGCAGAGCCAAGCTTATGAATCTACACGCCCTAACTCTACCAACCCCAACTTCATAAACTCACTCTACATCTCAATAAAAATGTATGGCTTGGCTGTTTCGTCACTTCAGATACCCATCAAAGTGATCTGACGAACTAGTGAAGGTCGCAGGAAACCGTTCGATGCGGACAGCACAGGGCTGGTTTAAAAGGCAAAACTTTGGGGAGGCTTGTGCCCAGCAATGGACGTTTTGAACTGAGAAAAAGAAAGCGTATGAGAGTAAAAATTGGAAAAATATCGAAAGGAAGATTGCATAACGAATTGAACGCTATTGGACGATAGCGTTGTGAAATATAAGCAGAAGATTGACTCACTTAGTGTTACCATCTTTTACCAAAAATATTCTACAATAAAATTCAAATGTTCCAAACTTTAAATAACAAATTTTATCCCAACAGCAGCTGTCTGCTCCGGATTATAAATTTAATGTATTCAAGTTGCAACATGTAGCACAAACTGATATCACGCCGCTTCGTGAGCTCGCCACGTAATTTGTGGCGTGGGGACAGCCTAATTATTGTCCGGATAAATTACGGTGGAGGCTTATGATGTATATTGTTGACAACAATTAGTTGTTTTGCGATTTGTTTAACAGTTTCTAGTAATAAATTGTACCTCATTTGCAGTACTTTTTCATGAAGGACTCTGTAGCAATTACGATTATTCAGTAGTAATAAATCATTTACTAATAAAGGCCAAAGAAATCATTTTGATTTATTTATTTTTGGTTCCTGCAAACACATTGCATGAGGCGGACTTAATGATAAAGGCATTTTCTTCCAGTCAACTATTGGACGGTGCAAAGCTGTTTATAGCAGGTGTATCATTAGAGGATCCTCCGACCAGGTGATCATGCCTGGAGGGCCAACTGCCCAATGGTGGATGTTGGGATGTTATATATATGTTACTTGGCGCGAGACTTCCACTGCGCGATTCAGGATTGGCGGTTTCTTAGTTTCCTTCGTTACTCCGTAGTTCGATTTATCTTCGGTAGACGGCGCTGTCATATGTTTTCTTGTTGCGCTGTATGTGGAAGTCGCCACATCACTCCCCTCCAAGACCAGAGGTCGATACATGATGAGTCAGCCGTCTTTGCTCTGTTGCGGAGCTTGCCAGTGCCAGGAGTGAGTTGTTCCAGTGAGTCGGAAATGAGTGCCGCAAGTTCCAGTCAGTCGGAACTGAATGCCGCTAGTCCCAGTGAGTCGGGACTGTAGTCCGCTGATCCCAGTGAGTCGGGATGGCGTGCGGTGCGCGGTACTGCGGTGAGGTCCCCAATGAGTCGGAGCGGTTGCTGCGTAGTGGCTGGCTGCTGCATAGACGGGAGAGATATGCTTTGCTTACATGAACCGTAGCTGCAGTGTGCTGTGCCTAGACGCTGATGAGGCCGTAGGGCTAACCAGGCTTGAGCGGTCGCTTCCTGCATGTGGTGTATCCCTGTTGAGGCCGAGGTTGCTGGCTGGCTGTGAGACTTGCTGTGGGAGTGAACATGATGGTGGCGTGCTGATGCTGCTTCAAAGGCTGCTTACAATCATGTCGGGGTCACCACTGTAGAGGGAACGGGTGTCACGTCCCTCCAATACAAAGGGAGGATCCTCCGACCAGGCGAGGTTATCATGCCTGGCGGGCCAACTACCCAATGGTTGATGTTGGGATGTTGTATATTTGTTAATTGGCGCGAGAGCTTCCACTGCGCGTTTCAGGATTGGTGGTTTCTTAGTTTCCTTCGTTACTCCGTATTTCGATGTATTTTCGGTAGATGGCGCTGTCATATGTTTTCTTGTTGTGCTGTATGTGGAAGTCGCCACAGAAGGATTCCTTAGTTTACCTATAAATAATTTCATAGCAGCCTGCTGCAAGTGCACTCATTCGAAACGTCAGAATATAGAACTTATCGTAAACTTTTAAATAAATTTATAGCGAATAAGTCTCGCTGTACAACAAAAACTACGTGTAAAAGAAAGTCTATGTTTTTAGACTTTAAAGATAAATTATAACAATACATTTGTGTTGGTACATATACTACTTAAAACTAGGTAGCACTTCATTTATATCCAGTTTTTATGCAATCTATAGAACTGCCATTTGTAGACAAAAGCAAAGAAATATCACATCTTGTGGCCGAAAGCTTACACCTAAAACCTGGTCCAAATAACAGTTGGGGACGTAACATAAACGCCTTGAGATTACACTTGCGGCGCCACTCAAGCACTTAGCTGCACTTGCGTAATTCCGCTTCTGGCACACGTAACACAAATACATCATCATATTTTCTACTTCAATGATGTAGCTAAGGCGAGAGTGAACAATTTTAGTTTCTTTATCGTTATTGCTAGTACTATTAACATAAATATTCTGCTTGTAACGATGTTTTTTAGAGAATGCGTGGAAACTGATTGAGAGCGATGTCTCACTGCCAGTGGGTTCTTCCAGGTCCTGGAAAGATACTACTTATATACGATATAGATTTCAACGCTACGACGGGTTAGTGTCTGAGTGTGAACCATATCCACCATATGACTTCACTAAGGTCGTAGTTCAGCAAACGTAGTACTATAAATTCACAGGCCTCGGCAACTATCCTCCTTAAATATTTGTAATACTTAACGTTACAATAGTTTTTATTCATTTTTTAAGTAATGAGAAATATTACAAAATTCACCGTCACACCAATTTAGACATAACGCTAAACGCTGCTTCAAAAATATTTCCAATATGAAAGTCCACCATATTACTGAACATTATAAACTTAATGTAAAACTGTAACATTATACTCAGCACGTAATTTGTAGCGTGGACATACAGTAATTGCTTAAACATATTATGTCATAAGGCTATCAATGAAATTATTGAAGCAACCAGTTGTCAAATGGTTGTAATTTTTACTTAATGAGAGTGAGTTAAAATTAGCATATAAGCTATATTTTACCATTCAAAGTAATTATTTTTTATCGAAATATTAATAAACATCATTGATTTCCTTCATTTTCCATGCTTGGAGTGGTTCCTTTCTTTTAATTTTATAAAAAAAATGGCTTCAAACGGAAGTGGCTTCAAGAATTTTCGGATTTCTTCTATAGTAGAAGAAATCCGAAAATTCTTGAAGCCACTCATAACCCTCCTTTGGCTTTGCCGTAGTCGGGTAAAAATGCATGTATTACATATTTAACCCTCCTCTTGAATAACTCTATTTATGCTGAAATCTACATTAAAATTCGTTGAGCAGTTTAAAAGATCTAAGCGAATCTCGTTTCATACTATGTTAAGACAAAAAAAAACACTTTTGATAAATGCCATTTTATTATATTTTGCTAAAGCAATGCACTTGCGTATAAGCAATTTCACCCGCGTCTGTTACAGCAACTATCGTACAACCCTCACTTCCGCACTTTACAGAATAATGTCGCACATTTCACTCATCGCAGCCGACGCGCTCACACGACGTCACGTCACAAATTAAAACCCACCGCAGATGATAAAGGACATTTTAATACCCGGGTTAATCACCAACAACAGTCCCAACAACAGCTGTTGTGTGTTGTTAACTTTTGTTAAACGGCGCATAGATGCTTTGGGTCAAAGGTATAAAAGTATTTATGGGAGTTTTGTGAGGTAGCAAAGCACACGTTTTATAGGCGGTCGGAGATCTGTTTTTTATTCCGGAATTCGGATTCGGTCTGCCTCGTTGATCTATCGGTTATTGTATGCGACTTCCGATGAAAGGGTCTCGGATTTGATTTCCGGGTCGTGCTAAAAGTGTTGTTGAGCCATGCAAATTTTGTGGTGTTACACGCCCGTGCTTCGGAGACCACGTTATGCTGTTGGTCCCGGTTGACAGAAACATCTATGATAATAATTATCTGGAAGTCAGTGTCGAATTCAATTCACCCTCAGAGGTTCAATTTCAGAGACAGAAAACTGATATTCAGGTAAATCCAGTTGAACTAATAATAGAATATATATGTAGTATAAATTATCGGCGGAGGCGCTCATAGCCCGGTTGCACTTGGTGATTAGAAACAATCACCGAGTCAGTACCTAGATGGGTGACCGCTGGTGGCATTATACCGTGAGCGCCTCCGTGATTCGGAGGTCACGTTAAGCAGTCGGTTCCGGTTGTTATCATAGGATAACAGTCGTGAGGCTTAGTTGGAGGCCTTTAGGCGGCTTAAAAACATCCAACGGCAAGATTACCTACGTAGAAACAACGTTGTCTTGCCAATGCCCAACCCGTACTCGGCCAGCGTGGGGACGTATAGCCTTAACCCTCTCCTGAGAGGAGACCCGAGTCCAACTGTGGGACATTATGGGTTGATGATGATAAATTATATTAGTGAAGAGCTGTTAATTTGACATTACAAACAGACACTTCAATTTTATTTATTTGTATAGAAATATAATTTACTAGTTGTTTCCCCCGGCTCCGCCCGCGTATATGTCAGTTATCGCGGCAAATAGTAGCCTATGTGTTATTCTGATGTATAAGCTAAATTACTGTAAAGTTTCATCCAAATCCGTTCAGTAGTTTTTGCGTGAAAGAGTAACAAACATCCATCCATCCATACTTACAAACTTTCGCGTTTATAATATTAGTAGGATTACGCAACACTACTTAGTTCTGATGTGGCTACTGTTACAAATTCAAAGAGTACGAGTGGGCTGCGCTCAGGTATCTCGTAATGGTTCTAACGTTAGCCGCAAATAATTTGCATTCCTTTTATTTTGTAGTTACCGTTGTGGAATGTTTTCTCTTTATTTATTTTCACAATTTAACTGTTGTAGAAATAGTTTTAGAAATCTTACTGTCCGTATTTATTCGATAATTGTGATATTTGAAATATAGTTTGCAGAGAAATTAATATTATAGAGGCACCAAAACATTTTAAATAAAAAAAAGTAAAAACTAAAACCCAACTACGACAAAAAACGTATGAAACAAGTATGAAGAAAGAAGAAAAAGTATGAAACAAGTTTCAAAAGCCTTAAAACTTTTGAAACTTGTTTCATACTTTTTCAGCGTCGTTTTTTGCCGCAGTTGAGTTTTAGTGTTTACTTTTTTTAGTTTTAATAGTATTTTCTTTACTGTCATCATCAACAACCATTAATAGCCTACTGTTGGACATAGGACTCTCTAGCCTAGCCTAGAAAAGAGGTTGCGATCTCCTACGCCACGTTGTTCAGACGGTTTTGAATAGAGTTTGTTTTAAGCTTTTTTTCTCTTTGCAATGCGGTTGTCCTGCATAGTATGCTCCCTTAAGCCGGGTCTACACCGAACAAAAGTGACAACCTTAATTTTTGTGTTGTCAACACGTGTTGGTGACAAAATTTCTGTAATTTCCTTGTGTTAGCAACATAAATTGTCAACAAATGTTGAGAACAGTGTTTCCGTATACGCTTGTTGCAAATATTTATTGGCTGTATGGTGACGCTTAGTTCGAATGTTTTTCAAATTGTTGGCGACTCGGTGTAGACACAATGGAAACAAAAGTTGGCGATTTTTTGAAGTGTTGCAAACAGTTGGAAACACTGAAATTGCCAACAATTTTGGTGGAGACGTGCCTTTAGTAGTCTCTTACGATACCCACAGGATGAATAGGGGTGGTGACAATTCTAATTCTCACTTCGTCCCGTGCTTCGTCACCACACGGAAAGAATCCGTACTAATATTATAAATTTGAAAGTAAATGTCTGACTGCTACGCTTTTAGGGTTAAACTGTATCGATTTCAATGAAATCTAACACGGGGATACCTTAATTCTTGATAAAGAACTTAGGCTAACATGATAACCAACATACACACATGTTCAGTACCGCGGGCAATAGCTAGTTGTTTATCAAAATACTGAATATTGAAGTACATTACGTTTAAAATAAATAAATAAAAGAATCTAGACTGTTCTATTCCTTTCCTACTGCCTCTTTTAAATATATTACCACTTCAGACCGATCAAGCTTACTAGTTCAAGTTTAGTTTTATAGCTTTACTGAGGTATGCAGTCAAATAGCTCCGGGGCAGTCTCCGTAGTTGGTGCTTGAACGTGTAAGTACCGGATTTATTTGGAAGCTAGTACAGAAAACGCCGTGACCTGGAACTGTATAGGTGAATTATTCTCGTCGTCTCTTCTGATAATCCGGAATAACGTGATTTACGATATTCTTCTGACTTTATCTTGACGTTTAAATGTATTAGTGTGTTTTTCTTTCAACTTATTTTCTTGTACGAATATTATGACTACAAGATACGTTTTTTACTTTTTTAAGGATAACCAGATTTAGACAGTATACCATGTATGTCAGTTATAGCTGTAAAAAGTCGCTGTAAACAGCATATAAAGCCGAGTCTCCACCGAACAAAAGTTGGCAACTTTCGTGTTGTCAACACGTTTTGGTGAAAAAAGTTTCTTGTAATTTCCTTGTGTTGGAAACAAAAATTGACAAAAAATGTAGGGAACCGTGTTTCTATTTTTGGCGGTAAACATCAAAATAATACGCTTGTTGCAAATATTTATTGGCTCTGTGGAGACGATTGTCTGGAATGTTCTTCAATTTGTTGGCGACTCGGTGTGGACAGACTGCCTCGTTGGCGCAGTGGTAGCGTACGCGACTGCTGTACATGGGGTCTCGGGTTCGATTCCCGGGTCGGACCAAATGTTTGTATGATCTGCAAATATTTGTTTCGGAGTTTGGGTGTCTTCTATGTATAATATGTGTATATTTACAAAAAAAATGTATTTATGTATTTATATCAGTTGTCTAGTACCCATAACACAAGCTCTGCTTAGCTTGGGACTAGACAGAATTGTGTGGTAGATGTCCGAAATATAAAAAAAAAAGAATGGAAACAAAAGTTGGCGATTTTCTGAAGAGTTGCAAACAGTTGGAAACACTGAAATTGCCAACAATTTCGGTGGATGCGCGCCTTTAGTCTTCTGTTACGTCATCCATGGGATCAAAAGGGTAACACGTACCTATTGATTACACGATTAGAGAGTGATGGGTTGATTACACGAAGGCAAAAAGTTTCTAGAATAATTACAAATTTTAACAAAAAAAAACCGACTTCAATCTGAACCAAATTTGAATGGGACCATTCGGGAAGCACCAGCTTTCAAATAAAAAAAGAATCATCAAAATCGGTTCACCCAGTCGAAAGTTATGAGGTAACAAACATTAAAAAAAAAAAAACAGCCGAATTGAGAACCTCCTCCTTTTTGAAGTCGGTTGAAAAGCTCAGTGTGGAGTACCTAGTATCAAAGTGATGGAAATCCCCCTTCCTCTACAGGACAACACGTCCGGCCTTGGAAGTCACCGCTTCAGAGTGGTAGACATACATTCTCGTACTCACAGCTTCGGTTCTTCCTTCCTTCCGGCATTGAGTATGGTGACCACCACTCCTGGATTCTGCTCATGGTTCCATCAGGCAGAGCAGAGTCATTTTGGCAGCTACAACATAAAAAAATATAATTTTGTCACGTCCAGACTCGAACCCCGACGTTACATAGGCTTGGTTACTCTTTTAACCATTACATCATCGCATTGTATATTTTCATCAAAAAGGGTTTTGTTCTATTATTTCCATTCTTTTCGATAAAACGCCATTCTAATATTGAAATTGAATTTAAGAACAAATAATCTTATAATAATAGCTATTTTGATGCACCTCTTTAGTTTAATTCTTTATACAAAGCATTGTTTTATACAAATGATTGTGTAAAACACATTATCATTACATATTATAAAACAAAGTCCTCCGCAGCGTATGTCTATCCGTCTGTTCGCGATAAACTCAAAAGCTATTGCACGGATTTTGATGCGGTTTATACCAATAGATAGAGTGATTCTTGAGGAAGGTTTTGGTATATAATTTCTAAAATTTTTGAGTATATTGGCTAAAATATAAGGATATTTGTTGAAGACGTCGGCAAAAATTAAGCCGCATATCTTCTCGGGGTAACATAGGCCATATTATATTTTCCGTAAAGAGCCCGTGCGAAGCTGGGGCAGGTTGCTAGTATTGTATATTGAATCTTTAAACTTTATTAAATGTCCTACGGACATTTAATAAAGTTTAAAACATATATATATCTCTCTGATATCCCTTCATTCTACTTTATAATTTTTTTTGTTGCAAAACATTGCAACTCCCTTATTTACCTAAAATAAATTATATATTTGTGTGTTTAGGCATATTTCAAAAACTTTAAATAAATAAAAAACGACTGCGCATTTTAATGCAATAGAACAATACTTTTATTCACAAATTGTTGTTCTGAGTCTTGGTGTACTTTCTGTCAATTTCATGTACATATATGTTTTGTTAAGTCCCCGGCGACACAGGATAGACACCTAATGCAGGTGTCGTCTTTTAAAAAAAAAATTACGGTTTATTTAATAACTTTCTTTTTTATTTCAAACAATATTTTATCTGTCAACATACGATGTTGACAGATTGAGAACACGGAGTGTCACCACCCCAATAATCGCGTAGATTTTGTAAGAGCCGACTAAATGCAGAACAACAGCACTGCAAAGAGAAGAGAAACTCAAAACAAACCCTATACTAACTCTAAAGTTAGTAAGCCAACACCTCCTTTCTGAGGCCTTTATCTTCCCTTCTTTCCGCCTTTATCTTCCCTTCTTTCCGCCTTTATCTTCCCTTCTTTCCATGTCCAGCAGTAGAGTATAAAAAACTGCTGATAAGACGCATGGTTAACTAGGTTTTCCCCCCGACTCCATCTGGGTGTATGTCGGTCTGATGATAATCCGAAATAACTTAATTAACGATATTCGTCTTGCTTTATCTTGATGTTTAACATTTCTTCTTTTCTTTAATTTTTTTGTGAGTAAAACTTGCCTGCAGCTCCGCCCGCGTGTATGTAGGTTTTTGCTGTAAATAATAGCCTATATATTTCCTCAAGAATCAAAGTATCTCCATGCCAAATTTCATTGAAATCAGTGCAGTGCTTAACCTGTGAAAGCGCAGAAGACAGACAGAGTTACTTAACTACATATAAACCTTCCTCTTGAATCACTCTATCGATTCCTGAAAACTGCATTAAAATCCTTGGCGTAGTTTAAAATATTTAAGCGAACAGACGGCGGAAGTAACTTCATTTTATGCTATGATTTATGAGCAGGAATGTTACCTACATGAAATTATTCCGAACCGAATACCGAATACTTAAAACCTTCAATATACCCCGTACGCAACTCGCAACAGATTCAAATTTGTAGCACCCACACACTGGCCACAAATCATACCAGTGTTGCCAGTTTTGAACGGTCAAAATATGCCAATATATATCTGTCCGACGACGGTTGAAGAACAGCTGTGTTGCAAGTACCAAAAATATTTTTTTGAGCTTTGCAGTGGCTTTTCATATATTTATTTATGAATTAGAACAGGACTGGGCTGTCAGGTCTGTGTGTGAGGAATGGTTGTTTAATTTTTTACTCTGTATTATATGAATGGGACAATAATCAAATACTGAAATGTTATCGAGGTTGAAAAAACTACGACACATATAGACCTGCCTGATCGTAGTTATACGAGTATCACGGCTTCACATAAAATGGTGATAAGTAATTCTTTCGCACTTTTTCAGGAGGTTACGCGCAAACTCAATCCTCATCCCCATTTTTCGTGATTTCCGGGATGGGGAGGGGAACTCAAAAAGCGACAATGCACTTACGTCTCTTTAGTTTAGGTGTCCATGGGCTGGATATGAATAAGTCACTTACCCGTCTGCCCGCTTGCCCCGAAAATATTACGGTAAATAAATAAATAAGTATTTTGGACATCTAACACACAATGCCATCTAGTCCCAAGCTAAGCAGAGCTTGTGTTATGAGTACTAGACAACTGATATAAATACATATATACTTTTTTGTAAATACATATTACCCATAGAAAACACCCAAACTCCGAAACAAATATTTGTAGGTCATACAAAGATTTGGTCCGACCGGGCATCGAACCCGAGATCTCCGGGTATTTCGATAGAATTGGAGGCATTTCGTCACTCGATACGTCCGTCACTTGTCGCTTGTCCTTTAAGTCTGATTTAGAGCCCTGAATCAGTTAAATTGTGATCAGGAGCTTCAGCGACTGAATTTACTGTCCTAAATCGGACACTGAATATCGGATCCTGAATTTAGGATGGTATAATACCCCCTTTACGAAACCCACAGAATGAATAGAGGTGGTGCACTCCGTCCTCTTAATACACACATCAAAAGTGTCTAGGGATCAAGCATTTTTATGCGGATTTCTTGAGATTGAGATGTGGCTTTGGCCCTGGCCTGCTCAGTCGCCAGACTTGAACCCGATTGAGCATGCATGGGATATGCTACAGAGAAGAGCTCTGCCGAATATGGAGGGTATCCAGTCGCAAGAAGACCTTTTTTTGTTGTTGCAACGAACATGGGCGGCCATTCCACAGCGTGTTTGGATGAACTCATTTTGAGTATGCCAAACCGATGTTCTTGTGTTGTTAGTGTTCGCGGTAGAAACACGGATTATTAATTGTTTAAGTTACCTAATAAAAATTTTAAAGAAAACTGTTATTTCAGTCTTTTTTTCGAACTTTAATGTTAGTGGTTCAAATGTCAAAAATCCCTTTATTAGGAAAATGGCAAATTTATTTATTAATGCAAAGGTGACTTGGTTTATCGTTACTGTGACAAACGAAAACACTTTATTTGATGAATCCTTAAAGAAAATTTTAATTAATATCAATCAGGAGAAAAGTTATTGCAAAAATATATGTTGATCCCTAGACACATATGTTAATCCCTAGACACTTTTGATGTGTGTATTTCACAACTTGGATTTCTCATATCCACAGTCATTTTTCAAAACCACAATTTGAAATGAAAAAGTATTTTAAATTATATTCCACTTACAGATATAGGTAGAAAACACGGATAAAATCTAACAAATCCTGATGTTCTATATAAACTTGCGATTTGAAGTGTACTTCCAAAGAGCAATATTTTTAATGGCCTCATCAGCGCCAACCCATTAATTAGGAAGATGGAAGCGAACGAATTAATCAATGCGCCATAACAAGGCAGTACTTCGCGTTATGAGAGTAAAAACCGGAATTATGGCTGAAAGCAAAAATACTTAGCTTATACGAGGGATTATAGAAAAAAAACACATTAAAAAGAAAAGCTTGGCATAAAGGAGTCGTTTTTAGGGTTCCGTGCCAAAGGCAAAAAACGGAACCCTTATAGATTCGTCATGTCTGTCTGTCTGTCTGTCTGTCTGTCCGTCTGTCTGTCCGTCCGTATGTCACAGCCATTTTTTTCCGAAAGTATAAGACCTATAATGTTGAAACTTGGTAAGTCGATGTATTCTGTGAACCGCATTAAGATTATCACACAATAATAAAAAAAAACAATAAATTTTGGGGGTAGAACTTACTTAGAACATACTTAGAACTGAAACTCAAAATTTTTTTTTTCATCAAACCCGTACGTGTGGGGTATCTATGGATAGGTCTTCGAAAATGATATTGAGGTTTCTAATATCATTTTTTTCTAAACTGAATTGCTTGCGCGAGAGACACTTCCAAAGTGGTAAAATGTGTGTCCCCCCCCTGTAACTTCTAAAATAATAGCATGATAAATCTAAAAAAAATATTGTACATTACCATGCAAACTTCCACCGAAAATTGGTTTGAACGAAATCTAGTAAGTAGTTTTTTTTCAATGCGTCATAAATCGTAAACTGCAATTTACCTTTCATTCAATCAACACAAATATAAAAATAAAATATATTATGTTACTTGCTGCTGCGGAACCCTTCATGGGCGAGTCCGACTCGCACTTGCCCGCTTTTTTAAAATATAGAAGCTCTTTATCGAAAAAATAAACAAATTTTAAAATTAGAATTCACTGAAAATAAGTTATGTTCAACTCTGGTTTTCCTTCATAACGCATTAAATAAATGCTGTTTTTAGTGAACGAAATCCTATTTTTAACCCCCGACCAAAAAGAGTGGTGTTATAAGTTTCACGTGTCTGTCTGTCTGTCTGTGGCTCCGTAGCTCGCCAACGGATGAAGCGATTCCAATTTAGTTTTTTTTTGTATGAAAGGTGAGTTACGTGCGAGTGTTCTTAGACATGTTTCATGAAAATCGGTTGAGTCGTCGAAAACTTATGGGGGTGAAAGTGGGGAAGAATAACAGAATGTCTGCAAAAATATCATTGGCATATGATTACTCGATTAAGTGCTTGAGTAGGGGGTTTTTAAAATTTAGAATTTTAGATTATTTGAATAGAGGTATAAACCAGGCGGTGGACTATTAAAAGCCATAAGTACCTAGATGTGATGTGATGAGAAATATGCTTATGTATGCCTGAAATTTCAGGGGCAACTATATTTCTCTCCAGCTTTAAGGTTTTTTGTATGGACCTCATACCGTCCACATGCCACTGTAACTCCTGTACACTAAGATCAACAGCAGTGACTCACGAACACACCGAGTTGACACTCGGGATGTCCCTGGAAATATTAAACTGTATTGGAACCCACAACGAAATTAATCAGAAGAAAACTAAAGGAGTTGGCAATATAAAATATTTTTTCGGACATAGTAAATCTTCCGGACATCTAACACACAACGCCATCTAGTCTCAAGCTAAGCAGAACTTGTATTATGGGTAGTAGGCAACTGATACAAATACATATATACTTTTTTTGTTGTAAATACATACATATTATACATAGAAAACACCCAAACTCCGAAACAAATATTTGTAGATCATACAAACATTTGGTACGACCCGGGAATCGAACCCAAGACCTCATGATCAGCAGTCGCACACGCCCACCGCGAGACCAACGAGGCAGTTTGGGTCCTAAGTCCAATAAAATATTTTGGGTCCTAAGTGATGATTTCTAAAATACGTATCGCGAAATCGCCTAGACACACGGAAAAGAGCTCGAGTAAAACCAGTACCAAAGAGTATATAAATCACTACGTTACAAGAGTCCGAACTTCCATACTATGAATGAAATGTCAAATTCAAATAAATGCTATTAATAGCTGCCAACATTGCAAAAACATTGCTTGACGTTTGACAAACGCATTACTACCAACATGAGCAACTCAATAGGGACGTGAATAATACCGAATATTGTCGATATCGATTACTAATGCATTAATTACGCCACCCGATTATTTATTTATTTTGTGTTTTTTTGAAATCACGGGTTTAAATGAAACATGAACAAATATTATTAATTATATTTTCATAATTCTTAAACAAGTATTTTACATACATGAGTAATTTGAGTTCTGAAAATAAAAATAAAAAATAAATCATGTGGTTCATTTTGGTCACAATTATTATGTTACGATTGATACGTAGGCAATAAAAGTGCAATTTACTAAGGCTTCACAGTATATTATCAGCTTGCAAATTATTCATTTCAAAGGAGCAGACAATGTGGCCTTTCTGTAACGAAAATAATGTAAGATTAGTCATATTAATTATAACAAATGATATCAAATTACTTATAAGAAATTTGTTCCTTTTTAAATTTATTATTGTTTAAAAATGATATAATAATATTATCTGACATCTCAACAAAGATGATTACAAATATTGTGTTAAATGTGTTTAACAATATCGATAGCAGCGGTACAACACTATTTTTAACACGTAATGAAAAATTAAACAATTTCATGTAATTACCGGCTAATGTTAGGCAACTGGAACATAATATTATGTAACAATAAAAGAGTATTTAAATTTACCTTACTTCATCGAAGGGAAATTTTGCCTTAGATGGACGTTTTTGATCCATTATACGACCAGCTCTTATACCGCATATTTGGCACATTTTGTAATGCATATTTAAATATTTACACAAAAAACTACAAATAAACACAAAACATACTATTAAACACAAAAAAATAATAAAATAACAATATTCTTAATAACTTATTCGAAAATTAACCTGCACGAATTCGTGCAGAATATCAACTTTCGCGGGGAATTAGCGAATGACATAGAGCTATCATAGACAAGATGGCGTCACGTTAGAGCGACAGAGAAGTAGATAATATTAGAGCGAGCAGGATATATTCGGCCATAAAATTTAGCACTCGTTTCATACATTTTAAGTTTTGTATGGAACTTACGTTAGGCTGACCAGTACATTCAGTGCAACCCTTCAATTTAGATAGATATTCCTTCTCAAACCACTCACCCCCCCCCCCCCCCCCACGGCCCGAACATTTTCAAACTTATTGTGGCAATAACTACTCACTAATGTTTATGACATCAATCATCATCATCATCAACAGCTTTTAATAGTCCACTGCTGGACTTAGCCATCTCATTAGAAGGAAGGCTTATTATATAGTACGAGTACCACGCTAACATTATTAATCTTCTTATATATAAAATTCTCGTGTCACAATGTTAGTTACCATACTCCTCTGAAACAGCTGGACCGATTTTTATGAAATTTGGTATGCATATCGGATAGGTCTGAGAATCGACCAACAGCTAGTAATAATATAATAATCAAGTTGCATACTTATTGACTAGACTAAAAGATGCAGCAGCATCACTAGGCCGCCATGGTGTGGGTCGCCGTGCTGCATTGTCTGCATTCGCAGTGAGTATGGTGACCACCACTCTTGGATTCTGCTTATGCTTTCCATCAGGCAGAGTAGAGTCATTTAGGCGGGCCGCACATAAAAAAAAAACTATTGAAGTACTATAAACTACTGTCTCGTTGGTTTAGCGATTAGCGTAAGCGACTACCAATCGAGTGGACTCGCATTCGATTCCCGGGGCAGACTGTTTGGTTTTTCCTACAAGAAATTCTTAATAGCAGCCCGGAGTATGCAAGATGGCGGTGTTTCCCGCCCGTGACTCGGAGAGCACATTAAGCCGTCGGTCCCGGTTGCCATGAACACCTATGACAATCGTTATTGGGAAGTCAGTGCCCTCAAATATACTGATAACTAGTTTAACCTTCGCATTCAGTTCACCCTCAGGCTTGTGGAGGTCCGATACCAGTCGCTCATTGAAAAAACTGATATTCAGAAAAACCGGTTGAACTAGTAGCCGACCCCAATTAAACTTGGGAATAATAAAGACTAGGAGGAAGAATAAGATTGAACTATTATGAGTAAAAATAACTTTAATATCTTATAGATCGAATATAAATATCTTAAAACAAGGAAAACTCATTTTATAACCCTTCTCCATAGTATTTTCCAGAGACAATATAATGTTTTTATTTAATAAAAGAGTTTTAGTAAGCAATATTGAAGACCCTTCTTGAAGGGGCGTGTAGGCGTGCCATCTTGAGAATTATTGTCTACTAGAATACAGAAACGACTTCTTATATTGTCAACGTGGGTGTTTTTAAACGGCATGAGAAACCATAAATAACCTTACAAGTTAGATGTAGTAAGTATGTCTCCGGTGACACATACCTACTTATTAGAAGCTTTTATTAACTTGCAATGTATGTATGTATGCTTGTATGTTCGGGTGGAATCTTGCAACTCAATTTTGAAGCAGATATCTTTAACCGATTTTGCTGAAATTTTGCAAGCATATGTATACAGCGTGACAATACAACTAAGCTGGAAGGTGGTCATAGGAACTCTGTAAAGAAACGTCGCAACATCATCGAGTTTGATCTCGTTTGATTCGTCTCTAGGCATTCTAGTAAACGCTTGTTTTTTAAATCTTTTTAATTTAATTTATTGTATTATACAGAAATATAAAGTTACATATTAGTTACAATAGTATCGTTCAAGTTACGATAGAAAAGATATACTGACGAAAAGTAGCGTAGTTTCGTGCGGTAACGCGTGTGTTTACTTAGAAGTAGCTGAGTTTTTTTTTTGTTTCAACAAGGCCGTGCGTTTTCTACCTTTTTTATTTGATCTGAGATTACATACTTATCCATACTAATATTATAAATTCAAAAGTAACTCTGTATGTGTGTCTATTACGCTTTTACAGTTAAACCGCTGAAACGGATTGGACCTTGGAGAAGAACCTAAGCTAATTTTTATCGCGATAACCCACATACACACGAGTGGAACCTCGGGCAATAGCTGGTTACAAATATTTTAGAACTAAAATTAGATCTTAACTTCTGCGTATTAAAAAAAACTATTAACTTTACAGATTATACTTTTAAACCTCTTCTCGAAAATAAGATAACAAAATATTAGTTCCTGTAAAAAGATTTTTGGGAACTCGTAAACACAGAGCAAAAAGTCAAATACAACAAAAATAGGAAGAAAACATTGAGGGTATCAATGTTTTCTTCCTATTTTTGTTGTATTTGACTTTTTGCTCTGTGTTTACGAGTTCCCAAAAATCAGTATCAAAAGTAGAATACACACAGCATACAGATACAGCGCGATATACTTTGTGAATGGCAGAATACAGACAATCATGACCAATGACTGCGGCGGCTCATATGTGACGTAGCATGATTCTTTCATGCTAAATATTAAACTACTAATTGTTACTAGAACTGTGTGTATGTGTGTGTTAATGGTTCAATTAAACCTTACCATACTTTGTGTGATCTATAAATTTGTTGTTCTCAGTGTTCCTTGTGTCTATTTTATTTACCTACTAGCTGATCCGGCAAAAGTTGTTTTGCCATAAAAAAAATTGGGGTATAAAATTGATGATGGTCAATTCTCGACCTACCCGATATGCACACCAAATTTCATAAAAAAAGGTCCAGCCGTTTCAGAGGACTATGGTAACCAACATTGTGACACGAGAATTTTGTATATAAGATGTTTAGACTTTACAAAAAAGTCTATGAGAATTATGCTGCTATGCTATGTCTAAATACTACCTCAAATTAGCCATATCCAATTCCCTTCGTGTATCCCAGACTTATAAAGGTGTGTATACGTTGATTTTATTTCAAATCCACCCCTCGGTACTTTCTGTTTGCTAATGTCTTTCAAAAGGATTTCGCGGCGTGTTTGGTTCCGCGAAATGGGAATTTGATTGTAAACCTTTTTTACGTCGATGTGTACAATATATACATGTGTAGTCGAATTTGAGATGTGTAGCGGATTGAGTGTGTAATTTTAATATGTAATAACAATAGATATAATTGTTCTCTATGTAGACACAAAATTTGGTATTGCTTTCTTGCAACTTTTTTCTTTTCAATATTTCGGACATCTAACTCACAACGCCATCTAGTGTGCCAAGCTAAGCAGAGTTTGTGTTATAGGTAATAGAGAACTGATACATCTATAAATATCATATAGGTTTATACTTTTTTTGTAAATACATAGATATCATACATAGAAAACACCCAAACTCCGAAACAAATATTTGCAGATCATTCAAACATTTAGTCCGACCCGGGAATCGAACCCGAGACCTCAAGCATAGCAGTCGCATATGCTACTGCCTTGGTGGCGTAGTGGTGGCGTAGTGGTAGCGACCACTACGCCACCACTACGCCACCAAGGCAGTGGGAATAATAGTCATAGTCCGTCCATACGTAAATGTTTGTGTATGTGTGAGGATAACAGTTTTATGTATAACTAGCGATCCGGCCCGGTTTCTCAAGAAAGTTTTTGAAATTCTCAGAATTCTTCTACTACAAAGTGCATGTATTACACATAAAAACCTTTGTCTTGAATCTCTCTATCTATTCCTGAAAACTGCATTAAAATCTGTTGAGTAAAAGAACTATGTAAAGATATAAATAACCATCTCATTTCGTGGAGGTCGGATTTACCTTCAGACCTTCAAGAAAAGAGCTTACTTCTTCTTAAAAAGCCGGCAACGCACTTGTGACGCTGGTGTTGAGGGTGTCCATGGGCGGTGGTATTCGCTTACCATCAGGCGATACGCCTGCTCGTTTGCCCCCTATCTCAAAAATAAAATGAAATGAGATTTCAATACATGCTAAAATGGAACAAAGATAATTTATGCAGCAATATGAAATACAACTTCCAAAATTTATTTGGTTTTCATAAATTTATAGCGAATCCAAAATCACTTCTATCTTTTTACTTGGGTAATTTAAAAAACCTATTCCGGTGTATGTCATTTCATATATATGTCGTCTATATCTATTATAATATGACCCCTGAAATTCGTGCAACCGATTTAATCATTCACCATGATGTGGGCTTCAATGAAAGTGGTAATATTATTTTTATCTTTTAGCAAGCTACAGACGCCATATTAAATAGTTCACGAAGTTAGCATGACGATCGAAGTTACAATTTTAACGCTAGCCACACATTTCATAGGTTCAGTGTTGGCACGCCGCCGGCGAAACGCACCAGTTGGAAGCTCACTAGAGCATAACCCTGAGTTCGTTGCGCACGATTGTCTGGACACACAGTGCCGGACTTGGATACGCAATCTGATATGTGAAATTTTACTTAACACTGGCTTTTGTCCGCGAATCCATCCGCGTGTATTTCGGTTATCGCGTAGAAGATTATATCCTTCCTCAAGAATCATAGTATCTCCATGCAAAATTAATTGAAATCGGTGCAGCTGTTTAACCGAGACCAACAGACAGACAGAGTTACTTTCGAATTTATAACATTAGTATAGTATGGATATAAAATAAAACTTATATACAAGTTTGAAAATGATCATTGCTGAGAAATGCAATGAAAAGTGTACCCTCCTCTTATGATATTTGGAGAACACGAGCAGACGGTTCAACTGACAGTAAGTGACAATCCCACCTATTGAGACTTGCAACTCAAGAGAAACACGTCCTCCCACCCTACAATTGGGAGAGATCGTGGTCTGCAGTATTCTTCCATAACCCTGGTACGCACACCTGATTTTATGGTGATTGGGATTCCTAACGTGGAACAAGCTAATAAAGCTTTTTGTAATGTAAGTACGCAGGGAGATTAAGGATCCGTAAACCTTATTTGCTCGATAATAACAACGAAAGAAGTCGGTTAAAAATAGTTGAAATTAACATTAATCATTCCAGTGGAACCGTCTTAATTCTGCTCTTTAGCATAGCTCTCCCATGGTGGAAGATTTAGGAAAACAAATATTCAGGGAAAAGCTGCCCTGAGTCCGTCCCCTCAAAATTATTGAAAATCCACTATTTGCCGCTCCAACGGATCCGTAGGAAATTGTTTCACGAGTGTGCACAAGGTGCATTTGCACTCTGCCTACCTGTCGATTTCCAAACTAAGGCTTGGAGCTCCGACTTTGAAATAAACCCCTCGAAATGGAAAATCAAAGGAAGGCCATGAATTGATAAAGAAGCTTTTAGGGTTATGAAATAAGAACTTTCACATCACACTAATATATAAAGGCGAAAGTTCGTGAGTGTGTATGTTTTTCACGAAAAACTACTGAACGGATTTGGATGAAACTTTACAGTCATATAGCTTATACATCAGAATAACACATAACTGACATACACGTAGGCGGAGCCGCGGGCAACAGCTAGTCTTATATATAAAAATGAATTGCTGTTCGTTTGTCTGGCTAAAACTCGAAAACCGCCGGGCCGATTTAGCAGATTTTTTTTATTTATTTTTTATTAAAGGGCTTTGTCGCTGTGCGACCACATCGCCCATTTAGCTGATTTAGGTTTTGAAATGTTTGTCGTGGTTCAGGGAAGGTTTAAACGGTGAGAAAATATGGAAAAATTGCGGGGAAGATAATAAAAACAACAATTTCCTTTTAAAAACTGTTCTACCAACTTTCCTGTCAAACTTTTGACTGTCAACTTGAAGCACTTATTAAATTAAGGGTTTTAAATATACACCATATACACTATTACACGAGTCAAATTAAGGGTTTTAAATAGACACCACAAATTATTTATATATTATTATCGCGTATTTTAATATTATTATTTTGATGGTTGTTATTGTTGGTTCATCCAGAAATTTTTGTCATTATATTGACATATTTTGATGGTTGTCACTTTTTAGAATGCAAATAAAAAAGTATTATGCCATATCCATAGAGGTCATATCACAAACAAAATAAGATAACGCTGTTCTGTTGGAATGCGAAAAAATTATTGATGTCAATCGTCTGTCGAACGTTAGACGAAAGATTATAAATACAGGCTATTTTTTGCACATACGACATATAAAGAACCTGTCATTCTATTACCGTTATTAAAAACTTGGCAGGTAGTAGAGCCACGCTGATTTCAGCACGAACGGGCCGGCTCGACCGGGGCGGTACTACCCTCGCACAGAAAATCAACGTAAAATGACAGCGTTTGTGCTGTCGTGTTTCGTTGGTGAGTGCGAGACCGGAGGCCCAATTAGTCTAGTCAACAAGTTCCATACTTGTTGACTAGACTAAAAGATGCACAAGCATCACTAGGCCGCCATAGTGTGGGTCGCCATACTGCATTGTTGTATTCGCAATGAGTATGGTGGCCACCACTCGTGGATTCTGCTTATGCTTTCCATCAGGCAGAGTAGAGTCATTTTGGCAGGCCAAACATAAAAAAAAAAAAAAAAAAAAAAAACTTCTATCATCATTTTTGTCAGTGTGTGAGAATTTTATTTACTACTAGCTGATCTGGCAAACGTTGCTTTGCCATAAAAAAAATTGGGGTATAAAATTGATGATGGTCAATTCTCGACCTACCCGATATGCACACCAAATTTCATAAAAATCGGTCCAGCCGTTTCAGAGGAGTATGGTAACTAACATTATGTCACGAAAATTTTATATAATAAGATTATTGTTTGAAAATGCCAAGGCAAAGACGAACTGACATAGGTCGTCGAAGTCAATCAGATGTGCGACGAGCTACCTCACGTGCAATCCGCACTGATGACCAGCGAGAGACAGATAATGATAACATTCGTATTCCTATGGCAGAATTGCGTTCTACAGTGAATAATGGCGGCTCCGTCCACTTAGATCCCCTGCATAAATCCCCTGGGGGATCCATGTGGAAATTTCATCCACACTGATCCCTTAGGGGATCTATTTGGATTTCAATTCCATTTTGATCCCCCAAGGGTTTCATTTGGAAGATTTTCATCCACTTCGATCCCCTGCTTAAACCGATAAGGGATTTATCTGTATTTTTTATCCACATCGATCTCCAATGGAATCTTTTAGAATTTTCTCTACATTTCAATTATTAATTTAGAAGTTTTTCATAACAAAAGTTCCACAAATATTCATACTTTTATACGATTTAAAATATTTATTTAATGAATGGATTTAATACTAGGATTTTTAATGAGTTTTAAGTTATGTAGGTAATCTTTGGTGGTGAAACGTATTAATAGGTATGGTAATAAACCTATATACTATATAGGCCATAAATAGCTATGCCACACAAAAAAAAAACCCCATATCGGTTTAAGTAGGGGATAGAAGTGGACGAAAATCTTCCAAATGAATCCACTAGGGATCAAAATGGAATCGAAATCCAAATAAATTCCCTTGGGGATCAGTGTGGACGAAATTTTTACATGGATCCCCCAGGGGATCTAAGCAGGGGATCAAATGGACGGAGCCGCTTAGAATGGAACCAGTTCGGGCACACCAAACACAACAACAGCGAGCACGACGCAATGAAATCGAGCGATACCGCAGAAACAGTTCCTGCGAACCTGGAACGAGTAGCATTCCACTGCAATACGGAAGTAGATTATTGTGCCGACAATTCCGTGACAATTGGGGAAATAAAAATTATTTGTAAATATTGTAAAGCGTTAAAATACATTTGTATCACAAATAATAATTTAACAAGATAATTGCCGATATAAGGACAATTTATCACTGACTCTGGGAGCACTGTTGCCACTTCCAGATGTGGACCACCAGTTTTTACAAATTTATTTTATGGGCAATCAAGATGCGGAAGTTGAAAGGCGTTGTGCTCATAATCCAACAGTGAAACGAACCATTGTAAAGAACTGCAAACGTTTCTTCATCAGAACAATAATTTAGTCAAAATGTTCAAAATGGCCTTAGATCGTATGCCATCGGACAGCCATAATATTGTAATCAGAGCTGACAAAACACCTGCTGGTGAGCATGCAAGGAGGTTTAATTCACCGACAATCGACGAAGTGGCTATTGTCGTTGTTGGAGAAATTTGCAGTCTAGAGATATTATGCTTCATCGTCTGAACAATGAATTGAATCGTGTCTCTGAAACGCATAGGTCTTATGACGCGTTACAATATCCATTAATCTTCTGGCAGGGAGTAGATGGATATTATTTTAATATCAAAATGGTTAATCAAGTAAATGTAATGATATTAGATAATATTTT
Organism: Diaphora mendica; assembly: GCA_949125395.1. Lineage (NCBI taxonomy): Eukaryota > Metazoa > Arthropoda > Insecta > Lepidoptera > Erebidae > Diaphora > Diaphora mendica. Next base: position 22,631,804 of record OX421326.1, read on the forward strand.
AAAATTCAGTATCAACATATCTATTTATATAAAAATGTATCGCCGAAATGTATGTACGCGCATAACTTCCGATCGGCTGCACCAAATTAAATAATTCTTTTTTTATGTGTTCCTTATTGTTAGGACAAGGTTTGCGTATAAGAAAAATTAAAAGATAGTGGGAAAAGTCTTTTTTTTGTCCACGACGGGAAGCTGAGACAGATATGTAAATATGGCGGTACGAAGTTCTCCGGGTCAGCTAGTACATAAATAAAAAAGAAAGCTACATGTATCTACTTTAAACGAAAAAGTACATACAAATAAAACACGTTTCTCGAAAATAAATGTTAACCAGATGCAAACTGCAAAATGAGTTAATTAAAACGTTGAGTACGTTTATAAAGGGAATTAACGATACAAATTGAGCAACGGGAGCAAATAAGTGCATTACATCGCAATAGGGTTGGGACTGAGCGATTACTTTACCAAAAATAATCGATGCAAATAGCTAACTTTTTTCTCCATCTGTACCATAGATATTAGTTGTAAAAAAGTAATTATTATACATAACAAGTAAAATTTTAACAAAAATATAAATCGACTTCAAGGTTCGCCTCGATTTCTCTTGGATGCCATCATCAGATCGTAGTGTCCTTAACATGGCACTACCGTTGGGATATCTCCTTCCATTAAAAAAAGAATCATCAAAATCGGTTCATACACGACAAAGTTATCCGCGAAAACATATAAAACAAAAAATACGGTCGAATTGAGAACCTCCTCATTTTTTGAAGACGGTCAAAAAGTAATATTAAAGATTTAAGTATCACCTATCCTATTTTTTATATCAACAGCCTCTAACAGTCCACTGCTGGATATAAAGCTCTCCTTAACAAAGAAGTTTTGATCTACCATACTACGCTCGCCTACGGGTTGGTAAAGGGTTTATTTAAAGTTTTCCTATTCTTTGTAGTGATGTTTTTCTGCATATTTTGCTTCCTTAGTCGGCTCTTACTTACACCCACGGGTACGATAATAGTGGTGATCACAGAAAAGAGCAAAGGAATAAACTTATAAGTGGTATCGTGCGGCAAGTGCAAGACACACTTTATCGCTTAGACGCACACATGTTAAATCTTGCAAAGGATGTAATGAAATTATATTCATTACATCCTTTGGACGAATTAGGATAGACTTCGTTATGTATGTATAATAATATTGAACGTTAATGTGTGCGTCTAGGCGACAAAGTGTGTCTTGCACTTGCTGCTTGAGACCATTTCTAAGTATATTTATTTGTTCTGTGGTGGTGACACTTCGTATTCTTAACCTGTCTTTATTCCTCAGTAAACTCCAAACTTTCCTGCGTGCATTCCTAAAAAGCCTGTTTGGGTATCTTTTAATAACTAAGCAGGAACTTTATAGTTGACAAAACGTAGATGTTTTATTTGCAAACGGTGAGTGCAAAGACCGATGGCCCAAATAGTCTAGTCAACAAGCTCCATACTTATTGACTAGACTAAAAGATGCAGAAGCATCACTAGGCCGCCATGGTGTGGGTCCCCATGCTGCATTGTCTGCATTCGCAATGAGTATGGTGACCACCACTCTTGGATTCTGCTTATGCTTTACATCAGGCAGAGTAGTCATTTTGGCTGGCCATACATTAAACAACATTAATGGACATCGACTGAATACTCGTAGAACGGAATTAATTTTTTATTTACTCATCTTAAAGTTCCCAACAACATTATAATCTTTGGTTTACTACAAAAGATAGCAGCAGAAGCCGAATGTTCATTCAGATGGTTACCAGTTTCTAGCATTCGATTCCAGGTGAAATATCAGTGGCAAATAGTCTGGTTTGTTTGAATTGAAATTCAGTACTACTATTCAGTATTTCCAGGGATCAATTAGAATCAGTCACCTCAAATCGAAAATTTAACCGAAATAATATAAACAGGCAACTGATATCACACGGAAAATCAGCACGCTGAAGTGGAAGTGGGCTGGCCGGGGCGACGTACACTTGTGCCGTATGTCGCGTCACATAATCAGATAGTTTTCCAGCAGACCATACCCGCGCCAGTGCGGGTAGGTGCTGGGAGGGGTCCGGATGTGGACATAACAGCAGTTCCCAGATCCCTCCCATTTCATGCGCAGAGTGGCACACCGTGTGGTTTTAGTCGGCCCGATTCCGACACACCGCCCCGCCGCAAATCCTGGTGGGGTGACGGCCCGTGGGGGTTTCCACACTTAAAAAAAGTCCTTCGTTCAGCAGTGGACAGCAGCAGACTGAGGTATATTATTTAGGCAAGTTTTTGAATTAACTGCTGGTGAATGACAAACTAGTATGCAAATGCAACCATAAAAAGGCTTAATGTGTCAGTACTAAAAATTTTGCTATTGTACATTACACGTACAAAATTAACGAACGATATTTATTAAATGGGAAGTCTTTTAAAAAAAATCGGCCAAGTGTGATTCAGACTGGCGCATGAAGGGTTGGGACACTTGGGACTAAACCCGCCCAAACGCCCACCACTGTAACTCCTGTAAACCAGGATCAACAGCAGTGGCACACGAACACACCGAGCTATGACACTCGGGAAGTCCCAGGAAAAATTAAACTGAGCAACGGATTATGATGCGGGTTTCTTTAATAGATAGAGTGATTCAAGAGGGAGGTTTTCATATATAATAAATGCATAATATAGTATGGAAACACTGTTAATTTTCGAGGTTTCTTATGTGATGTAGCAAATGAACACCTTTTTTTTCGCTTACATTGCAAACGCTGGTTACACCCTATGAGATAGATCAAAATAATGTACTACCTCAAAAGGTCTACAAAATAAGTCCGCGACGGTATATGTCTATCTCTTAGGGATAACCTTCAAGAACCTTTTTTTATTCCTTTCTTTTTACGAGAAATAATGGCTTATTTACGAAGCGATTTTTATCAATACAGAATGAATCCTTATACAATTAAATAAATTAAATACATTGTGCATTTAATATAGATCAAAATGGCCCTTTACAGTTTACATGAATTTAAATGAATATATTCGAAAATATTACAGATTTAAAATGCACGAATCGTGTCGTCGGCGGGGGCATCTGAAATCCACCCGTGCGAAGCCGGGGCGGATAGCTAGTTATATTATAAACTGACACTGATCAAACAAAACTATTTTTTTTAAAGACCACTCCTGCATTACCAATACACACCCTGTGACACTGGGGACGTTACAAACATACATGAAACGGACACAAAGGACACCTAGACTCAGAACAACAATTTATGGAGCATAGAAAGTGTTGTCCCGTGTGGGATTTGAACTCACAATACTTGGCACTGTAGAAAGCGGCGTGGTGACAGGATAAGATCAATACAGTGTTAATCACGAATCTATGAGATTTGTTAAGACCCTAAGCTACTCTTAGGGTGGAAGACAGAGCTCAGCTTTCGGTTGGTTCTAAAAAGCAATTTTATCTTCATCAGAACAGCTCTTGTTTAGACCTCTGCAAGAGATCAAAGCTTATGTTGTTTACGTTTCATATTACGCAAGGAAAAAAATAACATAAGAAAGATTCTTAATTAAAAAATAAATCAAATTACTAGGTTAAACAAAGAAAACATAAAGTGAACAATAAAAGGAAAACGGAAGTCAAAATAAATTAAAATATCGCAGACACGCGAGAACTCGATCGCTAAAATGTTGTCACAATTAAAAATTCAGTCACAATCCCCACCTGGCAACACTCCAAGCGTTGAAAGCTGGCCACCCCGTCGACGCCGAAATAAAAATTAATTATCATTGTCCAGTTTCAGTGAGCTTTATTTTACAATACTAGTTGTTTCTACGAGTTCACTTGCGATTCTATCAAAACTACCTACGGGACTACTACGGGAAAAGTTTCTGATACAGAAATAAAGTCGTTGCAAATTTGAATTCTATTGCAGTGGTTTAGGTAACAATTTTAAATATTATTTTTTTTAACTTTCTGTTACTGTATTAAATATCAAATATTTTTTGCGTTTATTAATTTGTTCCAAGTACTCTACGTATGTAAATTTACTTAATAATCCAATCACAGTCCCGTTATGTGCTATCGATATTTGATTTGAAAACTTCGTTATTCAATTAGTTTCTGGGAAAGAAATTCATTAAAAAAATTAAGCAGGATTACCTACTTATTACGTTTTAGTATAGGTCCAAAGAGTTCAGAAGTGATCACCACGTACCGGAAAACGGAGCGTGGTTAGCCCTCTTTAAATTGGTCCGATAACCTGGAGATCGGAAAACTGTTGATTGCGTGCGGCAAGAGGACCAGTCGTTATGGAGAACTTAGGAGGGGCTTCCTTCAATATCCAGCGGTAGACGTCTTTCGGCTGAGATCACGATAATATTGATTCAAGAGATCAGTATTAAACAGACAAAAGTTTGTCGAACCAGTTATATTTTGTGTTTCTAATAATCATTGGATCAGAGCCTAAACTTTATGAGGTTATAGGGGGTAATCTCTGGATCCCGACCTGTCGGACGCCCAATTCGGATTCCGAGAGGGGCGTTCGACGGTCGATGCCGTGATGCGCCTTAGGGCCGTGACCGAAGAGGCAGTGAGCTGTGGCGGCGTGGTGTTGGCGGTGTCCTTGGACATCGCCAACGCCTTCAATAGTCTGCCATTTAGCTGCATCAGGGAAGCACTCCATTACCACGGGGTGCCAGAGTACCTGAGGCGGCTAGTGGCAGACTATTTAGAGGAGCGTACCGTCGTGTACGAGGACCGAGAGGGCGTCTTGAGACGGCGACCCATGTCGTGCGGCGTTCCGCAGGGGTCTGTCCTTGGACCACTCCTGTGGAACGTGGGATACGACTGGGTCCTACGAGGTCGTCTCCCCCCGGGCTGGGCGTAATTTGTTACGCTGATGACACTCTTGTCACAGCCCGGGGGGCGAACTTCCAAGAGGCGGTGCGCCTGGCCACCTGGGGTGTTTCTCTGGTGGTTGGGCGCATCGAGGCGCTGGGCTTACGGGTGTCTCTGGACAAGACGGAGGCCTAACTATTTCATGGGCCCCGTCGTGGTCCGCCCCCCGGCGCCTCCATAGTGGTCAACTCGGTCCTCGTACCGGTTCGGGCCCAGATGAGGTATCTGGGTCTGATCCTCGACGGTAGGTGGCTCTTCGACGAGCACTTCCGACAGCTTGGTCCGAAGCTGGTCGGCGCTGCCTCCGCCCTTGGGCGACTTTTGCCCTATTGGGGTGAAGCCAGCGTCGCAACGAGCCTCCTATACACGGGGGTTGTCCGGTCGATGGCGCTGTATGGCGCACCGGTGTGGGTGGCGGCTCTGACTGCCCTAAATAAGGCTCGCCTCTGGCGGCCTCAGAGGGTATTGGCAGTCAGAGCCATACGCGGATACCGCACGGTGTCGACCGAGGCGGCGTGCGCCTTGGCCGGAACACCCCCGTGGGATTTGGAGGCGGAAGTGCTCGCCGAAGTTTATCGACGGGTGGCTGAATATCGGGCGGAGTATGGCTATCGCCCTCCGCCCGAAGAGGTACGCGAGTGGCGTGAAGCCGCCCGTCGAGCCACTATGGCTAGATGGTCGTTCCGGCTGGAGACTCCACGCGCTGGCTTTGCCGCCGTGGAGGCTCTCCAGCCCGTCATCCTCGAGTGGGCAGGGCGGCAGCACGGGACCCTTTCCTTCCGACTGACACAGGTCCTTTCCGGGCACGGTTGCTTCGGGAAGTACCTGCACTCGGTCACCAGGAGGGAACTGAGTCCCGCCTGCCACCACTGCGACTGCAGTGAGGACTCGGCCCAGCATACGCTGGCGATCTGCCCCGCATGGGCGTCGCAGCGCCGGGCCCTCACTGCAGTCATCGGAGGAGATCTCTCGCTACCGGCCGTCATACGCTAAATGGCCGGTAGCGATAGCAGTTTTACCGCGGTCGCAGCCTTCTGCGAAGATGTCATCTCGCGGAAGGAGGTGGCGGAGAAGGCCCACTCGGACCCAATCCGCCGCCGGCGAACCGGGCGACGGAGGTGCGCCTATCAGCGCCTCATGCCGCCCTGAGTGTGGCCGCGGATGGTCGGGACGGGCTTTCCTTCCATCCGCTCTAGTGGCCGCCCGCGAGGAGGTGACGTTACGCGTGTGCCGTACGTCGCCTAAATTGAGATTGTAACAGCTGACGGTGCCCGCTTTTGTGCGGGCAAGCGCTGGGAGGGGTCCGGACGTGTTAATAACTGCAGTTCCCGGATTCCTCCCTTCACAGGCGCAGAGGGCACACCGTGTGGTTTTAGTCGGTTCGAGTCCGACACACCGCCCCGCCGCAAGCCCCGGTGGGGTGACGGTCCGAGGGTTTTTCCACACGTTAAAAAAAAAAAGGGTAATCTCTGGATCTACTGAACCGATTTTGAATATTCTTTTACCAATAGAAATCCAGGCTATTTGTGAGTGTAATAGGCTGTATATTAACCCCAAAAGTTATGACCACGAAATCCGACAGACATGCGGGCGGAGCCGTGAGCAAAAGCTATTTTTCACCGACTCCAAAAGAGGTTCTCAATTCGATTGTGTTTTTGTTTAGTATAAAATTCAAAGGTAACGTTGTATTGTATATAGATATGCCGATAAGACCACGAACTGTACATAATTTCTTCGACAGGGCTTATAATCATGTCGAATTGAAATAAAAAGAATATAACCCTGCCAAATTGTAATTGTTCCGTCCAGTAAAATCTTGTGGAGAATTATGGTACATTCTCAACTTAAGAATATTTGTACGGATTTCCTGTGCATAGTCCAAACTAGCAACATTAGCTGAGAACGTAATAAAGTCCAAAGTGAATAATAGTTTAAGCTAAGCTGAGACAATGGGTCGGTTTGCTAGCTCTTGAGAGCTTCCGAAACTAACTAGCAAATGGAGTTTATTGTGGTTATTGCACTTTATATGTATAGTAGCTAACCAGGCGAACTTCGTACCGCCATATTTACTTACCTGTCTCAGCTTCCCGTCGCGGACAAAAAAAAAGACTTTTCCCGTTATCTTTTAATTTTTCTTGTACACAATCATTGTCCTAACAATAACAAATACATAAAAACAAGAATTATTTTATGTAGTGCAGCCGATCGGAAATTATGCATGCGTCTATGTTACATTTATCTGCCTCGGTGGCGCAATGGTAGCATAAGCGACTGCTGTTCTTGAGGTCTCGGGTTCGATTCCCGGGTCGGACCAAATGTTTGTATGAACTGCAAATATTTGTTTCGGAGTTTGGGTGTTTTCTATATATAATATAGATTTTCCGCAAAGTAACGCCTGATTTTTTTTTTTTTTTTATATTTGGCCCGCCAAAATGACTCTACGCTGCCTGATGGAAAGCATAAGCAAAATCCAAGAGTGGTGGTCACCATGCTCACTGCAAATGCAGACAATGCAGCATGGCGACCCACACCATGGCGGCCTAGTGATGCTGCTGCATCTTTTAGTCTAGTCAACAAGTATGGAACTTGTTGACTAGACTAATTGGGCCTCCGGTCTCGCACTCACCAACGAAACACGACAGCACGCTGTCATTTTACGTTGGTTTTCTGTGCGAGGGTAGTACCGCCCCGGTCGAGCCGGCCCGTTCGTGCTCAAATCAGCGTGATTGATGATTGATTCCATAACTTATATTTAATATGTATGTATTTACAAAAAAAAGTATATATATGTAATTATATCAGTTGTCTAGTACCCATAATACAAGCTCTGCTTAGTTTGGGACTAGATGGCGTTGTGTGTTGGATGTCCAAAATATTTATTTATTATTTATTATTATTTCAGCTATTCATTTTTATTTTATACACACATCAAAAGTGTCTAGGGATCAACATATGTTTTTGCAATAACTTTTCTCCTGATTGATACTAATTAAAATTTTCTTTAAGGATTCATCAAATAAAGTGTTTTCGTTTGTCACAGTAACGATAAACCAAGTCACCTTTGCATTAGTAAAGAAATTTGCCATTTTCCTAATAAAGGGATTTTTGACATTTGAACCACTAACATTAAAGTTCGATAAAAAGACTGAAATAACAGTTTTCTTTAAAATTTTATTAGGTAACTTAAACAATTAATAATCCGTGTTTCTACCGCGAACACTAACAACACAAGAACATCGGTTTGGCATACTCAAAATGAGTTCATCCAAATCACGCTGTGGAATGGCCGCCCATGTTCGTTGCAACAACAAAAAAAGGTCTTCTTGCGACTGGATACCCTCCATATTCGGCAGAGCTCTTCTCTGTAGCATATCCCATGCATGCTCAATCGGGTTCAAGTCTGGCGACTGAGCAGGCCAGGGCAGGACATTGATGTTAGCTGCGGCGAGAGTCTGTCTTACAACTCTTGCGGTGTGCGGTCGTGCATTATCATGCATTAACTGAAATAAGGGACCGATTTGCACTTGTAGAGGAACGATGACGTCTGATACAATCGTCTCAGCATAAATTTGAGCGTTGAGGTTGCCTCTGATCCAAATCAACTCAGTTCTTCCGCCGATCCAAATACCCGCCCATACCATGATGGTTCCACCACTATAAGGATGGACTTCCTGGCAGGATTTTAATCGCTGTTGGCGTCCAGGGGTTCTCCAGTGTCGTATACGTCTTGTATCCGGTCTCATACCAAAACGAGACTCATCAGAAAAGCACACGAAACGCCATTGTTCTTCTGCCCAATTTCTGTGTTCAAGAGCCCATTGATATCAAATCCTACGATTGTGCATTGCTATAGGTGGTACCCGTAGCGGTCTTCGGGAATGAACGTTCACTTCATGCAAGCGGTTTCTGACTGTTTGGTCGCTAATTAAGTTCCCTGAAGAGTGATGAAGCCTCACGGCTAACATCATGGCGGTTATTGTTGGAGCTCTTCGAGTTAAGATTTGAATGTATCGGTCTTGTCTCCGTGTGGTGCAGCGATACCGTCCTCTATGGCGCTCAGCCACGGTACCAGTGCTTCGGTAACGTGTCCAAAGTCGACTGATAACACTCTGACTTGTATTCAGAGCTAAAGCCACAGTACGTTGCCGGGAACCAGCTTCTATCATTCCCACGGCTCTGAGCATTTCTTCCCTGCTTAAATGACGTCGCCGCTCCATAATAACGTTGGTTTTAATCAGTAGTAGGGAAACAGTAGCACTAATAATGTCTTCAATGCGTTGTATGTTTTTATAGGGAAAATATTGACAGCTGATTTTCATCTTTTACTCGAATTTGATTGACAGTTCCTGATTCAAATTATGAAATGCACCAAAAAGGATCCATATAAGTTTATAAAATCATAAATTTATTACAAAGCCACATCTCAATCTCAAGAAATCCGCATAAAAATGCTTGATCCCTAGACACTTTTGATGTGTGTATGTGTGTGTGGCGACTTCCACATACAGCTCAACAGAAATATACTACAGCGCCATCTACCGAAGTTACACTGAACTACGGAGTAACGAAGCCAACTAAGAAACTACCAATCCTGAATCGCGCAGTGAAAGTTCGCGCGTCAATTAAGATACATACAACATCCCAACATCAATCGTTGGGCAGTTGACCCGCCAGGCATGATCACCTCGCCTAGTCGGAGGATCCTCCTTTTGTGTTGGTGGGACATGACACACCTGTCCCCCACATATAGATTACTAGCTTGTGCCCGCGACCGTATGTATGTCGTTTATCGCGGCAAAGAATAACCGATGTCCTTCCTCAAGAAGCAAAGTATCTCCAAGTCAAATTTCATTGAAATCGGTGCAGCCCCTTAGCCGTGAAAGCGTAACATATAGACATACAGAGTTACTATTGAATTTGTAATATTACAGCATGGATAAAGTATAATATTTGTTGACAGGGTTGCATAAAAAAATTAACAAAATAAAAACCGACTTCAAGGTTCGTCTCGATTTCTCTTGGATACCATCATCAGATCTTATATCATGGTACCAACGTTGGGATATCTCATTTCCATTAAAAATAGAATCATCAAAATCGGTCCATAAAAGACGAAGTTATCCGAGAACATACATAAAAAAACATCACTACATAGAATAAAACAAAGTCGCTTATTCTGTCCCTATATCCCTTAAAACTACACAACGGATTTTGATGCGGGTTTCTTTAATAGATAGAGTGATTCAAGAGGAAGGTTTTTATGTATAAAAAATGCATAATATAGTATGAAAACACTGTTAATTTTCGAGGTTTCTAATGTGATGTAGCAAATAAACACATTTTTTTGCGCTTACATTGCAAACGCTGGTTGCACCCTACGAGATAGATCAAAATAATGTACTAGAGTATTGTACACCTTAAAAAGTACTACAAAAAAGTCCAAAGACGGTATATGTCTATCTCTTAGGGATAACCCACAACAACCATTTTTTATTCCTTTCTTTTTACGAGAAATAATGGCTTATTTACGAAGCGATTTTAAGCAATAAAAAATTAATCCTTATACAATTAAGTAAATTAAATACATTGTGCATTTAATATAGATCAAAATGGCCCTTTACAGTATCTAATTTAAATGAATATATTCGAAGATATTACAGATTTAAAATGCACGAATCGTGTCGTCGGCGGGGGCATCTGAAATACACCCGTGCAAAGCCGGGGCGGGTCGCTAGTATATTATATAAATATACGGTCGAATTGAGAATCTCCTCCTTTTTTGAAGTCGATTAAAAATCAGTGCTAAGCAATTCTTCACCGTATCGTGACGAATAAAAAATACGGACTGTCACCACTCCTATTTAGATAGATAGATAGAAAACTCTTTATTTGTACACCATAATATTACACAGTTACAATTACCACTCCTATTTACCTCATGGGTGGTGTAAAAGGCGACTTAGGAAGCTATTTAGCTGAGCATTTACGCAGGATAGCTAACAGCGCTGCAAAAAGAAGGGAATCTTGACACAACCGTGTTAAACGGAGAAAAATAACCGTGGGAGATGAATTAATCACAGAAAACCGGTTTGAAATAGCGCTTGCGCTGTGATTCACCGAGTGAGTGAGGATACCGGAGGCACATACCCCAACCCTTCTCCTATGCAATTTCCCAAAGGCCGGCAACGCACTTGTGACGCCTCTGGTGTTGCGAGTGTCCATGGGCGGCGGTAATAGCTTACAATCAGGCGATACGTCTGCAAAAAATATTTTGCTGCGCAATTGCGCAGGATATCTAACAGCTCTAAAGAAGGAAACTTGACACAAAATCTATGTCACCCTCTCTGGCCAGCTTGGTATATAAGGGCGAAATCTCCTTTTGAAGGAGAGACCTATGTCCATAAATGAAGAGACTTTTGATGATGATGATGACTCGACACTCCAGCTACCAAAACGTCTGATTCAATCCGACAAACCTACAAACCTTTCCAATATTAAATTGTCACTAAATAAAACGATACCTTATTCAGAGTTAATTCCTTTATGGCGGTAAAATCCGCCATTATGATGGACTATATGCGCTGATCACAAACCCAGTATGGCATGATAATGATCGTATTTTGTTAAAGTAATTAATAGTAATGAATGTTTAAATTGTATTTTATTTAAATGTACACTTATGAAACAAAGTTTTTATAAAATTGTAATAGTATCCTTTTTTACATGCATGAAATAAAAAGGCTTTTTTATTTTTATTATATTTAATTATCGTTTGGTGGTAGGGCACCAAACACAATATATCTTTAACAGATTTCACTTAAAAAGCCAATAATTGGGGAGTAATTATATCTCTTCTCAAAGTATAGGTGCCATTTTGTTATGTGGTTACGTCATTTGTGCGTCATTTTTCTTCTACATGACGCATACGAAAAAGGTTCGGCAGTTAAAAATAATGTACTAAAAGCTAAAAATAATTCATTTATTCATAATACAAGCTTAGTTTGGAACTAGATGGCGTTGTGTGTTATATATCCGAAATATTTATTTATCTATACATACATATACCTACTACATACGGTTGACGTATTCGACTGCCGATCAAGAGGTCTCGGGTTCGAATCCCGAGTCGAACCAAAACTGTTATTGAGTTTTTCTGCCTATAGAAATATTTAATATCAGCTCGAAGTTTGGAAATTGTGGTCTTAGACCCGGTGCCTCGGAGACCACGTGAAGCTGTCGGGTCTGCGCCTGATCTCTACCCGGTCGTGGCAGATAACCGTCCCATCGGACTATGAGAGAGAGGGAACAGAGAGTGCACCTGTGATTGCGCACACACTTGTGCACTATAATATCTGCTGCGTAGTTGGCTGGTCTCCCTTAATACTGCCCGCTATAGCCGTAATCGGCTAGGAGAACATCACATAATACATGTTATCATCTTAGTAATGTAACTTTAGTTGATGAATTTTATAACCTTTTTATTTTATTACCCAAAAACGTTGGAGCGGCTTTGGGTAAAATGCGCACAGGCTGTTTAAGACTAGAATTGGCATACAGTGTAGGTGCAGGGCTTTTAAAGAGAATATTATTTTGTTTGTAGTGAAAAGCAACTCTAATTTCAAAGCTTATTCCAATCCTTATTTTTCCCGGAGAAATCTACTTTGTCTAAGCGATAGAAAGTGTTTACCTTATGTTGTTTTTCTCATAGCTTCGTCTCCGATAACCGATTACGTATGTAAACGCAATGTAAACGCTAGCGAAGCGACGAAAAAGTTAGTAGGTACACCTTCACGAATAAAACTTTTACTATATGTATATAAATGAGAAAGAAAAAACATTACCCCAACACATATTTATGTACCTATTGAAGGAATTATTTTAATAAATGGTATTGAATATGCAGCCAGCAGTGACTGAGCATCGTCGCAAAATGTATTTAGCGCTATCTACACAAATATATCTAAACTATCACATTGTTCAAGCCGAGAGTAACCTTGATTAGTGAGTTGCAAATTAGTTTCATATAATTTTAATAGATGGCACTGTTATAAAAAGTACAGACATTGTTAAAAAATTATTTGTTTGCATGCGACTTCATTTATCAAAGTGTGTAAGTATATGTTTCACTAAACACCTAGCATCTGTTAGTAGTCTCTTTAGTTAGTATCTCTAGTACCTAGAATCTGTTTGAAGTCGGTGCCAAGTGACTATCGCTTAGACTTTTGTAATTGTTCGTTTGTATTCTTTTTGGCTTAGCACCGACTTCAAACAGATTTTAGGTACCTAGCACACATTATAATTTGTGCATATATAATACATTTTACACAATAAATAAAACATTTTTTCAAGAAATAGGTATTTTTTCTGTGCTAGGTACCTAAAATCTGTTTGAAGTCGGTGCTAAGCCAAAAAGAATACAAACGAACAATTAAAAAAGTCTAAGCGATAGTCACTTGGCATGGCACCGACTTCAAACAGATTCTAGGACACACAGAATCCTAGCACACATTATAATACTACTATTTAAATGAATTAAGAATTAGGTATAGGTAATTTATGAAGAACCAGTTTATTTTACGCTTTTAAGTGTTTTTTTGGCAGAGAGTTTTCGTTGGATGTTTTTAGGAAGTCGGTTTTTTTTTATATAAAAAGTTTTAATTGTAACGATTAGACAATGGAAAGGCACATGTATCAGGTTATTAATGTGCCAATAAGTAAACAAAGTAAAGCGTTCATTTGAATAATAGATAGTGAAATCATATCACTATTCTAAGCACGCATATTGTTATTTTAATGCATGTTATTGCAATAGATACCATAATGGTATGGAATGAAACTAGCTGCAGTTGTATTGAACCATAGACAACTTATTAGTATTAGATCACATAACGGTCGAAATTTTCGACCACCTTATAGAACATGTTATTCAAATATCATGTTCTGTTTAGTGTTCCGTACTCAAAGGGACCCAATTACTTAGACTCCGCTGTCCGTCCGTCTGCCTTTCCCTCTGTCACCAGGCTGTATCTCATGAACCGTGATAGATAGTTGAAATTTTCACAAATGATGTATTTCTATTGCCGCTATAACAAAAAATACTAAAAAACAAAATAAAATAAAGATTTAAGGGGGCTCCCATACAAAAAACTGATTTTTTTGCCGTTTTATAGAAAATGGTACGGAACCCTTCGTGCGCGAGTCGTTTCACACGTGGCCGATTTTTAGGGTTCCGTGCCAAAGGAAGGAACCCTTATAGATTCGTCATGTCTGTCTGTCTGTCTGTCCGTCTGTCTGTCCGTCCGTATGTCACAGCCACTTTTTTCCGAAACTATAAGACCTATAATGTTGAAACTTGGTAAGTAGATGTATTCTGTGAACCGCTTTAAGATTTTTACACAAAAATAAAAAAAAATACAATAAATTTTGGGGGTCCCCATACATAGAACTGAAACTCAAAAATTTTTTTTCATCAAACCCATACGTGTGGGGTATATATGGATAGGTCTTCAAAAATGATATTGAGGTTTCTAATATCATTTTTTTCTAAACTGAATAGCTTGCGCGAGAGACACTTCCAAAGTGGTAAAATGAGTGTCCCCCCTCCCCCCCCTTAACTTCTAAAATAAGAGAATGATAAATCTAAAAAAAAATATGATGTACATATATCTATCTATAAGGGTTCCGTCTTTTGCCTTTGGCACGGAACCCTAAAAAGTGGCTGTGACATACGGACGGACAGACAGACGGACAGACAGACAGACAGACATGACGAATCTATAAGGTTTCCGTTTTTTGCCTTTGGCACGGGACCCTAAAAAATGGAAAAAGGTACATTGAGGAAGGACATAGGGTAGGTACTGTTTACTGCGATAACCGAGACACACAAGCGGATCTGCGGGCAAATGCAAGTAATTACATAAACAAAACTGAAAAATAAAAACTTTTTATAAAAAAAAAAACGACTTCCAAAAAACATCCAACGAAAACTCTCTGCCAAAAAAACACTTAAAAGCGTAAAATAAACTGGTTCTTCATAAATTGCCTATACCTAATTCTTTATTCATTTAAATAGTAGTATTATAATGTGTGCTAGGTACCTAGAATCTGTTTGAAGTCTTTGAATTGAAGTCTTGAAAGAATTATCCTCCAACTCCTAACCGTTAAGGAGTTGTAACTTACATCATCAGCTCATCATCATAAAATGATGACTACCAGACGCAAATACGGGTGTAACTTCAGAAAATATACGAAAAACATAGTATGTGCCTATAAAAAATGAGAGTTTCCCTCGATTTCCCTGGGATCCCATCATCACATCCTGATATGCTGGCAATGGGACCACCTCGGAAGCATACCCTTTCGAATACATTTTTTTTTTTTAAATCGGTCCACAACTGACGGAGTAATCGGGTAACATACATAAAAAATATTAATAATACATACAGTGGAACATAGAACCTCCTCCTTTTTGGAAGTCGGTTAATTATTCCAAAAATGTGTTTCCCAACATTTGCTAACGTTTTGGATTTTGACGTGCCAACTTCTAATCAAATCTAATAAAATCATTCTAAATTGATGAACACGGCTGCATTCACGAAAAAGGATGACTCATTGTCCAGGGAGAAGGGATGCCCTTTGCTCCCAAGTATCTGTTATTACATAATTTCGCTTTCCGTGGCAACTTATAATTAAGGCAGCGCCAATGCTTGTATCTTACTGTTGTTGTGCCTCTTAGCTTTAAGGTGTATGTTCTTGTTGGTTGTCCTAATAAAAATAAATAAAAAATACACTCATTGTGCCGTTACGCTCAATGTAGGTATGTACGTCATTTTATGAGAGATAGCTATCTCTCATCATTTGATCAATATTTTGTTATGACGTTGTCACGTTAAACTATCGTCCGTTAACAGACTTTACAGATAACTAATTTTTTTTGGTAAGTTTTGAGATATTTTTTCTGACGCTTTGAGAATTCTTTCTGACGTTTTTAGAATTCTTTCTCACAGAATAAATTGACGGCCAAAAGGAAGGGTAATATGTAGACTTCGGATTATATGCACTATCAAAATGCCGAAATATGCATGCAAATATGCACTAAAAAAAAAGCGAAATATGCACAAAATATGCACAATCAAAAAACATTAATATTGGTTTCCATCGTGTTAATAATGGTTCTGGGGGTAGTGCTACGTTTGGTAGTTGCTCTTTATATGCTTGTACTCGCAATGGTGCTTAAAAACACTTTTTTTGTAGAAGAAATCAATTTATTGACTATCCCGAAGTCGTTCTGATCTCTTCCGCAACTCGAAGTAATCCGTTGGCTAGACAGGTGATGTGAAACAATTTTGGGTAGAATACTTTCAGAGTTTGACCAACTCTTTCATCAAATTAGGCGCACCGTCAGAAACAAAAGCACATATTCTATTATACTCGTCTATAAACAAATCGGGAAATAGTGTTCTGATGGAATCATTCATGAACCGGGCGATAGTTGAATGGTTTGTTTTTTCAAGGACCATGCAAGCAACCAAATGGGGAGTAGAGGGCTCTTTAGATAATTTTCCAACCATTGTAAATATAAGTACAACACGCCTAGCACGTAAAACTACTAAAATAAGCACCGTCAATTAAAAAGTACCAAAAAATGCAATAACGATAAAAAATAGAATTATATGCATTTGCATATGCAAACATGGCAATGCATATAATCCGATGTCTAGTAATATGTTTGCATGTCCACCATAGCGTCAAAACTATTGAATCGATTTTAAAAAGTATGAAACAAGTTTCAAAAGCCGTAGTCACGCGTTGTTAAAGTGTTATGGACTATGGTACATTAAACTACATGGACTTCAGCTTTTGAAACTTGTTTCATACTTTTTCAGCGTCGTTTTTTGTCGTAGTTGCGTTTTAGTTTTTACTTTTTTTTATTTAAAATGTTTTGGTACCTACCATAGAAATATCACAATTATCGAATAAATACGGACTAAATCACGAGAAAATGCTAATAATATATATATTTTTGAAATGTACATGTAACGCCCTATCGAATGATATCAAACACGGCATATTCATCTCAAATTATTTTTTTAATACAGTACTTTATGTCGGCTAGAGGGCGCCACATTAGATTCAGTGACACGTCATATAGCCTATAACCAGCGGACAATCAAGACGCTTCTAAATATACCTCATTTGTCCAGTTCTAATAAGTAGTTATGGAGCTATGAGGGAACAGATGAACATACCTACATACATACATACTTACATACATACATACTTACATACATACATACATACTTACATACATACATAGCCTGTCAAAATCATAACCCTCCTTTGGCTTTGCCGTAGTCGGGTAATAAATGAGGTGTTAATAGAATCCTAATAATAGCCCTGGTGATATGGCTATTTCAATTTTATCAAAGCTTTCTTGTCTTGAAATATTGTTTAATCATACCCGGTTCCTATTAGACGATTTCTTCAATTAATGAGCTATCCAACACTAACAGGATTTTGAAATTCGAACCAGTAGTTCCTGAGATTAGCGAGTTCAATCAAACGAAAAAACAAACTATTCAGATTTTTAGTGTAGGTAAGTAGAGATCATGTCTGTTCTTAGCCTCTTTAAATGATTTTATTTTTTATGAACTCCCTAAGTAGGTTTAATCATCGAGATATTATATCTCGATGGGTTTAATCTATACTAATACTAGCTGATCCGGCAAACGTTGTTTTGCCAAAAAAAAATTTGGGGTATAAAAAGTAGATGTTGGTTGATTCTCAGACCTACCCGATATGCACACCAAATTTCATAAAAATCGGTCCATCCGTTCAGAGGAGTATGGTAACTAACATTGTGACACGAGAATTTTATATATATGATATAAAGCTGAAGAGTTTGTTTGTTTGTTTGAACGCGCTAATCTCAGGACTTCTCGTCCGATTTGAAAAAATCTTTCAGTGTTAGATAGCCCATTTATTCGTCGTGATGATATATAGCCTATAGCTATAGAGCTATAGGCAATATATCATCACGCTAAGATCAATAGGAGCGGAGCACCAAGGAAGAAAGTTTCAAAAACGGGGGAAAATCTATCACGCTACGGGCAATAGAAGTTGCGTGGGTCAGCTAGTATTATTATATGCATCAATCTTGATACGGGGGCCTATCTCTGCTAGGGGCATACACGTACACGTCCTTCTCCTAAGATCTCCACCTGGATGAAGCACGGGGGCTTTATTGGGTCCTGTGCTGTGTTTTAGTAGGAACTAATGACGTCATTGTACATTGTAGGTACAGCATATTTATCCAGGAGGATCTGACAGTACAGTTTGCGCCGTATTGCCATCATTAATAGTTGTGCCATATTCTATGGCATGACCACACAACGTCCACTAAATACCCTAATTATCCAGTGTCACTCTCACGACTAAGACGAATCTATTGACACACCACTCACATAATAACTATAAATTCTCAAAATTAAAAAAAAAAACCCGATATAATAACCTGAATTCCCTTTAAAAAGTAAAAAACACGTTATGCGCTTTCATTTGAGACCTCACTCGATGATATTTTTGCAGACATTCGGTTACTCTTCCCCACTTTCACCCCCATAACTTTTAAACGGCTCAACAGATTTCGATGAAACATGTCTAAGAACACTCGCCCGTAACTCACCTTTCATACAAAAACTAAATTGAAATCGCTTCATCCGTTCGGGAGCTACGGTGCCACAGACAGACAGACAGACAGAGAGACAGACACGTGAAACTTATGACACCCATCTTTTTGGTCTGGGGTTAAAAATACGACAAGCCGTTTACACTCTAGGACGTGCCAAAGAAATATACATACATAACATACATACACTCGAAAAACATAACCCTCCTTCTTTCACAGTCGGGTAAAAATAGTAAAAGTTAACACACTATGTAATAAACGCATACTTTCAAGCGAAACTGATCTAATTGAATTTAATGATAGCCAATATGATAGCGTCGCGATACGTTCCAATCTTCTCAGCAACAATGCGAACTAAACAATCAGTGTTACGTGTTTAATCAATTAATTATAATTCTGAATTCTGAACGGTCGTTGATCGACCTATTAACCTAGCCAGAGGAGATAAACATTTTTTACTAGTTTTTGCAACTGCGATTCTAAATAAATATTATTTGCGTGTAGTTTTGTAATAACTTTGCATGCATTATTAAGGAGAACAATAGATTGTTCAATTACAATTAGGTAAAAATAAATGTAAATTATTTGGCAACGTTAAGGTTAAACATGGTGAGGATTGTATTAGGCTATATTTATAGAAGATATTATATATTTTAGGCTATACGAGTATATATATATCTCTTTCTTCATAAAGAGTATTTAGGTAAAGCATACAGACACATAAAGTACTCAGCATCAGAACGAAAATCAATCACGGGATAGCGCAAATAATGATACCTAATTTTTTTGTAACATGTTGAAAAATATTTAAATCTAATAGGGGTTCACACAAAGTAAAGTTAAATAAATATTTACTACGGGTTTGATTTTAAATTGTAGGTATTTTATACTCCTGTCAAGTTCTAAAGTCAAGTTTTAATAGATTGTTATTTAGATATACAAATACCTAAATAAAATTGAAGTGCCTGTTTGTAATATCAATTTAACTGCTTTCCACTAAATTTATATGAAAGTATATTCGATACTGACATCAAAAAGCAATTTTTAATTTTTTTGCCTGTCTGTTTCTTTGGGTTATCTCTGGAACGGCTGAACCGATTTTGACGGGACTTTCACTAGCAGATAGCAGATATTAGGAGTAACTTAGCTACCTTTTTTAGACCATAAAACCGCGAGGCTCAACTTTACATAAAACCAATTATATTTAACCTAAAGTATGATGACCCGATAAATGATTCGATAAAAACGTTTAAGTATTCACATGTAACAATGCTTTTCACACATTTTAATTGACATCACAATAAAATAAGGTTAATAACTTTTCGCTGACGTGGACCGATAGAGTTTAATTTCACTTTGTGCGATATTCTCATAAAATTACTTTCTGTTGCTATTATGTTTTTGTACCTACTTAATTTTATATAATCTTTTGAAAAAGTAAAAACAAAATATATAAAAAAACTTCGTTTAAAAAAACCGACTTCAAAAACTAAAAAGTATCAAATAACTTAATTTGTATGTGCTACCTATTCATAGGTTTGAAGTCGGTGCCAAGCCAAAATGTAATAGTAGGTACCGCACTCGCCGCGCGTGACCTTGAGTGGGATAGCTGCTCTTCGCGTTGAACAAAACAACCGAAGCGTCGTTGACGTTCGTCTCGAAATATAGCGAGTGTGGTACCTACTATTCCATTGGCTTGGCACTGACTTCAAACCTATGAATAGGTAGCACATACAAATTAAGTTATTTTATACTTTTTAGTTTTTGAAGTCGGTTTTTTTAAACAAAGTTTTTTTTATTAAATGATGTCTACAGAATATGAAGGCATGCAGACAATTGCTTTAACTTTACTGCAGGCGCTTACGTAAATTTGAGGGTTTTCTTCGATTTCCTTAGGATCCCATCATCAGATCCTGATATGGTGCCCATGGGACCACATGGGGAGCATACCCTTTCGAATACAAAAAGAATTTTCAAAATCGGTCCACAAATTGACGGAGTAATCCGTGTACATACATAAAAAAAAAAACAAAAAAAAATACCGATGAAATTAAGAACCTCCTCCTTTTGGAAGTCGGTTAAAAACTTAACATTTTTAACTTAATGATTGCCATTTTACTAAAAGTAATCCTGCATATTCGGTACATATTCACATTTATTTTCAAAGCTATAACTCAAAACACAAAGACAGATAGTTCGTTAATTTATAAATCTGATTAGAAATTTTATATTGTAAAACGAAAATGTAGTTAACAATAAAATGTATGTATCAACATAATTAAAAAGTGCTTGGCCATCGAAACCTACACCGATATCTTAATTTTTAAGCCCATGAATTGAAAGTGCAAAAAAAATATTGGACACCTCTCCCATCTCGCGATGCGCGCCGTCGTCGTCCTCTCGCGCATGCGTGTACGAATCGCGTCTAGTTCGCTTTGCGCGCACGTCGTGATAGTCGTGTGTGTCAATCGATTGAATACGGCGTCCATTGAGATAAATTGAATAACAGTTGTTTATCAATAAAAAATGCTATAATCGGTACTGTCCACCGTTAGGATAAATAAAGTAGAACAGCTTCATAAAATAGTTTGTTCAAAAGTGGATTTCGTTTAGTTATCGCGGTTAGGACTCTCCGACCGGTCATTTAGGTAATTAGTGAGCGCGGGAATTTAAAAATGAATGAACCAAAATTTTCTTTTTATGAAATATAATTTATTTAACATACATAAACAATTTATAATTAGGAATTTAATAAAGTTTGTGATAAATAACAGTGCATTTAAAAATATACTCGTATTAAACGACCTTCCTTTTTCAAAATTAAATCCGTTCAAATAAAAAAATGAACCAAGGATAAATAAAGGATCGAACCAAGTGGGGCGCAATTGGAGAGGCCTATGTCCAGCAGTGGACTGCGATAGGCTGATGATGAAATAAAAAAATAAAGATTTCACCGTGTGTAAATCTTTTTCAGAAACAGAAATAATGTGTAAGGTTATCGTTATTTTATCTTTTTAACATAAAATGTGAATATACTTTGCTAAAATAAGCAAAGACAATCGTTTTATGTGTGAACAGTGAATTGATAAGAAACTTCTTTGATGAATCGGGACAATCAGTGTTGTGAATACCTTTGTGCGGGTATAATTAAAAAATTCACAATGTTGTTGTGTTTGTTATTCATTTTGGCGCCAGTGAACTCTCAATATTTAAATGTGACTAACAAAGTGTTGAATGTCTTAAGGTAAGTTCAGTTTAAATTGTTTGAAATATAGGTACCTATAGCCTATATCTTCTATAATATAAAAGCGAAATACCACTCACTTATTAATCATGAAATCTCGGAAACTATAACACCTAAAAACTTGAAATTTAGCAGGTAGTTTCCTTACGGGGTGTAGACATCCGCTAAGAACGGATAACGGTAAAACGGGGGTTGGACGTTTGTATGAAAGTCCTATGTTTTTGAAGTAAGAGACTTGAAATTTAAAATGTATGCTCTATAGATGGCGTGGAGGTGTACTAATGATGTATCTTTAGAAATCAACCGCCTTTTGGGTTTAAAACGGGGGATGGTATTTTGGACGCAGACGAGGTTGCGTGGGTCAGCTAGTAGGTAATATGATAAATTATGTCACTGGTGAATAAATAAACCATTACACTTATTAATAGTTTCTCGATAGTTCTAAGAGTTCAAATTGCAAGTTCCAGAGACATTCCCTGCTTAAACAAAATTGTACATAGCTTACGAAGGGCTGTGTTAAAACGCAATTTAAAGGAACATAGAGAATAGGGAGAATAATATTCTCATTTTTTGAAGTCGGTTACAGAATGCTTAATTGTTTGTTTGCTTGCTTGCTAAGTTTTAACATGAAGTGGCAAAATCAAAAACACTATTACGAATAAAGATTATATACTGTTTGGAATTAGGCCTGATAAGGAGATATCGCGGATTAATTGTAACCCTCCCACTGCCTTTCTTAACACTAAATGGATCGAGTTATGCAGAAAAAAGCCATGTCGGGATCTAAAACAGCACCTAAATCTGCATGCCGCTAAGTAGCGAAATGGCTGTTTTCTGCATAACTCGATCCAAATATCATTTGAAGCATCCACGACTACTGATTTCCAGGTTGGTCAACATGTCCTGTAAATTATTTGGTCAGTGAGTCACTGCACGGATGGCGAAGCGGTTTAAACGGTTGCCATGCCTTTTTCTACTGCACTAAGGTGTCGAGGGTTCAAATCTCACATGGGATAACATTTTTTGTGATCCACAAAATTTTGTTCTGAGTCTGTGTGTAAAGTGTAAAGTTCGCGACAAAGAATAAAAAAAAAACTCTGTTTCTGTCTCTGTAAGTATCTGTCTGTCAGAATGTGTACCCACTTCTGGCGGTTAACCGCCAACACCATCGCTCACCAACTTTGATATATGCGAGGGTACAGAAATAAAATTCAAGAT
The DNA here is from genome assembly GCA_949125395.1 of Diaphora mendica. NCBI lineage: Eukaryota > Metazoa > Arthropoda > Insecta > Lepidoptera > Erebidae > Diaphora > Diaphora mendica. The sequence goes on from OX421326.1 coordinate 22,654,864, forward strand.
ATACTGGCCAGTCTCAACGGAGATATTATAGTTCGCAAATACAAGTGAGAGAGAGAAATAAAATTAGATAGGGAACCATATCAAAGGTTGAATTAGAAATCTTCAAAAAACTCTTCAGCCGTGTAAAACCCAATTTTTTTTTAAATCTTTAAACCAATCAATGTGTCGCTACAGTTGCTAGTATTTATTTTTACTTCTACTTTGTTAATTTCGTTACGTGACATTGAAATTCCTACAGGCAATGATCAATAGTGTTATTCAATGGCGATAGTATGACTGTGTTTACTATTAAAAAACACTTCTCTTGAATGTGGTATCAATTCATCTTGAGTTTCCATTGTTAGCCGATTGATACCATACAAGAAATTTAAAACTAAATCTGGATATAAACTTCTACTAAATGAAATTTCAAAAGTGTTTACGGTATACTACCGAGCAACTTCGTCAGCGAATATTTTTTCCCGTTTTTTGCCTTTTTTGGGCGGAAATCCCCTTGGATGCCACCGACTGGTGGTCAAGTTGGACTCAAACTGACTAAAAACCGAACGTCGTCTCGGGTATTAGAAGCCGGGGAACCAGATGCACTCTCAAAAGGAAATCCCTGGAACCCCGACCTATCTCGGGCCACCTACGGTTTGTAGATGGCCCCCTCCTGTGTAGGATGCCCCCCTCCTGTGTAGGATGCCCAATGCTCCTGTTTCATTTAGAAAAGGGCACGAGAACTTTGTAGCGCTCGCGCCGCTACCCCGGCCTGCTTCTGCTAGGATGACAGATGGCCTCACCCGCCACCCCGGCTCCCGTTTTTGCCTAAAGTTTCATTGATGTTTAGACCTTATATGTGGTAGCTTGTTGTTAAATGGTCTATTATATAGTATTCCATGGTAAATGGGCTATCCAAAACTAAAAGAACTTTTCTATACAAACCTTCTTGAGGTTAGCGCATTCAACCAAACAAATAAAAAACAAGTTTTTCAGCTTTACAATATTAAAGTATAGATGAATAGAGAAATTAGTCAAATGTGGGTATAAAGTATAAGAAATATATATCTAAAGCATGAAATAATTTTAAATAACCGGTAAATGAAGACACGCACGGTCACCGTTAAAAAATTGCCATTGGTCGTATGCCTTCATTTTGAAGACACTCCCTTATCTGCCTCCACCAATATTGGAATTCATGGTATCGACATCCTATCGAGTCAAGTCCAATTTCGTGCCATTTAGAGGATAAGGCCAAATTGCCCTCGAAGAAGGTAGCTTATCGAGATGGTATTTCAATCCGGCTCACCACCTTCTGCTTTATTAGGCGCAGGTTCAACCTCATATGGAATACTGTTCTCATCTTTGGGCAGGGGCAGCTCCTACCTCTAGACCGCATTCAACGGAGAGCGATTCGAATCGCCGAATGCCAGGTTGTTTCAAATTTCAATGTGGCAGTCCACAACTGTGCACTTTTCTAGAAACTTTCTGCCTCGCACAAAAAAACTGTGGAATGAAATGTCGCCCGGCACCCGGACCAATACGACTTTTTAAACCTAAAGAAAAGAGCATACTCCTTCCTAAAAGGCGGGCAACGCACTTGTGACGCCTCTCGTGTTTCGGGTGTCCAGTAATTTAAGACAAAAGGTTCGCACATTTCTTAAAAGTTCAAAGACTCAGTCAAACTATACCAGAAACAAAAAAAAATGCTTTTGTTGATTGATGAAAACTGAATCATTTTACACAGAGGATAAAATCAAAGCCGTAAAGCTCCGAATGAGACATCACCATTGTACTGACAACGACATAATTGCAGTAGGGCTTTTACCCCAAAAACGGTCATTGCCATCGATGACGCAGCTTTATTTAAAACCACCCAACTCTTGGGAGTCAAGGAACAATGCATGATTAACATATGTAATCATTTTTGATACCGTTCTTCATGACTCAACTCAGATTACGGGATACGGTTGTGCACCGATTTGCATATTTTGATTGACATGAAAAGATGCATTTTTTAGTTGTTGTAACAAAATCGCAGCTAAATAATTTGAATGAAACTTTAATGAAAGTGTCACCGGCTTTAACTGCATTCGTAACCCCCTTTTTTTGTGCCGAAATCCCCTCGCATACCACCGACTGGTGGTTATGTCGGACTCGAACCGACTAAAAACCGCACAACGTCCCGGGGTACTAGAAGCCGGGGAACCAGGTGCACCCTCGAAAGGAAATCCCTGGAACCCCGACGTATCTCGAGCCACCCACTACGAGTATTTGTAGCTGGCCCCCTCCTGTGTAGGAACACTAGGAACCCTAGCACTTCTATTCAGAAGAGGGCACCAGCACTTTATAGAGCTCGCGCCGCCACCCCGGTCTGCTTCTGCTAGGGTGACTGGTGGCCTCACCTGTCACCCTTAGGCTTGCGCTTATGGAGGACGGAGATCGTTTTGCAATCGATTCGTGACCCCTTAATTTTAGTTACAGTGTATTAAATAAAAATACTTGGATGACCGAGCTGTGTTCGGTATTTTTTTTTTTGGTAAAATTCTAAAAATTAAATCTAACTATATCGATATATCGCTCCCGGAACCCCCTGCATACTTAATTCAAGTAAATCGTTGGATTCTTTTCCGAGATTCACATTATATAAATACAAGAATTGCTCGTGTAAGGTATTAAACAGCTAGATAATCAGAGATCACCGTGGGAGAGCGACGTTTCGGCATGCATGGGCCGGCCGGCTCGACCGGAGTGATACCACAGAAAACCGGTGTGAAACAGCGCAAGCGCTGTGTTTCCATGTGTGAGGATACCGGAGGCCCATACCCGAACCCCTCCCCCCATCCCCGTTCCCATCCCCCAAAGACTTGCAACGCACTTGAAACGCCTCTGGTGTTGCGTGTGTCCATGGGCGGCGGTAAACGCTTACCATCAGGCGATACATCTCCTCGTAATGCTTGTAAGCATGTTTTTATTTATTTTTAACTACTTGTTTTCTAAATCAAGACGTTCAGTATTATAAATGCCTTTAACTTTCTTAAAGATAAAATCATTCGTCTTTACTCATAGACATATAGGTCTAGGATTATAATTGAAAACGTGAAATGCAGACCGCATTAAATTTGTATAATTCAACTCCTATTAGAGAAACACAAGATTACAGACAATCAGCCAATAATCGTAAGCGAGTACCATCATTGCGTTTGCTTGGAGACAATTTAAAACCTCAAGTCATTGATCTATGCAATTCTTCATTTGATGTCTCATATCTGAGGGCTTTTTTTGACGGGGTGGAAAATCCCTTCGGATCTCCGGCTCCTCGGGGACTGAGGAGCCAGGTATGTTTTGATTCCACTAAAAACCACCCCGGCGACCGGTCTCAGGCGCCCAGCTCTGAGGAGGACCCGGACCATATTATTTCAGGTATCAGGATCGAAGCCGCGTCTATTTAGACTCGATCCTGGAGGAAGCTTGGGCCTACCTCTGCCTCATTCCTGAGGGCCTAGTGTGAGTTTATTTCACGTCCATTCTGTAGTCAAGATGACCGCGTCCGACGTTGCAACTGGCAAACACTGAAATCTTCACCAATCACTAGTCGAACTCGCTTGCCGTCTAGGGGACATGATATTAAATAAAGTCACACTAGGCCATCTGGACACTGTTATTACTATAGCAATGGCTACGAAACTGACGAAGCAAGTCTGAACAAGCGATTTCGTTTTGTAATAGCTGCGCCTCGAGGTGTATCCCACGTGTTATTCGGGAGAAAAAGTAGCCTATGTGCTTTTCCAAACTATAATCTATCTCTATGCTGAATTTCATCTACATCCTTTCAGCCGTTTTGCATAAAAGAGTAACAAATAAACAAACATACATCCATCCTCACAAACTTTCACATAATAATAGTAGTCTTACCTAGATTTTTATTCTGTACGTGCCACTTTTATCATTATAAATGAAGTGCAGTACATTATAAATTTGAAAATTCATATAAAAATCATCGAGATATTACGTACTACGTACTAGAGGAGCCACTCAAAACCAATTTTAAGTTCCGTTTATATTTGAATTATAACTAAAAAGCGCTGCAGCGCAGCCAAACAATAATTAGTAGTCTAATCCAACAGTATTAACAAGCAGCGCTCTATCGCATTTGAGCTGTAGTTTCCTCGCGAGCGAAATGTCATAAGCGCCGTGATTTTCATGGCGGTTACGCGTTTTGGCCAACGAACTGTTGCAAAGATTCGCTTTCATAGAGTAAGCGCCAAGCAACAAAGCAGAACGGATAAATAGCTTTATACCTACGAAGCTTTATTAGGAAATTCACACTGAGTAAATATTCTGTGTCAATAGCTTTGCCAGTTTCCGTTTTTTTGTAGAATGCATCGAGGTATAAAGTATAAAAGCCGAATATTCAATTTTTTTATTATACTTTAAGTATAATTTTGAGTATAATTATTACAAAAAAAATGTTATGGGTTATTAACGAAGCTATTTTTAACAACATTTTATTTTTACTTATCCAATTAAATACGTTAGATACGTTGTGCATTTAACGTCAGTTAATTCTACCTAAATATCACTTCTGTATGTTTTACTGTAAGTACTCTATGTCGAGTGAGGCAACAATGGCGTCTTAAAATATTTTGTTCGTATTTAATTTTAAAACAATTATATCTAGTTAATTACTGGTGAAAAGTTATTCCTTTGTTTGTCTCCGTATTCCTTGTATTATTAGTGCAATATCTCAAGACACAAAATGGCATATTTCACGAGTTTTAGAACGTTTTTAAATTTAAACAATCACACGCTTAAGCCACCTCTTCAGCAGAGTGTAGCTAGCAAGCGACTGAAGGAAGTGCGGCGCAAGCGCCGCAAATGCATGGAACACCGCACTTGTAAGTGGCGTCTTCTCTATACATTATATCTCGATGATAAAAATGTACAACGGTAAGTTCTAATATGACAGTATCAAGCTATATTTTAAGTACTATAGAATTTAGAATGCACAATAATACTGGTAATAAAACTACTTGTGAGAATACTCTTCAACGAACCAACAGACGCACTTATTTAAGTTTGTTCACCTTTTAAGTTGCAGCAATGGAGATCAATTGAAAACTGTCACAACGACAAATGAATCTCGCATTTGAATGATCGATGTATGGGCTTTGTTTGGGATTGATGCAAACGTCGAAGGGAATTATCCTTTTCTGTACATATATAAAATTTGCTGAGCCCCGCGGTGTTACCTGCGGTACGACATCAATCGGGGGCAACGCCGCGGGGCGAAGTACTCTTAAAAAGTAGCCTTAGTTACTCCTTATATTATCAGCTACCTACCAGTGAAAGTCTCCTTAAAATAGACAGACAGACAAAATATTATATGATTTTTTATGAAAATTTGCTTTAGTAAAAAGCTGTTAATATGGAATTACAAACAGATACTCCAATTTTATTTATTTTTATAGATTCTTGCCCTGATTGACTGACTGAGTCATCAACGCACAGCCTAAATTATTGGGGCTATAAAACTTGAAATTTTAGTAGTAGCAGATACTTTTATGTAAAACTGCACGGATGGGTGGTTCAAGCGGTTGCCGATCTTTACGGTGCTGAGTATATGGGTTCAAGCCCCAAATGTTCTGAGTCTGGGTATTCTTTGTGTCCGTTTCTTGTATGTTTGTAAAATCCCCCGCGGCATAAGGCATTTTGTTAATGTACCTAAGTGTTATACTACTAATCTAATATTATAAACGCGAAAGTTTCTAAGTATGAATGGATGTTTGTTACTCTTTCACGCAAAAACTACTGAACGGATTTGGATGAAACTTTACAGTAATATAGCTTATGCATCAGAATAACACATAGGCCAAGCCAATGGAATAGTAGGTACCAAACGCTATATTTCGAGACGAACGTCGACGCTTCGGTTGTTTTGTTCAACGCGAAGAGCAGCTATCCCGCTCAAGGTCACGCGCGGCGAGTGCGGTACCTACTATTACATGTTGGCTTGGCACCGACTTCAAACCAATGAATAGGTAGCACATACAAATTAAGTTATTTTATACTTTTTAGTTTTTGAAGTCGGTTTTTTTAAACGAAGTTTTTTTTTTTTCGCTTTTTAGTCTTTCTCAAGTCTCTCATCACCATTTCATTTAAAATTTAATGATGTCTAAAGAATATGAAGGTATGCATACAATTGCTCGTAACTTCATTGCAGGCGCTCACGTAAATTTGAGGGTTTCCTTCGATTTCCTTAGGATCCCATCATCAGATCCTGATATGGTGGCCATGGGACCACATGGGGAGGCATACCCTTTCGAATACAAAAATAATTTTCAAAATCGGTCCACAATTGACGGAGTAATCGATGTACATACATAAAAAAAAAACAAAAAAAAAACCGATGAAATTGAGAACCTCCTCCTTTTGGAAGTCGGTTAATAACACATAGGCTACTATTTGACGCGAAAACCAACATACACGTGGGCGGGGCCGCAGGCAAAACTAGTATAACATACTTCGGAGTTGTTATTCGTGTTACTCAAATAGAAATAGAACTGCCTGCATGTCGTCAAGATATATTGCCCTATTTTTGTCAAGACCACGTCTTCAGTTTGCTAATGGAATGGTTTAAATCACAGAACAATATACCTAAATTCTCTGTTCTGTGGTATAAATAAAGGTTCACGCTATAATTAACTAGTTGTCATAAGCAACTTTGCGTCTCTGAAAAGGAATAAATTTTCCTCGTTTTTGTAACATTTTTTATTGATTCTCGCCTGTTTCTCATAGCGTGATGTTTTATAGCCTTCCTTAATGCCTCGTTGGCCTCGCGGTTGGTGTGTGCGACTGCTGATCATGAGGTCTCGGGTTCGATTCCCGGGTCGGACCAAATGTTTGTATGATCTACAAATATTTGTTACGGAGTTTGGGTGTTTTCTATGTATAATATGTATGTATTTACAAAAAAAAAAAGTATATATGTATTTGTATCAGTTGTCTAGTACCCATAACACAAGCTCTGCTTAGCTTGGGACTAGATGGCGTTTTGTGTTAGATGTCCGAAATATTAAATATTATATTATATTAATAAGTAGTCTATCCGATACTAAGAGAAGTTCTTTTGATTAATGCATTCTACCAAACAAACTCTTCAGCTTTACAATATTAGTAACAACTGCCCGGAGAGTATTTAAACTTTGACGGTGTGTCATGCCTGTGCCTCCGAGAGCATGTTAACTTGTTGGTCCTGGTTGTCATAGACATCAATAGCAATTGTTAATGGGAAGTCAGTGCCCTAAAATATACTGAAAACTAGTTCAATCTTCGAATTCAGTTCGCCCTCAGGGTTGCGGAGGTCCGATACCCAATAGCTCCGTGAAAAAATTGTTATTTAGGGTAAAACTGGTTGAACTAGTAGCCGACCCCAAATAATGTTGATAATTACAAGGGCTAGGAAGATGATATGGAAACTATCTACATGGACGCTCAAGAAACGTTACTAAATTATAGTTATTATATATTATAGAACCTGGATGAAAAAATGAATCCTAGCTAGATCGATTTATCGCCCTCCAAACCCCCTTTTTTAGGGAATAGGCGGTCAAACGAACAGACGTATTGCCTGATGGTAAGCGATTACGGCTGCCCACGTACACTTGCAACACCTGCAACACCAGAAGCATCACAATTGCGTTGCCGGCCTTTTGGAGATGGGGGGAGGTAGGGTTAGGGGATTGGGGTATGGGCCTCCGGTATCCTCACTCACTCGGTGAAACACAGCGCAAGCACTATTTCACACCGGTTTTCTGTGAGACCGTGGTATCACTCCGGCGGGCCGGCCTATTCATGCCGAAGCGTGGCTCTCCCACGGTAATTATTTACCCTGCATACTAAATTTCAAGATAATCTTTGTAACTGTTTCCGAGATTCAGAATAATTCAGATAATATGAATAATACAAGAATGGCTCGCTTAAAGATATTAGATAGATAACATAGTACTACATATATGTATAGACTAGCTGAGTCCCGCGGTGTTACCCGCGGTTATTGTCGTCGCGGTACGACAATAACCGCGGGTAACGCCGCGGGACAAAGCTAGTCTTAAAAAATGTAGCCTAAGTTACTCCTTAGATCATCAGCTATCTGCCAGTGAAAGTCCCGTCAAAATCGGTCCAGCCGTTCCAGAGATTACCCGGAACAAACAGACAGACAGACAAAAATTTTGGTTCATGTACCGTGTATACATACATTGCATTTATTAAAAAGCGGTTATTTTAATATTACAAACAGACACACCAATTTTATTTATTTGTATAGGTAGTTATAGATTTGGTAGGGTAGTGCTATAATTTATGACCCTTACTGCGGGGCCACAGATCTTGGTATAGATTCTTGACCGAGAAAAATTATAGTATGATGAACAGGACCGTTCGTTCTGTGTCTGTATGTAATTAATCTTACGTATCGTTCGGGCTCTACCTACTTTTGGAATCAGAAGGCCCTGTGTGATGAAGTGTCACCAGTTATTGCTATGATGATGATTTGTATCGTACGCAACCATACCCTCTGTTGGGTAGACGAACGTCGTGTGTGGGAAGGAACCCCGGAAACCGGCCTACACACTAAACCCGCGGCGGCCTACCTCGGCAGACGAGAGAAACTCCAGGAACGTATCAGCGGTTTCTGGAGTCCTGCCTGCCTCACCTCACAAACTGAGGTTCATCCTGGGATGAAGTTCTTATTATACTTACTGGTCACGACACGACCTCCGGGCGATCCTAATATATATTACTAGCTTTTACCCGCGGCTTCGCTCGCATTCAATATAAAGTATCCTATGTCTATCCTACTTCTAATACCTCCAAGTATACGTGTACAAAGTTTCATGATGATCGATTAAGAAGTTTTTGCGTGAAAGCGTAACAAACAAACATATTTGTGGGTAGTTGTGACAGCAACATTAAATTTAAAGTGTCTGCATTTTAATTTAATTTAATATAATAAGTAACTATTTATAAACATTCTCTTTTAATAGTTTTAATGAGAATATAAAGCACCTACCAGTAAAGTGTTATCTCCTCTCAAGCACACTAATTTTAGAAGATAAACTCAACAAACACTTTTTAACACTTTCTAATCAAGATGGACACAGTGAAGGATTCATTTACAACAATTATGGCTGGTATTGAGGAGCGCATGGCTGCCTTCGAGTTAGAGCTGAAGAGGACTGCTAAAAGCACTAGCACACCAACCCTGGCGACGCTCGCATTGGATTTTGAGAGCTTCAAAGCCTTTGTCATGAGTACCATTTCTGGCTTTCGGTGTCAAATTGAGCTTTTGGCTCATCAGGTGGACACCATGGAGATGCGTACACGTCGGAAAATGTTGCTATTGCATGGAGTAAACGAAGACAAGGATGAAGACCCAGCGCAGTCGGTTGTCGGTGTTGTGACAGGTCATCTTGGGTTCAAGGAATTCTCGAAGACAGACATACGGCGATGCCACAGAATGGGAAGACTCGTAGGTTCAAAAAAACCTAGACCCATATTGGTCAAGCTCCAACTTGTATCTGTACGGGACAAGTTGTGGTTAGCTAAGACCAAATTAAAGGGATCTGGTATCACTCTGTCAGAGTTCATCACTAAGACTAGGCACGAAGTCTTCATGGCTGCACGTGAGCGGTTTGGTGTCTCGAAGTGTTGGACACGAGAAGGACACATCTATGTTCTCGACCCCAATGGAACGCGGCACCGTTTAGACTCGCTTAGTGAACTCAATCGTCTGGATTTCACGCAGAAAGCCACTCCAGTCGAAAAGGTTGCAACGAAATCCAGACGTGCTGGAAACAAAAAATAGATTGTGTCTGCAGTGATTGTCGCATTCGCATTGCGTCCAGGTATTATTGTATAGTTTCATGTTGTAGTTAGTATTCATACTTTTTCTTTCCACCCAATCGTACTGTACCCCCCTTATTCTTTAAACTCATACTTTAATAATCTAATAGTACCTCAACTTTCACAATAATATTTGTTTACATTCTTTTTCAACTTGACAGAACACAACACTGACAGACTAAACTACACAAAGCACAACAACAGTAGATGCGTTCACGCAAACGCAACACAGTTATTCTAACTGATATTCTCGTTGCTTTTTAAATTTTTAAATTATATATGTCATATTTATGTACTTGAAGTTTTGTTTCATCACTGTTCTCTTGTTGTTTTTTCTTTTGTATCTTGGTTGTTTAACAATTTTTATTTCTATCTCTTTTCATTATAAAGTTTTTATATCTTTCTGTTTTGCGATTAAAATAAACTTATATTTTAGTAACACAACTGGCGGTTGGAAAAAAAAAAAAAAAAAAAACAAAAAAAAAGACCAAAAACGTGATCAAATTATAATTATTATATTTATCTAGATATATTCACATATTTTTATTATTTAAATTGTTTTAAAGGTGTTTACATTATTTTAATGATCAATTTAGGTTTCGACAGTGACGATGATGGTAGTTTTCAATCAGCCAGTAGTCATAACGACAGTTTTGTAAGTATTCCTTCACTCTCTGACACAATAAAAGCCCAGTTTTCTGATGTAATCAGGAATTTTAATGTAGTCCACATAAATGCCCAGAGTATTCCGGCCCATTTCCCAGAGATGCTGGCTAATTTTGATTGTAAGAATGTCCATGCTATTCTCATTTCGGAGTCATGGTTGAAGCCATGTCTCCCTTCTGCTGCTTATTCCCTTCCTGACTTTCACTTAATAAGAAATGACCGTGTGAATGGTGTTGGAGGAGGTGTTGCCATATACTTACGTAAAACTATTCCTTTCCAAATTATAGATGTGTCACCACAACCACCACCACCAAACGCAGGAGAACATTTATTTCTGGAAATAGAACTGTGTCATACTAAGATTTTACTTGGTGTTTACTACTGTCCATCTTCTCGCATAAATTTTTTGCCAGCATTCGATAAACTATTAGAAAATTTAACTCCCGTCTACAGTCACTGTATTATCATGGGCGATTTTAACACATGCCTGTTAAAAAATGATCTTCGCTCATCCTCTTTCTTCAGTACAGTCGAGTCATATAATATGTCTGTTCTCCCATTAAATGCAACTCACCACTTTCCTAATTCTACTCCATCCCTTCTAGACCTTATTCTTATATCCTCCCTAAATTCAGTTGCTAAGCATGGACAGTGCTCAGCTGATGAATTTTCCTACCATGACCTGATATTCCTATCCTATAAACTACGCTCCCCTAAACCTAAAGTCAAAATCCTTATGCAACGCAATTTTAGAGACATGAACCTTGACGCACTCCGTCGGGATGCCGTCGGAATCGATTGGAGTTTGCTGTCTGAAATGGACTCAACTGATAATAAAATCAAGTTTTTTAACGACAGACTAACTAGCCTGTATGATGTACATGCCCCGGTTCGCGCTGTTAGACTTAAACATTTACCCGCTCCATGGCTAACAGATGAAATCAAAAGTTTAATATCAAAAAAAGCTGCAGCCAAAAGCAAGTTTAAATCTAGGCCAACACCTAGCAACCGGGAAAAATATATTAATATCCGAAGTCTCTGCAGTAAGGCTTGTAGGAAAGCACAACGCCAACATGTTCATAATTCGGTCGAGAACGGAGACCCAACTAAAATTTGGAAGTTTCTTAAAACATTGGGAGTTGGTAAGTCACATTCGTTTTCAGATTCCAAACAAATTGATATTGAGTTGTTAAATCAACATTTCTCTTCTTCGTCTAAATTAAATAAGACCAGTAAGGCAAATACCTTACAATATCTTTCTACGCTTCCAGCTCCTCATTATCCACCGTTCTGTTTTAATCAATTGACTGCTTGTGATGTTGAGAAATGTATTATGTCCATATCTTCTAACGCTGTTGGAAGTGATTGTATAAGCCGTAACATGATCCAGCCAATTCTTGATGAATTGTTACCCGCACTTTGCCATATTCTCAATCACTCCCTTTCTTCCAGCACATTTCCGGAGATTTGGAAAGAAGCATTTATTATCCCACTACCCAAAAAGAACAACCCTAAATCCTTCTCCGAATATCGTCCCATTTCCATATTGCCCTTTCTTTCAAAAGTTCTAGAACGCCTTGTGCATACCCAATTATATTCATACCTTAATAGAAACCAACTCCTAAATCCTTTCCAATCAGGCTTTAGAGCGGGTCACAGTACAGTAAGTGCATTGATCAACGTTACGGATGACATCAGGCTAGGTATGGAGAACGGAAATCTTACAGTTCTTTCTTTACTGGACTTTAGTAATGCTTTTACTAGTGTAGATTTCCACATACTGCTGGGCATATTGCGCTCTATCAACATATCTCCGACAGTAATTGATTGGTTTCAAAGTTACCTGTTTGGACGAAGGCAGCGTGTGCGCCTGGAGGAATCTTTATCTTCTTGGCGTAACACGTCTGCAGGGGTTCCGCAGGGTGGCGTTTTATCTCCTTTACTTTTCACCATATTTATTAATTCTATCTCTAAGTCATTAGTCTCCTCCTACCACCTTTATGCAGATGATTTTCAAATATATACACAAGCACCGCTACATAGATTATCTGAAGCCTTTTCGACTATTAGTCAAGATCTGGCGCGTGTGTGTGAATGGAGTGAGCAGTATGGAGTTGTGGTTAATCCATCTAAGACCCAACTTATTGTTGTAGGCAGTGCCAGGATGGTGTCTAGAATAGACTGGACGCAATTACCTAACATTACGTTTAACGGAACTCCATTATCAATAAGTACGTCTGTTAAAAATCTAGGAATCTACATTGATAACACTTTAACTTGGGGCCCTCAGCTGCGAGAAGTCAGTCGAAAATTGTTTGCATCGGCGGGGTCCTTACGAAGACTACGCAATTTCCTTCCAACGTCTACTAAAATTGCACTTGCACAATCCCTCCTTCTTCCTATACTCGACTATGCTGATGCCAGTTATCTCGACATCACGGAGGAGCAACTCGACAAACTTGAGCGCCTCCAAAATTTTTGTATAAGATTTATATTTGGACTACGCAAATATGATCATGTTTCTGAATATCGCAATCAGCTTAAGTGGCTCCCAATTCGCCTTCGACGGAATGCTCATATTCTTACCATACTTTATGGTGTTCTATATCATCCGTTTACTCCACCTTACTTAAAGGAACGCTTTGTTTTCCTCAGTGACACACATTCGAGATCCCTGAGGTCATCTGAATCTATGGAACTGGCAATACCAATTCACAGTACAAGGTTCTACGATAAGTCCTTCACTGTGCAGGCTGTCCGACTGTGGAATGCTTTGCCGATGGCTATACGGCGTGCCAAATCTTTGCCGATATTTAAAAAAATGGTCAAAGATCATTACCTATCATCATAGTTTGTTAAGTGCCTAAAACATATTTTTACCTGATATACCTTTTGTTTGTTTATTTTTATTTTGTTTTTTGGAAGTGTATGTATAATATATATTTTATTTTATATATATATATTATATATTTCATTTGTGTATATGTATTTATTTTATTTACTTGTATTAGTATCTATAATAATATTTATTTTGTCATTTACTTTTATCGAATTCACTTAAAATCCTTAACATTTTATTTTTTTCTGCTTAAACTATGCAGATATACTGCCCATGAATTCGTTTATTTTTATTATTTTTTACAATCTTTTTTTTTCCATCCCAAGGTTGCCTGGAAGAAATTGCTTTTTAGCGATAAGGCCGCCATTTGTACATGGTAATTTATTTGATTTGTTATTTTTATGTAAACTGTAATATCTTGTGTACAATAAAGTTTATTCTATTCTATTCTATTCTATTCTTACGTTCATATTTATAATAGTAAGGATGTAAGCAACAGTGACGATTGGCGGATGCTTTAATTATTTTTACGGGAATTAACGCGATCACTTATTAAAAGGCTGACAGCACAGGCTGACTGTCTGCGTCAAGTCAGCCTGTGACCACGGCCGGTGCAACCTGGTCGAAACGTCAGGCAAATCAGAGGTGTGTAATACCTTTTAATAAGTGATCGCGTTAATTCCCATAAAAATAATTATATCATGGAACGCGAAAGTTTAAAAGTTAGTATGGCGGATGCTTTTCAATGGCTACAGATAAATATCATAACACCAACATTTCAATTGTCTGCCCATTTACTGAGAAAGTCGCAAATGCCATATTAGCATTAGCAAGTATTAATTAGTTTGCATGAATCACCACTTTTCTGTACGAATCACCTGTAATGTTGTACCTATTCCCACGTTGCAGTTATATTCTGTTTATTCCTAATGAATAGGGTTATCACACCTTAATAAAAATTCTGAATTAATTAAAGACTAGCTTTCGCCCGCGGCTTCGTCAGCGTATATGTCAGTTATCGCGGTAAATAGTAGCCTATGTGATATTCTGATGTATAAGCTATACTAATGTAAATTTTCATTTAAATCCAGTTTGTAGTTTTTGCGTAAGATAGTACTAATCTATACTAATACTATACACATATAGGTAGTAGAGCCACGCTGATTTCAGCATGAATGGGCCGATTCGACCGCGGCGGTACTACCCTCTCGCACAGAAAATCAACGTAAAATGACAGCGTTCGTGCTGTCGTGTTTCGTTGGTGAGTGCGAGACCGGGGGCTCAAATAGTCTAGTCAACAAAGTCCATACTTGTCGACTAGACTATTAGTTGACGTTTTGCTAGCAGACATCATTCCATTATAGCATCATAGTTCATACCATATATAAAATCCTTTAATAAATATGAATACAATTCAAAAACGTTTTTATTCAAATGCTGAATTACTCAAATTAGTTTTACTGCCAACACCAGGAGTGACGTTAGTCGTTCATGACTCCCCATTAGGTGCTTGCAATCCAGTTTCTGATATATCTTCTCTGGCCGGTAAAGAGTACCATTACTTGCAAATTTAATCTGGACTAATATTATGTAGCTGAAAAGTTTGTCTGTTAGGTAGAACGCGCTTATCTCTGTAACTACTGGATCGCATTGAAAAAATCTTTATAGTCCAGTTATTGATAAATACCTATGCGACACCTATCGTTACGCTACGAGCAATAGTAGCACAGCATCAATGAAAAAATATTTAAAAATCGCTTCATCCGTTCGTGGGCTATGGCGCCACAGACAGACCAACAGACAGACAGACACGTCAAACTTATAAGACCCCTCTTTTTGCGTCGGGGGTTAAAAATCGGGAAATAGGGATACCCTAATGAGAGAGAGTAATATGATAAAACACGCCCTTCGAATCGTGCATTTCTCTGCAGAATAATAATAAAAAAACGACTTCAAGAACTGGACCAAATTGAAATGGGACCACACGGGAAGCACCAGCTAACAAATAAAAAAGAATCATCAAAATTGGTTCACCCAGTCGAAAGTTATGAGGTAACAAAGATAAAAAAAACAGT
This sequence comes from Diaphora mendica, assembly GCA_949125395.1. Classification (NCBI taxonomy): domain Eukaryota; kingdom Metazoa; phylum Arthropoda; class Insecta; order Lepidoptera; family Erebidae; genus Diaphora; species Diaphora mendica. The sequence continues at coordinate 22,670,326 of OX421326.1, forward strand.
CGAATTGATAAACTCCTCCTTTTTTTGAAGTCGCTTAAAAAGAGGTACATTTTATAGTGCATAAAGCATGATTCACACCACACCGTGTCGCGACCAAGCCGTGCTCCGGAAGGGGCACGTCCACCGTGCGCCGGCCGGGCCAGTCATTCATGCTACACCGGGTTGTTGGCGTGTATTCTTTGCACGGCCGGGTCTTCCGGGTCTTTTTGAAATATATTTTTGTATTTCTTATCTAAAATGTTGTGTGCTATTCTAAGTATTTAGATTCTAAATACTTAGAATGGCACATGTTATATATTACAAGATATTGCGCACACATTCTATCAATTTTTCATCGTTCATTTTGAAGTTTACATCACTAAGATTTGTCGTTGAATGCCCTGCGGCCGCCCGGCGCACATGTTTATGTTACAACGTGTCGCGACCGAAACGAGCCGGAGCCGGGAAACAATACCCACCTACATTTCGACGCCGTGCCCCGTCCGGGCTCGGGCGGCGCACGGCCAGGCCACGGTCAAGCATGAATCACTTCATACAAAAGTATACTATAGACTATAGATGTTTGACCGTGCCTCGGCCGGGGCACGGCCCGGTCGCGACACGGTGTAGCGTGAATCATGCTTAAATCTAACATTTCGTTTTAACTACGGTGTTCAGAAAATTACACCCCTTACACTCACTCAACATTATATAGTGTATTGCTGTTGCATTCTACCACAACCCTGATTGTGGTAGACTTGTTTTAACAATCAGATGTTACATTTCTTAGAATAGGCTAACGGTGCATTCATCAGTGTGCACGGGAACCGGCTCCTTTACTTGAGATCAGCTCGGATTCCCTCGTTATAAACTGTTTGTTAGATAAGATAAGATTAACTTTAACTTGTTTTTACTACGCTTGTTTTATTTTAAACTCCATCTATTATAGAACAGCGTTTTCGTGTTTGTATAAGTTTGTAGGTACATACAGCTATTGTTCATGTATAATTTTAATGAAAAAAAAACAAAATCGAAATAAGGATGATATGTAACTAAACGTTAATTGCAGCTTCCATGATACACGAACCAATAAACGACGATTCGACTGCACGGTTGGCGGTAGGTTTAAGTGGTGGCCACGCCGCTTGCTACAGCGCTAAGTGTTGTGGGTTCAAATACCACATGGAATAACACTTTGTGAGATCAGCAAATAGTTGTTCGGAGTCTGGGTGTTGCTTGTGTCCGTTTCTTGTATATTTGTAAAGTCCCCCGAGACACAGGATGTATGTTATATAAAAAGGAAAAAAGAAAAGAAATAGAGAATAATAAAAAATATATAAAAAAGTTTTTTAATTTAAACGGTTTTATCGAAAATAATGTACTAAAAGGTAAAAAATAAAAAAAAACATTGTCTGATAAAAAATAAAATCGTTGGGCGTAGCGTAAACTGAGTTGACTTGATGGAAACACGGGCCCAACGATTTTATTTTTTATCAGACAATGTTTTTTTTTTATTTTTTACCTTTTAGTACAATATTTTCGATAAAACCGTTTAAATTAAAAAACTTTTTTATATATTTTTTATTTTCAAGTTTTTAGGTTTAATTTTTCATAGTATTAGTAGTATCAGTAGTTCACTATGAAAAATTAAAAACGAAAAGCTTGTCTGAATGATGGGATCGATAAAACCTACGTTATCCGCCATTTTGTAGCGGCCGCCATCTTGTATTTCAATTTTTTATAGTATATTGTATTCTGCTTGTTGAGCCCTTTCATTTGATACCCATATTGATGGGATTGATAAAACCTACGTTATCCGCCATTTTGTAGCGGCCGCCATCTTGGATTTCAATTTTTTATAGTATATTGTATTCTGCTTGTTGAGCCCTTTCATTTGATACCCATATTGATGGGATTAATAAAACATAAATTATCCGCCATTTTGTAGCGGCGGCCATCTTGAATTTATAATGATAATGAATAAACATAATTGTATTGTCACCAAAATCCAAAGTGTATACAAAATTTCAGATTAATCGGTTGACAGGAAGAGGGTGAACTTTGAATTACTAAATTTGACCCAAGAATAATAAATAAAACAAACGGGGTGAGCTAAATAAAACCGTTTAAAAATTAAACTTCCGATTTTTTATAAAGGAGTCGCAAATTAATTACTTATAATATTATATCATACAGTTTGTAACAACAATTTTGGTGTAACCAGTCCCATAATATGAACCAAGTTACCAATCAAAATAATTAAATAATAATAATAATAAATAAATAATAAATATTTCGGACATCTAACACACAACGCCATCTAGTCCCAAGCTAAGCAGAGCTTGTGTTATGGGTACTAGACAACTGATACAAATACATATACTCCGTAACAAATATTTGTAGATCACACAAAGATTTGGTCCGACCCGGGAATCGAACCCGAGACCGCATGATCAGCAGTCGCACACGCCAACCGCGAGACCAACGAGGCAGTTCTCTGCAAGGCAGGGAGAATACATATTATACATAGAAAACACCCAAACTCCGTAACAAATATTTGTAGATCACACAAAGATTTGGTCCGACCCGGGAATCGAACCCGAGACCGCATGATCAGCAGTCGCACACGCCAACCGCGAGACCAACGAGGCAGTTCTCTGCAAGGCAGGGAGAGGCAATTTCTCCGTGATGGGAGAAAACTGCATCAAACGCCAAATTAGGCAACGCAATCAACCCAGCAATATAATATTAATTACGAACTTTCCATGCCAGTCTGGTCGTTGTCTTGAAATGCGTGTGCAGTAATATTCAGTGCTTTAACATCAAGACTAAGCGCTTATACATTTCTAAAAGGTAGAAAGAAAAACAATGTTAGGAGAGTTTGCAGCAAATCCACGGATGTTCAAAACCACTGGTATGGAATTACAGCCAAATAAGTGGAAAAAAATAATCTATTGCATGCCACTGGGTTCGGCTCGGCTACCTATTACGCTACTATGTCATTATACGTATTTTAAATTCTTATTTACTATTTTTTAGAACTGATTCAGTGGATCTGGATCAATTAGCTCCGTTAACAGACGAAGTTAGTTTAATCATGAACTTAGCACTGTGGAGTAAATTCCTTACCCTGAAAAAAGGCACAAACAAGATTAGTTTGCACCTAGTCATATTTTCGAAATGATATCCCAATTAAATGACTTCCCAAATGATAGAAGGATGTCGGTGTATTAAATTTAGTGCCGACTGAATGTATGAAACACAAATACTGATGGCCTTATAGTTAACTAACTAATCACAATACTAAAATTTTAACTTGTAAGTGTGACCTAATTGCAGAATAAATGATTTCATTTTATTTCATAACAGGCTGGACAAGATGGCTTAAAAGAAATCAGTGAATTGCTGGTGTAGTTATAATTATATAAATTTAAGTTACCATGAGTACAATTAAATCTTAGTAAAATTAAAAAAAACTTTATTACTAATAAAAAATAATACCACCGACCTTAGGATATTTGCAAAGGATTTTTCCCCGTAACTCGTAATTACTGTAATAACCTTACTTTTATGAAATGAAAACATTTTTCCATTGACTGGTTTCTAGTATGGATGTTACGTTGAGTCTCCTTTAAAAATAATCTCAAATTTTAACAGAATAAAAAACCGACTTCAATCTGGACCAAATTTAAATGGAACCACACGGGAAGCACCAGCTTTCAAATAAAAAAAGAATTATCAAAATCGGTTCATGAGGTATTATAAGGTAACAAACATAAAAAAATGCAATCGAATTGAGAACCTCCTCCTTTTTTTGAAGTCAGGTAATAAAGGATAATTTTTAGGGTTCCGTGCCAAAGGCAAAAAACGGAACCCTTATAGATTCTTCATGTCTGTCTGTCCGTCTGTCTGTCCGTCCGTATGTCACAGCCACTTTTTTCCGCAAGTATAAGACCTATAATGTTGAAACTTGGTAAGTAGATGTATTCTGTGAACCGCATTAAGATTTTCACATAAAAATAAAAAAAAACAATAAATTTTGGGGGCCCCCATACTTAGAACTGAAACTCAAAAAAAAATTTTTCATCAAACCCGTACGTGTGGGGTATCTATGGATAGGTCTTCGAAAATGATATTGAGGTTTCTAATATCATTTTTTTCTAAACTGAATAGCTAGCGCGAGATACACTTCCAAAGTGGTAAAATGTGTCCCCCCCCCCTGTAACTTCTAAAATAAGAGCATGATAAATCTAAAAAAAAATATATATTGTACATTAACATGTAAACTTCCAACGAAATTGGTTTGAACGAAATCTAGTAAGTAGTTTTTTTTTAATACGTCATAAATCGTAAACTGCAATTTACCTTTCATTCAATCAACACAAATATAAAAATAAAATATATTATGTTACTTGCTGCTGCGGAACCCTTCATGGGCGAGTCCGACTCGCACTTGGCCGCTTTTTTCACTACACGCGGGCGGAGCCGTGGGCAATAACTAGTTAAAGATAAATTCAAACTGAAAACCTGTTATTAAAAAAACTCAAAAGCTGGTACAATTTAAACCAAGTTTTACCGTTAAAACCTAACAATAGAATCATGGCATTAATTCCCATGCCGCGATATACAATTCATGCTTATGTCATGGTGTTTTGTGCTTAATGGTTAAACAAGGTCAGTAGGACCTTGAGTATATAAGAGGAAACATCCGTTTAATCGATCAAATCACTTTTTGTTCTATCATTCGTAATTATGCATTATAATGTATTGAAGTCGTGATGACCGCTTTTTATTGGATTGTAAAACAGAACGTTATTAATTAATGTGATTAATACTGACACAAAACTTGCTTATTAAATATTTATTCATGCTATTCTTCTTATTCTTATGGCAAAATACAAGGCCAAGAGGATCTGAAAATGGTTAATTTATTTTAAGAGTATTTTTATGGTTTAGAAAGACCAACCATTTCACCGTACGTGCGTACGAGTGAGGTTTTCGAAGCTAATATGTATCAGGTGATCTCTCCGTATTTTTATTGGGGGTGATTGATAAGGCTGCAATAAACTATCGTCTGTTATAGATGTCTATTAGATAGGTAACCCAAATTAAGAAAAAAAGGTCAAGAAAATATGTTGTAGTAGTAATAATAGTTAGCCCAACCCATTACCCTACCTTACAAATTGCAGTCTAAGGTAAAATAATATTATTCTAACACTGGTATTGTCTTACAGCAACCCATGCACGGACAAGAACCACCTGGTCCTGGCCCCAGGAGTCCTTAAATCCGGAGGAATAAACCGGGCATGCGTGTCAAGGTTCCATCCCGACGGACCTGCACGGTTGCTGCTTACGTTGCTTACTGAGGATCTTCTCAGCACTACAGCTTCCAGGGAACTGCCTCCAGGTAAATTTGGCATTATGCCAAATTATTTATTTGGATAAATGCTAACACTTCTCTCCAAATTTTAAATATTTTAAATGATATTTGATTACGTAAATCTATAATAATATTATTTCTAAAGTAACTCTGTCTGCACATTTTTACGGCTAAACTGCTGCACCGATTTCGATGAAATTTGGCATGGAGATACGTTAATTCTTGAGAAAGAACATAGGCTACTCTTTACCTTGATAACAAATATAAATAAATAATAAATAAATATTTCGGACATTTAACACACAACGCCATCTAGTCTCAAGCTAAGCAGAGCTTGTGTTATGTGTACTAGACAACTGATATAATACATTATATACTTTTTTTTTGTAAATACATACGAGTACATATTATACATAGAAAACACCCAAACTCCGAAACAAATATTTGCAGATCATACAAACACTTGATCCGACCCCAGTATCGAACCCAAGACCTCAAGTACAGTAGTCGCATACGCTACCACTGCACCACCGAGGCAGTCAAATACATATTTATATTAGTGGATATGTTTAGCATTAAGTTAATAAAAAAAAAGTAAAAACTTAAATCCAACTACGACAAAAAACGACGCTGAAAAAGTATAAAACAAATTTGAAAAGCCGTAGTCACACGTTGTTAAATGGTTATGGTGCGTTTCTATGTAACGTGTGTGTAGCTCCTTAGCTATGAGGGAACAAATGAACATACATACATAACCTGTCAAAATCATAACCCTCCTTTGGCTTTGCCGTAGTCGGGTAAAAATAGAGATAATTTATTTGCCAAGCACAATTTCTTCTTAGCCTTTACTATCCCCAAGATTAATTGGCGTTGTGTACTAGTTCAACCGGTTTGACCTGAATAAAATTTTCCACGGAGCGACTGGCATGCTCCACAACCCTAAGGATAATTTTAAGGTTTGAATATCTCTATCATGGATTTTTCTTCTAAGTTTTTTATAGAGCTTTTATTCTTTATCTATATTTTTTACAATTCTTCAAGACTGCCACGGTAAACAATCCTTGCTAAGATCGCATGTAGGTGTATGATGCCAGTGACTAATTGTTTTGTTTCGCGATATAAGTTCCATGTAACGACAATAAACCAACGTAAATTGTCCAACATGTTACGGAGTTGAAGTGTAATCGATTTATTTTTTTGTTTTTATTGCAATTTAATAGTATTTTAAATACAATGTGTTTGCATAATCAATTTATACGAGACTAGCGAACCCACGCAACCTCGTTTGCGTCTCCTATTGTCCGTAGCGTGATAATTTTCCCCCGTTTTTTAATCATTTTTCATTGGTGCTCCGCTCCTATTGGTTGTAGCGTGATGATATATAGCCTTCCTCGATAAATGTACTATGTAACACTGAAATAATGTTTCAAATCGGACCAGCAGTTCCTGAGATTAGCGCGTTCAAACAAAAAAAACTCTTCAGCTTTATAATATTAGTATAGATTTATTGCGAAGTGGCAGCGTTTGCAACTACTGTGCTTGAGGTTTCGGGTTCGATTCACGTGTCGGATCAAATGTTTGTATGATCTGCAGATATTTGTTTCAGAGTTTAATTTATTTTATTAACAAAAAAGTATAGTAACCAGTATTTATCTGTCAATCTAGCTTTCATAGTATGTATAAGCTCTGCTTAGTGTAAGATCTCCGAAATATATATTTACCTAAATTGTTTTTCGAAACTTTAACCCTAGAAGAGCAATGCCTCGAAAAGCTATAGCGCCCGTGTATAGTTGACGGTGTCTATGGGCGACGGTAGTCACTTCCCATCAGGTGACCGTCTTCTCGTTTATCCCCTTACCATAAAAAAAAAGCGGCCAAGTGCGAGTCGGACTCGCCCATGAAGGGTTCCGCAGCAGCAAGTAACATTTTTTTTATATTTGTTTTGATTGAATGAAAGGTAAATTGCAGTTTACGATTTATGACGTATTAAAAAAAAAACTACTTACTAGATTTCGTTCAAACCAATTTTAAGTGGAAGTTTGCATGGTAATGTACATCATATATTTTTTTTAGATTTATCATGCTCTTATTTTAGAAGTTACAGGGGGGGGACACATTTTACCACTTTGGAAGTGTCTCTCGCGCAATCTATTCAGTTTAGAAAAAAAATATATTAAATACTTCAATATCATTTTTGAAGACCTGTCTATAGATACCCCACACGCATGGGTTTGATGAAAAAAAATTTTTTGAGTTTCAGTTCTATGTAGGGGACCCCCAAAATTTATTGTATTTTTTTATTTTTGTGTGAAAATCTTAATGCGGTTCACAGAATACATCTACTTACCAAGTTTCAACATTATAGTTCCTATAGTTTCGGAATAAAGTGGCTATGACATACGGACGGACAGACAGACAGACAGACATGACGAATCTATAAGGGTTCCGTTTTTTGCCTTTGGCACGGAACCCTAAAAATGGGACCCAATAACTAAGAATTCACTGACCGTCTGTCTGTCACCAGGCTGTATCTCCTGGACCGTGATAACTAGACAGTTACAATAAATACTAGAAACAGAATAAAATAAATATTTAAGTGGGCCTCCGATGCAACAAAAGGTGATTTTTTTGCTGGCAGACGCTTGAAATGTTTAAATAATCAGTCACAAAATACATCAATGCGGTTCACAGAATACATCTACTCACCAAGTTTCAACATAATAGGTCTTTTAGTTTCGGAATAAAGTGGCTGTGACATACGGACGGACAGACGGACAGACAGACAGACAGACAGACATGACGAATCTATAAGGGTTCCTTCCTTTGGCACGGAACCCTAAAAATGTCGCTTCATAACTTGTGATTTGTGATATACCCTTACTTTTTAACTTACATTAACTACTTACATTTTGACCTATCCTAAGTTTGTCTGGAAGAGATTGCTTTTGACAATAAGGCCGCCCTTTGTACTTAATATAAATCTGTAATACGGTGTATAAATAAAGAGTTTTCTATCTATCTACGTCACCTTTTTCTTCCGCAGGAGACGGTGGATGTCTGGACATCAGCGTTCCTCAACTGCCCAACACCAAGGCTGACCTGATTGTCAAATTACAGTGAGACACTTAAATCTATTTCAAAACTTTGTAAAACGTAAAAAAAATTAATTTTTCACTGCTTATCCGCGTTATAAAAAAGATCCCTGATAAATATAGAATCGGTAGAACAATAAGCAGGTCTGTTGATCTAGTTGATATTGGTCCTGACTACTGAGCCAAAGGTCGTGGGTTCGATTCCCACCCACGACAAATAATTGTGACCGCGACTTTTTACCCGACTGCGAAAGGACGGTTATGTTTTTCGAGTGTAGGTATGTATGTTTGTATGTATATTTCTTTGGCACGCCGTAGAGCCGAAAAAAACGTATTTTTATGTGAGTGGTGTCAATAGATTCGTCTTAGTCGTGCGTGAGAGTGACACTGGGTAGTTACATCAAAATAAAAAAAAAAGGTTATTGGCGCCAAAAAGTAAAAAAAAAATTTTTTTTAATACATCGAGTGTGGTATCAAAATAAAGAATGTTATTGTTAAATATTGACGCAGTCGGGTTTTTTATTTTTAATAATTTGTACTAACTAAATGATTATAAGTTTCATAATTTTCCTATTCAAAGTGTCACACTTGTAATTGAGACGTATCAAGCTATGGACTTCCTTGCGTAGAAGAGGCTTATGTCCAGCAGTGGACAATAAAAAGTAGTCGATGTTGATGATTATTATATCGACTATAAAACAACAGCTAAGAAGAACAATTCGTGGATCACCTCAAAAAATATCAGATATCGAATCCACAATACGTGTTATTACACAATAGTGAATTCTGGTTAACTATGGACCAACTCCTCAGGTATCCAGAAGCACAATGCACCTGGGAGCGTCGTCTTTCCTTACGCATTTCGAGTGGCCGCGTGCTGGTCGTGCAGAGTGAACGCGCACGCTACAGGCCTGGAGAGACTGTACGAGCTCGCATCTTGGCACTCAAACCTGACCTGGCTCCTTCGCATGGATCGGTGAGTACTGCACACTAAGATAAATAAATAAATGTAAATAAATATTTGGAACATCTAACACACAACGCCATTTAGTCCCAAGCTAAGCAGAGCTTGTATAATGGGTACTAGACAACTGATATAATTATATACATTTATACTTTTTTTTGTAAATACATACACATTATACATAGAAAACATCCAAACTCCGAAACAAATATTTGGAGATCATACAAACATTAAGGGCTACACATAACTGCGAATTCGCAACGTATCGCAAATATCTCCGAGCTCGCACGAATGCACCGCAAGAACTTCACGCCGCATCGCAATGCATCGCAGTTATGTGTGGGAAGCCCTTAGTCCGACCCGGGAATCCGAGACTGTCTGTTGTGTTCTCTACCCGTGACTTTTTAACCGACTTCAAAAAAAGGAGGAGGTTCCTCAATTCGACCGTATTTTTTTTATGTGTGTTCGGGGATAACTTCGTCGTTTATGAACCGATTTTGATGATTCTCTTTTTAATGGAAAGTAGATGTCCCGACGGTGGTACCATGATAAGGAAACTAGGATCTGATGATGGCATTCCAGAGAAATCGAGGGTAACCCTCATTTTTTTCAGGCACGTACTATGTTTTTCGTATATTTTCTGAAGCTACGCCGGTATTTGCGTCTGTTAGTCATCATTTAATAATGATGAGCTGATGATGAAAGGTAAAACTCCTTAACGGTTAGGAGTTGGAGGATAAATCTTTAAATGTCATATGTATGTTACCTTTAGTCGTATTCTTTCAAGTTATTTAGGTAAGCTGATGATGGAAGGTACAACTCCTCAACGGTTAGGAGTTGGAGGATAATTCTTTCAATTTCATACGTATCTACAGACCTTTAGTTGTATACTTTTAAGTTATTTAGTTGAGCTGATGTCACAGGCGCTATGATGACTAACCCCTTAATGTATTTTGCTTTAAGTAACTCGCCTGCTTCTATTTCATCACGACATTTAAGCTTGGACACGATTCCTATTGCCCCGTAGACCACGTTCTCGGTAACAGAAATCTTGCATCTCAGCATAATTTTGGAAACTGATCATACTCAGTTTTAATACGTGTTCAAACCACTAAAGTTATTCGCATCAGCAGAAATTATATGAAATAGTTCAACTTATTGATAACCTATGATTGTTTGCACTAAAAATGGAAAAATAAAAACTTTTTATAAAAAAAAACCGACTTCCAAAAAACCATCCGACGAAGACTCCCTGCCAAAAAACACTAAAAAGCATAAAATAAACTGGCTCTTCATAAATTGCTATGTGCCAATTCTTGTCTATACCTAATTCTTTATTCATTTAAATAGTAGTATTATTGTGTATGCTAGGTACCTAAAATCTGTTTGAAGTCGGCGCCAAGCCAAAATGTAATAGGAGGTACCGCACTCGCCGCTGCCGGATAGCTAGCATAAAACAACCCAAGCGAGCAGACACGCGAGTGTGGTAACTACTATTACATTTGGCTTGGCGCCGACTTCAAACAGATTTTAGGTACCTAGCATACACAATAATACTACTATTTAAATGATTAAATAATTAGGTATAGACAAGAATTGGCACATAGCAATTTATGAAGAGCCAGTTTATTTTACGTTTTTTAGTGTTTTTTGGCAGGGAGTTTTCGTCGGATGGTTTTTGGAAGTCGGTTTTTTTTTTATAAAAAGTTTTTAGTTTATTCTTTTGATGAGATGGCAACCAGTCGGATCAGCTATTTCTGCCAATGTCAAGTATTTAAAGTCTTCGAGCCTTCAAGTCTTCGTCATGGTGAAATTAATGAAAAAAAATATAAAAACTGTGGATGATATGAAATGGGGACCGTCTTTTGAAAAAACAAAAACTGATCCACCTTTGAAGTTTTGTTACCGTCCTTGGCAAGTAAGGCCCGTATTTTATAAGGAGTCTCAGTCGTGAATCTAGTTTCGAAACTAATTTTAGGAAGATATTTATTAATAAACGTCTCTTGAAACAAGATTCATAGATCCTTAATCAAGTGAGGAAAGATCAGTGAATCTGTGTTTTATTTAGCTAAGCGACAGAAGGGGATTCATGTATTTATCAGCTCATATATCTAACTAGTTATTGCACGCGGCTCCGCTCGCGTAAATGTAGATTCTCGCGGCAAATAGTAGCCTATGTGTTATTCTGATGTATAAGCTATATAACTGTAAAGTTTCATCCAAACCCGTTCAGTAGTTTTTGCGTGAAAGAGTAACAAACATATCCATCCATCCATCCATACTTACAAACTTTCGCGTTTATAATATAATTAGGAAGGATTATATATATCTATGTATATTATGTAACTGACTAGGTTGTCCATTCGTCAGAGCCTGAACCGCTAGGGGTGTGGACTTGAAATGTTAACACTTGATGCGTTTGTATCACAGAACAGAGAACTTATTGTCTTTTCTTTTCACGAAGAAAGAATTTTCGTAAAACATACCTCAGAGGTAAATAATAACTTTTGAACGGTTGGAAGTTCTTCCTTTTAAAAGTTATTTCGCTATTTTTAAAATATTATAGTATAGATAAGATGGTATTGTCTGGTTTTAGGACGTCTTTGTTATATTTATCATTTATACAAACAATGGTTTCCGAAAAACATCAATTGTTATTCATAAACATGAATCACTACATAGTATAAAACAAAGTCGCTTTCTCTGTCCCTATGTCCCTTTGTTTGCTTAAATCTTTAAAACTACGCAACGGATTTTGATGCGGGTTTCTTTAATAGATGGAGTGATTCAAGAGGAAGGTTTTTATGTATAATAAATGCATAATATAGTATGGGAACACTGTTAATTTTCGAGATTTCTAATGTGATGTAGCAAATAAACACATTTTTTTGCGCTTACATTGCAAACGCTGGTTGCACCCTACGAGATAGGTCAAAATAATGTACTACAGTATTGTACACCTTAAAAAGTACTACAAAAAAGTCCGCGACGGTATATGTCTATCTCTTAGGGATAACCCACAACAACCATTTTTTATTCCTTTCTTTTTACGAGAAATAATGGCTTATTTACGAAGTGTTTTAAGCAATACAGAATGAATCCTTATATAATTAAGTAAATTAAATACATTTTGCATTTAATATAGATCAAAATGGTCCTTTAGAGTATCTAATTTAAATGAACATATTCGAAGATATTACAGATTTAAAATGCACGAATCGTGTCGTCGGCGGGGGCATCTGAAATCCACCCGTGCGAAGCCGGGGCGGGTCGCTAGTATAATAATATATACTATCATATAGTTATATATAAAGAACAACTCAATTTATTGTGATGTCATACTACTTTAAACCTTTATTATTTATGCTGAAGTTTTATTGTTGTTTGTGGAAGATTTTGTTTTTTTTTTTTGGAAATTGTTAAAAGCAATAGGCTTAAGTTTTACTAGTGGTCTCTAAATTCAATTGGAGCTATGCTTTCAAAACGATACCAAGGTTAAATCATGCTTCCCTTGCATCTCACCAAGTGTTTGACTTACCAGAGACCACCAGAGAAGGTAGTAGAGCCACGCTGATGTCAGCACGGTTGGGTCGGCTCGCCCGGGGCGGTACTACCCTCGCACAGAAAATCAAAGTAAAATGACAGCGTTCGTGTTGTCGTGTTTCGTTGGTGAGTGCGAGACCGGAGGCCCAAATAGTCTAGTCAACAAGTTCCATACTTGTTGACCAGACTAAAAGATGCAGCAGCATCACTAGGCCACTAGGAAATAGCGTCCGTAGTTTGTATGCACCACTTAGAAACAGTTCTAATGAAGAAGCCAAAATTTAGTCCTTATTAAATTTACCTACATCGATTATTGACTGCCTTGTTGGTGTCGCGGTTGGCGTGTGCGACTGCTGATCATGAGGTCTCGGGTTCGATTCCCGGGTCGGACCAAATGTTTGTATGATCTACAAATATTTGTTTCGGAGTTTTGTTGTTTTCTATGTATAATATGTATGTATTTACAAAAAAAAAGTATATATGTATTTGTATCAGTTGTCTAGTACCCATAACACAAGCTCTGCTTAGCTTGGGACTAGATGGCGTTGTGTGTCAGATGTCCGAAATATTTATTATTTTTATTTTAGCCTACTACGAGTATAATCGCTGGCCGTATTGTTGTAATGTTCGTTTCAAGTTTTCTCTTTTTTTTATTTTATGAAATAGGAGGCAAACAGGCAGACAAAGTATCGCCTGATGGTAAACGATTAACGCCGCCCATGGACACCTGCAACACCAGAAGCATCACAAGTGCGTTGCCGACCTTTAGAGGATGGGAAAGGGGATGGGGTATGGGCCTCCGGTATCCTCACTCGCTCGGTGAAACACAGCGCAAGCGCTTTTTCACACCGGTTTTCTGCGAGGCCGTGGTATCACTCCGGTCGAGCCGGCCCATGCATGCCGAAGCTTGGCTCTCCCACGCTTTCTGCGTCTTTGTTTGCAGTGCTGTTGTTCTGCGAGTTTTATCCCTTAGGGCGCTCGCCCAACGCCGACTTTTTGCAGCGCTGCAGCAGCGTGACAATCGTGCGTTCGCAGTAATACAGTCGCGATGCATTCGCAAGCTGCGTGCCCTCGCCCACATAACCGCGATTCAGTCGCGCTGCAAACGCCACCCTCCCTCCATTCTTTCCCCGATGTCGTCCGACACGCTCGAACTTTGCATCGATATAGTCGCGATGCTGCAGCGCGTTAGTAGCGCGTTGCCAGCGCGACTGCAATGCTGCTGTACCCACGAGATTGATCCAAAATTATCTAAGGCATTTCTGGCGTATGATTACTCGATTAAGTGCTTGCGTAGGGGGTTTTTTAATTTTGTAATTTCAGCTTGCGTTTTATGTTTTTCTCTAACTGCGTCTAACCCATCATACGGATAATAACAATTAATAAACGAATTGTTTTAAATCGTGTAGATGTACTATGTGCTACTAACCTGGTTTTATTGAGCGTCGTCTGCAAAACTCGTTTCTGCTACGTCGGTACACACATACTCAATATGGTTATGTTACTATGAAATGCTTTTACAAATAATAAAACGACAAAATATTCACAACGACAGATCAATAATATACTTTACTTTACAACTTTTGCCCGCGGTTTCGCTTCCTTTTTCGGATCCTTTATTACCCAACTACAGCGAAGTCAAAAGAAAGGGTAATATTTTTAACAGTCCGTGTATATTTGTATCTTTCCCTGTTGACAGACGGACGGACGGACGATCGACAGACGGACAGCGGTGAAGATACCGCTGTCCGTCTCTAACCGTACTAAGAAGTAATAGGGTCCCGTTTTTACCCTTAGAGTACGGAACGCTAAAAAGTTGGTAAAAATTTCAATAAGTAATTCTTAAAAATAAATCGACAAATTTCTCGAGCCGTATTATACAAAGAATTTAACAACATCACACATTCTGTGAATAATGTAATTAATCAATTTCCAATTTGCAACATCACATTTTTGTTGTTTATTACAACGGTTTGAGCCCTCGAAGTAATTGGTTTAGCAACACTCACACGGATGAATGATCTTAATTGAGTAACGCTGTATTTTTAGATTTAATATAGCGATATAGTATTTTTAGGGTTCCGTACCTCAAAAGGAAAAAACGGAACACTTATAGGATCACTTTGTTGTCCGTCTGCCTTTCTGTCAATACTCTTTTTCTCGGGACCGCGTAGAAGTATCAAACTGAATCTATATCAAATACTCAGGTCTACTGTCCCTTGGAGCTGTGTAAAAATCAAACTTCTAAGCCAACGTAAGCCTGGTGACAGACAAAAGACAGACTGAAGGCGAAGTCTTAGTAATAGGGTTCCGTTTTACCCTTTGGGTACGGGAAAAAAAAAGGCCCTAAAAAAGGACAGTATAGTCAAAATTTCACTGCAATATTGTCATTTCTTTCTCCTCATAAAAACTACATAATAATATACTCTTTGCGCTGTAGCATGGTCCGGTGACAGTTGCCTGTATGACGTTGCGAAGTTGTTGGTTATAAATAAATAAATAAATATAATAAATATTTCGGACATTTTAACACACAACGCCATCTAATCCCAAGCTAAGCAGAGCTTGTGTTATGGGTACTAGACAACTGATACAAATACATATATACTTTTTTTTTGTAAATACATACATATTATAGATAGAAAACACCCAAACTCCGAAACAAATATTTGTAGATCATACAAACATTTGGTCCGACCCAGGAATCGAACCCGAGACCTCATGATCAGCAGTCGTACACGCCAACCGCGGGACCAACGAGGCAGCAGAGGTTGAACATTCTGGTTGGTTTAATTTAATTTACTACAGTTATTAATGATTGCGAATGTGGTACAGCTGAAATACTAAGTCATAATTTGTAAATCGCGACAACTTTCAAGAGTGAAATGAAATGTTACTGAAACTGTCACCCGCACTATGCTACAGCGCAAAGAGTATAATAACAAATATACAAAAAGAAAGATAATTGTGTAAAGAAAACCTATATATATACCGTATCCGTAACCGAACATTACCTTAACACGGTTTACAAGTAACTCGTTTCCTCGACATGTTTGGGCTAGCCAGAGGATCTCTCTTACCATTTGTAAACATGTTCATATTATACTTTCTCCCATTGCCTTGTCATATATTTTAATGCGTTTTCGTTATTGTGCATTAAATAAAGTGGAGCAGATAAATAAAGTAATTTGAATGTAACCAAGATTGTTTCTTTTCGTTCCGCAGTTCATCCGATGCCGCAGTTAATATTAATGTCGGTGTGGCGACGCGTTGCCACGTCATGCGTCGTCGCACTATATGATAGTATATATTATTATACTAGCGACCCGCCCCGGCTTCGCACGGGTGGATTTCAGATGCCCCCGCCGACAACACGATTCGTGCATTTTAAATCTGTAATATCTTCGAATATATTCATTTAAATTAGATACTGTAAAGAGCCATTTTGAACTATATTAAATGCACAATGTATTTAATTTACTTAATTGTGTAAGGATTCATTCTGTATTGCTTAAAATCACTTCGTAAATAAGCCATTATTTCTCGTAAAAAGAAAGGAATAAAAAATGGTTGTTGTGGGTTATCCCTAAGAGATAGAAATATACCGTCTTTGGACTTTTTTGTAGTACTTTTTAAGGTGTACAATACTCTAGTACATTATTTTGATCTATCTCGTAGGGTGCAACCAGCGTTTGCAATGTAAGCGCAAAAAAATGTGTTTATTTGCTACATCACATTAGAAACCTCGAAAATTAACAGTGTTTCCATACTATATTATGCATTTATAATACATAAAAACCTTCCTCTTGAATCACTCTATCTATTAAAGAAACCCGCATCAAAATCCCTTGCGTAGTTTTAAAGATTTAAGCAAACAAAGGGACATAGGGACAGAGAAAGCGACTTTGTTTTATACTATGTAGTGATGATGATGTAACATGCAATGCGACGTGTTTTCATTTATTTCTATGATAAAACGCTTTATTATCTGAAAGACGTCACACAATGCGTGGTGTCCTAATTTTTTATGGTGTAGGGGGCAACTCTTTTTTTTATGTATGACCCTGCCAAAATGATTCTACTCTGCCTGATGGAAAGCATATGCAGAATACAAGATTGGTGGTCACCATACTCACTGCGAATGCAGACATGATGATCCACACCATGGAGGGCTAGTGATGCTTCTGCATCATTGGGCCTCCGGTCTCGCACTCACCAACGAAACACGACAACACGAACGCTGTCATTTTACGTTGATGTTCTGTGCGAGGGTAGTACCGCCCCGGTCGAGCCGGCCCAACCGTGCTGAACTCAGTGTGGCTCTACTCTATCTATCAATCGGATTACAAACAAACAAACAGGTTATCTGATGGAAGGTGACTGCCGCTGCCCATAGATGTGCTGCCGCTTTCGTGTTGTGGGTTCAAATCCTACATGGGACAACACTTTGTGTCATCCACAAATTGTTGTTCTGAGTCTGGGTGTTCTTTGTCTTTGTTTAATGTATGTTTGTAAAGTCGCCCGTGACACAGGACAGATTCCTAATACGGGAGTTGTCTTTATAAAGAAAGAAAGAATAGTCCGCTGTTGGACATAGGCATAGGCCTCCTCTTGGAAAGGAGGCCTCCTCTTATAGGTAGTAGATTCGTATCCTTTGCCTTTTATAAATGTCTTTTAAAAAATTAAATTGTCTGCATTCACAATGAGTATGGTGACCACTACTTTTGGATTCTACCCATAGCTCATACCATCAGGCAAAGCAAAGTCACTTTGACAGACCCATACATTTAAAAAAGAAAAATAAGTCCCCCACGAGACAGGAAGCAGGAACATTCCTGAAGTGGGAAAAAAGGCTTTGCCTTTATATAAAAGCTTTCATCGTTTATAAACATATAACGTCTAAAGTTTCCAGTTTCTTAAAAACAAATCTAAACTTAAAGGTAGTAGAGCCACGCTGATTTCAGCACGAACGGGCCGGCTCGACCGGGGTGGTACTACCCTCGCACAGAAAATCAACGTAAAATGACAGCGTTCGTGCTGATGTTTCGTGGGTGAGTGCGAGACCGGAGGTCCAATGATGCAGAAGCATCACTAGCCCGCCATGGTTGCATTGTCTGCATTCGCAATGAGTATGGTGACCACCACTCATGGATTCTGCTTATGCTTTCCATCAGGCAGAGTAGAGTCATTGTGGCAGGGCCGAACATAAAAAAAAGTAGGTTTTGGCTTCTATACCTTGCCTATTCCTTCTCTCTGCATTATTGTTATCCTGCATAATTTATTCCCTGAGTCACTTTATACGACACCCATGGGTTGATTAAGGAAGGGCACCCTATTCCTCCTTCTGGCGTAATAAAGTAATTATATCCAGTTAATCCTCAGTACACCTTTTTATTAAAATTAAAGTGGATAACAATTCTATTGTTCTTAGCAAACGTATGTTCAACTTGTTAAATTGCTTACGCATTGATTGAGACAAAGACAGTGCAATGAGAGCTGAGTGTGTTTATAAACAGTGCAATAGAAATCTGCGCTTAATAGCTGTTTCATCCACAATTGAATGCGGACCGGCTACTTGCTCTATTCAGTTGATTTCTTGACCAGTTTCGATTGTGAAACGAACATTCTTGAATATTTAGCTTATTATATGTGTGTTAGCGGACTCGGTTACGCATTTTGTGGCATATTAAAATACTTTGAATTTACATTACAATAAATTATTCAATTTTTTTTCGAACATCTAATACCCAACGCCATCTAATCCCAAACTAAGAAGAGCTTGTATTATGGGTACTAAACAACTCAGCCGGCCCCGTCTCCGTCCCAGCCGGCCCCGTCTGCATCTGCGTCGCAGGTGGCACCCATCATCCCCGGGGTATCCGACGTCGTCCTGCAGCAAATAATGCGGCAGATGCTCGAGGCGATGGGGCATCTGGTGGACGGACGGATCGCAGGTCTGGAGGCGAGGTTGCCTCCAGCCCCTGTTGTTCGGCCGCCGCTTGCGGCGCCAAAGCAGAAGGTTGCGTCGGCACCAACCCCGCTCCCAGTGGTGGGGGGTCGCGTGTCGTACGCGGCGGTGACGACGTCGGAACCAGCTCCTGTGGCTGCCCGAAAAACGCAGCAGGGAGCAAAGGCTCCAGCCAAGACAGCTGTGCCAAAGCCCAAAACGGTGGCAAGGGCTGGAGCGGAACGTCCTCCGCACCCCACCCCAACACCTCTGCCTGGCCCCTCCACATCTGCCCCCTCCAATGAGGGTTGGCAGGTAGTAGGGGGGGCTAAGTCAAAGAAGTCCCGACAGCGGGCCAAGAAGGCTGCCCAAAAGGCGGCCTCTGGCCCGCAATCGTCGTCGGTGGCCCGGGCCACTCCGAAGAAGCCGCGGAAGCTGCAGCCGCCTAAGACCGCGGCTGTAGTGGTCACGGTGTCACCGGAGGCGGCAAATGGAGTACTGTCCTACGCGGCCGTCTTTAAGACGGCCCGGGACTGTCTCGCCCCAGATTTTGGAGCGGCAGGGGTCCGCTTGCGCCTCGCCCAGACGGGAGCTCGGGTACTCGAGTTCCCTGGGGCCGATGGCGCAAAGACGGCGGACGCCTTCGCCGAGAAGCTGAGGGGAGTCTTCGCAGCCACGGATGGTGTAAAGATCTCCAGGCCCACGAAATGCGCGGAGCTGCGCATTTCGGGCCTGGACGACTCCGTGACTGTAGATGATGTCCGAGTTGCTATCAAAGAGAAGACGAAATGCAACGCGGACAATATCAAGGTCGGCAACATCCGCCCCGGTCCAGGAGGGCTTGGCGCTGTGTGGGTCAGTTGTCCCGTGGCGTCGGCCAAAGTTTTGGGCGACGCCGGCAGGCTGCTCGTCGGCTTCGTTAGCGCCAGGATCACAGTCCTGGCGGCGAGGCCGATGAGATGCTATAAATGCCTAGCATCGGGACACACACGCGTCAAGTGTGACAGTTGTTTTGACTGCAGCGGACTTTGTTTCCGCTGCGGTCAACCGGGGCACATTGCTGCAGAGTGTTCTGCCGCCCCTCACTGCCCTGTGTGTGCGGCGGGCAATAAGCCCGCCAATCACCAGATGGGGCAGGGGGGCTGCAGGCCTCCCCGTGCTTCTCGGCAGACGTCGGGGGCTAGCCTAGCGACCCAGGCTGCCCTTGACGTTGCCCGTTCGTCAACGTTGACGCCCATGGAGGGGGTTGTAGAAACGATCCAGTAATGGATTAAATCTGCAACCTCCTTGTCCAGACGAACCTAAACCACTGTGCCGCGGCGCAGGATCTTTTTCTGCAAACCATGGCGCAGTGGTCGATTGGTGTTGCCGTAGTCGCGGAGCCCTACTTCGTTCCTCCCCGTCCAAACTGGATGGGTGACTGGGACGGCTCCGTGGCAGTCGTCGGTTCCGCGGCGGCTCATTCCCCGCCCTTATCGTTAAAAGACAAGGGCTCTGGATATGTTGCCGCCGAGTGGGGGGGGATCACCGTATACGGTGTATACTTCTCCCCCAACCGGAGTTTGAGCGACTTCGAGGTCTTCCTTAACAGCTTGGAGACCTCGATGCGGCGATTAGCGTCTGGGCACGTCCTCGTGCTGGGGGACTTCAAACGCAAAATCCATTGCGTGGGGGTCCCCCAGGACGGACGCCAAGGGCGAAGCCGTTGAGGAGTGGGCGGCTTCGGTGGGCCTCTGTTTGCTGAACAGAGGCTCCACCAACACGTGCGTGCGACAGCAAGGGGGGTCGATAGTGGACCTTTCGTTCGCTACCCCTGCTGTTGCCGCACGAGTAAGGAACTGGTGTGTCCTGGAAGAGGTCGAGACGCTCTCGGATCATCTCTATATCCGATTGGAGCTCTCCCGGTCCCAGGGCCCCAGTAGGGGTCACACGACGCGGCATACATCCCGCTTTCCGCGGTGGGCTGTCGCCAAGCTCAATAGGGACCTACTAGAGGAGGCGGCCATTGTTCAATCTTGGCTGTCTCCACAGGCCCCGACCGAGGAGGTCGGCGTGGACGTGGGGGCTGGCCGTTTTCGCGATGCGATTACGCAGATTTGCGATACGGCCATGCCTCGCGTCCAAGGTCGTCGGCCTCCGCGGAAGGAGGTCTACTGGTGGTCCCAGGAGTTGGCGGACCTCCGTGCGGCTTGTACTCGTGCCCGGAGGTCCTACACCCGCAGCAGGCGACGTCACCGTGGAGACGGTGGCGGGGACCAGCTTCATGAGGAGTACCGCGAAGCGCGGAAAACTCTGAAGCTGGCCATTTGCCGCGCCAAAGAGGTAAAGAGAAAGGAGATGCTGGAGAGTCTCGACCGTGACCCCTGGGGTCGCCCATACCGTGCGGTGCGTCAGAAGCTCCGCACGTCGGGCCCCCCCCTTACCGAGACTCTCCAGCCCAGCTTCCTGCAGGAAGGGGTCGAGGGCCTTTTCCCTGAGCGGGCGGAGCACACACCCCCGTCGATGGCCTATGCGGTCATAGACGACGGGGGTAGAGAGGACAATGTGCCGCCCGTTAGGGAATCGGAGGTTGGGGCGGCTGTTCTTCGGATCCCTTCAAAGAACACCGCCCCCGGGCCGGACGGGGTTCCAGCCCGAGTGATAGCCCGAGCCCTCGACCATATGTCGGACCACCTCAGGGAAGTGTTGGATGCTAGCCTGGCGTCCGGACGCTTCCCTGAGTGCTGGAAATGCGGGAAGCTGGTCCTGTTGAGGAAGCCGGGACGGCCTACCGATTCGGTCGCGGCCTATAGGCCCATTGTGTTGCTGGACGAGGCGGGTAAACTTTTTGAGAGGATACTCTCTGCCCGCATCGTCCGGCACCTCTGCGAGGTGGGGCCCGACCTGTCGGACGCCCAATTCGGATTCCGAGAGGGGCGTTCGACGGTCGATGCCGTGATGCGCCTTAGGGCCGTGACCGAAGAGGCAGTGAGATGTGGCGGCGTGGTGTTGGCGGTGTCCTTGGACATCGCCAACGCCTTCAATAGTCTGCCATTTAGCTGCATCAGGGAAGCACTCCACTACCACGGGGTGCCAGAGTACCTGAGGCGGCTAGTGGCAGACTATCTAGAGGAGCGTACCGTCGTGTACGAGGACCGAGAGGGCGTCTTGAGACGGCGACCCATGTCGTGACCCTTGGACCACTCCTGTGGAACGTGGGATACGACTGGGTCCTACGAGGTCGTCTCCCCCCCGGGCTGGGCGTAATATGTTACGCCGATGACACTCTTGTCACAGCCCGGGGGGTGAACTTCCAAGAGGCGGCGCGCCTGGCCACCTGGGGTGTTTCTCTGGTGGTCGGGCGCATCGAGGCGCTGGGCTTACGGGTGGCCCTGGACAAGACGGAGGCCCTATTGTTCCATGGGCCCCGTCGTGGTCCACCCGCCGGCGCCTCCATAGAGGTCAACTCGGTCCTCGTACCGGTTCGGGCCCAGATGAGGTATCTGGGCCTGATCCTCGACGGTAGGTGGCTCTTCGACGAGCACTTCCGACAGCTTGGACCCAAGCTGGTCGACGCTGCCTCCGCCCTTGGGCGGCTTTTGCCCAATCTGGGTGGAGCCAGCGTCGCAACGCGACACCTCTACACGGGGGTGGTCCGGTCTATGGCGCTGTATGGCGCACCGGTGTGGGTAGCGGCTCTGCCCGCCCTAAATAAGGCGCGACTCTGGCGGCCTCAGAGGGTATTGGCGGTCAGAGCCATACGTGGATACCGCACGGTGTCGACCGAGGCGGCGTGCGCCCTGGCCGGGACACCCCCGTGGGATTTGGAGGCGGAAGTGCTCGCCGAAGTTTATCGACGGGTGGCTGAATATCGGGCGGAGTATGGCTATCGCCCTCCGCCCGAAGAGGTACGCGAGCGGCGTGAAGCCGCCCGTCGAGCCACCATGGCTAGATGGTCGTTCCGGCTGGAGACTCCACGTGCTAGCTTTGCCGCCGTGGAGGCTCTCCAGCCGGTCATCCTCGAGTGGGCAGGGCGGCAGCACGGGACCCTTTCCTTCCGACTGACGCAGGTCCTTTCCGGGCACGGTTGCTTCGGAAAGTACCTGCACTCAGTCGCCAGGAGGGAATTGAGTCCCGCCTGCCACCACTGCGACTGCAGTGAGGACTCGGCCCAGCACACGCTGGCGGTTTGCCCCGCTTGGGCGCCGCAGCGTCGGGCCCTCACTGCAGTCATCGGAGGAGATCTCTCGCTACCGGCTGTCATACGCTCCATGGCCGGTAGCGATAGCAGTTTTACCGCGGTCGCAACCTTCTGCGAAGAAGTCATCTCGCAGAAGGAGGTGGCGGAGAAGGCCCGGGAGGATGACATCCACTCGGACCTAATCCGCCGCCGGCGAACCGGGCGGCGGAGGCGCGCCTATCAGCGCCTCATGCCGCCCTGAGTGTGGCCGCGGATGGTCGGGACGGGCTTTCCCTTCCATCCGCTCTAGTGGCCACCCGCGAGGAGGCGACGTTACGTGTGTGCCGTACGTTGCCTAAAATGAGAGGTTAACAGCTGACGGTGCCCGCTTTTGTGCCGGCAAGCGCTGGGAGGGGTCCGGACGTGTTAACAACTGCAGTTCCCGGATTCCTCCCTTCACAGGCGCAGAGTGGCACACCGTGTGGTTTTAGTCGGTTCGAGTCCGACACACCGCCCCGCCGCAAGCCCCGGTGGGGTGACGGTCCGAGAGGATTTCCACACGTTAAAAAAAAAAAAAAAAAAAATGGGTACTAAACAACTGATATAAATTCATATTTATATAGTATACTTTTTTTTGTAAATACTTACATATAGAAAACACTCAAACTCCGAAACAAATATTTGCAGATCATACAAACAATTGCTCCGACCCGGGAATCGAACCCGAGACCCCATGTACAGCTGTCGCTTACGCAACCACTGCGCCTACAAGGCAGTAAAATTACTAATACTTCATACATATACACACAAACACACGCACACTAATTAAACTCATGACCCATTATTCTTGCCCATGCACACATAAATGTCACCCACCGCTCCTCCAACCATACATTTCTCTGTCCAGAGTCTAGAGTGGTAATCTATACTAATATTATAAAGCTGCAGAGTTTGTTTGTTTGTTTGTTTGAACGCGCTAATCTCAGGATCTACTGGTCCGATTTGAAAAATTCTTTCAGTGTTGGATAGTCCATTTTTCAATTTTTTCCAATTATTTTCAAAAAATTTGAGATCCGTAAGAAAATTGCTATTTTGTAACCCAAGGTGTGAACTCGAAAACCTATTTTTGCGTGCGCTGCAAAAAGTATTGACAATAGAACAAAATCATGTATTACGGGTTTGTAGGTCCCATTAAGATCTACAAAAAAGTCCGCGAGAGCATATATCTAACTATCATGGTTTAGTCACAATAACCGCTTTTGTGCTTAAAAAAATTAATTAATCGTCTGAAGAAAGAAACTACGTTAAATGTGTATCGTAATATTGATCCTTATCCAAATAAAGCATTATGTTATCAAGGGTATTTATGTAGAAGTAAAATACTTTTTGTTTAACCCCATTCGGACATTTCGTTTAGAAGTTATCACGAGTATAAGACGCTAAGAGTTGGTACCTATTATTGAGTTATTTGTCAAAGAGTTTTTATCAACATAATACCTAATATTAGTCTTTATCCAAATAAATGTGTTGTTGATTATGAGTATAGATCTTAGAAGAGTATAATAAATACATCTATACTAATATATAAAGCTGAAGAGTTTTTGTTTGTTTGAACGCGCTAATCTCAGGAACTACTGGTCCAATTTGAAAAAGTTCTTTCAGTGTTAGATAGCCCGTTTATCGAGGAAGGCTATAGGCGTGATGATATATATATATATATTTCATCACGCTATGACCAATAGGAGCTGACTACCAATGAAGAATGTTTCAAAAACGGGGGGAAATGATTACGCTACGGGCAATAGGAGACGCAAACGACGTTGCGTGGGTCAGCTAATCGCGCTAATCTCAGGAACTACTGGTCCAATTTGAAAAATTCTTTCAATGTTAGATAGCCCATTTATCGAGGAAGGCTATAGGTTATATATCATCACGCTAAGACCAATAGGAGCGGAGCACCAATGAAGAATGTTTCAAAAACGGGGGAAAATTATCACGCTACGGGCAATAGGAGACGCAAACGACGTTGCGTGGGTCAGCTATACTAATATATAAAGCTGAAGAGTTTGTTTGTTTGTTTGAACGCGCTAATCTCAGGAACTACTGTTCCAATTTGAAAAATTTTCACGGCCAAACCGCTACACCGATTTGAATGAAATTTGGTACACAGATAGTCTAGAGCCTGAGAAAGGGCATAGGCTACTTTTTGATGCGAAAAAGGGGTTGTAAGGGGTTTAAAAGGGGGATGAAAGGTTGTTCTGGGAGTTCACTCGCCACACGCCTGCGCGTTACCTACGTCGGGCGTCTTGACAACGAATAAACAAGGCTGTCACAATCATAATTTTTTTTTCACTTTTTCAATGAAGACTTAACAATGATAGCAATGATATTATATATGTAAAAATTAAATATTAAGAATTTAAGTATATATTCGTCAGTCTGATTTGTATGTTGATTATATTAATAGAAATAAATAAGCCAAATTAATATAATTAATTAACAGCGTTTCTTAACTTCAAAATTATCTTTCCTTTGCACCTGCATCCTTTGCACAAGGGATCCTCGCCACATCAAATGTCACAGCTTCGAAGCTTACCACGTCGATATGATATCAATCAAAAATAATATTATTTTGCCGATGCGCCGTTGAGATTCAAACAACTATCACCGTATATGTTTTGTCTCCATAAAATTTGTAAAAAAAGTGGTTAAAAGTTCTTTAATTCAGTGGTGTGAAGTATCGTTGTAAAGCTTATAAAACGGACTAAATAGTGATATATATAACACAACTGAACAACAACGGTACCGTGAGTAATAAGTGAATATATTTTAAAAAAAAAGTTTGCAACGGTTGCGTACCTGACCTAGGACAACCCGCAGATCGACCGCTATTACGCACACATGCACAACGCTTACACGCTCTTTCTACATCTTGAGCTTACGCTGAACCCGTATAGCAGACTTAGCTTACGCCACGCTTTGTGTGTGTATTGTCTCTTCCTCTAGGACCGAGGTAGCGAGTAAGCGTGGGCATATTGCAAATTTTGTTACAATAAAAATAATAAAAAATCTATACATATAAAGGCAAACCAAAATCTACACTTACTAAAAACCAAAACCGCAATATGCCACTACGACGTTCACCAAAACCACAACCACTGACCCCTACCGGTGAAGCTGTGCCCCTGGTAGCTCCACAGGTAAACGACTCTGACACTCAGTCTGAACAATCTGGTAGAAGTAATGTCAATGTTCGCACAAAGAGACGTCGGGATCAAGACGACGATATCAAGGAACTTAGAAACGAAATCCGAGATCTTTTCTCTAAGCTGTCAACATCGGTGGAACAACAATTCATAGACATTAAGCAACAAAATGCTGACTTGCAAGATAGCCTCCAGTTTATGTCTGATAAGTACGATGGAGTGCTTGCAAAAATTAAACAGTTGGAGGAAGAAAGATTGGAAGACAAAATCAAAATACAAACATTGGAAGATAGAATAGAAACTTTTGAACGAAAAATAAAATGTACGGGCCTTGAAGTACGAAATCTATCACGAGTAACGGGAAATGATAAAATACCGGAGACTAAACAAGATATGTGTGTCTTGGTAAAATCTATGGCAAAATCGGTTGGTGTAAATCTCCAAGACGAAAATATCAAAGATATATATAGAAATAACTCAAGTAAAGAGTACATAAAGCCATTAATAGTAGAATTCACTAGTGTATTGAAAAAGGAAGACGTTCTTAGAGCTGTGAAAATATTCAATAACGATAAGCCAAAAGGAGAAAAACTAAACACAAGTCATTTAAATGTGAATGGACCGCCTAGGCCTGTATATGTGACGGAAACATTAACTGCAAAAACACAAAAATTATTTTATTTGGCCCGAGAGTATTCAAAAGAAAAAGGGTTTAGTTTCTGCTGGACGTCAAGAGGAGCAGTTTACCTCCGAAAATCAGTAGGACAACCACAAATACGAGTAAGCACCGAATCGGAATTACTAAAAATAAAAGATTGTGAATG
This sequence comes from Diaphora mendica, assembly GCA_949125395.1. Lineage (NCBI taxonomy): Eukaryota > Metazoa > Arthropoda > Insecta > Lepidoptera > Erebidae > Diaphora > Diaphora mendica. The sequence continues at coordinate 22,697,420 of OX421326.1, forward strand.
ACTAGTACTTGCACAAATCACTATGTTACTTACATATTTTTGCATGTTTGATATTCTAGGTTTTTGTAGTTTCTATTACTGCATGTATAACGATAACTCACAAGATATTTTATATTATTGTAATTATTCTTGTAACTTGCCAGCATTAAATAATAACACACTGTGCACACTCACACCCCACTCGATGACCAAACACACCGTGATACACACTGAGGTATCTATTGCTACTCTTACTCTTACAACCACGAATTTAAATTACTCACAAATATACTACACACGACTTCACAACATACTGATTGTCTTAGTTGACCGAAGGGCAATGAATATCTATAATAATAATACCAAAATTCGATCCACTGTTTGAAACTATGGGAGATATTGACAAACTTGAGGTTTCTAATTCTTACGTCTGTGAACCTGAGGAATGTTGCTCGTATTTGAGTAGACCGGGAAGTCTTAAAATCCTCACTCAAAATATTCGTAGTGTCTCAGCGAATATGCCTAGCTTACTAACTCTAATGACCAGAACTAAAATAACACAAGACATTATAGTGCTCACGGAGTGCTGGCTATCTACCAACCCAAATATTCCACTATTGGAAGGCTATGATAGTTTCCAAAGCACTAAAACAATAAACCAAAACGATGGAATTGTGATCTATGTCCGCAGAACTCTCACTAATATACATGTTTTTGAACCTCAGTTTCAGGAGGCAAACTGTTTGATAGTGACAATTAACAGTGACACATGTATTATAGCATGTTACCGTCCACCCTCGTTTAGAGATTTAAACAATTTTCTCGTGTCTCTTGATAGTGTTTTGACGGCCAACTCTAGATTTGGGAATGTTTTGCTTGTCGGTGACTTGAATGTAGATATAGTGGAGGGTTCTGGGGATCGTAGGGCTTCGGAATACTTGTGTCTTGCGGCTAGTCATGGACTTTTGCCAGCTCATACTGAGCCAACTCGCTCGGAGGCGTGTCTGGATCACATAATCCTTAAAACTAAACGTAACAGTACAGTATTAGTGTTGCATTCTACCGTTACCGATCATAGCGCAGTTGTTTTTTCATTGGCCATGGATATACAAAATAATTCTTCTTTTAAAACTTGCAAAAGAATCGATCCTGCTCTACTGAAACAACATATTAGCGCCATAAACTTCTCGTCCGTATACGAAACCAGTGATGCAAACGATGCGTGCAAATATTTTATAAATTCACTGTCAACAGCTATCAGTGTGAGCTCCAGTATCCGTGTAGTACCATCTCGATTGAGAATCCTCAAGCCCTGGATTACCCCTGGGTTGCTGAGGTGTATGAGGAACCGAGACCGTATGTACAAAAAACTTAAAAAGTTCCCCAATGATGAGATATTGAGGGTAACATTTGTGAGGTACCGAAATTTTTGTAACAATGTGCTTAAAAACGTGAAAAGACAATTTGAAAGAGACTTACTGACAAAAACCAGTAGTAATTCTAAAAAACTTTGGAATGCTATCAAAAGCATTACAAACACTTCTAAAGATACCAGTAGTGCTAAAGAATTACTATTAACTAGTCACTGTCCAATTGCCTCGGTTAATTTCGTTAATGAATATTTTGTTAATATAGGCAAACAATTGGCGGAAAATGTAATAAATCAAAGTGATCCACACATTACTTCTGAATGTAGTACGAATTTCCCCACCACCAACTCATTTGTTTTTCTTGAGACGGATGAGATTGAGGTGGAACAGGTTATTATGAGTTTGCGATCGGACTGCGCAGTTGGTGCTGATGGGATTCCATCTTATATACTTAAACAGTTCAGATCTGCGCTTGTGCGACCCTTGACCTATATATTTAATCTATGTATAAACACGGGAGTGTTTCCGGACCTATTAAAAAAAGCTCTTGTTCATCCGGTATTTAAATCGGGTGACAGGAACGATGTACATAACTACAGGCCAATATCTGTACTACCAGCCCTATCTAAAATACTGGAACGCATTATGAACAGCAGGATTAAAGGCTACCTTGAGTCAAATAATCTTTTATCGGACAGTCAGTATGGTTTCCGTAATGTCAGATCTACTGATGATGCAGTTCACGATCTCACAAATAAAATAGCGACATCACTAGATAAGAGAGAAAAACCTCTAGCTATTTTTCTAGACCTATCGAAGGCGTTCGATACTGTTTCCCTACCTAGACTGTGTATGAAACTTGAAAAAATGGGCATTCGGGGGAACCAATTGAAACTCCTTCAGAGCTACCTAAGCAATCGAACACAATGTACTGGGTACTCACAAAAGCGCTGAACTTTCAATAGAATACGGTGTTCCGCAAGGCAGTGTTCTGGGGCCTACGCTGTTCTTAGTGTATGTCAATGATTTGTGCGACCTAAACTTGCAAAACGGTAAAATTATATCCTTCGCAGACGATACCGCCTTGTTATTTAAAACTCAATCTTGGAGTGAAACTTTCCATGCAGCTCAACTAGGATTTAATAAAATTACACAATGGCTGGCACAGAATAAACTCACTCTAAATATTAATAAAACGTTTCTTATGACCTTTAAAATCAAGAGCTCACCACTGGATACACATTCCTTTAACATAACCATGCACAAAGATAATAAGAAGTGTAATAGTGACTGCAACTGTCCTAAACTTACCCAAACATCCACAACTCGCTACTTGGGTATCATACTTGATGACAATTTTTCATTCCATCCGCATGTCGATAAATTGTGTGGTCGAGTACGTAAATTGATTTACATATTTAAGCACTTGAGACATGCTGCCGACCCCAGTATACTAAAAACTGTTTATTATGCACTATGCCAATCCATAATAGGATATTGCATTTCCAGTTGGGGAGGCACAGCAAAGAATCATTTACTTTCTCTTGAGCGAGCTCAGAGAGCTGTTCTAAAGGTCTGCACATTTAAACCCTACCGATTTCCTACCAGGAAGCTCTACGAGTATTGTGAGGTCCTAACGGTGCGCCAAATTTTTATACTCAAAATACTACTAAGACAACATACCTATTCCAGTACAGAAGCAACCACAAACTCATTCACTCAAACACGCACCATACGTAGATTCAGAATTCCTCAATCCAACACTTGTAAAACATCCTTTGGTCAAAAATTCTATTTCTTTCTTGGCCGCTATTTATATCATAAACTAAACAAGATACTCGACTTCTACAATAAGACTAAATATGAATTTAAGAAAATAATAACATCCTATCTTCAAAACACATCTTACGAAGAGACGGAGGCTCTTCTACACCCCCCTCAATAAAGTTGTGAACATGACATATCCATACACACACACACACATATACACACACAGCCACATACACACACACACACACACACATAAAATCACCCACACGGTATATCTAATACCCAAGCAAGTATACGCACATATTATTTGGTCAGAAACTCAAAAATTGTAGACATATCTCATAATTTATAAATAAAGTAACTTTATGAACAACAGGGCAAATTGTGAATAAACTCCTAAGCGGAGACAGCATATTCTGTGAAACTGGAAGGAAACTGGTGCTTAAAACACAGGTTTTCCTTTTTAAGCACCAGTAGAAAAAAAAAAACTAAGTGTATACCGTTTTTAATACCGTTTTAATTTTAACTTTGTAATTGATTTATTTAATTTTAAAAAGTGATTATTTTTATTATACCTTAAACCTATGATTTTTATTTTTATTTTGACTGTGATTTTAGTTTGAATTTTGATTATGGTTTTGATTATGATTTGGAATTTTGATTAGGGTTTTGAATATTGATTATAATTTTGGATTTTAATTATATTTTTAACTTTTGTTCTCTATTGGGTTTTCAATTGTGATTTTGATTGTGATTTTAATATTGATTTGATTGTAATTTTATTTTGTTTTTATTGGAACTTGATTTTATTTTATTTTGGATTTTGACTCAATGTTTTCAATGTGAATTTTATTTTTAAGTTTTAATTTAATTTAAGTTTGGAATTTTGTAATTGTATGCATGGTCTGAAATAAATTTATTATTATTATTATTATTATTATTATTATTATTATCTACAGAAGTATCGTCATTATAAGCTAGCTGTTGGTTAGATATGAATAAAAATGTAAATAATATCCATCCTGATCAGCTGACTAATGAGATAGTTATCAATTAAACGAACGGATCATGTCAGGCGTGGAGGGAGATGTTGTCGAATACTTAAAGTCTTTAGAAATATCAGGAGTGCCTACCCATAAGTTGAGGCTGCAAGTTAATGTTCCAGTACTATTAAATGAGGTATCTTGAGCGCCAAAGCAATGTAATAGTACATGGCTAAATATTACACAACTGGGGTACAACATTGTAAAAGCTACAATCATGACGCATGGAATGGCAAAAGAAGATAATGTTTTAATTCCCCTTATTCCAATAATTCCAACTTATTTGACATTTTAATTTAAAAGAATGCAGTTTCAGCTGAAAACAGCATTTCCAATAACAATATTATCAAAACCCAAGGACAGATGCTTAAAGATACAGTTTTTTTTTTCTCATGGGCAGCATACTCACGTATATCAAATCCACAAAATCCCCATATTTTGGCAAAATATGGCAAAAGAAAAAACGTAGTTATTAAAATTGTATTTTTTTTATTTGAAGCTGCCAAAGTGACTATGGTCAGCCTGATGGAAAACTCAAGCAGAATCCAACAATGCAGTATTGCGTCCCACACTATGACGGCTTAGTGAGATGCTTTTTCACGCCCCACTTAAAGTCCCCGGGAACATAGTGGGAGAGAAACACGTGCGCTGGTAGTGAGTTTCAGTTTTTAGCTGCTCGGCACAGGAAGGATGAACCAAACCGTTTGGTTTGAGAGTGAACATGTTATTGTGCAGAGGAAGGGAGAAGGGTGAGTTGGAAGAGCTCCTCAGAATACTTCCAATGATACAGATGGTAGTGGACTGCTATAGAGGCGATATCTCTACGCAGCTGCAGAGGTTCAAGGAACTCGGTGGCTTCGGGAATGTTGGTAAAGCGGACTGTTCGCCATTGCAACCGATCGAAAGCATCAAGTAAATACTGCGCGGATCCATCACAAAGATGAGAACAGTACTCGAGGTCCCGGCAAATATCCATGCCCAGGACACCGAGCTTACCCCGTAGTGGCAGTTGAGTGCTCTGAAAAGTGGGGAGGGAAAGGAATGGAGACTTTTTGGTAGAGAACGCGCACAACTGTGTTTTCGTAGCGTTGAACTCGACCAGATTCTTATCACCCCATTGTAAAATGCGGTTCAAAACCCGGTCGAGCTCAGCGACAAGCTTCTGTCGATTTTCCTCAACGTCTGCCAGCTTGGCTGAACGGTGTCAAAAATATCGCCCATGAACTGTGCTATCGTCTGCATAGCAATGTATGTTGCCAAGAGCTAACATGTCATTGATATGCAGAAGAAATAGTGTGGGCGACAGGACTGAACCCTGAGGTACGCCAGCGTTTACATTCAGAACATCAGAGGCCGTGCCGTCGCAAAGGCCCATAATGCGGCGCTGATGAAGAAAAGCGTCAATCCAGTGACAGGGTCTAGGAGGCGGACCGAATGCCGAGAGCTTGGAGAGAAGCGAGCGGTGCCAGACCCGGTCGATGTCAAATGTCGAAATAAGCTCATATAAACACTTTATATTTTATGTACATATATAAATACTTAAATAAGTTTTTAATAGTAAAACGTGTGTGTATTAGTTGTAAAAAAAAACGGGTGGTGTCGTGGGACATCAGATAGGAATGAGTTCCATATCAAAAATACAGATGGCGCTATACTAAATTTTTCGTTCACGAAATAAATAAATCATTACAGATGGCGCTATACTAAATTTTTAGTTTTCACAAAATTGTCTTAACCCCTTTATTTTATTTAAACTGATTTATAAAAATATATAAAAGTTCTATGCGAGGTAAAGAAAATAAAACTATTCAGGTACCAATACATTTTGTATCATGATTTTATATCGATAAAAATCCTACCTATATTAATAACGCGAAAGTTTGTTAGTATGGATGGATGGATGTTTGTTACTTTTTGACGCAAAAACTACTGAACGGATTTGGATAAAACTTTACAGTAATATAGCTTATACATCAGAATAACACATTAGCTACTCTTTGCAGCGATAACCGACATACACGCGGGCGAAGCCGCGGGCAACAGCTAGTCTGTAATACAGGTCATCCTAATGCAGATGCCAGTCTCCCACAAAGATTACGAGTATAATTATGTGAGCTGTATTTTCTGTATGAATTTGTTAGGTATTGATTGTAAACTGTGTGTGCTCAGATGTGTGTGAGAAACAATAAATTATTATTACTTCTACAGACTTCTACTACACCGTAAATATATTGCAATCATAATAATTTAATTATTTTTGATTTATCAGCTTAAAACTATTAATGTTATCATAATAACTTGAATGTAATAATTTAATGTGTGAATGACGTTAAACCTCTCTGTTATGAATGTATTTATTATTATAATAAATATTTTTTTATTGGTCGTAGAAAAAGTTATTTATTACATTATCATATTTTATTGATCGCATATTTTATTGCTAGATTATTTCTCGGGGTGTCGCGTCGCGGCGTTGCGTGCGTCGGCGCAATGAGTTTTTCTTCCAACTTACAATAATGTTTAAAAAAAATCACAGTACAAGGTTTTGCCACGTTTGTATCTTTCGTGTAACTTTCTTCACCATGTTTTGTTTATCTTTAAGCATCACGTCCATGCCATGTCCATGCATTTATTATTATTTTACCCTTCCATCACTCTCCAATTATATTATCCTTAGCTCATCCAGGTTGGGATTGGCTTTAAGTTTACTACGTCACGGCTAAACTTAGATTTTTAAGTGACACGCCATCAAACCTCCACAACTTAAGTCCCAGGCGATATCGATTACGAGTTCTGTACATAGACTGTTATCGGAATTTCTAAGGCTCAAATAACCCGTAACGATGACCAAAGAAGCTATTATGGCAAGAATGGGCCGGCTTGACCGGGGCGGTACTACCCTCGCACAGAAAATCAACGTAAAATGACCACGTTCGTGCTGTCGTGTTTCGTTGGTGAGTGCGAGACCGGAGGCCCAAATAGTCTAGTCAACAAGTCCCATACTTGTTGACTAGACTAAAAGATGCAGCAGCATCACTAGGCCGCCATGGTGTGGCTCGCCATACTGCATTGTCTGCATTCGCAGTGAGTATGGCGACCAATACTCTTGGATTCTGCTTATGCTTTCCGTCAGGCAGAGTAGAGTCATTTTGGCGGGCCATACATAAAAAAAACTGCTTAATGTGCTAAGAATGGTCACCCAATCATACATACATTTGTTTAACTTTGCAATGTGCTAACCTCTTCGGCTACCCTACATAGCCACTACGAGCCTCTTATTTATTACCTATTTATAGATATCTACAATGAGATAAGAAAGGTTATTCTAAAAACGATGATACTTTTGACGATCAATTACTCCATGTCTCCATACCGTTGAACTCAACTGTACCTATATCATTCATTACACCATGTACCAAATATCATAAACTAAATACCGAACAGTACAAAAGCAACAAAGCGTAACGAGCCACAATCGATTATCTGAGCGATCGATATATTATCGTTTACAGTTATCGATTGTCAATGGACCGGTTGGCACAATAACACAGATGAAATCTCACCATGCATCTTTGTTGCGAATATCTCAGTTACCTGCTCAGTGACTTATTGACTCGACTATCTCGTGCCTCGGCGCAGTGGTAGCGTGCGCGACTGCTGATGAAAAACATATTGTTATAAAAAATATTTTGGACACCTGACTAACAAAACCATCTAGCCTCAAACCATAGACGAAATACTTGAAAACTATTAGTATACTATAATCACTCGATTTTTTAATATTAAATATTGACTATTCATAAGTGCCTGTAAAATGAGTGCCTATTATGAATAAAATCGTTTTGAGTTTGAGTTTGAGTATATTTTATCTATGCTTGTAGCTTGTACCGTACTATGAAAGCTAGAATAAATAATTTTTTTTATAAATATTTTCGGACATCTAACACACAACGACATCTAGTCCCAAGCTAAGCAGAGCCTGTGTTAAGGGAACTAGACAACTGATTCAAAAATCAGCAGTCGCACACGCCAACCGCAAGACCAACGAGGCAGTCGCAGAATGACTGATAGAATACTTAAAGTGCAGACTTTTCTTTGTAAATACATACATATTATACGTAGAAAACACCCAAATTCCGTGCTAAATTGAACGGACCAAAACATTTGGTCTGACATGACAAATCAGAAAGAAAGTGACATTTCGGACCATCAAAAACTCAGAAAATACAAGTTCTTGTTTAAATACATACACAAACGAAAGCTTTCTCTTCACAAATGAGAGATAAAAAAGTAAAACGTTTTAGACAGTTTTAAACTTTCGTGCTTTATCAATATTTGCATAAGTTTATCGTCTTCAAGCTCGAGACAGAGTCACTAGGTTAAATGCATAACGGTAATATTCGCATATTGTAATATGAGTTTTATTGTTGTGCTTTGTAACCAGCGTTGCCAGACATCCCGATTTTGGTGGGAGGTCCCGCTTTTTAATCAAAATTGTAACGTCCCGCGCGGGACAGCTTTTGTCCCGCTTTTTGGGGATAACTGGCCGAACGCCCAAAGTGAAGTAAGTTATTTAGCCGTAGTGCTTTATCTCTACATCTATACAAATAAATAAAATTGGAGTGTTTGTTTGTAATATTAAAATAACTTTTTAATCAATGCCTAAATATGTATGTATACACGATATATGTATCAAAATAACATTTTTTACAATTTTTGTCTGTCTGTCTGCTCCGGGTAATCTTTGGAATGTACCGATTTTGACGAGACTTTCACTGGCAGATAGCTGATGATCTAAGGAGTAACTAAGGCTACTTTTTTAGACTAGCTTTGCCCCGCGGTGTTACCCGCGGTTGTTGTTGTACCGCAGGTAACACCACGGGGCTCAGCTAGTGACTGAATAACACTGCATGGATGACGAAGTGGTTAAAGCGTTCACCTCGCCGCTTTATCGCGGTGTGCTGTGGGTTCTTCAAACCCCACATGGGACAACACTGTGTGATCCGCAATTTGGTGTTCTTTGTGTTTGTTTCATGAATGATTGTAAAGTCCAAGGTCCCATAGGACCGCTGATTTCAGCACGTACGGCCTGGCTCGACAGGGCCGGTACTAGCCTTTCATGACCAACCTGAATTGACAGCACTCGTGCTGTCGTGTTTTGTTGGTGTGTGCGAGGCTGGAGACCCAAAGATGCAGAAGCATCTCAATAGGCCGCCATAGTGTAGTCACCATGCGTCATTGTTGCATTGTCTGCATTCACAATGAGTATGGTGACCACTACTCTATAATTCTGCTCAGGCTTTTCATCAGGCGGAGTAGAGTTGCCTTGAAAAAAAAAAAAAAGTCCCTCACGAGACAGGAACATTCCTAAAGGGCGAAAAAAGCCTTTGCCTTTATATAAAAGCTTACATCATTCATGAACATACTCGTATAATGTCTAAAGTTTCCAGTTTCTTAAAAACAAAACAATTAAATAAACAAGCTTGATCAATATCTTTAATCAGTTTGTTTCTAGAACAACTTTTAATCAATTAAATCAGATTAATTGTTCGTTAATAAAAGTTAGAAGGTCAATTGATTAATTTAATCTGAATTTAACACATTACATCAATTGGCTAAATTAATTAATTTATATGTTTGCGATAACCTACTAACCGATATTTCAATTATTTGATTAATTCATAAATTAACTAGCTGACATGTACAACTTCGTATGTATCTTTTGTATGGAACGATGTTGCCCGTTGTCGCTACATTTTTTATTCATGTTCGGCTTCTATTGGTCGTAGCGCGATGTTATATTATAGCCTAAAGCCTTTCTCGATAAATGGGCTGTCAAATGCTAAAAGAATTATCCAATTCGAATCAGTAAGTTCTGAGATTAGCTCATTCAACCAAACTCTTCAGATGTATAATAAAGTGTAGATTAATTTAATACTGAACTATATAGTTTACCTACTCAGTAAGATTTATATGATTGTCGTCTTATGACCGAATATTATTAAGGTTATGAAGGATTAAAACATATTTGTATACACTTGAGAGCACTTAATTCGGGTTATATAAAGACAATAATCTAAAATAGACGATAATCCCTGAGTTTGTTTCGACTTTTCTCATCAGAGCTATAACACATCTGCTCTAAATAAATTGACATAAAAAAGTAATCCTGTAACCTTTTTTAGAAAATAAAACGATTACATTTCTAATTTACTCTCACGACATACATTTCATAAGATCACTCAAACAATATACATACAATATTTACATAGTACTTACATAGTATTTACATAGTAGACTTCGACTACGTACTGGAGGACGGAGTTTGAGTAGGCCCCTACAGATCGTAATGAAATCGATGAATGTTGTGGGAAATTATCTTATGAGTACAGGCCTCTTTCGGCTGAGATAATGATGATGAAAGTGCTCCACTGCAACTGGCGATGATACGATGAACGGTCTTTTACTATTCCAGATAGAAGAAGTATGGCTCGAAGGACCACAAGGTGCATGGCAGGGTACTCGTGTAGCTCAGTGGCTCCGCGTTCGTACTCGGCTTGGTTTAGCGCAGCTTCAATATCAGCTGGATACACTGGCACCTTCTGGCAAATGGACCCTCAGAGCCAAACTGGAAGATGGTTCCCAGGTAATGTGATTTATGTTTACAAACAGTTCATTTGACCATAATTAATACAAGCGTGGATAGTAACACTTAACATTCTTAAAAATATTCTCGAAAAAAAAGATTTTAAAAGAGAATCGACGGAAGAACCTCTATACCAGAACTTTCAGGATTATAATGTAGCTACTTCGTACATAGTTCAATGTGTCTTCGTTAGATGGTGCTGAAATATATTTTTAGTTCGTTGTTTATTGAACTTGGTTAATAAAGCGCTTTTTGTTGTAGTCATAGACTAATTAATATGTCTATTCTACTTCCTATTTTCTCTGCATTGGTAGAGAATGCCCGTAGGGGTTTCCACATGTAAAAAAAAATTGGTACGGTCAGTTTAAGGGCCGAAATTGGCTTAAAAGTAGAATTTCCGTAGCTTTTACAATAGATGTCTAAGGTTACATCTAAAATATGAAAAAAAGTGAAAAATGTCTTGGTTTATTTCAGGGATCTGCCGTCTTCTGGGTCGGCCACTACGAGCTTCCACCATTCCAACTAAGCGTCCGCCATGCTCCAAAAGTCCTGAAGACTAGTGAGAGGCTTGTCTGGACTGTGTGTGTCAGGTAAGGTATCAGGAATTAGGGGTCACGTCCAACTGGACATCATAGTGTCTTTCTATCCTAGGAACTGTTAAAAAAATATTATTTATTAAAAGAGCCTAAAATTCTCCCCTGGTAAAGTGACTCTTGAGTTGCAGGAGTCCATGGGCGCCGGTAGTCACTTACCATCAGGTGACCCATTGCTTTCCCTACTAGACCATGAAAAGGCAATAGATACTATTGAGTATAAATTTCAACTTTTTCTAACAATTATCAGAAAATTTTGTAATTTTTTTTTTTTAAGACAACTCCCGTACTATGAATAAATCCTGTGTCGCGGGGGACTTTACAAACATACATGAAACGGACACAAAGAACACCCAGACTTAGAACAACAATTTGTGGATCACACAAAGTGTTGTCCTACGTGGGATTTGAACCCACGACACTTGGTGAAGTAGGAAACGGCGTGGTGACCGTTAAACCACTAGGCCAAACGTGCAGTCAAATTACTCGGAACATTTTTCGCCAGGTATCCATGGTCAGAAGCAGTGGAGGGCATGCTGGTCATCCGTCTCCGTGGTGCAGGAGGTGGAGGCGCCGGCGTGAGGACGGCCGTACAGCTGAGGGCTCCGAAGGCGTGCCACAGACACGCCGTGGCCGCTAAACGAGTGGGGCTGCACTCACAGAACCCCCCTGAGGTCCTTGTCGCTGACTTCTCTTTCCAGGTAATTTACGGTAGAACCTGAGACTAAAGGAAAGTACCTTTTGAATATTATCAACTGTTACAGTGACTTATTGAGATTATAATTGTGATGTATTTGCGGTAGATGGCGCTGTAGTATATTTATGTTGCGCTTTATGTGGAAGTCGCCACACGTTTGCTAATTAAAACAAAACGATTTCTTAAAGAAATTACTGTTTATGGGGTTTTATGGCTTAGGGGTAAAGCATCTACCATTGCCAACGGAAATGACTGAAGAGTCAAAAGAATATTGCTGTCTTTGAAGTCCCTTACTCCTCAGAATCAGTGAAAGAGGATAACTAAAAGAGAGAATTACTTAACAATGGTTTTCTTTGAGGCCACGATGGGATGTTGTATCAGTCGAACCGGCCATATTGTGTCGAAGTATGGCTCGCTCACGGTATTTAGTTATTTACGATATCGGTTATGCCTTTATCCGCATAAATATAGACTTCAATTTCTTCACAAGTTAATCTAAATATAATATTTCAGGAGGAAGGCACTAGGATATGGCAGAACACCACAGTTGTGTCACAAGTGGTAGACAAACCCATAACCCTGGAGTTCCTCACCAAGCATCGAGCCGTTATATCTCGCGGACTGCCTTATAAGTTAAAGGTAAGTTAAAATATAAGATTATGTCTAAAAAATTATGTAAAAAAATATTTTAAATTTAAACAGTTTTATCAAAAGAATATTCTAAAAGCTAAATAATAATTCGGTAGGTCCTAGGTTCCAGTCATCACACCCCTCTCATAGTGAACTGTGTTTTACTAGTCAAGCTCTTTCATTTGATACCCAAATAGAGGTAGTCGTGAAAAAATTTATAAACCGCAAATTTCAGATCAATCTGTCAACAGTTAGGGGACAACAAATAAACCGTTTAAAAACCGTTTCCATATCCTTGTAATGACAATAAATGTCTAAAAACTGGAGTTTAGTATATGATGTTTTCGATCAAGTAACCTTTAAAAAAAACATTTAGTAAATTTTGATTTGTACGTTAAGGGTTATGGAGAACGGACAATACACATCATCTTCCTACCCTACCCTTTATTATTCCCAAAATTAATTGGGATCGGCTACTAGTTCAACCGGTTTTACCTGAATCTCAGTTTTTCCACGGAGCGACTGGTATCTGACCTCCGCAACCGAACACTGAAACAAATACGATACCTTTTTTTCTGTAAATGCATACATATTATACATAGAAAACACCAAAACTTCGAAAAAAATATTTGCAGATCATACAAATATTTGATCCGAGACGTCTTCGCTATCGCTAATCGCTAGACCATCGAGGTAGTTGTGTTATTACATATAACCTACTTTCAAAAAGGAGGAGTTTCTCAAATTCGACTGTATTTTATTTGATGTTTGTTACCTTAGAACTTTCGACTGAGTAAACCGATTTTGATGATTTGTTTTTTATGTGAAAGCTGGTGGTTCCCGTGTGGTCCCATTTCTATTTGGCCGAGACCATGAAGTCGGCTTTTTTTGTTAAAATTTTGTATTAAGTTTTAGGACTAAATATTTCTAGATTATTTTATTATTTAGAGATCTAGATAGACAAGGTAGTAGAACCACGCTGATTTCAGCACGGTAGGGCCGGCTCGACCGGGGCGGTACTACCCTCGCACAGAAAATCAACGTAAAATGACAACGTTCGTGTTGTCGTGTTTCTTTGGTGAGTGCGAGACCGGAGGCCTAATGATGCAGAAGCATCACTAGCCCGCCATGGCGTGGGTCACCGTGCTGTATTGTTGAATTGTCTGCAGTGGCATTGAGTATGGTGACCACCACTCTTGGATTCTGCTTATGCTTTTCAGAGTAGAGTCATTTTGGCAGGGCCAAACATAAAAAAAATAATTTATGAACTAAACGGTATGTTTAGGTGAAAGCGACTCGCTGGGACGACAAGCCGGGTGCGGGCGAAGTCCTGCGAGTGTGCAGGCGGGGTGCTGAAGGGGCCGAGCCCGCTCAGCTCAGCGACTGCGCCGAGGGCGAGACGGACGCCGGCGGGGTGGCGACGCTCATGTTCCCTGCTATACACTCTGACGCACCTTTTTATAAATTTCAGGTAATTAAAAAAAAATTGGAATTTTATGGTCATTTCCAGCTCTGCGCAAGAGTCTTAGCTTTTTAAAACATTATTCTCTTAGCTCGCAAGAAAGTGATAAAGTAAAGATGTAATATATAATCCTCATATAACCGCGTATACAACAACAACCGCGGGTAACACTGCGGGGAGCAGCTAGTCTTCATATGAAATAGTCCTATTGCAACATCACTTTTGTTCGAAAACCGTCATACAAGCTTCGTCTAGTACAGTTTTCACTAAAATTGTAACAACATGTAACTGTACTACTAATCAATATTATTATTATTAAAAAAACAAATTCCTTGAAATAGGTGTTTGCAATAGTGTTGTTGTTATATGCGCAGGCGCAGTTGTCGAACGACAGCTCGACGACAGCGTCGCTGACAGTGCGAGTGCGGGGCGGGGCGGTGCAGGCGGCGCTGGGCCCACTGCGGGCCGACTCCCGCAGCGCCCGCACGCTCGTCCCGCTCTACGTCACCGCCCACATCACGCGCCCGCTCACCGTACACTTCGTGGTAAGTCACCACATATACCTACACAACAGGGAACAACGGCCTGGACCTTCGTCATCAGACCATTGTTACCAGTATCGTTTAAGATCGATCTACCGTGGGAGAGCCACGCTTCGGCATGAATGGGCCGGCTTGACCGGAGTGATACCACGGTCTCGCAGAAAACCGGTGTGAAACAGCACTGGCGCTGTGTTTCACCGAGTGAGTGAACCGGAGGCCCATACCCCAAACCCTTACACCAAAACCATTTCCGCCAAAAAAAATGTCAGAATCCTCTGGTCTGCGGGTCTATGTTGTTCTATAGTTGACAAATATAAATATCATTCACACTGCACACTGTACTTGTATAAGGCAGTTACGACAAGCCTGCTAAACCGCAGTTTGCGTAATCGAATTTAGACTTAATTCGTTCACAGAATAGTGTTCAATTTAACATGCATCCCAAAAGTCACAAATACGTTGCCATCTTCTGAGTACCCCTTTCCCCTTAAATCGGGTAAAAAGGAAGATTGGACACTCATTAAAAGCTTTACTTAACAATCACCGTTTTTCCGAAAAGCCATGATATCACTCTTAACAAGCAACTCATGTATCGATGCATGACTCTCTCTCGATTATATATTTGTTATTGATTACTCGATTGCTTTTCCACAAATTTAACTTATTACAGGTAATAACCCGAGGCGGTATCATCTACCGCTGGGGTGCGACCACACAATGTCCCACCTCCAACTCCGACCAAATCCACACAGCTTCACGCAACCACAAATGCAACGACAACTACTACTCCTACAACCGTGACGTCACACCAGAAAAGGACAACATAGCCAACGCCGATGACGTAGACACACCAGCTTACAGATCAAAAAGATCTTTCGAAGTCTTACCCAGGTCTGAGCATGATCCAAACGCCATAGACATAGATAACATCATCAACCCAAGAGATAACAATAAACCCGCTTACGACCAAACAAAATTAGAATTCGATCCTGATTTATTCAAAATATTTATGAGCAATCAAACTCAGAAACCTGAGCCCCAAGTTTCTATACGAGAAATCTTTAATGGATCAACACCTGAAGCTTATATAGGTCCGACTTTCGAGGAAATAAAACGTCAGTCACCGTCAAGCCGTGTCGTCAGTACTCAGTCAACTTTTGCCACTAGTCAAGGGTACCAGAGACCTGGTCGTGTCAACCCATCACCAGTATCATTGACGGCAAACCAGTCTAGAAAATACCACGTCATTCTTAGAAATTCCAGAACATACCAGGATTCAATTTTACCTCAATTTAGACTAAAGCAAGTATCGACGCAGTCTCCTCAGCAATACACGAATGTACCTAACGTTGGTCATAGTGACGTCATAGATAACGTCACGGCCGTGACGTCAGACGCTCTGCTAGATAGGAAGTTGAAGATCATGCTGCCTATAAAGGTTTCTCATCAGATGTGTCCGGATTCTCATCTCATTGCGTACTTCTATTATAATGGGGAGCTGGTCAGTGCTGCCAAGCATTTTGAGATGGATGAGTGTTTTGCTAATAAGGTGAGTTATTATTATTATTTTTGATTACATTACTGATCAATAGGATAATTCATAGTGTGTCAGTAGTTTAAATATTTTGCCGTCAATACCGTATTTTATTTGATATATATATTTAAAAAAAAAAAAAAAAAAACAATTAAATGGGGTAGCTCATGGCTCGTTTGATGGTAAGTGGTAACCGTTACTTATAATTCCTGTAATTCCTGAAGAATCACGCTTTTACAGCTAATAGGTGAATATTTTAAAGACAACTCCTAAGTTTATTGTAAATTAAAAACATTAGAAAAAACATAAAACTCTTATTAACCATGATGAACTGTCCACCTGTGATTATGGCGATTGCAATACTCTCAAAATTTTGGAAATTAATTCTCTAAAATAAACATGGTTAAAATCCAATTTATCTTATCAAGTGAAAATTACCATGGTAGTTTACCTTACCGTCGAAGAGATCTGAGTGTAAAATATCATGTATGAACGTTCAGGTGGAAGCCAGCTGGCTGAGCCGGCAAGCCCAGCCCGGCTCGTGGGTGTCCCTGCAGGTGTCGACTCCGGGTCCTGCGCTGTGCGCGCTGTCGGCGCTGGACGTGGCCGCCAAGTGGCTGCAGCCGCCCCCCTCCACCAGGGACCTGCTCATGGACAACCTCAGGCGCCTCATCGACAGCCACAGGAACTTGACTGAGTATGACGCGGCTGGAGAATGTTTCCTTAGTAAGTTATTCTATCTTTCTTGGCTAGCGCCTTTTTTTTTCTTTTTTTTTTTGAGACAACTCCCGCACTAGGAATAAATCCTGTGTCGCGGGGGACTTTACAAACATACATGAAACGGACACAAAGAATACGCAGATCCTATGTAGGATTTGAACCCACGACACTTGGCGAAATAGGAAACGGCGCGGTGACCGCTAACTAGGCCAGACGTGCAGTGAAGTCTTTGTTGCTGATGAGGTGAATAAACCTTTCAATCTTCTGCTCTTAGAGGACGCTGGTGTCAGCCGGTCTTAAACTCTCTGGGGAAAACTCAGATCATTTGAATTAAGATCCCTTACGATTCTCTTTCAGTACAGGACCTTAGACAGGCCTTCTGGACCTGGAGTCAGAAGTTTTTCCCTTACCAATCAGTTCAAAAATTACATTGTAGTTCAATCATGTCTAGATGAGATCAGGCTCGCACCATATTCCCTAACTCGCTAACTACATGCATTTGAAACGTGGCAACGTATTGACTTCATACATAAATGTTATGCTGAAGTTTCAAAGAATTCCAGAATTTTCCAAAAAAAGGCTCAAGTCTAGTTTGGTTCAGTTTCTGAGCTTTAAGCGCTTAGGTACCATAATGTATGGTGTCATGCAAAATCATTGGCTTTGTATCGAATTTTATCAAGTTAATTTATTGCTAACATACATTTTTTTTTTTATGGAATAGGGGGCAAACGAACAGACATATCGTCTGATGGTAAGCGATTACCGCCGCCCATGGACACCCGCAACACCAGAGACGCCACAAGTGCGTTGCCGGCCTTTGAGGGATGTGGGAAGGGGTTGTGGTATGGGCCTTCGGTATCCTCACTCACTCGGTGAAACACAGCGCAAGCGCTATTTCACACCGGTTTTGTGTGAGGCCGTGATATCACTCCGGTTGAGCCGGCCCGCCCCGGCCCGAATTGATAAATGATAATATTGCTTTTAGACCGTGTACATATTTTGACAGTCTTTACGTTTTATTACGATTTATAACGATTGTATGGTTTAAGTATTTTTAATTTTATTACAGATTCCGACACACCAGACATGCCCACCACAAGCATGGAACTAACAGCGTACTGGCTAGCCTCGGCCGGAATCCGCGTGTTGGGGGGCGAAGCTCCCAGAACTGCCACCAAGCGCTGCGAGGCTCCTGCCCCTGCCGCCTTGCATGGTGATGAACCCGCACCTAGGACTGACTTCTCCGAGGTACACTCATCATCATGTCATACACTTTATTTCACTGTACCTTTCGCCTGGAAAAGAAAGTATCATTATCGAAAGCTAGAAATACAATAAGTCGATGAAGTTAGTGCTAATTTAAATTTGAAAATCAATTTATTTGCCTGAACCGATAATAACAAATTTTTTGGTAAATTATTTTTTGTACCACTGACTTGCCCCTTTTTTGTTGACGAGATGGAAAATCCCTTCGGATCTCTGGCTCCTCGGGGACTGAGGAGCCAGGTATGTGGTGATTCCACTAAAAACCACTCCGGCGACCGGTCTCAGGCACCCAGCTCTGAGGAGGACCTGGACTGTTATTTCAGGTCCTCCTCTGGATCGACGCCGCGTCTATTTAGACTCTATCCTGGGGGAAGTTTGGGCTTTCCCGGCCTCATTTCTAAGGGTCTAGTGTGAGTTTGTTTCACGTCCATTCTATAGTCCCACTGACTTACCCCTACCCTTCATCTTTAATTATTTTACAAAGTCTACATAATATAATACATATAAATTAATTGCCTTGCTTACTTGTAAATGATCATTCTTTTTCAGGCTTGGTTGTGGCGTGTAATGCCAATAGGCGCCAATGGCTCGGGTGTCATTACTGCCCGCGCGCCGGACTCTATCACCAGGTTCGAAGCCGGGGTCACCTGCTTGTCAAAGAATGGTGTGGCTGTGTCACCCCCTGCTGTGTTGCAAGTGAGTACAATACATTAAAGTGTTACATTTTTTTTAATGCCTACCTGTAATCTGTTTGTATGATATCGAGAAAAGGGACGGAAGTGTGTAACAGGAAGTGAAGAAATAGTCTGACTAACATCAGACATGACAGCTTTTATAATATTCCATGCTGGACATGAGCCTCTCCTTCGAAAGAGGTTTTGGATTCCATCACAGGGACACTTTTTGTGATCCACAAATTATTCTCTGGATGAAATTAGTTACAGGAATAGCCTATAGTCCCACATTTACTACATTTATCCCAGAAAAATTGGCAAATAAAACATCAATTTTACGCAATCAAACCCGTTATAAGTCTAGTGTTAAATGAATACTTGTCCAGGTGTTCCGCGAGTTCTTCATCCACGCAGATGGACCGAAGCGCCTTCGTCGAGGTGACACCGCCATCATCCGCTACAGGATCTTCAACTACCTGTATGAGCCGCTCAGTGTAAGTCAACTGTTTTCTAGCCACCAGTGGGCCTAGTGTGAGTTTATTTCTCATCAACTAGCTCTCGACCTGCACTTAACTCTTCATTAATTTTACTTGAAATAAACTCACACTAGGCAGTCTGAATAAGGACTTAAGTGAAGACTGAATCATAATCACTAATATTTTTTGTTTTATTTTAAGGATATTACAACTCACAATTGGACTGTTGTGACTCTTACACTCCAATACAACATTATTTAATAAAGAAAACAGTGAGGATGGCACTCATTTAAACTTAATAATAATAGTCTTGGCTGCCAAACTAGAGGTTAAGATTGATTCAAGGACAATTAGTTGTTTGATGAGCCATATATATATACTAGCTTTTACACGCGGCTTCGCTCACGCAGACTTTCATCCCCTGATTTACTCCCTTAGAGGTGGAATTTCAAAAATTCCTTTCTTAGTGCTCACTTACGTTATATAAAGAACCTACATGCAAAATTTCAGGATTCTAGGTTCAGCGGTTTGGGCTGTGCGTTAATCTCTGGGTATGTCAGTCAATCAGTCACCTTCCTCTTTTACATATATAGGATTTCTAATACATACCTTTTGTACATAAATTATATCCCAACAGAGAATAAATCACCATTCTCATCACGTACTAATTTGCTCCGTGTTCGAATTGAACCCGCTACTTAGCAGCTTACTTGGCTTAGCAGTCAGAGGATCACCAACCAGTAGACCAGCAAAGCAGTTCCTGTTCATGAAACACGACTAACTTTAATGAAATCCAAACTAATATTAGGTCTTTACCTATGAAATTGCCGTTCTTCAGTACTGGTCATTTCAAATCAAAAATAGTTTGTAATGGTTCTGTATTCTAAATTCAAATTAATTTTGTTTTAAAACCATGACATTCTATTTACAAACTCAGTCTTTTGTTTTCTGATTAGCGTTGTATTTTCATTACATTTGAACATTTTTCGTCATAATGGATACTTTAAAAATTCGTGTAATTATGGAATATGAGTTCCGTCGTGGCACCAACGCGACACAAACGGCACGTAACATCAAAAACGTTTACGGAGAGAACTGTACAAACGAACGCACAACCCGTTATTGGTTTTCCCGGTTCCGTTCTGGAAATTTTGACTTGAAAAATAAAGCTCGTGGTCGTCCGGAGACTTTGGTTAACAATAATGAATTAAAGGCGATTGTGGAAGCTGACGAAACTCAATCTACAGCTGAGCTAGCAGCAGCTTTTAATGTAAGCATCAAAACAATATTGATCCATTTGCGACAAATTGGCAAGGTAAAAAAGCTTAATAGATGGGTGCCCCACGACCTTAACGATCGCCAGCGCAACGTACGCATCGAGACTTGCCTTGCGCTGCTCAACAGGCAAAGAAATAAAGGAATTTTGAAACGAATTGTTACGTGCGACGAAAAATGGATTCTGTTCGACAATCGAAAGCGCTCAGCAAGTTGGTTACACCCTGGTTCAGCACCAAAGCAATGCCCTAAACCAAAAATGACACCTAAAAAGGTGATGGTCACTGTTTAGTGGTCTAGTGCGGGTGTGATTCACCACAGCTTTTTACGAAACGGCATGAGCATTAATGCAGATGTGTACTGTGAAGAACTGGAGAGAATGATGGAGAAGCTTGCACATCTGCAACCAGCTTTGGTCAATCGGTCGACCTCACGACAACGTGCGACCCCATACTGCGCAACAGACAGTCTCCAAGCTGCAAGAGCTGGGGTTGGAAGTTCTCCCTCATCCGCCATACTCACCAGACCTTGCACCTACCGACTATTACTTTTTCCAAAATTTAGACAACTTTTTAGTGGGTAAAAAATTCAATTCCCGAGAGGCAGTACAAAATGCCTTTGAAGAGTTTGTTGCCTCCCGTCCAGCTGATTTTTACAAGAAGGGCATCAAAAAAATGCGAATGCGTTGGCAAAGATGCGTCGATTGCATGGGTGATTACTTCGAATAACAGAAATAAAAAGTTTGAAAAAATAAGTACTTCCACTTATTGCATACAAAACGGCAATTTCATAGGTAAAGACCTATTATTATAAATTCGAAAGTAACTGTCTGTCTGTTATGCTTTTACAACTAAACCGCTGAACTGATTGGGATGAAATTTACAGTGAAGATCCTTTGAATCTTAATACTAATAGGCTACTATGACCTAAAGCTAATTTTGACATTGTGTTGACATTTCTTCCTCAGGTCCAAATTCAGATCCTCACCGACCCTCACATAGAAGCCACATCAGACTCAGTGGAGACAGCATGCATCGCAGCCAGGTCTTCCATCGCCAGGAGGGTGAGCATCATGGCCAGGGTCGCCAGCCCCGCCCGCCTGAGCCTCAGGGCCAAGACTGCCAACGATGGAAGCTGTCCCAATGTCACCACCACTGCTAATGTTAGGTAAATACCATGGTATAACAATGTACTTCGCCAGGTTTGGCCAGACACAGTGACAAGACAGAGAAACCGACATGACGTCATCATCGCTATCGCTGGTTCTGGTTAGTTCATTTCGTGTTATGTTGCTATAAAGTGGTAACTGGATAGTGACGTCACACCGTGTCACTCTCGGAATGTGAGAACTTGTTTTCTAGACCATCGTAAATACCTTCCGGAATCGTCTATGAGTTATTCTGACAATGTTGGAAAAGATTCTGAACTAAAATTTCTGTTATTTTTTATTATCTAACTCAGGAAGATTTATATTCATGAAGTGATAGTATTACTGGACTCCAAAAGTAGTATTTCTGGTCAAGGAGAATATTTTGAAACTAGCCAAAGGTAAAGCTGTTTCGTAAGGTCCTGGGTTTGATTTTTTCGCCGTTAACTCGCTATCATATTGAAACTGTTTTTTTTTTAGCTGATCCCATATAACTTGCGACTGAAATAGAATTTAAAAATTTGAAATTAATAAAAATCCTCAATCCTGACCAAGATTGGGCCAGTCTGGATTCTAAAGATTCTTCGAAGTTTAGTACACTGACAACTTATAACAATAATGAATATTATGATTACAGTGACGAGGTGATCATCAAGATGATCATAGACCCAGAGGGGGTACCAGTGCATGACCAAAAGTCGATATTGTTATGTGGAAATGGTAAGTTTTATGTATAAATATTCTTTTGCTGTGAATGCTTGTAACATGAATATCACTTGGGTTTAGCCGACACAGAGCACAAAAAGCTGTCGGTTCCGGTTGCCATACAAACACCTTTTGACTGCACTACGCCAAGTATTGTGGGTTCAAATCCCAAATGGAACAACACATTGTGTGGTCTGCAAAATGTTGTTCTGAGTCTGGGTGTTCTTTTCATGTATGTTTGTAAAGTCCCTCGCGACGCAGTATGTTTTTTCCTAATGCGAGAGTTGACTTTTTAGAAGAACAATCACAAATTTAATAAAAAAAAACGACTTCAAGAACTGGATCACCCAGTCGAAAGTTCTGTAGTAACAAACATTAAAAATAGAGATGCGCCGACTAGTCGACGACTAGTCGGTAAAGCCGACTATTCGGCATCTATCGTAGTCGACGATTAGTCGGCGACTAGTCGGCACAGAGCGCCGACTATTCGGCTTCTTACTTTGTATGTATTTCTCAATAATATAAACCATAAGGGCCCTTTAAAAGGGCGAATAACATGAAATAAAAACCTTGATTAGTTATTAATATTTTTATTTTATAATCAGTCTTTGAAATGTAAAGCAAAGCAATCTTTTTTTTGTCAGTCTCTAAAATGACTTGCTTATAAAAAAAACTATGTAATAAACAAAATTAGTATCCTAATTAACAAACAAAACATAATATCTTCTTATCTTCAATAAACCTTTATAATGTTTCTTCTTATTTATATAAAAGAGAAGAAAATCAAATTAACAAACTAGTAGTAATTATTATTAAAGCAAGATTGCATGTACATGTTGTACAGAAAAAATAAATCCAAAAATTCTAAAACATAATCTGTTTCTTAAAAACAAAAAGTTAACTTGTATTCATAACAGCCGTACATAGCCTAATGAAATCAAAGTAACTATTGTGGCAACCAAAAAATCTCAATTTTGTTACATTTTTATAACTTACTTGTATTTTTTAACTAAAGGTAAATTATGATGTAAAAAGACTAAAGCTTCTGCCCTTTCTGGTAGCAATCGATTTCTCTTTATTTCATATACGTTCCCGGCCTCTGAAAACAACCTCTCACTGTAAACCGAACTGGCGGGACAACAAAGGTACACTTTGGCGATGCGCGCCATTTCAGGATATCTACAATTATTGCGGCTCCACCACTGAAAGGGGTCATCATTACGCTTTATTACCGGTAATGCACAGTAGGACTGCAGTTCATGAGCTGCGATTGACGTGTCATCTTCAATTTCTTTTACTTTTCTTGTTGCAAAATTTTGGTAGCATTCCCAAAAATTTCTATGTGTTACTGATTCTGTATCGCCTTCATCGGTGGAGGTGCTCTGTATCATTGGATTATTTTTGCCACTGTCACTCTCGTCTACACTCAAGCTATTTTTCTGAGATTCTACTAAAAATTGAGACCTAATGGTGATAAGATCCTCTGCCTCGAAAAATTGTTGCTTATATCTTGGATCCAACAAAGTTGCCAGGGTGAAGACTTTGTTATGGTCCACGTCGAACCTTATCTTTAAATCCTTTTCCAGTAGGACTTTCATTTCCATGATTTCCTGGATTTCATCATCATAAATTTCTAAGTATTTTTGTAAGGTTTTCAGATGAGGAATAACTTCAGATACTGAAGAGCAACTTGAACTTATGATCTTGGTAATCTCTTCAAATGGTTTTAGCAATTCAAGGCTTTTTTCTAGTATTTTCCACTCTTCATTACACAAATTTTCGAAATTTACCGATGTTTCCGCAAGGTACAAAGAAATAGCTCGTTTTTGTTCGAAAAGGCGAGATATCATATAGTATGTGGAATTCCATCTAGTACATACATCTTGGACTAGCTGGTGATTTGATAAATTTAGTTCTTGCTGCAAATCTCGAAGTTTCGACTGAGCTTGATTAGAGTGATTAAAATGTGTAACAATTCGTCTCGATTTCATAAGTATTTGTGCCATGGTATCATGCTTCAAAGCACTATTGATAGCCAGTTGAAGAGTATGTATGAAACAAGGTACTCCCTTAAAAACTGAATCGTTAATTGCTTTCGTCACATTTCTACCGTTGTCTCGTACAACGGCGTGAATTTTGGTCGTATCAATATTCCACAAAGTTGGAATTTCTTCTAAACAGTTTTTAATATTATTGGCGGTGTGTGTTTCAGGGAAATGTTTCATTTGTAATACAGCATGATGATGTTTGAAACTATCGTCGAACCAGTGAGCTGTAAAACTCAAGAAACTTTCTTTGTTGTTTATGTTTGTCCACATGTCAGTAGTGACTGAAATTGCAGCTGCTATCATCACTCCTCTTCGTATTTCAGATTTAGTTTCGTCGTAAAGTTGAGGAATGATGTTCTCTGTGAAATACTTTCTGCCCGGTATGTTATATTTAGGTTTAATTTTTCTCATCAAGTTTCTAAAGCCAGTATTTTCAACAATTGATAACGGCTGGTTGTCAAGTGCAATCATTTCACCTATCGCAATATTAATGTCTCTTGATCTTGAATCTTCACGTGACCATTGTATAGCAAAACTATCTTCAATATTTTGTTGGCTTTTTTGACATAAACTGACCTCTAATGACACTGAAGTTGACGGAGTAGGCACTGTAGTAGGTATTTCTTCTGCTTGTATTTGCGACTTGGAGAAATCGTCTGTGTTCGAACATTTTATAGCAGAATCTAACTGAGGTATCAGGGTTGGATGTCGGTATTTAATATGGTTGTACATGCTTGTAGTATTTGCTGTTCTTCCCTGCCCCCCACGTGAAATAATAATTTGGCATTGGTTACACTTAACTTTACGGGAATCATTGTCCAATTGTTCAAAAAACATCCACACACGAGATTTTCTTTTTGACATGATTAAATTTTAATTGAACCCTTTACTTCAATAAACAATAATAGTATTAACTTTACACAAAAATATTTTTTACAATAAAACACCGCTCCGACCCTTACATAAGCAAAAATGAAGCAACAATGCGAAGTAAACAAAACAAGTTCCGACAGGTTCGCAGGCGGCGCATTTGCGACTGGCGCGCGAATCGGCTGTAAACGAAGTGTTACGGAAATGTCCGAAACCATGATCGGTTTGGCCGACTAGTCGGCCGACTAGTCGGCATTTTTAAGACCGACTAATCGGTTAGTCGGCCGACTGGCCAAAGTTATAATCGGCACATCTCTAATTAAAAATAACAGTACAATTGTGAAGCTCCTACTTTTTTGTAGTCGGTTAAAAAAAAAAATGCCTATTGCGTCAAGTTCACACTTATACATTTGTGCATAAATACTATATACAATAATATTTTTAAAATGATGATGCGGCGGCCTAGTGATGCAGCAGCATCACTAGGCCGCCATGGTGTGGGTCGCCATACTTGTCTGCATTCGCAGTGAGTATGGTGACCGCCACTCTTGGATTCTGCTTATGCTTTCCATCAGGCAGAGTAGAGTCATTATGGCGGGCCATACATAAAAAAAAAAAAAAAAAAATTACAGAAGGTGAAGATCAAAGGGAATACAACTCTAACAGTGGACCGTCAACCTCCCAAATAGAGTGGATTTGGCCTCGAGTACAGGCCGTACCAGGCACTGAGACCCTCACTCTATGGACTGCTGGCGATATGACTGGGCCTTTAATAGCTGTGAGTATAAACATTACAGGCTTTGTTTCACAGATTACAGATAAGTTTCGGATACCTTATCTGATAGATAAATATGACGTATCAATTCAATTGTGTCAACCCATCTGCCAGATAAACTATCTGAAACCTATTTGTAACCGGCGAACCGATAACGGTTGATGTTAAGAACTTGTACGTATGCTTATC
The DNA here is from genome assembly GCA_949125395.1 of Diaphora mendica. Lineage (NCBI taxonomy): Eukaryota > Metazoa > Arthropoda > Insecta > Lepidoptera > Erebidae > Diaphora > Diaphora mendica. The sequence goes on from OX421326.1 coordinate 22,723,831, forward strand.
GGCGCGCGAGAATTTCTATATCGCGATACAGGATTAGCAGTTACCCGTAATACGGTGTGTCTTCGGTAGATGGCGCTTTAAAATGTTTTTTTTTTGCCTTGTACATTCTACGCGACTATTGTAAGGCGCTTATTTTTTCGCTATTAATTAATGATATTTTTAAGCATTATGATACACATGGCTAATAACAAATCGTCTGTTCCATAGTAGGACGAGAGTCGTAATAGGGTAGATAACTCCTTAGTTTAATTAGTTATTTTCTCTGTCAAAACGCTAACTTTTGTGGCGACTTCCACATACAGCGCATCAAGAAAACATATGACAGCGCCGTCTACCGAAGATACACTGAATTACGGAGTAACATACAATACGAAGAAACTACCAATCCTGCATCGCGCAATTGAAGTTCTCGCGCCGATAATCATATATACAACATCCCAACATCGACCGTTGGGCAGTAGGCCCGCCAGACATGATCACCTCGCCTGGTCGGAGGATCCTCCGGTAGATCTCGGTCTCGGATCTCTTCGGTAGATGGCGCTGTCATATGTTTCCTTGATGCGCTGTATGTGGAAGTCGCCACACTTTGTATGTAAAATATACTAAATACAAATTTATGACGTCACTGTTTTAGATTACTCAATTGAGCAATGTATTTCAATTATATTTTCCGAGTCATGTTGTAATATTGGTTTTAATGAAGAATATATCAGTATTTATTTACGATACAGACGTCATCTATTCTATTCCTTGTGATATAGTTAGACAATACTGTCCCCAGGACGCGGACTCCCTGGTGACGATTCCTCGCGGCTGTGGGGAACAGAACATGGCGCAGCTGGCCACCAACCTGCTGGCGCTCAAGCAGCTGGAACCCACCTCCATAGCCGCTCTCATCGCCAGGGAACACGTCGCTAGAGGTACCTACAGCTACAGAATGCACTTACAAATATTTATTTAGATATATATTTACATATTATACATAGAAAACACACAAACTCTGAAACAAACGTGGGAGAGCCACTCTTTGGCATGAATGGGCCCGCTCGACCGGAGTGATACCACGGCCTCACAGAAAACTGGTGTGAAATAGTGCCTGCGCTGTGTTTCACCGAGTGAGTGAGGATACCGGAGGCCAATACCCATATCCCCTACCCCTACCTCTACCTCCCCCCCCATCCCCAAAAGGCCGGCAACGCACTTGTGACGCTTCTGGTCTTGCAGGTATCTATGGGCGGTGGTAATCGCTTACCATCAGGCGATACGTCTGCTCGTTTGCCCACCTATTCAACAAAAAAAAATGCAGATCATACAAACATTTGGTCCGACCCGGAAATCGAACCCAAGACCTCAAGTACAGCAGTCGCATACGCTACCACTGCGCCACAGAGGTACTAAAATAATAGGTATATAATGTGTGTAATGTTGTAGGGTTCACCCGCCAACTTCAGTACGTGCATCCTTCAGGAGGTTTCAGCGCTTTCGGACCCTCGGACGTGACGTCATCAACATGGCTCACCGCTTTCGCTGTTAAACATTTGAGGAAAGCGCACGAGGTACGAATATGAGCTTATATTTATAGTATTAAAAAAAATGCTTTATTTTTTTTATGTTATAGGCGGGCAAACGAGCAGACGTATCGCCTGATGGTAAGCGGTTACCGCCGCCCATTGAAACCTGCAACACCAAGGGCGTCACAAGTGCGTTGCCGGCCTTTGGGGGATGGAGGTGGATGAAGGAGATAGGGGAAGGGGTTGGGGTATGGCCTCCGGTATCCTCACTCACTCGGTGAAACACAGCGCAAGCACTATTTTACACCGGTTTTGTCAGTTCGTAGTATCACTCCGGTCGAGCCGGCCCATTCATGCAGAAGCGTGGCTCTCCCACGGTAGGATGATTCAACTGATTTAAATGAGAAATTGTTTCGATAAACTTATTTTAATTACAGATATCATGTTCAACCAACTTAATGAACTCTAATTTCGCTATTCATAAAGAGTTCATTCGGAAGAATGGGAAGCACGCCATCTAGTAAAGATAGGATGCACTACACAAGTTCTTTTCGCCCAATTGGGTTCAAATTATGCTCACAGTATTAACTTAACCTACCGAACCATTTATAATTATTTGTTTATGTCGCTGGCAACCGTTTGAATACAATTTACGGGATCGTTTATTATTGCAAGCTTTAGTGGCGGCCTATGTCCAGCAGTGGACGTAATTCGTAACGTGCGAGAGCTACGCTTCGGCATGAATTTGCCGGCTCGACCGGAGTGATACCATGCTTACAGAAAACCGGTGTGAAACAGCGCTCGAGCTGTGTTTCACCGAGTGAGTGAACCGGAGGCCCATCCCCCAAAAGCCAGCAACGCACTTATGACGCCTTTGGTGTTGCGGGTGTCCATGTGCGGCGATAATCGCTTACCATTAGGCGATACGTCAGCTCGTTTGCCCCCCTATTCTATAAAAAAAAATATCAATTCAAATTTTCAGTTGCTGTGGCCCAACGTGCCAACCCCTACTGCCCTCATCCGCGCAGAGAGGTGGCTGCTGAGCCAGCAGATGGAGAATGGTTGCTTCAGGAACGAGGGACAAGTGTTCCATGGAGAACTTAGGGTGAGAGACAATCTGAGGGTCGAAAAATATCCAGCCACGCTAAGCATTGTCCTTGAAATGTTTATTAGTTATTTATTAAAAACTTGAGGGTATATGTATAAAGAAATTCAGAACTACCAAAACAATAAATTTATACATTAACACAATTATGTATAATTATTAAGAGGTTAAAACTTGGTACTCACAGATCGACACTTAATTAAGTTTACGTGATTGTATACGTAGTAGTACGTACACGTAAACATACACGTACGCACTCATAAACACGAACATCTAAATTAACAAATATCGTTTTTTTCTAAACGACTGCAAAAAGGAGAAGGTTCTCAATTCGACCTTATAAATATATATGTTTTTTTAATGTGTGTTCGCGGATAACTTCGTCGTTTATGAACCGATTTTGATGATTCTTTTTTTCATGGAAAGGAGATATCCCAACGGTGGTACCATGATAAGGACACTAAGATCTGATGATGGCATCCAAGAGAAATCGAGTCGAACCTTGAAGTCGGTTTTTGTTTTTGTTAAAATTTTACTTGTATACGTAATAGTACGAACACGTACGCACTGACAGACACGATAATCTAAATTAACAATTTTTTTTTAAAAGAGCCTGTTCGTCTAGTGAATAATAAACTTAATTTGTCAGCAGAAGGTTGTGAGTTCGATTCCCGGGCCGACAGAGGATAAACACGATTAATTGATGTATGTCTTAGGAGATGCCTATGTCCAGCAGCGGACAGCAACGAGCTGATGATTAGGACTAGTTCTATGTAACTAAATAAGCAAACTTCTTCACAGGGAGGACTAAACGAAGAGGGTGAAATCGCAAGCGTGGCCCTCACCGCCTACGTCATATCCGCCCTCATCGACAACACAACCCCGGTCTCGTACCGCGTCATCCGGAACACCCTCTCCTGTCTCCGAGCCCTCCCCCCACTCAAATCCCCGTCCCCCACCAGGGTCTATGCCCACGCTTTACTGACCTACGCTTTCATGAAGATTGAGAAATATGAAGAGGATCTGAGGAAGACCAACAATGTGAACTTGATGAGGAGCAATTTGGAGCAAAATGATGGAGTCAAGCATGTTATGGAGCTGCTGAAAGTGGCTAGGAGAAGTGGAGCTTACGTCTGGTGGGAAGCTAGTGAGTAAAGTTTATTTAATACTAGCTGACCCGGCGAACTTCGTACCGCCATATTTACATATCGGTCTCAGCTTCCCGTAGTGAACAAAAAAAAAATCCCGTTATTTTTTAATTTTTCTTGTACACAAACCTTGTCCTAACAAAACGAACACACAAAAAAAAAATTTGGTGCAGCCGATCGGAAGTTATGCGCGTACATACATTTCGGCGAAAGAAAGTCACAAGATTTGTATAATAACATTTTAGCATTATTATTATTACTAGTAATTGTTCATTAATGCTAACCTCCCTAGGTCTACAAATCACTGGTCCTGTGCTATCTGTATTCAAGGGTTTACTTTCACTTTTTATTGAATCGAAATGTGTTTTTTCGTTATTGGCAATATTAAATCTACCGGACTAACTAGTAACAGATTAATAAAGCACTTCTTTATTAGACATTGGTTAGGCCGGCAATGCACTTGTGATGCCTTTGGTGTTGCGGGTGTCTATGGGCGGCGGTAATCGCTTACCATCAGGTGATACGTCTGTTCATTTCTCCCTATTACATAAAAAAAGGTTTTCTTTGATAAAAAATTTTTGCCCTACCTATTATATACATTATATACAAACGGTATACAGTTTGTTTAAATTTTTCCTTCTCTTTGCAAGCTTGTTGTTAATCCTACTGTGTAATCTGTTACCTTAGTCGATTCCTTTAGTAGCACATTGTGTGGTTTTAGTCAGTCCGATTTCCATCCCTTCCGGTTTAAGGGGAATCCCCCGCTGGACACTGATGCAGTTTTTCGAATTTTTCTTGATAATTTTATAGGAACACGTGCTAAAATATATATATTTTTGGATTCGCCATAAAATTTCCTACCGATTAGTATATACATGCTCTAAAGAATTTAAACAAAGATTTCGTTGTAAAATCTGGTGTGAAGTGTTGGCCTAAGGGGGTTTCCATTAATTTGATAGAAAAAGGGTTCAGTCAAGTTTTCATTTTCAAAAGTCAAAAGTTGCCAACTTTTGTTCGGTGGAGACTCGGCTTTAGTTAGTAGGTATCTGGGTTTAGAGTAATACTGACATGTGCGGTATGTCCCACAGACAGCCTGTCCACGTCCATAGAAGCGACATCATACGCCGTGCTAGCGCTGAAGGACGCTCCTCGCGGCTGGGGGACGGCCGAAGTCCGAGGTGCCATGGCCTGGCTGGCCGCACACCGCTCCGCTGGTGGCGGGTTCGTGTCCACGCAGGTAGTTATAACAACTTCTTTTTTCTAATATACTACTAATTAATGATTCACATCACATCAACAAAGGCTTCTGCTTACAAACGAGGTTCTGGCCTAAAATATCATAAAATACAAATAATCAGTTGACTGCGCAGATGGCGTAAAATTTTATGTGGTCGCCACGTCGTTTTCTACTATATTGAATGTTAATCCACTATTTTTTTTCCTGGCTGTACTGACAGCCAAAAAAATTCAACGATAGTCAAAACGATAACTTTATATGAAAAATTTACTAAATACAATAATTATAATTTGTTTATTTTCACCCATATACATACATGTTAATTTCATAAATTCGACTGCACGTTTAGCCTAGTGGTTTAACGGTCACTACGCCGTTTCCTACTTCGCCAAGTGTCGTGGGTTCAAATCCTACGTAGGACAACACTTTATGTGATCCACAAATTGTTGTTCTGAGTCTGGGTGTTCTTTGTGTCCGTTACATGTATGTTTGTAAAGTCTCCCGCGACACAGGATTCCTAGTGCGGGAGTTGTCTTTTTAATAAAAAAAACTATGTAACGTGGATAATGAGGCTTCCATTACACAGACAAAACATAGACAGTGAAACACTGTACATTCATGTAGGAGTTAAGAAACAAAAGAGGGAAAAAGCAAAGAAAAAACACAGACAAAAATATACATCTCTAATTTGGTGTGTGTTTGAGCGCGCTTTTGTGTGTGCGTGTGTGTGTGTGTGCGTGTGTGAGCGCGTGTAATTGCTCACGTGTGTGTGCATTATGTGTGCGTCATATCTAGGCTATCAAGGCTACCTTGTGACGTCACTGTTTTAGACTTCTCAATTGAGCAATATATTTCAATGTTTATTTGATTAAAAAATTTAATTGAAATGAAAAGCTGTAATAATTATATCTTCCGATATATTTTGTGATATTCGTTTTAATGAAGACATCGGTATTTATTTACGATACAGTCAACTACCCTATTGTAGGCAAAATTTGACAAATGCGCATTTCCAGACAGAAGCAGAAAGACATGAATTTCGCATTTATATACCAATTAAATAACATTCTTTCGCAGGACACGTTAGTGGCTCTAGAAGCCCTAACAGCCTCGTCATCTGGTAGCCCTATGACCCACTTGAACGTCACAGTTCGCTCCGGAGACCGCGCACAGACCCTCACCCTGCTCCCAGGAACCAGGATACCTGAGGTAGTCAGCCTCCTGCCTGGAGAACGACTTAAGGTCAACGTTCAAGGTAATTAATTTATTATAAGCCTTAGTTTATTATTTCAAACTGTATGCGCAGTTTTTGACGTGAGCGAAGCTTTTTGCCTCAGCTGAGCGAGAGCGCGGAACAAGCGTTCGACTTGTGACGCATATTTTTTTATATATTTTTTTTCGTTATTTATGACGTTGTCACGTAAAATTATCGTTCGTAAACTGACTTTACAGAAAACATTTTTTTTTACTTCGGCGTACTTAATACCCAAGGCATTCTCCTTCAGTCAACCTTATTTAGAAATCTTGTAAAGGAGAAATACCCTTACAAGATTTCTACACCACCCTTACGTCTCTTCATCCGATTATGACTTACCATTGAATAAATAAATACGGATGTGTTTATATCTGTTTCCAATTAAGAAAACACCATCCACATGCAAAAAAAAAAATTGAAATTGTAGTAAAAATACACGGAAAAGTATAAAAGATTCCCTGGATCCACCTATCTGGTGATGAAGCTAGGGCTTCATCATTAGACCAATGTTAATAGTAGTATTTGAGAGCCACAAGAACGATGTGATAAAATGACTTAGTTGAATCTGCTGTTAATCAATTTCTTCATCACTTTTCACCAAATAACCAGAGCCTATAATCTGTCCTACTCTTGATTGTCTGGAAACTCAAAAGGCGTAAACGCACTTCTGACTCTTGAGTTGTAGATGTCCATGGGTTATGCCATGGTTAGCACTTACCATCAGTTGACTCCTCGTTTTACTATCAAAAAATTGATCTATACGACTTATCAACTAATAGCTGTTGACCATTTGTCCATCACGAAACTACCTCCAAGATGCCAAACCCTGAAAAAAGTAGAGATTTCAAAAGTGCATCTAATTATAGGCAATGGATGCGCCCTGGTCCAGGCCACGCGTTCCTACCACACGGTCGCCGACCAGGAGGAAGATCCCCAGAAGCTACTGTCAGTCCAAGTGGCTGTTCACACCGACGGGCCTTTCGACTGCAACGCTAACAACACTTCCTGCTTCTGTGCTGCGGTTATTGAGGTCTGTATCTGTTTAAAACGTAGTACTAGATATGGTCCTAAATGATCCGCTGGACAAAATCATTGCAAAGAAAAGAAAAACTTGACACGAACTCGAAATCAACCCGCTTTGCCAGCGTAGTGTCTTTTTAATGAAAGGCCTATATCCAGCACTGGAATCTGATGGATTTGTCAAAACGAATTTTATAAAGCCAGACTTGAAGGATTTACTACAAAGAGCTTATATAAAAAATAATACATGAGTTACTATTTTGGCGGCTCGAAAGACCAAAGTCGACACTTAGGTCTTTCGAGCCACCAATTTTAAACTTTGGTTGGTTGTCAGGTATGTGTGTTGTGGAGCGGCAATTTCCCGGAGATGGCGCTACTAGAGGTGTCCCTGCCGGGTGGCTACGGAGCTGACGCACAACTGTTGTACTCGCAGCTTTATAAACCTAGCAGCCGTAAGTTATTTGGCTATTACAACACTAGTTATACTAATGTTTAAACTTTCGCGTTCCACGATATAACAAATATTATTTTTACGGGAATTAACGCGATCACTTATACAAAGGTATTACATACCTCTGATTTGCTTGACGTGTGACACTAGTAATGCCACATGCGAATCTTTGGACACTGCTTTACCGATGCAACCCTAGTTATGTTGTTATGTCTTTCGACACTGCTTTATGAAATACGGTTTTATATTAGTGAATATCGGTTGATTATGACCCGCTTTCTTTAATTAAAGCATATGCAAAAAAAAACAATTTTTTCTTTCTGACCTTGGCTTGAAATGTAGATACGTCCAATATTCCTACTTAAGAAATGTGGTTGCACTTTCATTCCAATTTGAGATGTTCTACTTACGAAGTCACGTTGTGATTTGCCTTGTCAGCCTGTCAGCTTTAAACAAGCACGACAGACTTTATTCAATCTTCTGAAACTGCTTTAACAATCATATTTATGGAGTTTCTTGTCGGTTCTTCTCCATAAGAATGTCATTTTGGAACCGCGCAACTAGGGTCATCAATGTAAAGTTTAAAAGTGCCTGAAAATGCCTACTTCAAATAAAAGATTTTTGGTTTTGAAATACGTACCTGACCTAGAAATTTGTTTGTACTCGTAGTTCTACGTCGTATAGAACTGACGCCTACGAACACGCGCGCTACGCTGTACCTGGGCACGCGGGACGGCTACGCGGGCACGAGCACGGGCGGGCACCAGTGCTACGCCGTGCACGCCGTAGGCCCGCGCGCGCACACGCGCCCCGCCTACGTGCGCGTGCAGGACTACTACGCGCCACGACACAACGACACACAGGTAACTTTGAATCATACTGCATAAGGTTGCTTTTTGAATGGACACAGATTACTGGAGACCATTTTTTGAAAAATCTTCCAACATTTTTCTAAAGCGCATTTGCTTTGGAATTACATAACTAATTAGGTTAATGAGAATATAATACTGCTTCAAAATTATTTTTCTATCCCCAGTTATACACTATACCAGAAGATTGCCCACCGCGTATCTCCCACGACCTACCCCAATATCAATCATCGGACAATCTCTTCACCAAAGCCAGAGCGCTTGATGGTGATGAAATCCTCATTACGAATGACTTCACGTACGAAGACATACCAGAAGGCATACCTCTCGAAGACCCTCTATACGACAATCTAACTCAGAGGGAACAAGACAGTGAGGAAATTGAAAAATATATTGAAAATACGGAGACTTCTACTACAAATATACAGAAAACAGATAAAAATACAACTGCTACCGTATCTATAGACAGTTTTACTCATAACGCAGATGAACCAGGTTCGCAAAGCAATGGAAATTTTGATTTATTTGTGGATAAAAACACAACCATTCTCGAAACGACAGGCAGTGTTAATCGTAACGCAGATGTGTACGGTTCACGCCGCAACCAAAGCACTAATTCACCAGTTGTTATTAGGGAATCTGTTAACATAACGCTAGACAATACCAATCGTAACGCAGGAGATGAAACTAGCCTTGGATCGCAACTTAACGGAATCACTGATTCACCTACAGTTAAGAATGCAGCTATAAAAGTCACGCCAGACACAAATCGTTATGGACTCAACCATCGAACCTTTCATACAATCGCAGGTAAAAACATATCTATCAACGCAACACTGAACAACTTAAATTATAACACACACGAACACGTTATACAACACAATAGAAATTTTGATACTTTTACGCTAAACAATGTTGGAAGAACCCGAATTCCTATATCTACTACTAGAATGGATTCACCATATAAAGTAGAATTAAATAAACACATTCAATACACAGACAGAAATATTCCAGCTATATATAAGAGTGAAAGTAACAGAAGATCATTCGAGAACACAGCATCAGGTACTACAGTGAAACCCATTTTACCAGAAAAATTAACTACACCCATAGACAACCCTAATTTAGCAGATTTCCATGTCATAGACACGGAAAAAGATCTAGAAGTGCCAAGTGGCGTTGAAGGTCCTATTCCTTCGGTTGTGTTGCCACCTAAAGGGTTTGTGTCGCCACAACGAGAGATGGCAAGAAAAATGCATACAGTCCATACGTCGAGGGGGTCATATCTGTTTTTTGAGCCGGAGCAATATCAGAGAAGATATTTTGTGCCTAGAACTGGAACTAGTTTAGCAGACTGGAATCATTATAAAATAAAAAATAATAGAAGGTAAGGCAGAAAAGATTTGAAAAGAACTTCACGACTATTAACATAAGGAAAGCACTTCAGTGTCCTAAATATTGTATACAAAGTATTATTACCATATTTGTCTTGAGAGTGAAATTACAATTTAGAATAGTTATAGCTCTAAAAAATGATTTTTTATTAACTCTATTAAAGTAAATTCTGGAATAAATGATTGTGAATTTCCTGAGGGTAGTTACACATTTCAAAATAACTTTTTATTCAAAAATCTGTCATTCATGACAGCCGTTCTTGTGGTCCAGTTGAACTTGCCAGTTTAATAAAATTAAAATTCTACTAGGGAATAATATTTTATGAAATTTATAAATTGCACCAAATGAACCTAAAATATAATCACACTCGTTTTTTATAATTTAATTTATACTCTATTCCATCAGTTAAATATGCAATTTTTATATATTACCGTACCGTCAGATTGTCAAAACCGTTAGATTGTAATATATCTCGCGAGATTGTAAACTGCCGAAAGATTGTGAACCGTAACATACTGCTTACAATTTATCCTATTATTTTTAGTTAGATTATAATTTAGCGAAATGAAACGGTCAAATTGTAATATGGTTTGCGACGGATCGCATCTCGCTGATTGGTTTAACAGCATAATTATGTCCCGCACCGCCATATATGTTTTTTTTTTTTATATGTGGGCCTGCCAAAATTACTCTGCCTGATGGAAAGCATAAGCAGAATCCAAGAGTGGTGGTTACCATACTCATTGCTCGTGCAGACAATGCAACAATGCAGCATGGTGACCCACGCTATGGCGGCCTAGTGATGCTTCTGCACATCATGTTAATTCGTTTGTTGCCGAATGGAAAGTATTTTTGTGATTGTAAGTTGATTTCATGCTAAAAATATCTCACAGCTTTCGAATTAGTCACATAAAATTATTGTCAGTAATATAAATTTGTAATTAATTAAAGAAGTTCTAACCAAACTCTATGGCCATAGAACGGCATACTGTAAGACCGACGAATCAAGGACTGTTGTAAATTTGACGCACGACAGATTGTGCTTTAACGGTTTTACTTCGATACATTCTAATCTAACGAAAATAGTACGTTAAATTGTAAGCAGTATGTCACAGTTGGCAATCTTTCGTCAGTTTACAATCTCGCTAGGTAGATTATAATCTAACAGTTTTTGCAATCTTACGGTGTCATATACATACGTACACATATACTCAAGTTAAACCCCGATGAGGTGTTGAAAGGTTATTAAACGACCACATTTTATCGATTATGTTCTTAGTTACATTGTTACAATAGTAGACACACCTAGTGCCGGGTTTCTTGAGGAACTCTATGAGGATGAGATGAGAAAATTACGAATTTATGGAAGAAATGGCAGATAAAAAGGACTGACAATGGTAGAAAAACTTGGGCAGGCCTAAGTCTTATAATCTGACACTCGTAATAGCCATTGCGTCCATTGCATTATTTATCTACGCCCATGCTATAAATCCTCTATAAAAGTTTCTGAAACAGTTAGCTTATTGCCAACATTAAAACATCCGGTGTCTTAATAAACATTAAATATCACCTAAACGAGTGTTATAATATTGTACTAAATTTCATTATGCAATTCCTTTTTAAAAAAAAGAACATTGTCACGCATGCGCATTTCACAGCGCCGTATTTAAAAAAAGAACTGTTATTCGAATTCACGTCCGATCCCGCCGTTGTTGTTCGCCATTTAGCTGTTTCAGAACTTTTATAGAGAATTTATATCATGAGTGTAGATAAAATATTGTATGCAACTACTGTACATAATTATGTATTAAAACACTCATGTGATAATAATATCACACTCGTGTTTTAATACCCTCTATTATACAACAGTTGCATAAATAACTAATATCGAGCCGAAAACCTCTATCCTTTGTGGGTTAAACCACTTTTAAAAAATACCATTAAAATGGAATAAAATAATAATAATATATTATTTGTTTAACCAACAAATAAGAAAAATCTATAAATATAGTATACTAAGTAATTTCTTCTCTATATTTTAATATTTATTATTTTAAATCCCTCTGAATGACGCCATGAAATGCTGCATTTAGTTAGTAGGTAATAGTGTTTATTATAGTTCGACTGATATTAGTTTAGTCTGTTTAGTAATAATTATTAATAAGAAAATTTACTGTTAAATTTAGAGTATTAGTATTTTAATATTATTAAGCCTCCATTACACGATACATTATTAAATATTTAGAGTTTCGAATTGTCCGCTATGTTTATTGTGACTATTTTGTGCGCAGGCGCATGGTACTTCGTATAGTTTATTACTATTGCCTGTTTCAAGTAGGTATTGTAATTATTTTGTATAAAAATTAACAAATATAAACAGGACATTCCTTTGTCCCTGATTGTCAATTCAATAACAAACAAATTAGGGATTATCATATTAAAAGAAAATATGTAGTAAAATTTTAATTCTGTCAATGATTTTGCTGTTTATTCCGGTCCATAATAATTCATTAAGTTTAAATGTTGTTGCCTGACCAATTTAACTTGAACTCTCATTGCAAAGACTTATGTACCGTGACAAGTCAACATAAATGATGGTGTATCGCTATATAGATTTTTCTACCTTAGTTTTTATTATTTATCACAAATATAAATAACAAAGAACGCCATAAAGTAGTCGCTTATGATATATGACATCTGACAACTCACCTACTATCAGACTGCACGGTTGGCCTAGCGGTGTAAGCAGTCGCCACGCCGCTTTCTACTGCGCCAAGTATTGTGGGTTCAAATCCCACACGGGACAGCACTTTGTGTGATCCAAAAATTGTTGTTCTGAGTCTGGGTGTTCTTTGTGTTCATGTATGTTTGTAAAGTCCCCCGCGACACAGGATGTATATTCCTATTGCGGGAGTTGTCTTTTTAAAAAGAAAAGAGACTGACTTTAAACGAGCACCAGGCATTCGGGGAGAATAGTTATTGTTACGCATTTCCGTCCCCTTTCATGACGTCACTTCTCGGCGACGACGACGAATCAAAAAAAAATCTAAAGTATAATTAATATCATCATCAATATATTCAATATATATAAAAATCAATGCCACTTTTCGTTGTAATTATATAACTCAAGAACGGGCTCACCTATCCAAACCAAATGTTTAGACTTTGTTCGGAATATTTAGTAGATGGTTTATGTGAAGTTTGTCAAGTTTGCACAAAATCGGTCGAGCGGTTCTTCATTTTTCACAATCGTAACAAATGAACTGGCAATAGGAGAATGTATATTTACCTAGATTTATAAATAGTCACCTAACTTTATATGCATCTAAAGTGTCATAATATTAATCAACATTTTAACAGTTCACTGCTGGACATGACCTCACCTTGGAAAGAAGGCTTTGGTCAGCCATGCCACGCTGGCCTGACGGGTTGGTATTAATCTAAGTGTAATGGAGGTTAATAATAAATTAAATAATTAAAATAAGAACATTAATAAATTATGTAATATTTAATTTAATTATTTATTAATTTTACATTAAAATATCATACGTATTATTCATTTATTTTAGGCTGTGAATAAAGGAAATCATTTTTAATAGTGTTTTATTTTTTATTTCAAAACTAGCTTTCACACGCAACCTCGTCTGCATGTTCCATTTTAAGTAGATTGATGCTATAAAAACATTAATTTGAAATCACAGACACTACAATTTTATTTATTAACCGACTTCAAAAAAAAGGAGGAGGTTCTCAATTCGACTGTATTTTTTTTATGTTTGTTACCTCATAACCTTCGACTGGGTGAACCGATTTGGATGATTTTTTTTATTTGAAAGCTGGTGCTTCCCGTGTGGTCCTATTTAAATTTGGTCCAGATTGAAGTCGGTTTTTTTTTGTTAAAATTTGTTTGTATATATAAACATTGCCTAAGTAGAAAATAAATTTGTAGTGCGTGAATAGTTGAGCCTTACTGCTAAATCAGAGGGTGTGGATTCGATTCCCAGGACGAGGATTGTCTGATGAGCATAACTATTTGTTCTGTTTGAATGTAAGTACTACCTAGTATTTTTTATACATTTTCTAAAAATGAATCCTAGTTAAGTAGATCGATTTATCGCCCTCGAAAACTTCTGCATACTAAATTTCATGATAATCGTTAGAGCCGATTCCGATTACATATTTAAAAGAATAAGATATACATATTTACCTTCAAGAAAAGAGCGTGCTCCTTCTTAAAAGGCCGGCAAGGCACTTGTGAGGCCTATGGTGTTGCATGGGCGGCGGTAATCGCTTACCATCAGGCTATACGCCTGCATATATCCATAAAAAATTGCTTGATTAAAGGTATTTATCTAGAATAATTATATCGCGTCTTTCATCGGACTGCTTAAAATAGTATAGGCTCTGTCTAATTTGGGATCAGGTCACGTATGACGAGATGTAACCTATCAAATTAAATTATATTAGTACTAGTTTTTTCTCGCGGGTCCGCCCGCGTGTATGCCGGTTATAGCGGCAAATAGTAGTATATGTGTTATTCTGATGTATAAGCTATATTGTTGTAAAGTTTCATCCAAATACGTTCAGTAGTCATCCTTACAAACTTTCGCGTTTATAATAATATAGCTGACCCATGCAACGTCGTTCACGTAAAAAAATTCCCCCGTTTTTGTATCATTCTTCATTGGTGCTCCGCTCCTATTGGTCTTAGCGTGATGATATATAACCTTCCTCGATAAATGTACTATCCAACACTGAAAGAATTTTTCAAAGCGGACCAGCGGTTCCTTAGCGCGTTCAAACAAACAAACAAACTCTTCAGCTTTATAATATTAGTATAGATAATATATAGTATAGAAACATGCATATTGTAGTAGAGATAAACTGAGTATTTCAAAGATTACCGGGTCACTAGTAAAAGTATATAAAATAAATTGAAACATACTAATCACAAAAATTTAATGAAAATATAAAATTCATATTAGGATAGGATAGCCCATAGGATTAGCAAGCTGAAGTGGCAGTGGGCTGGCCATATTTGCCGTACAACCGATAACCGTTGGGGTAAACGAGTTCTTGAGTGGAGACCGCGTCTCGGCAAACGTAGTGTAGGACGTCCACAGGCCAGGTGGAGTGATGATTTACGCAAGACGGCTGGCAGAATCTGGATGCGAGAAGCCGAGGATCGAACTAAGTGGCGTGCAATTGGATAGGCCTATGTCCAGCAGTGGACTGCGATAGGCTGATGATGATGATAAAATTCATATTAGGTATTACCTTCTTATCGTTTTAAGGATACCTGAAACCAAATAATAGCCGATCACATATGATGTAAACAATACTTCTAAAACTAACGAGCAGACTTCACTATTGATTTACTTCTCCAAATGACGTCATCTCGCTACGTCACACGCATGACGTCACCTGTGACCTTTACGCGACCCCGCCTCACGCAACAGTAATCCTATTAAAGCCATACCAATCAAAATAAACTGTTAAATGTCACAAGTCAGCGAACTAGTCTTTAATTTAATTATTATTTACTGTCAAATATTTGATATTATAAAGACATTTTTTGTGTTAAAAAAAATGTTTTTTAAACGAGTTTATTTAGGTTGCCTTTTATTTTGGGTCACATCTAGTAATTGAAATTTGACCCACTTCCCGGTTGCAGATTGAGCTGCAATTTTGTAGGTATATTGCGTGACAATGTAATAATAATATGACATTTAGATGATCTGATGCTGGAAGATGGCCGTAGGAGTTCCGTAATAACACTTCAACAAACTCAATGAACTAATTTAGGAATATTTCCCGAACAATAAGGAAAAATAGTTGACAACATTGGTATTTTGTTATTTGTGCTGGTAAGGTGGTATAATTTAAACTGGGTTACATTGAAATGAGGAAAGAAGGAATGTAGAGACGTTTCATGACATTTTTTCGTTTCAAACATTAGACAGACGTAATTTTTTTATTCTCGACATAACGAGTAGGCACTGAACTTGATAGAATACAAAGTGAGGTCTTTGATTCATCAGTGGAAGAGCAAGCACGCATTACATAAGTACCTACCTACATGCGCTAAATCCATCGAGATATAATGTATAGAGAAGACGCCACTCATTAGTGTGGTGTTCCATGCAATTGCGGCGCATGCGCCGCACTTCCTTCAGTCGCTTGCTAGCTACACTCTGATGAAGCGGTGGCTTAAGCGTGTGATTGTTTAAATTTAATAACGTTCTAAAACTCGTGAATTATGCCATTTTGTGTCTTGAGATATTGCACTAATAATACAAGGAATACGGAGAAAAACAAAGGAATAACTTTTCACCAGTAATTAACTAGATATAATTGTTTTAAAATTAAATACGAACAAAATATTTTAAGACGCCATTGTTGCCTCATTCGACATAGAGTACTTAGAGTAAAACATACAGAAGTGATCTCTCTCTCTGGTCGGTCCCTCATGACTGAGGATCGTGGTCAGCATGCTGGTTGCATCTGGAATGGATGATCTGCCTCCACCGGTTTCTGTCCAGCGCCTCTCTCACAACCGTATAAAATTTGGACGACGACGATTCCTTTATTTGATCTGTCCATCTAGTTGGTGAACGACCGCGCGATCGTTTGCCTTCGGTGTTCCCAACAACAATCAGTTTTTCCAAATTGCCGTCATCCCTGCGCATTGTGTGGCCGAAGTATGATAGGATGCGTTGCCGGCATACAGTGGACAAACGAGTATTTATACGGAGCTGACTCAAAATCGATGCATTGGTGCGTTTCGCGGTCCAAGAAATTCTCAGCATTCGCCTCCAGCACCACATCTCGAATGCATCAATCCTTTGTCTTTCTCGGGCTAAAATTGTCAACGATTCAACTCCATATAAGAAGATAGGGAATACCAGGGCTCGTATCAGTCTGATCTTGGTTGTGATACTGATTCCTCTTTTCTTCCAAATGTTGTTTAGTCGGGACATAGCATCTTTAGCCATACCGATTCTCCGTTTTATCTCGGGAACGCAGCTGCCATCATTGTTGATTTGGGAGCCCAAATATATGTAGTGGTCGACGGTATTAATGCCAGGAAGGTTACCTTTGTCATTTGTTAACTTTCCGGCTCGATCAACTATCATGATTTTAGTTTTTGCTCTATTCACTGTGAGACCGATGTTGCCACTTTCTAATTCGAGTCTTTGGAAAAGCTCACACATATCTTCCATGGATGTTGCCAGAAGAATTGTGTCGTCAGCGTATCGGAGATTTGATAGTCTCTTTCCACCTATGGGAAAACCCTTCTCCCAGTTTTCTACAGTCTTTCGAATAATATACTCTCCATATATGTTGAAAAGGGCGGGAGACAATATGCAACCCTGTCTCACTCCTTTTTTAGTGTGGAACATATTAGAGCAGTCCATACCTATTCTGATGAACGACCGGTTTTGTGTATATAGACTCTGGATTAAGGCAACAGAAGTGATATTTAGGTAGAATTAACTGACGTTAAATGCATAACGTATTTAACGTATTTAAGGGGCGCGTCCCTAAAAACGCGCGAAAAGGCACTTGCAGTTTTGCAAAACACAAACAACTCAATTCATATTTGACACTAAAAAAAATATCTCAGTAGTTTAATAAATCAGTCTACGGATCTACCGAGTGACATTTATGAAATAATTCTTTATTTTTGTGAAAAAAAGCCGTAACAAAGATCATAATCATCGGAATCGACCTTTTTAATTAGCACACTCTGCCCTATTTCGTGCTCTATTTTAAATGTTTTTTTTGTTATTTCGCGAGAAAAAACTATGGAGAAAAGATTTACCGGTTTAGTTTTTTATTAATTCTCACCAAAAAGCCATAATCTAAGGCTAAACATCATTCATTTTTAGCGACAAAAGTTCCATACATTTTAGTACGTAGAAATCGTCTCCCGTAAATTGCAATAAATAAGTTTTATCGCGCTCAAAAAATTCAGTGCCCGCCGAATATTCAAGGTGACACCACGTCCGTTTGTAGTTCGCACTGAGCTCCATAATACGTAAATGACAAGTTTTAGGGTGGGTTGCCAGTGAGTGTCGAATTGTAACTGTTAATTTGTATTCTTGAATTTAATTTAATTTTTTTTAAAGAATAATTTCAAAGAAAAATATTAGTATTTTTAATTAACACAGAACTTATTTTATGTTTTTTTTTAACTTGCTATGTATGTATATATCTAACTATATTTGTTAAGACGGAATCTTGCAACTCAATTTTGCAGATATCTTCAACCGATTGTGTTGAATTTTTGTTGGCATATGTATATAGCGTGACAATGCTTTAATATGATGACATGGAGCTGATCTGATGTTGAAGCTGGAAGGTGGTCATAGGAACTTTGTAACGACGGAATCTATCGAGTTTGGAGTCGTTTGATTTGTCTTGACGAGTACTTTGAATGCACTTTGACAGACCGAGACACTTTGAGAAATTGTTTTTAAAAAAGTAAAAAAAAAACATTTTTAATGATTTCTGTTAGAATTGAATAACTACTACTGAAATAATGAAAGACCTTAAAATTACAGTTTTATTTTTGACTGCATGGTTGGTCTAGTGGTTTAAGCGGTTGCCTCGCCGCTTCCTACTGTATCAGGTGTGGGTTCAAATCCCACATGGGACAACACTGTGTGATCCACGAATTGTTGTTCTGAGTCTGGCTGTCCATTGTGTCCGTTTCACGTATGTTTGTAAAGTCCCCCGCGACACAGGATTTATTGGATATATACGGAAGTTGTCTTTTTTGAAAAAAAAACTAGCTGAGCCCCACGGTCTTACCCGCGATACTACACCAACCGCGGTTACTCCTTATATCATCAGCTACCTATCAGTAAAAATCCCGTCAAAATCGCTCCAGCCGTTCCAGAGATTAGCCGGCACAAACAAACAGACAGACAGACAAAAATTGTAATAAAGGGTCCCATCTACACTTTACGTCATTTCCATTATTATTCATCCCTTAAGTTCGAATTTAATCAATTGGTGAATTGTAAAATAATAGATGCCCTATCCCTTATATTATCTGATATCTGTAATCTGTAAAATCTGTAAAAAAAAAGTACGTAAGTAAGATTTATGTAGTAAAATTTAGTCAATATGAGCAATAAAAGCGTTCAAAATTTATAATTTTAAGAAACATTATGTTCAATTAATATAACTTATACCATACAAATTTTATTACATAACATAGCATTAAA
This sequence comes from Diaphora mendica, assembly GCA_949125395.1. Lineage (NCBI taxonomy): Eukaryota > Metazoa > Arthropoda > Insecta > Lepidoptera > Erebidae > Diaphora > Diaphora mendica. Next base: position 22,743,058 of record OX421326.1, read on the forward strand.
ATCCGTTGATTACTGTAAAAGATCTAAGCTGACAGATAGCGCGAGCGACTTAATTTTATACTGTGTAAAAATATATTATTTGTCCATGAAATTTATTAAAAATGAATCGGTACACTTGAACCCCATTCTCGGCCGTTGACGAGTTACTTACAGCCCGCGGGCTTTCCGATATGACTAAGATACATTGCGTGCTTTGTAGGACATTCTAAACATTCTTCAAAGGCGAACAGTTAATGAATATGTAACTAGAAGAAAAAAACCGAAAGTAAATTTATTAGTTGCCAGGGTTAGTATGCAACAGTGGCCGATGCGTTTGTGTGCATGTAAAATATGAATGTGGGTGTTCAATCACAAATTCCCACGCTCAAGGACTACAGTCTTAATTGGATAAGGAAAAATAATATGTTGTTAAAAATAGCTTCGTAAATAACCCATAACATTTTTTTTGCAATAATTATATTTAAATTATCATTAAAGTATAATTTAAAAATTGAATATTCGGCTTTTTTAGCTAAAATATTTTAAAATATTTTTATAAAAATATAAAAATATTTTTATACCTCGATGAATTCTACAAAAAAACTGAAACTGGTAAAGCTATTGAAGTACTATTCCGCCAAAATGACTCTACTCTGCCTGATGGAAAGCATAAGCAGAATCCCAGAATGGTCACCATACTCACTGCGAATGCAGACAATGCAGTATGGTGACCCACACCATGGCGGCCTAGTGATGCTTCTGCATCTTTTAGTCTAGTCAACAAGTATGGAACTTGTTGACTAGACTATTTGGGCCTCCGGTCTTGCACTCACCAACGAAACACGACAGCACTGCTGCTGTCATTTTACGTTGATTTTCTGTGCGACTATTTACTCAAAGTGAATTTCCTAATAAAGCTTCGTAGGTATAAAGCTATTTATCCGTTCTGCTTTCTTGTTTGGCGCTTACTCTATAAAAGCGAATCTTTGCAACAGTTCGTTGGCCAAAACGCGTAAGCGCCATGAAAATCACGGCGCTTATGACATTTCGCTCGCGAGGAAACTACAGCTCGAATGCGATAGAGCGCTGCTAGTTAATACAGTTGGATTAGACTACTAATTATTGTTTGGCTGCGCTGCAGCGCTTTTTAGTTTTAATTCAAATATAAACGGAACATATAATTGGTTTTGAGTGGCTCCTCTAGTACGTAGTACGTAATATCTCGATGGCTAAATCTGATACTTGGCAGGCAATTTCAAAAGAAGTAAGAAATGTTTTTTTTTCGTTCCTTTTTTTATTTTTTTAAAAGAAAACTCCTCCATTAGGAATTCACATCCTGTGTCGCGGGAAATTTTAGAACATACATGAAACGGACACAAAGAACACCCAGACTCAGAAAAACAATTTGTTAATTACACAAAGTTTGGTCCCATGTGGGATTTGAACCCACAACACTTGGCGCAGTGGAAAACGGCTTCACAACTGCTTAAACAACTCGGCCAATCTTGCAGTCAAAACTATACTATAAGTACCTATAAATTATCGTGGAATTAGTTCCCTGTATTTTTCTAAGCACACTGTTATTCATAAGTACTTCTTTCTCTTATTCCGTGGCTCCCCAATATCGAGCTCATCTCATGTCTACTTTCATAGTTCCTATGACCTGTTTTTTTCATGCAGTTTTTATAACATTCTCACAATCAAATTAAGGAGTGACGACTGACGACCGCAAACCACAGATTGCGAAAATTGTGATTAATAAATTGATAGCATAACGCTGTCTATCTTATCTGTGTAATCAAAAATAAATAAAAACATTCATAGAACTCGAAGTGTATTACATTAATCGATTTTTGATCAAGTAAGTAAGTTTTGAATGATCTGTGTATCGTTTAAGTTACTTATTCGTGAATATATCAGATTACAAAGGGGTTTCCAATTCAGGAGTGTCTGTGTACCTAATAATTCGGCTACTGTTTTTTTTATTGTTGGCCCTGCCAAAATGCCTGCAATCTGCCGGCAGAATTCAAGAGTGGTGGTCACCATATTCACTGCGAATGCAGACAATGCAGCTGGTGACCCACACCATGGTGGGCTAGTGATGCTTCTGCATCATTGGGCCTCCGGTCTCGCACTCACCAACGAAACACGACAGCACGCTGTCATTTTACGTTGATTTTCTGTGCGAGGGTAGTACCGCCCCGGTCGAGCTGGCCCTACCGTGCTGAAATCAGCGTGGCTCTACTACCTTGAAAAACTTACTTTTATGTAGACTAATAGTGTTTTGTTATTGTTCTTTAAGTATGACGTATTAAAACAAATCGTGTGCTACTAGGTTATTAAGTAGGTAAATAGTTAACATTTTACATAAACATATTTACATGCCTAAGTACCTAGTAAGTAAAGCTACATAAAGTTATTGATTGTTCATAACTTTACCCACACGTTTAATGAGGCCACTCTTACCATAAGAACATACTTAGGTATATTTATTTTATTAATTTTTGTGTATTGGCTTCCTAAAGTGACTATACTCTGTTCTGCCTCGTTGGTCTCGCGGTTGGCGTGTACGACTGCTGATCATGAGGTCTCGGGTTCGATTCCCGGGTCGTACCAAATGTTTGTATGATCTACAAATATTTGTTTCGGAGTTTGGGTGTTTTCTATGTTTAATACATGGTATTTACAAAAAAAAGTATGTACCTATTCATATCAGTTGCCTAGTACCCATAACACAAGCTCTGCTTAGGTTGGGACTAGATGGCGTTGTGTGTTAAATGTTCGAAGTATTTATTTATTAATATATATTCTGATTGGATGGATGGACTCTGATGGAAAGCAGAATTCAAGATTAGTGGTCACACTGGTCACGATACTAGTTGAGAATACAGGCCATGCAAGAATTCAGCATGGCGACTATGGCGTCCTATTGAGATGCTTCTGCATCATTGGGCCTCCGGTCTCACACTCACCAATGAAACACGACAGCACGAATGCTGTCATTTTAGGTTGATCTTCTGCGAGAGGGCATTACCGCCCCTGTCGAGTCGGCCTGTTCGTGCTGAAATCAACGTTGCACTACTACTTTAAGAAGTTACTTTATGGAGAACTAATTTAAATTATAGAGCATGTTATATTTTATTCATCCTGCCTCGTTGGTCTAGTAAAAAAAGTAGTGGTTAAGTATGACGTATTAAAACAAATCGTGTGCTACTAGGTTATTAAGTAGGTAAATAGTTAACATTTTACATAAACACGGGCGGCGGTAATCGCTTACCATCAGGCGATACGTCTGCTCGTTTGCCGGTCTATTCCATAAAAAAAAAAAAAAAAAAAACATATTTACATGCCTAAGTACCTAGTAAGTAAAGCTACATAAAGTTATTGATTATTCATAACTTTACCCACACGTTTAATGAGGCCACTCTTACCATAAGAACATACTTAGGTATATTTATTTTATTAATTTTTGTGTATTGGCTTCCTAAAGTGACTATACTCTGTTCTGCCTCGTTGGTCTCGCGGTTGGTGTGTACGACTGCCGATCAAGAGGTCTCGGGTTCGATTCCCGGGTCGGACTGCTGTTGGGTTTTTCTCACAAGAAATTCCTAATAGCAGCCCGGACTATGGAAGATGGTGATATTTTCCGCACGTGCCTCGGAGAGCACGTTAAGCTGTCGGTCCCGGTTGTCATGAACATCTATGATAATCGTTATTGGGAAGTCAGTGCCCTCAAATATACTGATAACTAGTTCAATCTTCGAATTCAGTTTATCCCCAGGGTTGCGGAGGTCCGATGCCAGTTGCTCCGTGGAAAAACTGATATTCAGGTAAAACCGGTTAAACTAGTAGCCGACCCTAATAATTTTGGGAATAATAAAGGCTAGGAAGATGATGATTTCTTTAAGAGCCGACTTAGGAGCTAACTACGCGAGACAACAGCGCATCAAAAAGAGAAAAAAAAAACAACCCGTGTATGGTCAGCATGAGACCAAAAACCTTGTTTCCAAATATGTCTTATGTCCAGCAGTGTAGTTAGAGTTGTTCATGTCTCATGATGACGTTAAGTTAAATGATGTACAGGAAAAATAATGTATTTTTCTTGTTATGTGATAAGCGGTAGGATTATTCCTTTTAAAACATCTGTTTTATTTATGAAAACGACAAACTATCGCGGCGCAAACCACAAACCGCAAAAAAATAAATTACAAAGAATTGAATGCCTATACTGCCCTCAAAACTTTCGAATTCGTTTCGTGCTCCCATTTAATTCGCATTGCGAGAGCCACGCTTCGGCATGCATGGGCCGGCGCGACCGGTCTACCGGAGTGATACCACGGCCTCACAGAAAACCGGTGTGAAACAGCGCTGGCGCTGTGTTTCAACGGGTGAGTGAGGATACCGGAGGCCCATATCCCAACCCCTACCCCTATCCATCTCCCCATCCCCCAAAGGCCGGCAAAGCACTTGCGACACCTATGGTGTTGCGGGTATCCATGGGCGGCAATAATCGCTTACCATCAGGTGATACGTCTGACGCTCGCCCATTATTTCATTTTAAAAAAAATAGGCAATAACCGCAGACTGGATTTTATTTTTTCCATAGTACCTACACCTGGATGTAATCATCATGATCAGCCTATCGCAGTCCACTGCTGGATATAGGCTTCTCCAATTGCACGCCACTTGGTTAGATCCTCGGTTACTCGCATCAGGCTCCTGTCAGCCGTTAATTTTTAACCTGGGTGTACCACGGTAAAAAAATCTTGCCCGTGGAACACCCAGGCGGACTTCACAGTTGGACCACAGGCAATAAACGAAGCGTCATTATCTACCTACTCAATGTCGGGGCTATGGAAAATTATTGGTCAATAAAGTCAAAGGAAAGAGTAGGTATACACTAATCACTGAATTAGTTATTAGTATTAGTCATAATTTTATTATAAAATACACAACACATTCGTGTTTACATATACAACACGCACAGTAAATAAAGCACGGCCTATTTACAAATTATCGCAGCATTGATGACTTCCGGCTCCGGCGCGACAACCCGATTCTGCGTTCGCCTCTCGGCAAAGAGGACAAATTACATACTAAACAACACATTAGCGTATAATATTTTGCTGCTCATTTACTTGATTGTTATTTAAATAACTAGCGGGTCTCTGCGGTGTTACCCACGTTTATTGTTGGGGAGAAGCTAGTAAAAAAAAACGGTCAAGTCCGTGTCAGGCCACGCATAGAATAGGGTTCCGTAGTCACCCATAATGGCATGAACACGTGTAACCATTAGCCAAAAAATCTATTACCTACTTATTTACTACTATAAAAGTATAATGAAATATCAGGAATTCCTAATTTATTTTTGTTTCATCTACTCATGTAGAATTCCGAGGAATTTTATCTAGTGATGGAGTATTTGCGAGGATTTTCCTCCATTAAACGTCCCTAAAGGAGGCAAAGGACATGTTAATCGCGTGATGGCCGTAATAAGTATGGTGAATAGTAACATTTTTCTCTAATAAATAATACTTAGAGAAAAAAGTTATGAATCTTTTGAAATTATGTTTAGTAATATTTAGAGTCTTTGAATGTTTTGCTAGGTATGTATAATCTCGTATTGCCACTAATTGCGGCTACTGATTTTTTTAACTAGCATTTTTTTTAAATCTGAGGAACCTTTTTCCAGTCACCGGCTGATCTCGAGGATTCATTAAATTACTTGTTTTTTTTTATATGAGCTTGCCAAAGTGACCCTACTCTGTCTGATGGAAAACACGAGCCGAATGCAAGAGTAGTGATCACCACATTTACTGGGAATACAGACAATGCAACATGGTGACGCCTACCATAGCGATTTATCGAGATGCTTCTGCAACATTGGACCTCTGGTCTCGCTCTCACCAACGAAACATGAGAGTGCAAATGTTGTCATTTTAGGTTAGTCTTCTGTGAGAAGGTAGTACCGCTACGGTCTAACTGGCCGGAATGTGCTCAAATCAGCGTGGCTCTACTACCTTTTCTTGTAGTCAAATTGAGTCTGTATGAAAGTAATAAAGATACAACATCTGTTTTTTAAAGCCCCGTTACGTAATGACGTAACTTCATCAGAAGTGCATCTCAAATGATTTACCTAACTGTATTTTTACCCGGCTGCGAAAGAAGGTGGGTTATGTTTTTCGAGTGTCTGTATATATGTATATTTCTTTGGCACGTCCGCCCTAGAGCCCAAACGGCTTGTGTCGTATTTTCATGTGAGTGGTGTCAATAGATTCGTCTTAGTCGTGAGAGTGACACTGGGTACCTACATCAAAATAAAAAAAAAATAAGAAAAGCTTTTTTTCAGTTCTTCAATGAATTTAATAAAGATGGCAGATGGAGGTTTTGTTTTAAATAATTCGTTGCTTGTATTTTTTTTCTTTGACTGCAATTTAGTTCATATCTGGGACGCGGCCATGGCAACATTCATATGCTATCCGCCGTAAGTGGTTACCATTAAAAGCATCGAAAACTTGTTTATTTTGATTCTTAGAAAGCCTTAGGTGTAACGGTGAGGCTGTGCCCATTACCATAGCAGGATCTACCTGAGATAATGGTACAATGTTTTACGCTGGTGTATCTATAAACCAGAATGATTGCAAGGCTCTCCAAGGGTTCTCGGGGACCTAGTGAATACGTGAGTCTCTTGTACCAGACCCACATGCGATGGAACATCGTTTTTAGTCGGTTCGATTCCGACATACTACTTCGCTGTGAACCCGGTGAGGTCATAATCCGTGAGGGTTGTTACATGATATAAAAAAGATTCTTGTAACTCAAAAGCGATGAAAATGTTTAACTCACCTAAATCTATATAAATATACTAATTTTATCAATTCGAAAATACCTTTATCTGTTACGCTTTCACGAAAACCGCTGCACCGATTTAACATGGAGATATTTTGATTCATGAGGAAGGACATGGGCTACTTTTCACCGAGATAGGCGAAATACACGCGAGCGGTTTCGCGGTCAGTCAAGACCAAGGAAGTTGAACTCAACTTCCTTGGTCAAGACCTAGTAACTTACACATACTTATTTCTGAAACGCCGCGCCGATGTTATACGACTATAATATAGGTCATACTTCCATTCAAAGTCAAATTGCACACACACTCACACGGTCAGAGCCGAGTGCAAAAACTAGTTCATCTATATTTCATTCAATTCATATATACCTGCCTATTATATGATAAACATATAAATACAAATCTGTGTTAGTCTATATTCAATTTTTGATATGAATAATAATGAGATAGATATTTTATCTCTGAAATATCAGTTAAGATTGTCACAATATGGCGATAAAATAGCAGAATATTTCCACTTATACAGCGAAGAACGCAAGCGACTTTTATACAATATCACTGTGTTCTTGTCAATTGAATAATCAATCAAAAACATTTCATAGATTACTGGTTATTGTGTGATTGTTAAATGTTACAACGCAAATTAAAGGTTGCATAATACTGTTTTAATTCAAGCCAAAGATCTATCATATGTATTAGGTGACGCTTTAATGGCGGCTACAGAACTTCAGTTTTAACTGCACAGTTATAACTGAACAGTCGAACTGTTCACTTAAAACTGGCGTCGTATGATATTTTAATAAATTGTCAGTTCAACTGTACAGTTTCCAGTTTTGCCTGCACACCTACGTTTTAACTGAACAGTTCGACTGTTCAGTTATACTTACAACTGTGCAGTTAAAACTGAAGGTCTGTAGCCGCCGGTCTGTTCACACAGACCGGCTCGGAGAGCATCGGATCGCATTTTTCTTTTCACACAGACCGGATATGGTGACGAGCAGATTCCCTAGCGGCAAGTCGCAGAACTAACGTATGACAGATAAAAATACGTATACACGTTATCATTCCACTTTTAAAATACTGTTCACCCTCACGAAGTGGTCTTATAGTATTTTTTACTCCTCCGTAGACGTCTATCAATGAAATCATTGTAGAAAGAATTTAAATTAACAATGCACTCGCTCTGTATAATAGGCCTTTACCTATGAAATTGCCGTTTTGTATGCAATAAGTGAAAGTACTTATTTTTTCAAACTTTTTTATTTCTGTTATTCGAAGTAATCACCCATGCAATCGACGCATCTTTGCCAACGCATTGGCAGTTTATTGATTATATTAATTATATTATTATATATTCTTGTAAAAATCAGCTGGACGGGAGACAACAAACTCTTCAAAGGCATTTTGTACTGCCTCTCGGGAATTGAATTTTTTACCCACTAAAAAGTTGTCTAAATTTTGGAAAAAGTAATAGTCGGTAGGTGCAAGGTCTGGTGAGTATGGCGGATGAGGGAGAGCTTCCAACCCCAGCTCTTGCAGCTTGGAGAAGTGGTCTTATAGTATTTTTTACTATTCCGTAGACGTCTATCAATGAAATCATTGTAGAAAGTATTTAAAATAACAATGCACTCGCTCTGTATATTAAACTTTCAGGTAGAAGTATCTGTCATACGTTAGTTCCGCAAACGGCCACTAGGGAAATCTTCTCGTTACCAATACGCTTGGAATTGGCCGAAGCGGAGCAGCCACATAGACCGGCTGGAAGAGATCTGCGCGAGTGCGAGAAAGAGAACGCAATCGGAGCCGGTCGGTTCCTCATATTATTTCACACGAAGCACGTTCAAGCATTTATAATGACAAAAGAAGGGACATGCAAAAATAGAACTTACTACAATTACTCAAAACTCTGTTTCTAATGTGATAAAAACGTGCTCTCCTCTCCGAGCCGGTCTGTGTGAACGGACCTTTAGTGTACGGAGTGTCACCGTGTGTGGGTGTCGTAAGAGCCGACTATGGGAGAAAACTACGTAGAACAAGAGCACTGAAAACGAAACAAAGCCTATTCTTACCTGTCTGCCCACCGTGGTATAGTAGGTTAAACCTTCTTGCTGAGGACATGCCTATCCTAATCCACCTTAAATTACCATAACAAAAATATTGGTCAAATTCTCAAGTAAATGCAACTCGTTTTTGTTGGCGTCGTCACGTCGCAACCAACGTGTATTTTACAACATAGCATCACTGTCTTGTCTAACAGTCCAGTTCTGGACGTGTGGAGGAACGGGTGTGATGCCCCTCCAACACAAAGGGAGGATCCTCCAACCAGGCGAGGTGATCATGCCTGGCGGGCCAACTGCCCAACGGTTGATGTTGGGATGTTGTATATATGATTATCGGCGCGAGAACTTTCACTGCGGGATTCAGGAATGGTAGTTTCTTAGTTTCCTTCGTTACTCCGTAGTTCAGTGTAACTTCGGTAGATGGCGCTGTAGTATATTTCTGTTGCACTGTATGTGTAAGTCGCCACAGACATAAGCCGCTCCTTACAAAAAAGGTTTTGGCCTATATGCACACTGGTCAGAGGGGTTTGTTTAACTTCCCTTTGTAGTGATGTTGTCCTCCTTAGTTTGCTCCTTAATTACATCTTACAAGACCCATGGGATGAAAAGGGGTGGTGACACTATATTTCGGGGTAACGTTATTTGAACCAAAACGCAGTTTTCATTTATAAAAACTTCTGCAAATAGATACATATCTACGTATATACATACATCCATTTTACACTATTATCTCTACTCCGGATGTCGTTCAATGTTACTAAATGTTTTGTTACGCGGAAATATTTGTACGTACATTGTAATTATTGAACCAAAGTGGGATGAATATTAGTCATAGTCTCGTAGTGCTTATGTATACCTACTATAGGTACATCATAACATATCCACGTGATAGTAAAACGTAGAAGTAGCTTAATCTACTTTTTTAGGCTAATTTCGGCCCGTGGCGGTACTCGAGATTGTTGTTATATCATATGGATAGAACAAAACCGCGGTGCTCAGCTAGTTTTTTAACCGACTTCCAAAAGGAGGAGGTTCTCAACTTCATCGGTTTTTTTTTGTATGACAATTTTATTTGGGTTAGCGACCACTTCAACTATTAGCAGATATACCTAGTAAACTTAAATTCAGGAAGAATTTATTTATATCCCTCTATAGAAAATAAATAACACAGATTTGCCTGTGCATCTTTACTCCGTGCCAAAATATAGGTACTCGTGTTAGTGTGTACTTCGTATGTACATAATAAAAATTGATGATGATATTCTCCTAGCCGATTTCGGCCACGAGCGACGGCCAGTCTCAACGGAATTCAGCCAACTACGCCGGAGATATTATAGTGTACAAGTTGCGCGTGCGCAAACACACACGATGGGATGGGAGGGTTATCTGCCTGCCACGACCGTAGTGAGATCAGACGCAGGACCGACGACTAACCTGCTATAAAAATATTATAAAAGAATATGACTATGTTTTTTTAGGTATTCATGCTGCAACTACTCAACAACTTTTGCACGGGAGCGGAGGTAGCTTTCACGTTGTCAATTTTCGAAATTTTTTAGTTGTGTTCGCAGACTTTTTACCCTACGGCGATATAGAAGTGAATGTGTGCGAGTGTAAATACCTCGCAAAAATTACGTAACTGCTGACCGTTATGTATTCTCATAAATGCATGCTAAATTAACTTGCGAATGCGCTCACCTAGCATATTACATAATATTTCAAACGTTTCGGCACCGAACATATGGGACAGTTTATTCTGAGCCAAGAACGCACGACACTAATATAGGAAGTCCGTCTTTGTGTCCGTACTGCTGCGTCTGATACTAAATATGTTTGAGAAATGTTGTAAATATTGCGCTGGAATTTTAGACGTAGCAATAATAATAATAATAAATATTTCGGACATCTAACACACAACGCCATCTAGTCCCAAGCTAAGCAGAGCTTGTGTTATGGGTACTAGACAACTGATACAAATACACATAAATACTTTTTTTTCGTAAATACATACTTATTATACATAGAAAACACCCAAACTCCGAAACAAATATTTGTAGATCATACAAACATTTGGTCCGACCCGGGAATCGAACCCGAGACCTCATGATCAGCAGTCGCACACGCCAACCGCGAGACCAACGAGGCAATGGTTTCAACTTTCAACAAATGATCTTTTTTTCAGCACCGTTTGTTGTGTGACAGCAAGTGACCGTTGAAATTATATTAAGTTTATGTCCGTCTGTAAAATAAAAACTTATGTCTTTATATCACTATCTAAGAACAAATTTTATGAATTTGATTCTGTCGAAAAAGTTGAACTAAATCAATTTGATACCTCCATGATTAGCAACTGTCAAGTTGTCGAAAGCTACGAGAATTCGACTTCACTTTCGAGTAATTCGGTACACGAACACCTGGCGGATGTGATGATGTTTGCGAAAGGGGAGATGCAACCGCAACATTACCAATGCCGCTACATCGCCTATTACTGTCGCTACTTAGCAATATTGAACAATTGCCTAGTTGATAAACAAAGTCGAAAATATCATGGACTTTCCTAATCGACACAACAAATAGTGTGAAATAAACACTCCATGGGACGACTCGTTAGCCAAGGACAGTTAGAAGGCAAGCGTACATGCGGTCGATCACCTATCCTGTGCACGGATACCTATTATAAAATCTGCAACACATCCTACGCATGGTCCTATTGCTCAGCATCGCTAAAAACAATAAAAAAAAACTTCGTTTTAAAAACCGACTTCAAAAACTAAAAAGTATAAAATAACTTAATTTGTATGTCCTACCTATTCATAGGTTTGAAGTCGGTGCCAAGCCAAAATGTAATAGTAGGTACCGCACTCGCCGCGCGTGACCTTGACCATAGGTAGCACATACAAATTAAGTTATTTTATACTTTTTGGTTTTTGAAGTCAGTTTTTTTAAACGAAGTTTTTTTTTCACTTTTTGGTCTTTCTCAAGTCTCTCATCATCATTTCACCTAAATAACTTGAAAGAATACGACTAAAGGTACCATACATAAATATTTAAAGCTGAACTGATGACTACCAAATGTAAATACTGTAATAGCTTTAGAATATATATGAAAAAAAGCGGTCAAGTGCGAGTCGGACTCGCCCATGAAGGGATCCGCAGCACCAAGTAACATTTTTTTTTTATATTTGAGTTGATTGAATGAAAGGTAAATTGCAGTTTACGATTTATGACGTATTAAAAAAAACTACTAACTAGATTTCGTTCAAACCAATTTTCAGTGGAAGTTTGCATGGTAATGTACATCATATATTTTTTTTAGATTTATCATGCTCTTATTTTAGAAGTTACAGGGGGGGGGGGGGGACACACATTTTACCACTTTGGAAGTGTCTCTCGCGCAAACTATTCAGTTTAGAAAAAAATGATACTAGAAACCTCAATATCATTTTCGAAGACCTATCTATAGATTTCGAAACCCCACACGTATGGGTTTGATGAAAAAAATATTTTTGAGTTTCAGTTCTAAGTATGGGGACCCCCAAAATTAATTTGTTTTTTTTCTATTTTTGTGTGAAAATCTTAATGCGGTTCACAGAATACATCTACTTATCAAGTTTCAACATTTCGGAATAAAGTGGCTGTGACATACGGACGGACAGACGGACAGACAGACAGACATGACGAATCTATAATCCGTTTTTTGCCTTGGCACGGAACCCTAAAAAAACATAGTACGTGCCTAACAAATTTGAGGGTTTCCTTCGATTTCCTTGGATCCCATCATCAGATCCTGATATGGTGGCAATGGGACCACATGGGGAGCATACCCTTTCGAATACAAAAAGAATTTTCAAAATCGGTCCACAATTGACGGATTAATCAATGTACATATATAAAAAAAGTAAAAAAAAAAAAGAAATTGTGAACCTCCTCCTTTTGGAAGTGGGTTGAAAATGCAGCAGCAAAAGCTTTATCCAAACTGTGGGATCATTATGAAACCATTATGCTAAACTGAATGATTTTTAAACGCTATGTAACTAAAACATTAGGTAACACTTTTCAAGTTATTGTTAGTAATCATACGCATGCTCAAATTCACAAATATCAGCAATAATTGTAAGTTTTTAGAGTAATGCATTTAAATGCAATAAACATTCACTATTCTTTGCACCTTCTCTTCGACTGTTCTGTGATTACGAAATACATAATATACATATACTTATATTTCTTGCAATCAAAAAGTGCAATCCATATTTAAAATAATGTTAGAATATGCAAACCAACATTTTTTGAACAGATTGTTTATAAGCTTTTGGAAAGCAAACGATGCACGAAAGGCGCTTGCATGTATGTAATTGAATCCGCTTATAGTCAGCGTTCGTCACCGGCGCCGGCGATCCCAATAAATGAGTCACACGGTCGTTTATCGAACCATATCAAAGTGTTATCGGGCTGTTTTTTGCCACTTTTTTGTAAGGTCTCACTAAATATTTACACTGATATTAAAATAAGTAGATATAATTTTATTCCAAATATATAATGTTAGTACATTTTAATTAAATAAAATAGCGGGATAAGTTTGAAATTCGTACCACAGATAAAACAAAACTCAATTTCTTTAGACAAAGGTAACAACTTTTCATTTTGCCTTAAAGGCCAGGGCCGGACCGTGAGTTTAGGGGGCCCTGGGCTAGTACTACTTAGGGGCCCACCAAATTCTTTTTTTTAAAGACAACTCCCGCATTGAGAATATTCATCCTGTGTCGAGGGGGACTCTATAAACATACATGTAAAGAACACAAAGAACACTCAGACTTATAACAACAACTTGTGGATCACACAAAGTGTGGTCCCATGTGTGATTTGAACCCACAACACTTGGCGCAGTGAAAAGCAGCGACTGCTTAAACCACTAGGTCTGGCGATTGCCAGTCTGGCGGTTGATGATTATCAATCAAGCAATTACTCAAATATTTAGGATAAAAATGTGATGTGACAACTTGTGATTGGTATGGTTAAATATATTTTAATATTGTATAGCAATCCGGGAATACGTCAACAAGCTTCTTTTCATAAATAATCGCAAAAATGTCTACGCAAGATGAAATAAGTCTTTAATTAGATGCATTCGTTGACTAAATATTCATCCACTTTATCGAGATAATAGTCGATAACATTACGTGTGCTTTCTAAATCAATGTGTTGCACGATATTTTCTGGCAAATGCATTAAAAAAAATATTATTTTCTACATGTCCTATAAACTTGACTTCTTTAATTTAAATCCGTATTCAGTATATCCAGTGCAACGTTTAGCGTGTCTATTTTAAACTTTTCTGTGCCGTATACTGCGACTGTCTCTGTACAATTATCAGAATATTTGATGTAATGTGTCTCTTAGTTATAGTAACGTGTCTATAGTTTATACTTAGTTTTTGGCTTTTTGTTTGTAATCCTTTAGCTTCTGATCTCTTTTAATGACACAATTAACTTATATCCTACACAACCAGGACTCTGTATTTTTTAATAACTGAATTAAATCTTTCAATAATTTCTTCCCAATAAAAAATAAACGAAACTGCCAGTTTTTGAAAAAAAAACTTGCTTCTTTTTAGAAAATCAGCTCTTATCCTCTTCATTTTCGCTGAAACTTATCGAAATTTTTATAATATCATCATAGTTATTATTTAAAGATTTAACAGCATCGTAGTGGCGATACCATCTAGTCTGACTTCAACTTTTTAACATAAATATCAGTTTTGTTGAACCCCGATATTCTCTTGCTAAAAAAAAGCGCTTGCGCCTCCACCCCGGCCTGCTTCTGCTAGGGTGACAAGTGGCCTCATCTGCCAGCCCCAGGCTTGCGCTTATGGAGGACGGAGATCGTTCTGCGATGCGACCACTGGCACCTGAGTCGTATGCGGTACTGAGCCCATTCCCGGGCCTGGCGGTCCAGGAGAGTTCTAAACCTGTCCCGGTCCCGCTCCGCCGTCTCCTACACGAGCATAATGAGAATCGCAGAAAGAGACTGCGTATTTCCACACTCTCTCGCTCCGTTCCATGGCCGCAATCATGTTACTGAGTGAGAGAACCCCCACTCCAATCGCCGCCACGAGATCGCGCCTCGGCTCCCCCCACGCCGGACATTCTGCCAGCGTGTGGAGCGCCGTGTCCACGGTCTGGCCATCGCAGTGGTGGTACTTAGGCGTTGACTCCTTACGGATCAGACATAGGTAATCGTCGAAGCATCCTTTTCCAGTGATCACCTGCGTCAGCCGGTATGAGAGGCTCCCGTGATGCTTCCCAAGCCAATCCTCCATAACGGGTCTTACCACCGCAATAACAGCGTGCCCAGCGCTCAGTTGCCCAAGTCGTTCTTCCATTCCTCCACGAAGACCTGGCGGAGTTGGGATTTCTGATCTTCGTTTTCTCGAATCTCAGGACACCTTACCAACTTCCGCGCCTCCTTGAGCCACTAATAAAGAGCCACAAGGGCTCTTGCCTCCCGGTCCAATGTTGGAGTTCCGGCCAGGAGACTTGCCGCCTCAAAAGAGATCGTGCGGTATTACTTTATGACCCTGATGGCCAGCACTCGTTTCTGTCGTCGCAATAGCGCGATAGTGCTGGCCCTCACGTCCTCCACCCATACTTGGCCCCCATAAAGGGCCATGGACGGCACGACCGTTTGACTGTCCCCTACAGTTATCCAGTGGTAAATCCATTTTTACCAAAAAGTCTTGTAAAACATTGAATAAATGTAAGCTAGTATGACTACCATTTTAATTAACGATATACATGTTTCGTACACTTTTCCCCGAAAACAGTATCGAAGTACGATAGTTAACTGATCATTATAAGATAGGTCTGGGACTGAGAACAGAACCGCAAAAAAGAACAAAATTACGCTAGGTGATAAGTAACAGGAATTCCCCCGTATTATAGACTCACCCATAGACTCAATACCTTATGGACTGGTAGCAAGATATATGAGCCAAATAAACTTACTATTGAACGAGAAAATACTTGATGTGGGCATAATAAGCGGAACATAGTTATTATCACATGGTATTTTAAAATATTTTTAGTATTAACGTTAATCAAGTAAGAGGAATAAAAGCTATGTTATATTATTTAATATGTGAGCAAAATCGTTATTAAAATATTAAATCGTAAACTGTAAAATTGTTGAAGCAGTATCTACAACTCTAGCAAATTATGGAAACATACTGTCGTCCGTAAATAATCGACAAGCATTATCGTCTATTTTTTACTTTAACTTGACTTAGCTGGGGCCCCCTGGAATCCACGGGGCCCTGGGCTTAAGCCCAAAAAGCCATATGGTAGATCCGGCCCTGTTAAAGGCAAGTCGCGTGCTTAGAAGTCGATGAATTGCGATATTTTAATAGCACATAATTTTTATTTTATGACTAGCTGTGCCCGCTACTTCGTATACGTGACATTTGGATTTTCAATTATTCACCGTTTAAACCTTCCCAGGACTACGACAAACATTTCAAAACCAAAATCAGCTAAATCGGCCCAGCCGTTGTCGAGTTGTAGCGAGACAAACGAACAGCAATTGATTTTTATATTTATGATGATATCAAAGTCAGACTAAAAATGAGATAAATATTTTTTTTTATAAAGTAAAACTTATTTTGAGAGGTTAGTATGAGGTTTAAGTGTTTAATAAAATCTGTTAAAGAAATGTATATTATGTCACCCATGCTACATTGCTACCCCAATCACTAGGGAGTCTTTGGATCTCATCTGTTTCTACATTTATCAAGATTTGTCCATTACTTATATCTTTTTAAATTTATTTTTGACTAGCTTTTGCACGTGGCTTCGCTCAGGCAGACTTTCTTCCCCATTTATTATCTATCTTACATTTACTATCTTAGGGGTGGAATTTCAAAAAATCCTTTGTTAGTGCTCACTTACGTTATATAGAGAATATACATGCAAAATTTCAGGATTCTAGCTTCATTGGTTTGGGCTGTGCGTTGATCTCTGGGTATGTCAGTCAGTCACCTTACTCTTTTATATACTTGTATATAGATAGATTTACATTTCAACATACTTTAAAGTCATAATCATTGTCTAGTAATAATAATAAAGCAATTTCAAAAGTCAGTTATGTAATACATACATATTTTAATTATTATTTAATTTAAATTATATCTGAATATGAAAGTTAAATAAAGTGATTGCATAAATATAATAATAAAGATGCCTTTTTTATGTAAAGTCCAGTGTCCACAACTGTCATATCAAGGTCTTGCATTTGGTGGTTAGAAGGTATATAAGTTTTTTCAATCGTCACAGGTTAAGCTTCATTCATAGCTTGAATTAAATAGGGAAAAATAAAAATGAAACATTTCTTGTTTCTAGCTCTTATAATAACGGGATATGCTGTTTAAAAAAATGCCAATCAACTTGAGAACCTACTCTTTTTGAAGTCGGTTAAAAATGAAGCAGTTTTTTTTTATACAACTCCCGCACTAGGAATAATCCTGTGTCGCGGGGTACTTTACAAACATACATGAAACGGACACAATGAACACCCAGACTCAGAACAACAATTTGTGGATCACACAAAGTGTTGTCCTACGAGGGATTTGAACCCACGACACTTGGCGAAGTAGGAAACGGCGTGGTGACCGTTAAACCACTAGGCCAAACATGCAGTCAAATTGTTCATTTGTTTTAGCAAAACTTACTAACATTTCAATGCTAAAGTAGTAGAGAAGATTATCATTTAGAATTCCTTGTAAATTAAAAGAAAACAGATGTTAGCAACATTTTAATATATATTTTTATTGAAATGAATCCAATCATACATTATCTTGGATTTTTAATGTACGTTCTTTATTAAAATAATAATTATAATAATTACAAATAATCCTTATTGGCGTTACAATTATTACACATTATATAAAAAAAAGTTATGCATCATTCGCACTCTCAAAGCCATAACATGGACAATAATTCTCTAATTTCTTTATTTTATTACTTCACTGAAATTATTAACGTTTGAGCAACACTCCAAAAAGTTACTGTAGTTGAAAAATATTGTTATAAGATTGTGCTCTACATGCAGACATTGTTTTAAAGCTATGTGGACATTTTATTAAATTAACTACAATTAAATGCACCATTGGAAACCTCCCGTTCCTGACCAACTTCATTTTGTATAATACTCTGTTCTGTGTGCAAGCAATACATACTGTTCAAGAGTAACATAAACAAAGTGGATGGATTTCAAAATGTTTTCATGCATCAATTAAATTTTAACATCCATAACTAGGAATTTTTAGTAGTTTTAATATTATAATCTTAATGTAATTGACATGCATCCTTCAAGTAATCAAAAACCAGGAATAAATGTACAGTTTTCATATTGCTCACACAACCATCATCTCTCAAAGAGCGAATATACATCAATGGATAAAGTTTGACATCCAGTCATTAGTTTTAAGGATACAAGACGGGTGCAAACTTTGCCCACACCTAAGTACAATACAGTTATTCAGTATAATCTCATTTCTATTAACAAAAATGGACATCTAACTCGTTGAATAGAACTCTTGTGACGTAAGAGAGTGTACTGTCCAAAAATAAGCCACATTCAGACACTTCTTTATTCATTAATAATCATTCCGTACTGAGTGTAACAAAATGCAATAAAATTTAACAGTTACGATAGCGATTTCTCTATATATTCATAGATAAATACGCGCCGGGGCGGGCCGCCGCGCCACCCCGGCGCCCGTAAACATTTGAACAAGATTTTCTCTTACGCGAATATGTACAGGCGTGGAGCGGCCGCTGCGGCTCAGAGCGCAGCGGCAGGACATCATTGGCTCTTCAACTCCTTACCGATCGTGTAAGAGACGAGCCGCGCCCAGTCCACCTTGGTGCGCATCACGGGCAGCTGTCGCCGCAGCGCCTTGAACGTGGTGTCACTCATCGTCTTGTAGTTATCCGAGATAGCGGTCTGGTACGCGTTCTCCGCGTCGCACACCAGCCGCACGAACTCTTTCGCCGTGGCCGCCTCACCGTTGGCGGTCACAGGCGCCCGAACCTCCTTCGAACTCACTAGCTGAACGTTACCATCCTCGTAATAATGCACTTGTACCCGCAGCATGCCACGGAGTTCAGCCGCACCAGCACCTACGGTCATTGACCACACCGAACGCCACCGTCCGTTCCAATAGTTCTTGGGCTGAAACTGGTGGTCCTCAATACATGCTACGAGTTGGACTACACCTGAGTCGAGAGTGCGGCCTACGACGAGGCTAGCCCCGTGCTTGAAATGTGCAGCCACGTACGCCGTCAGCTCCTCGTCGAGTGCGGCCCGCCACGGCTCTGCCACTCGATCTGGCTCGAAGGGTTCATACTCCGAAGCCTCTTTACGTAGGTGGTCAAACTTAAAGGAGCGTTTAGATCTTGGATCAAAGAATCTTCCACCACCGAGCTCATTGTGGTCCGTGATGAGAGTGTAGAGTTCCGAGCCTTCGAGGCGCACGGGCGTTAGTTGATCCTTGTTGTATTGCGCGAAGGCGCCGCTTGCTCCTTCTTTCAAAAGGGTGTCATTGTTTAATAGAACTCTTACATCATTGAACACCTCATTAAATTCTCCCGGTGGGGAATGTAGTATAAAATCTGAAACGATTCTAACTTTTTCCTGATCACTAATCACTTCGTCACCGTCCGCCGCCATTTTTGATACTTGTGACACTAATGACGGATTGTCGGATATATGCAAGAATTAATGCAGCAGACGCGTTCAATTTTTTTATGTATGGAAATGCGACGACCTTGGTATTAAAAATTACGATAAAATCATTGTTAAATCAATGGATATAATAGTAAAGTTCCGGGTGATACTTGATGAACGTATTGTTGTCAAATTGAACGAGCTTTTAAGGGCAAGAAAAAAGACAATTTAAGTAACTACATTATGGAAATTTTAAAATAAACTTAACTATCTTTGCGAACGTCTTTGAAAAATACTCTTTAAAATTCGTAAAAGTAGTAGGTACATTAATATTATAAAAATATTAAAATAGTTATTTTGATTTTTCCACCGTAGTTCTGCTTGAGATTTGACAACTTGACGTAACCCGAGCACTGACAGTCTGACTGACAGTACTGACATCTAACATTCATTCATGAACTGTGTTGTGTAACATTATTTTTGCAAAGCTTTATTCCGTCTTCAAAATGAACCAGCTTATGCGATACAAATACACCGATACGCCTGACGGCCAAGATATATTTTTCAAGACTGTAGCGGCATCTAAATATGCTGCCTTGGCCGGGGTCACTATGGGGACTTTTGATGTCCTCATGTATTCTCATCCCAAATGTTTCAGTAGTACCTTGGGAAGATTTGCCTGGTATGTGGGCCCTTTAGTTGGAATGGCTTCAGCATTTACTGTGACAGCTAATGTAGCAAGAAATGTAAGAGGTGCTGATGACAAATTCAATTACTTTTTGGGTGGTGCTGCAGCTGGTAGTATTCTAAGCGCTTGGCAGCGAGCGCCTATTATCGCTTTTCCAGCAATGGTGATCTTGGGTATTGCTGGGATTATTAAGAAAACTTCAATGCAAGAGAACTGGGAGTTCTTCCCTGATTTTCATCAGGCAACTAAGACAATCAAGTCAGTGAGACATGACTGGACTATGGTCAAAGATCTTGAAGATATGAAGGGCTGGACCAAGGGTAAGGTTTAAGCATGTGTGAGCTTTAAACTGACTCAAAGTTTAATATAAAAATAATGTGATTACCTTTTATACTGAGGTGATATTTGTTTTCATTGTAGTTTAAACTTAAGAATCCTGAATTAATACGAACTTTGACTGATTCATTATTGTGATTTTATAATTCACAAGTGTCATCTATGAAACCATTGAGTGTAGTATTGTTTTACTAAATAATTTAATTGATGAAATGAAATTATTTATTCTGTAATTAGGCAACAAGTACTCTTTTGCAAGTTAAACTTTTTTAGGCAGATGAGTTCGGCCTTTCCTAACTGGACTAGCCCTGAGAAGAAAGGACAAAACAAACTCAGGGATCATCGTCTCTTTTAAAGTCCAGATAATCTTCACAAGAGATCTTAATGTCCTTATCATGGTACCACCGTTGGGACATCTACTTCCCATTAAAAAAAGAATCATCAAAATTGGTTCATTAACAAAGAAGTTATCCACGAACACACATAAGAAAAACATATACAGTCTAATTGAGACCCTCCTCCTTTTTTGAAGTCGATTAAAAATGATGAGCATGTGCAGAATGGGTAGCTCAATCCCAGGCGGTTTTACCATTTAGATATTATTCTGCTATGGTTACCCCTTTCCCTATGACAGTGTTTGAGGTTAGTTTTATCATCTTAAAATCTCTTCAAAAGTTAGGGTTGATACATAAACTGATATGTTCTATCTTGATTGATGTAACAATAATACAAAATTTTAACAAAAAAAATACCGACTTCAAGAACCATCAAATTGAATTGGGTCCACACGGGAAGCACCAGTTTTCAAATAAAAAAAGAATCATCGAAATCAGTCGGCGTCGTATTGAGTTATTTGTCAATTTGTCGCACACATACTTAATGCAAATTGAAGATTTATATGATTTTCTCATGGATGACATGTCAGAACTGAACCAAATTAAAATGGGACCACATGGGTATTATATCTTCAATAAAACACCAAATTTTTTTTTTTTTTTTTTTTTTTTTTTATGTTTGGCCTGCCAAAATGACTCTACTCTGCCTGATGGAAAGCATAAGTAGAATCCACGAGTGGTGGCCACCATACTCATTGCGAATACAACAATGCAGTATGGCGACCCACACTATGGCGGCCTAGTGATGCTTGTGCATCTTTTAGTCTAGTCAACAAGTATGGAACTTGTTGACTAGACTAATTGGGCCTCCGGTCTCGCACTCACCAACGAAACACGACAGCACAAACGCTGTCATTTTACGTTGATTTTCTGTGCGAGGGTAGTACCGCCCCGGTCGAGCCGGCCCGTTCGTGCTGAAATCAGCGTGGCTCTACTACCTACCTGTTATTTGTGTATTGAGCTCAGTAGCCTATTAATTCAAGTAAGTCCAAGTGACAAAATCATAAGAGTAAGGTAGGTACACAATTATGATGGCGGGTAGTTTCATAACCCAATAAACATCAACTTATAAAGTAGGAAGTGTGTAGGTACACTTATATACAACAATGGGAAGCACCAGCTATCAAATAAAAAAATAATCATCAAAATCGGTTCACCCAGTCGAAAGTTTATGACGAAATAAACAAAAAAAAAATAAAAAAAATACGGTCCAATTGAGAACCTCCTCCTTTTTTTGAAGTCGGTTAAAAATATATACGGTTGAATTGAGAAACCTCCTCTTTTTTTGAAGTCGGTTAAAAACAGTACATACTCTTCAGGAATTCTTCATTTGGATGATATTCATAATAACTTCACACATCTTACAAACAGCAGTCTAATTCTAACGAGACTTCAAATGTTATAATACTTATATTATTATATACTTTTCTATTTAAATACATGAATGCTAAGTAACTATGTCTGTCTGTCACACTATCACGGCTTAACCGCTGCACCCATTTCGATGAAATTGTCACAGAGATACTTTGTTTCTTTTCTTTACCGGGATAATCAACATAGAAATGAGTGGAGCTGCAGGCAAAAGCTAGTATTAAATATAAATTACACTTAAAAATAGATCGTACAATATTATTTGCCCTGGATGGAAAGGAAACCCACTATTTTTTACTTTAGAATAGGGACAAACGAGCAGACTTATCGATTGATGGTAATCCATAGCCATCCAAGGCCCATGACATCCGCAACACCAGAGGCGTCACAAGTGCGTTGCCCGCCTTTGGGGGGCTCTCCTCCAGTTGGGGTATGGGCCTCTGATATCCTCACTCATTAGGTGTAAAAGTGTGAGCACTGTTTCACACCACGAGGTTGTGGTATCACTCCGGTCGACCCCGCCCATGCATGCCAAACTGTGGCTCTTCACGATAAAATGTAGTCAGGATTCCCAACTAACAGAGAAAAGTTGCCAGTGAAAACGCTACCACTAATTCAATTGTTGACCATTTCATCATGATCAATAGATCATTACCAATTATTTTCTAAAATGATGATTTATCTGTTTCAGGCAACTAAACACACAAGTCCAGAGGGAAAGAAGGCAAAGATCGTAGAATGTACATAATATCAAACATGTAATTTTATTTTATTTAAGTGTTACAATAAATCACCAGATGTTTCCAAGAACTGTTTATTTTCATAAAAGACATATTCCTGATGAGCCCCTATTAAATCCTAGTTATTACATGTCATCTTTGAAACATAATCTGCTACTCACGAATAAAAGAAAAACAATATATTATTGTTCTATTTACTTTTTACATAAAGTTTTAAAAGTAACCTTTGATAGTGTCATAGGGTGATTGGTATCACCCTATGACACTATCAAAGGTTAGGTAGGATTTAAGTAGAATAAGTCCAAGTCAGTTTAATTCTGGAATGTATCTTTGCATCTCCATGGGAATGAAAAATCTGTTATTGTTATTAAAAAACATTGTTCTTGGATGTTCGGCTCCTTACTCATAGCATCCTAGACAAATAGGCTATCCAATAGTAAAGTTAATTTACAATTCAAACTAGTACTTCCTGAGAAGTGATGAAACAAACAAACAAGCAACCTCTTGACTTCTATATTAGTATAGTTGAGATTCTTATGTATAGCTACACCAAACAAATCCTTAACTTACTGCTGTTGTACTAAATTCCAAACTTTCGATTAAAGTAGTTTAGAAAACTATTATTTGGCATCTTGGAGTTATTTTGATGATGGCCCCATGATGATATGGTATGGATATAACTAAACTACAAAATCTTCCACGCAAAGACTGGATCAATAAGGATATAATATCTAAAATAAATTCAAGGAATGAACCTTGGAGACAAATAAAAAAAGACCCGGAAAATGCTATTCTATTGAACTCTTTCAAAAAACAAAGAAACGAAACTACGGTATTAATAGCTAAAACCAAAAAAAAAAATTATTATAAAGCGTTCGAAAAACTTAAAAATAACCCTAAACACACATGGAAACTTATTAACTCGCTATCTAACAATATAATTAAATGTGACTGCAGACCACCAACACTTCTAACAACCTCTGGTTTAATTACGGATGGTGACGAAATATGCGAAGAGTTTAACCGATTTTTTTCCACAATAGGTTCCAAGTTGGCGACACAAATTCCTGCAAAATATCATATAGATAATATTTACAATGCCGCGGATCAGTCCGAGGGTTGCCTAAAACTAATAAACCTTACACCATGCACTGAGTTAGAAATCAGTAAAATAATAAATAGCTTAGATGCAAATTGCAGTTCAGGTATAGATGGGATAAATACAAAAGCGATCAAATGTATAAAAGATTTTCTAATTCCTACTGTTACATCTTGTATTAATCATTGCTTTAACGAGGGTCACTTTCCAGATGAACTCAAAATAGCGAAAGTTACACCAATATATAAATCAGGTGCAAAGACAGATCCTAGTAACTATAGGCCCGTGTCAGTGTTACCAATAATTTCGAAGATCTTTGAGCGTGCTATATATGAGCGTCTGAACAATTACTTGAATGAAATAGATTATCTCTTCAAACGCCAATACGGATTTCGCCCAAAATCAAACACCCTGTCTGCTACAATTGATCTTATTTCCAAATTAAAGACACAAATCGATGATAAAAAGCTAGGTCTAGGAATATTTATAGATTTAAAAAAGGCTTTTGATACCGTAAGTCATTCTCTCCTGCTAAAAAAACTAAAACATTTTGGAATCATTGGTAATGCCTTAAAAATTTTCAAATCATATTTAAGAAACAGATCGCAGAGAGTAAAAATGGGGAAACATACAAGCACTACTCAGCCTATTACCTGCGGAATACCACAAGGCTCTATAATTGGACCGTTGCTATTTCTAATATATGTCAATGGTATCAGTCAAATATCATTAAATGGGGAAATCAGTCTGTACGCTGATGATACCTGTATATTTTATTATGGATCAGACATTAATGAAATAATTAAATTAGCTCAAAATGACCTGGAAAAGTTACACGAATGGTTTCAGTACAACTTACTCACAATTAATATCTCAAAAACAAGCTATGTAATATTTAAAGCAAAAACAAACTATTACAAAACTACCCTAAACTATACATAAATAACATTCAACTGAAAGAATCGGCCGAGGAAAAGTACTTGGGACTAATATTGGACAGTGGCTTGACATGGAAATCGCACATAAACAATATAAGAACTAAGTTGTCGTCACTCTGCGGGCGCTTATACGGCGTCGTGCGATGTCTGCCGCGAAAGGTTCGAATGAATATATATTATTCCCTTGTCAAACCGCATATAGATTACCTCATAGAAATTTGGGGAAGTGCAGCAAAATGTACTTTGGACAGCGTACAAACTGTACAAAATAAGCTAGTAAAAATTTTATTTCATTATGACTTTCTTACACCTACAAACAAAATTTACTCGGAAACCAAATTAATGAACCTAAAAAAACTATATTACTATAATACATGTATTCTAATTAGAAAGATTAAAGACAAAAAAATTCAAAGTCATCTCGAATTTAAAACAAATATAGAACAAGGTTTACGACCCCTACGTAATGCCAATAATATTTATCTAGTAAAACCGCGTACAAATTACGGTAAAAAAAACATAACATTTGAAGGGGCACAAATGTTCAATAAACTGCCAAACGAAATTAAAATGACAGAAAGCTTTAATATTTTTAAGAAAAAACTTAAACAGTTCGTTTTAGATAGGATCTAAATGCGGCCCTGGTAACGGTTACATATTTCTACCTACATCATACACTTTTATTATTCGTGTGAGTCTATTGTTGCTACCTTCCATATTCGATATTGTTTGTTGAGTAGTATTTTATCACTAGAATAATTGAGGAATAATATATATTAGTTCAAAGACTAGAATGCAATTTAAGCTTGCTTACTGTAATCATGAGCGTAAAACAGTATTATTTACTTTCGAATATAAAGTGTTAATTTGCTTGTGGGTCCTAATTGAGTGTGATGTCTTCTAGTATCAGATTATTATTATTTTTGGGACGTAGTGTGTGAAGGTATAAGACATGATGATGTGGGTGTGTACTAATGCCTACTTATTACCTAACAGATTTATA
Organism: Diaphora mendica; assembly: GCA_949125395.1. Lineage (NCBI taxonomy): Eukaryota > Metazoa > Arthropoda > Insecta > Lepidoptera > Erebidae > Diaphora > Diaphora mendica. The sequence continues at coordinate 22,769,236 of OX421326.1, forward strand.
GCACGCATTACGAGTACTATATACCTATATTTATAAAAAATATCATTAAGCTCACTACTATGTAAATATTGTTTTTTTGTTAAATGTTCTCATTAAGTGAAATTTGTTGTTAATTTCTTTTGAGAAAAATAAAAGTTCTATAACCATATATGGTAGTGGCAGGGGCGGATCAAGCGCCCTAGGCAACCATCCCTTCGGCGCCCTCCCCCCCCCCCACCCTCCTCATGATTCTAGCATCCATATAATGTCTCTATCTTGGCAATTGGCATATCTTCACTATTTTTTTTTTACGTGTGAAACCCTCTTGAGCCATTGGGGGTTTGCGGTGTATCGGAATCGAGCCGACTAAAACCACGTATTGCGTAAACATTGTCGGATATAGAAGATAGCAGCTTTATTAAAACGTCCAGACTGTTCTGTTTTGGTGCCAGTATAGTTGGCGCCCAGCCGTTGGCTTCGTGCAGATCAGACACAGCTGACTCCGAAGCATCCTTTTTCGATGAACACCTGCATCAGCCGGTATGTGAGAGTTCTGTGTTTCCTCCCGATCAAATCTTCCATAACGGATCTTACCGCCGTCTGCTTGGCGCTAGGTTACCTAAATATTTCCTTTTGCTCCTCAACCAGGACCCAGTGAGGTTGCAATTTCGGGTCCTCGAGTTCTCAAGTCGCAGGATTCCGAGCTAATTCTAGCTTCAGCGCGAAGCTCGCAAAGGGTCGACCCGGCTAGTACTGGGAGACCGAGAGATAGAGCGTGCGATTTGCGGAACTACCGCATTCGGCTCTACGTATGGACTTGAGGTTCCAGAGTCTGGAGGACTAAAGCCTGATAGACCAGCTCAACGTGCAGTCGCTCCGTATTTTCACCGACGGAAGCAAGCTTCCGGGTACAACACCTTTGTAGCGGGTGGACAATGAAACTCGTCCTGTGACCACGCTCAGAGTGGCATGAAGTGATGGAAAGCACGCAAATTGTTACAGGCGCAATGTTCCTCCTGCAATTTGTCCTATACTGCCGCCCTGTCCACGCCTTATTGTTTGCGTTCGTCGCCGCCGCCAACTCGGGTGCACCATATGCCTTTCAATGAACAAATCTGGTCTTACTAAAACTTATAAAACAATCTCAACTACAGCTGCAGTTGTAGCTAGTACATTTTTATATGGAAACAGCACTAGTCGAACTAGAAGTATTGGTAATTTTTCTTTAATATGTGAGGCATATATTTTTACTATTAAAAATTTGGCGCCCCTAAGCAACCTCGCGCCCCTAGGCACATGCCTACTTTGCCTTAGGGTAAATCCGCCACTGGGTAGTGGGTGATAAAAATCTTCAGTGGTTACTCTGCTTCTAGCTTTGGACTCAAGCATTTGTTTAAACGAAACCAGTTGATTGAATTAAAATTAAGATGGCAAACTTAAATAAAACCATGTCATCTTTTAAACTATTTATTCCCTTACAATTAGAAAACAGAATTAAGCATAACAAAAATGCTACAGTAAATGTTAAAATATTGCATAAACAATTTGGACACTTTAAAATATTGCAATAAGTTTTTTTTTTTAATTTATCCTTCTTCACTTACGAAAAAATACCACCAAAAAATATTTTTTGGTGGTATTTTTAAAGAATATTTTCCACAAACAATAACTATTTTTTTTTATTTATTCTACATTCCAAATCAATGTTGCCAACAATATAATAATAGACTCTCATTTCAAATTAACAAAATATTAAATAATTTATTAACAAAAAGTCACAATATCCTTAAATGCATAATTATAGCTATATTTAAATTCACACTGGTGCAAAATTTCATTACATATCTATTAACTAGGCAAAATTTTCCATTTATTAGGAAATATAAGATAAATTGGGACACTTCTAGTATATTTACTGGCAAAAAAACTGCACAGTTTATTGAGCTTTGGATATATATAAATAACACAAAAAAAGTGAGAATGTGTACTCACTATGGCTCAAAAAGACACCAATCAATGTAGGTAGTAGATTTTCGAAAGTAGACTTTAATACAAGAGGATGGAATTGATTATATGGTAATTGATGAAATTCCTTTCAAAATTAATATAGGGCTCGGGATACATGAAAAGTTGTCATTTTTGTATAAGATTGTTATTTTACTACCTATACCTATCTACTGTTTCCTTCTAGTTGTAGCTACGATCTTCAATACCCTACTCTTTTGTAGATTCCAAAATTTTCAGTGCAGTTTTTTTGCACTTCGTTATTTTAAGTTTAACATTAACTTTAAAAGACAATTATAGAAACATTTCATTAAAATTTGGCTAATTCGCAGACTTGAAAGTATTAGAAAAGGATTATGCTAAGGTTTGCTAAAAAGCCCGAAGTAACATTTGGCACAAACGATCGAACACAATAAGTATATTAAATTCGTATTATTTATCAAATTACTGTAACAGTGTGAGCGTGTTTGGATATTGTATACGACGACCAACCTTGAGATCAACTTCAATATCACATAGGACCTAGAATTAATCCTTGTGGCACACCAAAGTATTTCCAGTACTTTACATTCTGAATCACCGTGATCAATACAGTCGAAAGCTTAACAGAGTTCGGTCTTACAATATTTTAATCTTCTTTCGTAGGTATACTATATCTAAACTCGTTCTATAAACTATTCACAACTAATAAAACATCAAAGGCATAATCAACCTATTCAATAAAATGTACACCTTCAACATTGATTTAAATAAACTAAGAAATACAACAGAAAAAGAAGCGTAACATAATTAAATACGAGATTAATTGCTGTTTTAAAACAAATATAGTTTATCTTTTAAAAATAATTGTGATTTGCGACTCTATGAAAGGAGAGACTCCTACTAAATCTCATGTTTTAAATGAGTGAGTGTTCTCTACCAGGTTATATTACCATGACAGTTTCGTTGAAGAAACAGAATCATTCAGCTTTCTAAAATACCTACATTATTTCGAAATATTAATAGATAAGTCATTGTTAATCCTTTAATATATATATTTCTTTGTTTGGGTTATTTTTATATTTTTTTTTAATAAGATTGTTAAGAGACTTGAGACACTTCAAATATCTAAAAGGTGATTTAAGACTTAATTTTTAGTCATTATTAACCATCTGAGTTTGACGTATCTTAATGGCTACATTTACGAAAGAATAATTCACAATCATTTTAGTGTTATGAGATTTTAGAATAAATAAGAAGACAAGAAATATTTCTAACAATACAGAAAGTTCAGAGGGCATCCTCCCATAGAGTCACTAATCTCGGTCCGCCATTTACTATCCACTATCAGTACATTCACTCTGTCTTCTTGATTGGTTCCTTTACCTTCTTCTCCGGCTCTTCCTCCTCCTCTTCCTCTATCTCTTCAACTTCCTCCTCGATTTCTTCAATTTCAATTTCCTCCTCGATTTCCTCATCAGATTCTTCGCCTTGTTTCTATGAAAAAAGAAGAATATTGTATTCCATTGTATGTCCGTCTTACATGAAGGATCCTTCTGAAGCCTGTAGTCAGACCTAAAAATTACTATAGTACAGAGTATCACACAGAATAGTACAACTGTATCTATCTTATGTACCGGTGCATTCGTTTCTTCAGGTTTCGAAGTCGACATTACATTAGATGTATATAAAAAAAAATCGGACATATAACACAACGCTATCTAGTCCCAAGCTAAGCAAAGCTTGTGTTATGGGTACTAGACAACTGATATAAATACATATAGTTTTTTTTCTAAATACATACATATTAAACATAGAAAACACCCAAACTCCGAAGCAAATATTGCAGATCATACAAACATTTGGTCCGACCCAGGAATCGAACCCGAGACCTCAAGCACAGTAGTCACATACGCTACCACTGCGTCACAAAGGCAGTCGAATTGAGGGTCTAGCTAGAGTTGATGTAAAATAAACTCACACCCCTCAATTTTGGCTTGTATTAATGTTGTATGAAAGAAAGGGATATCAGTCCTTATACTGCGTTTATGGCACTTACCTCTGGTGCATTCTGTGTCAGAGCACTCGCCGTTGTAAAGTCATCAACTGTCGACTCTAAAACGATTTAAATATTATAAATATAAAATTTTTACAAAATAAAAACCGACTTCAAGGTTCGACTCGATTTCTCTGTCCTTATCATGGTACCACCGTCGGGATATGTCCTTTCAATTAAAAAAAGAATCATCAAAATCGGTTTATAAACGACGAAGTTATCCGCGAACATACATAAAAATATATATACGGTCGAATTGAGTAACCTCCTCCTTTTTTTGAAGTCGGTTAAAAATATAGAACTTACGACTTGTAATTAATGCTAGTTGAATTTAATGTATTTGTAAACTTCATTTTCTTAAGTGGGTATAACTTTATGAATGGATTAAACATAATCTAACACGGTGATGATCCAACGATGGAGAAGCATCTCAATAGGTCTTTTTTTTTTTTTTTTAAAGACAACTTTCGCATTAGGAATAAACATCCTGTGTCGCGGGGGACTTTACAGACATACATGAAACGGACACAATTTACACCCAAACTCAGAACAACAATTTGTGGATCACACAAAGTGTTGTCAGGCCTCCGTCACTCCATGTACTTGCGCGCTATAAGTGCCTACCGCCCAGCCGAGCGGTCTCGGTCCGCCGGCGGATCAAAATTCAGTGCGGTTTTCGCAAGCGAAGCGCGCGCACGCCGTTCAATTTTAATAGTGCTGTTCTTTCGTACGCTTATTACGATGCCGTGTGGTGCCTTATGTGCTGTAGATGGGTGTAAATCAAGCAATTTTATAAATGATAAAATTTTTAACTGCCACATAAAAGTCAGAACATATTCACAGTTCTCAATAACATGGATAAAAAGTTATGTTAATTTAATTTTATCGAAGGGCAGCCCTGCGATTACTGTGGAATCGCGCGGTGCGAAACAATGACTGCTGTACGCTTGAGCATTTAGGCGCATTTTAGCATACAGTGGTTGTTGACGCGAGGGAGTAGGCAATTATCGTAATAGGTATTGGAAATTTTCTACTGAGTGAAGTATCTGTTACGTAGTAACTATTCTGTAATCTGTGGTGTTGTCCCGTGTAGGATTTGAACCCACAACACTTGGCGAATTGGCAAGCGGCGTGGCGACCGCCTAAACCACTAAGCCAACCGTGCAGTCGCCATAGTGTGGGTCACCATGCTGCATTATTGCATTGTCTACATTCCCAATGAGTATGGTGACCACGACTCTTGGATTCTGCTCATGATTTCTATCAAGCAGAGCAGAGTCACTGTATAGTCAAAAAATTAGAGAATTACAAAACTTATACTTATAGAGAAAAGTTCTGGAAACCAGTACCTTGGTCCCGTTCAGGTGTCTCCCGTGGCGCGTCCTGAATCAAGGAGAGCGTCATTTTCCCACTCACTACCATCTGTAAATAGAAGGTATACAGTAAGATTTATAGGCAAAATATTCAAATACTTCTTACGAAGTTACCATGAGATGTGAGGCATATTCAAGTGTGACATTATTTATGCACCATTGGAACCATTGGATTGTTGGGATTAACCCCCCCCCCCCTCCCCCCAATTGTTTCTACACTATTGATATTTTTACATCTCTCTTTTTTTTAAATACTTTCCTGAACCCCCTCAAATCAAAACCTGGCTACATCCGTGAGTGAAACATACTTCAGCGAATCTTGACTCAAGAGGCGTTCAATAATAAAATCTCTTCTTAAAACTGGTTTTAAAACTAGATTCACGACTGAGACGCCTTTTAAAATACGGGCCTTAGACTTTTAGAACTGTCACTATTATGCCCTTCCATATGGCTTTGCCGTAGTAGAAGAAAGCTCAATACATACCGGCGAGTGCTTGGTAGGCTGTGGCTTATCGGCGCGGTCTTCTGCGAACTCCGCCACGAGTACCCTCGACTGCTGCGGGATGTCCGTGTCAAGGTATATGGACTGGACGCTCTCAGCCTCATGCTGGAATGTGGGTAAAATACACGACGCTTTTATAAATATAACCTGTTTGGTAAGTGTAGTGTCTAGAACTGGTTGAGAACCCTATCTATACAAACAAATAAAATTTAAGTGTCTCTTAGTAATTGCAAATTATTTCCCTAAATGCATGTAAAGTATTAAGGGTAATTACAATAAAAAAATCAGATTAAAAAAAATGACTGTCTGCCTGTTTGTTCCGGCTAATCTATGGAAAAGCTGGACCGATTTTCACGGGAATTGAACTGGCAGATAGCTGACGATATAAAGAGTAACTTAGGCTACTTTTTAGACTATCTTTGCCTCGCGGTGTTACCCGCGTTGTAAAAACTAACGATGCATATGAGGTTTTTATTAAAGTATCAGAACTCAAAACAACAGTTTTTACAAGTTTTGTCTGCTTGTCTGTGTGTTTGTGGGCGCTAATCTTTGAAGTGGCTTAATCGATTTAGACGCGGTTGCTTTTATGTAAAAATACAGTAAATAATAATAATAATTTAATACATCAAATACAGTTGTATTCTGAAGAACTTTAGGTTGCATTTAAATTTTAAACGTATTATAGTCCGGTCAATTTAAACATTCGAAGGTACATAAATTCCCATCAAGTTGAAAATCAGTAAGGTTGTTAAAATCATAAAAGTAAATGTATCATAAAAGTACCTCAAACAAAATTGTAGATCCTAAAATTATCTAAAAAATTTATAAAAACTCTTTTTCTACGAGCCTCCGTTTCTGAGATATAACGATTTACGATTTAACGATCGTAACGAAAATATCAGTCATATCAATAACGATCAGGTAAATTTTACGTGGCCAAATTAAACATTGTACCGTATTTGCATTTAACTAAAGTCGAAAATACAACTTTAAGTCTATGTACGGTATGTTTTAAAAAACAAATTTAAATCAGCAGCTAACACATTAATCGTTTTACCAATCACCTTATAAGAACCTGATATATGGAAGACGACTTTATACGACAACTGATGCATATTTATGGTCTAACCATAAAAAAGAAACGTATTAGATAAATAGACATTTTAAAATAAAACTGCTTTTGTGAGCAAAAACAATTTATTTGAGAATTTTGTAACAAAAGTTGTAATAAAGTCTAAATGCAAGCAGTTTTATTCGTGGAAATTGTTTTGTGTGTTCTTTGGAATCGATAAAATCTTTTGTGGCCCCTAAGTCCGCTACCTAAAAGTGCTCAACAGATATAATAAACACGATTTATTGATGATGATGAGAAATAACGACTGGGTTATGACATTACATCAATCAATAATGCAGAAGCATCTCAACAGGCCGCCATAGTGTGGTGTGTGCATTGTCTGCATTCACAACACAATGAGTATGGTGACCACCACTCTTGGATTATGCTTATGCTTTCCATCAGGCAAAGTCACTTTGGGAGCATAAGAATATGGGCATGGACCTACATAAGAAAAAAGCTAGGTCGACTAATGGAGTGTCCGGATGTGGTAATATCTGCTGTTCCCGGATCCCTCATAACTCATGTAAATTCAAATTCAAGTGTGGCTGTAGTCGATTCCATCCCAAAACACCACCCCGCCGCAAAAACCGGTGGGATGATGGCCCAAGGGGGCCATCCACATGTAAAACTAAAAGGTCGACTGTTGGAGCTTTCATCCTCTTCTTTAACTTTCTTTTCAAATACGTAAGTGGTCTGAAAATTTTCCACCTAACGACGGTACTAAAATTTTTATCTTCATAGTCTCCTAGAACTGTATACGCTTCTCCCAGCGATGCAGAATAACATTCACTTGTTTTTATAAACGCATGCTGCTATTTTAAAAGAAAATTGAGACCTCTTAGTATTCATTTTATCCTATCCTAATTATTATAAATTTGAATGTAAAATTGTTTGTCCGATTTATCATGATGAAACTTTCTACACATATTCTTGAAGGTATTAGAAGTAACATAGGGTACTACTTTTCATTAAATGCGAGCGAAGCCGCGGGCGAAAGCTAGTTTTAACATAAGCCTTAAATTGCAAAGTACTTTAAGGCTTTGGGGAAAACCAGATTCCGAACATTCTATTCATATCACCAGAGTGTCAAGTACAACCTGATTATTATATCAGTATTTGTATAATACACACAAAACAATTTCCTATAATTTGTACTAAAGCATCAGTCGAGCAAGTTTCTAAGTAAAAGCAATGCAATATGGAATGTCAAGCAACAAAAACATACATTTTTCTACTAATAAAACTACAAATACATACATAAATAAAGGCAAATTAAAAAAATATATAAAATACTAATAAGGGTACGTACCCATACTACGTGACCCATTCAAAAGAAAAGGGGTTATCAAAATGTCTTGTTTGGTCACAGGCGCAGGGAGATCTCTTAGGTTTTCGATACATAGTCAATATATTTTAGAGAAATCTCCGACTTTTTGGAGCTATATTAAAAAAAACTTCCTTCGCAAAAAATAATAAACCATTGTTAGAGAGTATGCCTTGGAATGTACAAGAGGTCAGAAAAGGGGAAGGGATATAATTATTTTTAGAAAATGGGTCCGGTAGTATAAGTGCATACCCTAACGTGAGTCACACACTACTAGTTTTGTTACCCCATTCAACTAAGCTAAATGCTAGTGTTAAGGGAGGGGTAATATGCTGAGGTAGTCTATTCTTCAAACCATTACTTATTTGTGACACTTCATTTAAATTATTGTAATAATTTTTCATCGTGTCTACAACAGTGACAAATACAACACATAAAAATACACACATCAAAAGTGTCTAGGGATCAACATATGTGTCTAGGGATCAACATATATTTTTGCAATAACTTTTCTCCTGATTGATATTAATTAAAATTTTCTTTAAGGATTCATCAAATAAAGTGTTTTCGTTTGTAGTAATCGTAACGTAGTAGTCGTAAGTAACGATAAACCAAGTCACCTTTGCATTAATAAAGAAATTTGTCATTTTCCTAATAAAGGGATTATTGACATTTGAACCACTAACATTAAAGTTCGAAAAAAAGACTGAAATAACAGTTTTCTTTAAAATTTTATTAGGTAACTTAAACAATTAATAATCCGTGTTTCTACCGCGAACACTAACAACACAAGAATCGGTTTGGCATACTCAAAATGAGTTCATCCAAATCACGCTGTGGAATGGCCGCCCATGTTCGTTGCAACAACAAAAAAAGGTCTTCTTGCGACTGGATACCCTCCATATTCGGCAGAGCTCTTCTCTGTAGCATATCCCATGCATGCTCAATCGGGTTCAAGTCTGGCGACTGAGCAGGCCAGGGCCAAAGCCACATCTCAATCTCAAGAAATCCGCATAAAAATGCTTGATCCCTAGACACTTTTGATGTGTGTATATAAACTACACTATACATACATATGCATAATACTGTTAAAATAAAAATAGGGATAGGACATATATAAAGAAAAAAGTGCCGAAACAGGAGGTTCTTTGCGTTAAACATTTAAAAAAATCTTATTTTTCTTTATATGACGTGTAGACTTTTAATATAAATAAGTATGGTGATAAGCGAGCACCGTCGGTGATTTAAAAGAGTCCCCCGTTCACACTTGTCGTGCCCGATTATTAATCGTGTGTCAGCGCCTCTGTTCATACTACGGTTAATAAATCGGTGGATTCAAGGGGATTTCCACAAGTAAAAAAAAAAAAAGTTTCTTCACGCGGTAAAAACAAAAATAAGAACTTCGTATGTATACATCAGACTACGATTATTAAGAGCAGAGCAATGATATTTCCGAGATAAAACCTAGGTATATGAATTATATATATGATAATTAATATTTTAAGATAAAACTGTTTATCATGTCATATTTATATGAATGATTAAAAAGAAACTCCCGTTTAATCACTATCATAGATCGTTTGTACGATATGCACAGTGCAGTGTGGTCTCACCGCACGCGGTAGCGGGGTAGAAGCGACGAGCGGGCGCGGAGCCGTCGCCGCTGGCGGAGTGGCCCGACACGTGCCTCCGTCCGCCAGGTGCGCTGTGACCTCCATGCCTACCACCTAGGGGATACGTGCACGTTCTACAGGCTAGTCATGTCGGAGACACAGGGTGGTTTGTTTTTGAACAAGTTAATATTTAAGGCCAGTTTTAGAAACAAAACAATTTAGAGAACACTTTATTTAGAAATACCGACGCTTAAGTTATAACACCGTTATTTCAATGGGAATGAATAAATACTGTGTTCCCTAACTCCCCTAGGTCATGGGTTCCATTCTCACCTAGGACAACTTTTGTTTTTAATATAGGCTTGCCAAAATGACTCTACTCTACCTGATGGAAAGCATGAGCAGACTCCAAGATTAGTGTAGTGGTCACCATACACATTGCGAGAATACGGAGAAATGCAGCATGGTGCAATGAGACTGATTATATTTCGTAATTTCTCTTGACATTTGCATTTTGACATATACGGTGTTACAACTTCTGCGAAGATATTTCACGAGTTACTCAAAGAACATATAAACACATTTAGACACAGTTGGTAATTGTGAGCATCAAGCATTTGGAGTTGTATTATCAAAACTAACAATAAACTAGAACGGAGTTCATTTTTTCGAAGTATGTAAGTGAGAACCTGACCTTATCCATGATAAACCTACATTCTAAAGTGAAGTTTATGTTAAAGGGATAGAGTCTATTATCGTTATTATATCTTAGAAAAATCATTTTACGAATACGACAGACTATGAAGTAATCTTCTGTTATTGTTTATTTAAAAACATTTTTACTACAGTAAAAAATAATATTTGGTTGTATACTAAATACCTATATATCCGTAAAGGTGCCGACTGACCTAAAACATTTCGGCGTTACGTAACGTAACGTGCTCGCAACGGCGATTGGGGTTGTACTGACCTAAAATTAAGGCGTAAAAGCGCGTCTCTACCGAAATTTGACAACACATAAAAAGGTTGTCAAGACAAAAGTTACCAACTTTTGTTCGTTGGACACTCGGTTTTACAGAAACTTTTATCACCAACACGTGTTGATAACACAAAAGTTGCCAAAAGTTGCCAACTTTTGTTCGGTGGAGGCTCGGCTTAACGTAAAGCTCGCCACGAATGGTATGTCGCTCGCCACGAATGTTACGTCGCTCGCCATGAATGTTACGTTACGCCGAAATGTTTTAGGTAAGTCGGCACTTTAAGAGACGACTCAGCGAGTAAACTACGCAGGACAACAGCACTGCTGAGAGAAGGAAAACTTGACACAAACCCTATACCAACCCGACTGGCCAGGGTGGTATAGTAGGACCAAACCTGTTTTTGAAGGAGATGCTTATCTTCAGAAGTAAACTAATAAAGGCTTAAAAGGTAACTTACTTTCACACTGGATTTCTCATTGTCATCATCTTCTTCATCGTCTTTGATAGCGTCTTCCAGTAGTTCAGGCGTCGACTGCTTCTCTGTCTTCTCTTCAATAAGTGCCTTTGTCTCTTCTTTCAAGAAATCCTCTGTTCTATGTATATCTCCATTCTTTTCAACTTTCACTGGCTCTAACTTTGCGAATTCATTTTCTTGGGTAGATTCAATTGGTTCGGGTTTGTCATTTAATGCTTTTAATTTAACCGGTTCTACCTCTTCTAAGTCTTCCTCTTCAATTTCTTCTACCTCTTCTTCTATTTCTTCTTCCTCATACTCTTCTTCTGAATCAGCTTTTGTCTCCGGCGTATTTTCCGGTTCCGGTGTTCCAACTTTAATATCTTTGTCTAGTTCTGGAGTGGGCTTTTTAACATCTTTTTCAAATTCAGGGCTGGTGTCTTTGACATTAGTTTCTGGTTCAGGTGTCGGTTCCTTCTCTACTACTGATTCAGTTAATATTTCTTTAATAGGTTCATTTGAATCTTCTTCTTCGCTATCGATAGCTTCTAATTCTGGGGTAACAGCCTTCTCTTTTGTTACTGCACCCTCTTCCGTCACATTCTTTTCGACTTCTGGTGACACTTCTTTCTCTTCTTGCGGTTCAGGGGTTTGTTCTTTAGGCTGCTCTTGATATTCACTAGCAACTATGTGTACCGGACCGCTGTTATGTAGGATTGTACCGTTCGTGTACGGGCGAGTGTGGTTATCCTGCTGCACATCCTGCAAATATTGAATAAAGGCTGTTTTAACGCATCTGTTTGATACATATTCCTTAAAATTCAAAAGAAAACGCATGCCTTTGGATAAGCTTATCACAGTTCAAAAAGGCTTTGGGTCGTGGTGTAAATAAAGTTCAATTTCGAAATTTTCAAATACTAATTCTGTTTAGTTCCGACCTTATTTACACCTTACAACTTGGGCTTTGAAGCTTAGATTAAATACTACATCTTATATTGAAACACACGGAAGCTTACGGCACACAAAAACTAACTTATAAATATTTACAAGGCATATTTGAAAGCAAAATTTAAAACAATAGGACCATTTACTGGGGACCTAGTGTGAGCTTATTTCACATTATAAATTTTATTTAAATTTGTAAGAAAATCTCTTACAGATATTTTTACACGTCGGACTTTACAGCTAGAAGGCCCGGCGCCTTCTAAGACGTACTTTGACAAATCACAGAGATGGCTTTTCTTTTTAAGGCCGTGAACATTGATAAAAAAAACTATGCGAGTACAGTATAGGGTCTGAGTTGGGCTTTTGAAGAAAGGACCATTGTTTTAAGTAGGCCTGTCCATACAAACGGCATACGAGCCCCAGCTATCGTGTTAAATAACTATAAGCTGGATAGTCAGTGAGCGCCTTTGCCGCTGCGATTGGCTCACACTGGACCCTGTATCAATCAAGAGCGAGTTGATTAGAAATAAACTCACACTAGGCTATGTGTTCAACGAGACGCGTAAACATATTCAGGAAACATTGATTGTGTTCTGATAACACAATCTCAAGTCTCACGTCACTTTAAGTAATAATAATAATAAATTTGGACTTTAAATGAAAATATTATTATTACTTTAAGCAGTAATCACGTATGGGTTCTATATGTTCTACAAATTTTTCAGACACTATTTACAATTGAATATTGAACTGCAACTAAAAACAACAATAATAATAATTCTTAAATATACCGCTGAAATTGTTATTCTGAAACCAGATTGAAAACACTTGAAATTGATCACGAAATGTTAAAAACAAATCTGTTTTGAGTACATAACAAGTGTGAATAGGATGGGCGTAGCTAGGAGGGTGCGGAGGGGGGGGGGGGAGTTAAACCGTCCCCCGGAATGTTCCTTCACTATTGTCATTTATTAAATAATACATATTACGGTTAAAGGGATGTAGTCATTTTATTATATTTTGGATGTAATAGAAGTGTTATTAGAGATTATAATGTATACGAAGTTCAATTATAAACAAACAGTTACCAATGGCAATTATTATAATTTAATTATATAAAAAAATACTGCTCCTACCTAGTTTTTACCGTCATATTAAAAATGATAAAAATGGTGAGCAAAAATTTGGCAAGGTCATTTATTTAATATTTGGCTATTCATAACCCTTATTGGCTTAGAACCTGACGATTTGGCTTGTCGAATGGACCAGCCAGATTGCTGCGTGCCTGGAAAACCAGCTAAATATATTTACAATTGGGGGTTGGTAAGTATCAACAGGTTTTGAATTTAAAGAAATTACTTTTTACTTATTACTTAAAAATGAACTTACATAAATATATTTTTATTCCAGGATTAAAACAGTTATTCAACTGTATAGTTAATTTTTTGTATGTCTGCTTTTAATGTTAAAAGACTACGTACTCTCAAATAAAAAATCTATGGAACCACTAATATGACTTATGGCCGTTTTCACCGACGTTCCCTAAATTTAAGGGGATCACTTAGAGAGAGTAAGGTAATCCTTAGCTTAAAACCTTTTTTTAATAACATAAAAAACATAACGGTTATTAACCTTCCCTACTACCAAAGCAGTTTTTTATTTAAACACGAAATGGCATTTTATCTACTTACTTAAACCTTACATATTTAATTACCTACCATTTTTTGTATCTAAATTCAATATTGTTCCAGTGGATGATAAATAAAATACAATCCTAATAATCCTAACCCGATTGTCTTAGCAATAGCAATAAAAATCAAAATCCAAAATAATTTTATTCCTACCTAACTAATTAGAAAAGTACGCACTGGAAGTGATCTGTAATACATTTCAGCGGCATACTTATTAGTATAGCTTAAGCTAAGACCTGAATACTTTTAAATTATAGCAGATAAAAAACAGTCTTAGAAACAGTTTCACAACTTGCTGATAAAGTCCCTGATAGACTATTCTGAACTTACCTGCCAGATAACTACAGATTTCGTTAGAGACATTTGACAGTGACAGTTTTTCATTAAACAGTGTTATATAGCAGATAACTATCTGAATCTTTATCAGAAGCTGTAGAAACTGGCCGTTAACATTTTGTTTAGGCATGAGAATTGTTAGTCAGTTTCGTGGAACTCAGGTGCAGGCAGATAAAGGCTAACAGAGATTTGTACAAACATATGATTCTTCCACATGCTCTTGTTTTAGCAACGGAAATAGAAATATGGAAAGTAATAAAGATTAGTGTATGATGGATTTATGAAGGTGTAAAGATGATTTGAACATACGAACAAATTTTTGGAGTTGAAAATGGAGGTTGGTATAATACTTAACATAATTCAATTCATTTAATTGAAGTCAAATAACTTTGTCTGTAATAAACACCAAAACGTTTTGTATTTTTTTTTAATAATGACATATGACGTCATGGTCTGGATATTGCCAAATTCACTTATTTTATAATAATAATTTAAAAAACCAGTAGGTATACTAATTAAATTTTATGTCATATCACGATAATAAACAATCTTGTTTAATTATACTAAAAAACTAAATAACATTTTGACACAAAACTTTTGGGGAAAATCACGCAACTTGGCAATGATTTATTTCATAAATATTATGTCTAACTTTTTTTTTCATAAATAACATATTTCCTCTCATTTTCCTTTAATTTTTGGAAGAAAGTTTGTGAAAGTGACGGAAGTGTGCAACGGGAAACTGAATAAGCGAGCGCTATTTGATTTGACCAATGATCGCGCGACATATTCAGGACGAGAAGTCGTTTATAATTTCTAACATCACAAGCGACTTCTTCGACTTTCTCTTCGACTTCTTTCGTTTTTTTTAGGAATATATTTCTTTACGTCCGCGTCTAACTGAAGGTACCTAGACGTTTTATACGTATTAGATTATATTAATAGAAACCAGATTTATACAACCCCTCTTTCAATACTCATTATATATTAGGTCTTTACCTATGAAATTGCCGTTTTGTATGCAATAAGTGAAAGTACTTATTGTTTCAAACTTTTTTATTTCTGTTATGCGAAGTACCTAATCACCCATGCAATCAACGCATCTTTGCCAACGCATTGGCAGTTTATTGATGCCCTTCTTGTAAAAATCAGCTGGACGGGAGGCAACAAACTCTTCAAAGGCATTTTGTACTGCCTCTCGGGAATTGTTTTTTTTTACCCACTAAAAAGTTGTCTAAATTTTGGAAAAAGTAATAGTCGGTAGGTGCAAGGTCTGGTGAGTATGGCGGATGAGGGAGAGCTTCCAACCCCAGCTCTTGCAGCTTGGAGACTGTCTGGTACTTCGGTACTTCGCATAACAGAAATAAAAAAGTTTGAAACAATAAGTACTTTCACTTATTGCATACAAAACGGCAATTTCATAGGTAAAGCCCTATTATTATTTTAAAATTAAGTAGAAAGTATACCTGTATCTCGATTATTCTAGAAAAAAGTTCAAGCACAAAGCTCGCGTTCAACAGCGAATAATAAGTCAAAAAGTTGTTACCATGAAATGGAAGTGAAAATGAAATGATTTAAACTCGTAATTTAAAAATACCAGCCAAGTAAATGAAAACTTAATTTATTACAAAGTAATATTGATGAAATGAGATTATTTTCTGTATACGTCAAAAAATATTTTAATTGTATTGTTAAAAGAACAAATTTGAAAAGTAAAATATTAAAACATATAAGGCAAATTTTAAAACAACAAAACAATGAGACAGGGCAGGAAATAGGTGCGGTAAAGGATCCCAAACATACTAGCATCTTTCGACTTTTATTTTACATAACTTAACATCAGAATATTATATAAATATTATTATTATTCATATCCACCTTTCTTTCAACTGTGTGTTTTTAGCTTTTACAGCAAAAAAATAAACGATTTTCAGTCTAATCAAATTATAATTATTATACTATATTAAAGTGTGGGTCACCATGCTGCATCGTTCACATTCGCACTGAGGATGGTGACCACCACTCTTGGATTCTACTCATGCTTTCCATCAGACAAAGTAGATTAATTTTGGCAGATTAAACATAAAAAAATATGTAATTAAATATGTGCACTGTACAATAGAACGACATTTCACATAATTAAATCCGAATAAATCTTTCAAAAATGAAATCATGCCTATTTCGACAAGGAACGTAGGAAGGAACATCTTACAGGGCGGTGGGACAGGGTAGGGTTGCTACATGCATTGACCTGTCGTTGCTGATTCTGCGCGTAGCTCGCCTCCATCTGCTGCTGCACCTCAGCTACCAGCCCTGATATCGCGGTAACAACTGTACCCGATAATGTCAAACATTAGTCAACTATAACCGACAAGTTATCATTCGTAGTGAACTTGGCGGGGCTCTACCGTGTACACCCAAAGTTTATAATACTTTTTTTATAAAGTGTATTTTTGCTGCATTTTATCATTTGTGGTGTAAAGAATTTGAGATTCTGAGATTAAAACAATTCAGTAATAGTTACTTTTGTAATTTTATAACGTTTAAAAATGTTACTGAACATAAAATTTATATTAAATATCTCATGAATGAATCTCAAAAACCAAATTAAAAACAATAAAAATAGACACAAAAACAAACAACGAACGACGCTGACCAAAATAGACGGGATGCATCACACGATTGGGTATGCTCCCCATAGCTGAACGTGGGCCAACTTACACTTGACGCTATCTCTCACTGAACTTAGCTTGGTCACAAAGTGAATTTTTGATAATTCTTAATTAATTTATCTACATAATATGTATATTAAAAGTAAGTTGGTTTCTATATGCTTCAAAAACTGAAAAAAATCTGCAAATTCTGAAAGGATATAACAAGACGCTTCAAAGATGATTTTTATAAATTTATGCAACCACAATGCGTGACAGAATACAGCTAGTTAGGGTTCCGTACCCAAAGGATAAAAACGGGACCCTATTACTAAGACTGCTGTTCGTTTGTCTGTCACTAGGCTGTATCTCATGAACCGTGACAACTAGACAGTTGAAATTTTCACATTTTTGATACATTTTATTTTAGAATTCAAAATAAAAATACCTGATGCTTTTGTAAGAAATATCATAATTTTATTAGTCCGTTTTACAATTAAATGGGGACTCTCAAAATTCATCTTAAATACTTTTAGGTTTAGTCTAAATTTTGACAAACAGACATGTTTCATTCTAGTCAATGGACACAAAAGACACACACGTATATATATTATATACTAAAACATACACATAATTAGGTTATAGTATATAAACTATTTCGGCTGTTAACAGGAAAACATAAATAATTAATAATTATCTAAAATCCACTCTGTAAACAAAAATAAACTATAATATGTTTGATGCTAAAGGTCCACAATCGTATAGATGCACCGTCATTCCTAGTTAGAATACAACCCGAACAACTATATAAGGTCTCAACCGTCACCATGCCGCAAGCCGCTAGATACAGATCTAAATTATAGGGGTTATAACTCTGGCAGACATGATCAACTGGCCTTGTATAAGGGCGTGTAGACTGTAGGTATAATATTATAAAATCACAATTTAAAATTGTAAATATTATTAATATATTTTTAATTTATTTGACATTTTTAAGGCCATTTTTATGTAATTGTATATAATGGAGAGGTGATTTTAAAAATAATGTTTTTTTGTATATGGAAACTGTGCCGATGTCGACAAGGATGATGACATCTTATTCAAATTAGTTACTCTTTATCATCTGTCAAAACGATAACTTTGTATGGAAAATGTACTAAATACAAACTTGTGACGTCACTGTTTTAGGCTACTCAAATGAGCAATATATTACAATGTTTATTTGATTAAAATTTGTAATAGAAATGAAACGCTGTAATAATTATATTTTCCGAAATGTTTTGACATATTCGTTTTAATGAAGGATACATCGGTATTTATTTACGATACAGTCATCTACCCTATTGGGTTGATGACACCTTAGTCAAATTAGTCACTTTTTCTCATCTGTAAAAACGATAACTTTGTATGAAAAAAGTATTAATACAAACTGGTGACGTCACTGTTTTAGACTACTCAATTAAGCAATTAATTTCAATGTTTATTTGATTAAAATTTGTAATAGAAATTAAAAGCTGTAACAATTATATTTTCCGAGATGTTTTGTGATAATAAAGGAGTTTTAATAAAGGAGACAACAAGGTATTTATTTACGATACAGTCATCTACCCTATTCTGCCAATGTCAAATGTATGATGGAGAGGATAATTACTGTTCTTATTAATGGTCAGTTAATCGACAGTTATAATAACAATTCAATGACACATAAAAAAATGTTTAAAAAATGAAAAAAAAACTAATAAATAAGTCTTTATTTAGTCTGCACCAACATGAGTCAGCAATAAATAAAGAAAAAATCCAAAAATAATTTAAATGCACTATGGGCAAAATTTAAATTTAGAAACTTTTTATTATTAAATCAGAAACCAGGTTCTTTAAAAACCAGCAGTCTACACAGGCATTTTTTCAAGGCCAGTTGCCCATCCCCCATATATACCGCGTCGCGTTGCGCCAGCTGACTGACGATCCTTTGCATGGCGCGTTCGGTTTCCGCCAGCCGCGCTCTCAGAGCTTCCAGCTCCACGTCTCCTGAGCACCATGTTTATTTAAGTTGACGGGTTTTAAGATATCTCTCAAGGGGTAACTAATGAAAATTGGCAACACAGTTCAGACTAGACCAGACCAATGGCAACACAGTTCAGACTAGACCAGACCAAATCCATGTTGCTTTAGAATTGATTTTCCCTTTTCATATAGGTATGTATATACAGAAATACGTGTATTAAGTACATTCCTTTGAGTTCACTTACGTCTGGATCATGTTCTGGTCACAGTTTAATCAGCCTGTGACCACAGGTTGATCTCAGTACATATTCTTAAATATATATTACTCGTGTTATGGTTTATTAAAGCATAATGAAAACTTGTCTCAATTTAAAAAAAAAAAACTACATTCTATTTTTAAAACACGAAATAGGTTTTATTGTACATTTATGTTTTTTACCTGTACAGTGACATAAGTAAAAAAAACATGTTTTTTTTTAAAATAAACTTTTAATTTCGGCAACATAAAGTCATTAATTAATATAACTATTCTATCATATGAATGTTGTTTTAAATCATAGTATATAGTTATTTCTATAAAAGATAAAACAAAATGTGAAATATGTGTGACAATATGTATTCTGACATTTCTGTAGTGCACCTTTGCCAATACGTTGCATCTAATTAATTTGTGTTCTATACAAATGTCTCGTGGTCTAACTAACACAAATTTTCTACCATTTAGTACAGAAAATACCGAGAATATCCATGTTATATTAATAGGCAGCGTATAATTAATTCAACGAAAAAATAAAACTTTCGATGAATTTTTATTCGGGAATATCCATGTTTCTCCCATCATAACTATACATTGATTTTTTATTCAATAACAATAACGATAATATTTTCCTGTTCATTAGGTATATACAACAATTACTTACTTGTATCCCGTTCTTTTGGTCCTGCGTGCGCAAGAGTTGTTTCATTACATATTATTACAATACTTATTCATTGCAAAACAATTCCTATATTAATCATTACTTACGTATTACATAAAAATTGTGTTTTTAGGATTCCGTATCCAAAAGGTAAAACGAGACCCTATTACCATGACTCAGCTTTCTGTCCGTCCGTATGTCTGTCTGTATAGTTAGATAGTTGAAATTTTCACAGATGATGTATTTTTGTTGCCGCTATAAGAAACAAATACTAAAAACAGAATAAAATAAATATTTAAGTTATTTTCCCATGCAAAAAATGTGATTTATTGCTTTATCTGTTCGATATTAATCACGGCAACAGGTAGACGTTTGAAATGTATGGATAATGGTACGGAACCCTTCGTTTGCGAGTCCAACCAGCAGTTGGCCGTTTTTTATAGCTCTAGGTAGTAGAGCCACGCTGATTTCAGCACGGTTAGGCCGGCTCGACCGGGGCGGTACTACCCTCGCACAGAAAATCTACGTAAAATGACAGCAGCAGTGCTGTCGTGTTTCGTTGGTGAGTGCGAGACCGGAGGCCCAAATAGTCTAGTCAACAAGTTCCATACTTGTTGACTAGACTAAAAGATGCAGAAGCATCACTAGCCCGCCATGGTGTGGGTCGCCATGCTGCATTGTCTGCATTCGCAATGAGTATGGTGACCACCACTCTTGGATTCTGCTTATGCTTTCCATCAGACAGAGTAGAGTCATTTTTGCGGGCCATACATAAAAAAAAAATGGGGAAACGAGTAGGTTACTTAACGGTAAGTGACAATCGCTGTCCATTATCACCCCCCCCCCCTCCCCTCCCTTCACCTCCAAAGAATAAGTAGGAGGGGGAGTTTTGACTGTGGTAATAACCCTCATTCAGTAAAAAGATTCGTTTATCAGTGGTTTTCAAGCTAGCTCTCCCATAGGTATATAATTTGTTGCTTTAGAAAACCCACCGCGCTTTTATACAAGTTAATACTCTAATTTCAGGACAATAAGGTCTAGTGTAAATTGATGGCGCTAGTGGCAAAATTTAAACTTGCTGTCTTTGTATCGCCATCCATGTTCCCGAACCTTTGCTATACTAAATGTTTTTACGCTTAAAATTGATATACATATCTGATGTACCATGACTTATCGTTTCTTTATGATTGATCTTTGGTAGAATTACCAACATTTATTAGCTAGCTTTTTACGTTTAGCTTTTTGTGTATGAGTCATCATACATAAAAAGCTAAACGCAAAAAGCTAGCTAATAAATTTAGCTTTTAGCCTATGATGACTCTTAAGTTAAAAGCTAGCACGTAGTTGACACAAATGTGTTCAAACATACCTAGCTTGTCAGGTGATGTCCTGGAGTCATCGCGGAAGACTCGCCGTCTGAACTGTGGGTCAGGACTGAGGGGCTCGTACGATGTTGATCCCGTGCGTTTGAATAGAATCTGTGGAAAGATATCATATGCATTCAGGGTTGAATGGAAGAAAAAATAAGGCTAAATTAAGAAAGAAAATATACATACTAATATTATAAATTCGGAAGTAACTCTGTCTGTATGTCTGTTACGCTTTCACACCTAAACCGCTGCACTAATTTCAATGAAATTTGATATTGAGATACTTTAAATTTGATGAAGGACATAGGCGATAACCGACATACACGCGGGCAAAGGCATATTACATGAACGTTGTTTTACTTTTCTGTTACGTTTTATTTCACCAGGTAAGGTTTTCTTTTCTGCAGAAATCACTGATATGTCATAGAACAGTCATGATACATTTAGTATATACCTATACAGTTTACTAGCCGACCCGGCGAACTTCGTACCGCCATATTTACATATCTGTCTCAGCTTCCCACAGGCAGTGTACAGTCGCGGACAAAAAAAAGACTTTTCACGTTATATTTTTTTTCTTTCTAGCAAAAGAAGAATGAAATAAATCGGACTATGTGTTATTGAATTACAACTAAGTACATATTTTGACTTTCATCCCCTCTCTCCAAGAAACCGTGCTGAATTTCGGGATAAAAAGTATCCTATGTCCTACCTCGTAGTATGAACCCAAATCATGCCAAGTTGCATTTGAATCCATTCAGTAGTTTTAGCGTGATGCGCGGCCAAGACACAGACAGACAGACAGACAGACGGACAGAAAGACAAAAATGAAAAACAATACAGTTTTGGCTTCAGTATCGATTATAGAGAGCCCTCCAAAAAAAAAAAAACTAAATATCTTTAATGTACAGAATTGGACCTGTTACATTTTTATTATAAGTATAGATACCGTGGGAGAGCCCCGCTTCGGCATGAATGGGCTGGTTCGGCCGGAGTGATACCACGCCCTTCTCAGAAAACAGGTGTGAAATAGCGCTTTGTTTCACCGAGTGAGTGAGGATACCGGAGGCCCCAACCAAGCCTCATACCCCCCATAACACAAAGGCCGGCAATGCACTTGTGACCCCTCTGGTGTTGCAAGTGTCCATGGGCGGCGATAATCGCTTACCATCAGGCGATACGTCTGCTCGTTTGCCCACCTAGTACATAAAAAAAAGTATTACGCATTAGTAAATTTGTTCAAATTATGACACACTAGGTTTTGCCCGCGGTTCCGTTATGGGTATCGGTAACTGCGGTAAAAAATAGCTTGTCTTTTCTTAAGATTCAAAGTATCTATACTCTGTCCATTTCTTTATTTTCTTTTTGACATTTCAAGAAATTTTGAAATTAGTGACGCCCTCACCCATTACCGATTCGATTTGAAACGAA
This sequence comes from Diaphora mendica, assembly GCA_949125395.1. Taxonomy (NCBI): domain Eukaryota; kingdom Metazoa; phylum Arthropoda; class Insecta; order Lepidoptera; family Erebidae; genus Diaphora; species Diaphora mendica. Next base: position 22,791,962 of record OX421326.1, read on the forward strand.
TAGCGATTTTATTTATGAAGAACTTTCAATCAATTTAATTAAATATTTTTTATTGAAATATTAATTATTCCTTCATTAGTTTTTTATATTATGTAAGAAATAAACAAAAATATAAATAATAAATCACTAAATTAGATGAATGAACAGAGTTATTGTTCTTAACTCTTGGTTTGATCCTAAATTCCAAGATTTCGACTTAATTCCTTGCAAAAATTCAATCTTGGAGTCATATATACTATTTTTATTTCCTTTTTTTATTAAATTTACAGAAATAATACTTACATGAAGTCCAATTATTTTTATCATATGATCGATTTATCGTATTTCAAGTACTGATTTATAGTCTGTGGTTGTTTGTTATGCACAGACCCCTTCACTAAAGTACCGTCACCGTCAATAAAGTACGACATTACGGTAGTACATAATTCCGAAAAAAAATATGGTAATTTATAGGCGTGAGCTGTCAAAAAGAAAATAAAGAAATGGACAGAGTATAAATGCCTTATTTGTTGAAATTGGTGCAGCGTACCTGGTTTGAAATTCACACTCTTCTGTGCGAATAACCAAAGCATTTCCTTTAAGAATTACTTAGTATAACATGCAACTTCAATAGTTATCAAGATCTGCCTCATACCTTGCTTAAAGTGTACACGAAGAACACAATGATGCAGATGGTGTAGATCGGCATCACGAAACCCATGGATGACTTGGGGGCAGTCACAGGACCGCCGGGGGATCCCAGGGGCGGCCGCATACCTGGGATCGGTGGTGGCTGGAATATGAGAATATTTGACTAAAGCACAAGTTTAAAAAACGAACACCTGACCTATTCGACGACGACTGCCTCGTTGGTCTCGCGGTTGGCGTGTGCGACTGCTGATCATGAGGTCTCGGGTTCGATTCCCGGGTCGGACCAAATGTTTGTATGATCTACAAATATTTGTTTCGGAGTTTGGATGGTTTCTATGTATTATATGTATGTATTTACAAAAAAAAAGTATATATTTATTTGTATCAGTTGTCTAGTACCCATAACACAAGCTCTGCTTAGCTTGGGACTAGATGATGTTGTGTGTTAGATGTCCGAAATATTTATTTATTTATTATTTATTTATTCTATCCATTCCATCAGATGGCCAATTCTCACATCGCGTTCATTGGTTAAAGCAAATAGTTTTCCCGGTTCTGTTACATGCTTTCGTTTCTCTTCTTGAAATCATTCTCACAGATTGCAAGAAAGTCGTTACAAGTCGACAAATACGAGCCTATAATGTGTTACACCTGACCTGACAAAGCACCTAACATCAGATGGTCAATTCTAACATGGGTTTATTGGTAAAAAAAAAGCAAAAAGTAGTAGAGCCACGCTGATTTCAGCACGGTAGGGCCGGCTCGACCGGGGCGGTACTACCCTCGCAAAGAAAATCAACGTAAAATGACAGCGTTCGTGCTGTCGTGTTTCGTTGGTGAGTGCGAGACCGGAGGCCCAAATAGTCTAGTCAACAAGTTCCATACTTGTTGACTAGACTAAAAGGTGCAGTAGCATCACTAGGCCGCCATGGTGTGGGTCGCCATGCTGCATTGTCTGCATTCGCAATGAGTATAGTGACCACCACTCTTGGATTCTGCTTATGCTTTTCATCAGGCAGAGTAGAGTCATTTTGGCGGGCTATACAAAGAAAAGGAAATGATTTGCCCGATCTTACAGATTGCAAGAAAGCCGTTACAAATCAAACAATGGCATTATACATATTCGAAACATTCCTAGTAACTAAGTAGTATGTAAGCTTCTACTGCAGTAGTGTGCTCAATGATAAAAAATGTGTTGTGTCGTCGTTGTAGCCGTCGAGTCTAATTTCGTCTATCGCAGCAGTACCTATCTATACTCTGTGCTATTAGTAGTTTTCTAGGAAACTAGAATTTGCAACACCCAGGGTATCGATACCAGGAATACATGATCATAATGTGGAGGCGATTATCTGTAACACATATATCTTTACACTTAATAATCTAGACTGACTCTATGCAAGTAAAAATTTAACAAAATAAAAACCGACTTCAATGTTCGACTCGATTTCTCTTGGATGTCATCATCAGATCTTAGTGTCCTTATCATGGTACCACCGTTGGAATATCTCATTTCCATTAAATATCGGTCAGTTCATAAACGACGAAGTTATCCGCACATAAAATATGTATATATATTTATATACGGTCGAATTGAGAACCTCCTCCTTTTTTGAAGCCGGTTAAAAATAAGCTCTGTTTAAAGATTTTAAACAAAAAAATAAATAAATAATGTTAGTCGTTCCTACTAAAGCGTTAGTGACAAGCAATATCATTTTGAATATCAGCCAATTGGCCAAAAATCAATACAGGATATAAAATGGCTTGATAAATAATGCCGCATGGCAAGTTCGTTTTAATTATAGAACATAATATTCTTGTCACAAGTAATGATAGAATCAGATTTATAAATAGATTCTATTAAAAAATTTACACAATTTTAAATTCAGAAAGTGTAGCTTATATCATGAATTTAAAAATCGAATTGAATCTCATTGGATACGGATGTAACAGAATTTTTAAAGACCAAGAGTGTAATATGCCAATGTTATTATGGCCAGTAAAGATAAACATTGAAACTGTACTTTTACGATTTGTATCGGTTAGGATAAACAGTAGGTACTCATCAAAATATTGAAAGATTTTTTTTAAATAATCTATTTAGTCATGAAGTAAAATCAATCAGTTTCAGCTATACTAATGCTATAAAAAATGTCTTCAATATGTCATTTTTTTTTAGTGATCTCGATGTAGGTAATGAGTGTAGCGAGTGCAACTGGTACGTATACCTACTATCTTATTGTATGTATATTGTCGCCAGATGGTGTCAAGGATGTGGTCAGAAAAATGTGTTCATTGCGTCCTCCGGATACAAATTTTCGCTAATAACACATCACGGATATTGAGTCCGTTTTGTGCTATAGAATACATCATTTTAGTTTTAAATAATGACGCCTTCAAAGAATTTATATAAATTAGGTACATAGATTTTGGTCTCTCACTAACATACTTAAACCTACACATGACATGACTCTAGATCATAATGAATTATAACTTTTTAATTTATAACTATAAATTCAAAATTTAAAAACCCCCTACTCGAGCACTTAATCGGGTAATGTAGTAGCCAATGATATTTTTGCGGACATTCTGTTATTCTTCCCCACTTTCACCCCCATAACTTTTAAACGACTCAACTATTTTCATGAAACATGTCTAAGAATACTCACACGTAACTCACCTTTCATATAAAAAAAACTAAATTGAAATCGCTTCATCAGTTCGCGAGCCTCGGTGCCACAGACAGACACGTCAAACTTATAACACCCCTCTTTTTGCGTCGGGGGTTAAAAACGAAGAATAAAATCACTTCTTTGTGTCATTGACATATCATACATTTATTTAAAAAATGTGAACGTTTATTGTATTTTTTTTAATGTACCTGATTCGTAGAAGCAATATCCATTTTGCACTTCAAAGACCGAGTCTTTTGGCTTCACAAATTAAACGCTAAATTTACTAATAATATTTTGAATTTCAAAAAAAGAATGTTTTGATAAATTCGAAGGCGGCAATTAGAAACGACAAGCGCTCGTGGTACCGGCGCGGCGGGTGGACTGACTCTGTACCCAGTTTACGATCCGTCTTAATGGTTTCCTGTATTTATGTGATTCGCACTATCTTTTGAATTTGTGCGCATAAGATTTTTTAAACGAAAAAACTTCACTATTTACTTGATACATTAAATATTTTTTCTTTTGTATTCTTGCTTATGAGTCTCCACCAAAATTGTTGCCAATTTCAATGTTTCCAAATGTTTGCAACTCTTCAGAAAATCGCCAACTTTTGTTTCCATTGTGTCTACACCGAGTCGCCAACAATTTGAAAAACATTCCAATTAAGCGTCTCCACACAGCCAATAAATATTTGCAACAAGCGTATTCGCCATTCGCCAAAAACAGAAACTCGGTTCCCAACACTTGTTGACAATTTTTGTTGCCAACACAAGGAAATTACAGAAACTGTCACCATATTGGGCCTCCGGTCTTACACTCACCAACACAACACGACAGCATGAACGCTGCCATTTTACGGTGATCTTCTGTGCGAGGGTAGTACCGCCCTGGTCGAGCCGGCTTGTTTGTGCTGAAATCACCGTGGCTCTACTACCTCGAACTTGAGCCGTTTTTGTGTAAAAGAGTAACAACACAAAAATTGACAATTTGTTCGGTGGAGACCTTATTATTATTATTTTTTTACGTGTGGAAATCCCCTCGGACCGTCACCCCGCCGGGGTTTGCGGCGGGGCGGTGTGTCGGACTCGAACCGACTAAAACCACACGGTGTGCCACTCTGCGCCTGAGACGGGAGGGAGGGATTCGGGAACACATACAGATCCCTCCCAGCGCCTGCCCGCACGGAAGCGGGCACCGTCACCCGATGGACTCTCGATATATAGGCGACGTACGGCACACGCGTACGTCGCCCCCTCGCGGATGGCCACTAATGCGGATGGAGGGAAAAACTCGTCCCGACCATGCGCGGCCACACTCAGGGCGGCATGAGGCGCTGGTAGGCGCGCCTCCGCCGCCCGGTTTGCCGGCGGCGGATTGGGTCCGAGTGGAGGTCGTCCTCCCGGGCCTTCTCCGCCACCTCCTTCTGCGAGATGACATCTTCGCAGAAGGTTGCCACCGCGGTAAAACTGCTGTCGCTACCGGCCATGGAGCGTGTGACGGCCGGTAGCGAGAGATCCCCTTCGATGACTGCAGTGAGGGCCCGGCGCTGCGATTCCCATGCGGGGCAGATCGCCAGCGTATGCTGGGCCGAGTCCTCACTGCAGTCGCAGTGGTGGCAGGCGGGACTCAATTCCCTCCTAGCGACCGAGTGCAGGTACTTCTCGAAGCAACCGTGCCCGGAATGGACTTGCGTCAGTCGGTAGGAAAGGGTCCTGCTGCCACACTGCCCACTCGAGGATGACCGGCTGGAGAGCCTCAACGGCGGCAAAGCCAGCACGTGGAGTCTCCAGCCGGAACGACCATCTAGCCATAGTGGCTCGACGGGCGGCTTCACGCCACTCGCGTACCTCTTCGGGCGGAGGGCGATAGCCATACTCCGCCCGATATTCAGCCACCCGTCGATAAAATTCGGCGAGCACTTCCGCCTCCAAATCGTACGGGGGTGTTCCGGCCAGGGCGCACGCCGCCTCGGTCGACACCGTGCGGTATCCGCATATGGCTCTGACCGCCAATACCATCTGAGGCCGCCAGAGGCCGCCTCAGGTACTCTGGTTCGGTGGAGACCTGGCTTAAGGAAGGAACCTAAGCTGGACAAAGTGAAGGAAACCTTGAAATAAATCCTATACCAACCAGGCAGCGTGATACAGTAGGCAAAAACCCCCTTTCTAAGGAAAGGCCTATGTACATCAGTGGACTGTTATAGGCTCCTATTGATGATGATGACTCCCTTGTGTTTCGGGTTTACTAGCCTTTTTGATCCAGACGATTTCTGTTTTTTCATGAAACCATTAAACCCTCGAAATGTATACAAGAGCAAAACAGTATATTAAACAGATGTTAGAATATTATCTGAGCGGCAATAAGCATGTTAAGATGATACCTTTGTAAACATAAAAATTATCGATCGCCAGACAGTTTTAAGCCAAAGATTATAAATACTTGACCTCTTTTAATAGACAAGTTAATAAAAACGGCATTACAACGTTTTACGATTACATTCCGGCCATTAAATGATCCCGCGTTTAATTATAGGGGATTCCATCGGAAATCGATTGATGAACGATGGATAAATAGCCATAAAATATTTAAAAAGCGTCAAAGAGAACCTCTGTGACCGTCGTGTAAGCTTCTTAAGAACAAAACTGAAGGTAATATAACCCGGATTACTTCCACCGGGTAACACAAATGGTACAAATACCACACAGTCAATATAAGTAGCATCTATTCATAATTTGATAGGCAAGCTTTTGTGTGGGTAGACGAAGAAATTCTGCTAAATTAATGAGCACGATCATTCGTTGTTTATGGGTGATATTTTTTCTTCTCCGACTTCCACCACAATGCACCTACCTCACAAAATTTCTACATCACCCAAAGGTTGGCTGGTAAAGAATGCCTTGGGCATTAAGCCCGCCATTGTACATGTGTGCATAAAGTTTAAAAATAAATAAATATTTATATGATACTAGCTGATCCGGCGAACTTCGTACCGCCATATTTATGACCCACGTAACATCGTTTACGTTTTTGTGAATCTAAACCATTCCCAGATCCCCTTGAACACACACAAAAAATTTCATCAAAATCGGTCCAGTCTTTTTTGTGAATCTAAACCATTGCCAGATCCCCTTGAACACACACAAAAAATTTCATCAAAATTGGTCCAGTCGTTTAGGAGGAGTTCAGTCACATACACACGCACACAAGAAATATATATATTAAGACTAGCTGACCCGGCGAACTTCGTACCGCCATATTTACATATCTGCCTCAGCTTTCCACAGGCAGTGTACAGTCGCGGACAAAAAAAAACACTTTTCCCGTTATCTTTTATTTATTTTCTTTCTATCAAACAAAGAATGAATGAAATCGGACTATGTGTTATTGAATTACAACTAAGTACATATTTTGACTTTCATCCCCTCTCTCCAGGAAACCGTGCTGAATTTCGGGATAAAAAGTATCCTATTTCCTACCTCGTAGTATGAACTCAAATCATGACAAGTTTCATTTGAATCCGTTCAGTAGTTTCGGCGTGATGCGCGGCCAAGATACAGACAGACAGACAGACAAAAATGAAAAAAATTACAGTTTTGGCTTCAGAATCGATTATAGAGAGCGCTCCAAAAAAAATTTTCAAAATATCTTTAATGTACAGAATTGGACCTGTTACATTTTTATTATAAGTATATAGATGTTTGTAATTAGAGATATGTATGTAGGTACAAACTGCGCCCCACGGTGGTTGGTTGTTGCTCTTTCTGAGTCATCCCACGGGATCACTACAGTTTTAGGCTACTTTTTAAGTAGCGTATGCTAGTCCAGACAATTGTCTTTGTACCAAATTTTATCTAAATTCATTGGCTCTAACAAAATGACTCTACACGAAAGCATTAGCAGAATCCAAGAGTGGTGGTCACCATACTCATTGCGAATGCAGACAATGCAGCATGGTGACCCACACCATGGCGGCCTAGTGATGCTTATCCGGTCTCGCACTCACCAACGAAACACGACACCACGAACGCTGTCATTTTACGGTGATCTCTTATGCGAGGGTAGTACCGCCCCGGTCGAGCCGGCCCGTTTGTGCTGAAATCAGCGTGGCTCTACTACCTCGAAGTTTACCCGTTTTTGCGTAAAAGATTAACAAACATCTATCCTCACAAACATTCGCATTATATTATCAATGGGATAGAATGTTTATTTAGTTTGACTGCCTCGTTGGTCTCGCGGTTGGCGTGTGCGACTGCTGATCATGAGGTCTAGGGTTCGATTCCCGAGTCGGACCAAATGTTTGTATGATCTACAAATATTTGTTTCGGAGTGTGGGTGTTTTCTATCTATACTTATAATAAAAATGTAACAGGTCAAATTCTGTACATTGAAGATATTTTGAAAATTTTTTTGGAGGGCACTCTGTTATCGATACTGAAACGAAAACTATTTTTTTTTTCATTTTTGTCTGTCTGTCTGTATCTTGGCCGCGCATCACGCCGAAACTACTGAATGGATTCAAATGAAACTTGGCATGATTTGAGTTCATACTCCGAGGTAGGACATAGGATACTTTTTATTCCGAAATTCCGGACGGTTTCCTTGGGAGGGGAGATGAAAGTCAAAATGTGTAATTAATTGTAATTCATTAACGAGTAGTCCGATCGCAATAATTCTTTTTTTGTTAGAAAGGAGATACTCTGAAGATTGTAGCATAAAGTATTTAATTTATCACAATCTCTCTATCTATTGGAAAAAAAAATTATAAAGAATTTATCATTACGCAAAACAACATGTAGTGCCATCTATTGCCAGCCATGCGTAATTAATAACACTTTGATTAATATATCGTGGAATAATCGTAGAACGTATTACGTATAATTCGGTGTAGCATTAAGTATTTGATTTATCGCAACCTCTCTATCCATAGGAAAAAGAATATCTATATCTCTCTGTAGACGTCGAATCTGTGTGTTTGGTTGTGCCCGCATGACTTAAATATTCAAAATAATCGTGGGAACGTTTTATGCACAAGCATTGTGATTAATGTGGTATATAGTTAGTATTTGATAGGTAGGTATTTGTTTTATGTTCTCTCTTTCCATAGAAAGGGTTGTTTTAAATTTTCTTGAAAAATTTCTTTGCTTAAAACAGCGACATCTTTTGTCGTTTCACTGTCGTTTCACTGAACTCCATGTTAGGAGAGGAAACTGATTGTGTCTATGTTTTTGTTGCTGCTTTATTTCTGTAGTTTTGTTGCTACTTAAACCTATGAATTTTGATTTTAATTGTGTGATTTTTGAATCAATTTTGATTTTAGTCATGTTTTTATTTTGATTTTAATTGTGATTTTATTTTGATTTTTTATTGTGATTTTATTTTGATGTTTAGTGCGATTTTATTGTGATTTTTATTGTGATTTAATTGTAATTTTATTTTATTTCTGATTTCGAATTTATTTTGACTTTTGATGTTTTTAATGTTAATTTTATTTGATTTTTATTTTATTGTATGCATGCAAATATGGATTGTACATGGTCTGAAATAAATGGATTATTATTATTATTATATTATTATTTTGGAATCAAGTAACTAACTTTACAATAGGTACGTAATATGATTACTTTTAAACGCTTAAGAAAAGTGTATAAGATCAATTCTGTACATTAAAGAAATTTAGATTTTTTGGGAGGATGCTCTTATTGATACTGAACCAAAAACTAGAATGCCATAAACGTTAAATGGTCATTTATAATTATGATATTTATTTTAAGTTTAAAATACTTGAAAGAGGAGTAAACATATAACATAATAGTTCATCATAATTTACCAGAAAATGATACAAAACATCTTTATGATAGGTACCCGAAAGGCAGCGCGGGCGCGTGGCCTGCGCCCTGCCACAGAATAACTAATACATAGTACTGCCCTGCGTAGGTTACCGAACACGTCCAAATTGTTTAAAAAGCAGTACCCGCGCGGTCGGTCGGCTCCCTACGCGACACACGCACCCAAATCGACTTAAAAACTCAGTAGTAGTTCTTGAATGTAAATTCGGATAAAAAGTTATTTTTGGAACTATTTACTTGATTTTTGTTCTACCTACTATAAATATTACTTGGTATTATAATATTTCTTCTGTATATTTAACCGACTTCCAAAAGGAGGAGGTTCTCAATTTCATCGGTATATTTTTTTTAACCGACTGCCAAAAGGATGAGGTTCTCAATTTCATCGGTATATTTTTTTTTATGTATTTACACAGATTATTCCGTCAATTTGTGGACCGATTTTGGAAATTCTTTTTGTATTCGAAAGGGTATGCTCCCCATGTGGTCCCATGGCCACCATATCAGGAACTGATGATGGGATCCTAAGGAAATCGAAGGAAACCCTCAAATTTATGTAAGCGCCTGCAATGAACTTAAAGCAATTGTCTGCATGCCTTCATATTCTGTAGACATCATTTAATTTCATAATATATAAAACGGGTCTTAACGATATCAGAGTTAACCTCAGATAGTCAGTTTACCTCAAATCACTTGAATTATAGTAACCTATAGAAGATAGTCCATTTGAGATTTTATTACAAAAAAATACCTGAAGTCCTTTCGATTTTATACAGCATGTATGTTACCTTTAGTCGTATTCTTTCAAGTTATTTAGGTGAAATGATGACGAGAGACTTGAGAAAGACTAAAAAGTGAAAAATAAAAAAAACTTCGTTTAAAAAAACCGAACCAAAAAAACTAAAAAGTATCAAATAACTTAATTTGTATGTGCTACCTATTCATAGGTTTGAAGTCGGTGCCAAGCCAAAATGTAATAGTAGGTACCGCACTCGCCGCGCGTGACCTTGAGCGGGATAGCTGCTCTTCGCGTAGAACAAAACAACTGAAGCGTCGGTGACGTCGTTGACGTTCGTCTCGAAATGTAGCGAGTGTGATACCTACTATTACATTTGGCTTGGCACTGACTTCAAACCTAGGTAGCACATGCAAATTAAGTTAACTGATACTTTTTAGTTTTTGAAGTCAGTTTTTTTAAAACGAAGTTTTAAAAATTTTTGCGATTTTTGTTGTACCTAAATAATGAGCAAATAGTCTTTTGTAGATACTAATTGGTTTTCTCGGTATTTTTAGAATTTTGTAAGGTTATAGCATAGGTACCTAGGTACCTATAATTTACTTTTTTATAGGATTTTGTTAGGTTATTGGTATAGGCATAGGTAAGCAGATGTTTTTCGTTGCAAATATTTAATTACTTAGCCTTATTTGTTGGTGTTTTAATTTCTTTTAGTAAGTTGTAGATACCTTTCATTTTTTTCGTTGAATTAGTTGTAGATACTTAATTAATTTAGTTTTATTTACGCTTTGAAAATAAGCTTCATTCGTTATGTCTTATTTTTCATTTAACTGTAGTGATAAATTTAACATTGTTTTTCGTATTCGATTTTATCACATCACACTAAATAAAAGCGAATGTTTGTGAGGGTGTATGTTTGTTACTCCATCACGCAAAAAGCACTGGACGGAATTGGATGAAACTTTACAGTAATATAGCTTACTAGCTGTTGCCCGCAGCTTTGCTCGCGTGGAAGTTGATTATTTACAATATATTTAATTAAAACTGTGTAAGTATGTATGAATAATTTATTCATGTTTTTAAACGTACCTATTTATTTATTTTTAATCAATAGCCCATTAAAAAGGATTTCATACTAACGTTCGACCCTTATTTTTACCCCTTTAGAAATAGAATTCCCATAAATGATGATATAGGTATTAATTTATTTGTACTTAAAAGCCTAAGGACAAAGTTTCAGGCTACTAAATTAAAAATGACTGACTTCCAAACTAATCTACTTACGACATTTCAACACCTAATTCACCCCTTAGGGGTAGAAATATCATTTATGGGATTTCCTTTTGAGGGCGCTCTGGTTCCCTGGTTTCTAGAACCCGAGACGGTGTGCGGTTTTTAGTCGGTTCGAGTCCGACATTACCACCAGTTGGTGATATCCGAGGGAATTTCCGCACAAAAAAAGGGGTAGATATAATATCCAGAGACACTTAGTATCTACGCGTTTTTAACTATTAGCCCAAAGATAATTTTTCATGTTTCTAACTTAAAAAAGACGGACTTCCATACAAACTTTCAACCCCTATTTCACCCTCTTACGGGTAGAATATTGGGAAACGCTTAAATACGTATCTCCTATTTTTTTATCAATAGCCCTAAAATAAATTTTCATGTTTCTAACTTCAAAACTGACGGACTTCTAGACTAACCCGCTTACGAAATGTCAACGCCTATTTCATCTCTTCAGCGTAGAATATCGAGAAAGGCCTAAATACGTATCTATTCATTTTTAATCAGTAGCCCAAACCAAAAGAAAAGCTTCATGTTTCTAATTTAAAAATGACGAAGTTCCAAACAAACTTCAACCCCTATTTCACCCCCTTAGGGGTAGAATATTAGGAAACGTTGAAATACATATCTACAAATTTTTATAAGTAATCAAAAATAAAGTTTCATATTTCTTAAATAGCCCTAAAATAAACTTTCATGTTTTTAACTTCAAAAATGACGGACTTCCAGACTAACCTACATACAAAACGTCAACCCCTATTTCACCCTTAAGGAGTAGAATATCCGCTCTATCTATCAGAAACGCTTAAATACGTGTTTACTCATTTTTAATCAGTAGCCCAAAAATAAAGTTTCATGTTTCTAACTTAAAAAATGACGGACTTCCATACAAACTTTCAACCCCTATTTCACCCCCTTGGGGGTAGAAATTCCAAAATTCCTTCCTTAATGGGTATCTACTTAATGAAACGATCATACTCACCAAATTTTGTATTCCCAAGTTTAATAGTTTCCGCTCGGCGATGATGAATCAGTCAGTCAGTCAGTCAGGACATGTTATTTTATAAGTATAGAAGATACATCAGATTAACACATAGGTTACTGTTTGCCGCGATAACCGACATACACGCGGGCGGAGCCGCTGGCAACAGCTAGTGTATAATATGTATGTATTTACAAAAAAAAAGTATATATGTATTTGTATCAGGTGTCTAGTACCCATAACACAAGCTCTGCTTAGCTTGGGACTAGATGGCGTTGTGTGTTAGATGTCCGAAAATATTTATTATTATTTAGAAATAAATATTTCCGGTTGCCGGAAATGGGAATAAAAGAAAATTGTAATCGGCAAAACGCTAGAGACTACCCTTTCGTAATAATAAATAAATATTTCGGACATCTAACACACAACGTTATCTAGTCCCAAGCTAAGCAGAGCCTGTGTTATGGGTACTAGACAACTGATACAAATACATATATACTTTTTTTTTGTAAATACATACATATTATACATAGAAAACACCCAAACTCCGAAACAAATGTTTGTAGATCATACAAACATTTGGTCCGACCCGGGAATCGACCCGAGACCTCATGATCACCAGTCGCACACGCCAACCGCGAGACCAACGAGGCAGTTGATAAAGAAGAGAGTGTGTATGTATGTAAAAACATATCACGGGAAGAATGAAGATCATACTAACATAATTTCTTTCTACATATCTCGGAACCGTGCCAAAGCCGTAACGGAAATTAGCAGTAAAGTTAGTACATAACCCGTCGAATGTGGGCTCGTCATTGCGATTCTGTTTAATGATAAATATACGCACGACTATATGCACTTTGAAAGGGAAAACGTCCTACATCCGACCTCTATGACATCTTTTTGGGACAATGATTAAAATGAACAGACGGATCTGGCGTTTTATAAGGCCATTGGAATAGAATTGGCGTATTTCTCGTCTGGTCAAGAATTGGGTACATTTCTTTGGTATGTTCAAAATAAAGTTGGTTAACGACTCAATGTCAGGTACTTTTCAAAATGCATGCTTTTTAACACGCTTTTATTAGCGTGACCTGTATGTATGTAACGGAAGCTTTCGGAACTTCATTTTCACCTACTTCTAGGAGTCTGATTAACTAGAAAATTTGCACAGGGGCCAAGGGCCGATGACAATAGGTACAATAATTTGAAAATATATAAAAAATGAAAATAAATAAAAGTTTTTTAAAGAATCTTAAAAAAAACACGCTTTTATAAATAAACAACAAAAAATAGAAGTGCTTTCTGAATATAATTTAGGTAAGAATGTTGCCCCACGATTTGTTACATTAAAATTATTTTCTACTTTTTATTTTTAACCGACTTCCAAAAAGGAAGTTCCACTGTATGGTTTTTTTTTTTATTTTTTTTTTTATGTATGTTCACCGATTACTCCGTCAATTGTGGACCGATTTTGAAAAATTTTTTTGTATTTGAAAGGGTATGCTCCCGAGGTGGTCCCATTGCCCCCATATCAGGATCTGATGATGGGATCCCAGGGAAATCGAGAGAAACCCTCATTTTTTACAGGCACATACTATGTTTTTCGTATATTTTCTGAAGTTACACCGGTATTTGCGTCTGGTAGTCATCATTTTATGATGATGAGCTGATGATGTAAGGTACAACTCCTTAACGGTTAGGAGTTGGAGGATAAATCTTTTAATATCATATGTATATATGTTACCTTTAGTCGCATTCTTTCAAATTATTTAGGTGAGCTGATGATGGAAAGTGGAAGGTACAACTCCTCAACGGTTAGGAGTTGGAGGATGATTCTTTCAATTTCATACGTATCTAAAGACCTTTAATCGTATACTTTCAAGTTATTTAGGTGAGCTGATGATAGAAGGTTAAACTCGTCAACAGTTAGGGATTAGAGGATGATTTTAATATTACACGTACGTATAGACCTTAATTTGTATTCTTGATGATGAAATTTGATGAAATAGTTCAACTTACCTACGATTGTTTGCACTAAAAACTGAAAAATAAAAACTTTTTATAAAAAAAAAATAAGTTTCTTTAAACTTTAATTTATTTTAATTTTTTAATATTTTTTTTGCTAGCTATGTTAGTCTTTATCAAAGAATAAATAAGAAAACAGAAGGGCCATCTTGTGAATAATATTACAATATATGCAATCATTAGAGTCACATAAGAATTGAATGGTAATAGTCCGGTCAATATAGACATTTAAAATAACAAAAATTCCCACAAAGCCAAATATTAGTGAAGAGAGAAAATCCCCATCGATCCCATGTGTGCTACAAAAGTTATTCAGGGTCTAAGGTAAAAATTTGAGGTTTCTTGGATTTTTCGATGGAGGTTTTTAAAACTTTATTTATAATGATAAACCCCAGCTCTCCACCAATATTTGGCTCTGTGGGGATTTTTGTTATTTGACTACTATTGTTATGGCTAAATTGACCGGACTATAAGTGATATATCTATATATTAATACGTAAGCAAAAACTTTGTACTCCTTTACACGAAAATTATGCGAGAGGAGGAGTATGAGCACTCATTTGCAGAATATGCGGCTAATGTGCAGAAACTAAAAGAAAAAACGAAAATTAAGTGACTTATGGTAGAATTTGGACCACTGGGCGACCACTACTATATATTCAATACGCAGTTTAGGAGAAGGGATTTGAGAAGTTAGCTGACAAAGTGAACAAAGTAAGTCTTTTCTATTTAAAAGCTATAAATATGTACATAATTTGCTTTTTCGAAGAAATATCTTAACACATCTTCAGATTACAACTACTAAAAACTATGAAAACGTCGAGAACTGCATTCAAGTTAAGTTATGAAGCATATAAGTTATTTCTATAAGCGTGTGGCCTGTGTGTCCAGATGGCTTAATGGTGGACAACCTCAACCGTTCAATCTCAGAGGTAGAACGTTCTTCATTCACGTAGACATGCTTGTTAATTTTGCATCGTTAAACAAACTATGTACTATAATTCATTCCTACATTCCTAAAAAATCAAAATAATATATAGGTACAGTATATAGTGTATATAATTGTACATAAACTTCGCTATGTATCGCTGCGTAGTGTATATTTTAGTTGTTTAATTATCTAATCTATATGCGCTTGCTTTACAAGAATTCTACACCAACCAAAGGTTGTTTGGTAGAGAATGCCCGGGGTGCATTGAGTCCGCTAATGTACAAAAGTGCATGCAATTATAAATAACTAAATATAATACGGAATACGTTTATTTGTCTAGTGAACCGAACTATGATGTCTGCACTTGCATAATCTATGGTCAGACGTTACGCATAACGAGAACTAGACCAAACTACAGGTTATTACTTTCCTAACAATGACACAAGTTTTACAGACTTTATAGTCTGCCGGTCTTGTAATATTTACAGAAGGTTATTTCTTTTTCTAATAAATCTCAATAGGAATTAAAAAAATACATCTATTGACAGCAAAAAAAAAAACTGAAAAGTAACACAGTTTCACTAAAAAAATAGAAACTAAAGATACTAGAAATACAATTTTTGTCTGTCTGTCTGTTTGTTCCGGTTAATCTCTGGAATGGCTAGACCGATTTTAACGGGACTTTCACTGGCAGATAGCTGATGATATAAGGAGTCAGATATGCAACTTTTTTAGACTAGCTAGACCCGCCGCGTTACCTGCGGTTGATGTTATACTGCGGGGCTCAGCTAGTAGTTTATATATATTGTCCAGGTCCTTCTCAGAGTAGGGCGCCTGAGGCCGGCTGACAGGGTGATGTTAGTAAAAACACCATAAACTTCTGACTCCTATGTTCCCAACAAGTCGAATATCTAGAAGGATTTTCAAGCCCGATTACAAAAAAAGGTCCCTAGGTAATATAATATATTAATGTTGGTGTCCTCTCTACACATATACCATCTATGCCCGACAACAAACGTGTAGTGTGTGGGCGACCTTAAATAAAGAGATTATTGTCTTATGAGCCGCCCGCCGAGACAAGACCATTGACAAATTGTTTGATTTTCGCGTAACTGACACGCTTAGTGGGTAAGGCTACTGCAATTACGAAATGTGTCATAATGCTTGTAGAAGTACCGACTGATCACGGCAGTTTAGATGATTGATGTTATCAGTTGCTACAAATGTAGAGCTAAATCATCACTACATAGTATTAAACAAAGTCCCTTTCTCTGTCCCTATTTCCCTTTGTTTGCTTAAATCTTTAAAACTACGCAACGGATTTTGATGCGGGTTTCTTAAATAGATAGAGTGATTCAAGAGGATGTTTTTTATGTATAATAAATGCATAATATAGTATGGAAACACTGTTAATTTTCGAGGTTTCTAATGTGATGTAGTAAATAAACACATTTTTTTGCGCTTACATTGCAAACGCTGGTTGCAACCTACGACATAGATCAAAATAATGTACTACAGTATTGTACACCTTAAAAAGTACTACAAAAAAGTCCGACGGTATATGTCTATCTCTTAGGGATAACCCACAACAACCATTTTTTATTCTTTTTTTTTACGAGAAATAATGGCTTATTTACGAAGTGATTTTAAGCAATACAGAATGAATCCTTATACAATTAAGTAAATTAAATACATTGTGCATTTAATATAGATCAAAATGGCCCTGTACAGTATTTAATTTAAATGAATATATTCGAAGATATTACAGATTTAAAATGCACGAATCGTGTCGTCGGCGGGGGCATCGGAAATCCACCCGTGCGAAGCCGGGGCGGGTCGCTAGTTAAAACTAAAAAGGACTGAAAACATGGGATAAGTACTCACTCATATTGTTATGTTTCATAGTAATCATACATTACATTTTCAAATTTGGCATAGTCTGCACTATGCCGGACTGCTGACAAACATACTTTAACTTAGATTACTATATGGCTTTACCCTGTTGCTTTACTCGTGTATATGTCCGTTATCGCTGTGATTCTATAAACTGATTTAACTTTTTAATTTGTCAACTGATTGAAATTAAATCGGCCATGTGCGAGTCGGACTCGTGCAGGAAGGGTTCCGTACAAGCGTCTACCCGTTGACGTTATCAATATTGAGCAAAAACGAGACAAAAAATCACGTTTATTGTATGGGAGCCCTCTTAAATATTTATTTTATTATGTTTTTTAGTATTTGTTTTTCTTTTATGGAATAGGGGGCAAACGGGCAGACTTATCGCCTGATGGTAAGCGATTACCGCCGTCCATGTATACCCGCAACACCAGAGCCGAGTGAGGCCGTGGTATCACTTCGGTCGAGCCGACCCGTGCACGCCGAAGCGTGGCTCTCCCACGGTGGAGGGTGTTGTTATAGCGGCAACAGAAATATATCATCTCTTAAAATTTCAACTGTCTAACTATCACGGTTCATGAGTTACAGCCTGGTAACAGACGGACGGACAGACATACGGACAGTGAAGTCTTAGTAATAGGGACCCGTTTTACCCTTTTATAACGAAGATCATTTATACTACTATAAATTATATTCATATTGTCGATTTTAGCGGTGGAACCACGGGCGACAGTCGGCAGACACAAACCTGAATAAAATGAAATATACTTTTTCTTTAGACTGCTGGAAGCATAATATCTCTTAGAAATCATTAAGTCTGGATCATTTTAACTCCTAACCTAAATTACGTAACTCATCTAACCACGGTAATCCTAAAAATAATAACAAAAATATTTATAATAGTAATCTATTTATAAGTAAAGCTAATTCTAAACCAAAAAGAAAGTTCATATATCACGCGGCCTGTGTCGTCGCCTGCGCAAGTCGCGGTCGCGTCACGATGCGCGGGAGTGTCACTGCTATCTATTTCTGCGCACCGTGTCTAGGCCGCGCACCAATGCCAACCGCTGTTTGTGTACCACTTGATGTTTGCTTTTACGAAACGAGAATCGTGTGTCTGCACTCTGTATTCGACTTAAACCATCGTAAATTTCAAATTTATATTCATTCAGTTTTGTTTTAGAACTAAATTTATGATCAGAATATCGATTTTATTTTAAAACATTACTTATTAAATGTGTTTTATTATAGTCAACTACAAATTCAGCTCATCTTTTAGCTTACTAGTTCTGGAAGTAAATAATATTGGTTGGAATTGAAGTTTCACATTTTCCAGGAAACTTTTCTTTTCCCAAAAATGTTATCCCTACTCTTATTTATTACATACATGTATGTTAAATATGTATAAAATTAACTAATAATGGACTGCACGGTTGGCCTAGTGGTTTAGGCGGTCGCCACGCCGCTTGCCAATTCGCCAAGTGTTGTGGGTTCAAATCCTACACGGGACAACACTTTGTGTGATCCACAAATTGTTGTTCTGAGTTTGGGTGTTAATTGTGTCCGTTTCATGTATGTCTGTAAAGTCCCCCGCGACACAGGATGTTTATTCCTAATGCGGGAGTTGTCTTATATAAAAAAAAAAAAAAAAAAAAGTTTTAGGCGTATATTTTGTCAACACTTAAAATATTGGATTCAACCGCAGACAGATTATGTTCATTGTAACTGCATGGTCTGAATATGTCTTGAGACTAAGTACTCATCAGTATCAGTATTTACCTTAATGAACAGAATATAATATTAAAGGAGAACATTTACAGCATAGACATAAAAATATGTCAATCACGAAGCAACTACAAAGAGGAGATGCCCTAATGAAATTTTTGTATGAAACAATGCGTGACAATTTGCGGGGGTGAGGGGGGGTTACTTTGTCCTTTGCCATCTACCAATCAATAGCAAAAAACTACTTGCATCGTTGTACAAAAAATAATACTTTTTCGATTAAAAATTCTTTAGGCAAGAATGTAGAACATATTTCAATACTTTTTAATGATTTATTTTATAAATACTCAGCTCTACGAACCTCTGTATTTTTATTTCCCATCACACAAAGTTTTTCCATCTAGTGGCGAATAGATTTAACTATATTTCAACAACACACTAAGAGATTTTTCTAGAACTATTTTAAGAAATTAAGTATAAAATTACTTACAAATGCAATGTGATGCCATTCATGGCACCAGAACGTCTATCCAAGTTATTTGTACAAGATAAAACCCAACACTTTCTTCATCTTTTACTTAATTGTACCGAGAATATTCAAGGATTGCGATTTTTCGATAAAGTTCTAGAACATTGACGTTGACAGTCTAATTTGTAAGTCGCGTCAACTGCGATGACGTCGGGGCCTGTATTTTGTCACGGGGCCTATGCGCTTATGCCATCTCCTCTTTGTATTTGCTTCGTGATGTCAATTTAATGAAAGCAATTATCCACGAAGGTTTCGTCGCGTCGCGTCCTATCGCGTTGTAAGGAAGCGATTAGGAAAATTATTTTGTTATTTGAGAGAGTTTCTCCAGTTCTCCTCAGTGTATCTTCCAGATGATATAACGACGGAAGTGAAACCACGGCCTTAGAGATAGTGTGAACGTCTGTAAACTTTGTCCAAATGACATCACACGGTTACATTGGATTCAAGTTATTACCAGGCACAACTACACCTTTTACCAATTTTAGAACCAAAATGTTCTTTGTTATCTTAAAAACAAAGAAACGGAACGCTTCCTGGTTTGTCCTCCCGCACCTAGGTAATCCTGGTAGAAAATCCCATTCGGCATTAAGTCCGCCTCATTCAAATGTAATGCAGGAAGCATTAATAAATAAATAAAAAAAGTTATCCTACCATTAATATTTTTTTTATTATTCTTCTAGCTTTATTCACTTTATAAACTTTAACTGTGCCAAATGTCATGCTTCTCCGTTCGCATAATTATCTTAAAAAGGGGTACAAAGTTTTTGCTTCAATTAAAATATAGATACACTGTCATACATTTACAGGGTTTTATGATTAGAGATTTTTCAGCAACAGTCAGTTCAACTCCTGACCTATGCAGCAATTACTTACATTCCCTAAATCATCTGTAATTGCAACATCCCTTCTACCAGCCTTCCCATCTTACCAACTCATCCCTTTACCGATCTACTGTATGTACACGTGTATGTTATACACACCTCGCTATTCAATTCTAGAAAAACGTACCTGAATGACGCATATTGTTCGTTACAACATAACCATCACTCTAAATGTCATCGGTAACGTGTACTTACTTATTCAACAGACCCCAGTCTTAATAGACAAACAATTTTCGTCTCACTGTCATGCAAAACAGTTTTCTTACAAATACATTTTTGTATGTGGTTTCGGCTAACTGTATTAGCTGAACAGTGGCCTCTTAAAGTAGCTCGTCGCTAATAGATAAGCAAACGCAACTAGACCAGTTTTAAGTAATAAAATTTGTTGGCACTGAACTGATAATTTGCGTTACTTGCCGGGTGGGTTTTACAGATTAGGTTTAATATCCCTCTGTTGTTTATGCAAGCTAAATACCACAAGACTTGAACAAACGTATAGCAATATAAGTTTGAACAGTTAAACAGTAGTCTTAGTAAGATTTGCCAGCCCAAAATCTCAAAGGAAAATAATTAGGTATAGGTACTATAATCTGAGGAGCGACTTAGAGAATAGTATTTAGACGAAAGCAGTACCATTTAAGTATCTATACCATCTAATATCGGAAGAAAGTTATCCGAAATCGTAATCGAATCTTAACTCAATCTTATATTAAAAAATCGAATAATTCCGAATACGTGCGGATTCCAAATCCGACTCCGTCCGTATCTGAAAAATCACTCTATGATTTTTACTGCTTCTATGTAGCTGAATAAAAGATATCATTACAGATACACATCTTTGTCTTTCTTATTTTATTTATTTACAACTTCATGCATTTATATTATTTATTTTTATTTATTTATTTATATACATCGCGGAGTTAATGCCCTATGCATTCTCTACCAATACTCCAACTGTAGGTACTCTGCCAACCTTTCATTTTCTTGTGCCACTTAGTCATGGGCATTACGCGTATTGGAAAGGAAGAAAATGTCTGTCTTTGCAATGTGATGCTGGCGCCGTATGTTGAGTATTCTATAAACAACTAAATGAGCTACACGTTACAAATTTACAATGACTATCCAATAGGCTAAAGGCAGAAAGGACCCTAGTAGAAACGTCTACAAAAACGTCTTCTCGTCTCCCCGGCTCGACCGGGGCGGTACTACCCTCGCACAGAAGATCAACGTAAAATGATAGCATTCATGCTGTCGTGTTTCGTTGATGAGTGCGAGACCGGAGGCCCAACGATGCGAAAGCATCACAAGGCCGCCATGGTGTTGATCGCCATGCTGCATTGTCTGCATTCGCAATGAGTATGGTGACCACCACTCTTGGAGTCTGTTTTGCTTTCCATCAGACGGAGGAGAGTCATTTTGGCAGGCCCAAACATAAAAAAAGACAAAAAAAGAAAATAAGATACGACTTTCGAAACGCTGAAGAAGAGAATTCAGCTGAATAGATTTTGCTTTTGTATTTTTGAAAAGATTCTTTATGCTTATGCTTTTGATTCGTTAGTGCAATAAAAATCATATGAAAATATTTTGTAATGAATACAAATATTAGATTGCTATGTATATATTGACCAAGATCGCGTTGTTGTCCATTTACGCCGCCATGTCTCTAAAATTACTCAACTATTTTAAAAATTAAATGTAATTATTTGCATATGCTTAGCCAATTTGATTTAGAATGAAGCTTAGTTAAGAAATACAGTGTTATTACAGCGTTGATTTTTTTTATGGAACAGGTGGCAAACGAGCAGACGTAACGTGGCCGGCCTTTAGGGGATGGGGGGAGGGGTTGGGGTATGGGTCTCCGGTATCCTCACTCACTCAGTAAAACACAGCGCAGGCGTTGTTTCACACCGGTTTTCTGTGAGGCCGTGGTATCACTCGGATCGAACCGACCCATTCATGCCGAAGCGTGGTTCTCCCAATGTAGTTTTGTTTAAAGCATAAAAAAAAAATACTCGAATACGGCCAAGTCAAAAGGAAGTCTATGTATGTTTGAATCTTCCACCGCAGCACCTGAACTACTGAAGCGATTTTAATAAATGAGGTGTGAACATAATTGTAATAATGACTCGGGTGGCACAGGACATAGGTATTTTATCAAAAGTCTTATTACATAGTTTTACTTAACATAGTATAATTTTTTAAACTTTTTCTTATTATACACACATCAAAAGTGTCTAGGGATCAACATATGTGTCTAGGGATCAACATATATTTTTGCAATAACTTTTCTCCTGATTGATATTAATTAAAATTTTCTTTAAGGATTCATCAAATAAAGTGTTTTCGTTTGTCACAGTAGGTAACGATAAACCAAGTCACCTTTGCATTAATAAAGAAATTTGCCATTTTCCTAATAAAGGGATTTTTGACATTTGAACCACTAACATTAAAGTTCGAAAAAAAGACTGAAATAACAGTTTTCTTTAAAATTTTATTAGGTAACTGAAACAATTAATAATCCGTGTTTCTACCGCGAACACTAACAACACAAGAACATCGGTTTGGCATACTCAAAATGAGTTCATCCAAATCACGCTGTGGAATGGCCGCCCATGTTCGTTGCAACAACAAAAAAAGGTCTTCTTGCGACTGGATACCCTCCATATTCGGCAGAGCTCTTCTCTGTAGCATATCCCATGCATGCTCAATCGGGTTCAAGTCTGGCGACTGAGCAGGCCAGGGCAGGACATTGATGTTAGCTGCGGCGAGAGTCTGTCTTATAACTCTTGCGGTGTGCGGTCATGCATTATCATGCATTAACTGAAATAAGGGACCGATTTGCACTTGTAGAGGAACGATGACGTCTGATACAATCGTCTCAGCATAAATTTGAGCGTTGAGGTTGCCTCTGATCCAAATCAACTCAGTTCTTCCGCCGATCCAAATACCCGCCATTACCATGATGGTTCCACCACTATAAGGATGGACTTCCTGGCAGGATTTGAATCGCTGTTGGCGTCCAGGGGTTCTCCAGTGTCGTATACGTCTTGTATCCGGTCTCATACCAAAACGAGACTCATCAGAAAAGCACACGAAACGCCATTGTTCTTCTGCCCAATTTCTGTGTTCAAGAGCCCATTGATATCGAATCCTACGATTGTGCATTGCTATAGGTGGTACCCGTAGCGGTCTTCGGGAATGAAGGTTCACTTCATGCAAGCGGTTTCTGACTGTTTGGTCGCTAATTAAGTTCCCTGAAGAGTGATGAAGCCTCACGGCTAACATCATGGCGGTTATTGTTGGAGCTCTTCGAGTTAAGATTTGAATGTATCGGTCTTGTCTCCGTGTGGTGCAGCGATACCGTCCTCCATTGCGCTCAGCCACGGTACCAGTGCTTCGGTAACGTGTCCAAAGTCGACTGATAACACTCTGACTTGTATTCAGAGCTAAAGCCACAGTACGTTGCCGGGAACCAGCTTCTATCATTCCCACGGCTCTGATTTCATTTCACGGCACTTCTTCCCTGCTTAAATGACGTCGCCGCTCCATAATAACGTTGGTTTTAATCAGTAGTAGGGAAACAGTAGCTAACAGTAGTTGTATGTTTTTATAGGGAAAATATTGACAGCTGATTTTCATCTTTTACTCGAATTTGATTGACAGTTCCTGATTCAAATTATGAAATGCACCAAAAAGGATCCATATAAATTTATAAAATCATAAATTTATTACAAAGCCACGTCTCAATCTCAAGAAATCCGCATAAAAATGCTTGATCCCTAGACACTTTTGATGTGTGTATATCGCCGTTTAAAGGCAAAACCGATTATCTCTATTTATTAATAAAAGACAGAGGTAAAATTTCATTTTCTTTTTTTAACGATAGAAATTTGTGTTTGCGTTTAGCATGGTAACTATTCGAAACTTCGATAGTCATAGAATACGCTCGCACATTGCCATTGCTTCAAAACTAATGACTTAATTTTTTATCTAACGTTTTTGAAGCTGCCCATTAAAATTTTTGATTGGCTTTTTTGGACCAAGTAGTTGGTTTTGCCTTTAACCCGGCGATATTATGTTTTTTTATATAAATGGTGCCAAAATGACTCCGCTTCCTGATGAAAAGAGCAGAATCCAAGAGTGGTAATCAAGTGGTCAAGCGTAAATAAGATATTTTTTACCCGACTGCGAAAAAAGGGAGGGTTTTGTTTTTCCAGTGTATGTTTGTATATTTCTTTGGCACGCCGTAGACCCTAAACGGCTTGTCGTATTTTTATGTGAGTGGTATCAATAGATTCGTCTTAGCCGGGTTTAAACACACGCACACTCGCGCAAGCGCCCTGCGCCGCTTAAACGAAACAGCAGGAGCAGGCATACATTTTCGCCGCGCGGTAGAAAGAGAGGGGGATATTACTTCCTCTCCTACGCCACCCCTTCGTCTTACGAATATTCGATCAGGTCGCGTGTTAAACATTTTTTACCCATCCCAAAAAAAATGCACAACGCCGCTAAATAAGTTTTTACTTCAAAAAAATATTTTAAAAAATCTGAATTTAATAAAGATTGACGCAGTCGGTTTTTTTTAAATAATCCATACTTGTTTATAATGTAACGGGAAGGTTTCAAAGTTATCTACTATACTTGTAATGATATTTAATTATAATGAATGTGGATATCGGAATTATATTATTAGACTTCGTGTTGCATATAGAACAGTCTGAAGCTTGCCAAGTACTTGTTACATCTGTATAATGTCCTTGTATTCTGTCAATGTAAACAATCGATGACGAATTTAGAATACGGAGTGTTGTCACCCTTATTTATTCTTTGGGTGGGACTAATCCCGCCCACACGCCCACCACTGTAACTCCTGTACACCAGGATCGACAGCAGTGACCAACGAACACACCGAGTTACGAGTTATGATACTCGGGAAGTCCCAGGAAAAGTTAAACTGTCTTGGAACCCGCAACGAAATTAATCAGAAGAAAAACTGGAGGAGTTGGCAATATTTTATACCATGGGAGAGCCACGCTTTGGCATGAATGGGCCGGCTCGACTGGAGTGATACCACGGCCTCACAGATAACCGGTGTGAAATAGTAGTGCTTGCGCTGTGTTTCACCGAGTGAGTGAGGATACCGGAGGCCCATACCCCACCCATCCCCCTATCTACCCCCCTTCCCATCCCCCAAAGGCCGGTAACGCACTTGTGACGCTTCTGGTGTTAGAGGTGTCCATGGGCGGCGGTAATCGCTTACCATCAGGCGGTCTGTCTGTCTTTCAAGATCCTTTTTCTCAGGAACTCGTGGAGGTATCAAGCTGAAATTCATATCAAATATCCAGGCCTACTGAACCTTGGAACTGTATAAAAATCAAACTTCTAAGACAACGCAATCAAAAGATACAGCCGTTTATGCTGCAAAGTTTCGACATTCGCAAGGGAATCATAACCTACAGGGTACTTCCCGTGAACTCAGAATCTTGAAATTTGGTACGAAGCAACGTCTTATGGCAGGGACAGATAAAGGGAAAATTGCGAAAGCATATATTTTGATACATCATAATTATAATACACCTACAGGTTTGTACGAAACTCTTGGTATGCGAGTCCGTCTTCCAGAGGCACACGGCAGGTTTTTATTCTCTCCATAAGAACCTTCCTCATGCCATAACGAAAGATATTAAAAAAAAACCGAATTGGTCGAGCGGTTATCGAGTTTTGAGTTTAGCAACACATATTTGGCGATTTATATATGAAATGAAATGAAATGAAATCATTTATTCTGCAATTAGGTTACATGAA
This sequence comes from Diaphora mendica, assembly GCA_949125395.1. NCBI lineage: Eukaryota > Metazoa > Arthropoda > Insecta > Lepidoptera > Erebidae > Diaphora > Diaphora mendica. The sequence continues at coordinate 22,817,910 of OX421326.1, forward strand.
CACTTTTGCAAGTAAAACTTTTTTTTTGAGCAGATGAGTTCGGCCTTTCCTAACTGGACTAGCCCTGAGAAGAAAGGACGAAACAAACTCAGGGATCACAGTCTCTTTTAAAGTCCAGACAATATGCAAAAGACATCATTTCAATAAAAGAAATACGATAATTACAATTTGAGTCACAATTACAATAATCAGTAAAGATAATAATTTTAAAAAAACGTCAACAATAGCAATAATTTAAATTGAATTTGTTTCAAACTATAAATTATTGTCACATCAAAATAAATTTAAACATTCAAAATAAACAGCATGTGCAGAATGGGCAGCTCAATCCCAGGCGGTTTTATCATCAAGATATTCTGCTATGGTATAATATCCCTTAACGGATAACTTAGATTTTATGGTATTCTTAAATTTCTTTAATGGCAAATTCCTAATATCAATAGGGAGTTTATTGTAAAAGCGTATACATTGTCCCATGAACGAGTTGCCTACTCTGTGGAGACGAGTGACGTGAACACTAAGATTATGTTTGTTTCTGGTATTTACAGAATGAACATCACTGATTTTAGGAAACTTTGATATATTTTTTTGAACATAAACTAAATTTTCGTATATATATTGTGAAGATACAGTCAGAATATTTATCTCTTTAAATTTGGAACGGAGAGAAACTCGAGGGCCTAATTTATAAATGGCTCGTACGGCGCGTTTTTGTAAAACAAATATGGCATTAATATCTGCACAGTTACCCCAGAGTAGGATAGACTACAATAAGCGCCATAAAGCTCACATAGTGTTATGGCAGTCTATTCTATTACTTACCTTAGAATTAGACGTTTTATGTTATCCAGAAGCGAGACGCGTCTCTAGGCATTAGTGTTGACAATTTTCCCAGTGGTTCCAAAAAAATAATTATTTTTTTTATTAAAACTCCCCAACAACACGCGCTGATGAATATAAAGTTATGTAAATGTCCAAAACCATTGTGATTTGTTGAATTTTAAAATCAATCTCAATTGACTTCACGGTTGGCCTAAATATTTAAGCGGTCGCCATACCGCTTTTTACATTCTGTGTGATCTACAAATAGTTGTTCTGAGTCTGGGTGTTCTTTGTGACCGTTTCATGTATATTTGAAAAGTCCCCGCGACACAGAATTTATTTATGAATTTATTTAACATTAGAAAACAACGATAAAAGAAATATTATTTTGAAATAAAAATGATCCAATAGACTCCTAATTTTGCCCCCTGGGGAATGGAACACTACTTGACCCTCATGAATCTATCGTTGTCTATAAATATTTATTCTTATCGTTGTCTATCGTTGTTTAAGAGATTTGCATAACCGTATCTTTAACTTGCAAATCATGAAAATAAAGATACACTCTGGACTAGATGAACCACTAGGAAGACCCAACCTACCTTAAGCCTTGCTCAAGCCTCACACGGCACTCCTTCGCCAACTGACCTTGATATCCAGTTCAAAGTAGACCGATAGGGGGGAGGATCGTACCCTAGCATGAGGAGGCATCGTCACGTGTCTCGTCGTTGGTGGAGGGGGTGTTCCAGCGGGAATCGCACGACCTCTTTCACGGAGAGCTGGATGAGGACCAACTCCGCGGTTTGCTGAACGTTCTTGTTTTACTGCTGTTGAAAAAGAAATGATAAACCCATTAATTTAAAGTATATTTTTATATGTTAAGTTTTGACGTTGGTGAGAGTAGTGTGGCCCGGTGATGTGACGACGGATTATGAGTACAAAGGGTCATCACCCCTATTCGTCTCATGGCTGTCTGAGGCGACTAATGGGTCTACCACACGCGCAAGTATCACCACAGTTTTGCCTGCGCAGGCCGGCTTGTACACGGAACACCGTGCGTATGGTTGGTAAAACTGTGTCACGCGCCAAACAACTGTATCGCGACAGTTTTACGTGCGCAGTTATAACTGTGGTGATACTTGCACGTGTGGGAGCAATTTAAATAGGACTACATCACTGCAAAGGGTAGGAAAACTTGATACAAACACGTCAGTCAGGCCGGTGTGGTTTAGAAGGCCAAAGCCTTCTTTCTATGGACAGGCCTATATCCAGCAGTGGACTGTTAAAGGTTTTTGATGAAGATACCAGTTTTGATCATTAAAATAATATCTGGGGTCACGGTCGTGCCCCCGCCAAGACGAGCCAAGCGTAGCGCAAGGGCACTACCTACCTTTTCTCGAAGCGTTTCGTCGTTTTTTTGAACCCCCATAACTTTGGTTCCCGATATACCAGATTGTTCAAATTTTCAGGATATGATGTTATCAATAGACTAATGAAACGTTCAAAGTTTCAATTGCATAGCTCTGATAGTTTGGATTTTATTGATACCAAAAAAACACCGATTTCGTCACTGACACACTGATGATCATCAAAACTGTTAGGGTACTTCCTGAAGTGCTAGAAAGCTGAAATTTGGTATGTAAACTAAGTTTAGTATACAAACAACAAAAAAATTCATAAACCTATTACTTTTGCCCCCCAACCCCCAAATTTGGGGGGTGAAAGTTTGTATGAGACTTTCACAAATGTTTATGCTAGAGGTTTTATTTTTAGTACACGGACTTTTCGAAAGAAGAAAGAAGATGTACAAGAAATACAGCCCAAAAAAAAAAGAAAACAAAGGAAACTTACAAAAAGAAATGAAATCCCACCAAAAACATTTTCATGTAAAATGTTGCCAAGACGACTGCATATGGCTTACCCTGTGAAAAAGATATCAGATCTCATGTAGAGCCAAGGTTCTGTATCTACACGCCCTAACTCTACTAACCCTAACTTCATAAACTCTACATCTCAGTAAAAATGTATGGCTTGGCTGTTTCGTTACTTCAGAAACTAAATATTCGTATAACACATTACTTCAGAAACTAGATATTTGCAAACACAAAAGTCGTTCGTTTCCCCTTCGTGACGGTATGGTAGCGAAACGGCGAAGCCATACATTTTTACTGAGATGTAGAGTTTGAGAAGTTAGAGGGTTAGTAGAGTTAGGGCGTGTAGATACAGAACCTTGGCTCTACATGAGATCTGATATCTTTTTCACAGGGTAAGCCATATGCAGTCGTCTTGGCAACATTTACATGAAAATGTTTTTGGTGGGATTTTATTTTATCATGCTAGGAGGAACTTAGGTATATCACAACAATCCTGCACATGTTTGGCATACTAAAATAATAATTAAGTAAAGATAAATATGTAAAACAAACATTAGTATTATTAGTATCTTGAAGAATACACGTTATTAAGTCACATTTACATTTAACACACATAGTTTGTTACTTTTTATTACATTAGTCATAATAAAAGCAAGAAATAAATAATAAAGAAAATTTATTATTAAAATCTTATTTGATAACAGCGTAAACCTTTTTTTTATTTTGAGTTGTGACTACTTGTGACTAATTACTTGGTAGTACCAACTAAGAGAGTCACAACTCAAAATATCTACTAACGTGGCAGGTATCGGTGATATATGATTTATACATAACTCACGTCAAGACATACCAGCCATTTAAAGCTAATTTTAAGTTAATAATAATAATATATTGTTAGTCAGCCTGTTGGATTAATGGTTAGCAATCCTGACTGCTAAGCAATGGGTCATGGGTTCGATTCTCGTCAAGGATAAATATTGGGTAATGAGCAAATGTTCTGTGTCTGGGTGTAATTTATTAGGAAAGTCCTTGGAAAGGAATTTTAAGGTAATATAGCTGTGCATATGGCCGTCAGAGGGCCTAGTGTAGTGTGAGTTTTGTGATTGACATGATGTGATTTATTAGGAAGACTGCACATTTGGCCTAGTGGTTTAGCGGTCACCACGCCGTTTCCTACTTCGCCAAGTGTCGTTGGTTCAATTCCCACGTAGGACAAAACTTTGTGTGATCCACAAATTGTTGTTCTGAGTCTGGGTGTTCTTTGTGTCCGTTTCATGTATGTTTGTACAGTTCCCCGTGACACAGGATTTATTCCTAGTGCGGGAGTTGTCTAATAAAATAAAAAAAAAGTAGTAGTATAAACGTATCTTTATTTACACAGAGAGGTGCATAATTTATATTAAAGGTAGTTTATTTTTTAAAGACAATTGTCGCACTAAGAATATATATCGCAGGGACCCTTAAAAAAACATCATCTTCCTATTCTTTATTATTCCCAAGATTAATTGGGGTCAGCTACTAGTTCAGTCGGTATTAACTGAATATCCGTTTTTCCACGGAGTGACTGGCATCTCCGGCAACCCTGAGGGTGAACTGAATGCGAAAGCGAGTTGACCTTTACAAACATACCTACATGAAACGGACACAACGTACACTCAGACTCAGAACAACAATTTGTAGATAACACAAAGTGTTGTCTCATGTGGGGTTTGAACCGACAACACTCAGTGCAGTAGAAAACGGCGTGGCGACCGCTTAAACCACTAAGCTATCCGTGCAGTCAAATTGCTGTCAGTAGGCTTGAAATGAGACCAAAATTATAAATCAGCACAGTCGAAACAGGGCACTCAAAAGTCAGCAATACATTTGTCTCAGAGTTGCACATGCCCATGGGCGGCAGAACAGTAGCTGATACCAACATATTCTACATAATTAATAAAAAACAAAGCTAATTGTAACCTAGTTGTTAACCGGCGACTTCCTAATTCCACGTCATCCCAGCCTGAGTCACACCAGTGACGACAGTGTGATTGACAAGCTTGTTACACTCTAATTAGGTGGTTAAATTTATTGCTATTTTAATTTTCCCACTTCTATTATTATCTCAGGACTTTTAAGGTAATATAGCTGTGCATATGGCCGTCAGAGGGCCTAGTGTGAGTTTTTTCGCAAAGCAAGTTGATGTGAAATAAGCTCGCATTATTTCACAGCGAATGATGTGTAGTGTAGGCGCCCTACACTACGTTTGCCTTATCGCGGTGAGTGGAGACCGCGATTAGGCAAACGTAGTGTAGGGCGCCCTGCGGCTCGGTGGACTGACGATCTAAGGAAAGTGGCTGGCAGCGGATGGATGAGGACTGCCCAGGACCGGGATGGTTGGCGCTCCTTGGGGGAGACCTGCGTTCAGCAGTGGACGGCGATTGGTTGATTGATTGAAACTCGCATTGGGTCCTCAGACCTAAGCAATAAACTATATGGTTGCCACACAAGCTACCTGAAATACACCTAATGAATTGTGTACTAATTTGCGATTCTCTATTGAAACGTCATGAAACTGAACCATTTTTGAAAGGATTGATTATTTGATGATGAAATGTGGATCACCTTCGACAAGGCCGAATAGAAAAATTATATTCAAGAAGTAGTCAAACTCCACAGACGGTAGGGAAACCCATATAAGGAAAACATGTGCATAGTGGGATCGGAAGGGCATGATTAATTATGATCTTTTATCGCCGGGTTAAAACCGATATGGATTTCTATTGCCAATAACTGAATAGACTGAAACAGAAGAAATTGAGTTCCGATGTTTTATTTCCAAACAAGACTATTTTACACTCTTGCGTAACTTAACATACTTATATTGGTATTACAACAACAAAAAACACACATACATGTGTTAGTATCCACACATGTGTCAATTTAACCGGACTCGTCAATTGGCGCATTACCAAATGTGTTTAAAAAAATAACATATGGGCTTTCAAGGTCCTGCGATTAATGCTAACCAGTATGACGTGACATAGACACGTACTAACATCTATACTAAGTTTGTTTGCTACAGTTTCAACTTAACCATAACTCAATTGCGACCGATATCCCACTGAAAGTCAGCCACGCTGAAGTAGAAATGGGCCTGCGGCACGATGGACCGACGACTTCAAGAAAATTACTGGCAGCGGATGGATGCGGACCGCCCAGGACCAGGATGGTTGGCGGTCTTTGGGGAGGCCTTCGTTCAGTAGTGGACAGCAGTAGGCTAAAGTATTGAGTTGGTATACAACTCAATTTTAGAATCTGGCAACATTATGTACTTAGGTAAAAACAAAACTGCGGAGTCAGGTGGCAAATGCGACTGCCGTTCTTTTTCAGTGTGGAAACCTTCTCGGACCATTACCTCAGGTTTACAACTTTTATGGGCCAAATCGGCAGGATATTGAAGATGGTACATAGTTAAATGAAGTCTTAACAGCCAACATTTATGAAATAATGAATTTAGAAGAGCCGTCAACTGTATAAATTAGGATCTTAGCATGTGCGGTTTTGTCGTCTTTGCTATCTCGGACGGGCTTAAGAAACCATTGAAACTGTAACCCCGAAACCAAGAGAAACATTTGTCAAAAATACATAATATGACAACTATTCATCACGACGCGATGACGGGACCCTTAGTATGTTAAGAGATCCTAACATCAGAGCCAGAGTTTGTCGTGTTTGGGTCTAATTTACATCAATTTATTTTGTCTGTACGAATATTTGAAAATTCTTTATTTAGTTTATTAACAATCTGGTTGTAATAAAATAAATTCAGCCTATTTTGCGAGAAGTATAATTCTCTCGGAAAAGAAATTACATGAAACGGAAAAATTACGAAATGTAGGTACATGTAAATATTACCAAAAAAGAAAATGTACATGAGAGAAGCATCTAATTTATAAAACTAACAATGTACACAGCATCTAACAGTTAGTCGGTCGACCTTACGTGTGACAATGTGGCATTAACACTTTTGTTCTAATAGAGGCCACAAAACTAGAAATACTTGAATTCTCGACACTACACCGCAGTGCTAGAAAGCTGTGTCATATTACAGTTTACATACGCGAAATCTAAGTTAAATTGACCAACACCGAGTGGTTTCTTTGAACTTAGAATAGAATTAACTTTATTCTAAGCGAAGTTTTGTTTTTACAAGTTAATTCATCAAATTAAGAAACGTATAAAGTACTTATCGCTAAACAGCCGATTCTAACAGTCACTAACAGACAACCTTTGGATGGTCAAAAATCATCTATTTAGACAAATTCTAAAAACGTTTCTTTAAACTTATTTTTAACCTCCCTTGCAAAAAGAGCTTTCAAACGGATGGACCGATTTCGATGCGATTTTTTTTTCATTTGAAAGCCAGTTTCCTTACGGTGGCTTGTTTATTTTTAACCCAGCTATGTTTGGTTAATATTAGTCCAGCAGTGTAAGATTCCAAAATGATATAAGGCATTTTTGGCGTATGATTACTCGATTAAGTGCTTGCGTAAGGGGGTTTTTTATTTTTTTAAATTTTAGCTTGTAGTTTTATTCATAATTTGTACTTCAGAGAAAAATCTTTGCTTCTTTAAAGAGTATTAGCAACGTTTGCGTGCCCTCAATTACGTTAGTACAAAAATTGATTTTGGCTGCATCTGCCTATTTAACAGACATCTGTATACTGCTTTGACGATATTTGCGTGATGGTGTATATGTACGATTTTATTTATTGGCTTTTTTTAAACACGGATGGTGCACTCGATGCACCATCCGTGTGCATCCATGGTCCATCCATTACGGCTCATCGTTTCCTCATGCGCTGAGTATTGTGGATTCGATCTCCAAATCTCCACATGGAACAAATCTTGAGTTCTTTGTGCCCGTTTCAAATACGTGTCTAAAATCTCCAGCGACACAGAAGGGTCCATAAGCCAGACATAACAGACAGAAATTTATTTTTTAAAAGACAACTTTTAAATATTAAATTTGGGTATAGTTAATCTGTATTGCAAGAGCAAATAAATCAAGAAAAATAAACTACACTATACAAAGTTACACAGTTTCGAGTCAATGTTGTCCCGCGCATGTCATCGCTAGCAAATGCTTAGGAATGTAAAGATTTATGTTAATATATTTAAGTAACACACATGTAGTCCATATACAATTGAGAATTACAGTAATGAACACGTCACTTGAGAGTCATGCAATTCTAATTTGTTGACCAAATTGACTTTACTCAAGGATATATTTTCAAGCGACTCAAAAAGGAGGTTTACTGTAGTATTTTTATGTTTGCTACCTCCGCTCTGCGTCATTTAAATATCATTTAAAAAAAAACGGGTCCCATTCAAGTTTAATTTAAAATAAAAAAAAGTTGTGTCGTGGGACACCAAATACGAACGAAGTTCCTTATCAAACATACAGATGGCGCTATACAAAAAAAAACAATATTTTGGACATCCTTTTTTTGTAAATACATACATATTATACATAGAAAACATCCAAACTCCGAAAAAACAAATATTTGCAGATCATAAAAAAATATTTGGTCCTACCCGGGATTCGAACCCGAGACCTCAAGCACAGCATTCGCATGCGCTACCATTTTGACACCGAGGCGTCAATATTACGTTACGGACGTTTTTTGCCGGCTAGGGTACCCCTCCGCAACGCCCCATAAGGAACTTCGTTCCAAAAATTTTTTTGATAAGAGCAAAATTAATAATTAGGCCCAATTAATACGGTGGCAGATACTTTTTACCCGATTTTGGCGAGGCCAAAAGGTAGGGTAATATTTTTGGCAGTCTATGTATGTTTCACACTAGCGTCTTTCATGAATCTAACATTTCAAAAACAAACGTAGGTACGGCACACGTAGCGGTTTTGTAAACATATCAATTATTTAATCAGTTATAAAGCCCTCTGTTTCCCTGTAAGTTTTATGTATTGTCGAGAGTTTAAGGAAAATAAACAACGGAAATTATATAAATGACCCAAACGACATTTTGAAAACGAAATATAACGGATGGATGCGTTTTTGTAAACACACCGCCGGAAATTGCACCGAAGCCGTATGCGACCAGTACGCAACCACGATGTCACAGCAAAGTGTATTTTATATAGCGGAAGTTATGTTTCAAATTACAGTGTGTAATCCTTGCCAAAGATTTCGCGACGACCACGTGGCCGATGTGCGGTAATTGTCGCCGTCGGCCGCGGTATTACTGCATGAAGAATAGAAATTAAAACGATGTAACCTAGGAAATTGAGTCCATAATCGTCAATATCATAAAATACAATGCGATAATTACCTAAAACATACAAATCACTAAAAAGAAAAGTCTACGAATACCTCTGCAAATAATGATCAGATATATAAACTAAACCTTAAATTAGTCATGTGTACCTACCAAATGAATTACTTAATTGCTCCAAACTTGTTTAAAAACTAAACACAGAATTGAAGAACTAAGTTTGGCCTACTCGAGCAATCATTCCATCAGTAGGTATAAGCTATATCCAACGCCAGCTAATCCTCTCAAATTCGAATTCCAATTCCTGAAATATGCGAAGAGGTAACCGACTTCAAAAAAGAAGGAGGTCATCAATTCAACTGTATTCTTTTTTTTGTTTCTTACCTCATAATTTTTGACTGGGTGAACCGATTTTGATGATTCTTATTTTACTAGAAGGTTGGTGCTTCCCGTGTGGTCCCATTTTAATTTGGTCTAGTTCTTGAAGTCGGTTACATTTTGTAAAAATTTGTGATTATTTACAAGACAAGTCCCGCATTAGCTATTTATACTGTGTCGCCCGAGATTTTACAAACATACGAGTATATGTAACGGATACAAAGAATACCAAGAGTCAGAACAACAATTTGTTGATTACACAAAGTGTTTTCCTGTGTGGTCCGCCACAACACTTGGCGCAGTAAAAAGCGGCGAGGCGACCGCTTAAACCACTAGGTCAACCGTGCAGATTAAATCTATACTAATATTATAAAGCTGCAGAGTTTGTTTGTTTGTTTGAACGCGCTAATCTCAGGAACTACTAATCCGATTTGAAAAGTTCTTTCAGTGTTGGATAGTCCATTTATCGAGGAAGGCTATAGGCTATATTTTATTTTCAAAAAAATTAGGGATCCGTAAGAAAATTGCTATTTTGTAACCCAAGGTGTGAAATCGAAAACCTATTTTTGCGTAGGGCTTTGTAGGGCCCATTAAGATCTACAAAAAAGTCCGCGAGAGCATATATCTAACTATCATGGTTTGGTCACAATAACCGCTTTTGTGTTCGAAAAAAATATTAAATCGTCTGAAGAAAGAAACTACGTTCAATGTGTATCGTAATATTAATCCTTATCCAAATTAAGCATTATGTTATCAAGGGTATTTATGTAGAAGCAAAATACTTTTAGTTTCATCCCAATCAGACATTTCGTTTAGAAGTTATCATGAGTATAAGACGCTAAGAGTTGGTACCTAATAATGAGTTATTTGCCAAAGAGTTTTTATCAACATAATACCTAATATTAATCTTTATCCAAATAAATGTGTTGTTGATTATGAGTATTAGATCTTAGAAGAGTATAATAAATACATCTATGTATACTAATATATAAAGCTGAAGAGTTTGTTTGTTTGTTTGAACGCGCTAATCTCAGGAGCTACTGGTCCAATTTTAAAAATTATTTCACTGTTAGATAGCCTATTTATCGAGGAAGGCTATAGGCCATATATCATCACGCTAAGACCAATAGGAGCGGAGCACCAATGAAGAATGTTTCAAAAACGGGGGAAAATTATCACGCTACGGGCAATAGGAGACGCAAACGACGTTGAGTGGGTCAGCTAGTCCAGTCCAGTATAATATATAAACTAGGAATCCGCCCCGGATTCTCAAGGGTTCATTTCGGAAAATATATTATAGCCTATGTTTCTCTGAGATGCGAGGCTTTTTTCCGATGTCTTCAACAAATATCGTTATATTTTAACCAATATACTCAAAAAAATTACAAATTATATACCAAAACCTTTCTCAAAAATCACTCTATATATAAGTAAAAACCGCATAAAAATTCGTGCAGTAGCTTTTGAGTTTACCGCGTACAGACAGACAGACCGCCGCGGAGGACTTTTTTATATAATATGTAGTTATGTGGTAGTTTAATACGCCTCTACTTGTCCTGCCGGTAATAAATCCTCCAAAGTATGTATGTTATTATGTCAAATATAGCTAACACGGTTGCAAAGTACGTAGATGCATAACAACTCGCTCGGTACATCATCAACATCTAAATTTAGATGCTACGTAAACTGGTGGAAGCATTTCGGCCACATGTGACTGCCATAATCTTCCCTTCCTTGAAAACACGATCTTTATACAATACCGTAAAGTGCGTGAGACTCTAATCATTAAAAGATCAGTTTTTATGGTGTAGGTACTAGGCCCGCTTATTATTCAATAGCAATAGCATACTTAATAATTATTCAATAGCAATATTCAATATTCAAAAAAATAAATAGCAATACATACTAAAGCCGAGTCTCCACCGAACAAAGGTTGGCAACTTTCGTGTTGTCAACACGTGATGGTGACAAAAGTTTCTGTAATTTCCTTATTGGCAAAAAAGATTGTCAACAAATGTTGGGAAACGTGTTTCTGTTTTTGGCGGTCAACATCAAAAGAATAAGCTTGTTGCACATATTTATTAGCTCTGTGGAGACGCTTAGTTGGAATGTTTTTCAAATTGTTGGCGACTCGGTGTAGACACAATGGAAACAAAAGTTAGCGATTTTCTGAAGAGTTGCAAACAGTAGGAAACACTGAAATTGCCAACAATTTCGGTGGATACGTGCCTTTATACATATTATAAATTCGAAAGTAACCCTGTTTATATGTCATGCTTTCATGGCTAAACTGCTGCACCGATTTCAATGAAATTTGGCATGGAGATGCTTTAATTCTTGAAGACGAACATATGGTACTCTTTATAATGTCCGGAATATTTATAATCTATTGACGACTTAGGGAGGTACCTATATAGGAAGGCGTATAAACGGGATGGGTAATTACACTAATTACCCATGAAGGTAGATATGCCGTATGCGGTCACATATTTTATTACATTTAAAGTCTTTTTTTTAGAAATATAGCGCACGGAAGCATTTGATATTGGAATTAATTAAGGATTATATGTTAAAGAAGTGCAGAATGCCAACTGCTACGTTTTTTAAATAATGTATGCTTTCAAATAAGAAATTATGAACAACTAATACATAAAATGTATATTAATAATCTATCTATATATATAAAAGAGTAAGGTGACTGACTGACAGACTGACTGACATACCCAGAGATCAACGCACAGCCCAAACCGCTGAAGCTAGAATCCTGAAATTTTGCATGTAGGTTCTTTGTATAACGTAAGTGAGCACTAAGAAAGGAATTTTTGAAATTCCACCCCTAAGGGGGTAAATCAGGGGATGAAAGTCTGCGTGAGCGAAGCCGCGTGTAAAAGCTAGTACTATATATGCGTATTTTATCCTATTGTCCAGGAAAGACACCTTAATATTGAAAATGTTTAAACTTTGATCCCTATCGATCTCTAGCAATAACTAATAGTTGTCTGTCAAGAAAGCTGAGTCTTGAATATACCAGCGGAATCGAGATCAACACGAGTGACGCTTTTTTAAATGAGAAAATCTGATTATGACTGCAGTGATCAAAACTTTCGACGTAAAAACTAAAAACCCTACTTATATGTATTATAAACACAAAAGTTTGTGAGTATGGATGTTTGTTACTGTTTCACGCAAAAACTACTGAACGGATTTGGATGCAACTTTAAAGTAATATAGCTTATACATCAGAATAACACATAGGCTACTATTTGCCGCGATAACCGACATAAGCGCGGGCGGAGCCGCGGGCAACAACTAGTATCTAAATAATTCCGTCTGCTATTTACGAACTTCTCTTCACGTTAAAAATTACACCTGAATCACTTAGTTTATTATTTTAAGATTCATAAGAAGTTAGTGAAAGCTCACAAAGAAGTCCCATGCTTGTTAGTCCTAGTATTTCACACCAGAGTACCTTGATTCCAGTTCAGATGACAAAGGACTATGTATTTTAAATATATATGACCTAGAATATCAAACAGTATAAACACTATTTTGGCACCATAAGCAATCATCAATCTTAAAACTTGGAATCAATCTGAACTGGAAGCAAGACAAACGTGAGGCAATTTATATTTAGACTAACTGTCTTGTATGGTCCAAGAATTCTGTATAAGGTGAGGGCCGAGACTCCAGACTGGCACACCGAAATGCTCCCGCAGACAGGAACTGTTGCTATTCCTCATGGTCTCGACCAGGAGCTTAGTGGACTTCCCAACATTTTCGTTGCGTTTTAGAAACGCTACTATGTCCAACCCGCAAGTTTCGTTTACAGCTTTTCTACATTCAGAGGCTGAATACGGTGAGATCTTTTCCGTGTGAGTTGCTGAGCTGCAGATTTCGTTGATCAACTGTAGTACGGCCATGTCAGTCTCGAATATAACCTCGCAGCATCCTGTTTAAAATATCAGTAGGGAAAAACATTGTGTTTCTAGAATCACATGCTAACATCATAATAAAAAAATATATATGAAATAACATGGTATATGACTAGTTCACACTTTAGTTTATAGGAAATAGGTTACGTATTCTTAATATATAATTTATGTAATAGTTATTATTACCTCTAACCTTATTTATTAAAATAAATATAATACTATTAAACTACAATTTCTTGTAACTATAATTTGTGATATGAAGATAGATATTTTAATTATTTTTACTTTTTATGTAATTCTTATTTTTTTGTCCATAAAAAGGTTGTATTTATCATGGATAACTCATAGACTATTTTATTTTCTATTCAAGAATTTAAATATATTCTAGTTACTTGAAAAGATTCATACATTTTTAAAGAAATTTGTCTCGTTTGTGTGACTTATAAGTAAAAAGTTTTACCAATAGTTTTAATAAAGTATTACATTTGATTACCACTTGGTTCTAACTATAATTTACACATGTTTAACAAACTAATTACTGCAACAAGTAGCACTGAACCAATTAATATTCATTGTTATCTCTTATCACAATAATTATTAACAATGTGGGCATGTTTTCCTGTTAAATTATTTCATAGAACTTTTAAAATAAAAAAGCGGCCAAGTGCGAGTCGGACTCGCCCATGAAGGGTTCCGTGGCAGCAAGTAACATAATATAATTTTTATTTTATTTTTATATTTGTGTTGATTGAATGAAAGGTAAATTGCAGTTTACGATTTATGACGTATTAAGAAAAAACTACTTACTAGATTTCGTTCAAACCAATTTTCGTTGGAAGTTTACATGGTAATGTACATCATATATTTTTTTTAGATTTATCGTTCTCTTATTTTAGAAGTTAAAGGGGGGGACACTCATTTTACCACTTTGGAAGTGTCTCTCACGCAACCTATTCAGTTTAGAAAAAAATGATATTAGAAACCTCAATATCATTTTCGAAGACCTATCCATAGACACCCCACACGTATTGGTTTGATGAAAAAAATTTTTTTGAGTTTCAGTTCTAAGTATGGGGACCCCCAAAATTTATTGTTTTTTTTTTATTTTTGTATAAAAATATTAAATCGGTTCACAGAATACATCTACTTACCAAGTTTCAACATTATAGGTCTAATAGTTTCGGAAAAAAGTGGCTGTGACATACGGACGGACAGACAGACAGACAGACATGACGAATCTATAAGGGTTCCGTTTTTTGCCTTTGGCACGGAACCCTAAAAAGTGGCTAGTATTCTCTATTGTCTATAAACAGGCAAAAAATGATGTATAATTATTTTTTTAAATATTAAAGTGTCATATAGGTACTTTTTTTATCCCTATTTTTTAAAACTGTATACACATGTTGTGAATTGTGTAAATTGTAATTTTATTGCACTGCAATTCTGATAAGTTTGTGTTAATAGTCTCTTAAAATAGTTTTTGCATGGTAAAGTGAATAACTAAAATAGATTGATATTAGAGGTAATTTTAAAAATTAATTTATATTAATTATTATTTATATTATTATTATTTAATTAATTTTATAAAGTTTAAAACTCTAGGCACTATTTATTGATAGTTACTTCTAGAAATAGATACATATGCCATTTAATTACTTTTCAGTTATTTAGAGGTGGTACCAAAATTTAATGTCAATCTTTTAACATCAAGGAACTATCATACTTATATATATTTTAAAGTTTTGAGAAAAAAATCAAAAGAAAATTGCAGTCAATGAAAATTTTAACATCTTTACCGACAGTTTTTTAGTAATTATTTGTGAAATATTACAATAACATAGAATCTTATGCAATCACTGTAAACAAATATTTTCGTGTACACCAGTACCACATTTCAATCAGATCTTTTGTAAATATTATATGCGCAAAGTCAACAGCTGGACCGCGACCTGTTTGCACACCTGCGTCTCGCGAACAGCAAATACGCTGTTATCGCCGGATTTCACTAATGTGTGCATTACTCGTATTTAGATCCTCAGCTATGACATCAGCTGCAGCTAACCCGCCACATTGGTAATTTCACAGTCGTAAGCGGCGTATAATTAGATTATAATCATCACTGTTAACTAAAACGCTCGCTTTCGTCACGGCGAGTCCAGCGATATTGACATTGAGCTTGTGTTAAAAATACCGACGTTACCTGCGTCCCGGTCCAACTGGTTCGGCTTGAGCTGCTGACGACTGGGGCCCACTATCAGCGGAGACAAGATCCTAGGCCACAACACAGCAAAACACCCAACAACTATCACAAGAACGAACATCGTCTTCCGCGGACCCAACACCTCCTCGTTCGCCATTCTGTCGTCGTGTTTTCGTATCGTTTCGTCACGCACGTACACAGCCGATCGCACTCTACGGGAACATCGTCGTGTGTGATATAAATAAAGATTTTCGTCCCACGTCCTGTCCGCGAAGAAAGCTTGCAATGACAGCTGTCAGGCGCGCCCTCTCCCGGCGAAAACGCCTACGGGAGCGATCCGAAATTTCTTCGTTACGGGAGCATCCGCAATTTTTAGTCTTGCTTTGTAGAAAGCCGGTGGATTGAGCTGGCTCGAAGTGACACAGCCGTATATTAACGTCAAACAGCTATGCCGACTTCTTGCCTTCCCAGCCACCGGCTCGGCTTTTTCTGATGTCCACACCAAGTATACAGTATTGCAGTTTAAATATCGACATAGTGAATTAACGTTTACCGGGCGAGCGCGGCGCTCGGTGGGCAGAACTCGGAACAATATGCCTGGGCGCGGAGGCGGCGCCGGCTAATAACCCGTCCCCACCGCGATGAGGACTACACGCGCCCAGATGAATACTAATTAGACGCTTTGTGTAGGTACTTATCGTTTAGTGAGCATGGCTTAGGAAAATGCTCATATGCTTATAGGGCTGCAACGTTTAAATTTTTCGTTGTCACATTCACTGTAATTAGGACAGCCTAAAGTAAGTGTTTAGCGGAAAACAGTACTTATTAACAAGCAGTAGGTACTTACCGATTAATAGAGCTATTAAACCATGTGATGTGATGTGTAAACGGCCCAGGCGGTGCATGGCCCCAGAGTTACAGAACATGTGAATTATTATCAGCAATATATTTAAAACTTGAAGCATAATATTCTCATAACTCAAAACTGAACTGTTAGGAATTATAGTGTACTGTTAAATTATTCAGAAAGCTTTTGAAAACCTACAAATAAGCCCCGGGGTACATACCTACATTATTACACTTTTGTAATTACCTATTATCGACTATGTTAGTAAGATTAACATTTAATCGATGATATGTTTTATCTAACGCTTCTTCATCATCATTAACAGCCTATATCGGTCAAGACCTGGATTTAGGTCTCCTCTCCTCAGAAAGGAGGGCTTTGATCTACTATACCACATTGGCCAGATGGCTAGCTATAGGTTGTATTTTAAGTTTTCCTTCTCCAAGTAATGCTGTTGTTAGTTTACTCCCTTTGTCGGCTCTTCAATGACAATGGGGATAAATAGGGGTGACGACATCCCGTATTCTTAATCCATCACATCCTTATTGCAATAGCAATCGCTGTTTATTTCACGTTTATCTCGTAATTAAAGCCGTAATATTACCTACTTACAGAGAGTCATTTTGCATGAAATTAAGTTCAATATACTCGTAGGTACCTATTCAAAATTTAAAGAGAACACTTCCCTATATCAATACGCTTATTTATCATCATACGCTATTAAAAATACAAAGAGACGACACTTTTTTTACGAGATCGTTAAAGTATAGGCCTAAAACGTATAACAAAACAATGACGCTACTATGATTCATAAAAAATGTAGATTTAAGATAAGCAAAGGAAATCAAGCCCTGTGTAAATAGATCTTTATCTCGGAAATCACATGCACGTAGACGCAGGTGGCAAACAGCTTTTTTTTTTCAATACAGTCAGATGTGTTCTGAAGTTTTCCAATCTATTTTTTTATCTTTTAATGGTATGATATTTTTTATTTAAAAAGACAGCCGCTTAAGGATTTATTCCTTGTTCGACACAAGGAATAAACCCTGAAGCGGGGCAATATACATACATGAAATTGGTGGACAAAGTATTGTACCTACCATGTGGAGGTTGAACCCACAACACTACGCCATCCTACAGTCAAACACATTTCAATCATACATTTAATGCTTATATAATAATAGTCTCATACACGGCCGTCTGGTCCCAAACTAGGCTGAGCCAGTATTACAGCTGATAAACATCTAACTATTTAATATTATAAAGCTGAAGAGTTTGTTTGTTTGAAGGCGCTAATCTTAGGAATTAGTAGTCCGATTTGAAAAATTCTTTCAGTCAGAGACTTTTATTACATACTAATATCTTAGTACCATCGTACCTTAGCCTATGTTATATTCTATTTAATATCAGGTCTCAGCTTTTGATGTGTAAATATTCCAAATAAGTCAAGTGCAGCATGCAGTGAGGTTTAGTTTCCTAACTTCCCTAAAATGTTAATAAACATATCAATATCAGAACTAGTAAACTTTGTTTCCGCGGTATGACATCACGCTACGGGCAATAGAAGAGGCAGACGAGGCTGGTTAACTAGTACTTTTAAATTTCTAGATACATACACACATCAAAAGTGTCTAGGGATCAAGCATTTTTATGCGGATTTCTTGAGATTGAGATGTGGCTTTGGCCCTGGCCTGCTCAGTCGCCAGACTTGAACCCGATTGAGCATGCATGGGATATGCTACAGAGAAGAGCTCTGCCGAATATGGAGGGTATCCAGTCGCAAGAAGACCTTTTTTTGTTGTTGCAACGAACATGGGCGGCCATTCCACAGCGTGATTTGGATGAACTCATTTTGAGTATGCCAAACCGATTCTTGTGTTGTTAGTGTTCGCGGTAGAAACACGGATTATTAATTGTTTAAGTTACCTAATAAAATTTTAAAGAAAACTGTTATTTCAGTCTTTTTTTCGAACTTTAATGTTAGTGGTTCAAATTTCAAAAATCCCTTTATTAGGAAAATGGTAAATTTCTTTATTAATGCAAAGGTGACTAGGTTTATCGTTACTGTGACAAACGAAAACACTTTATTTGATGAATCCTTAAAGAAAATTTTAATTAATATCAATCAGGAGAAAAGTTATTGCAAAAATATATGTTGATCCCTAGACACATATGTTGATCCCTAGACACTTTTGATGTGTGTACATACTTATCATAGCCGACACGTGCCCACTTCGTTGGGCGTTAACCGCCCGCTTTTCTTCGACTTGATTTACAAATACTTTTATTTTTAACTGAATTTTTTGTTAATTCATAATAATATATGGCCTATGTCACTCCTGAATAGTGTCGCTTTCCGCTAGTGAAAGAATTTTCGTGATCGGATTAGTACTTCCGAAGATTACTCCCTACAACCATACAAACAAAGTTAGAAACTTTACCTCTTTAAAATACTAAGTATAGGTAAATTCTATATCATAGTTTCTTATTATTATTTTTTAAAAGACAACTCCCGCATTAGGAATAAACATCCTGTGTCGCGGGGGACTTTACAGACATACATGAAACGGACACAATTAACACCCAAACTCAGAACAACAATTTGTGTATCACACAAAGTGTTGTCCCGTGTAGGATTTGAACCCACATCATTTGGCGAATTGGCAAGCGGCGTGGCGATGGTGCTCATGGCCAGTGCCGGATTTGCCACGTAGCAAGAGTAGCAAATGCTACGGCCCCGCACTTCAACGCCTGTCTGACCGTAAAAAAAATAAGTTTAGATAAGCGTAAAATATCTTGCATGCCATTAGGTAATCCCGGATGAACGGTGTTTAAGTTCGCCTGTGCCCATCTTTAAAAACAAAGGAGATGATGGAATGTGGCAGTTATCTTATCACTATCACACTTATCACATCACACTCACACTAATATATAAAGGCGAAAGTTTGTGAGTGTGTATGTTTGTTACTTCTTCACGCAGAAACTACTGAATGGATTTGGATGAAACTTTACATTAATATAGCTTACATCAGAATAACACATAGGCTACTATTTGCCGCGATAACCGACAAACACGCGGGCGGAGCCGCGGACAACAGCTAGTAGAGGAATAAAGCACATTCCACATAGTATAAAAGTTTGGGAGAAAGTTATTGAGAGAAGAGTGAGAAAGGAAAGTGCAATAAGTCGAAACCAATTTGGGGTTTTGCCGGGCCAACAGATGCCATATTCGCAAATCAATAATTGTGTGAGAAATACAGACAGTCGCACAAAAAATTGCATATGGTGTTTGTTGATCTAGAAAAAGCGTATGATAAGGTACCCCGAGAGGTTTTGTAGTGGGCTTTGAAAGAAGAAAGAGTACCTGCTAATAATGAGGCATTGATTCGATCGATGTACAGAGGAACACCGACCAATTCAGTGTCTCTGTTGGTTTGCACCAGGGATCGGCTCTTAGCCCATACCTCTTACTACTGATAATGGATGCTCTGACATCGGATGGAGGCAACATGGTGCATGCTATTTGCAGACGACATTGTGTTGGTTGGTGATGACGCGTCCGAGGTCCAGCGCAGACTAGAGACATGGCAGCAAATACTAGAGAATGTTGTCTTGAAAATCTGCAGAACTAAAAACGAATACATGTTCTGCGATTTCTGTGGTCTTTCCGGTCTTGCTGCCGTGTTACTGAATGGAACAGCGATTTCGGTCTGCGCCGATTTCAAGTAGGTATCTCGGTGCGCTGTTACAAGATAATGGTGAAATAGGTCTGCGCAACATCGAATCAATGCAGATGGATGAAGTGGCGGCAGGTAACAGGAACTATTTGCGATCCCAAGTTCCCTTTAACGTTAAAGAGACAAATATATAAAACGATCATTATACCTGCCGTCCTGCATGGATCTGAATGTAGGCCAATAAAGAAAACAGATGAGATACGCCTGCATGTAGCTGAAATGCGAATGTTGAGATGCATTTGTGATATGACTGGAATGGTGAAGAATGAGTAGGTACATTAGTGAAAGCCTAAAAGTATCAACACTGGATGGAAAGTTGACAAGCAAGAGGTTAACCTGGTATGGACATGTGATGCGTGGTGTTGGCTTGTTGATTGGAAAATTGATCCCCTCATCCCTCTCCCTATCCCCCAAAGACCGGCAATGTACTTCTGGTGTTGCGTGTGTCCATGAGCGGCGGTAATCGCTTAACATCATGCGATACGTCTGCCTATTTGCCCACCCTATTCCATAAAAAAAATATGGCAATTTTATATTAAATGTCCGAAATACCATAAACTTGAGAACCTAAAGCAAACCAAGGGCCCCTTGGCCGAATTTGCTACAGGCCCCGCGCTGGCTTAATCCAGCACTGCTCATGGCTCATCACACAAACATTGGTCCTGTGTGATAACCGAACCTACGACCTCTGGCTAGCATAAGCAGTATAGCTATAGCTAAGCAGTCAGGATGGCTCTTGATTTTGTTTGTCATACCTTAAGGCATTTAATTAACCATCTGGCCAATAATGTCCAGGTGGGGATTTGCGGACAATGACAACCTGGGCTGTTTATGCGGTACAACCCAAACGATGTCCCACCTTGCTTCATGTCCCGCGTGTCCGGACACACGCACGAGGGGGGACCTAATGGCTGCAACCCACAATGCCGTCAAAGTGGCCGCGTTCTGGGCTGCTAAAATATAATTACATCGACACGAAATGTTTGCCCTCAAAACGCTAAGAAGAAGAATTTAGGCCCTACTCTTTTCAACCGACTTCAAAAAGGAGGAGGTTCTCAATTCGACTGTATTTTTTATTTTTTTTTATGTTTGTTACCTCATAACTTTGGACTGGGTGAACCGATTTTGGTGATTCTTTTTTTATTTGAAAGCTGGTGCTACCCGAATGGTTCCATTTAAATTTGGTCCAGTTCTGACATGTCATCCATGAGAAAACTACATAAGTCTTCAATTTGCATTATGTATATACGCGAAAAATTAACGAATAACTCAATATTCCCGTATGGTCCCATTTAAATTTGGTCCAGATTGAAGTCGGTTTTTTTTTTTGTTAAAATTTGTGATTATTTTTAAATTAATCTGGTTACTGGTTAGCCAATATTAGGTTTATTGAACAGATGAACAAAAGGGCAGATGATTTTACTGCGTACCTTTAAAGTTTTATTGTAGTACTAGCTGTTGCCCGCGGCTTCGCCCGCGTGTATGTCGGTTATCACTGCAAACCGTTTATATATTAGTATAGATGTATTTATTATGCTCTTCTAAGATCTAATACTCATAATCAACAACACATTTATTTGGATAAAGATTAATATTAGGTATTATGTTGATAAAAACTCTTTGGCAAATAACTCATTATTAGGTACCAACTCTTAGCGTCTTATACTCGTGATAACTTCTAAACGAAATGAACGATTATGATGAAACAAAAAGTATTTTACTTCTACATAAATACCCTTGATAACATAATGCTTAATTTGGATAAGGATTAATATTACGATACACATTTAACGTAGTTTCTTTCTTCAGACGATTTAATAATTTTTTTGAACACAAAAGCGGTTATTGTAACTAAACCATGATAGTTAGATATATGCTCTCGCGGACTTTTTTGTAGATCTTAATGAGACCTACAAACCCGTAATACATTATTTTGTTCTATTGTCAATAGATATTGCAGCGCACGCAAAAATAGGTTTTCAATTTCACACCTTGGGTTACGAAATAGCAATTTTCTTACGGATCCCTAATTTTTTTGAAAATAAAATATAGCCTATAGCCTTCCTCGATAAATGGACTATCCAACACTGAAAGAATTTTTCAAATCGGACCAGTAGTTCCAGAGATTAGCGCGTTCAAACAAACAAACAAACAAACAAACTCTGCAGCTTTATAATATTAGTAAGTATAGATTACAGTCTGGCACAAGGTGATGCATAAAGTCATTTTCTGCCATGGGTTAGTTTGAAAAAAGAACAATATAGTTATTTAGAAAGGAATAGGTACCTATAGACAAATCTTCAGAATGAGATTTAAAATGTAGGTCTTACCAAAATCTTTTTTTTTAAATACTCTTATAAAATATCAACATAAAAAACATACAGTTATTTACCTTCTTTCAAAACTGCCCTTTAAAACTCTCGCGTACCTACTTAAGCTACATACAATCGTTTTAAAACTTGATGAAAAGGGGTGTTGACACTCCGTATGACAATTATTATTCTAATAATAGATGCATACATGATGCCATACAATCAGAGTGTTTTTTTGTGAAATAAGTATGTATTTCCAAAAGAAAAGGTATTTAGTATGCTATCTGTTAATCTAGTTTTCATAGTTTAAGCTCTCCTAAGTTTGAATCTGGTGTTGTGTGTGTCAGATGTCCGAACTACCTATATTTTTTATTACCTTATTTTTACTTCCATAATGAATATTATAAATTCTAAAATAACTTTGCCTGTTACGCTTTCACGGCTATACCTCTGAATCAATGGCATGGCAATACTTTGCTTCTTGAGGAAGGACATAGGCTACTCTACATCATATGTAATTCGAATTTAATCATAAGCTTTAGCTTCATTTACTATTAAATCCTGCTTCAAACTGCCTGATGTAGATCCCACTATAGAAATATGAAATGGACACAAAGAATACCCAAACTCAGAACCACATGAACAAATGGTTTGAATTACACAAAGTGTTGACGCATATTAGTACCGACATAACGAACCGACAACAGACAGTAGCGACCACAGAGTACTCGTAGGTAGCGACGGAACTGCCTTAGCCACTGCGCTATACGTGCGGTCAATGTAACAGAAGGGACATTTTTGAATTAAAAATGTATTATAACAAGTTCCATCAAGTGCCGACAATCGAAAGTATAAATTACATAACAGAAGGGAGATTTCTAGAACAGCAAATGTTTTATAATAAACTACTAGTGACTATAAGAAAGACGCTACTCAATTCTAGTTAACACCTCGATTACACAAAAAGTCCACAAAAATAGCCATGAACAGTATTGTTTGTCTCCTTTCACGCGGAAGGAAGAACATCAAAACTCAAATGGGAATCACGCACATCACACGCGTTAAGAAATATTAACTAAGAAACGGAAACAATGACGGATATCCTCTTTGTTTATGGTATGCTGTCTCCTTAGCATCCAGACGCGCTTATAACGCCATACCTGAGTCCTGGGCTCGGCTATTCGTGGCCATTTTGTATAACATACGCGTGCGTCGCTTCCTGCGTCGAAATGGTACGCTACCAAGCCATTGTTCTGTTGGAGGGGATGTATGTGACTGGAATAAATATGGAATAATGGTTTAACTGTCGAATTAAAAAAAATATGTGGGCCCTACATAGGTTGGAAGGTTTATCGAGCCTTTTAATAGATCTTTTGGTAAGCAGAACACAGGACTGTGGAGATTTACAATATTGTTAGTGTATGGCTTGTGAAAGAATATATTGATGTTCTTGTCTTTTGTTTTCAATAAATAATGGTTAGGTACTTTTTTAACTCATATGAGTACCTTTGAGAATATAGTTGCAACATAATTTATTGTTATTTCTGTTAAAATACCAGCGGAGCCACGCAACCTCGTTTGCGTCTACTATTGCCCGTAGCGTGATAAATTTCCCCCGTTTTTGAAACATTTTTCATTGGTCTCCGCTCCTATTGGTCGTAGCGTGATGATATATAGCCTCCCTCGATAAATGTACTATCCAACACTGAAATAATTTTTCAAATCGGACCAGCGGTTCCTGAGATTAGCGCTTTCAAACAAAAAATCAAACTCTTCAGCTTTATAATATTAGTATAGATAAGTTGTCTCCAGGATAAAATTTACACGATTCACACAATCAAGAGACTGCTTAAAAATCCAACGTAACATTTACAAACTCTTGATTTTAATTTTTATAATTTTGTCTCTCCAAAATCGAGTCGAAAAATCCAACCAATTGGGTAAAAAATTTGAGGGTAAAAGTTGCTTACTGTCTTCTAGACTATATTGATGTGTATTATATTGATTGATACATATTAGAACTTACGGATAGCGACTATAGAACTAAAACACTGTTGATGAACATAGGTCTAACTAGAAGAACTAGAACTGCTAACTACATCAATTGCAGTTAGCAATGACTGAACGGATGGTGCAGTGGATTAAGCGGTCGCTTGGCCGCTTTCTACTGCGCCGAGTGTTATAGGTTCGACCCTCACACAGGACACTGTGCGTGATAAACGAATTGCTGTTCTGATTCTGGGTGTTCTTAGAGTTCCTTGCATAAAAAAATGTAAAACCAACAACCTACAAGCATAGCATGCTACTATTAGTACCTCTTTATAACCATTTTTAAATGCTATTCTGCCAAGCACCAGTACTCTACCGATATTATTACGATACCGATATACGATAACGATATTAATAAGTTTGTATGAAACTCTATAAGGTACTGTTAACCTTATAGAGTTTCATACAAACTTATTAATATCGTTTTGAGGGCGTAATTCTATATGATTAGTGAGTCACCAGTTACATCACGAAGTATTCATCATCCGCCCACGTGGGCTGCTTTCATCTTACGTAGGGAGTTCACGGTGGAAACAGGTCATGGCTAATATACTTACCTGCACAATAGACGTAGGCCTACAAGCTTTCGGTCAAATAGAAGTTTTCGTTTTCATCGTTAATAAACACAGATTCAAACAACTGAGGATTTAAAAAATGTTGCAACTAATTTAAGTTCTAATTTTGAAAAATTTGGATTGAAGAAAATAATAAAAAAAAACACATTTTAAGGAAATTCATAGTGGTAATGCCTTTGCCTGGGCGGGTGATGTAGGTATGGATGAAGACATCATAGCAAACTAAGAGCAAAACACCAGGTTGATTTTTCGTTAGCATGTTCAAGTTAAATTAAAAGTGAAATTATCCTAATATACCTAGTCAACGAAAAATATTGATAATTAAAATGAGTTTAGTTAGCCTGAGGATTGATTTCAATAGATAGAGGTATACGATATATTTTTTTTAAATTTTAATGTAATAGTGGCAAAAATAATCTTGGAAGTGAAAAAAGCAAGATAGATAATGAGTGGCAAAAGAGCAGAATTGCCACTTATTACTAATGGTTATCGCCACCCATTTGACACCTGCAATTTACGAGTGTCAAGGGTATTACCTCTATTGCTGGACATAGACTTCTCCCAAGGTTCTCCATAACAATCGATCTGTGATCTGCCTTCATCCAACGGCTTCCCGCGACCTTCACCAGGTCGTCGGACCACCTTGCACAGCGATCTTTCCTCTCTCCCAAAATTGTAAGAAGAGGGATAGACATCTTCTGTTCTTAAAGGTTTGTAGGTCTAAAAGTTAGTTAATAGTTTCACAACATATTTAACATAGCTAAGCAAGATAAAAACAAGGGCGACGAGAAGTTATTGAATAGTGTTAAGTCCTCTTTTCAGACTCGTACTTTGAAGAAATGGAATTCTGGAGGATCTCAATAACAGATATGGGTGGGACTGGC
The DNA here is from genome assembly GCA_949125395.1 of Diaphora mendica. NCBI lineage: Eukaryota > Metazoa > Arthropoda > Insecta > Lepidoptera > Erebidae > Diaphora > Diaphora mendica. Next base: position 22,843,798 of record OX421326.1, read on the forward strand.
CAAAGTATCGGGTGCTCATTAAAAGAACTATTAGCTCCGGATACAGTGTTGTCTTTGCCTACTATACTTCTCTATGCACTTACGCGCCATACATTTGGTTATAAACTACTGATTACAATACTTAGTCTGTCAAGTCCGAGCCTATTTTTACGAAACAATAAGTATTTCACAACGTCTAAATTATCATGCCCTAACTGGTGTTCGTCGCGTGCGCATATTTTCGCGTGCCGTCGCCATTGTGGTGCTCGTGGACGCGGTGTGAATGCTCATAGGTAGTGTCGAATATTTGTGTACATACGAGGCGATATTAGGTACTGGCTTGTTCGTATTGAAAACGGTTATAACGTTTTAATCGTATCCATCGCAACTCCATGCCTCCTCTATCGCTCATCGTCCTCTTTCAAGCAGTCCTACATTCCATAGGAAAATGGTTTTCTACTATGGCTGGCCGTACATAGTATAGTTCGAAATGCTCATGATAACCAATGTTCCTGTGGTGACGAATTCAGATTGCGAACTGTCACCACCGCTATTCTCTCCGTGGATGTCGTAAGAGGCGACTCATCGAACAAGTATTATGTAGAACAAGAACATGATTCCAAAGACAAGGAGGCGCTGCTAAAGTTTTGTCTCTGACAACACAGAAATCATTACAAATGATATTCTATGGAATAAATTTCACATGTGAAAAAGTATGTTTATTAGAAAAACGCGCGAAAAAGGCGCTTAAGTAGGTATATCTATTTTATAGAGATTTGATTTGTAGGTTTATTATTTTTTTTTCATCTGCGGTATGCCTGAAACCGGATGACATTTGTTTAAACGCGGCCACCTGCGTTTTTTATACAACATTCCTACGTATGTTTACGAGAAAAAATTCACCCTACTCGATTGATCTTCGCATTTACCAGCGATTCTAGCCACTGCGCGCTGGTAACATTGTGAAAACATGAAGCATTTCCATTCACGGTACGACACCTGGTCTGCCAAATGAAAGTTTTTATGAATCATTATTTTATATTGTTTTGGCTTTGCTAATGCGTGTATTAATTCCAATGAAAGTCGCGTAACTTTACTTTTTTTATTGTGGAAGTTGTGGAATGTAAATTTCCTTAAAGTGTTTTCATAACTAGCTTATTCTTTTAAAGAGGGTTGTAGTTGTAATGTTTTTGTTTTGTATACATTATAATCCTAAACGAGATGTAATGTAACTTAGTACAGGTATGTCTGCCCTTTATATGTTATTAAGTAACTATTTTACACTGACATAACTAGGAGGCGAATGCATTGGCATCATAGACGAAAACTTACCATTGACCGTCGGTTTATGGATAGAAGATAGGATGATTTGGACTAGGTGCATTGAAAGGAAATGCTGATAAGTAAAGAAGGTGGTAGAAAAGCGATATTTCCATTGATATACAGGCAAATAGATCGTCACGGCAGATCGTCAATAGATAGATGGACAGTGCGGTAGCACGGGACCCTTTACCTCCGGCTGACGCCAGCTCTTTCCAGGCTTCCAAAGCTGCTTCGGGACTGACTCGGCTCAGGGCACACTGACAGTCTGCTCAACCTGGGGCACGGGCCCTTATTGTAGTCATCAGAGGATATCTCTGTTGCTGCTTAGTTCGCCGGTGTCAAACGGTGCCGTCGGAGATGGACCGCCTCCACTAGGCACCACTTGCTACCTGCGAACTGGGCAACAATACGACGTGGCGACGGGAGGGGATTTTTCTCCATCCGCTACAGTAGGTACAGTGCTCAGCCGCGAGGAGGCGATGTCCACGTACGCGCCGTAAGTCGCCTAAATAGAGAATTCACCCACAAACCACCCCGGTGGGGAGGGGGCACGAGGGAGTGTCCGCATCTGTAAAGCCCGAAATTCAAAAAAGCCATTTTCTATTTGGATTATTACGGGAGTCTGCGGAGATCATAGGAGGTTTAATAAAGAAACAAATAAGTAATGACTATCTCGGTGGCGCAGCAGTAGCGTGTGCGACTGCTGTGTTTGAGATCTCGGGTTCGATTCCCCGATCGGATAAAGTGTTTATATAATCTGCAAGAATTTGTTTCGGAGTTCGGGTGTTTTCTATGTATGTATATACAAAAAAGTATTTAAGTATTTATATCAGTTGTCTAGTACTCATAATACAAGCTCTGCTTAGCTTGGGCCTAGATTGCGTTGTGTTCGATTGCCAAATTATACTGTAGACAGTTAAAAATAAGTACCTACCTATGCATGTGTTACTAATTATTTGATCTCTTCGACGTATAGGTAATACGAATTTCTAGAAATAAAATTATATCCCATTCTATCGTGGGAGAGCCACGCTTCGTCATGAATCGGCAGGCTCGACCGGAGTGATACCACGGCCTCACAGAAAACCGGTGTGAAATAGCGCTTGCGCTGTGTTTTACCGAGTGAGTGAGGATACCGGAGGCCCATTCCCCCAACTTCTTCCCCCATCCCCATCCCCGAAATGCCGGCAACGCACTTGTGACACCTCTGGTGTTGCTGTCCATGGGCGGCGGTAATCGCTTACCATCAGGTGATACCTGTGCTCGTTTGCCCCACTTATTCAATAAAAAAAAGAATGTAGAATTTATAGTATCTGCATATTTAAATGCGTAAGTAAGTACACCTTCTTGTGTCTTAAATCTTGGAGACGGAAGTGACCCAATTATGTCATACCCAATGTCAAATTATATGTGTCAAATTCATAGAGTTCAATTCGTTTTGTTTAAATTACGAATGTTTGCAAGGCCTTATTAACTAAAAAAAAGTCAAAGTTAAAAGTATCGTCTATTTCAATGCGCCTACATGACAATGAATTGTTATAAACTGTATTTTTAATTTCTATAATTTTTTCACCCCCAAGGACGGCATTCTTTCACTTTGTTAGTTAATAAAAAAAAAAATCCTATGAAATTGAGAACCTCCTCCTTTTGGAAGTCGGTTAAAAATGAGACGATACAGGACGTATACCTACCCTTCCAAATTTAAAAAGAATATCAATGTCGACTCATAAATGAAGGATATTATTTTGTTAACACGTTACAAAATGTAATGAAGATAGATATATGTATGGAAGTAGACGAATTTAAACTAATTATTTAAAGCTGAATAGTTTGTTTGGTTGAATAGTTCCCGAGTTTAGCGCACTCAGGAACTAACAACTGGTTCGCTGTTAGATTTTTAAAATTCTTCACTGTTAGATAGTTCATATAACGAGAAAGGCTTTATCATCACACTACGACCAATAGAGGAGTATCAACGGAAGGTGTTGTAAATCGGGAGAAAATTATTTCTTGTCAGAGAAAATTATTTGTGTCTATTTCGTACGGTGCGAGACGGTTAAAGTTGCACAAAACTGATGTAAGTCTCAAAGAATTGTTATCCTTTAAACGTTCTTAATAAAGTCCACAATGTAACAGCTTTCTGTTACTTATCTTTGAAGTAAAAACTTCTTTGGCCGCGTTGAGCACATTTTGTTAGGGGAAAAGGAAAAAAAAAAAATTTCTAATTTTTCACATTAATTTTACAAATAACATTCTAAGTTATAAGTTTTCACTTCTATCGGCAGTCCTTATGACGGCCATTTTTTTTTATTATTAGGTACTTTCCTCTGTTGCTAAAATATTGTTTTTTTCTTTCTTTCTTTTAAAGGTTAACTTACTACCTTTTTATGGTAAACAAATTAGTCCACGCTGTATAACGTTAACATCACGCTACGGGCAATAGGAGACGCAAACGACGATAGCGACAAGACTGTGTGGTATACATATAAATGTAGATGACGGCCAAAGAAAGGATGAAATGTTTTTGTGTAAAACGGGATATTTAAAAAGTAATCAGTGAACTGATGAGTAAAAGAGAGGAATGAAATAAGAAAGTATTCAGTGGACTGATGAGTAAAAGTAAGGAATACCTAATATTTGAATACAGGCATTTGTTTTGAGTGTATCAACTTTATTGAACTATTGACTGCCTCGGTGGCGCAGTGGTAGCGTATGCGACTGTTGTGTTTGAGGTCTCGGGTTCGATTCCTTGGTCGGACCAAATGTTTGTATGATCTGCAAATATTTGTTTCGGAGTTTGGGTGTTTTCTTTACAAAAAAAAGTATATATGTATTTATAAGAGTTGTTTAGTACCCATAACACAAGCTCTGCTTAGCTTGGGACTAGATGGCGTTGTGTGTTAGATGACCGAAATATTTATTTATTATTAAAATTCTTCTTCAAGTACCATCTGGGACGGAGGTCGGCGACCACATGTTTGTACGTCTCCCTATCTTCAGTCATGCGAATTAGTGCATCGGTGCTTTCCACATCCATCCAACCAGTCTCTTATATTTCTAGTCCACGATGTTCGCCTTCTATCTCTACTGCGCTTCCCTTCAATTTTCCTTTCAATTATTAGTTTTATGAAGTAATTTTTTTATTAACAATAAATCAGTCATAATGTCTTTTTTCAATTTTACGAAACAATAACGTAGAAGTAACACCCATTGACATGGGCTGGCACATGACTGGCCGTATATAAACGTACCAAGAACTATAATCACGCTTAAATAACTAAATAAATGGTGATTTTGTAACACTAACCTCTTTACAAGGTCAGTGATTTTAGCACTAACATGACAAAACGATGCGGTGCCTCGACGAGACTGTCCTGCTAAACAAGAGGTCACGAGATCTGTAAATAACATTATGCTATTTAACATACGAAAGCGACGTAACTTAAAGTCTGTGGATTCACGTGTCAATAGTTTTAATAACTATTTCCATTTCCCTAAAAGAAAAGAATCTTATTTAGCAACTAGAGTCTTTATTGTATCGTTTCCAAACTACCTCTTAAAAGGCCTACTCAGTGGTGGATTTACCACTAGGCTGAGTAGGCTGGAGCCTAGGGCGGCAAATTTTAGGGGGCGGCAGAATTGGCCCAAAATTTTTTTTTCTTACAGAAATAAAAATTGCTTAACGTGTGATAAAAAATACATAAAAATACATAAAAGAAGTCTTGAAAATTTAACAATACATAAGAACCAAACAGTGTGCCTATAGTTTAATCTCAACTTAAAATAATCGCGGCGACTGAATCATAACCTTCTCCTGTTTGAAGTCAGTTAAAAAGTACTAAACACTTCGTTACACATATCTTCGTGAATATGGATTTTTAAAATATTGCAATAGGTGTAGATTAAAAGTAGTACTTTAAAATTTTTACTATCTTATAATCACCACTCAGGGTGGCATGAGGCCTTGGAATGAGTGCCTCCACTATCCGGTTCGCCAACGGCTAATTGTGTCTGAATGGAAATCTTGCTTTCGAGCCCTCTTCGCCGCCCTCTTTCGCGAGATGACATCTTAGCAGAAGGGTCTGATGACTGCAAGGAGGAACAAACGCTGTTATTTATAAGCTGGGAAAATTAAAAGTCCTCACTACAATCACTGTAAGAGTAAATGCAATGGGTGGTTCTGGGGCAACGCGCACGGTGCCTCCGTAGATACGTTGCGGTAACCGCGTATGGCGCTAACCGCTGATACCGGTCTCTGAGAATGCCATATACGCGACCTTCTCTGTACGGTCAGAGCTACAGTCAAGACCAGTGTACCAGCGACCAGTTTTGGAGCAAGCCATCGGAAACCCTCATCAAAGAGCCATCTTTCGTTAAGGATTAGTTAGGCACCGATACTTAGTTTGGGCCCGAACCGGTACGAGGATCAAAATTAAGTCACCAGGGAGTGAGCAGCGACGGGGCCCATGAAATAAGAGGAACTCTGTGTAATACTTATGGGTATCCCTGTCACCCATGTTCGCAACTAACAAAACCACTAACTAAAGTGTCATTGGCGTAAAGATTACACCCAGCCCAGCCAGTTTAGCGCAAGCAGGAGGGTTTCTCGAGGTCTGCACTGCACGACATGATTCATTCTGCCTCTGATGCCTCTGGTTCAGTCATGTCCCCCACGCTGATTCTTCTGCATATCAATGACATGTTAGCTTTTGGCAACAAAGGTTGCTATGCAGCAATAGCACAGTCCATGGAAGATAATTGGACACCCTACAACCAAGCTGGCAGACGTTGAGGAAAAACGCCGGGCGCTTGTCGCTGAGCTCGACCGGGTTTTGAACCGCATTTTACAATGGGGTGATGAGAATCTGGTCGAGTTCAACGCTAAGAAAACACAGGGGTGCGCGTTCTCTACCAAAAAGTCTTCGTTTCTTCCCCTCCACACTTTTTAGAGCACTCAACTGCCACTATGGGATAAGCTTGGTGTCCTGGGCATGAATATTTGCCGTGCGTGGAGTACTGTTCTCATCTTTGTGATGGATCCGCGCAGTATTTGCTTGATGCCTTCGATTGATTGCAGCGGCGAGCAGTCCGCATTATCAACAGTTCCGACGCCACCGAGTCCCTTGAGCCTCTGCAGTTGCGGCGAAATATCGCCTCTATGGCAGTCCTCTGCCGCCTTTAGAATGGAGAGTGCTCTAAAGAGCTCTTTCAATTTTTTTTCTATGGAATAGGGGGGCAAACGAGCAGACGTATCACCTGATGGTAAGCGATAACCGCCGCTCATGGATACCCGCAACACCAGGGGCATCACAAATGGACGTCACTTTGAGGATGGGGAGGGGGGTGGGGGAAGAGGTTGAGATATGGGCCTCCGGTATCCTCACTCAGTCGTTGAAACACAGCGCAAGCGCTGTTTTACACCGATTTTCTGCGAGATCGTGGTATCACTCCGGTCAAGCCGGCCCATTTATACCGAAGCGTGTCCCTCCCACGGTATCCCACCTTCTCCCTTCCTCTACAGAACAACACGTGCTGGCCTTGGAAGTTACCGCCTTAGAGTCATAGAAATACGCTCTCGAACCAAACGGTTTGGTTCCTCCTTCCTGTGCCGAGCATTTAAAAACGGAAACTCACTTCTAGCGCATGTGTTTCCTTCCCACTATGATCCCGAGTCCTTTAAGCGGGCGAGAAAAAGCATTTCTGCGTGCATTGTCTGCTTTCGCAGTGAGAACGGTGGCCCCCACTGTTGGATTCTGCTTGAGCTGACCATCAGGCTGAGCAGAGTATAAAAAAAAATCATTTCCTCCTAGCGACGAGTGCAGTGCGAGAGAGGAAAGGGTACCGTACTGCCTCCTTGTCCAGTCGACGATGACCGACTGTATTTCCATGGTGGGAAAGCCACTACGTGGTGCCTTCAGCCTGAACGACCAGCGCGTCATCGTGGCTTGACTAACGCACGTAATCACTCGTGGTCATTTGACTCAACACTGCGACCCTCACAGCAATGGCAGTCGATGCGGGTCGAGAGATGCTCTCAAACAAAATATGTGAGAGAGAGTAAGATATGGCGATTCGCAAATTTCCCCAGCTGGGTGATGGTTTAGCATCCGATAAGTCAAGGGACGGCTGAAAGGATACACTAGTACATATTATGGCGGTAAGACCCGACACGGCACCCTCTTGTACCAGCTAAACATACTTTGGAGATCACGTCCGACTGTAACAGCGGGTATAACAGAACAGTGTGAAAGAGAGAGCGGAGTGAGATTGAATGAGGTTTAGAACCATCTTAGTCCACCAGGCCCGGGAATGGTCCAGGTTCTGCACTCAGTTCAGGCGCTGGATATCGCTAAACGACCTCGAAGTCTAAAAGCGCAGGCCTGGGGGTATCAGCAGAAACAGGTTAGGGTGACAGAGACAGGACCGGACAGGTCACCACACACATACTGTTGTGAGAAAAGGCTGTCAATCACTTCCTGCAAGAAGCTGGACATGAGAGGCTCAAAAAGAAGGAGTGGTGGGATGCGCAGAGACGGAGCTAAGGGGATATGAAAAGATCATGGAAATATAAAATTTTAGGTTAATAGGGGCGGCAAAAATTTAATAGCCTACTGGCGGCAAATCTGTAAATCCGCCACTGGGCCTACTTGGAAGAAATGCTACATATTTGATTTGAATGCTTTTATTTTTCTTTGTTAACTATTTGTATGTTATAAGTAAAACCCTTTTGTTGAAGACGTCATCTGTCTAACTTTAAGATTATTTGGAGCCAGCTACTTAAGTCGCTTCGTCGTCGGCAGTTGAAATTGATATTATGCTTTATGGCTGTGTTTACTAAACATAAAACGGTATAATATAATATGTAACGTCTAGCACTTGATTTAGAATTTTGAAAATTAAAGAGAAAAAGGGGGGTAATTTCTTGTAATATCAATGTATGGTAGAGTCTCAGATCAAGGTAGAGTAGCTAGAGTGAGTTGTCTACCCCGGCCTAATTGAAGTTTGTCATGTCGAAATGAAAATTTTTGGCGCTATGTTTCAAGCAGGATTTACTTTTCACTATCTAAGTTCAAAATACGGAACCCTCGGTTTGCGAGTCAGACTCGCAGTTGATCCTTCTTTAGCCTTTGGCTGAAATAAGTGGCTTCATTGATGATGTACCTATATATTTTTAAAACTATCTTCTACACAACGCTGTTTCACAGTCAGGTGAAGTCTAAAACAGTCCATTTTCAATGAATCTCTTTCCGAAATAATATAAACCTCTCTTTGAGTTATTTAAAGCTATCAAACAGATAATCACGATGCCTGCATTACGTCGTCAAAGATGGACCGAAAACAATATTCCTATGAATACCGCTATTAAAGGTAACGAAAGTAATGTACACTGAATTGAAATGACATCCGATGGTACATAACAAAACCAAATTTGTCAAGAAACCTATTGTGGCCACTGTAGGCACTCGATTGACAATCGACATTCGTTTTCCATAATTGAATAACGTCTGTTGGTCATCGCACGTCGCCGCCATTTTAATATTAGTATGCAAGTAGCGTTTCCCGCCAAAGACATTCGTGCCGCTCCCAACTCTTCAATAGAAAGAATCATGATGAAGGAATTTATGTTCGTTTGTGTAGGCGACGGCGTATGATAAACGATGAATAAATAATAAGCATTTCTCGGTATGACAACCACCAACCACCTGATCACTTTTAAATATGTGTAAAAAATGAAGCAGATACGCAATGTACCTGCTTAACTATTTAAAAGATTAATAACAAAGATCTACTAAGCAAGAATTCCAGTTTTATGATTATACTTTAAGCATCCTTTTAATGTAACTACTGTACTGTATACTGTTTTACTACTTTACAACAATTTAATGTAATGAAACAACTTGAAATTTAAACAGGTAAAATTTGTGCGTTACTGAGTCGTTACGCGTTGTGACTATAAACCAAACCTATAAAGCAAACAACATACAATACGTAATTATTTAAACGCGTTTAGAATTTATGACATAAGTACCCATATAACATTTACTTGTAGGTACATATAACATACCTATGACACCCGAACCAAAGTACCTATATATTATAACAAACCTAAAGACAAAACAGCCTACAACTTGCTTAAGTCCTTTCTGCACTTATGCCAGACGTATTGCTAACCTTTGTTCTGCAGCTGTGACACTTTTGTGTCACACTTTTTTGCTGTCACAATATAAATCTTAAAATGCTTTCATTTTAAGATTTAAATTAATTAAATCTTCCTGATTTTGGTATGCTGTGCGTCTACCCTTAGTGTGCAATTACAGTGGCAGCGGGGCGGGCAGCGGCATCCGCTCGCGGGTAACACAAACACTTAATTTTCGACTAAGCTGCACCAAGTGCGGGCGGGGCGGGTGAGCGGGAATCGCAGCGGGACAAGCGTTTGTCACGAGCGGGGCGGGTGGATGCAAGTTAGTTTGCGTTTCCCGCTCGATTTGTTCTTGACATGCCATTACCAAGTGAAGAATAATAATGGCGTATTGGCTCGGCCACCTTTGTGGAATTCGAATTGACTAGTAATTAAAATACTATGGGAAGAAATAAAAATAATAAGTGGAGATTCTTATGGTAATTCACTTTTATTAGTTATTTTCATTGTTATAATTATTAAAGTAATCAGTAAAGTATCTTCGTGCTGCTCTAGCCCTCATTGTGGAACTATTGTTTCGTAGTTAGGTACGTCCGGACCGCTCAATCGCCCCGCTGCAACTGTGTTCATCCACATGAATATGCGTTTTCCGCTCGCCAGCCACCCGCTCCCGCTGCCCGCCCCGCTGCCACTGTAATTGCACACTTGGAGCCATCCTTCGCTAGGGAATATGCATGTTTTTTTTTCTATTTCTTAATCTGATCATTTATGTCTCTATAATAACATAGAATGAATATAAATAGGCTTGAAAATAGTCAAACTAATTTTCAAAGTGTTTAAAACACTGACTAAATTTGAGTTATTCAAACGTCGCCATTTTGCGCGCGCTTTTGACACGGCCAATGACGTCATTGTCACTTCGTGTTTGTTTACTATTCAGTGTTTCAGTTACTTACTTACTTACAGTTTTAATTGCCATAAAAATCACGGAAGAAGTAATTTTTTCTCACAAACACTAACCTAACCTAACACAGTAGGTATTTCCACGCCAATAATTTCGATGAAGTGACCATCGACGTCACATTTCGTTTCGACCAATATTGACTAGTGACGCGTTTTGTAAGTTTGAATTTCCCTCCCTTAATTTTCACTTTTATTTTATATTTTCTGGGTTAAAATAATCACTAAACAAAAAAAATCTTTAAGTAGGTAAATTGTAATGACAATAAAGAATGTAGAAAAAAACATTCTTAGCCTGACTTTAGTTTCATCTCTTTTATGCAAAGCATTTACTACTCTTATTATTATTTGAAAATAATTCTGTTGAAATATTTAGGATACGGAACGAATCAAATTATGTCCAACGATTGACAGTAATGTGTCACAAATGTCATTATGTGCCCATCAGTAGAAAACTAGCTTTAGTCTTTCACACTTGCATAAATTGTATGTAGCTGTCTCTTTCTAGACCACTGCTTTGATTAAAAAACTATCTCGCAAGGAGAGGATTTCTTTAAAAGATTAAACTGTGTTTATGTTATTAGATTTTTAAATAAAACTCGCACAATGCAGGACTTTACCAGTATATTAAACATAATATTTATAATTAGCGGTGGTGCACTTACATTTGTGATCCTTTTCATATTTGCTAAAAGGCAAATAACAAGATTCGCCCTTAGGTCTCGCAGAGGACCCCATGTACCTATTGGTACTGATGCTAAGAAAGTAAGTTCTTATTAGATACATGCTAGATCTTACATAAATTCTTATTCAAAATGACTGGTTGTAAGAAGTATAACACAGACAAGTAACACAATACTTCATGACAGTTATATGATGGTTATGATAAGTTATCATAAATAGGTACCAATCAAAATTGTATGCCTAATGCCTGACAATTTGGTATATCTTGAAAATGAGGCGAAGAAAAGAGATGAAGCACAAAGAAATTTAAATCAATAAGTCTTCTGAGTAGTTTAACTGTGCTTTATTTAAAGAAGAAAAGCAACTAAATCCTCGCAAATAAATGTTAGTAAATCTCTTGAGATCTGTAAATTAAAACAAAAAAATATATTTAAAGTTAATTCTGGTTGAAGAAAATGTTTAAGTAATTATAAATTATAATTCTTGACACAATAGGTCTAAAATCATAAGCAATATTAAATTTGAGTTCATATAAAGCTTTTTTTATTGCCCTACCAAACATTAAAAAAATGACGCTACTCTGCCTGATGGAAACTACAATCAGAATCCAGGAGTGGTGGTCACCTTACTCATGCAGCATTGTGATCACACAATGGCGACCCAGTGATGCTTCTGCATCATTGTGCGTAACACGACAGCACAAACACTGTCATCAAGTAATTCTGAATGATTATAATAACATAATATAATCTGGGGCTGGGTCATTTTATGATAAAGACAAAACTTTTAAGGCTATTTACTCCTTTGCCACTTATGTCACACTAGTTTTTGCTCGCAGCTCCACCCACGTGCTTGTCGGTTATCGTGGTATATAGTAGCCTATCTGTTATTCTGATGTATAAGATATATTACTGTAAAGTTTCATCCAAATCCTTTCAGTAATTTTTGCGTGAAAGAGTACCAAACATCCATCCATCCATACTTACAAACTTTCACGTTTATAATATTAGTAGGATTAGCATGTGCCCGCGTATATGTTGGTTATAGCAGTAAAGAGTAGTCTTATGTCCTTCCTCAAGTATTGGAGTATCTCGAAGCCATATTTCATTGAAATTGGTGCAGGAGATTAACTGGGAAAGCGTAACAGACAGATAGACAGAGTTATTTTAGAATTTATAATATTAGAATTATAGATAAAAAAAAGCAATTCACTTGTTATTGTTGTTAATGCTAGATCTAATGTGGGAATCTACTGCTTATATTTGGACCACTTTGCAACAAACATATTTGTAACTGTGTAATTTATACTTGGGAAGACACTGGCTCCCAACATACAGCTCACGCTAGTTTGGGAGTCAGGGCTCATATCTATATTGTTAAATGTAATTTGCTGCAATAAAGAATTTATTATTATTCTCTTTATTAAACTTATTATACAACATATTATTTACATTTTTAAATATACATATAAAAACAAATACATTTAAAAATATAAAAAATAGTAGACCACCGACTTCGGGTACAGGGACCAAGAAACCGGTGGTTAGGGCTCCAGAGACAGGAACCTCCTCACAATTCGAGCCGTGTCAAGGAGGACTGCCTTCTGCATCAGACCCTTGATCCAGCTCCCTAACGTGAGCCTCCTAAGATGTTGGTCGAGGCTCTTGGCTATCAATCCGTGAGCAGATACGACTATCGGAACAATGATCACCGAATCCACATTCCACATATCGACAATCTCGTGAGATAAATCCAAATATTTCATTTGTTTTTCTTTTTCGACTTTCACGAGATTCTCGTCATGAGGAACGGCAATATCGACAATCATTGCGCGGCGCTCTAATCGATCTATCACCACAATATCGGGCTTATTGGCAACAATAGTCCTGTCTGTGATAACAGATCGATCCCAATATAATGTAGCACGACCATTCTCGAGAACTGGGTCGGGCACATACCTGTAATATGGCACCTCTGAACTCACAAATTTGTATTTCAGGGCAAGTTGCTGATGTACGATCCTGGCTACTTGGTTGTGCCTGTGTAAATATTCGCCGTTAGCAAGCCGAGAACAACGTTATTATTATTATTATTTTCGTTACTAGAAAGGCACTTTTTACCTGGCAATGTTTAAACCGCAATTTAAGTCACAATAGGCTAAATCGTAGCATTTCCTTGTGTACAATCTTTATAACTTTAACACATTTTAATTCTAGTACTTGAAGAGAGAGATAGAACGCCGTATAGAAGCTGTACCGAGGATCATGCACGAGCCCCGGCTATTAAGCACGGAACCTTCACACTACATTCTGGAACCACAGCAGCCTTACCATTACCGGTTCAGAGCTGTTGATGATGTAAAGACACTCGGTGAGATTTTAGTGATGCTTTGTGCTCATTTAGTGTATCTACCCAACTGGGGCCTTGCAAGGATCTACCTGTCTGGGACCTCTCTTTAATATAACCGCCGACTCTGATTATGTATATTTAAACTATTATTATCATTGAATAATATCGTAGATGGATTAGCTAGTCACATTAATCTTATTTAATAACTAGCTGACCCGGCGAACTCCGTACCGCCATATTTACATATCTGTCTCAGCTTCCCACAGACATTGTACTGTACAATGTCTGTGGGAAGCTGACTGTTCGCTGACAAAAAAAAAACTTTTCCTGTTATCTTTTATTTTTTTTCTTTCTAGCAAAAAAAGAATGAATCAAATCAAACTATGTGTTATTGAATTACAACTAAGTACATATTTTGACTTTTATCCCCTCTCTCCAAGAAACCGTGCTGAGTTTCGGGATAAAAAGTATCCCATTTCCTACCCTGTAGTATGAACTCAAATCATGCCAAGTTTCATTTGAATCCATTCAGTAGTTTCAGCGTGATGCGCGGCCAAGATACGTACAGACAGACAGACAAAAATGAAAAAAAATATAGTTTTGGCTTTAGTATCGATTATAGAGCCCTCCAAAAAAAAAAATCAAAATATCTTTAATGTACCGAATTGGACCTGTTACATTTTTATTATAAGTATAGATACTATCTTCTTTTTTCAGAAGAAGAAATAGCGCGCCAAGACGCTGGTCTTCGCCGACACCCTCGCGAGTCAATTCGCGCATTTCTCCTGTCATCTCTAGCTGCACCTCTAGACGGGAGAGGACAGAAGTTAGTGCACCAGTTCTGTGATACGTATGAGTTCGCCAGGCACCACCCTGGAGAGTTTGGAGAAGATGAGTACACAGCGTATAGCAGACTGCTGTTGAAGTTGCTAGATGCGTAAGTTAATATTTGCATAATTTGATGTTTCTGTGGAAAGAGGATTAATTGATGTACCTTTATATAGAACTAGTTGTTGCCCGCGGCTCCGCCCGCGTGTATGTCGGTTATCGCGGCAAATAGTAGCCTATGTGTTATTCTAATGTATAAGCTGTTATTTATTATAGTTATTACTGTAAAGTTTCATCCAAATCCGTTCAGTAGTTTTTGCGTGAAGAAGTAACAAACATCCATCTATACTTACAAACTTTCGCGTTTATAATATTAGTAGGAAGTAGGATAAGTTCACTTCGCTGGACTACGCGAGAGATACTATCACTAAGAAGAGAAGTAAGCAGTAAAATTAAGATGATAAGCTTGTCCAGTTCGAACGATAGGTAAGTATGAAGCTACAAGTACGGTGTTGATTGCAATGTACTGCTGTGAGCTAATCGGCTTAAATCTGTGATTGCGCCTGAGCTCGACAGTTACGCGTCTGCAAAGTCGTGTTGTTCGATTTGTTTTCAGATTAATTGATAACAAAAATAAATTAGTGTGTCATTTTTGATAACGTATGTAGTAACAATGAGAAATGGGATCCTATTATATGGAGTCGTTTTCTTTTATAGAATTGAAACAAATCAAATCAGTATCTAGCTAATCGGCTTAAATCTGTGATTGCACCGATTGCACCTGAGCTCGACAGTTACCCGTCTGCAAAGTCGTGTTGTTCGATTTGTTTTCAGATTACTAGATGAATTGATAACAAGAATAAAGTCGTATGTCATTTTTGATTACGTGTGTAGTAACAACGAGAAATGGGATCCTATTATATGGAGTCGTTTTCTTATATAGAATTGAAACAAATCAAATCAGAATCTTAAGACACTACAACTTCTAACTAGGTACCTATCATCAAAAATATTAATATACAAAGTTAATGTATATGCGGATATGTTAAAATCGTATTGGAATTATCAGTAGCTGAAGTTTCTTATTGATCCAATACCCAATTAATTCTACGTTTCATTTTATAGTCCATTCGTATAGATTCTGTCACCTTGATCGCACCGCCGTCGCATGTGCGGCAAGCCGCCAAAAAATCAAAGGGCCCAGCGGCGTACACCCACAAGCAAGTATGATTTGTCAGTTTATGCCATTGTATGAATTAATATATTCGTATTTCACAACAATAACCACAATTGCGTGCGGGCGCACCAACACTATCTAAACGAATAGACTATACTATGTATGCTTTGTCTAAATGTAGCATGGACTTAATAACTTCTCCGATTGACATTACTTTAAATAAATCAGTACTGCCAATAAGAATGCTATGTAAAGTTGCTTTTCGAAAACACTTTTTTCTTGCTGCCCTGGTGCAAAATGGTTGGCGTGCACAGCGCTCGTCTACTGAAGAGCGTGGGCACGTGTCCCCCGCCCCTGCCTCGGGACAGTCCCGTGCGACGCGGGCGGCTGCTGGGCGGCCTGCCCGCGCTCGCCAAGCACAACAAGCTGCCCGCCGCCCTGCACAAGCACTACACTGCGCTCGAGGTCAGCCCTCACTACAACACACCGCCCACCTTGACTGGGATGGGATTGCTGCACTAACAATGTCGACTTAACCCTGTGTGTACTAATCTGCAATTAGTGGATTTCTTTAACAGAAGACTCAGCTTAACTAACAGGTGGATGGGATATCAACTTAACTCTTTCAATGCATGTGCGTACTAATCAGCTGTTAGTGGAAAATAATAACAGCTAGAGGGCAAACAGTTTGAACTGTGCCATCCTGACCTCTTCGCCACCACATGAAGCTATATTTTCTACCATTTAATTCCCCTCTTTTCTACTTTTACAATTATTATTGGGTAAAATTTTAATGTCAATAAATAGAATTTAAGATAAATTTTTGACAAATTATCGTTAAAATAATAGGTCTTTACCTATGAAATTGCCGTTTTGTATGCAATAAGTGAAAGTACTTATTTTTTAAAACTTTTTTATTTCTGTTATTTGAAGTAATCACCCATGCAATCGACGCATCTTTGCCAACCCATTGGCATTTTTTTTGATGCCCTTCTTGTAAAAATCAGCTGGACGAGAGAGAGAGAGATTTTGGAAAAAGTAATAGTCGGTAGGTGCAAGGTCTGGTGAGTATGGCGGATGAGGGAGAGCTTCCAACCCCAGCTCTTGCAGCTTGGAGACTGTCTGTTGCGCAGTATGGAGTTCGCGCGATGTCGTGAAGGAGCATTGGGGACGACCGATTGACCAAAGCTGGTTAACGGGTTGTGCGTTCGTTTGTACAGTTCTCTCCGTAAACGTTTTTGATGTTACGTGCCGTTTGTGTCGCGTTGGTGCCACGACGGAACTCATATTCCATAATTACACGATTTTTTTAAGAATCCGTTATGACGAAAAATATTCAAATGTAATGAAAATACAACGCTAATCAGAAAACAAAAGACTGAGTTTGTAAATAGAATGTCATGGTTTTAAAACAAAATTAATTTGAATTTAGAATACAGAGCCATTACAAACTTTTTTTTATTTGAAATGACCAGTACTGAAGAACGGCAATTTCATAGGTAAAGACCTAATACGTCAAAGCAATTCAATTGATACCCTAATTTTTCCAACTAATTCCTGAAACGCCCGTATGTTACATATAGGCATTTTAGCCCTCTGCTTATGCTGGAATAAAAAGTTGAACGTATGTATGTATATCCTAATTAAAACTGTCAATATTCACATTTAAAACTAACTGCACGATGTCATATTTACTTCCAAACCTAACACATACTTTTTGCTGTAAAATATTCCGTCCACGATTTGCAGAACACGCCAGCAGACATGAAGTTGGAGGAAGAAGTGATCCGGGTTCCAGTCCGGAGCCCTACCGAGTCTCAGGTGAAGGCTCCGGCGGATGAAACGGCCGTGTGAGCGCGGCCCACGCGCCACCCGGCGCTTACACTCTAGAGGAAATCGCTTGCCAGGATCACTTGGCGAAAATGAGACAATATTTCCCTATAAGTGTTATACTATTTCTGGAGTCGAGTTATGTTGTGGTGTGTGACCAGATATCTGTGGGCAAAAAAATAGGACGTTTTAAGAACGCGTGAGATTGTGATACTTTGTGTAAGATGTGTTATGAAAAGCGGGAAAACTGAATGCTTTGGTAACGAATAGTCAAGCTCGACTGGACTGATATCTTTTCCACTAGTCCCATGGTGTGACAGTAATGGAACTTCTGGGACTGAAATACTGGTGTCACTTGTCCCATGGAACTATTGGAAGGAAAAAGTGTCAATTGTCCCATCGTGCGACTAATGGGACAAGCCCGATATCTCGATCTCACATGAAACTGGGGTTACACAATTTTTTATTACTTTTCATTATGTGAGGGTGACGTATTTTTTGCGATTTTTAGACACTTACTAAATTAGTAGTATTGGAAGTAAGAGAACTACAATAAATTGCGATTATAAATTGTTTTAGATATGTATAGTGTGTGTATTTTGTATAACCTATTTTGAAATCGTAAGATATTAGTGTTTATTAAGATCCCTAATCACTAAATCACCCATGTATGAGTCAAATGTAAATATGTATAAGGTCATTTAAATTTATTTATTATTAAATAGATAAATGTAAATAGATAATATTAGATATTACAATAAGTGTATGACCTATTGTCTATATAGGAAGTAATGGCTAAGCGTGTAGTGATTTAATCATACAATTTAAATAAAATGTTTATTTGTGTGAAGAGACTTTAGGCAAATATGATGTAAATAAATAAATATGTAAATTAACATTTATATATTTACTCAAAAATGCATAACAAATACGGGTATTCCCAAAAACAGGAATACTATCCTCGTGTCCTGTCATTACTCTCCCTGGACTGTTGAGGATCGCGACCTTTGAAATCGTTTCTTGGACGATTCGTTTCTACCTACCCATTGCGGTTCTGAACAGTATGTATGGCTTTGAGATATCTTCGCCGGAGTCGACTATCTGAACAGTCTTTGACATAGGATCCTCTTTTACAAAACGCGAGGTGAGATTGTCGATAACCTCATGGTGAACCGCACCTCTTCCAGAATCGAAAGCATTTGTGCTGGAAACTATCCAAAGCTTGCATTCTTTTCGTGAATCGCTTAACTAGTTAATCCGCGGTCTGTCAGCCTTTTTGAAGTTATATCTTCTAGTTCTATTCTGTCATTCGACTCTATCATTCGTCGCTGTTTACTCCATCTTTGTTTGTTTTTTTGGTCTTTCTCTTGTCTTGTACTTTTCAACTCCGATACCTAACACTATCTTCGAGACATTCTTATTATCCCTCCTCTTGACATGCCCATGGACTATATATAGCTAACTAGCTTTTGCACGCGGCTTTACTCACGCAGATTTTCATCCCCTGATTTACTGCCTTAGGGGTGGAATTTCAAAAATTCCTTTCTTGGTGCTCACTTACGTTATATAATGAACCTACATGCAAAATTTCAGGATTCTAGCTTCAGCGGTTTGGGCTGTGCGTTGATCTCTGGGTATGTCAGTCAGTCACTCACTTTCCTTTTTTATATTTGTACTAGCTTTTACACGCGGCTTCGCTCACGCAGACTTTCATCCCCTGATTTACCCCCTTAGGAGTGGGCTGTGCGTTGATCTCTGGGTATGTCAGTCAGTCATCTTACTCTTTTGTATATACCATGTGTCCCAAAATTCAACGATAAGCGGGCGCCAAAATGTAGACCTGCTCATGAGTACATAAGGAAAAAAAATGAAAAAATATACCTAGTTTTTTTTTAGTTACAAGAAAAATTAAGAATTTCTTTGAAAATTTACACCCTTCATTTTTTTTTATTTAATTTTTCTTGTAACTAAAAAAAAAACTAGGTATATTTTTATTATTATTTTTCCTTATGTACTCATGAGCAGGTCTACCTTTAGGCGCTTATCGTTGAACTTTGGGACATCCTGTATATATATATCTATACAGGGTGTCTCAAAAAAAAAAATACCTATTTTTTTTATTTACAAGAAAAATTTAGAATTTCTTTGAAAATTTATACCTTTCATGATATTGCTACTATTCACCACAACTCTTAAAAACACCAAATTGCCCGCAGTTTTTACACAAAAAACGTTCAAAATAATTTTTTTCCCTACCATTTTGAAATATTTTTACTCTTAGTGTACTTTGACTCATGGTCTTGTAAAAAAAAGTAGTAAAAAAAAGTGGACACCACTACGTAATAAATAAAAAAAAAAAAATGAAGGGTGTAAATTTTCAAAGAAATTCTAAATTTTTCTTGTAACTAAAAAAAAACTAGGTATATTTTTTTTATTTTTTTTCCTTATGTACTCATGAGCAGGTCTACCTTTTGGCGCCCGCTTATCGTTGAATTTTGGGACACATGGTAGATTTTGAATTTCGGAAATAGTTTTACAAAAAAAGTTGATAAATTTTTGTTGCGTTATCTGTATAGTTAAATATTAAAGTTTTTGCAATGTTGAATTCAGTAACAACATCACCAGCCTTTAAAGTCCACTGCTGGACATAAACCTCTCGTTAGAAATGAGGTTTTTAAACTCGACTGGGTGTAAATACTAGGTGTTTAGAAATAAAATAACTGTATTTATTATTTTGATTAGTTATAGTCCTGGTTGATTTTGTTAAAAATAGTCTGGGTTTACATTCAATACTGTTTGTATAGTTGCTGAACTAGTCTCTTCGCCGCAACTCCGATTGTCGGCGCTGACTCTTAACTTGCATAACTAGTATTATTTAAAAAGGTTAATTTTTTAAGTGTCTTACGGATGCTAGTTTTCTATATTAGCCCAATAATGCATAAGCATCACTAGGCCGCCATGGTGTGGGTCACCATGCTGCATTATTGCATTGTCTGCATTTGCAATGAGTATGGTGACCACTCTTGGATTCTGATTATGCTTTCCAGCAGGCAGAGGAGTCATTTTGGCAGGGTCAAACATAAAAAAACAGTAAAGATGTAATATAGAGCTAAAAATTCAAATAAAAATGTACAGTAATTTATTGCAACCGATGTTTTTTCTTTCATCTAACCTAACCTGAGGCGACTTCTATACTACAACGCCATCTACTGAAGACACACCGAACTATGGAGTAACTGTCTCGCGACTAATCTGCTATTCCTGTAATGCGATATAGAAATCCTCCTTATGTATCCAGGGGGGTTTCACTTCTCAGTTTAGTTATATTTCGCCGAGCTCCTACCGGGAAGTACTATATGGCAATGGTTGCCACTCTGCGCTCGGCTCGCGCGCTATCCGCGTCGCGCGTAAATAAGTTGAATATTACGTGTAGGTACTTACTGCGAAAAATGACTTCAAAACGAACTAATTATTCGTACAAAAGGTACTGTTCTGTTGACGAGTGTTTCAATAAAAGCAAGAACAATGAATCTACATTATCATTTTAAAAATTCCGGAAGATTTATAATTAATTGTTATATTTACCTAAATGTACAGCAAGCGACAGCCCCGTGCTCTTGTAGTAAATCGAGCAGTGTCTAACGGAATATGAACGCTCGAATCACACGACAAGATTCAAATTCGCGTGCAAGGTGACAAAGTTGAAAACTTTTTATGCCTAAACTTGACTTTTGTTCGAGAGTGAAACTTCTGTACGACAGTACTATTAATTATTCTGTGATATGACTTCCCAACATCAACCGTAGGGCTATGGTCCGCCAGGCATGATTACTTCATGATTGTTCGGAGGATCCTCCCTTTGACATGACACCCGTTCCTCCACAAACCAAATATTCTTAGTCCTTCGTCCCAAAGTAGAATAAATATGTACATTTGTTTTTTTTAAGTATGTATCAGTAGTCTGGTCACCATAGTACTACAGGTTCTGCTTAGGTAGGATCGCCAGGTATGGCATTCCGAGACAGAGAAACCGACATGACGTCATCATCGCTATCACTGGTTCTGGTTGGTTCATTTCGTGTTTTGTTGCTATAAAGTGGTAACTGGATAGTGACGTCACACCTTGTCGCTCTCGGAATGCGAGACCTTGTTTTCTTAGACCATGGGTAGGTTTAGAAGGCCGTTTATGAGATATTTAAAGAAAGAAAGAAAGAAGCATGCGTAAAGAAATAGGTAAACATTCTTTACTTGAAGGTCTAGAGGTTCTATCGGTTTGGAAATGCCGTAGACTATAATTTGCTACACAGATTCACTGTGGCAGGCAAAAGGTTTCTTGGAAGGTGTACTGCAGAGGTGAAATGCCATTTTTTTTTTTTTTTCTTTTAAAAAGACAACTCCCGCATTAGGAATAAACATCCTGTGTCGCGGGGGACTTTACAGACATACATGAAACGGACACAATTAACACCCAAACTCAGAACAACAATTTGTGGATCACACAAAGTGTTGTCCCGTGTAGGATTTGAACCCACAACACTTGGCGACCGCCTAAACCACTAGGCCAACCGTGCAGTTGTAGTATTCACATAATTATTTTTTTAACTCCCGCACTAAGAATTTATCCTGTGTCGCGAGGTACTTTATAAACAGACATTAATGGCTACAAAGAACACCCAGACTCAGAACAACAATTAGTGAATCACACAGTATTGTGCCATGTGGGGTTTGAACCCACCACACCCCGCGCTGTAGAAAGCGATGTGGCGAACGCTTCATGTTCACAATGTTGTCTATATCAACAATGAAACAGACTTGTTTTAATAATGTATTTATTTCAATCTTTAGACACATTCAGATCTTAGTAGGTAACAATAATAATCAATTCTTATGACTAGACTAAATGGGTTTATATTATATCCTTTAATTTGCTAAGTCCAACAGGTGTAAGTAAGCTAAAATCGTGTGTTAATCTGGCGCATACGTAAGCAATAATCCCAAGACTGTCTATCAAAGGTTTTCATCTGTAATATCACGACCGAAGTGGCTTTCTCTGAAACAAACAATAAAATTCATCAATACATATTTCTAGGAGTGATAATGTTTTCATGGTTCAATATCGTTTAATATAAACGTATTAGAACGGAGACATATTCGAAAAATCACAAAGCGCTGCAGCGTAACGCCCCACTTTTAGTTAACGCTCTTTTGATTTACATAAATTTTATTGTTCAAAAAAATTTCATACAGCGGACTACATTCGACGATCGTTTATTAATCTCCAAAAAGTGTGATGATGTGCCAAAATAAATAATAATAATAAATATTTCGAACATCTAACACACAACGCCATCTAGTCCCAAGCTAAGCAGAACTTGTGTTAGACCACTGATATAAATACTTCTTTACTTTTTTTTGTAAATACATAAATATTATGCATAGAAAACACCCAAACTCCGAAACAAATATTTGTAGATCATACAAACATTTGGTCCGACCTGGGAATCGAACCTCTCAAAAGGAAAAAAAAGCCGAGTATGATAATAGTATCACATGAGTATTTAATACCTAATTATGTACAGTTGCATACAAGACTTTATCTACACCCATGATATGAACCCTCTATAAAACTTCTGAAACAGCTAGCTAAATGGCGAACAAAAATGGCGGGATACGACGTGAATTCGAATAACAGTTCTTTTTTTAAATACGGCGCTGTGAAATGCGCATGCGTGACAATGTTCTTTTTTTGAAAAAGGAGTTGCATTATGTGAAAATAAGTACAACATTAAAACTCGTTTGGATGATATTATGGTGACTATGACACAATATGTTTTAATGTTGGCAATAAGCTAACTGTTTTAGAGACTTTATAGAGGATTTATAGCCTGGATGTAGAGAATAGTATATTATATGTTAAATTAATATATCAGGTGTGAAAGGGCTAAAGACTGTAAATGATGATGGAGAACTCACAGTCTGGTCCAGATCCTGTGCGTGGCGAAGTGTGGCGCGTGTCTCATGGCAAGCAGCGCTCGTTGGCACGTACTCGCCGCGGATGGGTCACCCACCGCCGAGCGGCTGTGTGACACCCACTCCAACAACTGGACATACAAATATACATCTTATTCACTCCAAGTACTACACAAATTCAATACATACTAAAATTAAAATTTTATTGGGAAGCACCAGCTTTCAAATAAAAACAAGAATCAACAAAATCGGTTCACCCAGTCGAAAGTTCTGAGGTAACAAACATAAAACAGACGGTTAAAAAGGCCGCCATGGTGTGGGTCACCATGCTGCATTGCTGCATTGTCTGTATTCGCAATGAGTATGGTGACCACCACTCTTGGATTCTGCTTATGCTTTCCACTAGGCAGAGTAGAATCACTTGCAATCACAACGACAACGTGACAACCAACGGGTATTTGCACCTACACGTCACGACAACGTCGTTATGCATATGCAACGAGTTTTTATGCATATGCTTTTGGATTTGAATCCAAAAGAATATGCATAACGACTTGTGGCGACTTCCACATTCAGCGCAACAACAATTATAACATAGTACAGCGCCATCTACTGAAGATACGTCGAAATACGGAGTAACGAAGGAAACTATCAATACTGAATCGCGCAGTGGAAGTTCTCGCGCCAATTAACATATATACAACATCCCAACATCAACCGTAGGGCAGTGGCCCAGGCATGATCACCTCGCCTGGTCGGAGGATCCTCCGTTTGTGTTGAAGGGACATGACCTGACACCTCCACAGACTTTTTGAACCTTGTACCCTGCCCCTCCCCTCCAGGAATTAGATTAGAGGGGGATTTGGGCTTCGGTAATGGAAAATTATGAAAGAACTGCTTAGGCCTTGAGCATGACCCTCCCATTAATAGATAAGCTGATAAAAGTGTGTTCATATCACAAATATGTAGTAAGTGACCTGCAGAGAGCAGTCAGGCCAGATCCGAGCCAGTTCAGCAGCCGCGGCAGGCAGTAGCGCGTGTCTCGCGCGACGGTCAGCGGCCACCAGCACCTCGCCGGCCTCCACAGCGAACATCCCGCTGAACACCACCACGCACAGCATGAACACATCGCACAGGTACAGCTTGGCTGACTTGTCTTCCGTTCTGAAACAAAAATCATTGAAACTGAATAATAATTTTCTATCACATTCACACAACGCTATCTAGTCTCAACTTAAGGAAGCTTACACTGTGGGTACAACTGAAAATATGTTCATGTACACACAAGAGGCGCTCATAGCCCAGTTGCACTCGGTGATTAGAAACAATCGCCGAGGGTAAGCAACGACGGCGCGGTCAGTACCTAGATGGGTGACCGCTGGTGGCACAATACCATGAGCGTCTCCGTGATTCGGAGGTCACGTTAAGCAGTCGGTCCCGGTTGTTATCGTAGTAGAGGATAACAGTCGTGAAGCTTAATTGGAGGCCTTAGGGCGGTTTAAAACATCCAACGGCAAGATTAATTAGCCACAACGTTGTGTTGCCAGTCCCCAACCGGCACTCGGCCAGCGTGGGGACGCATGGCCTTAACCCTCTCCTGAGAGGAGACCCGAGCCCAGCAGTGGGACGTTATGGGTTCATGATGATGATGATGACACACATGTTAGACTTGAGAGAAATAAACAAAGAGACAAATCCGGGTTTGTTTATTATCTGGCGCCAGGGGAGGAATAAACATAATTTTAAATCCTATATTACTCCCACTTAAGCAAATGATCGACGCTTTATGAGACCAGAAGGCCGGCCTTTTCTTGCACAGAGAATTAGCATTGTCATTCAACGTGGCAATATTGCCAGTCTTTTGGAAACGCTACTATACTCTTTGCGCTGTAGCATGGTGCGGGTGACAGTTTCAGTAACATTTCATTTCACTCTTGAAAGTTGCCGCGATTTATAAATGATGACTTAGTATTTCAGCTGTGCCACATTCGCAATATATTAAATCATTAATAACTGTAGTAAATTAAATCAACCAAAATGTTCTAGTTAACGCCGTACAGGCAACTGTCACCCGTACTATGCTACAGCGCAAAGAGTATAGTAGGTGCGGAAGACTTTTTTGACGCTCGTATTTTTTTTATATATGGCTCTGCCAAAATAACTACTCTGCCTGTCAAGAGTGGTGGTCACCATACTTATTGCTCGTGCAGACAATGCATCATGGTGACCCACTCCATGGCGGGCTAGTGACGCTTCTGCATCATTGGGCCTCCGGTCTCGCACTCACCAACGAAACACGACAACACGAACGCTGTCAATTTACGTTGATTTTCTGTGCGAGGGTAGTACCGCCCCGGTCGAACCGACCCAACCGTGCTGAAATCAGCGTGGTTCTACTACCTACTACCACTAAATATTGAAAAATTTCACATTGTTTTTTTTTATTTTCCTAGTATTTTAATTTAATTTTTCAATTATATGTTTGTCTGACTGCAGCATACCTGTGGAAGATTGGGAGAGGCTGTCGCTGGATCGGTCCGAGTGGAGACGACGGATCAAAGTCGGAACTACCAAGTTTGAGCAAAATCGTCTAATAGATCTTGACGCGAGACGGCATTTGCGAAAGACTCGACCGAAGCCTCTCTACAGTTATACACACAATGAAGGCGGACAGCTTTGCTGTGTTGCCTGTAACCGCACGTTTAGGACAACATTTGGTTTTGCCAGTCACATCCGTGCACACGCCAGAGGAAAACCATAGGGTCGCCGTCGACGGATTCGTCGAGGAGGACATCATCATCTTTTTTTTTTTTTTTTATGTATGGCTCGCCAAAATGACTCTACCCTGCCTGATGAAAAGCATAAGCAGAATCCAAGAGTGGTGGCCACCATACTAACTGCGAATACAGACAATGCAGTATAGCGACCCACACCATGGCGGCCTAGTGATGCTGCTGCATTTTTTAGTCTAGTCAACAAGTATGGGACTTGTTGACTAGACTATTTGGGCCTCCGGTCTCGCACTCACCAACGAAACACGACAGCAATGAACGCTGTCATTTTACGTTGATTTTCTGTGCGAGGGTAGTACCGCCCCGGTCGAGCCGGCCCTACCGTGCTGAAATCAGCGTGGCTCTACTACCTTTAAAATATCATCAACATCATACAATTATAATATTGACTCCTACTTACTCATTAAAGGCAACCTGTGTCCGTCCCATGAGTTGCAGCAGCCAGTGCTTGGTGGTAGCGCCAGGCTTGGCCGCCTTCAGCGCGGGGAACATGCAGCGAAGGGAGAACTCTTGCTCGCTGAAACAAGTACCTAATTAACCGACTCCAAAAAGAAGGTTCTCGAGTCGAGATTATTTTGTCATTTATATGAACACTAGCTTTTACACGTGGCTTCGCTCACGCGGACTTTCATCCCCTGATTTCCCCCTTAGGGGGGGAAATTCGAAAATTCCTTTCTTAGTGCTCACTTACGTTATATAAAGAACCTACATGCAAAATTTCAGGATTCTAGCTTCAGCGGTTTGGGCTGTGCGTTGATCTCTGGGTATGTCAGTCAGTCACCTTACTCTTTTAGATGATTTCAAAAAATCCATTTTTATGAGGCAGGGGTGTGTCCATTTTTTCTTATTTTGTTAAGAAGAAGCCTGAAGAACCCCCACCTTTCCCCAAAAAATAGTGGGAAATCACTCACTCGATCAACCAAAACATTGCTTAGCGCCGATATCCAGTATTATTAATACGAATACTCACGTGATCTGTCCAGCCTGTGCATCAATGATCTCATTGAGCCAGTTGAGCGCAGTGTCGCAGTCACCCATCTCTGCCACAGCACAGCGGACGGCGCTTGCCTTCCGCAGCAGGGAGCTGGACACCTCCCACCAGCCTGATGGTGACGTCATACGCTCCAGGTACTTGCTGGACAGACACCGGCTTGTGCGGACGTATGCTGGCCACGCCTGGATTATTGGAGTGAGGAATTTAGTTGGTTAATGGGATTTTGCTTTATTCATGGTATGTGTAAATAAATAAATAAATCTCCCTGAATCAATGCGGGGGAATCCCCTAGAAACATACATAGAATACATACACTCGAAAAACGTACTTTCTGATGCAGACGAGCAGTCGTGTTACTTAAAGGTAAATGATTATCTATTATGATGCCATTAGGCGAAACCGATCAGGTGTAAACATTAATAAAATAGCGGAATAAGTACAAATGCGTTTTAATCCTAGAATGTATTGCAACAAGTTCCATAGAGTGCCGACAATTGAGAGTATAAATTAAGTGATTATTGTTTACAGATACCTACACACCAAGAGTCACAAGATCATTGCCGCAGTTTGTTTCATATCCCCATCAATCAGGGCGAAGGGAATCCCCGAGAAGCTTAAATAGTATAAATACACTCAAAAACATAACCCTACTTCCAGAACAGATGAGCACCTGACTGCTAAACCTGATATTGCGACCTGCGACTACCCACGCCCACCAGCTCAACAGTCACAAGTGCATTGCCACCTTTTATATCCTCTTCCCCCAAATGAAGGAAAGGGGAATCCCCTAGAAACAAACACGCTATGATAAATACTCACCACATTATCATCGTTCAAAATAGCCATATAACTCTCAACTATCTGCGATAACAGCGTCCTATTCGCGTCGTGTATCTTATCACACTCCAAGCACACTCTGATCATCTCCAACTGCTTGATGAACAGGTGCTCTGTCTCTTCTTCTCCTTTGTTCTTCAACTTGGTGTTCGCAATGACAGAGAAGGATTCACTAAGGCACTTTTCGAGGGGAGTTCGTAAGGTATTCGGTGGCATTCCTCGGCAGAGGATTGGGAGAATTTCAAATGTCAAGAGAATGTCTGCTTCCTGTAAAAAAACCATTATAGATTTATACAATAATGTTAGTTAAGAGGATATCTTTACATATTATAAAGAAAAAAAATAACAAAAAAGAAACCACTCCAAGACTTTAAGAACTGAACCAAATGGGACCACACGGGAAGCTCCAGCTTTCAAATAAAAAAAGAATCATGAAAATCGGTTCACACAGTCGAAAGTTCTGAGGTAACAAACATATAAAAAATACAGTCGAATCGAGAACCTCCTTCTTTTTTGAAGTCGGTTAAAAAAAGTGTGAGTATATGTGATTTCTTACCTCAGCGTTACCATCAATTCCTTGCAGATAGTTCTCCAAGATCCGTCTCCCCGATGGCGAGACCTGAGCCTGCCTGGCGGCCAGGGTCACGCAGCCTCGCCTCCACTCCTTGCCTCGGTGGAAGGCTTCGGGGAGGAAGCACAGGTCTATCGGAGGGAGAGGCTTGGGATATTCCGATGTCAAGGTCTCGAGGATGGCTAGGAGAACGGACTCTGGGAATTCGTGTGATGGTGTGGTAGCCTGAAAATATGTTTTATTAGAATATGTGAACATTAGTAGATTGTTTTACTTATGGTAGAAATTAGATGAAATCAAAAACCTTTTATTTAAAGTGATCTTTTTGTGGGAAATGTTTAGGGGGAACTATAATCAATGTGCATCTACTCGTACCATGTTTAGCTACCCTCGACTGTCGACTGGTAGAAAATGCATACGGTATTAAGGCCGCTTTTCCAACATTTGTGCATAAACACTAATATAAATAAAATATATTAATGACTAATTTCAAACTGTTATTCCCATGGAGAAGAACCGGCAAGAAACTTGAGATTTTGGTATAAAACTATTCCTAAGAGTAGATGTAGCGCTGTTAGTTATAATACTTTGTTTGACGACATAACTAATGAAAAAGTGCTACAGCTAATACTTGAATTTTAGTTAACGATCGATTGTACTTTTCATAAAATTTTGAAACCGTGAACTGAATTGAAAATAGTTTCTTAAAGAGTTAACTTCAATAACAGATGTTAATAAGTACTCAAGCTATCCATCAGGCAAGGTAGTCATTTTGACAGCTATTAAAATAAATGACCTGTTTCTTGAAGCAGTCGAGGAGTCCCCTGGCGACGCTGGTGGGCTGCAGGTGAGCGAGGCTGGAAGGCTCGGCGCGGGCTTCGAGCTGGTACACGCCACTGCGGTAAGCGCGCACCTCACGCTCCACGAGCCGGGCGGCCAGGCGCGACACGCCCACCAGCGCCGCCTGGTTCGTGTACTTGAACACCTCGGGCCAGATTTCACCTGCACACACATATTTTTGTTAATAGTAAGGCTTAAGATGCTAATAGTTTAGAGAGACCGGTAGTTATGGAGAAAATAGAAGGCAAGAGACCCAGAGGTGGAAGCCCAAAGATTTGGTCGGACCAGATCTCCGAACGGCCAGAGTTACCTGTCAGCGGCGCTTTCCATCAGATGGAGAAGAACGACCGGCTCTTTAGAGGGTCACTTATTGATGGGGGAACGATTATGTAGAAGAAACTCGTCAAAGGTATTTATGCACAGGGGAACAATACAATATTGCCTTTTTAAATCCCATATTATTTATTTAGTCTTCAGTTTCACCAATACTATTAGTCACATGCCCGTCTTTTACTACGCAGACAGAGATGTACATTTGATTTTTTTAAATTGTTTTACCAAAGAAATGGAAATATACCTTAAAAAAAACTAACGTCTTACCTAAAATCTAAACTAAAACTTAGCTTCGCGCCGCGGCGTTATCCACAATTGTTACTGTACCGCGGATAATACCACAGGGCTCAGCTAGTTTATTACATTTTAGCTAAGTTTATTATAACAATTACGGACCCCTACATGGGGTTTAGCCAGACACGTATATTGCCGGTTTTTATTTATTTCCTAATTAACAAAAACACTGCAACATAGAATTGATACGACAATTAGAAACAGGTTCCAAATAACTTCCAAGATTAAGACACGAAAGAAGTACAAATACTTACAAGGCACATAGTCCAGGACATCCTCAGGTTTCCTCGCAGCGTCAGCCGGCGTTTTGCAGTATGAAGCTGGTAACTTCACAGTTCTTCTGTAGATCTAATCAACATTCAAAACAGACATTCCCATAGTAGTCAGAGACATAAAATATTTTGTCTGTGGTCAAAGCTCTACTACTACAGCCCTCGCCTTAGGAAGGAAGTTTTCGACTAATATACTACGCTGGTCAGATGGGTTGGTGTAGGGATTATGTCAATTTTAATTCTCTTTCCAGTGCTGAGGTCCTGCGTAATTTCCTTACCTACCTACCTTTACCTACCTACGAGATGAATAGGGGTAATGACACTCATTATTTTTAATCTGTTACCACATGGATTACGTACATTGTTCGATCCCAAATCGACTATTTTGTAGACGTAGTATTAAGTTTGCTGTTGCAATGACAACACTGTGATGTCTTTTGGCAATGTCAAAGTGACACAATTGTTAATAATGTCTTGATACTGTTGCTTAGAATTCGGGCTAGGACAGTCGATATATTAGGTCTTTACCTATGAAATTGCCGTTCTTCAGTACTGGTCATTTCAAATAAAAAAAAGTTTGTAATGGTTCTGTATTCTAAATTCAAATTAATTTTGTTTTAAAACAATGACATTCTATTTACAAACTCAGTCTTTTGTTTTCTGATTAGCGTTGTATTTTCATTACATCTGAACATTTTTCGTCATAATGGATACTTTAAAAATTCGTGTAATTATGGAATATGAGTTCCGTCGTGGCACCAACGCGACACAAACGGCACGTAACATCAAAAACGTTTACGGAGAGAACTGTACAAACGAACGCACAACCCGTTATTGGTTTTCCCGGTTCCGTTCTCGAAATTTTGACTTGAAAAATGAAGCTCGTGGTCGTCCGGAGACTGGTTAACAATAATGAATTAAAGGCGATTGTGGAAGCTGACGTAACTCAATCTACAGCTGAGCTAGCAGCAGCTTTTAATGTAAGCATCAAAACAATATTGATCCATTTGCGACAAATTGGCAAGGTAAAAAAGCTTGATAGATGGGTGCCCCACGACCTTAACGATCGCCAGCGCAACGTACGCGTCGAGACCTGCCTTGCGCTGCTCAACAGGCAAAGAAATGAAGGAATTTTGAAACGAATTGTTACGTGCGACGAAAAATGGATTCTGTTCGACAATCGAAAGCGCTCAGCAAGTTGGTTAGACCCTGGTTCAGCACCAAAGCAATGCTCTAAACCAAAAATGACCCCTAAAAAGGTGATGGTCACTGTTTGGTGGTCTAGTGCGGGTGTGACTCACCACAGCTTTTTACAAAACGGCATAAGCATTAATGCAGATGTGTACTGTGAAGAACTGGAGAGAATGATGGAGAAGCTTGCACATCTGCAACCAGCTTTGGTCAATCGGTCGTCCCCAATGCTCCTTCACGACATCGCGCGAACTCCATACTGCGCAACAGACAGTCTCCAAGCTGCAAGAGCTGGGGTTGGAAGCTCTCCCTCATCCGCCATACTCACCAGACCTTGCACCTACCGACTATTACTTTTTCCAAAATTTAGACAACTTTTAATTGGGTAAAAAATTCAATTCCCGTGAGGCAGTACAAAATGCCTTTGAAGAGTTTGTTGCCTCCCGTCCAGCTGATTTTTACAAGAAGGGCATCAATAAACTGCCAATGCGTTGGCAAAGATGCGTCGATTGCATGGATGATTACTTCGAATAACAGAAATAAAGAAGTTTGAAAAAATAAGTCTTTTCACTTATTGCATACAAAACGGCAATTTCATAGGTAAAGACCTATTATATAATATAACTAGCGACCCGCCCCGGCTTCCCCGGCCCCGGCACGGGTGGAGTTTAGATGCCCCCGCCGCGTCGACGACACGATTCGTGCATTTTAAATCTGTTATATCTTCGAATATATTCATTTAAATTAGATGCAGTAAAGAGCCGTTTTCATCTATATTAAATGCACAATGTATTTAATTTACTTAATTGTATAAGGATTCATTCTGTATTGCTTAATATCGCTTCGTAAATATGCCATTATTTCTCGTAAAAAGAAAGGAATTAAAAATGGTTGTTGTGGGTTATCCCTAAGAGATAGACATATACCGTCGCCGACTTTTTTGTAGTACTTTTTAAGGTGTACAATATTGTAGTATTTTGATCTATCTCGTAGGGTGCAACCAGCGTATGCAATGTAAGCTCAAAAAAATGTGTTTATTTGCTACATCACATTAGAAACCTCGAAAATTAACAGTGTTTCTATACTATATTATGCATTTATTTTACATAAAAACCTTCCTCTTGAATCACTCTATCTATAAAAGAAACCCGCATCAAAATCCGTTGTATAGTTTTAAAGATTTAAGCACACATAGGGATATAGGGACAGAAAAAGCGACTTTGTTTTATACTATGTAGTGATAATATTTGAGGCGGGCCGTGATTTTTGATTAAATTAGTTCGGTGCTTGTTAGGTCCACCTAGTATCGGGTAAAGTGTTTAATATACACGAGTTTTGCATTCCGCCAGAAACGGCCTTTGTAAAAGTTAATTGCCATTGTCGTGCGGTAAGCCGACATTGTCGGGTGTATTAGGAAACAGCCCGACCCCGTGGGAGTGTTGTATGTGTAGTACTTAAAATAATTGAGTTGATAGGGGCAAACAAACCTCAGGTATATCTTTCAGCTTGTAGTCGTCGATCTTGTAAGCAGAGAGAGCATCGCAGGCAGCCTCCGCTACCTCAGGCACGTTGGAGTCTGCCACCAGGACCCACAGCTTCCGACTGGCCTCAGAGATCAGCTTGTCGTAATCAGGATTGGATACACGGAGAGATGGCACTTCTCCTAGGAGTTTGCAGAGACTGGAAAATCAGAAGCCGAGGATCGAACCAAGTGGCGTGCAACTGGAGAGGCCTATTTCCAGCAGTGGACAGCGATAGGATGTTGAGATGATAATATAATATTTGTTTTGTGATTTTTATGGTACAGAGAGGAATTGAGTCAGGGGAATCTGAAATCATATGGTCGGATCCTCCCTAATGCAGGGCGCCTAAGGTCAACCATCAGGGTGATTTTTAGTGGCATACTCCCGCCTCTAGGCTTTAAGCTTAGGAAACGTTGTGTTTATGAAAAATTCCAAATAAATTTCCTAGGGGATCAAAATGGAACAAAAATCCAAAAAATATCCCTAGGGGTTCGGTGTCGACAGAAAACCAGATAATGAGATAGACAAAATTTCCCCCAGGGGATCTAAGCAGGGGACTCTGTTAGACGGAGAACTTCTAGTACAAGAGTTTACTCACCTGATCTGCACAGTAGGTCTATGATCCCTGCCCAGTTTAGGTTCGAGCGCCTTCCAAGTGCTGGGCGGGGCGAGGGCGGAGCCCTGCCACAGCAGGCGCAGGCTGTGCAGGCACACGCTCGTGGCCGCCGCCCCGCTCTTGTCCCCGCAGCGGTTGAGGATCGACGAGATCACGGACACCAGCTCCAGACCGTGGCTCGATGCTCTACGTGGTGTAACATGGAAAATATAGATAAGCCGTTCTTTTAATTAATCAACCGTCAGATTGACAAAACCGTTAGATTGTAATCTATCTTGCGAGATTGCAAACAGTCGAAAGATTGTGAATTGGTATAGACGAATCGCAAGGCGATGATTGGTTGAACAGCATAATATGTCCCGCGCCGCCATATTGGTTTGTTAATTCGTCTTTGTTGCCAAATGTAAAGTATTTTTATGATTGTAAATTGATTTCATGTTGAAAATACCTCACAGCTTTATTGGTTATTTTAAATTGTTGTGACAGTAAAATTATTTTGTGATTAGTCAAAGAAGTTCTAACCTAACTCTATAGCCATTGAACGGCCTACTGTAAAACCGACCAGTATATCACAGTTGACAATCCATCGATAGTTTGCAATCTCGCTAGGTAGATTATAATCTAACGGTTTTTACAATCTTACGGTGACATATATAAAATATAAATCTCCTATTTTTTTATCAGTTTAGTGACTATTGTTCATCTCGTGGGTATTGTAAGAAGATGACATAGAGACTGTGTCGTTAGCGGTTAGCGTAAGCGACTGCAGATCAAGGAGTCTCAGGTGTGATTCCCGGGTCGGACTGCTATTGAGTTTTTCTTAAAAGAAATTCTTAATAGCAGCCCGGAGTATGGAAGGTGGCGGTGTTTCCCGCCCGTGCCTCGAACATTGCTTGCTCCCTATTGCCTATGCTCGTCGGTTCCTGGTGCTCTTCACATTACCCTTTTCAGAACATCACCAATTTGGTCGGTAAATGTTTGCCCCGGACGACCTCTTCCGACACTTCCACACACATTCGCTCTTAAAATTCCTTTCGTGAGTCTTCTATCATCCATCCTCTCTAAATGGCCAAACCATCTAAGCAAGCCCTTTTCAATCCTTGTCACGACATCTTCTTTCAATCCAGAACATTCTCTTATAACTACATTCCTGACTCTGTCAATAATTTTCACATCACACATACTTCTCAGGGACCGCATCTGACAGTATTTATTCTACTTTTGTGTGTATTTAATTCGTCCCTTTCCATCCCTTAGACTTGTAAAGGTAAATTGTTGTTTTAACATACCTTATCTCACAAATTCTTCTGACGGCTATGGCCTTGGCTATGTCCAATTCCCACTTCAGCTCATCAGCTCTCCCTACACCCGAGTCCACTAATAATTCTTGTAGGTAAGGGAAACACCTCACCTATTAAGAAAAAAAAAAACTGAAACAGTCACATCAAAAGTTCCTAAGACTCTTTTCTCCCATATGCTTTTTTGCTCAAAATGATCTCATCTATTAGATATCTAATATATAAAATTCTCAGGCCAAGGTGTTTGTTACCAAACTCTTCTGAAATGACTTGACCGATTTTTATGAAATTTTGTGTGCATATTGATTAGGTCTGAGAATCGGTCAACATGTATTTTTCATACCCCTGAGTGATAAGGGTAACCCGCCCCTAAATTTTTTAATGCCAAATCCACGTTTCCAGTCAGCTAGTATTAATATTTGAAGCAAAAATGTTGTTTATGCCTCTTTTTTGTATTCCCTTTTTTTACAAAAATTATGGGAACAGAAAATTATGAAATTTGACACAGTTAAAGTTTATATGGAGAAGGAGTTCAAAAAGCTAAAAAAGAACAAAAAAAAAGTAAAAAATAACAAAAAAAAATGTTTTATAGTAAAAGCCGTAAATGGTATAAGTTTAGGAACAAAGCTTAAGACAAATATTCATTCAATCCATTTCTAGTGAAACTATGGGTCGAACTTCGACCATTGTTCCACAATGTTTCCACAAATTGTTGTTCTGAGTCTGGGTGTTATTTGTGTCCGTTTCATGTATGTTTGTAAAGTCCCCCGCGACACAGGATTTATTCCTAGTGCGGGAGTTGTCTTTTGTAAAAAAAAAAAAATTGTTTATTTAATTTTATTTTTTAGCTTTCTGCACTCCTCCGTCGTATTTAATGCCAAATTTAATACTCCTCTGTTCGCATAATTTTTCACGTATTAATATTTATATATAGAACATAATTAACTTCAACGAACCTGTGTTTCAGCTAAACTTGTGTACAGCATGATGAGAAGTGATGTGGGAACTCCCTTGTTGGCTTTCAATTTGTTCAGTACAGACACAATGGTTGGCACATTTTCCTGCAAAGCCAATGTTATATATCATTTATTAACTTTGCTCATATTTCATAGTAATATTTTTGGACGTCTGACACAACGCCATCTAGTTTCAAACTAAGCAGAGCTTGTAATATGAAAACTAGATTGACTGATAGAATACTTACGTGTTATTTTGTAAATATAAACATGTTAATTATACACAGGAAACACTCCAATATTTGCATATAATACAAAGATTTCATCCGACTTGGGAGGAACCTAAACCCCATGCACAACAGTTGCATTCGCTACCACTGAACCACCGAGGCAGCCTGATAAAAATGTAACGGAAACAAAACAGAAAAGACAACGATATTATAAGGTGGTCCTTCGACCCGATTTCGGCTCGAAGGACCACACAGACAGAAGTATGCCTGTTTATAAGTACGATCACAAAGGTTTAATAGGCACTCACTTTAGTCATCGCCATTAGCGGTAAAGCCCTCAAACATTCGAGCCTCACAGCTGGAGACTTCTCCTTTCCAATTTTATAAACTAACAATGGCAACAGCTGCACAGATATTTCCTTCTTAAAACTCACTAAATTCACTACAATTTTCAACACTTTTAACACTATTTCTTCATACCAACTCTCTGTACGCTTCTCCATTATCATTCCCAGCAGATATGGTAATAATTCCAGTTGTATGTCACCGTTAACTGTCTCAATAACATCCAACCAACTCTTCAATTTGTCCGGTTCATCTCTCATTCGTTCCCAGTTCTGGTTTAACTTGAATACCACAGATAAATGTCCATCAGTGTATAATAGTCCCTGGAAAGTTTTGTTAGCTTTCAAGTTAGGTGTATTGAGGCGCGGATCATCTTTATAACTGTCTTGGTATGTGTCAACGATCTTGGAGGCTACTTTCAGAGCTGATGATGTGAGGTATGAAGGTAAGTGGAGCCACTGTAGCGAGAGAGCCACGAAACTGTTGAGACATATTGAGGGATATTCGTATTTACTTATTATGTTGAGACCTGAAAATAGAAAAATATGTGAAATGCGTCAAAAGAAACAGGCAATTTCTTTAAATTATTTCCAATAGATCCATGAAGCCAGTTCCATATAGAACTCATGGAACCCACTGTTTGTGATACTAAGAAATAAGAATAACACATAGAGTGTGTTCTCTTCCTTATCTCATAGTTATATTCTTTGCCTGCCTGTAAGAGATTGCCTCAGAGCGATAAAGACGCCACTTGTACCCACATACCCAGTTTTAAAGTCTTTTGTAATTAACTGGTGTATAATAAACTTATAATTATTATTACAGTGCGCATCTGTCTTTAAAATGTTAATTCGCTTTAAAATAATGACGCATTGATCAATGTTGACTGACGAATTCCAAAATATTATCATTCCATACGAGAGAGACCTGATTGGTTAGGGTGTACTCTTGAAGAATGTGTCACTATTTTCTTAATGCGAATGGACTAGGACTACAATGTATTTTAGGGTCAAAAGACTCCCAAAAAACTGACAACAAGAATAGTGTGCACCCACAGCCTAATAAGTACACTATTTTCACCATTACTAAAAACATTACCCACACAGATTAAACAGCTCATGAAGATGTAAGGCTGATGTATCAGGCAGGTTCTCAGCCAGCAACATGAGTGTGATCCCAGCGACAGTTCTCAGTTCAGGCGCGTCCAGTGCGAAGCAACGTTCTATCAGACTGTAGCAAGAACGAGGATCCCGGCTGCAAAAAACATAAAATGCATGTCTAATCTTAGGGGCAGAAATTCTATAAACTATTCAAACGTAGTGCTGGAGTGTTTAAATTGACTTCTGGTGATTATTAGAGTACAGGACTGCTCAATTAGCACATTGCTATTCTTCTACTGGTGAAAATGGTTATCCGAGGTCCATCCAAAGGCGACAAAAGAACACCACCTTAATAGCGAGCCGCATGAATACCGATCGTATTTCGAGAAGTATGCAAGAAGGCGTGGAATTTTAAACTTTATTGCTATGAGCATAAGGTCGGAAATAGATTATCTTCTCATGTTGTTACATTTAGGTGATCTTGAGTCTTCTGGTTTTTGGTTTTTCTGGGAAAACTTTGTGTGATACTTCAAATAACGAAACGTTACAGTATTTTGAACCAATGACACAAAAGGTTAAATATTAATGTATAATATCTATTACTAGCTGATGCGGCAAACGTTGTTTTGCCATAAAAAAAATGGGGTATAAAAATAGATGTTGGTCGATTCTCAGACCTACCCCATATGCACACCAATTTTCATAAAAATCGGTCCAGCCGTTTCAAATGAGTATGGTAACTAACATTGTGACACGAAAATTTTATATATAAGATAATGCAAGTTTAACAGGCCTGCCTCTGTATCTATCTGCTGTTATAGTTTCTTTAATAATTGCTATTTGCAACTCAGTTTGATAATGTCATTTTTACCTCAAACATCTAGCATATCTTACGTACCCATGTCTCACAAGCTCCGTTGATATCCTGGCGAGCATTGGCAACAGCGCCATGACGTGGTCCCGATGTCGTTGATATATCGCCGCTTCGGCCACAGCGCAGTACGCCGAGTACGAACGCTCTATCAGCGCTGGGTTGCGAATCTGTTCACAATCGGATTGTTATATGAGTGGAGTCTTGGTTTCGGTCGAGTGAATCTACTCTGCCTGAAAGTATAAACAGAATCCAAGAGTGGTGGTCACCATACTCATTGCGAATGCAGACAATGCAGCATTGTGACCCACACTATAACGGCCTATTGAGATGGTCGGTACAAGTAGCCGGGAACCAGGTCTATCCTAGGAAAGAAATACTTGGTATCCTGACAGACCTCAAGAGACGTATGGCTTGTATATGACCCTTAATTTTGAGTTTTAAGCTATTGCATAGCTTTTATCGCGGGCTTAGAGCGCGGCGACCGAATCAAGAAATTCCGTAACGAAAATAAAACCTAACACCCGAAGGTCGCACGAATCGAGACGAGCAGCTCCGAAATCGGACGAATACGTAAGCAGCTGTTTGTGAGAAAGTATATAGGTGCATAGGTATCTAACATAGTTTTTCGTATTAAAATGTAATTATGACTCATAATTTGCACATCATTGTCATCGTATAGTATTACGTCATTGTATAGTAGGTAGTAGAGCCACGCTGATTTCAGCATGAATGGGCCGGCTCGACCGGGGCGGTACTACCCTCGCACAGAAAATCAACGTAAAATGACAGCGTTCATGCTGTCGTGTTTCGTTGGTGAGTGCGAGACCGGAGGCCCAAATAGTCTAGTCGACAAGTTCCACTTGTGGACTAGACTAAAAGATGCAGCAGCATCACTAGGCCGCCAGGGTGTGGGTTGCCATACTGCATTGTCTGCATTCGCAGTGAGTATGGTGACCGCCACTCTTGGATTCTGCTTATGCTTTCCATCAGGCAGAGTAGTCATTTTGGCGAGCCATACATAAAAAAAAAAAAAAAAAAAAAATCGTTATGAAATTTGCCGTGTCGTTAACTATTTAAATTATCATGAAATACTTACATATCGGAGAAATCATGTGATATATTTGTATGTTATGATTTTTTCACTTACTTGATGTCAATATTTACAAAACAAATATTGCATAAGTAAAAAATAAATAAATAATTATAATTGCATAAGTTGATAAAAAATGCTATGCAATAGCTTTACCGCGGCAGTCCCTGAGTGCCACACGTTTTTTTTTTCTCCCAGTCAGGAGAACTTGGCTAGCACTGCTGTGTATCTGCCGACGTCAAGGTTTGAAATATTCCTTTTCTATTCAATTAAAATGGTACCATATGAAGATTTTAGATTGTGTAGGTATTTGTTTTTGTTATTTTTTTTATGTTGCCAAAATAAATATTTTTCATTTCATTTAATTTCAAATTGCCTCAGAGCGATAAAGACGCCACTTGTACCCAGATACCTAGTTTTAAGGTCTTTTGTAATTAACTGGTGTACAATAAACTTATTGTTATTTTTACAGTGCGCATCTAACTTTAAAATGTTATAAATAATTCGTCAGTTCAGTCAGGCAGGAGAACTTGGCTAGGACTTCTGTGTATCTGCCAACGTCAAGTTTTGAAATGTTCCTTCCTACTCAATTTAAATGAGCTGACTACCGCAAATTAGGTGGAGGGCCCGAAAATTATTTTGGTAATGATATTTCAACATCATAAAGATGCAAATTAAATCTACTTAAAACTTCACCTGTTGGCAGCTAAGGCAGGCAAGCAGTAGAGATGACTGAGCAGTTGAGTGAGGCAGGCTGAGTAATAACTGCCACGGTCTGATACCACAGTCCCTTTGAGGATTGCAGGTGAGCCACAGGAACACAGGACGGAGCAGTTCCAGGCTGTTTGACGATACTCTGGAATACATACCATAGTAGGATTAATACATAACCAATATACCTTATAGTTCAGACCCTGACTGGGAAGTCATAGGTGTAGGTTCAGTTCAAATCCAGAACAAATAATTGTGTATTGAGTAAGATCATTTGTTGTGTATGTGGATATGACTTATTAACAATAATTTAAAAATATATAAGTAAGTTAAACCAACAGTTTGGATATATAAAAAAAAAATTTGAGTCTCAGAAACAAATCCAAAGATTTTCATGAAATTTAGTATACAGGGTTTCAATGTAGCTAGGATTCATTTTAAGAGAATTGACAAAAAAAAAAATTTTTTTGGATGACTGCATCCAGGTACTTATATTTAAACTTACAACTAAAACTCATTAATATTGAGAGAATAAAAAGTTTATAGAGACCCATACATTTTTGATAAAATAATTAGGGATGTTTATATATGTTATTTTCATTAACCGACTTGAAAAAAATGAGGAGGTTCTCAATTCGACTGTATTTTTTTTTTTATGTTTGTTACTTCATAACTTTCTACTGGGTTTGATGATTTTGATGATTCTTTTTTATTTGAAAGCTGGTGCTTCCCGAATGTTCCAGTTAAATTTGGTCCAGATGGAAGTTGGTTTTTTTTTGATAAAATTTGTAATTATTTTTCAATAACAATATGCAATTATTCTTATTAAAACTCTGAATATTAAAAGTCACTAGGTATTTACAGACTTACATATAATCAGGATGAGTGCACAGAGCATGCATCTGAGCCATCACATCATCTTCTGCTCCCTTGTTTTTCTCTAACACGGTGATGAAGGGATGCTGCGGAGACTTCAATGTGAACTGACACTTGTACTGCTTGCCGGGGACCAGACGGGATTTTAAGTCCAGGATTAATAGACCAGCCATTGTGGATATTATTGCCGAGTAGTGGCTATGAAAATTATTAAAAAGCATTAGTTACAACTGGTGTTCTTAAATTAAGTCTCCAATAATGTACTACAACAGTGGAATGCGGTGGGCTGAAGATCATGATGATGAAAGCTATTAAATAAATAAATATTTCAGACATCTAACACACAACGCCATCTAGTCCCAAGCTAAGCAGAGCTTGTGTTATGGGTACTAGACAACTGATATTAATACATATATACTTTTTTTTTGTAAATACATAAATATTATACATAGAAAACACCCAAACTCAAATAAAAACTTTGACAATCTATAATCTAAATGAATAGAGTAAAACCTGCCTAACTCTGGTTTGCTAAAATGCCCCGCCACATAAGATATCTACAATACCTTTCTAACTTAATAATTGTGAATTGTTATATATTTTTTCCTATTCAACATCAAATGCTTTATTTCTGTAAATACATTTTGAGTGAGTGTTAGTATGGTCGTTTACAGAGCTCGCAATGAACCATATCAACCAAGGATCCCTTTTATTACTTATTAACATTTAATTATTTGTAAATAAATATTTGCTGCACTACTTTAACAGTTATTTAAGCATAGTGAATATTTCCTAATCTTTCTACTAA
Source organism: Diaphora mendica (assembly GCA_949125395.1). NCBI lineage: Eukaryota > Metazoa > Arthropoda > Insecta > Lepidoptera > Erebidae > Diaphora > Diaphora mendica. The sequence goes on from OX421326.1 coordinate 22,885,589, forward strand.
AACAAATTCTCTCTAATCTCACTAAATTTTAAGTAATAAAATATCATAAATGGTTTTTAATATTTACTTACTGCGCACTCGGTAACAAAGTAACTACAGTCGACATAGTATGCGCTATCTCCAGCACACCAAGCTCTACGAGGGCTAGCAGACCTTGACACGCAGTCAGGCTGACTCTGGCATCCTTTGACGAACATTTCTCTCTCAGAAACTTTAACTCTTCATTCTCATTGACGAACCTTTGCCGTTCAGTCGGTTTAAACTTTGATTTTATCGTCGATATTAACTTATCGATAGCATTTACGATCAAAACACTGTTATTAGTGTTTAGTTTGTATTCAACTTCGTCCATTTTACTTATAATTCGCTTGGGAAATCAAAAACGTAATCCGATTTGATCCAGCCGGCAAAACCCGCAAACAGCTGGAATCTGAATGTTTTTGACAAAAACATTCTACGAACTGTCATCTCATTGACAGTTCGATTTTCAACTTGACAGTATAGATCAGTCCTTAGAGCATATATATATATATCTCGAGGGGCTACCGAACGGGCGGAAAGCGTGATCAGAGTAGAGAGAGAGAGACTGAGTCTGGGTAGTGTGTGTCTCCCTCACGCAAGCTTCTGATTGGGATTCTAATTGGTTGGTGTATTTCCCGCCAAATCAGTCAAGCTAATCATGTTGGTATGTGCGTCCACCAATCAGAAGCTTGCGTGAGAGAGAAAGACACTACCCAAACTCAGCCTCTCTCCCTCTCTACTCCGAAAGTGAACTGAGAATCTTCCTCTTTTTTTGAAGTAGATATAAAAGTGTATTGTTTCAGAAATAATTGATTGTTATTTAATCGCAGAATAGCCAAGGGCTATACGAGTATACATAAACTAATCTTTTCCATTATTAATGTACCATTGATTTACCATAGTCAAATTCAGTTCTTTTGTGTTCCATTTTTAGTGTTTTTCTTAGCAATATTTGCAAAATTGTGTCTATTCAAACCAATGAGTAAAGAAAATATAAGGAGATGCCCTATTCTACTATGCGAACAATTCATTACACAAATATATACAAGATCGACACATACATACAAAAAAGCATTTTGTCTCTTTTTAACTTATGTTTACCTTGGTGTGAAAAGAGAGATAAACATAGTTTAGTGAAGACTAATATTGGCAACACTTTTGAGTGACGTCATGCACTTGTCAATTCGTGCCCGGCGACGCCATTGTATGCATCGACCTTCAGTACATGGACTACACATACCTACAAAATTATCGTGCCTACCTACACAAGAAGTTGGCGCATAAATGGCTGCCTTTAGGGTAGACCTATGTAGAGTGACTCGAAATGTTGATATCGATATTTAACTGAAATATTTAATAACTTGCAAAAATAACGATAACATTAAATAATTATAGTTAATTCCGATTGTTTTTTATTATTTATAATGGATGGATTAAATTTTGAATGATGGACCTAAGACTAAAATCCAAAAATGAAAGCTGGCCATCACGGGACACCCGGCTAGATTTGATATGATCGAAATATTACTTAAATGATTCTTGGGCTTCTACCCAAGAAACCGTAGGCCATTAGGAGTGCTACAGCGTTTGGTGAATCCATTGTGGGTTAGGAGAGTGCTAGTCCTCTCCCTTTTCCCACCTTTTAGGCGTACATCACCTCCTCCCAAAATGAGGCCGTGGATTCCTCTTGGAATCCCTAAAATCCTGGTCTTTCTGTAGTCTGGGAATAGATGATCGTAGGTAAGGTTTCTCAAATTATTATTTTAAAACCATTTGTTATCGGCTATGAAAACAGCCCTATCCGTTATATCAGAAACAAGACTAAAGAAAGAACAGAATACCTCCGCATTCAAACCAACGAGAATATATATCGTTTTTTACCTATTTTTTCGTAGCTCCGACGGTTCTAGGATACCGATATCAACATAGAAAGTACTTATATTATGTTGACATTGAGCGAAATAACAAATTGTGTAAATAAAGCACGTTTTAAATAGTTGTAATATTTATTCATTTATTCACACATTTAGGTTAGGGCACTGCGCAGTCACGTAATCGCGTCACGTCGAGAGTTCTGTTGTAGGATGTTTCATGGAAGTGCATCGAGCAGACATACCACATTTTATGTTGAGGGTTTATATTTCCAAACCAATGATTTCGATCCATTTCTTTCTTAAAATTTCATTTACAGGAAATCTGATGAAGAAAACACCGTGTAAACATTTTTTTTTTATAATAATATAAGTATCGACACTTTAACTCTACCATCACTATCCTTAATCGTATGTAAACAAATCAAAGTGAAACAAAGCAAATAATACCAGTGAGAACCTCAAAAAACTAACAAACGTCTTCGGAAATTATAAAAAGAATATGTTTAATACAATACAATAAACAAAATCGTAAAATATTGAACAATTTCAATGCATTTTTGTACTAACCTGTAAAGAGTCAATGTACAATGATTCTTGTTTTTTCTTGCACCAAATTGTTTAATGGAGCACGAAGGCATGATTTTCATGTCTAGGGCAAAGCCTTGGATACAATAAAAACCAATTTAAAGCCGTAATTGGCACGAAAACAAAAACAAAATTTCCAACAACAACCGCTTGACAGCAGATCTACCTCAGAACTTGGTGCATACAATGGCGTCGCCGGGCACGAATTGACAAGTGCATGACGTCACTCAAAAGTGTTGCCAATATTAGTCTTCACTAAACTATGTTTATCTCTCTTTTCACACCAAGGTAAACATAAGTTAAAAAGAGACAAAATGCTTTTTTGTATATATGTGTCGATCTTAAATATATTTGTATAATGAATTGTTCGTATAGTAGAATAGGGCATCTCCTTATATTTTCTTTACTCATTGATTGTATGCACCAAGTTCTGAGGTAGATCTGCTGTCAAGCGGTTGTTGTTGGAAATTTTGTTTTTGTTTTCTTGCCAATTACGGCTTTAAATTGGTTTTTATTGTATCCAAGGCTTTGCCCTAGACATGAAAATCATGCCTTCGTGCTCCATTAAACAATTTGGTGCAAGAAAAAACAAAAATCATTGTACATTGACTCTTTACAAGTTAGTACAAAAATGCATTGAAATTGTTCAATATTTTACGATTTTGTTTATTGTATTGTATTAAACATATTCTTTTTATAATTTTCGAAGACGTTTGTTAGTTTTTTGAGGTTCTCAATGGTATTATTTGCTTTGTTTCACTTTGATTTGTTTACATACGATTAAGGATAGTGATGGTAGAGTTAAAGTGTCGATACTTATATTATTATAAAAAAAAAATGTTAACATGGTGTTTTCTTCATCAGATTTCCTGTAAATGAAATTTTAAGAAAGAAATGGATCGAAATCATTGGGTTGGAAAATATAAACCCTCAACATAAAATGTGGTATGTCTGCTCGATGCACTTCCATGAAACATCCTACAACAGAACTCTCGACGTGACGCGATTACGTGACTGCGCAGTGCCCTAACCTGAATGTATGAATAAATGAATAAATATTACAACTATTTAAAACGTGTTTTATTTACACAATTTGTTATTTCGCTCAATGTCAACATAATATAAGTACTTTCTATGTTGATATCGGTATCCCAGAACCGTCGGAGCTACGAAAAAATAGGTAAACAACGATATACATTCTCGTTGGTTTGAATGCGGAGGTATTCTGTTCTTTCTTTAGTCTTGTTTCTGATATAACGGATAGGGCTGTTTTCATAGCCGATAACAAATGGTTTTAAAATAATAATTTGAGAAACCTCACCTGCGATCATCTATTCCCAGACTACAGAAAGACCAGGATTTTAGGGATTCCAAGAGGAATCCACGGCCTCATTTTGGGAGGAGGTGATGTACGCCTAAAAGGTGGGAAAAGGGAGAGGACTAGCACTCTCCTAACCCACAATGGATTCACCAAACGCTGTAGCACTCCTAATGGCCTACGGTTTCTTGGGTAGAAGCCCAAGAATCATTTAAGTAATATTTCGATCATATCATATCTAGCCGGGTGTCCCGTGATGGCCAGCTTTCATTTTTGGATTTTAGTCTTAGGTCCATCATTCAAAATTTAATCCATCCATTATAAATAATAAAAAACAATCGTAATTAACTATAATTATTTAATGTTATCGTTATTTTTGCAAGTTATTAAATGTTTCAGTTAAATATCGATATCGACATTTCGAGTCACTCTACATAGGTACAACCCTAAAGGCAGCCATTTTATGCGCCAACTTCTTGTGTAGGTAGGCACGATAATTTTGTAGGTATGCGTAGTCCATGTACTGTAGGTCGATGATTCAAACTGTTTTCAGAGAAAGTTCGAGATGTCAAGAGCGATTTGCGTTCCATTTACCCACTGTAACAATTGTTAAGATGTATAGCATTAAGAAATGAATTAAACAAGTAAAACAGCCAATGGTATGTTTAAAATTTCCTTTTTTGCCATAATTGCCATTTCAGTCAAAGCTTGTTTGACAAAATTCATTCTATTTATTTTAGAAGAAAAATAGAACCGAATATGTCGACCCCGCCTAGAGAAACTATTCAAAAACAGATACAACAAGACTGGGCAAACAGAGAATATATCGAAGTTATAACTGGGAGTATAAAGAAGATCACGGATTTCTTGAATTCATTTGGTATGTGTTGTGTACTTTGTGTAGATGCTTGCCTTGTGCAGTGGTCGCTGTCGTCCTTAGTGTCTGCAGCCTATTGGAAATGTCTTACAATTTCATCTTTAAATTTCCACACTAAAAATCAAAACAGTACATGTATCTTGTGATCTTAGGTTTGCCTGAGTAACTTTATCATAGCACTGTATAAAAAAATATAGATATATGCAGGCATAAAGTATCTGAAATATTTATGTAGCTGATAGCTCAGGTGTACCCTGCATACTTTGAATTTCTCAGGGAGTTCCATCTTAGAGTTATGGCTGTCCTATTTATGTCTTTTTCAGTACACTTTTTGCGTCACTTGTAAAACCCTAGTGAACTGATAACCCGTGTTTGTTTACAAATGAGTAAAACACAAGTAAACCTATCAGAGTAAATTTTTACCTTATTCTTTCTTTGGTCATTGAAGACATATTATTAGAATATTAATTTAGAGGGCCTGAATTTACTTCCCACAACTGGTCCCAGTTAAAGGCACATAGCAATCTCTTTTTTTACTTTTTATAACACATTAGCTGACCCACGCAACCTCATTTGCGTCTCCTATTACCCGCAATGTGATAATTTTCCCCCGTTTCTGAAACATTCTTAATTGGTGCTCCGCTCCTATTAGCCTAAGCGTGATGATACATAGCTTTCCTCGATAAATGGGCTATCTAACACTGAAAGAATTTTATGTATTTTTATAGATAAATAATACTATAATTTTATGTAAACAATACTTAATGTAAAAATTTTACCCCGCTTCAGACATGTCATGCCGATCTCGCCTTGCCACCCTGAATGAGAAACTGACATCATTGGAGAGGAAAATTGATTATTTGGAAGCTTGTGTAAGTATCAAATTTTTTAAGATCTTTTACAATTAACTACATAAACCTAGAACTCATTACCAGTCTTCAGAGTCCTTTATAGTCTAAGATCCGATTTTTTTTAATAACCAATGAGGGAAGTAGAAATATTATCCGGGTGCAATTTAACTAGGCAACCTATTTGCAATATGTCAATGTGAATTTTATCTGTCATTTATTTCTTATCACTAATAAATAACAGATAAGGGTATATATTTCTTATACCCCATCTTGCACTATTAAGTGAGGTGTGAAACAACATCTCACTGACCACTCTTGGATTCTACTCATGATTTCCAACTGGTAGAGTTACTTTTTTGCAAATTTATTAACTCGGAAAATTACATAGCCATATGTATGCAAAAAAGCTACAACAATGAACTCTCCCGTGGAAATGGGCTGGCTCGACAGGAGTGATACCACGGCCTCACAGAAAACCGGTGTGAAATAGTGCTAGTGCTGTGTTTCACCAAGTGAGTGAGGATACCGGAGGCCCATACCCCAATCCCCTACCCCTACCTCCCCCACAATCCCCAAAAGGCCGGCAGCGCACTTGTGACGCTTCTGGTGTTGCAGGTATCCATGGGTGGCGGTAATCGCTTACCATCAGGCGATACGTCTGCTCGTTTGCCCGCCTATTCCATAAAAAAAAAGCTTTTTTTTTCACCTCTTAATGGGTTGCAAATTTTGCAATTCTAACACATGTGATTTTACCAAAACTTAAATTGTTCATGCAATCCATGCAATGGAAGTTCTTGAAAGGAATGATTGGGTTTTCCCAGTTTTTGCAATATTTTTCTTTGATAGTCTGCTCTTATTGGTCGTAGTGTGATGATACAGAGCCTTCCTTGTTAAATGGGCTATGCAGACTAACAATTTTTTTTTCAATAGTACAGTAGTAGTTAGATTAATGCGTTCAATCAAACAAACAAGTTTAATAATATTAGTATTTAGATTAGATGAAAGCCACAGAATAGCAGAGTTATTTAATAGTCATTAGTCAATACTTTTAATTGCTTAATATTCAATATATCGTTTCTGTTCTATAGACTGCTAAAGTGGAAGGGAGGAAAGAAGTAAGAAATACCTTGTGATAAATGTTAGTTGTTTGCTAGTGTAGTGTTGTTTATTTTCTAACTTATGCACAAACTAACTTCTAAACTTTAATGTTGGTAGATGTGGAAAGTTGTACCTATATTTCATACTCTTATAGCTCCTCTTCAGGTTGGCCCAACACATTGGCCCACTATGATGAGCCAACTTGAAGAGGGCGTAGGTTGTCGTTAGTTGGTTGTTTGGCGCGTGCGACGGCTCAGGGTTGGCGTCGGTGTCGGTTTTTCGGCCGCACATCAAAGGATATTGGCCCAATGATGGCGGCACGCGTCTCCACGTGGCCCACCACTCAGTGTTCGCTGGAACTCCATAGATATATTGTCGCAGAGGCGATAGCTTCCACGTCATTCTTGACAAACGACCAAATTAACACTAAACGTCACCAACGTGTAGATGCTCGCAACCATCCCATTGGCCACTTGTTGGCCCAATGATGGACCAACGTGTAGAGGAGCTATTACAAATTAGGTCTGCTTTCATTAATGTACATAGCTATTTACTGACTAGACTATCATTTCTCTGTACTTGTGCGTATCGTCTCTCTTACTTAAGAATGAAAAAATAGATAATAAATATTTTATGAATTATAAATAGACACTATTTGGGTTTGTTGAAGATCGAATAGAATTTAAAACAAGGTGGGACAGACAGTAGCCGGAATGAGACACAGCTTGACCGTTTGAAATGTACTGCCGAAGATAGCCATGACATTTCCTTGTGCCATCTTAATAAATAATAATAAAAACTTTATTTGAAAACACAGCATACCAACTAAAATTAATTTATTCAATTACAGTACAAGAAAATAAGTAACAAGAATAAAACTTTTTTATTTTTTGAGCCTTATAAAACATTTGTTAATGTTCTCTGTTAACTACCTACTACATTCAGTCACGTCGCGTCGCCGTCCCACTCCGTCAACCGTCTAACACTGCCTTTAATGTCAGAAATAATAACAAAGTATAATATAATTTGTTTTATTTATTTTCAGGTAACCAAAGGCGAAACACTCACATAGTACACAGTGTAACAACTATAAGATTTATATTTTAAAAATATATTGAGATTATAATCTTATAAAATTAGAATGTAGTATACTAGCGACCCGGCCCGGAATCGCACGGAAGTATTTGAAATCCCTGAATTTCCTCTACTATAATATGGATCTATAACACATATAAACCTTCCTCTTGATTCATATACTATTAGGGTCTGTTCACACAGACCGGCTCGGAGAGCATCATATCGCATTTTTCGTTTCACACAGACCGGATCGTATACGCTTGGAGTTGGCCGAAGCGGAGCCGCCACATAGACCGGCTGGAAGAAATCTGCGCGAGTGCAAGCGAGAAAGAGCACGCAATCGGAGCCAGTCGGCTCCTCTTATTATTATTTTACACGAAGCGCGTTCAAGCATTTTTAATGACAAAAGAAGTGCACATGCAAAAATAAACCTTACTACAATTAATAAAAACTGTGTGTCTAATGTGTTAAAAAATGTGCTCTCCTCTCCGAGCCGGTCTTTGTGAACGGACCCTTACTGAAAACTGCATTAAAATCCGTTGAGAAGTTCAAAAAGATCTAAGCGAACAGACAGCGGAAGCGCCTTCATTATAAACTATGTAAAGAAGTAGGTGTATATATAAGTATATTAAAGTAAGTCGTAAAACCTTAAACTTCTTTAATTTACTGACTAGTACTTGTAAAGGTAAAAGACTAGCATAGACTTTATTTTTACGTGTGGCAACCCCGTGTTTGACTGTCACTCCACTGGACTGTACACAGACACAGACTAGCAGTTATTAACTCAACCTAAAAGTTAACTGAAAAGTAGAAAAGAAGAATTACTTTTATATTTGCTTCCAAATACCCTGAATAAGCTATATTTTGCCTTTTCTTAGTCAGAGACATGCTCATATCATTTTCATGTAGTTTAAGGATTATTGTAAAATGTAAAACATAGGCTTTCTTTTCAAGAAAAAATTAGGATAGGTATAAGTCCGTAATTTTTTTTCTATTTATTGAAGTTATAGAATGTTCACAAAGTTCTTTATTTGTAATATATGATTTAATGTAATTATGGTATATTACAATGTTAAAGAAATATTAGGCACAACCGCACAAGTATACTACTGCCAACATTCCTGAACTGATGGGATGTTTTACTTATTTTAAATATTTGACTGCTTTTAATAGTATCATAATTAAATGTATCTTTATGTACATCTCTAGTTTTATTTACATCAACGCCATCTGATGAATTTGTTACATTATAACTAATTAATTCTGCATCTCGTAAATGAAATTTGTCTATTTTCTATTGATAACATTATTTTATCTTAATGACTCTAACATATCAGTAGAAACAAAATTATGGTTTACTATTGAGGGCCTAGTGCGAGTTTATTTCACATCAACTTGATTATCCTGGTGACCGTGTTCGGTGATATGATTGGTCCGTATTGAAATCTTCACCAATCTAAACGTGAATGCGCTCGCTAGCGAAAGCAAGTTGATGTGAAAAAGAATAATAGTATATTAATTACCCTCTGTCTTAAATATAGTTACAATTAACAATCTTAATCTAGGTTTTACATCGCATTTCGAGTGTGTAAGTGTGTGAGACTGGGTGTTCTTTGTGTCCGTTTCATGTATGTTTGTAAAGTCCCCCGCGACACAGGATTTATTCCTAGTGCGGGAGTTGTCTTTTTTAAAAGAAGAAAAGAGAGACTGGTATCTATACTAGGTACCCACATAGACCTGTGTGACAAATTACCAGTCTCCCCTAACTTCAGATAATTTTGGTGCTTTTTGCAAGCAAGGAGATAAATGAACTGACACTAGGGCCTTGCGTATTGATGTCCCTAAGGCCGATGACAGCTCGTGAATGAGTTCGCATAATCTTACACTACATTTTTTCTATTAGGACTGCTATTCCTTGTCCCCCACCGCAACTTGAAGTTGCTATAGCTCGTTTTAAATTACGCCGTCTGGAAAATAAAACATCACAGTATTAATTTGTTGGTATGTATATTTATATTGGCAACACAGGAAACTTTATGGTTTGTGTGTTCTAAAGTCGATGACTATATGGCTGTATGTCGCATGTCGGTGTCTTACAAGAAAAATGTGTCTGAATTTGTAAAATGGGTTTTTGCTTAATTAAAGTGATAATAAGTTAATATCGCCACTTCAATTAATAATAATTTATCACAATTTATATGTAGTGGGACACATTTTAATTTCTTCCTGAAACCGTTGAAAGCGGCATAACTGCATAAGGTAGGTACTAGGATAAAGAAATTAGAATATGGGTATTGGTAGTATATTGCCCAGATAACTGATAACCAGCAAAACAAATATCAGTTTCATCATTATATGACTGCGAGCATATATTGATTTATCATCGCAAGTCATCTCCACAGAAAGTTGCAAGTTTAATTGGTAAACTTACCTGAGCTCGTGGACTAAGTGGACGGCCATCCTAGCGCCTGTGGCGGACACAGGATGGCCAAGAGCTAGAGCCCCTCCGCTGACGTTTACTTTGCCGAGGTCTACTTTCAAGAGTTTGGCGGTGATCAGCACTTGAGAGGCGAAGGTCTCGTTTATCTGAGGAATGGTTATATGATAATAATCATATTGTTATAAGTAACGATTCCAACCTCGTATAAATACCTCATTTGTTTAAATCTTAATAATTACTAGGCATACAATAAAATATATTATAAACTTATAATTCAATTGGTGATTTTATAAACAAGTAAATAGTTGATTCATATTAATATCTTGGCGCCTTCCGCTTGTCAGCTTCCGGCGCGACTTATATTTCATATCAAATCTTTAATATTACACAATCCTGTATTCATCATCATCAGCCTATCGCAGTCCACTGCTGGACATAGGCCTCTCCAATTGCACGCCACTTAGTTCGATCCTCGGCTTCTCGCATCCAGCTTCTGCCAGCCGTCCTGCGTAAATCATCACTCCACCTGGCCTGTGGACGTCCTACACTACGTTTGCCGAGACGAGGTCTCCACTCAAGAACTCGTTTACCCCAACGGTTATCGGTTCTACGGCAAATATGGCCAGCCCACTGCCACTTCAGCTTGCTAATCCTATGGGCTATGTCGATGACCCTGGTTCTTTGCCGGATCACCTCGTTTCTGATAGGATCCCTTAGAGAAATGCCGAGCATAGCCCTCTCCATAGCACGATGAGCGACTTTAAACTTGTGGACCAGCCGTACCGTAAGTGTCCACGTTTCGGCTCCGTATGTCATTACGGGTAGGACGCACTCATTGAAGACTTTCGTCTTCAGGCACTGTGGGATCGACGATGAAAAGACCCGACGAAGCTTCCCAAACGCTGCCCAACCCAGCTGGATTCTCCTGTTCACCTCGTTCTCAAAGTTGTTTTTACCTAACTGCAAAGTCTGCCCGAGGTACACATATTTCTGAACAACTTCGAGAACGGCGCCGTGTACCGCCGTGTACCGTGTACCACCGTGTACTGTCTGTTCTGGAGTCCCTGCAGCGTTGCCAAGTGGATTGGCGATACATCCAAGTGTTGAGATGTCTCTACGAAGCCGCCACTATGTCCGTCCAAGTACAGAATCAGCATACAAGACCCATACCATTGCATCGAGGAGTGAGACAAGGGGACGTCATATCCCCGAAATTGTTCACAAATGCAATGGAGGACTTCTGCAAGACGCTGCACTGGAAAGGACGCGGCATCAACATCAATGGCGAATACATCTCTCACTTGAGATTTGCAGACGACATCGTCATCATAGCAGAGACGCTGCAGGACCTACAACAGATGCTGAACGACCTGGCTGACTCTTCTGTACGCATCGGCCTACGGATGAACTTGGACAAGACCAAGGTCATGTTCAATGAACATGTACTACCGGAACCGATTGCGGTACACGGCGCCGTTCTCGAATTCTGTATTATCAAATAATAATTGTATGCTAATAATCATTAGAATATTTATGGTAAACAATATTTGATATTATCTACTAAATATGTGAATTTAGTATTGAATTGGGTCAAGCCTGTCAAATACTATAAAAATACCTTCGTTCGAGTAATTTCACGCATTCATATCCCGAACGTTCTACTTGGCGCTAATCCACCGTTACAATATCCATTATCATATCATGTACCTACATTTCTTTTCATTAAACTTACGATAGCGTCACACTACAGAGCGTGCCTAAGAAATTTGGTGTATTAGGGGGTAAAAAACTTTTTTATAGTTAATACATACTAGTTACTTATGCATTCGAATAAATTTAGACTGAAAGAGGATTTATTTAACGCCTGACGTAACAATCAAATGCTTACTCTCAAGGTGTTTGCCAAGAAAACAAAATTATATTTAAAGAGAAGAGTATAATAGATACCTCAAACAAGTCAATATCGTCGACTGTTAGTCTTTGCTCATTCAGCAGTTTTTGGACAGAAGGAACTACTGCTATGCCAGTTTCTCTAGGGTCTACTCCCACACATGTCCAGCCTGCAACCCTGGCGAGAGGCCGTAAGTTATGTGACGTCAATGATCCTTCGCTTGCTATCAGTAAGGCTGCTGCTCCATCAGCCGGGAGCTGAAAATACAAATAGGAATTGATGTCCTTCTCAAAAGTATAAACATTTGCTAGATAAAGAGAAATCCAGTGACAGAATAATCTTTTTAAGAATTCTAAAATGTTTACCATGAATTGGAATCTATTAATAGTTTTGTTTTTAAAAAGACAACTCCCGCACTAGGAATAAATCTTGTGTCGCGGGGGACTTTACAAACATACATTCAGCTGAGGATTGTAAAATAGCCAAGTAAATAGAAACAAAACACACACCCAAACACACGCACACACTCACACAACACACACAAACACTTTACATATAAACAACACACACAAAAATCTCTAAAATATTTACTGTTCCTTCCTAAAATTGTATATTGTTTTATAATAGCTTGCTACGATATATTAATGTAACATTATAACTTTATAAGCAACTTTAATCCTAAGGGGGGCCTGGTAATCTGTGTGACAGGGACACCTAGTACGGATACCAGTCTCCCACAAAGGAGTTAACAAACACATTATAATGTAACTATTAGTCTTAAGCAACCTTTGTGGAAGAGAAATGAACGCTTATTATTATTATTATACATGAAACGGACACAGAGAACATCCAGACTCAGAACAACAATTTGTGGATCACACAAAGTGTTGTCCTACATGGGATTTGAACCTACGACACTTGGCGAAGTAGGAAACGGCGTGGTGACCGTTAAACCACAAGGCCAAACGTGCAGTCAATAGTGCATGTACTCGAATCGATTATTAAGCATTAGATACATTACGATGTTCGTTGTTTCTTCAAGTTGGTTTTATTTATTAGATGCACTCTATGGTATGAATAAACTTTTGTATTAACTGTCATGGCTGATAATAAAGGGTAGGTAAAATAAACAGTGGGAACATTATCCGGTCTCGTAGGCCGTTACGACTCAAATTTTTAAACCGAGAGGAAGTCATTTTACATGTAAATAGTTAAGACCCATGACAAGTATCAAATACTTGAGTGGTAAGAACTAGACCCAATCCAAGATAGGTCATGACACCCATTCTTGAATGAAACGTGAAAAAGAGGGGATGTGACGCTGTACTTTACAATGAGCCATAGTCTGATTTAAGAGGTCCATACTTCAGCACCTCAATCCTGCGATACTATGACGTGCCGTTTCAAGTAAACTTACGCTAGAATTGCCTGAAGTTATTATATTGCCGTCATCTACCAGCGACGGCAGTTGATTTAAATCTTCTGTCGTTAACGATGGCTGCGGTAGCTGGTCTACGTCCACATCTATCTCTTTGTTCTTAAAAGTTACCGTCAAGCTTGTCAATTCCCGTTCAAAAACTTTTGATGCTTGAGCTGGAAAAATTAAAAGGGTGCGCTAAAAAAACGCCTATCTTGTTTAGATGTATCTTTTGATCATTACTTTACACAACTGCAAAAACAACTGCAACTTAACTTCAAGAAGGTAGTAGAGCCACACTGATTTCAACACGAACGAGCCGGCTCGACAGTACTACCCTCGCACAGAAAATCAACGTAAAATGACAGCGTTCGTGCTGTCGTGTTTCGTTGGTGAGTGCGAGACCGGAGGCCCAATTAGTCTAGTCAACAAGTTCCATACTTGTTGACTAGACTAAAAGATGCAGCAGCATCACTAGGCCGCCATAGTGTGGGTCGCCATACTGCATTGTCTGCATTCGCAATGAGTATGGTGACCACCACTCTTGGATTCTGCTTATGCTTTCAGGCAGAGTAGAGTCATTTTGGCGGGTCAAACATAAAAAAAAAGTCTTCAATAAAATAAAAGCGAAATTAATGTTGTCTGGGATTACTGAAAGTTACTTTGTAGTTGTGTGAAAATTAGTTTTTTTTTTTTATTAAAAAAGACAACTCCCGCATTAGGAATAAACATCCTGTGTAGCGGGGGACTTTACAGACATACATGAAACGGACACAACAACACCCAAACTCAGAACAATAATTTGTGGATCACACAAAGTGTTGTCCCGTGTAGGATTTGAACCCACAACACTTGGCGAATTGGCAAGCGGCGTGGCGACCGCCTAAACCACTAGGCCAACCGTGATACCTACACTAAACAGTTTTCATTTTCAAAGATTTTTCCATTCAGTATGATTTAGTAGGTACTCAAAATCATGACCTTCATTTACCTGCAGCCCATTTCAAATGACTTTTCAGTGCAAATTCATCAACTTCCTCTCTCGTCACTTTGTGTTTCTTCGCTAACTCCTCAGACATCTTCTGCATCGTTAAACCAGTATAGCTGTCAGGGAACAACTTCTTTATATGATCCTCAAAAAGATAATTTGTGCCTAAGGCTGTACCAAAACGGACGTTTCTTACGAGCATAGGTAGTGAAGACATCAGCTCTGTGCCGCCGGTTAGTGAGATTTTTGACATTCCTGTTAAAATATCCTGGAAATGTAGGTAACAACGTAAGGGGTACGATTTTCATAGCTGAAATTGTCACGATGCAAATCTATTTGTTTCGCTTTCTATCATTAACTGCTCAACTAATCAATATTAAAGTACCTAGGTACCTATGCATACCTACGCTTTTTCATAGGCAAAAAAAAACACAGGATTCATTTCTGAATCGTCCGAAACCCACAACCGTAGTTAGTCCCATAGAAAGTAGCCTAAGTAACTCCTTATATTATCAGCTACCAGTCAAAGTCCCATCAAAATCGGTCCACCCGTTCCAGAGATCAACCACTAAACCCATTGCGTAATGCTTGTATACTAAATTAAGTACCCTTATGCAGTTGTAAAGTTATATACCACAGCACTAGTAATGATGGCCTGTAGTCCAGTACCGCAAACCTTGTTGACGCCTAACGCAGGACTGCTCAAAGGTACTCCTGAATAAATACCGCAATATCTAGGTGTTTTACCACCATCGCATTGGCTTAGCTGAAACAGACATTATAGTTAATGTTCAATTTGTTTTTTGAAAATGTTAGAATTTAATTTATACTCTTGATTGTCGGCACTTGATGGAACTTGTTGCAATACATTCTACAATCAAACTCACTTGTACTTATTCCACTATTTTAATTTATCTTAAAGATAAATTAAAATTTAGGTGTAAAGATAAATTTAAATAGTGGAATAAGTACAAGTGAGTTTGATTCTAGAATGTATTTTTAGAATTTAAATTTATTAATTTAACTCACAAAATTGATATTCCCAACGATAGTGGTATCGATGTATGAAGAGTCAAGTTTGGCCGATTGTATTGCGTCCTTTGCTGCAGACGCAAATGCGTAAGATGCTGGCAACTCTCGAAGAGGGCCTCCATAGTTGCAAAATGGTGTTCGTTTTGCGCCAATTATAAAAATTGCTGAAAGGAAAACATTTAAATACTACTAAATACATTTGACTACAGCAGAAAATCTAGTGTCCACGGTTGTGTTGTGTCCACACGTGAAACGGACACAAAGAAAATACAGATTCAGAGCAATGATTGTCGATTTGTGAATCACCCAAAAGTGTTTTATCATGCGGGAATCGAACCCCAGACACATGTTTTAACCACTACGCCATCCGTGCATTCGATGCCACTTATGTTTTTATTTAAACTTATGCACAGATGTTGCAAGGGCGGACTTAATGCCGTAAGCATTTTCTGCCAGTCAACCTTAGGGCGATTCAGAGCTAAACATGGTAGATGCACAAAAATTTAAAATGATACTGTTGTCCTGTGTGAGTTTTCGATATATACGGGATAAATAGCGGAAGTGACTCTCCGTATTCATAATCCGTCGCCATTTGGTTTGCTGGTGTTGACACACTAATAACTTTGTTGTCTGGTTTTTAATTAAGATAGCTACTTTAACAAGGATCAGGGAGGTTGGAAAGTTTCATCCGTTTAGCACCAAAATATTATATCAGTTTCGGAAGTCCTTTTTACATTTATCATTAGTACAATTTTTTACTTATATTGTCCGTTTAGCAACCAACACCTTCTCGCAAAATGAGGTGCCAGAATTGCCAGAACACTAGGCGCTTTCGGTCCAGATAAAAGACAAACCATTTTCTCCAGTGATTTACTTGCAAAAGTACTTAGACTTTCATCTAACTACAGGTTGTATCTTCCATCATTATATGGATAATATTTTTAAAATAACGACAAACTTAAACAAATAACCTCAAATCTTTACGTGATTATAAGCATCTTGACAACAGATTACCATAATAATTATGAGGAATTTAATTATGATAACTTTATAGTAGGTATTCACAAATATAGATATGCAGGTACATACTGATAACCGGCAAAATAAACAATAACAAATAATTTTCCACAACTTTATCTACACAATGGTTAAATAATTCAAAGTTCAAGTTTTATATACCTAACTCTAATCCCCAATTGATTAACCCATATCATTATACCTAATACTACTAATTTATTACATAATGACCAAAAACTACCATCCTGAACTGAACTCCTTTCATAATTTAAAAACAAAATTAAACTAACCTTTGGTGGGTGACGCCATATTGGAACAGATAAAGTATAGACAGTATTGCGCGCGAAACGTGTTTAGTTTAAAACTTTAAATTATAAACTAAAGTAGCTACTTGTGTACTTATCAAAACGTATAAACCTATAGTGATAAAATTATTACGTTCATACTCATACTATACCTAAGTATCAAGATAGCGTGTGTTTACAAAATCTACCTGCATTTATACCTACAGTTTATTTTAATATCAAGGTCCTTGATATTAAAATAAACTGTAGGTGCATACCTATCATTTCATTTATCTTAGTTTAACTCCTTGATTCAAGGAGTTAAACTTAGATAAATCATATTCTGAACTGGATGCAAGTAGCCCAAAAGCGATAAGGGTGGCGTGCAATGGAAGAGACCTATTTCTAGCAGTGGACTGCAATAGGCTGATGCTGATGATGATAAATTTGTTTTAAAAAAATACCAACTTTAAAACGTGTTAATAGTACATTGTACCTATAATCTGCTTATAGGTAATTACTAATTAGATACAAATTAAGTAACATATAAATGAAGGTGGTAAGTTGAGCACGGTGCTAGAGTGGAGACTGCGATTAGCCAAACGCTCTGCGGCACGATGTCCCGACGATTTGAAAAGAGTGGCTAGCCGCGGATGGATGCGGTCTGCTCAAGACCAGGATAGTTGGCGCTCCCTGGAGGAAGCCTTCGTTTAGCAGTGGACGATAGTAGGTATGTAATAGGTATATGTTACGTAACAGCTTTAATTTCCGTATATTTGTTTAAAATATATAAATTATAACTGCAATGCAAACAAGCTTAGTTAATAGTTTGCACCTCGCGTCGAATACGTCACACTTACGCTTAGGTACGGTTTGCAAAAAAGGAATTCCCTATTAAATTCGACTTTAAAAAATTAAACGAATGTTTGTTACAAAATGTCGACTATTTTCTGTAATAATAACTTATGCGACAGGGCGATCACTGGAAGGTGAGCGGGGCGAGGAGTATATGTGTTCTGTGGGGGGGCGCCGCATTCCTGCGAAGTGCAAACTTAGCTCGGCTGCGTAGTAAATATGACATAACAAGTATATAAACGCAACAAATACCTACTCTTACCTACACACAAAATACTAGTATTAGTTATTTGTTTTTAACCGACTTCCAAAACGATCGAAGGAAACCCTCAAATTTGCGTGAGCGCCTGCAATGAAGTTACGAGCAATTGTCTGCATGCCTCCATATTCTGTAGACATCATTAAATTTTAAATGAAATGATGATGAGAGACTTGAGAAAGACTAAAAAGCGAAAAATTTAAAAAAAACTTCGTTTAAAAAAACCGACTTCAAAAACTAAAAAGTATAAAATAACTTATTTTGTATGTGCTACCTATTCATAGTTGTGAAGTCGGTGCCAAGCCAAAATGTCCTACCGCACTCGCCGTGCGTGACCTGGAGCGGGATAGCTGCTCTTCTCGTTGAACAAAACTGAAGCGTCGTAGGTAGGTAGGTAGCACATACAAATTAAGTTATTTTATACTTTTTAGTTTTTGAAGTCTTACAGTTTTTAAACGAAGTTTTTTAAATATATGTTAGTAATAGAGATCTCTATTTCTGTATTTGAGACTTACAAACCTTTATACGGTCGGATAATTCTGACTTGCTTGCTTTTTCTAAGCAGCGTAGCGGTTAAACACGGTAAAGTAAATAGACGGATAGACAAAGTTTCTTTCGTCAATGAGATGAGATCCGCTTCTAATATTAATAAATACCTATAGAACAAGAGGAATATCAATAAAAAATGAATTGTAACAAAATTATAAATAGTTTATTTTATATTATTTACAAAGTTATAACAAAGTAAATAGCCTCTCAATTTCAGTACGCACAGATATTTATTGTCCTAAGTATCCTGTACTGTCGTTTTGCTGATAATATTTATATTATACAGTCTCAAGAAGTAGTGCTATTCCCTGACCGCCGCCGATGCAAGCTGATCCGATACCCCGCTTGAGTCCTCGCCTCCTGTAAATTTTGCTTTCTGAAATGGGTACGTCTGACTGCGCAAACTCATTTAAAATCGTATGATATTGTACCTATATTACACCAAATCATTAAATTTCAGATCAACATACTTTAGGGGATATACGTTAGGGAAGACTTAGGAGACCCATGCTTCGGTACAAGCGGTGTGAAACCATGTCCCAAAAGAAACCCAGTGTTAATGACTGAAAGAGTGGCAACACATTTATATCAGTTATATCCCTCGTGCTGCTGTTCAAGAATAAAAAATTTAAGCTTATTCAGCATTACTAACTCTTTGACAATTGCTCACATTCATCATCATTATCATCAACATCATCTCAGATGAAAGTTTGCTGGATATAGACCTCCCTTAAGACTCTACAACAACCGATCCTGTGTTGCTCACAGACAACAGTGACCCGTGACCTTCATCAGGTCGTTGAACCACGATGCAGGAGTCCTACCCGCGCTCCGTCGTCCGGTACAGTAGCATACCACAGGATTGGTATCAGCATTCTATTGAGCACAGTTACTTCTTACTGCGATCGCCAAGCCCCATGCAAAGCATGCCAATTGTGGCAAATAATTTTGGTAACATTTAAAAATTATAATTCGCAGGTGTATTACCTCAATTCATGAGCTAAGTGAGCAGTGATCCTAGCCCCAGAAGCTCCGACAGGGTGTCCCATGGCAATTGCTCCACCGTTAACGTTCAGTTTGTTCTGGTCCAAACCTAGCTCTTTAACACACGCTAAAGTTTGAGCAGCAAATGCTTCATTGATCTGGAAAATACAGTTTACAGTTACTTTATAGAGTTGTCAGTTAATCTTTTTGAAAAAAAAAATATGAGGATTATGAGGTTGCCAGCAATATGTCCGTATATTACAAGAATTCATGAAGAGCGAAAACAATACTTGTGCAATTTCAATTTAGTCTTTACTACCTCAGATCAAATAAAAAAGGTAGATATCGCACGGCTTTTTTCTTGTTGTAGCAAAAAAGTAGCGTAGTTCCAAGTAAACTCACTAATTTGATCTGAGTTTACTACTTAATTTTATCTTCGCTAGATGGTTTTGAAATATATCCTACTAATATTATTTATTTATTTTTTCTTTCTAATAAGACACCTCCCGCACTAGGAATAAATCCTGTGTCGCGGGGGACTTTACAAACATACATGAAACGGACACAAAGAACACCCAGACTCAGAACAACAATTTGTGGATCACACAGTGTTGTCCTACGTGGGATTTGAACCCACGACACTTGGCGAAGTAGGAAACGGCGTGGTGACCGTTAAACCACTAGGCCAAACGTGCAGTCGATATCCTATTACAATTATAAACGCGAAAGTTTGTAAGTATGGATGGATGGGTGGATGTTTGTTACTCTTTCACGCAAAAAGTACTGAACGGATTTGGATAAAACTTTACAGTAATATAGCTTATATTATACATCAGAATAACATATAGGCTACTATTTGTCGCGATAATCGACATATACGCGGGCGGAGCCGCAGGCAACCACTAGTTTAATAATATACATACCTCAACTAGATCCACATCATCCAATTTGAAACCAGTAGCTGACAGTAGATTGTTTATAGCTGGCACGGGTCCGATACCCATGACGCTGGGGTCCACTCCTACGAACGACCAGCCAACCAGCCTAGCTAATGGTGTTAGACCATGCTGTTTTACAGCTTCCTCGCTAGCTACGACGAGAGCGCCAGCACCGTCGTTCACCCCCTTAAACATAAAATAAAACTGTTTGTACCTGTATTAACTTTTATTGGTTATGTTTGTTTGGTCATTATCTGAATGCCTGAATCTGGTTTCAAAAGTTAAGTAAAATCTAAACTGTTCTTAAATTTTGTTACCAAGTTCTTGATTCTTCAGAATATTGATTGCTGACTCTGGAGTAAACTGATTGATTACTTTCGCTAAGAAAATGGCCAGGTCATGTTGCCATGGCCGCTTCTAAAGTGGTAGAACCTACCGGACTCAAGAAAATTACTGAAATAGTTTAGTATAAATAGATTAGCTAGAGTTACTCACAGATGAGTTACCGGCAGTCACAACGCCTCCTTTCCTGAACAAAACGGGTAGTTTGCTAAGCATTTCCGTTGTCGTGTCAGGGCGAGGATGCTCGTCTACCTCCACGACTTTTTCTTGCTTTTTGACTTTTACTGTCACTGGGGACATTTCCGCTTTGAAGACACCAGCATCGTGCGCTGAAATGAAATTAATTCACTAAAGGTATCCAAGCTTGTTCCCAACAACATTTGATTCGAATTAGAGGTATGAGAATTACGTAGGTCTGTTGTCGTAGTCTGGTCTGGCTCGACTAGACTGATCCCGCGGCCGCACAGAAAATCGATTCAATGTTTAACAGACTTTAAAAAAAGGAGGAGGTTCTCAGTTCGACTGTTTTTTTTTGTTTGTTACCTCAGAACTTTCGACTGGGTGAACCAGTTTTCATCTTATTTTTTTTATTTGAAAGCTGATGCTGAGCTAGAGCCCATTTCAATTTAGTCCAGTTCTTGAAGTCGGTTTTTTTAAATTAAATTTTGTATTATTTTAGGTGCAATGCAATGTTACATTCATATTTCATGTATTAGTATTACCATAAATTCTACGAGAATTTATGCCCTTACCAGCTTTCCACCTCTGCTGTGACTGTAGAGAGAATTGATCGACCTCAGTCCTCGTCAGTCCATACTTTTCAGCCAAGTTCTCAGCTGTCTGTGGCATGGTGAAATTACAATATGTGTCTAGAGAACTCGCAGTCAATGAGTCCTCGAACGGAATCTTGACTCCCAAACCTACTCCAAAACGGACATTTCTGACCACAAATGGCATTGCTGACATGTTTTCAGTGCCACCAGCGAGAGAAACTTGGGCTGCTCCAGTTAGAATGTCCTGGAAGAAATTGGCATTTGGTAGGTAAGCTCGATCAACCACACGTCAGCAATTTAAGAATGTTGTCATTTATTACTCTTGTTCAAAAGTTTAACATTGTCTGAATTAAAGTCTAAAAGGTATTACCCTCTTTTACAATTACCATGGTACTAGTTTACCTGAGCACTATTGATAACAGCCTGAAATCCAGAACCACACAGTCTGCTCACTCCTAGGGCTGGTGTCTCTTGCGGTATTCCTGCTTTTAAGACAGCGTGACGCGGAGATAGTCCACCATCGGATGTGCCGCTAATCTGAAAGGAAATTTTACTTTTTAGACATGACTCATGATTTATTCGGACGATTAGTAATTACTAGCGATCGCCTGGTTGTCCTGTTTCAACAGCTGGATGACTTGTCTTATTTCATTGACTAGCATAGCTTGAATTTTCAGCCCCTAAAGTTTTCTGCACTTCTTCGACATAGTCTTTCTCTTTGAAATATGACATTAATTCGTGTGTTATATTTGTTTATAGGGATTCCATATAGATCTAGTTGGTATACAGTAATTTGCTTTCAAAAATATTGTTGTACATAAAAATGAACCTTCTTGTAACTTCTTGATTGAATCACTTAGCCTCTGGCTATATGCTTGATTGTCAACTGTGTAAAGTAAAAAAAACACTACATAATATATTTACTTCTTTTCTATACTTACATTATTAACTTGTCCAATATTAGCAGTATCAATGATAGAAGGTGCGATGTTGCCAGCCTTCAGGGCATCTTTAGCGGCAATGGCTAGCAGGTCAGACGGGTGTATGTCTTTTAACGCTCCACCCATCCTTCCGAAGGGTGTGCGCTTAGCAGCCACTATGAATATACCTGGGGAAAAGAAATAAAGTTTTTCTTTGATTTTTTCGTACTGGTCTCTTGACCAGTAGTTATCCGACTACTAATCGCTAAGCAATTCTTCCGTTGTTTCTTATTAAACTAGTAACTCCCACCTAACTCTGAGTGGCCATAGAAAGGCCACCACATTTGCCATTTTATAGTCACAAACTTTCGCGGACGTCAATAGTCATTTACTTTTAATAATAAATAATAGTCATTTAGACTGCACGGTTGGCCTAGTGGTTTAGGCGGTCGCCACGCCGCTTGCCAATTCGCCAA
Organism: Diaphora mendica; assembly: GCA_949125395.1. Taxonomy (NCBI): domain Eukaryota; kingdom Metazoa; phylum Arthropoda; class Insecta; order Lepidoptera; family Erebidae; genus Diaphora; species Diaphora mendica. Next base: position 22,908,455 of record OX421326.1, read on the forward strand.
GTGTTGTGGGTTCAAATCCTACACGGGACAACACTTTGTGTGATCCACAAATTGTTGTTCTGAGTTTGGGTGTTATTTTTGTCCGTTTCATGTATGTCTGTAAAGTCCCCCGCGACACAGGATGTTTATTCCTAATGCGGGAGTTGTCTTTTCTTAAAAAAAAAACTTTCTAGGTCTGGTCGGTTCCTTTATCACCTACACATTACAAATACCAGAAGTCGATGGTTGGAGTCCCCCAAGAAAGTAATGGATATAATTTAGCCGTAATATGTATTATGAAGTATATAACTATGCTTATTGGTGTCTGGTTACCACTATACAGACCTAGTCTAATTTGGTTTGCAAGCATTCTCAATAGTATGTGTGGAGGGACGGGTGTCATGTCCCTCCAATTTAACACAAAGGGAGGATCCTCCGACGAAGTCACCACAGTATGTATGTACTGTCTGCAAGTTTATGAGTGTGTCTGCAGACGAGAAGGTCTTGTTAAAGAAATATGCTAATCAGGTCTCCTCTGTCCAATGCAGTTAATGCAGAAATTATCTAAAACGTTCATACGCGAAAAACATTGAAAATGTTAGATATTATATTATAAACTAGCGACCCGCCCCGGCTTCGCACGGGTGGATTTCAGACGCCGACGACACGATTCGTGCATTTTAAATCTGTAATATCTTCGAATATATTCATTTAAATTAGATACTGTAAAGGGCCATTTTGATCTATATTAAATGCACAATGTATTTAATTTACTTAATTGTATAAGGATTCATTCTGTATTGCTTAAAATCGCTTTGTAAATAAGCCATTATTTCTCGTAAAAAGAAAGGAATAAAAAATGGTTGTTGTGGGTTATCCCTAAGAGATAGACATATACCGTCGCGGATTTTTTTGTAGATCTTTTAAGGTGTATAATACTGTAATACATTATTTTGATCTATCTCGTAGGGTGCAACCAGCGTTTGCAATGTAAGCGCAAAAAATGTGTTTATTTGCTACATCACATTAGAAACCTCGAAAATTAACAGCGTTTCCATACTATATTATGCATTTATTATACATAAAAACTTTCCTCTTGAATCACTCTACCTATTAAAGAAATCCGCATCAAAATCCGTTGCGTACTTTTAAAGATTTAACCCTCTATAACTCAATAACATGTTTTTTATTTTTTTAGTTGTTATTGGGTAATTAAACCAAAATAAAAATACACGTGTTTCATAGTTTTTATTTATTGTAATTATTTTCCGAAAAAAATTGAAAAATAGGGAGCGTTGCCTAGGGGCAACACTGAGTTGTAATCTTAAAAACTATACATATAAAAGGAAGTTATGAGAGATGGAAGTTCCTGAAGCAGTTCTTGGTTTTGGTATAGCATAGAGCAACCCCGCATTTTTCGCATGTATTGTGAGTAAATCCAGTACACTTTGGAAACTTGCACCTAATTTTTTTGTCAGACCATTGGGGCCAGTGCCCAATCTGGTCTTGCCGTACTGCCATAGGAGGTGCATGCTGTGCAGGTCCTTTATGTTTTTTGGCTTGTATCTCGTTTTCCAGCGAACGGCGACTAGACATACTAGGCTTTGTACCCAATTTACAAAGAGTAACTGCAACATCTAGACGAAAATCTGCTGATGATAAACGACACGAAAGGCCGTTGTCTTTACAGACTCTTTTATAAAGCAACCATGCGTTTGCCATTGTGAGATCCAAGTAATGATAAAATAGACGAATTTGCCATCGTTTGCTACGCAACTGTATCTTGTATATCGCCATGATGCTGTCAATGAGGTCAACACCACCCATGTGGCGATTGTACTCTCCTACAACGTTCGGACGTTTTATGCTCACGTACCTAGAGTTCTGTTTGTCCCATCTGCGAACATCAGTTTCAGGCTGTATTCCAGCAAAAGTAGAAACCAGAGTGACAATTTTGTTATCTTTCCATGCCACATTAGAAATGTCGGTGCCATTGACGTCAGCTACATATTCTTCTGAATGTCCTCTGGGTTTTTTCAATAGTATCTTTTCTGGTTGCAACTTACAGTCTGGGATTCTATTTCTTCTAATCGTACCAAGACTGTGAATGCCTTCTTTGGCCAAATATTCCAACAGACGAAGAGAGGTAAAGTAATTGTTAAAATACAATTGGTAATTTTGATGCCTTGGAATTAAACGCGCTAACCTCATGACGACGTTGGATGCTGCGCCCAAATCTGGCTCTTCTGGAAGAGTAATGTTTTCCTTACCAGTTTCAATTTCTGTTTTATAGGCATAACCAGAAACGCCACTCAACACATAAATTTTATAACCCCATTTATGTGGCTTTTGAGGGTTGTATCGCTTCAACACATTCCGTGCCTTAGTGGAACACATTTGCTCGTCAACACAGAGGTGTTCTTCCAAAGGAACCTTTTTGTAAGCTGCATTTAGAGATTCAACCACTGGTCTTATTTTGAAAATTCTATCATAACCAGGATCGTTCCTAGGTAGATTTTTACTATTGTCATTGAAGTGTAAAGTTTGGCGCACTTCCTCAAATTTATTCAATGGCATAGTATCCTGTATTATTGGGGTACCAAGTATTGGGTTCCAGTGGTTCGTAACTCTGGGTAATCGGATAAGAGACATTAGATAAACCACGCCCATAAATTGCCTGATATCCATTTCTGTCACACGAAAAGTGCTATTAGGATCATTCTGAACTTGGTAAAGATTGGTCTCTTCTGATATCATCTTGATAAGCTCTTGTGGAAAGAGGTAAAAGAAAAACTGGATAGGGGTTTCTAGTTCTAAAAGTTCAGTGCCTAAGTTCATGTTACCCTTGAATCTAAGCTGCTCAGAATTTACCTGTAGGCTCTTCTTCTTCCAGCGTAAATTCAATTTAGTAGGTTTCGTTGCAGTTTTATTTGATTGATTGCTTTGAGCTGATGAAGGAAGAGGACCGTGTGATGCAGTTTCAGCGCTTGGAGGTGATGGAACTGAGCTTTCGTGGTTACTTTCTAAGGTTTCTATTATAGAATCAACGTCGATATCTAAGGTGGAAGTATTGTCTTCAAAAGTTTCTAATTCGGGGGAAAAATCTGGGTCGGCGAGGCTGTCATCGTCGAAATCCAAACCGTCCTCACTGTCATCATCATCCTGCAGCATCGAGGTAATATCCTCTTCTAAAAGGACTCGATGAGGACGCTTACGAGCTGCCCTGAAACATGATATCGAGTGATCATGATATAATCTATACACACACAAAATAATACCCCTATCCGTCAATGTAGCTTACGGGCAACAAACACAAATTCAAAAAAAAGATCAATATAATGAAAATAAATGTTATTGATAACGTCAAATATTAAATATTCAAACACTTACCTGTTCATGTTATTGAAAATAAAGCCTTAAAACTCGAAATAACTATATTTAAATAATTTTCAATTCGGAGCACGCGCGCACTTGTTCAAACCACTAACGACTTTGTAAAAAAACTTCAATTGGTGACAAGTAACGCCATCTAGTGATTAGTTTTTAAACTTGTTCGTTACTTCTGTTTGGAGACTACAGTATACAGTGCGATGTATTGTCAGAAAACGAATTGTATGGATGTAGTGATAGATCGGACGGTATGTTGCTTACAGTCTACATCATGATATAGAGGGTTAAGCAAACAAAGGGATATAGGGACAGAGAAAGCGATTTTGTTTTATACTGTGTAGTGATAACTAGCTGACCCGTGCCCACTTTTCGTTGGGCGGTAGGTAAACATTTTTTCACCGACTTACTTTGCAAATTCAGCTACCACGAAAAAGTCTTTCCACTTTTCGGGTTATTATATAGCCTATGAAAATCGGTTCAGTAGATCCAGAGATTACCCCCTACAACGTCACAAACTCACATACTTTACCTCTTTATACAGAGTGGATATGACAATGCGACCTTAAATGAAAACGTGGGCTATTTAAATGCGTTGGTTTACTTCGGGATTGTTTAATTTATCCGAAAACGGATATAAAAAAAATCAAACAAACTAAATGTCTTAAAAATTGGAACCAATAAGGAAGAAGAAGAAGAACCAATAGGTGCCGCCATTTGTAATTTAGGGTCACTAACCTGCTGTCCCGACCGCCGGCGCGGCGGCGGCGATCGTAAAATAGTTACCTAAATCGAGTCGCGACGTAGGTTGATAAAGTAGATACCTACTTTATCAACGTAAGCTACATAGCACTAGTAATATTATGTATTGACGTTTTCTTTCTAATTACTCAGTCACCATGATAATAAAAAAACGAAAACCGCAAGTTTTCAAATTTGGTCATCTCGTGTCGAGGTTACAACTGGAAGAGTCTCTATTAGGAATAAAAGATTAATTATTCTCGTATCTCCTGGATAGTTTGTACAATAATCCAACTATTAGTAGGTAGGATAAACGAATATTCTTCGTAAATTAATTGTCTTGTCCCTAGTAAACTATTTAGGTACAAGTCGTATAAGTGTAACCGAGTCGAGGGAAACTCACACAAAATAACACATTTAACGCTACGTATTAATTAATAAACTTAAATAATGAGACATGTCACTGTAAAATCACTACAAAATAAATACATAGGCATACTATAACTAATAGGTACAATAACGTGACACAGGACACAGGGCTCCCGCAGTCCCGCGCCGATGGCGGCGGCTACTTCAACGGCCGCTTGCGACGCGGCGATGACCCGACACGGTAGGTGTAACATCGGTCATTAACCCAACAACATCGTGTAGTAAATTTCAAAAATGAAAAATAGTGTCCTATGGTTAAACTACTGAACCAATTTTAATGAAATTTTGTAGGTGGAATTGTATCATGTGTAGGTAGGTTTAGTTCAAATTACGCTTGTGTTGTCATATCCACCCTGTATAATAAGATAATATAAAGTGTGGATGAGAAACTAATTTGTCTTTAACATCGGTTTCGTGTCGGCTGTTGATAAAAAGTGTAGGTACCTATAAAATTGCCAAGGACTAATAACATCACGCTACGGCTAATAGGAGCTCAGCATGAGTAAATAATGTTGTAAAAGTGGGAAAAAATATTCATTTTGAGAAACCCAAAGTACCTACCTATTAGCTAGTGTACCTATAGCGCTGTAATAAATACCAATTACCAATTTTGGTTAGCTTCAACTACTATCATAAACGTAATATTAGGTAATTCATTAGGTAGTGGTAGTTACTATAGTGTTGAAATTTAAAAAAAAAGCGGCCAAGTGCGAGTCGGACTCGCCCATGAAGGGTTCCGGAGCAGCAAGTAACATAATATAAAAGTTCTTGTAAGTAGTTCGTTGTAACTTTGATCGATGTTTTAATAATAGTGTTTTTTTTTGCGGTTTACGATTTATGACGTATTAAAAAAAACTACTTACTAGATCTCGTTCAAACCAATTTTCGGTGGGAGTTTGCATGGTAATAATGTACACCATATTTTTTTTTAGTTTTATCATTCTCTTATTTTAGAAGTTACAGGGGGGGGGGGATACATTTATTCTCTTATTTTAGAAGTTACAGGGGGGGGGATACATTTTACCACTTTGGAAGTCTCTCGCGCAAACTCTTCAGTTTAGAAAAAAATTATATTAGAAACCTAAATATAATTTTCGAAGACCTATCCATAAATACCCCACACGTAGGGGTTTGATGAAAAAAAATTTTTTGAGTGTGGGGGAACAAGTGTGTCATGTCCGACCAACACAAAGGGAGGATCCTCCGACCAGGCGAGGTGATCATGCCTGGCGGGCCAACTCTACATCATACATTACGTATTAAATTTAAGTATCATTTGCATAGTTGCCACGAGAGCACGCAATGAACTGCGTTTCCTGCGGGAATATTTCAAAACATTTGGCACCAAAATATTTAATAAAAGTAATGTTTACAATTATTTGACATAGGGATGTAGACAAATTCAATCGATATCGTAACGTTAAACTTTTAGATATTGATTTTTACAGTGATTTTATGTTTAGTATCGTATCGTAGTACGATTTATATTGTACTATGGTTTTTAAAACAATATATTATATGATTTTGTTTATTCGCAAAATTTTTATATAAAGTTATTTTAGAGAAATATTTGAAAATAAATGTTTTAATAAAAAAAGTTTATAAATATTTCATATATCATAATTTTACAGCTACCAGACAAATAAAACAGATTTGATTAAAAAAAAGAATAGTATGTAAGTTCTTTTGACTAAATAATTAACGTGACATATTTTTAGTAATATAAGTTAGTTAGCCATTAATCCAACGGCTTCCGGTACGATGTGGACGCAAAGAACCGGTGGTTGTAGAGAACTTGCGAAAATGCGCAGTCGTTTTTTATTTATTTAAAGTTTCTGAAATATGTATGCCTAAACACACAAAAATACAATTCATTTTAGGTAAATAAGGGAGTTGCAATGGTTTGCAACAAAAAATTATAAAGTAGAATGAAAGGATATCAGAGTATCACTCAAATAAATAAATAATTTAAAAATTATTGTAACATAATTATTACAATCGATAAATGTCAAATTCACCACATCTCTAAGGTTTTCGAAGAAACTGTCCACGAACACAAATATGCAAGTGAAACCCTGCCTTAGTTGAAAGGTATAAGGTTGTATTTAGTAACATTGTAAATGGCTTTTTGAACTTATATACATTACATCCTTTGGACGAATCAGGAAAGACTTCGTTATGTGTGTATAATAATATTGATCGTTAATGTGTGCGTCTAGGCGACACAGTGTATCTTGCACTTTCGGCTCGAAAGTCTCGAAACCTCTTCTAGATCTACGATCGATGCTTCTAGTATATTCATTTGTTCTGTGGTTTCAACAGTATAGTTCTTATAGTTTCGGAAAAAGTGGCTGTGACATACGGACGGACAGACGTGACGAATCTATACGGGTTTTTTGCCTTTGGCACGGAACCCTAAAACATGCTTCATAAACAGATTTGATGTGATTAATCACACAGTATTAAAATGCAGTATATACAAAGGTATGTAAATTAACCGTTTCACCTTGCAACCGGACGTTGAACCTTGTATGAACGTGACCACTTCATAGTCTTCATATCTTCACAGATTGATCAAAAGGTTAGAATGGCGTGTTTTAACATTATTTTATAAAGAAGGAGTTTTATTATGTACCTACCTAATCTACACAGAAACACCTAATTTCGTTACTGAACAAGGATTTTCTATTTCTAAAAACAAATTTATAATAAGGTGTAGGTAAATTTATGTTTAAATAACACATGTGTGACAGCCATTGCTTCGCAACTTTTGTCATAAAGTTAAAATTATATTGTTACTGTTTCATTAAAACCTTATCGTTCAATTATTATTATTAATTAAGTTATTGTACCTTTATTTATAGCGACGGCCATTTTGTAAACTGTTACACACACTCACACGTCAACACACAAACAATTTCTGACTGTTATGAGAATTTCTTAGACTTATCGCGCGTCGTTCGCTGGGGTTTATATTTTTATGGAGACACTTTAGATTGTGCCAATAAGTAGTTGAAGTTTTTTTTTTTGTAAGTATTGGTGACTATTGTTCCTAGTTTATTACGAATAGGTAGTAACTATAAGTAGGTATCTAAAGGAACTTTACTACCTACCTAACCTAGGTACTTAATTATATGCCATAACCAAGTCAGAACATGAACTTTATTTTATGATATAACAACTTTTTTCACTCCATGACCGTCTGACCTTGGGAAAGAGCGAGTACCTATCTACTCATTTCCAGGATCATGTCAAGAGCAGATCTCCACAGCCAGCCAAAAACGTGTGGAAGCGCTAAAAACCTAAACGGAGAAAACATTCCTTGAAACCTCTTCTTCTTCCTAGCCTTTATTATTCCCAAGATTATTTGGGTTCGGCTACTAGTTCAACCGGTTTTACCTGAATATCAGTTTTTCCACGGAGCGACTGACATCGAACCTCCGTAACCCCGAGAGTGAACTTAATCCGAAGATTGAACTAGTTGTCAGTATACTCAATGACACAATATACTATATATTTCGTCAGTGGTATACTTTAGGACACGGACTTCCCAATAACGTATCGCCATAGATGGTCATGACAACTGGGACCGACGGCTTAACGTGCTCTTCGAGGCATGAGCTGGAAACACCGCTATTTTTCGTACTCCGGGCTGCTATTAAGAATTTCTTGTAAGAAAAATCCAACAGCAGTCCGACCTCGGAATCCAATCCGAGACCTCTTAATCTGCAGTCGCTTACGATAACCACTAGATCAACGAGGCAGTCCATCCTTGAAACCAACAAAGTATAAAAAAGTTATTTTATACGTTCTAGCTCCAAAATAAAAAAAAATGTAGAACTTATAATAGTCGCGACTGGCATTGATATGCTTGTCTCTCAAAGCCAGTCCTGCTCTTCCTTCTTCACTTTGCCCGATGTTCGTCATCCATATATAATAAGTAGGTACATAAATTGCATTCAGACACAGAAAAAATAATGGTGTCGGACAAATTAACACTACGGGCTAAGTCAGAGCGACTAATTAGGTACTGATCCAACACGCCAATCAAAAAAGAAAAGTAGTTAATACTTACACTTCACCACGTAATATAGGTAGGTACCTGCCGGTCACCTTGAACGTGCGTCAATCTTATCTTAACAATAGATATTTTGAACAAACATTAGATACGAATAAATCCCAGCCGCATCGATATTTCCACGATAAAAGGTAATTTTTAAGGACAACTTTTCAAGGATTGAGTAGAAAAGTTTTATTTGAAAAAATACTATCCGAGACCGTGTCAACTGTCATACTTACTACACTACTTAATTACACCCCTGCGTCTAGCCACCTACCGTGGGAGAGTCACGCTCCGGCATGCATGAGCCGGTTTGACCGGAGTGATACCACGGCCTCACAGAAAACCGGTGTGAAACAGCGCTTGCGCTGTGTTTCACCGAGTGAGTGAGGATACCGGTGGAGGATACTCCAATCCCTCCCTCAGAGGCCGGCAACGCACTTGTAACACCTCTGGTGTTGGTATCCATGGGCGGCGATAATCGCTTACCATCAGGCGATACGTCTGCTCGTTTGCCCCCAATTCCATAAAAAAAAATCAGTTTGGTATAGCAGGTCAAAACCTCCATGCTAAGCCGGAGATACCTATCTTCAAACCATATTCATTCATTGTGATTAAATTTCGTCTTAGTAAATACTAGCTGTTGCCCGCGGCTCCGCCCGCGTTTATGTCGGTTATCGCGGCAAACAGTAACCTATGTGTTAATCTGATGTATCTTCTATACTTATAAAATAACATGTCCTGACTGACTGACTGACTGATTCATCATCGCCGAGCGGAAACTATTAAACTTGGGAATACAAAATTTGGTGAGTATGATCCTTTCATTAAGTAGATACCCATTAAGGAAGGAATTTTGGAATTTCTACCCCCAAGGGGGTGAAATAGGGGTTGAAAGTTTGTATGGAAGTCCGTCATTTTTTAAGTTAGAAACATGAAACTTTATTTTTGGGCTACTGATTAAAAATTAGTAAACACGTATTTAAGCGTTTCTGATAGATAGAGCGGATATTCTACTCCTTAAGGGTGAAATAGGGGTTGACGTTTTGTATGTAGGTTAGTCTGGAAGTCCGTCATTTTTGAAGTTAAAAACATGAAAGTTTATTTTAGGGCTATTTAAGAAATATGAAACCTTATTTTTGGATTACTTATAAAAATTTGTAGATATGTATTTCAACGTTTCCCTAATATTCTACCCTTAAGGGGGTGAAATAGGGGTTAAACTTTGTTTGGAACTTCGTCATTTCTAAATTAGAAACATGAAACTTTTCTTTTGGTTTGGGCTACTGATTAAAAATTAACAGATACGTATTTAGGCCTTTCTCGGTATTCTACGCTGAAGGGATGAAATAGGCGTTGACATTTCGTAAGCGGGTTAGTCTAGAAGTCCGTCAGTTTTGAAGTTAGAAACATGAAAATTTATTTTAGGGCTATTGATAAAAAAATAGGAGATACGTATTTAAGCGTTTCCCAATATTCTACCCGTAAGAGGGTAAAATAGGGGTTGAAAGTTTGTATGGAAGTCCGTCTTTTTTAAGTTAGAAACATGAAAAATTATCTTTGGGCTAATAGTTAAAAACGCGTAGATACTAAGTGTCTCTGGATATTATATCTACCTCTTTTTTTGTGCGGAAATTCCCTCGGATATCACCAACTGGTGGTTATGTCGGACTCGAACCGACTAAAAACCGCACACCGTCTCGGGTTCTAGAAACCAGGGAACCAGAGCGCCCTCAAAAGGAAATCCCATAAATGATATTTCTACCCCTAAGGGGTGAATTAGGTGTTGAAATGTCGTAAGTAGATTAGTTTGGAAGTCAGTCATTTTTAATTTAGTAGCCTGAAACTTTGTCCTTAGGCTTTTAAGTACAAATAAATTAATATCTATATCACCATTTATGGGAATTCTATTTCTAAAGGGGTAAAAATAAGGGTCGAACGTTAGTATGAAATCCTTTTTAATGGGCTATTGATTAAAAATAAATAAATAGGTACGTTTAAAAACATGAATAAATTATTCATACATACTTACACAGTTTTAATTAAATATATTGTAAATAATCAACTTCCACGCGAGCAAAGCTGCGGGCAACAGCTAGTAAGCTGTATTACTGTAAAGTTTCATCCAATTCCGTCCAGTGCTTTTTGCGTGATGAAGTAACAAACATACACCCTCACAAACATTCGCTTTTATAAATTTGTGTGATGTGATAAAATCGAATACGAAAAACAATGTTAAATTTATCACTACAGTTAAATGAAAAATTAGACATAACGAATGAAGCTTATTTTCAAAGCGTAAATAAAACTAAATTAATTAAGTCTCACAACTAATTCAACGAAAAAAATGGAAGGTATCTACAACTTACTAAAAGAAATTAAAACACCAACAAATAAGGCTAAGTAATTAAATATTTGCAACGAAAAACATCAGCTTACCTATGCCTATACCAATAACCTGACAAAATCCTATAAAAAAGTAAATTATAGGTACCTAGGTACCTATGCTATAACCTTACAAAATTCTAAAAGATACCGAGAAAACCAATTAGTATCTACAAAAGACTATTTGCTAATTATTTAGGTACAACAAAAATCGCCTGCTTATACTTGCTATAACCTGACAAAATCCTAAAAAAAAACTTCGTTTAAAAAAACTTACTTCAAAAACTAAAAAGTATCAGTTAACTTAATTTGCATGTGCTACCTAGGTTTGAAGTCAGTGCCAAGCCAAATGTAATAGTAGGTATCACACTCGCTACATTTCGAGACGAACGTCAACGACGTCACCGACGCTTCAGTTGTTTTGTTCTACGCGAAGAGCAGCTATCCCGCTCAAGGTCACGCGCGGCGAGTGCGGTACCTACTATTACATTTTGGCTTGGCACCGACTTCAAACCTATGAATAGGTAGCACATACAAATTAAGTTATTTGATACTTTTTAGTTTTTTCGGTTCGGTTTTTTTAAACGAAGTTTTTTTTATTTTTCACTTTTTAGTCTTTCTCAAGTCTCTCGTCATCATTTCACCTAAATAACTTGAAATAATACGACTAAAGGTAACATACATGCTGTATAAAATCGAAAGGACTTCAGGTATTTTTTTGTAATAAAATCTCAAATGGACTATCTTCTATAGGTTACTATAATTCAAGTGATTTGAGGTAAACTGACTATCTGAGGTTAACTCTGATATCGTTAAGACCCGTTTTATATATTATGAAATTAAATGATGTCTACAGAATATGAAGGCATGCAGACAATTGCTTTAACTTAATTGCAGGCGCTTACATAAATTTGAGGGTTTCCTTCGATTTCCTTAGGATCCCATCATCAGATCCTGATATGGTGGCCATGGGACCACATGGGGAGCATTTCCAAAATCGGTTCACAAATTGACGGAATAATCCGTGTACATACATAAAAAAAAATATACCGATGAAATTGAGAACCTCATCCTTTTGGCAGTCGGTTAAAAAAATATACCGATGAAATTGAGAACCTCCTCCTTTTGGAAGTCGGTTAAAAATACAGAAGAAATATTATAATACCAAGTAATATTTATAGTAGGTAGAACAAAAATCAAGTAAATAGTTCCAAAAATAACTTTTTATCCGAATTTACATTCAAGAACTACTACTGAGTTTTTAAGTCGATTTGGGTGCGTGTGTCGCGTAGGGAGCCAACCGACCGCGCGGGTACTGCTTTTTAAACAATTTGGACGTGTTATCATAATTATAAATGACCATTTAACGTTTATGGCATTCTAGTTTTTGGTTCAGTATCAATAAGAGCATCCTCCCAAAAAATCTAAATTTCTTTAATGTACAGAATTGATCTTAAACACTTTTCTTATGCGTTTAAAAGTAATCATATTATGTACCTATTGTAAAGTTAGTTACTTGTTTCCAAAAGATGTCGCTGTTTTGAGCACAGAAACAATTTTCAAGAAAATGTAATTGCTTCAGTATCGATTAGAGAGCCCTCCCAAAAAATCATTTTTTTTTTTTTTTTTATGGAATAGACCGGCAAACGAGCAGACGTATCGCCTGATGGTAAGCGATTACCGCCGCCCATGGACACCCGCAACACCAGAGGCGTCACAAGTGCGTTACCGGCCTTTGGGGGATGGGGGGGGAGAGATAGGGGGAGGGGTTGGGGTATGGGCCTCCGGTATCCTCACTCACTCGGTGAAACACAGCGCAAGCACTATTTCACACCGGTTTTCTGTGAGGCCGTGGTATCACTCCGGTCGAGCCGGCCCATTCATGCCAAAGCGTGGCTCTCCCACGGTCAAAGTAATTAATTAGTTAATCCTTAATTAGTTAATGTACAGAACTGAACTGTTACATTTTTATTATACGTTAAAAAGAGTAATCATATTACGTACCTATTGTAAAGTTAGTTACTTGATTCCAAAAGATGTCGCTGTTTTAAGCAAAGAAATTTTTCAAGAAAATTTTAAACAACCCTTTCTATGGAAAGAGAGAACATAAAACAAATACCTACCTATCAAATACTAACTATATACCACATTAATCACAATGCTTGTGCATAAAACGTTCCCACGATTATTTTGAATATTTAAGTCATGCGGGCACAACCAAACACACAGATTCGACGTCTACAGAGAGATATAGATATTCTTTTTCCTATGGATAGAGAGGTTGCGATAAATCAAATACTTAATGCTACACCGAATTATACGTAATACGTTCTACGATTATTCCACGATATATTAATGAAAGTGTTATTAATTACGCATGGCTGGCAATAGATGTCACTACATGTTGTTTTGCGTAATGATAAATTCTTTATAAATTTTTTTTCCAATAGATAGAGAGATTGTGATAAATTAAATACTTTATGCTACACTCTTCAGAGTATCTCCTTTCTAACAAAAATAGAATTATTGCAATCGGACTACTCGTTAATGAATTACAATTAATTACACATTTTGACATTCCCCTCCCAAGGAAACCGTCCGGAATTTCGGAATAAAAAGTATCCTATGTCCTACCTCGGAGTATGAACTCAAATCATGCCAAGTTTCATTTGAATCCATTCAGTAGTTTCGGCGTGATGCGCGGCCAAGATACAGACAGACAGACAGACAGACAGACAAAAATGAAAAAAAAAATAGTTTTCGTTTCAGTATCGATAACAGAGTGCCCTCCAAAAAAATTTTCAAAATATCTTGTATGTACAGGAACTTTTTTCCTCGCACATTGCAACTTATTATAAAATTATTACCTACTTATTACAACTATCTATATACTGATAATAAAAATGTAACAGGTCCAATTCTGTACATTAAAGATATTTTGAATTTTTTTTTGGAGGGCTCTCTAGAATCGATACTGAAGCCAAAACTGTAATTAGTTTCATTTTTGTCTGTCTGTCTGTCCGTCTGTCTGTCTGTATCTAGGCCGCGCATCACGCCAAAACTATTGAACGGATTCAAATGAAACTTGGCATGATTTGAGTTCATACAACGAGGTATGACATAGGATACTTTTTATCCCGAAATTCGGCACGGTTTCCTGGAGAGAGGGGATGAAAGTCAAAATATGTACTTAGTTGTAATTCAATAACACATGTCCTATTTCATTCATTATTTTTTTGCTTGAAAGAAAAATAAAAAGATAACAGAAAAAGTACTCAATGTACAGAATTTGACCTGTTACATTTTTATTATAAGTATAGATAAGTATAGATAATGAGGTAAATTACACTATGTACTCTGTGTAGTTACTGCCTTTATACTCATAGCAATAACTATATTATGTACCTATAGTTATCTATCGTGTTCTTATCTGATAAAATATTTTTATTAAATAACGTGTTAGGAAACCTGATCCATGTCATAAAATTTCGTAATAATAAAAATATTAGGATCATACTTGATAGATAGATTAATCATGTGAAACAGAGATAAAATTAACCCCCCCGTTAAAACATAGAAAGTGTTGGAGACTGGAGTAAGAAGACAGTACGACAAACTCCCGTCATTCAACTTGAGCTCTGACTATACCTCCAGTAGGTATAAAAAAAAAATTAGCAAAATTCACTCTTATGTCTACCGTGGGAGAGCCACGCTTCGACATGAATGGGCCGACTTGACCGGAGTGATACCACGGCCTCACAGAAAACTCCTACCTGAATTTGTCTGCGAAGGTGCTTGTATATATATCTGGACTAGGTGCCAAAATGCAACCTCGTCTGCATCTTTTATTGCCCATAGCATGATGTTATAACAGCGTGAACAATTTTTTAACATAAAAAAGGTTATGGTAAGCCAACCTTAAAAGATAGACATGCTGCTGCGGATTTTTCTTTAGAACCATTAAAGGAGAATAATTCTGCTATACATTGTTTTTATAAAACTTTGACCGTTTATGGTCCGTATCTTCAAACCATATTCATTCATTGTGATTAAATTTCGTCTTTGTAAATACTAGCTGTTGCCCGCGGCTCCGCCCGCGTGTATGTCGGTTATCGCGGCAAACAGTAACCTATGTGTTAATCTGATGTATCTTCTATACTTATAAAATAACATGTCCTGACTGACTGATTCATCATCGCCGAGCGGAAACTATTAAACTTGGGAATACAAAATTTGGTGAGTATGATCGTTTCATTAAGTAGATACCCATTAAGGAAGGAATTTTGGAATTTCTACCCCCAAGGGGGTGAAATTGGGGTTGAAAGTTTGTATGGAAGTTCGTCATTTTTTAAGTTAGAAACATGAAACTTTATTTTTGGGCTACTGATTAAAAATGAGTAAACACGTATTTAAGCGTTTCTGATAGATAGAGCGGATATTCTACTCCTTAAGGGTGAAATAGGGGTTGACGTTTTGTATGTAGGTTAGTCTGGAAGTCCGTCATTTTTGAAGTTAAAAACATGAAAGTTTATTTTAGGGCTATTTAAGAAATAAGAAACCTTATTTTTGGATTACTTATAAAAATTTGTAGATATGTATTTCAACGTTTCCCTAATATTCTACCCTAAGGGGGTGAAATAGGGGTTAAACTTTGTTTGGAACTTCGTCATTTCTAAATTAGAAACATGAAACTTTTCTTTTGGTTTGGGCTACTGATTAAAAATTAACAGATACGTATTTAGGCCTTTCTCGATATTCTACGCTGAAGGGATGAAATAGGCGTTGACATTTCGTAAGCGGGTTAGTCTAGAAGTCCGTCAGTTTTGAAGTTAGAAACATGAAAATTTATTTTAGGGCTATTGATAAAAAAATAGGAGATACGTATTTAAGCGTTTCCCAATATTCTACCCGTAAGAGGGTAAAATAGGGGTTGAAAGTTTGTATGGAAGTCCGTCTTTTTTATGTTAGAAACATGAAAAATTATCTTTGGGCTAATAGTTAAAAACGCGTAGATACTAAGTGTATCTGGATATTATATCTACCTCTTTTTTTGTGCGGAAATTCCCTCGGATATCACCAACTGGTGGTTATGTCGGACTCGAACCGACTAAAAACCGCACACCGTCTCGGGTTCTAGAAACCAGGGAACCAGAGCGCCCTCAAAAGGAAATCCCATAAATGATATTTCTACCCCTAAGGGGTGAATTAGGTGTTGAAATGTCGTAAGTAGATTAGTTTGGAAGTCAGTCATTTTTAATTTAGTAGCCTGAAACTTTATCCTTAGGCTTTTAAGTACAAATAAATTAATATCTATATCACCATTTATGGGAATTCTATTTCTAAAGGGGCAAAAATAAGGGTCGAACGTTAGTATGAAATCCTTTTTAATGGGCTATTGATTAAAAATAAATAAATAGGTACGTTTAAAAACATGAATAAATTATTCATACATACTTACACAGTTTTAATTAAATATATTGTAAATAATCAACTTCCACGCGAGCAAAGCTGCGGGCAACAGCTAGTAAGCTGTATTACTGTAAAGTTTCATCCAATTCCGTCCAGTGCTTTTTGCGTGATGAAGTAACAAACATACACCCTCACAAACATTCGCTTTTATAAATTTGTGTGATGTGATAAAATCGAATACGAAAAACAATGTTAAATTTATCACTACAGTTAAATGAAAAATTAGACATAACGAATGAAGCTTATTTTCAAAGCGTAAATAAAACTAAATTAATTAAGTATCTACAACTAATTCAACGAAAAAAATGGAAGGTATCTACAACTTACTAAAAGAAATTAAAACACCAACAAATAAGGCTAAGTAATTAAATATTTGCAACGAAAAACATCTGCTTACCTATGCCTATACCAATAACCTAACAAAATCCTATAAAAAAGTAAATTATAGGTACCTAGGTACCTATGCTATAATCTTACAAAATTCTAAAAGATACCGAGAAAACCAATTAGTATCTACAAAAGACTATTTGCTAATTATTTAGGTACAACAAAAATCGCCTGCTTATACTTGCTATAACCTGACAAAATCCTAAAAAAAAACTTCTGCGGGCACAACCAAACACACAGATTCGACGTCTACAGAGAGATATAGATATTCTTTTTCCTATGGATAGAGAGGTTGCGATAAATCAAATACTTAATGCTACACCGAATTATACGTAATACGTTCTACGATTATTCCACGATATATTAATGAAAGTGTTATTAATTACGCATGGCTGGCAATAGATGTCACTACATGTTGTTTTGCGTAATGATAAATTCTTTATAATTTTTTTTTCCAATAGATAGAGAGATTGTGATAAATTAAATACTTTATGCTACACTCTTCAGAGTATCTCCTTTCTAACAAAAAAAGAATTATTGCAATCGGACTACTCGTTAATGAATTACAATTAATTACACATTTTGACTTTCATCTCCCCTCCCAAGGAAACCGTCCGGAATTTCGGAATAAAAAGTATCCTATGTCCTACCTCGGAGTATGAACTCAAATCATGCCAAGTTTCATTTGAATCCATTCAGTAGTTTCGGCGTGATGCGCGGCCAAGATACAGACAGACAGACAGACAGACAGACAAAAATGAAAAAAAAAATAGTTTTCGTTTCAGTATCGATAACAGAGTGCCCTCCAAAAAAATTTTCAAAATATCTTCAATGTACAGAATTTGACCTGTTACATTTTTATTATAAGTATAGATAAGTATAGATAATGAGGTAAATTACACTATGTACTCTGTGTAGTTACTGCCTTTATACTCATAGCAATAACTATATTATGTACCTATAGTTATCTATCGTGTTCTTATCTGATAAAATATTTTTATTAAATAACGTGTTAGGAAACCTGATCCATGTCATAAAATTTCGTAATAATAAAAATATTAGGATCATACTTGATAGACAGATTAATCATGTGGAACAGAGATAAAATTAACCCCCCCGTTAAAACATAGAAAGTGTTGGAGACTGGAGTAAGAAGACAGTACGACAAACTCCCGTCGTTCAACTTGAGCTCTGACTATACCTCCAGTAGGTATAAAAAAAAATTAGCAAAATTCACTCTTATGTCTACCGTGGGAGAGCCACGCTTCGACATGAATGGTACGACTTGACCGGAGTGATACCACGGCCTCACAGAAAACTCCTACCTGAATTTGTCTGCGAAGGTGCTTGTATATATCTGGACTAGGTGCCAAAATGCAACCTCGTCTGCATCTTTTATTGCCCATAGCATGATGTTATAACAGCGTGAACAATTTTTTAACATAAAAAAGGTTATTGTAAGCCAACCTTAAAAGATAGACATGCTGCTGCGGATTTTTCTTTAGAACCTTTAAAGGAGAATAATTCTGCTATACATTGTTTTTATAAAACTTTGACCGTTTATGGTCCGTACTCACAGTCGGTATTACTCGATAGTTTTACTCCAAAACGAGTAAAAATTTACGTGTGGACCGCAAAACTCACAACTCGAAGGCTCGCATCAAGCCGGCTTGATTGAATTAAATGAAATGAAATATATTTGCAAGAATGTAGTACAAAAACAGGTCACAATAATTCTATATAGCTCGAGTACATTTTACCATAACAATGGTGTGCAACTAGCAATGTCTTACAGTACATTAATGGCATGCAATACACTAAATGTCAGTGTCAATTTTCATTGATTTCAATAATTTTATTATGATTTTATGAAAAAAAAAATTCAACAAATCAATTACCGAATGCCGAAACAATAATATGGTTTATTAAATGTCACAATAGATAAAATATGTCAATTTAGTCAATGTCAAGATAATTTAGAGATGTCAATTTAATATAAAAAAGGTTAATTAAAATAAAATTCTATAAAAATCACGTCACTATGTTTTCATTCCTTATTTGTTATGTAATCATTTAAATTGTAAAATCATTTTTTAATAAAAGTAATTTCCTTCGCACCTACTCGAAGCGAGCCGTCGAGCTTGATTTAGGGTCCGTTCACACAGACCGGCTCGGAGAGCATCGGCTCGCATTTTTCTTTTCACACATAAAGATCGTATACGCTTGGAATTGGCCGGAGCGGAGCCGCCAACTATTTCACATGGACCCTTAAGTGTGTGTACATGACCGCGAATGGTGCGAGTCGAGCGTCAGTCTGCTGATGTTGATCGTCGTTAAAACACGTATTTAATTAAGAAATGTATTTCGGAGTTTATTCCAAAGGTGAAATAATTGTTAATTACCTAATAACTGTTATAATCTTCGGAACATAGCTCTTTAATCAAGTTCACGTGGCTGTAATCAGAGCGGCGATCTAACCAATATCTAAACTATGTACCTCCTTTTACGTTTCTTCTTTTCATTTTCTTTTATAATTAAGTATTGCGAGCAAGGGTGGATCCAGGGAGGGGGGGGGGGTCATGGGGGTCATGACCCCCCCCTGGGCTGAGTCCGTGACCTAGGTGAACCGCTAATTTAAATTGTTAAACAATGTTCTTTATATTTTTTTTGGCAAGTTTTAGATTTTAGATTTGTATCGTACACTATATACAATTTAAGCGAGTCTAAGAGCTTCAATGGTTGAAGAGGGAGTATCTTCAAACAAGGATATAGGATCAACGGCAGTTATTTAGCGGTGCACATGCGAATTAGTCTTTAAATTGTACTAAAGAAGGTCTACCCCAATCTGAGACCTTTTCCAAAGAGGTCTCAATTTCAGACACAAGTTTGTTTCGACTCGCAATGTTATGCAAATATTAGTGCGGCTGGTATAGAGAGCATCGCTCTTGCTGTCATCCGCATAACAATGGATGCCGCAACATGTCATTGATATGGAGGGGGAACAAAGTAGGCGATAGCACACAGCCTTGGGGGGCACCAGTATTTACAGATATGAAGTCAGAGCACTCACAGTCGACTATGGCCTTTATGCTTCTATCTGCTAAAAAGCTAGTGCCCCGTTCACATTATTTCACGGGAAGCCCATAGGAAGGGAGCTTCGAAAGAAGCGCTTTGTGCCAGACCCGGTCGAAGGCTTTCGCAATGTCCACTGAGACAACGCCAGAAGATTAGGAGAGCCGAAAAAGACGCCAACTCTGGAGCGCACATCTTCAACACAACAACTTATGTATATCTAGGAATAAGTGCTAAACGCACTGAGCGTTGGTAGAACTGGATATCCATCATACAGCTCTCGCACCGCGGTACGATAGGTGGCTCCTATTCCCCGTCATCCAAGGTCGACTTAGAAGCAAAGAGTTTGGCCAGAAGATCGGCTTTCTCCTCTGCCATAGGCCACCGAATTCTTTCTCATGTGTAGAGGTGGTAAGGATGGCTTACAGAATTTCCCTTCGATAGCCTTGGCAAGAGACCAGAACATCCGAGTTCCCAAAGGAAGACGCTCAAGCCTCTCGCCAATCCTAGCAATGTGCTCGGACTTCGCCTTTGTAATGTCTCTATTGAAGAACCTGAAGGCAAAGTTATACTCCTTTTTCAACGCGCTGATATTTTCATCCCGTACCGTTCGTACGAGTTTCGCAGGAAGCTTACCTGGCTGGCTTGGTAAGCTTCCTGCGAAAAGCCTTTTTGAAAGATGGACCAAACCAGGACCGACATTTGCCACCAATGGGGACCACAGAGGATGGAATGAAAAGCTCCATACCTTGCACCACTACATCAGCAACAGAATCAGCAGCAGTGTTGCGATCATCCGGCGCGAAGCATACCTACCTGACTCCAAACTGTTGTACAACAAACAAAACTGTTGTAGAACACAATCTGCTGACTTGTAGTGCCACACACAGCGGCTGCGTGCAACTCAAGATCGGGACGAGTATTTGAGATACACTGTACTCCGGACAAGCCAATGGTCTGAGGATTTAAGTAGAGCGTCTACGATACGTGGTAATCGTCCGGATGAGAAGTCAGCAGAAGGTAAAACAATGAAGAATTCCGTCCGACATCTGGGACTCGCGTGGGCGTGGTAACCAGTTCTGTCAGGCCATGTACCAGGGCGAAGTCTTTGGAATTGGAACGTGGAACGTTAAAATCAACTAATTAAGCCAATCTCTGCGGACGGGATCTGCTGCTGCACGAAGTCTGCAGCCATCTGTATATGCTCAATGAGTCGGTCAGTTTCGGCATCACCGGGATCTATAGAGGCTCGCATAGACGCGGGGGTGGTCGTCGCTGACAATGTTGCCTACACCGTACGTTGAGAGTCCCTACCTTAAAGATTGCTGAGGTGATGACAACTTGTATCGTCTCTGACGTACACGCCGTCGCGCCGGCCTTAGACATGAAGGAGTGTTCTAGTCGGTACCTAGGGTGAGTGAGATAGGATGTGTGCTGGAGACGATATCTGCGTCTCGGTCAAGAAGAGCAAGGCTGGCTTTGCTTTCTCGAGTTGATGATGGACAGCATTAAGGGTACTATACAATGTCCTGATATTGAAAAGGTCCACGACTAGAGTGGTAGGGGTCATGTTAATTCTGCTCTTACCCCGGGCATAATTGAGCGCAATCCCCCCTCCCAGCTCCCTCCAGTATACGAGGGGCAGCCTGGGCGTCCCCGCTCAAGTGCGGTAACAGCCCGGGAAAACCAAGTTCAGTACTAACATAAGTAACATACTTACATTTGTATACATTTATAAAATACCTACTTACTTTTTATCTGTATCTTTTTATTATCAAAATTAAATTATAACTTCTTGCGACTTGACCACGACTATATGACCCCCCCTACTGGCGCCAAAGCTGGATCCGCCCTTTGCTACATGTAGCCACCGACTCCTTTGTTGAACAGACATCTTTTGGTTTGAAGGGTTTGGTAAATACTGAACGGCGAGCTAAAAGATGAGTCACTCGATAGATGAATGCTGAATGCGTGGATGAAAGACCATGCCGTAGTTTTTACTCGATATGTTAGCTTGATCAAGTAAAACCGTATGTGAGTACTTAGCTTTACGCAGCGCACGCAGTGGCAAGCTCTCAAAAGGAATAAATTTCACACGTTTTTTATTGATACTCTGCTCTCTTTGGTCGTAGCGTAATGATATATAGCCTATAACCTTCCTTGATAACTGGGCTATCAAACACTGACAGAATTTTTCAAATCAAATCAGTACTTCCTGCGATTAGCGCGTTCACCCAAACAAACGCTTCAGCTTTTTAATTTATATTAAGTATTCAATGTATAGATAAATAAAATGACGTTGTTTATGTAACATGATTTAATAACTTTCAAAAGTTAATACTCCATCTTAAAAAAATATAATTTTATAAAAACCAGATAAATAGCATACAATATAATACATGTATATGCTTACACTTATTGATCTATTTACAATGTTTTCCTTCTTTGTTTCCTTAGTCTCGTAAAAACTGACTTAGATATTTTGATAACAGAGTTTCACAACAAATATATTTTTTTACATGTTCAATAAAAATGTTGATCTTAAAGTTATGTAGGTATATTTAACATTCATTTTCTCGTATTCTAAAGAAAACAGATTATGAATGGCATTTTAATTTAGCAGGCCAATTTAAATCTAACAGCAACACTCGTTCATTCATTCCCATTCATGCATTCGTTCATATTTAGACAGATTCAATCATTAGAGCGATGCCCTGACCACCGCCGATACACGCTGAGCCAATGCCGCGCTTGAGTCCACGGCGTCTGAAAAAAAGAAAAGAAAAACGATTAGAAATTGCACTAATCTATAAATTTATCGATTTTTTACTATCGTCGATGTAATCATTTCATTTGAACCTTTGATACTATGATAACGATTACAGATATGATAGGGATACAGAACTCGTAAACCTCAGATTACCAAAGAAAGCCAGATAGACCGTAAAGAACACGACAATGAATCTACAAAGTAAATATAAATCAGAAAGCGAATACATTCTCGCGGCAGTGTTTGACAAACCGCCATATTGTGTACACGTCACGAGTGATTTATAATTTTATTTTCAAAATGCCGTCTTGTATTATTAAACACCGTAAGAGTAGTTCCCAAAAACAAAATAAAATGGAATATCTTTTCACAGGTAAATACAGATTATTTAGTTGCTATAATTATTTATTTACCCGATAATTATATTGTTGTGTCGGAACACAAAACCTCAAGCGTAGCTCGACTGTGATACCAGTTTTTGTTTATTTTTTTTCCCTTCAATTAGGGAGATTACTTGTTAGTCCAGACATTAGTGAACCTCATTTCTATATTTACGGACTTAGTTCTTAACCTCATCTGATTTTAGCTTTTTATAATTTTTACACGAAATTTACACGCAAAACGACAATATTATAAAAAGTTAGTGCAAAATAAAGGTTGCATAGTTTGCATAGTATGTAACAGTAACTAAAGTAAAAACCATAATATTTAAAGTGCTTTAATATTAAAATACCCTTTTTTAATCTTAATATTTATCAAAAAAATAGGGATTTTTTTACTGCGTATGGTATCATTACACACACAAAGATGTACGTGTGTCGCACCGACTGTCACGCACACTAAAATAAATCAATCGGCGTCACGTTATTTGACAAGAACGTTCCATCTGGCTTTCTTTTGTAATCTGAGTCGTAAACAATACAAAAATATTTTTTAAATACGAGTATTAAGCGGCCAAAGTCCACATGAAATCGTAACTAAATATCTAAATGATAGGATTTTCGTGATCGTAAAGTCGGTATTAAGTCTATTGATGAGGAGAATGGTGTGATGATGTGAATATTGCGGACATCTAACACACAACGACATCTAGTCCCCAAACTAAGCAAGCTTGTATTATGGGTACTAGACAACTGTTAAACGAACTGTTATGTACAATACACATATACATTTTTTTGGCATCCTTACTTCAGTTCATGCACCAGATGGGCCGTGATACGTGATCCAGAAGCACCAAGAGGATGTCCAAGTGCAGTTGCTCCACCGTTAACGTTCAACTTCTCCATATCAAGCTTCAGGGCCTTGGCACAAGCCAAGGTCTGAGCGCAGAAGGCTTCGTTAATCTGTTAATTTTAGGAAACCATTAAACAGCTGAGATGTAGATAATAATAATTATGTAATTCAAATTAGAACTCTCATGAAATGCGTGTTTTTGCATTATTAGCAATTTATAAGTTCTATTTGTCACTATCAAAGTTGGTTTCAAAAAAAAACCTAAATTGTGGTGTTTTTAACCTCAAATAATACAAAATATTAACAAAAAAAACAACAGATTTCAAGAACGACCAAATTGAAATGGGCCCCTTACGAGAATATTGAGTTATTCGTTAATTTGTCGCGCACATACTTAATGCAAATTGAAGACTTATATGGTTTTCTCATGGATGTCATGTCAGAACTGGACAAAATTAAAATGGGACCACATGGGAAGCACCAGCTTTCGAATAAAAAAAGAATCATCAAAATCGGTTCACCCAGTCGAAAGTTATAAGTAACAAACATAAAAAAATAAAAATAAACAGTCAAATTGAGAACCTCCTCCTTTTTTTGAAATCGTCGAAAGTCGGGTAAATATCATCACAGTAGCAATAATCTTACCTCAATCAGATCAATGTCATCCAGCGTCATCTTAGTGACCTTGAGCAAGTTCTCGATGGCTGGTACGGGTCCGAATCCCATGATGCTAGGGTCCACTCCTACGTAAGACCAGCCCACGAGCCTCGCGAGGGGCTTCAGTCCTTTGGCAGCTTCTTCACCGGCCAGAAGAATGGCTCCAGCACCATCACTGATACCCTGAAGAAGATCATTCAAATTTATATTGATTTTGACAAGTTTCTCCGAGTTTGAGTGTTTTCAGACATAAGAAGTTTGGACAAATTTGTGACAGCTGGGTGAAAAACAGATTAATCTCGAATATCACACTAATATTGTAAATATATGTGTGTTTATGTTTATTACTTCTACATGTTCAAATTGGTGGAGCAATTTCAATAAAATTTGGTGTGGAATTAGCTGACACACTGAATAAACACAGACTAGGCATTTTTGTTTTCCGACGTAAGACGACCTAGGAATTAAAGTAGGTATATTCGATGAACCTCGGGTAAAACTGCGGTTCGTAGCAAGTCAAACATTAAAACCCTATAGGTTATTTATTGATCGCTCGTTACATAAATTAATTAACAATCATGAAATGACCTAGTGACTTTCAAAAAGGTTTACGACCCATGAATTCGAAGTACCTTCACAAAATTTTGTATTAATTTCGAAAAACAAAGTGTATACTTTAATTTATTGTATGACAGCATTGTTTTATTTATAATTTAATATATTCAGAATGTACATCCAAGAATAATAACATTCATAATTGAATTTACGTCAAAGTAAAGACACAACTGAAGAAGTACTCCCAATAATAGCCATATTTTAAGAAAAGTTAGGGCTGAATACTCCTCCACAAAAGGTCCAGAGAGAAGGCAAATAAGAGTACTTACAGAAGCAGTTCCAGCGGTAACAAGGCCCTCCTTCTTGAATACAGGAGGCAGTTTCTTCAGACCCTCAATCGTGGTCTGCGGGCGAGGGTGCTCGTCAACTGCCACTTGGACCTCCTTACGCTTTATCGTCAAGGTAAAGGGTTCGATTTCCGCTTTAAATACTCCAGCGTCGTTGGCTATGGAAAGGAAAACCTTTGAAAAGTATTCAACCAAGTAAATGTCATGTAAGCAGAGGGGAATTTTTCTTAACTTTGGCTCTAAGACTTACCATTTATTCGTTAGATAAAACTAATCATCAAAACCATCTCTTGACACAATATTTTTAATAGAAAATGTACATACATTTATTGATTTTGATTTTACTATGCAGCAGGTCAGGTGTATAATAATTATCAACTCTGCCTTAAGCAAGTATTTATGTTATTATCGCTGCACAAAAATCGTTATGTTTTGTCAGTTTCTTTTCAGTTTTAATAGGTTCTCGAGATCATAATATATATGTTACCGTAAGATTGTCAAAACCGTTAGATTGTAATCTATCTCGCGAGATTGCAAACAGTCGAAAGATTGGGAATCAACGAATCGCAAGTCGCGCGCTGATTGGTTGAACAGCATATGTCCCGCGGCCTACGGCTTACTGTAAAACCGACTAATCAGGGACAGTTGACAATATGACGCCCGTAAGCAGTATATCACAATTGACAATCTATCGATAGTTTGCAATCTCGCTAGGTAGATTATAATCTAACGGTTTTTACAATCTTATGGTGACATATACATACCTATAAGAACACATTTCAATAGATTTGTTTAGTTTTTGTTATAACAGGTACCATTTAAGCACTTATAATAAAGTTGATTAGCTTTAAATTTTATTAATATACTTACAGGCTTTCCATCTTTGCTGAGACTTCAAAGCAAAGTTATCGATTTCATCCCTGGTGATCCCGAACTGGGCACCAAGTTTTTCCGCCGTCATACCCATGGGGAGACCACAGTAAGAATCCGTGAGACCAGCCCATAAGGTGTCTTCGAAGGCGTAGCTGGATCCCAGGGCAGTTCCGAACCTTACTCCTCGGACAGCGAAAGGAGCTTGAGACATATTTTCAACTCCACCAGCGAGAGAAATTTTAGCTGCACCAGTTAGAATGTCCTACAGATATGAAAGATAGAACAAATATAATTACACTTTGAAGGGGTGCAGAGAATGTAAAATCATTCTCCGTAATGTTTCCAAAAAGTATGTGGCAACTGCCACGTACAGAGCAACAAAAAATACAACAGCGCCATCTATCGAAAGCTGGCCCAACTACGGAGTAACTGCTAATTCTGTATCGCGAAAGAGATAATTCTCGCTTCGATTAGCATATATTATACACAATTTTCCAATATCATCTGTTAAGCGCGATCCGCCAGACTAGACCACCTCGCCTGGTCAGAGGATTCTCCTTTTGTGTTGGAGGGACATGACACCCCTTCCTCCACAAGTACCATATTATGACGTAAGTTGTTCTAATACTTTTGTAGGGCATATCGAAGTTAATGAATAGACTGCGAAGATTTTGGTTTGATTTGGGTAAAATACAGAGCAGAGGCAGGTAAGAAAAATAGACTATTTAATCTATTTATATATGTTGGTTTGTGGCACTAAATGGAACTTGCTATAGATATTGAATTTAAACAATGTTTTAAAGGAATTCCTTTGAAAGTGTCACGAGGCGAAACCGGACTGACTTTAAGTAAATATTCAATACTAGTTGTTGCCCGCGGCTCCGCCCGCGTATATGTCGGTTATCGCGGCAAATAGTAGCATATGTGTTATTCTGATGTATAAGCTATATTACTGTAAAGGTACATCCAAATCCGTTCAGTAGTTTGTGCGTGAAAGAGTAACAAACATCCATCCATCCATACTTACAAACTTTCGGGTTTATAATATAAGTATAGATGTAAGAAAAATACTACCCATGGAATCTTATATTCTAAATTCGAAAGTAACTCTGTGTCTGTCACGCTTTCACAGTTAAACTACTGCACGCACCGATTTCAATGAAATTTAGCATGGAGATACTTTGATTCTTGAGGAAGGGCGTAGGCTACTCTACATAAACGCAGGCGGAACCGCTCACAAAAGGTAGTTCATTATAATTAAAAGTAGTACCTATTACATAAGCTGGTATTGTTTGCCTATTTTAATTACGATAATTAGTTATTAAGTAACCACGAGATGTTTTTACTTATTACGAGATACACAGAGAACATTACGGGTATTTTTCTTTTTACTCTCCCCAGGCGAAGTTGGGTAAGAATTGGATTCCGGTAACCCAATCCGCATCAGATTCACCAGTTTCCTGCTCTTTCTAGGTATAAAATAGGTACTCACCTGTGCACAATTTACAACGGACTGGAAACCAGATCCACACAATCTGTTGATGCCCAACACTGGCTTTTCTTTAGGGATACCAGCCTTGAGCGCGGCGTGACGTGGCGTGTAAATGCCGTCGGTTTGAGATGCCTGATACAACAGAATAAAAATATTTGTTCTCATACTTAAAAACTGCAGAGCAAACTATAAAATGTAAACAATTTTTTGGTTCCCTGAAGCAACTACTAGTGCTCCCAGACAGAGCAGATACTTTAACGTTCCGAAAAAGCCAATCTTGGCCTCTTTTTGAGAAATCAGCAGCGTACAGTATATGAGGCGAGTCTTTTGCGCCTCTACAAGATTATCCTGTTACTTTATATATCCAAGAGTTTTAACCTATAGGCTAAAGTGTTATAGGTACTTGTGACCACGACCACTTACCGACATGACTTGTCCAACGACGATCGTGTCGACCTGTTCAGGTGCAACACCGGCCTCCTTCAGTGATGCTGCCATTGCAGCAGTCTGCAGCTCAGTGGCTGATGTGTTCCGGAATACCCCACCGAAGGTACCGAACGCGGTGCGCTTAGCGCCCACGATGAATATACCTGATGACAAGATGAGTGTTGTCTTAATATGATTTGTATAAATTCAGAATCAAAATCAGAATTCCGCTTTCTGTCTGTCCCTATAAATGCTTAGATCTTTAAAACTACGCAATGGATTTTGATGCGGTTTTTTTAATAGATAGAGTGATTCAAGAGGAAGGTTTATATGTATAATGCATGCATGATATAGCAGAGAAACATTGATAATTTTAGAGGTTTCTAATGTGATGTCGTAAAATTCGTAAATAAACCCATTTTTTTAAACATTGCAAACGCTGTCTGTACCATACGAGATAGATCAAAATAATGTACTACAGTTTTCTACAACTTCAAAAGATCTACAAAAAAGTACAGAATGGTATATGTCTATCTATTAGCGATAACCCACAATAACCATTTTTTTATTCCTTTCTTTTTACGAGAAATAATGGCTTATTTACGAAGCGATTTTAGGTAATACAACATTCATCTTTATCCAATTAAGTACCTTAAATACATTGTGCATTTAATATACCAATCAATATGGCCCTTTACAGTATGTCATTTAAATGAATATATTCGAAGATATTACAGATTTAAAATGCACGAATCGTGTCGTCGGTGGGTGCATCTGAAATCCACCCGTGCGAAGCCGGGACGGGTCGCTTTCAGATTATATTATTAAAGAGTCGAACTCGTTATTACTTGAGCTATATGAATATTCGGAGTTCAATATAGCTAAGAAATATTATCATTTCCATATATTTGTAGGGGGCCGTTCAAGTATTACGTAAGCAGATTTATTACAATTATTTACCCCCCCACCCCCCTTGTCAGCAAAAGTAAGCAAAGCTCTTATCCCCCCCTCCCATGCTTACGTAAACATTACTAAATAATTAAATATTTTGGACATCTAACTCAACGCCATCTAGTCCCAAACTAAGCAGAGCTTGTATTATGAGTACTTAGGGTTGCCAACTTTTTTACAAAAAATAAAGTATATTTAGGTCTGAAAAGAATATTAAACAGTATTTTAGGAAAATGAACAGTATTTTACTTATTGTTAACTAATTTCTCGGGCACGCCGTTATTGCAACGGTAAGACCCGTTATGGAGGATTGGCTCAAGAGGCATCACGGCAGCCTCTCATACCGGCTGACACAGGTGATCACTGGGAAAGGATGCTTTGGAGAGCACCTGTGTCTGATGCGCAAGGAGCCAACGTCTGAGTGCCACCACTGCGATGGCCAGACCGTGGACACGGCACTCCACACGCTGGCAGAATGTCCGGCGTTGGGCGAGCCGAGGCGTGATCTCGTGGCGGCCATCAGAGGGGGGTTCTCTCGCTCGCTTACATGAATGCGGTCATGTGGCGGAGCGAGAGCGCGTGAAATTCTGCCGTCTCTTTCTGCGAGCAAGTTATGCTTGTGAAGAAGATGGCGGAGTGGGACCGGGAGAGGTTTAAAACTCCTCCTTTCCGCCAGGCCCGGGAGCGGGCCAGGTACCGCCGCAGACGACTCGGGCGCCAGAGATCGCAAAACGATCTCCGTCCTCCATAAGTGCAAGCCTGGAGTGACAGGTGACGCCACCAGTCACCCTAGCAGAAGCAGGCCTGGGTGGTGGCGCGAGTTGTACATAGAGCTCGCGCCCTTTTCTAAATAGAAAAGGTGCATCAAGGTTCCTACACAGGAGGGGGCCGTCTACAAACCGTAGATGGCTCGATGTACGTCGGGGTTCCAGGGATTTCCTTCCGAGAGTGCGCCTGGTTCCCATTTCCCCGACTTCTAATACCCGACACGGTGTGCGGTTTTTAATCGGTTCGAGTCCGACATAGCCACCAGTTTGTGGTATCCGAGGGGATTTCCGCACAAAAAAAAGGTTAACTGATTTCTGCATATTTTGTACTTTCATAGTTGTATGACATTTTGTTAAACTTGCTATAGTTTTTTTGGTATAACTTGTACTTGTCTATTTGAAACGATATCTTTATATGAAACTAGCGACCCGCCCCGGCTTCGCACGGGTGGATTTCAGACGCCCCCGCCGACGACACGATTCGTGCATTTTAATCTGTAATATCTTCGAATATATTCATTTCAATTAGATACTGTAAAGGGCCATTTTGATCTATATTAAATGCACAATGTATTTAATTTACTTAATTGTATAAGGATTCATTTTGTATTGCTTATAATCACTTCGTAAATAAGCCATTATTTCTCGTAAAAAGAAAGGAATAAAAATGGTTGTTGTGGGTTATCCCTAAGAGATAGACATATACCGTCGCGGACTTTTTTGTAGTACTTTTTAAGGTGTACAATACTGTAGTACATTATTTTGATCTATCTCGTAGGGTGCAACCAGCGTTTGCAATGTAAGCGCAAAAAACGTGTTTATTTGCTACATCACATTAGAAACCTCGAAAATTAACAGTGTTCCCATACTATATTATGCATTTATTATACATAAAAACCTTCCTCTTGAATTGCTTTATCTCTTTATCTATCCGCATCAAAATCCGTTGCGTAGTTTTAAAGATTTAAGCACACAAAGGGACATAGGGACAGAAAAAGCGACTTTGTTTTATACTATGTAGTGACAATTCAACTTTGGTGAAAGAGGGTCAACGTATTGTAAGCAAAGCAATTAATGTTTGTGTTACAGACAAACAATCATTTGCTAAGCAAAGCAAATTATTGTATGTCTGTCATTTTGCGAGCGTCAGTTGTCAGTGTTCGGTTCTAAGCGAGTATGCATCTTTGGGGGAATCCCCAAAAATGTGTTTTGTTTTAAACATTAACAATGTGTAGGTTGCTATATGTGTAAAAAAGTAAGTAAATAGTGCTGACGTAATCACCATCTAAATCCCCCATCCCCCTTGTCATCAAAAATAAGCAAAGCCAAGACCCCCCGCCCCCCTTTAGAGTTTACGTAATACTTGAACGGCCCCTAGCAAAAAATACAAGGGTTTGAACTCATCATGAAATTACTATTTTTTCCCATATTTTATTGAGGGTCGATGCCTAATTGGCATAGTCGTAACGTAATTTTTTTTTGGGTAAGAGCTTGTTTCACTCCGACCCGCTTAGGGAATATTCTTTTTTAGGGTTCCGTGCCAAAGGCAAAAAACGGAACCCTTATAGATTCGTCATGTCTGTCTGTCTGTCCGTCCGTATGTCACAGCCACTTCTTTCCGAAACTATTAGACCTATAATGTTGAAACTTGGTAAGTAGATGTATTCTGTGAACCGCTTTAAGATTTTTACACAAAAATAAAAAAAACAATACATTTTGGGGGTCCCCATACTTAGAACTGAAACTCAAAAAAATTTTTTTCATCAAACCAATACGTGTACGGGGTATCTATGGATAGGTCTTCGAAAATGATATTGAGGTTTCTAATATCATTTTTTTCTAAACTGAATAGGTTGCGCGAGAGACACTTCCAAAGTGGTAAAATGAGTGTCCCCCCCCCCCCCTTTAACTTCTAAAATAAGAGAATGATAAATCTAAAAAAAATATATGATGTACATTACCATGTAAACTTCCAACGAAAATTGATTTGAACGAAATCTAGTAAGTATTTTCTTTTTAATACGTCATAAATCGTAAACTGCAATTTACCCTTCATTCAATCAACACAAATATAAAAATAAAATAAAAATTATATTATGTTACTTGCTGCCGCGGAACCCTTCATGGGCGAGTCCGACTCGCACTTGGCCGCTTTTTCTTTTTTTGCTCTGTGGTAATGACGTCAGTTCGCTTTGTAAAATGTGGATGACATAAATATGATTTCAACAAACAATAAGCTTATGCTGATCAGTTGACACTTTAGTGTACTTACAAAGCGGTGTGACGTATTATCATGGCGGCTACTATTTCATGGTGTTATAGAACAGATAACAGAAAACTTTGAAATAAATTAAAAAAAATATTTTATTATTTTATGAACTACAACTAACATTTTCCGACTGGTTTAGGTAGGTATCTCAATAATTTTTATTTTTCTCGTATACAGTAAAATACCCTATTTGCTACCCTAAATATCAATCAACACATCAACAGCTTATCACTCCTTTTAGAAATCTCGTCATTACGATTAATAAGTGTAGGATTTGGGGATAACTGGCGTTTGCATGTCGTTATCCAAGGTCCAATCTATACCGAAATTCATCCTAATCCGTTCAGAGGTTTGGCAGTGAAAGCGGGTAAGATAGAGTTACTTTAGCATTCATAATATTAGTATGAGTGGATAGTTAAGAATTCTGATGTATGAATGACACATATCTACATTCATCTGCAGTAGCTAGAGTCGCTATTCCCAACTGACGCAGAGGTAAATACATAGTCCATTGAAAAGTTACATTTGGGGTTGCAGGGGTGGCAGATAAACCATTAAAAAAAACAATTTGCACCCCTTTTTTTCAAGATAGCGGCCGGGGGACAAGGATTCCAACCCCACAAACTTGAATTTAACTTGACACTAACACCTCCTTCATATCTAAAAATTAAAAATTGCGTTCTCCGAGAAATGCACGCTAAGCCCAAAAAACAACATTTCAATGAACTAAAAAGCTTTTTCTTATGTTACCATTTTATTAATTTTCAAGTTACACAAGTTCGACGACAGTAACAAGACGGTTAGATAGAGACTGACAAGTTCTTCTTCTTTTGATGAAATGGCAACCATCCGGATCTCTCGGATCTGCTATTTCTGCCAATATCAAGTGTTTATAGTCTTCATATCATAAGTCTTCAAGTCTTCGTCGTGATGAAATTAATGATAAAAAATGTGGATGAGATTGAGATGAAATGGGGACCGTCTTCCGAAAAACCAAAAAACGATCTCCGACTGACTAGTTGCTCGTGCGCGCATTCGCTTATTACCCGACTACGGCAAAGCCAAAGGAGGGTTATCATTTTGACAGGCTATGTATGTGTGTATGTATGTATTTATGTGTGTATGTATGTATGTATATATGTATGTATGTTCATTTGTTCCCTCATAGCTCCTTAACTACCTATTAGAACTGGACAAATGAGGTATCGTTAGAAGCGTCTTGATCGTCAGCTGGATAGAGGCTATATGACGTGTCGCTGGATCTAATGTGGCGCCCTCTAGCCGACATAAAGTACTGTATTAAAAAATAAATTTGAGATAAATATGCCGTGTTTGGTATCATTGGAAAGGGCGTTACTTGTACATTTCAAATATATATGTATATATATATTATACATTAATAATGGCACTAAAACATTTTAAATAAAAAAAAGTAAAAACTAAAACCCAACTACGACAAAAAACGACGCTGAAAATGTATAAAACAAGTTTGAAAAGCCGTAGTCACACGTTACATAGAAATGCACCATAAAACTTTAACAACGTGTGACTACGGCTTTTCAAACTTGTTTTATACTTTTTCAGCGTCGTTTTTTGTCGTAGTTGGGTTTTAGTTTTTTTATATAACTACCTACATAAATATGATAAACACTATGTTTTGTATTGCGATTGATATAATATACAGTAAACATAATATATAATTACAATGTTATTGTAAATATTTTTACAGGTATTTAGATATGTAAGTGCTACTTCATTTTAATAAGATGAAGTGTCAATGTCCGTGAATTTGACATCTCAATAGGCTACCACAGTGTGGATCACCATGTTGCGTTGTCTGTAGAGATGGGCCGATCAGTACTTTGGCCGACTAGCCGACTAGCCGATTAGTCGGTCCTAAAAATGCCGACTAGTCGGCCGACTAATCGGCCAAACCGATCATGATCATTTCGGACATTTACGTAACTCTTCGATTACAGCTGATTCGCGCCTCAGTCGCAAACGTCGCCTGTGAACCTTGTTTCTTCATTTTTGCTGCTGTAAGGTTAGGAGTCGGAGCGGTGTTTTAGTGTAAAAAATATTCTTGTGTAAAGATATTATTATTATTGTTGATTAAAATGAAGAGTTAAATGAAAATGAAAATCACTTGTGCCGATTTTTTTTTAAACAAGGGGACAATGTTTTTTTTTATTTGATAGCCTGCCAAAGTGATTCTGCTTAGCCTGATGTAAGCTTGAGTAGAATCCAACAATCCAATACCATACTCACTGCGAATGCAGACAATGCAGTATGGCAACCCACACCATAGCGGCCTAGTGATGCTGCTGCATCTTTTAGTCTAGTCAACAAGTGGAACTTGTCGACTAGACTATTTGGGCCTTCGGTCTCGCACTCACCAACGAAACACGACAGCATGAACGCTGTCATTTTACGTTGATTTTCTGTGCGAGGGAAGAAAATAAAGATTTTATTCCGTTGATGTGATAATATTCAGTATAACAAAATCTTTCGTGTGTGGACTGAGGGACCACAGTATAGTCGTTGTATTTTTTTAATCGTTGATGATTTGTGCTCAGTTATTTAGTATATATCTTTACAAATTCTCTACTTTTTTTTTTTTTTTTTTATGTTTGGCCCTCCAAAATGAATCTACTCTGCCTGATGGAAAGCATAAGCAGAATCCAAGAGTGGTGGTCACCATGGTCACTGCGAATGCAGACAATGCAGCATGGCGACCCACACCATGGCGGCCTAGTCTACTGCATCTTTTAGTCTAGTCAACAAGTATGGAACTTGTTGACTAGACTAATTGGGCCTCCGGTCTCGCACTCACCAACGAAACACGACAGCATGCTGTTATTTTACGTAGATTTTCTGTGCGAGGGTAGTACCGCCCCGGTCGAGCCGGCCCGTTCGTGCTGAAATCAGCGTGGCTCTACTACCTTTTTACTACTAAATGTCTGCAGTCACAATACCTTATTTTTTTACATACTTGCCGAGATCTGGCTGATGGTATGTGAGGATTGAGGGACCACACTTAAACGGCTGTAGTTTTTAACATATCTTTTTACAAATTCTCATATTTGTTCTACAATTGTTTTGAGCCTACTACTAAATCTTATAAAAATTTCAAACAAAAATATCACTATGGTCCCTCAGTTCACACGCACACACCACGATCGGTGCAATTCGGTCGAAACGTCGGGAAACCAAAAACGGTATTGTACCTTGTAGATAATATCGCGATTAAGTCCCCATTTACATTCGAATAAGATCTGCTTAGCTTGGAACTAGATGGCGTTGTGTGTTAGATGTTCGAAATATTTATTTATTATTATTCACTACAAAAAAAACACAATTTATGATAAGGCAATGTTTTGAGTGGTGTAAAAGTAATTGCTCTAGTAGGTACTAGCTCTTTCGTTTTATGACTTCATTCTTTACCAATTCCGAAAAAATTTTTTTTCTGTTTTTCGCATTTTTCTTATTTTCATGTTCTCGACATTGCCAGAAGAATATCTGAATCAATTGAAAAACTATTTTTTTATGATTATTGCATACTAGTGGTTGCCGCGCGGTGTTACCTAAAGCCGAGTCTCCACCGAACAAAAGTTGGCAACTTTTGTGTTGTCAATACGTGTTGTTGACAAAAGTTTCTGTAATTTCCTTGTGGCAACAAAAACTGAAAACAAAATAATGTTTGGAACCGTGATTCTGTTTTTGGCGCTAAACATCAACAGAATACGCTTGTTTCAGAATATTGCATTTATTGGCTCTGTGGAGACGCTTAGTTAGAGTTTTTCAAATTGTTAACGATTCGGTGTAGATACACTAGACACAATGGAAACAATAGTTGGCGATTTTCTAAAGAGTTGCAAACAGTTGGAAACACTGAAATTGCCAACAATATCGGTGGATACGCGCCTTTAGGTTGCTGTTGTCATGGTATTCATCCCATGGGAATACGACAAAATGTCTCGTCTCGAAAATACGGTCTATGTCTGACTCTCAGATCAGTAGTAGCAAAAAAAGTAGCGTAGTAGCAAGTAAACACACGCGTTAACGCACACACATGCAGAAACTACGCTACTTTTCGTCAGTATCGTACAAGTTGTCGATACTTGTACGATACTGACGAAAAGTAGCGTAGTTTATAGCATAGTTACTGTAGTGTTTGAGATTTCGGATTCGATTTTCGTGTCGTAACAAATGTTGTATAATTTGTAAATATTTGTATCCGATTTTGGGTGTCATCCACGTATTTATTACTATTTACAAAATAAAAATCTCCTATTAAATAAAAAAAAATATGTATACCCATACAAATTATCTATTTTGTTTTATTAGATTAATAAACATACTAAGAACATGTAGTTATTTTAGAAAAATAACTCTGTTTTAATCGACTTCAAAAAAGGAGGAGGTTCTCAATTCGACCCTATGTTTTTTTTATGTGTGTTCGCAGATAACTTCGTCGTTTATGAACCGATTTTCATTTTTGATTTTAATAAAAAGGACATATCCCAACGGTGGTACCATAAGGACACTAAAGAGAAATCTAGTTCGACCTTTAAGTCGGTTTTTATTTTTGTTATTTTTTTTTGGTTTCGTGTAGGTAGAGAACTAAAGAAACAAAAATATTTAAATCGACAACAGTAGGTAAGTATAACAAAATTTGAACAAAATAAAAACCGACTTCAAGATCGACCAAATCGATCGATTTCTCTTGGATGCCATTATCAGATCTTAGTGTCCTTATCATAATACCAACGTTGGGACATCTCCTTTCTATTAAAAAAAGAATCATCAATTCGGTTCATATAGGTACAACGAAGTTATCCGCGAAAACACAAAAAAATACACGGTCGAATCGAGAACCTCCTCCTTTTTTGGCTATAATAAAAAGTGGCGTTTTGTGTCAGATGTCCGAAAAAATATCCCCGTTCCCTTATCCAGATCCGCTCAGTAATTTTTGGCTTTTCTAATATTAACAAGATATCTTAATACTTTGCTAAATCCTATTGTAAATAAATATGAGATTTGTCATAAAATAAAGAAGCTCCTATTTGCGCTCATATTTTTAACCGACTAAAACAAAAAGGAGGTTCTCAATTCGACCGTGTATAGGTATATTTTTTATGTGTGTTCGCGGATAACTTCGTCGTTTATGAACCGATTTTGAAGATTATTTTTTAATAGAAAGGAGATACATATCCCAACGGTGGTACCATAAGGACACTAAGATCTGATGATGGCATTCAAGAGAAATATTTAAAAAAAAATACATCGGTCGAATTGAGAACCTCCTCCTTTTTTGAAATCGGTTAAAACAGAGTTATTTTTCCAAAATAACTAGGTACATGTAACATGTTACAGTGTGTTTATTAGTCTAATAAAACAAAATAGATAATTTGTATGGGTATACATTATTTTTTTAAATTAATAGGTGACGCGTAAGGTTTTAAACTTAAAAAACATAAATATTTACCCTTGAATGTTTTGTTAACAATTTAAATAAAAACAAATTTAGATGAGTAAATGAGTATAGGAGGGAGCATAATTATAATGTAATAGATAGTCATAACATCGGACTTTAGCACTGAGATCTCAGACAACCTTTCAAAGATGCCAATTGATACAAACACTTTAATTACCTAATTAAAATTAGCAGTAAATAGGTATAAGCCAATACCTACTAAAAAAACAAACATTTATTTACGAATATTGATAATGAAAGGGATTAATTTCATACATAATGATGATACATGCCATTTGGAGTTTGACCCCTCGCTGTATATTGAATACTACTGTGGCAGATGTCTATAAAATAGGAACACAAAGTAAATGCACTCACCCTTTGTTGCCGCTGACATTGTTGTTTGATATATATTTTAACAAAAACTTTACACAAAAAAGGATCTGCCACCTGTATCCCCGGTTATAGTTTGTGAATGAAATGAACTGAATATGAAATTGTTAATTTGTTACGTCGTCCTCGCCTCGTACTCGTACAGATTGATTGATAAGAAGCGTTGATAATTGAACGAATGAGATGAAGTGAGATGAAGCCAATGTTGCTCTCTCTCTATAGTATTCATCAAATTCTAAGCAATTATATTTACGAAAATTGATTTCGTAAGAATATGATCATTTAGAAAGTAATCAATCAACAAAATAAATAAATATGACATACATTAAGTTAGTAAATTGGTCGGGCAACGGGCGAGAGGATAAGTCAGGATAACGTGGTATCTTTAGTCTGTTTGACATTTAAAAAAAATAATTAAATTCTAAGCTCTCTTAAAGAGTCACACAGTTTTATTAATATGTATTCAGATTTATAACAATATAAAAAACAAATATTCTGTAGATTATTTAGGAAAAAAGGTATGATAAATTATAAATATAACCATGTTATTCTTTAGTTTTGTATTTTTTGATCACATGTCGGAATGTTGGAAAACTTACAAGTGATGGCAACATTCTTCTGAACAAATTTTTCGACAGCGTCAATCAAAAAAAAATCGTAATTCGCTTATTTATCGTAAGAAATGCTTATGCAATGAGCGATGGTAGATCTGTGAGTGGTCAGCTAAAGAAGTTTGTGTTCCGTGGTAAATCTACGACCAACGGTGACACTCGAGGTGAATATTTGGAGATAGTTATACCGGAGCTTCTCACAGCTGGTTACTCGTTCTACACGTGGCCATCCGCGCCGCTATTAGCCTGGTATTTGTGGACACAGAGGCGGCATTTACGCGGTCTCCGTGTTCTAGAGCTTGGCTGTGGCACCGGCCTGCCGGGAATATTGGCCGCTAAGTGTGGCGCCCGTGTTACGCTCTCGGATAGTGTCGCTCTGCCGAGATCCCTAAGACATTTATCTGCGTGTTGTGAGGCTAACGGCCTTGTACCCAACCGTGACGTAAGGATCCTCGGACTTGCCTGGGGATTATTCTTATCAGAAGTTCACTCATTAAGACCGGTAGACTTACTTCTAGCTTCTGATTGTTTTTATGAACCCTCTCAGTTTGAAGAAGTTTTATCGACTGTAGCTTATCTCTTGGACGGTACTGACGCGCGATTTTTATGTTCTTACCAGGAACGCAGCGCGGACTGGTCTATTGAGGCTCTGCTGAAGAAGTGGGGACTGAAGGGCGCTCTACTTGACTTGGATTCGTTGAGTGAGAGCTCAGGCGTGGACTACAGAGCGTTGGTTGGAGATCGATCTTTACATTTGCTTGAAATAGTCGCAGTCTAAGGTTATGGCCAGCACAGCAAGAGCAGCACGCCTCTATGTAGGCAACCTCCCCTGGACTGTAGGTCATCGTCAACTGAAAGAATACTTTTCCCAATTTGGTCCTGTGCAGAGTGCAAGGGTAGTGTTTGACCGTTCTACTGGTCTGAGTAAGGGGTATGGTTTTATTGAGTTTGCCAGTTCTTCGGCTGCTGCAGATGCTACTAACAAACAAGTACATACTTTAGAAGGATTAAACTTGACAGTCCAAGTTCAAAATAGTTAGACATAAAACTGCCATACACAGCTTTTACAATGGCTGAAGCACTTCCAGATTATCCAGACTCAGATTTCTCTGATGATGACCTGTCTCCTTTAGACATATCCTTTAATAAAGCCGCTGATCATATGAAGAAGCTGGCTAATAGTTTGGACAATAACCAGTTATTAGAGCTCTATGGCCTGTACAAGCAAGGCACTGAAGGCAAATGTAACATACCCAAGCCTGGTTGGTTAGATGGCCGTGGCCGCAGAAAGTGGGATGCTTGGAAATCTCTTGGAGACCTGCCTAATGATGTGGCTAAAGAAAAATATATTGCCTTAGTTCAGAAGTATGCACCAGAACTATCAGATCTTAATGTTAATAATGAAACTGGTGCAAAGGAAGCCTGGGCGGCTGTCTCATCGTTATGTAGAACTGAAGAAGAACCTGATCTTGTCTATAGCGAGTTATCAATATTGGATGCAGCTCGTGAGGACTATGCAGACCGTGTTGCAGAGCTCCTAGCTGAACACCCTGAGCTACGTCACGATAGGGATGAAGATGGACTAACAGCACTACACTGGGCTGCAGACCGAAATGCGACAAAGGCTTTACAGGCTGCTTTAGATGGAGGATGTCCAATTGACAGTGTTGATGAGTGCGGTCAAACTGCCTTACACTATGCTGCTTCCTGCGGCCATATTGAAGCAACCAAGATTTTAGTCAAAGCTGGTGGTTCTCTATTGAAGGATGCCGATGACTGTTCACCTTTAGACATAGCCTCTGATGATGAGATCAAGAAAGTTCTGGAAGGTGCTAAATAGTTTTAAGTTTTTGAGACCTAGCAATGTGTGAATATTGTTCTTCCGATTATTTATGTAGTGAAGAGACTGTCGTGCATTCAAAGGGTTTTGTCAAGTTTAGTTAGAATTTAGTATTGGGTTATTATTGTAGTCATTCATATAAAACTTGCTGAATATTTTATGTTGCTTTTATTATAAACCTCCTAACATTATAGTATGCAATAGAAAAATAGCACACGCGATATATACATACGCCAAGTAACATTTACATAGTTTAAATTTTAAGGCAATAAAATTTTATCACAGCTGACAAATTTAATTAAAAGTAGTATGTACACTTAAAACTTGGTTATCAAATACACTTTTACAAACAAAGAAGTTATTGTAATAAAACTTGAGAACGGCTGGGCGGATTTAGCCGATTTTGGTTTTGAAATGTTTGTAGTCCAGGGAAGATTTCAACGGTGAATAATTAAAAATAACCTAAAAATCAAATGTCACCTGTACGAAGTAGCGGGCACAGCTAGTAATAAATAAATATTTTCGAACTACTCACAAGACAACGTCATCTAGTTCCAAGCTAAGCAGAGCTTGTATTATGGGTACTAGAAAACTGATATAAAATTTATGCCATAAGGATTTACATAGAAAACAACCAAACTTCGAAAAAAATATTTGTAGATCATACAAAATATGGTCTGACCCGGGAATCGAACCCGAAACATCAAGCACAGCAATCGCATACGTCACCACTGCGCCACCGAGGCATGGCATACATACACAAACATTTTTTTGTGTATCTATAGGTACATGTATGGTTAATTGTGTAGGAATCTCTTGTTATGGGCTATTATCAACATTATACTTTTTAATTAACCGACTTCAAAAAAAGGAGGTTTCTCAATTCGACCGTATGTTTTTTTTTTATGTGTGTTCGCGGATAACTTCGTCGTTTATGAACCGATTTGATGATTATTTTTTAAATGGAAAGTAGATGTCACGACGGTGGTACCATGACAAGGAAACTAGGATCTGATGATGGCATCTCAGAGAAATCGAGGGGAACCCTCATTTTTTTCAGCCACGTACTATTTTTTTCGTATATTTTCTGAAGCTACTCCGGTATCTGCGTCTGGTAGTCATCATTTAATGGTGATGAGCTGATGATGAAAGGTACAACTCCTTAACGGTTAGGAGTTGGAGGATAAATCTTTAAATGTCATATGTATGTATGTTTCCTTTAGTCGTATTCTTTCAAGTTATTTAGGTAAGCTGATGATGGAAGGTACAACTCCTCAGCGGTTAGGAGTTGGAGGATAATTCTTTCAATTTCATACGTATCTATAGACCTTTAGTTGTATACTTTTAAGTTATTTAGGTGAGCTGATGTCACAGGCGCTATGATTTATTTATTTATTTTTTCTGGACCTCCGACAAGGAATACACTTTACATGCTAGTACATTACAAAAAATAAATTGGCTTGTGCTTCCTCAATTATGGGAGATCACAACATGAACATTACAAAAATCACAAAATATACAAAACCAAAAATTACTACAAGCCAAGGCAAAGTGAAAACAATTATTTATGCAAAAAATTACAAAACAAACACACAAAATACACACACACGTACACAAGTATTTATTTATTCTTTTTATTTCAAAAGCAGGTATGTCAACAAATAAACATCGTTCAACTAACGTTCAGTATAAGCTTGAACTTTTTTTTTTGTTTTTTTTTAAATTCTTCCAAACTGTTAGAAAAGATGTCTATGTCCTCCGAAGGAACTGAAACAACGTTATACTCGTGAGTCAATTGGTAGGTCAAATCCTAGCAATTGGTGCCTGCTTCCCGAGATTTGTTCGGGCTTGTGGAACCCTGAATAGAGGGCGAGGGTACCGTGGGATTCTGTTTGGAACATTTATGCCGATTATGCTGAGAAGGTCTGGACAGTCAATGTGACCATGGAATAACTTGTATAGGAATACAAGGTCAGCGATTGTACGACGGGACTCCAAAGATATAAGTTTGAAATGTGTTACTTTAGTCTCGTAAGTATGTAAATTCCGAAGGCCAAAACGGAAACTTAGATGTCGAACTGGTCTCTTTTGGACTTGTTCTATTTTGATAACATGTATTTGGTACATTGGGTTCCATACTGTGCTACAATATTCCAATGACTACGTGATGACTAACCCCTTAATGTATTTTGCTTTAAGTAACGCCTGCTTCTATTTCATCACGACATTTAAGCTTGGACACGATTCCTATTGCCCCGTAGACCACATTCTCGGTAACAGAAATCTTGCATCTCAACATAATTTTGGAAACTGAGCATACTCAGTTTTAATACGTGTTCAAACCACTAAAGTTATTGGCATTAGCAGAAATTATATGAAATAGTTCAACTTACTGATAACCTATGACTGTTTGCACTAAAAATTGAAAAATAAAAACTTTTTATAAAAAAAAAACCGACTGCCAAAAACCATCCAACGAAAAGTCCCTGCCAAAAAACACTAAAAAGCGTGAAATAAACTGGCTCTTCATAAATTGCTATGTGCCAATTCTTGTCTATACCTAATTCTTTATTCATTTAATAGTATTATTATGTGTGCTAGGTACCTAGAATCTGTTTGAAGTCGACGCCAAGCCAAAATGTAATAGGAGGTACCGCACTCGCCCCTGCCGAATAGCTAGCATAAAACAACCCAAGCGGGCAGACACACGCGGGCTGACGCGACGTCGTTGATGGTCGTCTCGAAATATAGCGAGTGTGGTAACTACTATTACATTTGGCTTGGCGCCGACTTCAAACAGATATTAGGTACCTAGCACACATAATAATACTATTTAAATGAATAAAGAATTAGATATAGACAAGAATTGGCACATAGCAATTTATGAAGAGCCAGTTTATTTTACGCTTTTTAGTGTTTTTTAGCAGGGAGTTTTCGTTGGATGGTTTTTGGAAGTCGGTTTTTTTTTATAAAAAGTTTTGTACTATTTTAAAGTCTAAAACTCTAAAGGGTGGAGTTAAGAAAAATCGAATGCTTATAAAAGGTGTTTATTCCAAAATTATTTCTTTGTCTATCTGTTGAAATGAATTGCTTTGAGCCTAACACACTTTCAATTCGACACTCTTATACAAATAGTCCTACTTACTAGAATAGTTTACATATCAATAAAT
The DNA here is from genome assembly GCA_949125395.1 of Diaphora mendica. Taxonomy (NCBI): domain Eukaryota; kingdom Metazoa; phylum Arthropoda; class Insecta; order Lepidoptera; family Erebidae; genus Diaphora; species Diaphora mendica. Next base: position 22,952,194 of record OX421326.1, read on the forward strand.
CATTTTGTTTTTGTATCATTCCTTTATTGAAATAACACTTTACACTAACAGCCTTTATTAGACCACTGCTGGACATGGCCAGACAAGCTGACATTATAACTAGTTACATATAAATAAACACTCAGTACTTTTTAGATCAAATTTCTAAGCAGTGTGAAGCAGTATCAGCGAACGAAAACACTGCAGGGAAAATATCTTGATTTTCACAAATTCAAATATTTATTTATTTATTAGGTATTAATGCTCGGTTTCTATTAGCCTAAGCGTGATGTTAACTATCCTATCCTAGGCACGCCAGCAAAACACACATTTAAAATCGTATTTAACATAGTTTCGTAGTGGGCAATAACGGGACTCAAGAGTTATTATAGATAATTAATCAGTTAAACGAAACTAAGTTAAATACAATGTATGTTAATAAATAAAAATATAGCATTTAAATTTGTTAAGGTTTCTGAATGTACCCGATACTTAAAATACCTTGGATTTTTATGAGATCCAATAATAGGGTAGTTGACTGTATTGTAAATAAATACCGATGTCTCCTTCCTTAAAGCGAATATTACAAAATGTCTCAGAAAATATAATTATTACAGCTTTTCATTTCAAATACAAATTTTAATCAAATAAACTTGTAATATATTGCTCAATTGAGTAGTCTAAAATAGTGACGTTACAAGTTTGTATTTAGTACATATTTCATACAAAGTTATCGTTTTGACAGATGGGGGCCTTCCATTAATCACGTAATGTTTATTTAGCATTTCATGACCCCCCCTCCCCCTTGGTGATAAGGGGTGAAGTTTAAGATTAGCATGAAATCACGTGTATTTTTTAGCAAATTTCTAGAATCTTATCTTTAAGTACGGGTTTAAAGTATAATCTAATTTTATTCTGAAATTAAGAACATATCTAGACAGAAAGGTTGCAGGTCGTTTTTGACTGGCGTAAAAATAATATTAAAGAAATGGTGTAATCATACGAGAAACAAATATTGTACTAGTACCTACCTACATAGCAGAGAATCTTTCGAAATAATTATAAAAATTAATACACGTGATATTTAGTGATTTTTACCAAACCCCCTCCCCCCCTTTTCAAACCTCACGTGATTAATGGACGGCCTCATGACAAAAAGTAACTAATTATACTAAGGTGTCAACTACCCTAATAACAAAACTACAAAAATGAACTACACTAATTAAGCTAATTATAATGAGGAATAGCAAGTAAAACACACAACAGTCTATAAATTTAGATAAATCTTACGTATAAATATAGTAAAGAGACTTCAGTACTTTTTCTCCATAATAAAAACTTATTTTTTCATAATGGTTCTTATTTTAGAGCGAACTGTACACAAACTTTTAAGCTATTGTGTTCCAAAATATATTATAAATATGTATAAGGAAATAACGCGGTTACGGTGGTCTATTAAGGCCCGTATTCACTTTGATTAGTGCGAGTGCAGGTGCGGAGTGCAGGTGCGAAGTGCAGGTGATCAATGATTGGTAGAAAACCACGAATTCCCTATTCACACGTATTTTCAACCAATCATGATCACCTGCACTTCGCACCTGCACTCGCACTAATCAAAGTGATTACGGGCCTTTAGATATAAATGGTCCAAATTTAGCTTTTGAGAGAATTGAATAATTTTTAAATGAAAATTGTATGTTTAAGATTACAATATCATAGATAAAAGTACATAGTTTTTTAATTATATCAACATAGCTTTTGCTTGCACTTCGTTCGATTCTCTAATACTTATTTATTTTTGTTTAAAATGTATTCCATGTATACCTTTTATATAATATCTTTGACAACATGAATGCATTATGTAACGATCATCGGAACAATTAATTAGTAGACACAAAGGAACTAACAAACAAAATTAATTAGAAGTGAGGTTCTTTTTCATTTTAAATAAAAATTTGTTCAATTACTAAGATGAATACAGTAAAATGATAGTTATTACAAACTTAATATTAGAAAATTCTTTGTTTTAATATTATATTTCACAATTTTAGTATCACAAATGGGGGTTTTATATCCTACTAGTAATCCGGCCTGGCTGTACATGCATGTATTTTAAATTCTTGAACTTCCTCTACTATAATATGCCTGCAGAGAGGGGTTTATACACACATATAAACCCACCTCTCTCTCTTGAATCACTATCTATAGTTGAAATGTGTATTAAAATCCGTTGAGAAGTTTAAAAGATCTAAGTGAACAGTCAGCAGAACCAACTTAATTTTACTTATGTTAAGATTTGACAATTTGAGTATCTTCAAGACTATAACCCCTCAAGCGTTGCCCTACCACTTTTTTAACCGACTTCAAAAAAGGAGGTCGTTATCATTTTTTTTTTATGTTTGTTAGGTAACTTTCGACTGGGTCAGCCGATTTTGATGATTCTTTTTTTATTTGAAAGATAGAGCTTCCCGTGTGGTCCCATTTCTTGAAGTCGTTTTTTTTTTGTTAAATTTTTTGATTATTTAGAACCCCATTCTTGTACAGAAATTTTCTTACATACAAAATGATATTAAAAGTACTTAAACATTATATTTACATGAAATTGGTAGCAGAGCGTGGTATTAACACCACATTCTGTACTAAACGTCCTTAGGCTCCTTGCTGGCAGCAGGGTCGGCGTCCAGCTGCTTGAGCAGGCGGAACAGCGCCGCCGCCTCACGGATGCGGCTGAACTCCACGCAGAACGCTTCCACTTCGATGAATAGCTCCTGGTACATGGAGAGGAAATCACCATGTGTAGGTATAACATATATGTATAAATCTATACTAATATTATAAACGCGAAAGTTTTTAAGTATGGATGTATGTTTGTTACTCTTTCACGCAAAAACTACTGAACGGATTTGGATAAACATCAGAATAACACACAGGCTACTATTTGCCGCGATAACCGACACATATGCGGGCGGAGCCGCGGGCAACAACTAGTAAATAATATTTTCGGACATATAACACACAACGCCTTCTAGACCCAAACTAAGCAGAACTTGTGTTATGGATACTAGACAACTTATATAAATGCATGTATACTTTTTTTGTATATACATACATATTACACATAGAAAACACCCAAACGCCGAAATAAATATTTGCAGATAATAATAATAATAAGAAAGAATAATAATATTTATTAGCTGTTCAATTGTACATCATTATAAATATCAATGAAAGCTGCACTAGGCGAAGCCTGTATCGCAGCTTTCAAACAAAGGCGATTTTCAGTAGGACTACTAGTAGTAGTACTTTATAACAAAATATGAAGAAAACATGCATTAACATAACTTCGAAATGTATCTGATGTAGCAAGTTAACAATGTATGTATCTAATGCGTGCTTGTGTAGTATGTGTGAGTGTATGTATGTATTGTGTGCATGAGTATGTTGTGTGCCAACGTAATGAGGCTGCTATTATCTCATTCAGGAAACTATTCAGATAGACCAGACAGAAGATCATACAAACATTTGGTCCGAGCCGGGAATCGAACCCGAGACCTCAAGCACAGCAGTCGTATACGCTACCACTGCGCCACCGAGCAAGTTTATTCCCTTAATCAGCTCTTACAACATGAAGAATAGAGATGACATATTTTAAGCCATCACCACACAGTAATCATATAGTAATCGGTAATAAGTGAAGTTAAGCGCTTACCTTAACATTAATAATCTTATTTCTAATGAGTGACTGCAAGAACACACAGACGAGCCTCACGAGCCGGTTCTGCATATATCTGTCCCGGATAGTCTCGCACGTCGATATGCAGTTGCTTATGTACAAGTGGACAAACTCCGTGGGAAGGTCCACTGATGTAGTTAATCTAGAAATGAACACATATTGGTTAGACGTCATAATGATTATTAAAAATTTTAATAAAAAAGACTGACTTCAAGACTAGACTAAATTGAAATGGGAGCAAACGGGAATGACCAGCTTTTATATAAAAAAGAATCATCAAAATCGATTCAACCAGTCTAAAGTTCTAAGCTAACCAACATTAAAAAAATACTGTCGAATTGAGAACCTCCTCCTTTTATGAAGTCGGTTCTTTTTTTAATAGAATAGGTAAGCAAACGAGCAGAATTATCGCCTGATGGTAAGCGATTACCGCCGCCCATGGACACTCGCAACACCAGAGGCATCACAAGTGCGTTGCCGGCCTTTGGGGGATGAGGAGAGGGATAGGGGGAGGGGTTGGTGTATGGGCCTCCGGTATCCTCACTCACTCGGTGAAACACAGCGCAATCACGATTTCACACCGGTTTTCTGTGAAGCCGTGGTATCACTCCGGTCGAGCCGGCCCATTCATGCCGAAGCGTGGCTCTCCCACGGTTCGGCAGATATAGAAATATATAAAACACAAATATAGAAAACCTGTAGTAATTATTTTGTAGGTAGTGTTAGGTACATGAGGGAGATTTTATTTTAAAGGAACAACTTAGGGGGCGTCCATAAATTACGTGAGATGTTTAAGGGGGGAGGGGGTCGAGTCAAATCTCATCTAATCTTACGTTGGAGAGAGGGGGGGTCTCGGCAAATATCACGTAATTTTTTTTCTGATTGAAACAAATAAAATAATACTATTTTGGTCCATTTAAACCAGATTGTACATGCTTAAGATCCTGAGCGTAATCGTAATAAGATTAAGATCACTCACTAATTCGTTCGAAAGACAATAATTTAATTCATACTTCGACGTTACAGCACCAGCTAAGCAAGCGCGTATGTTCCGCAAAATGCGACCCTCACGGATTGTCACAAGACGAGCTAATGAGTTACTGTGCGCAAGCGCCAACGGCTTAGAGTGGCTAGATCAGAACGAAGTTGATGGAGCAGATGATTCTCCATGGACTGAATAAAGATAGATAGATTATATATATATTTATATAGATATATTAAATATATATATGTCGGAATGAGGGTATCCGAATAATAAAAGTGATACAAACATTTGCCACTATCGAACACTACGCAACAGTCTATATAAAGCGGGGCGATCGGAAACAGGACACAGTTTCTCTTCAGATCTCGTGACGACCATATCTCTTGATTGTGACATGAGTCACTCCTGAGTCTGATTAGTGTTTGGCTATAGTCCAGATTGGCTGTATCTGTGATTCATGTTGTCGTTTATTCCTGTGTCTCCGATATATAGATATATTATTATATAGAATATTCGTAGATATTCTTTTTTTAATCACAGTAGTTCCGATTTTCCGATTGTATTCTATTGTAAATTTTTTATTACACTTATAATTAAGCTCTCAGCAATATTGATTCCTAGTCTTAACTAGTCGTAAATAAAAGCACGAAGCAAAGTTTTTTTTTTCTTTTTACAATAACAATCCAACGCGTTACGTAAGAAACCCAATCTCACCTGAGATTGGGGGATGGGGGAGGGGGTTGAATAAAATCTCACGAAATCTCACCTGGGGGGAGGGAGGGTCAGAAAATTAAAAAAAACACCTCACGTAATTTATGGACGCCCCCTTATCAATGCATATCTTACCGACCATAATTTCAACCACCTCACCATTCAAGATAAAAGCAAATCCCCCGACATTTAGTGAAATGCTGGTAATTTTAAATTAAAAACAGACATTTCAATGTTATTTATTTGTATAGACGGTGGTTTAATACATTACCTGTTGACTACTTCCATGGAGTGCAGCGACATCTCCATGTTGACCAGCACGCTGAAGTACTCCGTGATCTGCTGCGAGTGGATCAGTTTCAGCAACACAGATATTGCCACCATCGGGTTGTTCTCCACAAGCTCTGGTAACTGCGAACAGAATATACAGTTACGAGTGGTCAATATACATTCTTCGAAACAAATATTTGCAGTTTTTTTTTTGTGTCCCGCATTAGGAATATACATCCTGCGTCGCAGGGGACTTTACAAACATACATGCAACGGACAAGGAACACCCAGACTCAGAACAACAATTTGTGGATCACACAAAGTGTTGTCCCATGTGGGATTTGAACCCACAACACTTGACGCAGTGGAGAGCGGCGTGGAGACCGCTTAAACCACTAGGCCAACCGTGCAGTCATCAGATCATACAAACATTTGGTCCGAGCCGGTAATCGAACCAGAGACCTCAAGCACAGCAGTCGCATGCGCTACCACTACGCCACCGAGGCAGTACATGATTATTAAGTTTATTTTACAGTAACAGCGGTGTAATAAACCATTAAATTGGTTTACAATCAAATTGTCGGTTTCCTCTTATGTATGTATATGTATGCGTATGTACGTGTGTGTGTGTGTGTGTGTGTGTGAGTATGTGTGCGTGTGTGTCATTGTAGTTTTTACCCTGTAACCAATGGAATAGTACTTTTTTACGGGTATTTAAGTTAATCACTTTATTATTGAGGAAAACAAAGATGTTTGAGGAACCAAATAAAGATGTTTTTAAAGAAAGTATTTGGAAACAAAGAAAGTATTTGTTAGATTAATTATAATAAGTTTTTATTTTACCTATAATAGGGAATATGCATAAAATTTTTATTTGTCTTAAACATTTTTTCTAGATTCTTAATTGTCTTTACAATATACATAAAAAGTATTTTTTTTATTTAGTGATTATTTAAACCCAGAAAATATTAAATAAAAAGTGAAAATTAAGGGAGGGAAATTCAAACCTACAAAACGCGTCCTATTGGTCGAAACGAAATGTGACGTCGATTGTTACATTATCGAAATTATTGGCGTCGAAATTGCTACTGTGTTGTAGTGTTTGTGAGAAAAAATAACTTCTACCATGATTTTTATAGCAATCAAAACTGTAAATACACACATCAAAAGTGTCTAGGGATCAACATATATTTTTGCAATAACTTTTCTCCTGATTGATATTAATTAAAATTTTCTTTAAGGATTCATCAAATAAAGTGTTTTCGTTTGTCACAGTAACGATAAACCAAGTCACCTTTGCATTAATAAAGAAATTTGCCATTTTCCTAATAAAGGGATTTTTGATATTTGAACCACTAACATTAAAGTTCGAAAAAAAGACTGAAATAACAGTTTTCTTTAAAATTTTATTAGGTAACAATTAATAATCCGTGTTTCTACCGCGAACACTAACACAAGAACATCGGTTTGGCATACTCAAAATGAGTTCATCCAAATCACGCTGTGGAATGGCCGCCCATGTTCGTTGCAACAACAAAAAAAGGTCTTCTTGCGACTGGATACCCTCCATATTCGGCAGAGCTCTTCTCTGTAGCATATCCCATGCATGCTCAATCGGGTTCAAGTCTAGCGACTGAGCAGGCCAGGGCCAAAGCCACATCTCAATCTCAAGAAATCCGCATAAAAATGCTTGATCCCTAGACACTTTTGATGTGTGTAGGTATAAAATAACTGAAACACTCAATAGTAGTTGGCACCGGTCTTAACGCGTCTTTTTCGGCTCTCCTACTCTTCTGGCGTAGTCCCGACAACATGGAAGGCAGCATTAGTCCACCCGATCCCAAAAAAAGGCGATCGCTCTAATCCGTCCAACTACAGGCCGATAGCCATTACTTCCCTCTTCTCGAAAATAATGGAGTCCATCATCAACTATCAACTCCTACGGTATCTAGAAGATCATCATCTGCTTAGCGACCAGCAGTACGGCTTCCGTTAGGGTCAATCGGCTGGTGATCTTCTGGTATACCTGACACATCGCTGGGCACAGGCGATTGAGACTAAGGGGGAAGCCTTGGCAGTTAGTTTGGACATCGCGAAGGCCTTCGATCGGGTCTGGCACAAAGCGCTTCTTTCGAAGCTCCCTTCCTATGGGCTTCCCGAGAAATTATGCTATTGGGTCACTAGCTTTCTAGCAGATAGAAGCATTAAGGTCGTAGTCGACGGTGAATGCTCTGATTCCATATCTGTGAATGCTGGTGTCCCGCAAGGCTGTGTGCTATCGCCTACTTTGTTCCTCCTCCAAATCAATGACATGATGCAAAATTGCGGCATTCATTGTTATGCGGATGACAGCACCGGCGATGCTTTTTACACCGGCCGCGCCAATATTTCTCGGGAAAACGTCATTGAGAGTCAAAACAAACTTGTGTCTGAAGTCGAGACTTCTTTGGAGAAGGTCTCAGATTGGGGTAGACTTCATTTAGTCCAATTTAACCCCACAAAGACACAAATTTGCGCGTTTACCACTAAAAACGGGGGTAAAACTTCCGTGGGTCGTATGTCCTCGTTTCGAAGGCACTCCACTATCTGCCTCAGCCAATATTGGAATTCTTGGTGTCGACATGTCGAGCGAAGTCCAGTTTCGTGGCCACCTGGAGGGTAAGGCCAAATTGGCCTCGAAAAAGCTTGGTGTGCTCAACAGATCGAGACAGTATTTCACTCCGGCCCACCGCCTTATACTTTATAAGGCCCAGGTTCGGCCTCACATGGAATACTGTCCCCATCTTTGGGCGGGGGCACCCCAATACCAGCTCCTCCCTTTGGACCGCATTCAACGGAGAGCGACCCGAGTCGTCGATTGCCAAGAACTTTCAATTCGGCTAGACTCTTTGGCGCTGCGTAGAGATGTAGCTTCGCTGTGCAGCTTCTACCGCATTTATCATGGGGAGTGCTCCGAGGAATTGTTCGGACTGATTCCTGCCGCCTCTTTCCGCCATCGTCCTACGCGACAGAAGTTTCATCCCCATCATTTAGATGGTTGGCAGTCCTCAACTGTGCGCTTTTCCAGGAACTTTCTGCCTCGCACAACAAACTGTGGAATGAACTGTCACCTGCGGTATTCCCGGACCAATACGACCTTCAAACCTTCAAGAAAAGAGCGTACTCCTTCTTAAAAGGCCGGCAACGCACTTGTGATGCCTCTGGTGTTGCGGGTGTCCATGGGCGGCGGTAATCGCTTACCATCAGGCGATACGTCTGCTCGTTTGCCCCCTATATCATAAAAAAAAAAAAAAGTTAAGAAACACGAAATGACAATGACGTCATTTGTTATGTCAATAGCGCGCGAAAAATGGCGGCGTTTGAAAAGCTCAAATTTAGTCGGTGTTTTAAATTTCACTTTGAAACTTAGTTTGACTATTTTCAAGCCTATTTATATTTTTTTCTATGTTATGGAGACTTATATGATCAGATAAAGAAATAAAAAAAAGACATGCATATTCCCTATTGTTCAAAAATAATTTCAAATATTTGTTTAATTGTTTTCCTATTTCGTAATTTTTAGTAATGGCAGTTATTATTAATTTATAATGTTTATACTTGATACCCCAGTCCCAGACCAGATACCATCAACCAGGTTTTGGGGCTCAGAGATTGTGATTTTGTATTTAAATTTAATCTATACTAATATTATAAACTCGAAAGTTTGTAAGTATTGGATTTGGATGAAACTTTACAGTAATATAGCTTATATATCAGAATAACACATAGGCTACTATTTGCAGCGATAACCGACATACACGCGGGCGGAGCCGCGGGCAACAACTAGTAAATAAATAATCGACGGTGTATAAATTTGTGTATAGGTAGGGACCGCTAATGTTCATAGTGTAGGTTTGCAAACAGTACAACATATTACCTGCGCAGGTGTTATCCCGATGTCGTAAACCAACTTGGGATGCTGGTCCAAGAGACCCAGCAGTCGCTGCTGTTGTACTAAGCTGAGAGTACCCTTCAGCGCTAATAACGTGAGTTCTTTGGCTTCGGCCATCGTCGTACCAACTGGTTCCGTTGGTTCTTCTGAGGATTTCTTCTCTTCTTGTTTATCTTTCTTATCTTCTTGTTTGTCTTTCTTATCTTCTTGTTTGTCTTTCTTCTCTTCTTGTTTGTCTTTCTTCTCTTCTTGTTTGTCTTTCTTCTCTTCCTGCTGTAACGTAAAAATATAGTTTTAGGACATGGGGTTAACCGGGGAAGTTTGGTGTCAAACAACAAAAGTTGGCAACATTTGTGCTGTCAACGCGTGTTGGTGATAAAAGTTTCTGTAATTTTATTGTGTTGGCAACAAAAATTATCAACAAATGTTGGCAACCGTGTTTCTGTTTGTTGTGTAAACCTCAAAAGAATCCGTTTTAGTTGCAGTTATTTATTGACTCTGTGGAAACGCTTATTTGAAATGTTTTTCAAATAGTTGGCGACTCGGTGCAGACACAATGTAAACAAAAGATGACGATTTTTTTAAGAGTTGCCAACAGTTTGAAACACTGAAATTGCCAACAATTTCGGTGGATACGCGCCTTTAGGACACGGGGTTAACGGGGAAATTTGGTGTCAAATTGTCGTGTATGAGATGTACTGAGTTGTGATTCTCCATGAGCGAGGTTGTGCAAGTATTAATATCTGCAGTGACATATCCAAAGATTGGTTATACAAATTTAAATCGATTTTGAGATCTTTGCCAGACCTTGCTTAGCTTCTAAAGTAACTATAATGCTAATATCTATATCTTATATCACTTCAAATATTGTTGGCTGAATGTTTTTTTTCTTCTAGTCTGTGTGTCATACCATTTTTGATACATTTTTGGGAATGATACATACACTGTGCCTACCTTAATATAATTGTTACATTACGCTCCATAATATTGAATTTGTAATATTTTTAATGTGAAAATGTGAACAATTGTTGGTGGGTCTTAACAAATAAATAAATAATTATTTTGTTCCGACTAATAATAATAAATGAATAAATATTTCGGACATCTAACACACAACGTCATCTATTTCCAAGCTAAGCAGAGCTTGTGTTATGGGTACTAGACAACTGATATAAATACATATATACTTTTTTTTGGACATACATACTTAATATACATAGAAACACCCAAACTCCGAAACAAATATTTGCAGATCATACAATCATTAGGTCCAACCCGGGCATCGAACCTCAAGCACAGCAGTCGCACACGCTACCACTGCGCCACCGAGGCAGTTAATAACAATTATGTAGGTACATTAAAGGTCTTACCATAGTTTTTTGTTGTTGTGGAGTCTGTTGACGCTTCTCTAACCGTTCAGGCCTCAGTCCGATCAGACCTTCATAATCTGTGTCGAAGAGAGGTACGTATGCGCCTTTGTTCACTAGATTCTTCCAAACAGCCTGAAAATAAGTATTAAACTGTATATTCATGCCTATATCTAACTTCATCCATACCTATATTATAAATGCGAAAGTGACTTTGTCTGTCTGTCTGTCGTGGCTCTTCACGGCCAAACCGCTGCACCGATTTCAATGAAATTTGTCATGGAGATACTTTGATTGCTGAGGAAGGATATAGGCTAGGCTACTCTTTGCTGCGATAATCAACAAACACGCGGGCGGAGCCGCGCGAAATAGCTAGTCGTCTATATATCTAACTCTCACATTATATGAAGTACCAGTTGAGCCCCGCGGTGTTACCCGTGGTAGAACAACATCTGCGGGTAGAGTCGCGGGACAAAGCTAGTCTAAAAAAGTAGCCTAAGTTACTCCTTAGATCATTAGCTATCCCTATCTGTCAGTGAATGTGCTGTCAAAATCGGTCAAGCCATTAAAGAGATTACCCGGGACAAACAGACCGACAGACAAAAATTGAAAAAAATATTATATTGGTACATGTACCGTGTATACATACATATGCATTTATTAAAAAGCGGTTATTGTAATATTACAAACAGACACTCCAATTTTATATATTTGTATATAAAATTGGAGCGTAAAATGTTTTTTTTTTTTTTTTTTATGTTTGGCCCGCCAAATGACTCTACTCTGCCTGATGGAAAGCATAAGCAGAATCCAAGAGTGGTGGTCACCATGCTCACTGCGATGCAGACAATGCAGCATGGCGACCCACACCATGGCGGCCTAGTGATGCTTGTGCATCTTTTAGTCTAGTCAACAAGTATGGAACTTGTTGACTAGACTATTTGGGCCTCCGGTCTCGCACTCACCAACGAAACACGACAGCACTGCTGCTGTCATTTTACGTTGATTTTCTGTGCGAGGGTAGTACCGCCCCGGTCGAGCCAGCCCTACCGTGCTGAAATCAGCGTGGCTCTACTACCTTCTGTGTAAAAAGGTTGCGAAAAAGCTTTAACAGATGGGGCTTTATTTATTTTTTAAATTTTATTTTGTCAGTTTCTAATATTAAATTAATTTATTGTTCATAAAGTATTTAAATAATATGCAATGGCTTAAAAAAATATAATGACTTTTTTATGTAAGGGCTTGCCAAAATGACTCTACTCTGCCTGATGGAAAGCAAGAGCAGAATTCAAGATGTATGGTTACCACGACGGTCACCATACTCATTGGGATTGCTGCATTGTCGCAGCATGGTGACCCACACCATGGCGGGCTAGTGATGCTTCTGCATCATTAAGCCTCCGGTCTCGCACTCACCAACGAAAAACGACAGCACGAACGCTGTCACTTTAGGTTGATGTACTGTGCGAGGGTAGTACCGCCCCGGTAGAGCCGGCACAACCGTGCTGAAATTAGCGTGGCTCTGCTACCTTGACTTCATTATATTTACCTTATCGGCTAAGGTTTCAGCAGTGTCTAGCAAGAAGGTGGGCAGTGGTATCGGTCCAGATGCCTTTAGAGTTCTGTGTAACGGCATAAAATCATCTGATATTAATGATTCCAGAAGTTCTTTCATAGCCATGCGATTGGGCGGGCTCCTGTGTAAAGAAAAAAAAACATGATTTAATCTTAGCAACCTTGAGTGCCTAGAAATTCATTGTAAGTTCGATTCCGGCTCGGTACAAAATAATATGAGACGACATTTGTTCCGAGTCTGGGTTCAATTTACCTCTATATACTAATGTACGTATTGACCCATTAGAGGTCAAATGAAACGTACCGATGATATTTTTTAATTACCTTTATTTTTATATTGATTGAGGAATAAAAAAACACAAAATGTAAGAAAAAACAATAAAAAAATGTAATTATCACATAATTTCGGGGGTGTACTCAATTGAGTACACTGACCGCCTAAGTATGAAAATTGACCCAACTCGACGCACCTACTGGGATTACGATGCAGCGGCGAGGGCAACAAAAGTAGACTCTTAAGTTGCCCGCCCGGAGGCAGGGTGAGTGCTCACCGAGCTCGCCATAATTCTTCTTATTCGAGGACCTTCTCGCACTCCAATACGCCTTCTGCTAGACTCTAGACTAAATGGGATACCATGGTATCCCATTTAGTCTAGAGTCTCCTTCTGGGCCAATCCGGCATGAGTGGCTCTACCGGCACAGCCCCAGAGATCATTGACCCACGCAAGCCCACCCACGACGTCAACGTCAACAAAGAAATGTATATAGAAGACTAGCTGAACCCCGTGGTTATTGTGTAGTCTAAAAAAAGTAGCCAAGTTCTTCTTTATATCTTCAGCTACCTATCAGTGAAAGTCCCGTCAAAATCGGTCCAGTCGTTTCAGAGATTAGCCAGAACAAACAGACAGACGGACAAAAATTGTAAAAAAAATTATTTTGGTACATGTACTGTGTATACATTTGCATTTATTAAAAAGCGGTTATTTTAAAATTACAAACAGACACTCCAATTTTATTTATTTGTATATATACAAGAAAAACTGTTGTTGAAGGCTTCATGAATGCAATAGAACCTAAAACAATGATTTTTAGAATTTTAGTCTGTCTGTACATCAGTGTAATTTCTTTCTCTCACTTATCTTAAAAACGGTAAAACCAATTTGAATAGGGTTTGCTCCACTTAACATGTAGTGTTTATTTCAATCGGTTCATAAATAAAAAGTTATATCAGTTTGAAGAACGCCATTACCGAACTTTACGCGGCTTTAGTTTTTATGTTTAACGTTCTTCTCGCCGATAAAGGCCACGGCGGTCAGTCTAAACGGAGACCAGCCAACTACGCAGGATATGTTATAGTGCACAAGTGTGTGCGCAAACACAGGTGCACTCTCAGTTCCCTCTCTCTCATAATCCGATGGGACGGTTAACCAAAACGACCGGGGAGAGGTCAGGCACAGGACCGTTCAGACCCCAACTTCCAAATTCCGAGCTGTTATTAAGTATTTCTATAATCAGTAAAACTCAATGACCCGACCCGGGATTTGAACCCTACACCTCTTGATTGGCAGTCGCATACGTCAACCGTTAGACCAACGAGTAGTAGTATTAAATATATTTGTAACGAACCCATCACTAAGTGGTATCAACGCTGGTGCAGCTGCTCTGGCCATAGAGCTCATGTCAGCTATCCTCTCTGCCACTATGGTCTGCAGAGGTGAGTAATCAAATTCTAAGTCTTTGGCAGGAACTTCTGTCATCATCACCTGTCTGGCCGATTTCTTCATAACCTGTAACATTTATGTCAACAATTATATTAAAATGTCAAACATGCCTTTCTGCCTTTTGCCGTTAATAAGCATATATTATAGGTCTGTGTGTAACATATTATTATGAATTAGCTGACCCACGCAACCTCGTTTGCGTCTCCCTTTGCCCGTAGCATTATAAATTTCCCCCGTTTTTGAAACATTATTCGTTGGTGCTCCGCTCCTATTGGTCTAAGCGAGATCATATATATCCTATAGCCTTCCTCGATAAATGGGCTATCCAATACTGAAAGAATTTTTCAAATCGGACTAGCGGTTCCTGAGATTAGCGCGTTCAAACAAACAAACTCTTCAGCTTTCTATAATAGTATAGATGTTATTGTTTTTGTAACTGTTTACAAATGTAAATATTAAAGAGACGATTATACATGTACTTGTATATATAAATATCTGATTTCTTCTTAACATTACCTACTTCTTCTAAATTAGTAGCTTTATTACCATTCTACCTGCTCCTCCCAGTGTTATCTTTTTACATAAACAATCCAAAATGAGGTTTGGCATGAAAACTTAACAAACAAACACACAATTGCATTTGGATTGTTAGTTAAGATTCTGTGTATAAATATGTGAAAGAAAACTTTTTACTAATAATCATAATCATTTGCTCATATACCATATAAAAATAGCTATTAATGAATTACTTACATCCTTAACATTAGCTGGCAAGAAACCATGCAGCTGTCCAATCAGTACCCTCTCTTGTGGTGCAAGTGGCAACAAGCTTGGTTTACCCTCTAACAAATGAAGAAATAAGGATGCAAATGGGTTTTCCATTTTGTATATGTCGAAGAGAATAGCTATTGCGACCACTCTTTGACCTGGCAGGCATAAATCACCGCCTGTTATTAGCGATGACACAAGTAGACATACTGAAAACAGCAATTACAAGTATTTGAGTGTGTGTGTGAAAGTGAGATATTTCTTTAGAAAGACGTTTAAGGTATTAGACATCTAAGTAATATTAAGATATATTGTTATAATATGCACAGATAAAACAATTAACAATAAAACAACAATTAATCGTGACACAACTCAGATCAATTAAAAAAAGGGAGCTAACGCACAGCCTTGTTCTTGTTGAAGCAAAAAAACTCAGCTACTTCCAAGTAAACACAAGCATTAACGCACACACATGCTACATTTTGTCAGTTTATCAATATATATAAAATCAATGCCACTTTTCGTTGTAATTTTATTACTCAAGAACGGGCTCACCTATCCAAACCAAATGTTAAGGCTTTCTTCGGACTATTTAGTAGATAGTTTATGTGAAGTTAGCACAAAATCGGTCGAGCGGTTCTTCATTTATCAAATGTTTGTAATAACCGACATACACGTGGGCGGAGCCGCGGGCAACAGCTAGTCTCTTATATTGAAAGTTGTACGATACTGACGAAAAGTTGCATAGTGTTTTAGCATGTGTATGCATTAATACATGTGTTTACTTGGAAGTAAGCCGCTGGTTACTGCAATCCTCCACCTACACTACCAGGACATAATAGTAAGGCGAAGATCTCTGCGCTGGGAAGAAGATCGATGGGCGCTGGCTTGTGACAATCCGGATCAGCTAGTGTAAGACTCTGCAAATGATGCCATGAGGCATTATCAATACGAGTAGATGGCATTTTGCCACAGATGCTAGGCAACATGAGTGCATTGACCTTAAAGAGAGACTGGCCGTTTACACCAATTTCAATCTGGACTGTTCCTGATATAGCAGCAGAGGACTGGGCTATGCCTATGACATGGTGTAAAGTTACATTATGAACCGCACCAAGTCGTTCCACTGCACGTTCAGTGATGAAATGAGCTTGGCTTCCCGATTCTATAAGGGCGCGAAACGATTGAAAGTTGCCTATTTAATTTAAAAAAAATACTTTTTATTTGATCTGAGCGTGACAACAACTTTACTAAAAATATAAAACAAAACTCTTACAGTTAAAATGGTCCGATTTAGGAAACTTCTTTTGCACCTGTATGCATATTGAATCTAAACTTTGTGAGTCTACTGTCTGCTCCGAAAATAAGCTGCAAAAATATAAACAATTAAAAAATATGTTTGAAAAGATGTGTACGCGAAGAGGTTAGGTTACGATACAATTTTACTTACTCTAATACGTATTTGCTATTTTCATTAACTAAATGTTGAGACATTTTATTTACTTTTTACGGAACTGTACCTATTATTATAAATAGAACCATATGAGGACTCAAAAATGCAATTTTCATAACTTATTAG
This sequence comes from Diaphora mendica, assembly GCA_949125395.1. NCBI lineage: Eukaryota > Metazoa > Arthropoda > Insecta > Lepidoptera > Erebidae > Diaphora > Diaphora mendica. The sequence goes on from OX421326.1 coordinate 22,968,813, forward strand.
GCGTCAGAACGAATGTCAAATCAAAATATTATTTTGGTAGCAGTGAGCAGTGTTCCCAACTCTCAAATTTTTTTCCCCCTAACCCCCAATCAAAAACCCCTAATATCGCCACAATTACTACGGATTCACCCAAAATGTTTTTACTACTGTGAATCTATAGACAAAATAATTTTTCTACAAAAAATAACAATACAATGATAATTTTGATAAAATAAAAAAATGCAAGTATTAAAAAGTTATAAATCTAAAAGTTTATTTTTTATTTTTACAAAACACCCGTTATTAATAAAAATAAAAAAACAATAATTTTTATTTTAGAGTCACACTCGTAAACACAATGGAATTACTTCACCATTCAAGTCTGAATCTGTTGCCCACGTCTTTGTATATTTTTGACAATACTTTTTTTATCTTTAGCTTTAGTCATTTTAACGAATGGCTTGCTGATAAACGTGAGAGGATAAACTGAAGAGGTAAATCACTAAAAACAATCAACGTATTTGTAGTAAACATAAACGCAGTTTAGACACAAATTCTTACGAGTATGTTTATGATTGTGTTAGACAACAATACAACATGCTGAAATGTGCGTCACATTTTATTCAACTCTGCACTTTTAGTAACCAGCAATCGCACTAGAATTCGCTAAGGCGGTTTGTATAAAAATTAATATGATTCGCTAGATTAGATTATCCCAGAACTTATACTATTACACCTTTATTTTGCTTAATTTAAAATAAAAAAAAGTAAATACATACTTGAAGTTATAAAAATCCCTAAAAAACCCCTACCAAAATAATACCCCTAAAAAAACCCCATTACACATTTTTCCCCCTAAATTTAGGAGAAAACCCCTAAGTTGGTAACCCTGTTTGGTAGGTACCTAATTTGACAGCCAGCAGTGACAAAAGAAAAGATGCGCTACCAGCGTTGCCAATGGCAAAAATCCGGAAGAAATTCCCCAAATTTGGGAATAAAAATCCGCTTTTTCCCCACAAATTCCCCTCAAAAGTTAAAAAAAAATTAAAGTATATTAAAATATTTAGATATTAAAATATTGTAATATTTATTATTCTTTATTTTTAATAATATTTATTATTATTTATTTTCATTTTACGAATCTCCCTGAGAGGGGTATTTATTTCCTGATTTCACGGGCCGTAGCCAAGTGTAATCAGGTTTAAGTGATAGTGTATGTGGATGAACTTGAAGATGTGGTGGGGAATTTTCGAGTAAGTCTACATGTGTTTAATAAAACTGCTTTTTGAAGCAAGTGTAATGAGTGTTGTGGCATTTCTAAAATGTCTAAACTACGTCGAAGGCTTTTAGGTATTATTCCGGTTGCGGATATTACTATTGGGACTATATGGATATTTACTGCTTGCCACTGCCTTTTCAGTTCTATTGCCAGATCTTGATACTTGGTAAGTTTTTCAGCTATTGTAGATTGGATATTATGGGTGTTCGGGACTGCTACGTCTATGAGATATATAGTTTTGTTTACTTTATCACAAAATTATTATTATTATTATTATTAAATATTTATTATTATTCTATCGAGCCGGCTCGATGCGAGCCTTCGAGTTGTAAGTTTTGCGGTCCACTCGTTAATTTTCACTCGTCTTGGAGTAAAACTATCGAGTAATACCGTATGTGAGTACAGACCATAACAGCTGGACCGATTTTGATGGGACTTTCACTGACAGATAGCTGACGATATATACATATATGTAGTAACTTTGGATACTTTTTTTAGACTATCTTCGCCCCGCAGCGTTACCCGTGGTTGTTGTTGTACCACGGATAACACTGCGGGGCTCATCTAGTTTTACCACAAATCGAATGCTTCAGCAATTGAAGGTGGTGAAATATTTATTGATAACAGGTACATTATAATGGAGTTAGTTCCGCATCCGGAAGCGCACATAACTGTTTATCTATTCAGTATAATTTCGTCATGTTAATGCTCGTTTGATTAGTCATGAAGCCATGACGAGTTTTAGTGACCTCATTATATTGTCACACACTACACCTACTTAATAACCCCAAACTTATGTTTAATGATAAAAGGGTGAAACGAGCAGACAGGTCACGTGATGGTAAGTGCCTACCAGCACACATCGACACATGTAATTCAGAAAACACAACTACTTCCGTTATAAAATGGCAAAGGTCGTAACATACGTTTAAGCATTCTTTTATCCGACTTCAAAAAAGAAGGAGGTTCTGAATTCGATTGTATTTTTTGTTTGTTATTATAGTCATACGATAGTTTGATCCAACGATTGAGTTGATTTGATGAGTAATATGTGTGTATTTATACATTTTAATAGTGTTGCTAGCCCATAATTACACTTAATTCGGTCTTTGTAACTTACGTACCTACTGTATGATATACGACGGTATAGCATTACAACAATTGCGAATTGCGATAATCTTCTACAGACGGCAGTCAATTCTCAAAATTAGCAAAGTTTACAGGCTTTGCAGGTAAGTGCCTGCAGATGAATCTACTAATTTGAGCTGCCATTATGACTCTACCCTGTCTGATGGAAAGCAAGAGTAGAATCCAAGGGTGGTAGTCACCACCCTCAATGCAAACTCTGACAATGGACCAGAGATCATAGTTGGAGGTTGGAGGGAAACACGCACAGAACAGGAAGGAAGAACCTGAAACGTTGCGTTCGAGAGCGTATTTCTACCACTCTAAAATGGTTACTTCGAAGGCCAGCCCGTATTGTTCTGTAGAGGATGTGAGAGGGGGGGACCAGTTGGAAGTGCTCCTCAGAACACTCCCCATGATAAAGGTCATAGAGGACTGTCATATTTTACAAAAACAACACATCTATCTATACTAATCTATATCTATACTTATATTATGTATACTTCACTACATAGTATAAAACAAAGTCGCTTTCTCTGTCCCTATGTCCCTTTGTTTGCTTAAATCTTTAAAACTACGCAACGGATTTTGATGCGGGTTTCTTTAATAGATGGAGTGATTCAAGAGGAAGGTTTTTATGTATAATAAATGCATAATATAGTATGGGAACACTGTTAATTTTCGAGATTTCTAATGTGATGTAGCAAATAAACACATTTTTTTGCGCTTACATTGCAAACGCTGGTTGCAACCTACGAGATAAATCAAAATAATGTACTACAGTATTGTACACCTTAAAAAGTACTACAAAAAAGTCCGCGACGGTATATGTCTATCTCTTAGGGATAACCCACAACATCCATTTTTTATTCCTTTCTTTTTACGAGAAATAATGGCTTATTTACGAAGTGATTTTAAGCAATACAGAATGAATCCTTATACAATTAAGTAAATTAAATACATTGTGCATTTAATATAGACCAAAATGGTCCTTAACAGTATCTAATTTAAATGAACATATTCGAAGATATTACAGATTTAAAATGTACGAATCGTGTCGTCGGCGTGGGCATCTGAAATTCACCCGTGCGAAGCCGGGGCGGGTCGCTAGTATATTATAAAGCTGAAGAGTTTGTTTGTTTGAACACGTTAATCTCAGAAACTACTGGTCCGATAAAAAAAAATCCTTTCAGGGTTAGATAACCCATTTATCAAGGAAGGCTATAGGCTATATATCATCACGCTAAGACTAATAGGAGCGGCGCATGAATGAAGAATGTTACAAAAACGGGGGGAAATTATTACGCTACGGGCAATAGGAGACGTAAACGACGTTGCGTGGGTCAGCTTTTCTATATTTATAAAAATAAATAAAGTGTTTGTAACATTAAAATAACCGCTTTTTACTAAATGCATAATTGTATATATTCACGGTATATGTATGTACCAAAATAACTTCTTTTTCCATTTTTTTCTGTCTGTCTGTCGGTCTGTCTGTCTGTTTGTTCCGGCTAATCTCTGGAACGACTCAACCGATTTTGACGGGACTTTCACTGCCAGATAGCTGATGTAGTAATAAGTAACTTAGGCTACTTTTTTTACACTAGCTTCGCCCCGCAGTGATACTCGCGGTTGTAAAGGTACAACAATAACCGCGGGTAACACCGCGGGACACAGCTAGCTTCATATATAATCGATATATATATATATATTTTGACTGCCTCGTTGGTCTCGCGGTTGGCGTGTGCGACTGCTGATCATGAGGTCTTGGGTTCGATTCCCGGGTCGGACGAAATGTTTGTATGATTTACAAATATTTGTTTCGGAGTTTGGGTATTTTCTATGTATAATATGTATGTATTTACAAAAAGAAAAGTATATATGTATTTGTATTGTATAACACAAGCTCTGCTTGGCTTGGCACTAGATGGCGTTGTGTGTTAGATGTCCAAAAATATTTATTTATTTAATCAAGCTCAACCAATGATAGTACCTACTTATCACATAATTATTTATCTTTAGTAGGATCGAACCCATAAATTCTCACTCAGCTTAAAGGATTACTAACTGCTATACTTATAGCCTGCAGGTCGATTAAAATCAAAATATTGTTTTTTAATTTTCTTATTTGTTATTAGACAGATAATCACAAGACAAAAAAAAGTCATACCAAGTTACCCACAATATGAATTTACATCCTGAATCATTAAAAGCTATTAAATCCAGTTTTCTACTACTTCGATAGCACAATTTCACACAGCTAGTCTATGAACTAGGGAAGTCCTGAATCTATTTATATTTAATTGTGGGACAGCCATGCTCGGGCACATGAGGATCGGGGTGATGTCGATCCAACGGTAGTGATACCACGACCCCACAAAATAGGGGTGTTAATCATTTTTTTATGGCATAGGGGACATACGAGCAGGCGTATCACCTGATCGTAAGCGATTACCGCCGCCCATGGGCACCCAGCAACACCAAAGGCGTCACGAGTGCGTTGCCTGCCTTTGGGGGATGTGGAGCGGGATGGGAGGCGGGGTGGGGTATGGGCCTCCGGTATCCTCACTCACTCGATGAAACACAGCGCAAGTGGTCGGTCGAGCCGGCCCATTCATGCCGAAGCGTGGCTGTCCCTCTCTCAATTCTTTCTTTGTATTTCAAGGAGTGAGTAAGTAAACAGAGTCTCGATTCTAGTTTCTTCTATCTGCTGCCCTAAGCTTGGCGGTGCGGCGGTATCGCCACGTCAATGTTTGGGGAACAGAAAAAACGCCCACTGCTCGACATAGGCGTCCCCTAATGTTCTCTACCCTGATTTCCCGTGACCTTCACTAGGTCGTTGGAATACATTGCGACTCTTGATTTGCAGTCATCCAAGAGCGGCGCGCTGGGCGATTACTACGAGCATACTAGTCTGTTTATAGCGTCACTATTACACAAAGAAATAAAGAGTATTTAATTATAATTTTTATTCTGTTTTTTTTTTGTTACAGTTGTCGTCGACTCATGACTCGGGTGGCATCAATTCGAGCAGAAATCTGCTGCTCTCAGTAACTGAAAATGATAAAAATTATTAAAATTATGCAACCATAGACTTATTTTCTTTCTCACTGAATTTCTATATTAGGCTCACAGCACGGCTCCTTATTGAAAAAACCTATTATGTGTAGCAAATTCCCAAATACGAGAAAATACATAACTTTATTGCGTTATGAATAAGTAAGAGGATGTCGTACATTGAAAAAATTCAAAGAAGCGTGTCAAGTCTCTTTTGACCTACTCTCACATAAATAGAACACAACATAAACTCGAATTTCCAAAGCAAACAATTACAATCAGCTGGTAAACACTACGTCACACTGTAGCAATGTTCCAAAAGTCGGCCACCACCGCGAACAAAACCGTTCATTTGTGTCCGATACCGTTATCATACAAATACTCGTAAATGAAAAAAATTACATTAATCTAACAATGTTCACATGACCAGGTTGATTGCCGCTAATTGTAAAGGCAAACTTATCATTGCCGTTTCGATAAGATTAAAATGTCATATGTCTCCATTGTCTTTTAACAGCGCCACCTTCACAGTCGTGAAGAAACTTGTAAATACGAAACGCGTTGTGATAATGTAAAATAATATTATTAAGTGATGGTGCAGTGCATTGTTATAGTGAAATGATAGATCCTCGTTCGATGCCCGTCTTGTCCGCCATGTCTATTCAAAATGCAATGCTTTATAACGAAGAAGGAGAATCTCATCGGAATAGGTCCTCATCTTGGTCACTGCGCCGTATGACAAATGGATTGTCAAGACCAGTTCCGAGATATTCTCTGCAGTATCAGGTTGGTTCATTCAGTCATGTACTTTCTTACTTCGAATCGTACTTCGTTGGTTTTATTTGCTACATTTAAGAGATAAGGTTGGTTGTATTTCATTCCGGATTTTATTGTAAGACAAGACAGCTAGCGTACATACAAAGTAGCTACGTCGTAAATTCAATTTTCGAAATCTCTACATGATCATAGAGAATTCTTAATTTTTTACAGCTTAGTTTTATATGCATTACAAATGTAAAAATTTCGGGGTCTTAGATAATTAGATCATAGTCTTAGGGGACCCTTAATAATCATTAAAAAAAGTAGAGTAGTTATGGTAGAAAAAATGTGTCTGTATAGAGGCAAAGTTGGAGTAGACAGGTACCTATGTTCTTATTTCGTAGTTTATTCCAGTCCATATGTACACATTGTAATGCAATGCTTGTTCTTTGAAAAAATACTTCAATATTACGAAGTAACTAAAACTTGTTTTGTTGAATTGTAATAGTAATTTTGTTATCAGCAAATGCTTATAATTATGGGTTTATAACCAACCAAAATGAATTATTTTTTTCATAATTCTCTCCATTCTAATATTTATACTCGCAAAACATATTTTTTCTGCAAGTAACGAAGCGTAATGCGCAAATGAATCACATCGGAGCAAGCCGCGTTCCTGTCATTTATTCTTACAATATCAAGCATAAGCTTCTACTACTCGATCATGAAATACTTAAAAGTGGGAAAAAGATGGCACATACGGAATGTTGTAAAATATCATAAAAACTGGAATGTCCGGCTATCTGTCATTCACAGTCTGTCATATAAAGTAATTATTCCCCGTGATATTTTAGTTTTTTTATTTATGTATCACGTATTTCTAGACAATTGTTAAAGTTTTGGTGTTTAGATTTTTATATTGCCGCCTTAACAAGTGTGTTACTGATGTTGAAGGACTGTAAAACTTTGTGTGATATATACAGGAACAAGAATTAAAGAACGTGTCACTATTATTTTACAAACAGTTGTTTTCAACAGATACGTCGCTGTAGGAATGTGAATCGTGTCTAATTCTATTTAATTATTAGTATATTTTCATATGGGTGATGGCTTGGCAGTCGGACACTCGTGTAAGTGGCGAAAACATTACTTCATTATTTCTCATAAGTTGTATTTCTTGTCAGATTAAGTTGTAGCTTTGCTTATAATAGGACGTCCTTGTGGACGGTTATTATTTTAATGCGTTTTATGTTGCGGAATGGTACGATATAATTTATTCATATACAATGTGGTGTGACAAGAACTAGAACTTTAAATTTCATTATACTTCTTCTCTGTGCCTGCAATCTGCTATACAATCTGCTATATATGCCCTTCAACTCAGCTTATTGTTATGCAGAGTCTATGGTAGATTTAAGCCATATTCTTATTTCCTACCACAGAATATCTTAATTTAACCTACCCCTACCCCCCCCCCCCCATCCCCAAAAGGCTGGCAATGCACTTGTGACGCTTCTGGTGTTGCATGTGTCCATGGGCGGCGGTAATCGCTTACCATCAGGCGATACGTCTGCTCGTTTGCCCGCCTATTCCATAAAAAAAAAAAAAAAAAAAAAAATTATGCTCTCAGTGTACTAAAAATTTGTATCAATGTTGTGTAATACTGCTAATGATTGTGTTCTGTTATAATTAAAATAAAAACAACAATAATTAACATTTGTTATGATGAAATAACAAATAGAAGACGTTACTAATTGTTTTCATTAAATAAAATTAGCTCATAACAATAGAACGATAATTTTTAAACAGATTCTGAGAATATCCAAATTTTGCTCATCTCGGAATAACCAATATTTACATGGCTATTGTAGAAATATTCTTTGATTTATCTACCATATTATCAACAGCTTTTAACAGTCCATTGCTGGAAATAGGCCTCTCCTTAGGAAGGAGATTTTACTACTACTACTATATTGGTGAGACTGGTTGGTATGGGGTCTGTTTCAAGTGTTTCTTTCTCTTTGTAGTGAGTTTGTCGTGCATAGTTTCTCTTAAGCCAAACATACACGTTCAAGTATGCTTGCGCAAACACAGACTGTTTTGTCTGTCTGTCACTGTCACACACGTATGAACAGACAGACAGACTTGCGCAAGTATACTTGAACTTGTATGCCCGCCTTTAGTCACCTTACAACACTAGGCAGAGTGCTGACTGTCTATATTCTTATCCGTCACCACTCATTTATCCATATGAATCTTAAACTTTGTACGAGCTTCCTGAACAACTATCCTCAGAAACACTTTTTGAGCAACCGTGTAGTCGGAGCTTGGAACCGTCTTCCAGATGAAGTTAATTCAGCTCAAAATGTAAACCAATTTAAGAATTGACTTTACACATACTTGCTTAAATCGAAGAGGAATAACTGATTGGAACCTATCAAGATGCAGACTTATATCAGTTGTTTAAACTGACTGCCTGTCTATACTAATAATAATAATCTCTAAATATGTAGAAACTATAAATATGCCTAAATTGAAAACTTATGTATGAATCTATACTAATATTATAAAGCTGAAGAGTTTGTTTGTTGAATGCGCTAATCTCAGAAACCGCTGGTCCAATTTGAAAAATCTGGGGCACAAGCCCAAACATTTTTTGGACATCTCCTTTAATTGAAATTGGTGCAGCAACTTAGAAGCAGCAGTAACTTTGACTGCACAAATGGCCTAGTGATTTAAGTGTTGTGGGTTCAAACCCCACATGGGACAACAGATTTGTATGATCCACAAATTGTTGTCATGAGTCTGGGTGTAGAACCCCCAAAATCCAGGATGTATATTCCCAACGCAGGAGTTGTCATTATTAAAAACATACTATGGTTTACAGTTTCACTGTTACAAATTGTTTTATCTTGTGTAAGTCTATGTGAGGCTATTTCATTATGGAAATTTTCTATTTATGGAAAAAACAAATACTTATTGCATAACATGACTACTGAAGAATCATGTCATCATCATATGGCCTTTCCATCTTTTCAGATGATTTAGACAGAGCCTCTGTGGCAATTCTTGGTATGACAATAGAGCCCTATACGAGAGAGGTAGTAATTTCCACACGATTGACACTTGAGTAGAGGATCGTTTTGTGTTCGATCAGGTGAGACCCTGTCGTTCTTTTTTTGTCTCCTCTCACGCTTGTTAGCTAGACTCTGGAAGCAACTCCTGTCGTGGGCTCTGCAGCCCTCCTCCAAAGAGTTCCTCCACCCGTTGCGATTGTTGGTGACCACATTCCTTGGGGTTGACTCCGAAAGCGAACATGCCACCCTTTGGGCAGTCCTTAAAGCGCAAGAAGAATCATGTAAAACTCTCATAATATTATACAAGTACTTCAGTTGTGTGCTGTGGTGGCTTCTTTGTCATGTGTTTATACTCACTGCGCTTATCAACAGGGGTTTCCCTTGAACAATAAAAATGATTGTAGAATATTGATAGTTAAACACTCTTAATGGGAAATACATTTACTGCAACAAGTAAACATATTTTAAAGAGTTTTTTATATAGGCAATTTGTAACTTTCAAAGAGTTGCCATCATTAATCTCTAAGGGGATCTTTGAACTTAAAGTTTTCCAATTCTTTCAAAACTATTTTAATTATAATCACTTCACACACTTCACACAGATCCTGATCACACACACAAAGTTGATCAAAAATTAGGCAGACTCGATACTTCAGTAACTAGAGTATTTATGAATTCTTTCCTATTTTAAAATAGATACGTATCTTTCTATAGTTTCACCTGTCTGTTTGAAAGAAAGAAAGAAATGTTGATGCTGTAAACTTACAACCACTACAACGGTTACCATTGCATTATTGATTAATTACATCCAAAGAAAACAAATTACTATTACACACTTATTAGTCCTATCAACACCTGTTAAATGTGTCTTTGGTATAATGAACGTAACATAATCCTACTAATATTATAAACGCGAAAGTTTGTAAGTATGGATGGATGGATAGATGGATGGATGTTTGTTACGCTTTCACGCAAAAACCACTAAACGGATTTGGATGAAACTTTACAGTAATATAGCTTATACATTAGAATAACACATAGGCTACTATTTGCCGCGATAACCGATATATACGCGGGCGGAGCCGCGTGCAACAACTAGTAATTTATAAAGGACACCTGACTGAGACACCCTTTATAATCCTTATTAATATTAGTCGCCTGGAGACGGAATAAGAATAGAAGTTTCACCTCGATCATCCCGTGTGCAGTGTAAAAGTCAGCAAACTACGCAGTACAACAGCACTGCAAAGAAAAGGACAGTCTGAAACAAACCCTTGCTGCTATAGTAGATCAGACCGTCTATTCCTGGGCATATGTCAATACTGCCTTACATACTCCCATTTAAACTAGGTAGCAAACACGTATTTCCGAGTCTACCACTGCCTTACACCTTCTGTGAGAAAAATCTTATAGAATTCAAACACTGAACCACTGATTGACTACCACTGAAGACATCCTACCCATTTATTTGGAGAAACAGCACGCTATAAACACCATCCGGTGCACCTGATCTGGCTCGTAGCAGCTGATATAACTAGTCCTCTGTCACTACCTGGAACGAGCGATAACATGACTTAATGCCTCCAAAACAACCCTGATGGGCTGCGCTCTTATGCAAGAAATGAAATTGAGTGTCCTGCATATAAACAAACATGATTAAGTTTTGATGGAGTACTCAATTACAAAATATACTAATAAGGTTGGGTATGGTGATAATGTAGTTATAAAATAATAATATTGCAACTGCACGGTTGGCCTAGTGGTTTAGGCAGTCGCCACGCCGCGTCCTACTGCGCCAAGTGTTGTGGGTTCAAATCCCACATGGGACAGCACTTTGTGTGATCCACAAATTGTTGTTCTGAGTCTGGGTGTTCTTTGTGTCCGTTTCATGTATACTTTTAAAGTCCCCCACGACACAGGATGTATATTCCTAATGCGGGAGAAGAAAAAAAAAACAATAAACTGAGATCCCAGTTAGCCCAGAATTACGTCAATTTAGGAAAGATAAAATTTGTGGAGTCAGTAGTCTAACATATACTCAGAAAAGAATGGATACTCACTAAACTGAAAGTGGGACCGTTTTACAGTTAGCAGGTATCAAAGGTGGAAAAAACCATGCTCACTTACGTCTATTTAGGAAGCCTGAATTTTATATATGTAATATCATTAAGTATAATATTTTAAATATTTTCCAATCAGCCAGACACGATCTGAGGGCCCACTTTTAGCTTAGTGAGTATCCATTCTTTTCTGAGTATATATTAGACTACTGACCCTAAAAAATAATCTTTCCTAAAATGACGTAAGTCTGGGCTGACTGGGATCTTGGACTATAAGTACCATTGTTATTTATTTATACCTAATCCATTCTTCGTATAATTTTACATAATTATATTATGTATATTATATAAATTACGTGGTTATATATATTACGCCACTGTTAAAAAAAATACAGTTCCAGTCAATGTAAATTTTATGTTATCCATAAAAAGCACTGTAGTCCATTCGCTATAAGAAAATAGGGAATATGCATAAAATTTTTATTTGTCTCAAACATTTTTTTCTAGATTCTTTATTGTCTTTACAATATACATAAATGGGATGTTTTTTATTTAGTGATTATTTAAACCCAGAAAATATTAAATAAAAAGTGAAAATTAAGGGAGGGAAATTCAAACCTGCAAAACGCGTCCTATTGGTCGAAACGAAATGTGACGTCGATTGTTACATTATCGAAATTATCGGCGTCGAAATTCCTACTGTGTTAGTAGTGTTTGTGAGAAAAAATAACTTCTTCCATGATTTTTATAGCAATCAAAACTGTAAATAGGTATAAAATAACTGAAACACTCAATAGTAAACAAACACGAAATGACAATGACGTCATATGTTATGTCAATAGCGCGCGAAAAATGGCGGCGTTTGAATAGCTCAAATTTAGTCGGTGTTTTAAATTTCACTTTGAAAATTAGTTTGACTATTTTGAAACCTATTTATATTTTTTTCTATGTTATGGAGATTTATAAAATCAGATTAAGAAATAAAAAAAGACATGCATATTCCCTAATCCGCTTTCTGACCAATCATGTTTCAAGCTTGCATAGGATCTTGGAACGCGATTGGTCAAGGGGCGGGACTTAATCGGGTCACTATTTACGAATAGACTATAATAACATCAAATATTTTATTTTTGCATACCTACTTTAATACCTTAGGATAAGAATTAGATACTAGAACCCAATCCCATACAATCTACCTAAAATATCATTTATAAGTACATCAGAAGTTCGAATTGGGCAATTTCTTTTGAAATTTTCACAAGCACTTTTCCGGTTTTCTGGATAATGTAGACATCAGTAATGTCGTTTAACCCTGCTTATTCTCACAGATAATTATGTAACATTATGCTAATTCGATTCTCGGCTTCGAACTATGTGGCGTGAAATTGAAGAGCCCTATGTCCAGCAGTGGACTGCGATAGGCTGATGATGATGATTTTAATTCGCTCCGCTCCTATTGATCTTAGTGTGATGATATATGTATATAGCCTTCCTCGATAAATGAGCTATATAACACTGAAAGATTTTTTCGAATCGGACCAGTAGGTACTGAGATTGGCGCGTTCAAGGAAACAAACAAATTCTTGAGCTTTATATATTAGGTAGTATAGATTCATTTCGTACCTTTGTGTTAAAGGGAGATTAATTCATCAAAATAGGAGTCTCCGTCAAGGCTATGTGATGTGTATGCTGGCCAGGTCGCAGCTCTACACATCTACACTTTAAGTTAAAAAGCTATTTACAGTACGAATCATGGCTAGAACTTTCATAGTGCGATGCAGGATTAGTAGTTGGTCAAGTAGTTCAACGTGTCTTTGATAGAGGCATTGAAGTTTACTTTTTGTATGTGGAAGAAGTCTCATGCGGAAATATTTGACTTTGGATATCGTTGCTAATGTTTTATTCAGAACGTGATTGCAGTGCGGACAAGTTTGGATTCCTTTGTGTCTAAACCCATAATACAAAGATATCAGCAACACCAATACGCACATACTATGAATGAAACAGGTTCTGATAAAGACGTGAGAAATGTTATCTCTAATTAACGTGTAGTCCATTCGCTTAGATACGGTCACCTTGATTGCGCCGCTGTCCCACGTGCGGCAACAAGCCACCACAAAATCAATTTCACAAAAATAATCACAATTGCGTGCGGGTGCAACGACACTATCTAAATGAATGAACTATATATTGGTTCTGCCATTAATAGTACGAGACGGACTATCACGGACTGAACGGTTGGCCTACTGTTTAAGTGGTCGCCACGTCGCTCTCTATTAAGTGTTGTGGTTCAAATGCTATATGGGACAACACTTTGTGTGATCCACAAATTGTTGTTCTGAGTCTGGGTGTTCTTTGTGTCAGTTTCATGTATGTTTGTAAAGTCACGACACAGAATTTATATTCTTAATGCGGTAGTTGTCTTTCTAAAAGAAATAAAAAATAAAAGAAATATCATGATAAATAGACAACAATTTGTAGATAACAAATATTGAGGTGACGATGGAGGCGAGGACCTCCACGGTTTGCGTAGTGGCTTAAGCAGTCACCTTGCATTTTCCTACTGTGATAAGAGTTCAGGGTTCTATCCCTATGGGACAACACTTTGTGTGATCCACAAATTTATTGTTGTTCTGAGTCTGGGTGTTCTTGTAAGGTTGTAAGTTCCCCGCTATACAGGATATATTCCTAGTGCGGGAGTCTTTAAAAAAATCACTACGTATCAACAGTCCACTGCGGGACATGGCCTCTACCTATTAATACAAGATCCCAGTCACCCCAGACTTACGTCATTTTAGGAAAGATGAAATTTTAGGATCAGAAGTCTAACATAAGCTCAGAAAGGAGTGGATACTCGCTAAGCTGAAAGCGGGGCCGTTTTACAGTTAGCGGGTATCAAAGATGGCAAAAAACATGCTAACTTACGTCAAAGTAGGAAGGCTGGATTTTACATATGTTATAAATGATATTGTTATAAACAAAGATATATAGTTGCCAGACTCTTCCCGTGGGCTAGTAACTTTTGCCAGACACTTTAAAAGTCGTAAAAAAATGTGGGAACTTACGTCATTTTAGGAAGGCTGAATTTTATATATATTGTTAAGCATACTGTTATATAATATTTTCCAAAGAGCCAGACAAATCTGATGGGCCAAACATACTGCCAGACTCGTACTCCAGTTAATTTCAACCAATCCGCTGTGCGAGAACGCGTGAGGGCATTATACAAGTTAATTCAATATTATTTATATTTAAATTTTAGTACACTACTAGCTGAACCCCGCGGCGCGGTTATTATCGTACCATGGGTAACGCCGCGGGACAAAGCTAGTCTAAAAAAAGTAGCCTAAGTTACTCCTTCGATAACTGACCTCTATTCTACAAGTACGCTGGACTGCATACGTCGTAATCTAAATGAAGCCATTTGATTTTCGCCATTTTGGCGCTGATAACAGTGTGAAGTTCCGTGGAACTAATATTAGGGATGAAACATAACTTGAAGTATTGCATCACTGTATCGAAATAAATACTTGGTGTCATTTCCTCCTTTATATGTGTACTTACAAGGCATAAAAGGAATTTCACCCAGTTATTAATATTAGGTCTTTGCCTATGAAATTGCCGTTTTGTATGCAATAAGTGAAAGTACTTTTTTTTTTTTTTTTTTTTTTTTTTTATGTTTGGCCTGCCAAAATGACTCTACTCCGCCTGATGGAAAGCATTAGCAGAATCCACGAGTGGTGGCCACCATACTCACTGCGAATACAACAATGCAGTATGGCGACCCACACCATGGCCGCCTAGTGATGCTTCTGCATCTTTTAGTCTAGTCAACAAGTATGGAACTTGTTGACTAGACTAATTGGGCCTCCGGTCTCGCACTCACCAACGAAACACGACAGCACAAACGCTGTCATTTTACGTAGATTTTCTGTGCGAGGGTAGTACCGCCCCGGTGGAGCCGGCCCGTTCGTGCTGAAATCAGCGTGGCTCTACTACCTACTTTTTCCCAATTCAATTCCCGAGAGGCAGTACAAAATGCCTTTGAAGAGTTTGTTGCCTCCCGTCCAGCTAATTTTTACAAGAAGGGCATCAATAAACTGCCAATGCGTTGGCAAAGATGCGTCGATTGCATGGGTGATTACTTCGAATAACAGAAATAAAAAAGTTTGAAAAAATAAGTACTTTCACTTATTGCATACAAAACGGCAATTTCATAGGTAAAGACCTATTAATTTGTTAGCATTTAAGAAATCAACTTTACTAACAATCATTTTCAGTTTCAATAAAATGTAACCCTCTTATTCACCAGTAGTTCACTGCAAGTTCAAATACACAAACTCTTATTATATAAATGTTTTAAATATCACTTGGCAAACACCAAATATAACAAGTATAGTCTTAAATAAACAGAGATGCACCAAAATAACAACGGTCATTTGTAACAAATGTCAATTTTAGTACATGAGACCCTCATGAGGGGCGCTTCAAAACGGCACAAAAACAACTGTCATTTCTTAGAGAATATTTAGTCCAGCGTACTTGTATTGAGGTCAGTGCCTTAGATCATCAGCTATCTGCCAGTGAAAGTCCCCTCAAAATCGGTTGGGCCGTTCCAGAGAATACCCGGAACAAACAGACAGACAAAAAATGTAAAAAAATATATTTTGGTACATGTGCCGTGGATACATACAGTCATATCCATTTATTAAAAAGCAGTTAATTTAATATTACAAACAGACACTCCAATTTTATTTTAGATTTATTTTTTCATAAAAACCAATAATTGGTTAATATAGCTAAGTCCCGCGGTTTTACCCGCGGTTATTGTAGTACCGCGGGTGACGCCTCGGAGCGAAGTCTAAAAAAGTAGCCTAAGTTACTCCTTATATCATCATCTATACTCTGTCCATTTCTTTATTTTCTTTTTGACAGTTCAAGAAATTTTGAAATTAGTGACGCCCTCACCCATTACCGATTCGATTTGAAACGAATAGCGATTTTATTTATGAAGAACTTTCAATCGATGTAATTAAATATTTTTTGTTGAAATATTAATTATTCCTTTATTAGTTTTTTATATTATGTAAGAAATAAACAAAAATATAAATAATAAATCTGTAAATTAGATGAATGAACAGAGTTATTGTTCTTTACTCTTGGTTTGATCCTAAATTCCAAGATTTCGACTTGATTCCTTGCAAAAATTCAATCTTGGAGTCATAGATACTATTTTTATTTCCTTTTTTTATTAAATTTACAGGAAAAAATACTTGCATGAAGTCAAATTATTTTTATCATATGATCGATTTATCGTATTTCAAGTACTGTTTTATAGTCTGTGGTTGTTTGTTATGCACAGACCACTTAACTAAAGTACCGTCACCGTCAATAAAGTACGACATTACTGTAGTACATAATTCCGAAAAAAAATTTGGTAATTTATTGGCGTGAGCTGTCAAAAAGAAAATAAAGAAATGGACAGAGTATACCTATCAGTGAAACTCCGTCAAAACTCCAAAGATTTAGAAGTTACAAGGATTAGCCGGAACAAACAGACAGACAGACAAAAATTGTAAAATATACATTTTTGGTATATGTACCATGTACATACACATGCACTTAGTTAAAAGCGGTTATTAGCCGACTTCAAAAAAAGGAGGAGGTTCTCAATTCGGTTTTATATATATTATGTGTGTTCGCGGATAACTGCGTCGTTTATGAACCGATTTTGGTAATTCTTTTTTCAATGGAAAGGATATATCCCAACGGTGGTACTGACGTACGAAGATCTGATGATGACATCCAAGGGAAATCGAGTTGAAACTTGAAGTTGGTTTTATTTTTGTTAAAATTTTACTTATAGTTTATTTTAATACTAGCTGAACTCTGCGGTGTTACCCGTGGTTATTGTCGTACTGCGGAAAACGCCGCGGGACAAAGCTAGTCTAAAAAAAGTTAGCCTAAGTTACTTTTAGACCATTAGCTATCTGCCAGTGAAAGTCCCGTCAAAAATCAGCCCAGTTGTTCCAGATATTACCCGGAACAAACAGACAGACAGACAGACTAAAATTGTAAAAATTGTTAATTCGGTACATGTATCGTGTATACATATGTACATAATGCATTTATTTAAAAGCGGTTATTTTAATATTACAAACAGACACTCCAATTTTATTTATTTGTATAGAGTATAGATTATTTATTTGTATTGATTACAAACAGACACTCCAATTTTATTTATTTGTGTAGATTAAAAAGCCCGTTCTTTTAGAAATTGAAAGAAAGTATATTTGGGTACATATATATCCTTTTCTTTATAAGTAAATATTATTTGTTTTTCTAATCACACCAAGTTCGTGTGAATAACCATGTTTAGCTTAGCGAATATCCATTCCTTTCTAGTTAGTCTTTAGTCCTTATTGTTGAGAAGTATGAACGCCTACAATATAAATGCAGACAATAAAGACTATCTATCTATCTCATAACTCACATAGCAATACACATGAGGCGTATTGTTTACCGTCAACAGCAGAAAGGCGTTGTTTCATATAAACTTTACACGAGTCTGAGGCCACCTTCGGCCGGCCTGATTTTGCTGGCTAATTGAAAAATGTTTTAAAATAATATGCTTAATGATATACATAAAGACCTATTTCTTAGCGTTCCATGGATTCACCGTGCGGGTGCCGGGTCCATCGCGTGATAGATGGGGGCAACACATGCGACTTCGACAGTGCCTGGGAATTGCGACCCAGGTTTAGGTTTAAGGAGCACTCCTTACGACGCGTCAACGCTCACCTCCACTGTCCGCCGTGTTACCCCCTCTACCTAACCATATTTGAAGTGAGCCTAGCAATGCCGCTTTGGATATTCGTTCAAGAAAAGAGCTTACTGAAGCTCTTGGCAATCCAAGGTCTTTAAGCAGGTTATAGAGGGATTTAGCTGGTATACCCCTCGCACCCACTTCCACGGCATACAGCGCAACGACATAACCATTTTTAGTTATTTCGTTGGTTAAGTCAAAGTACTTGTTTCTTTTTAAAGCGTGGTCTTTAGGGATGTTCGTTTCCCACGGCACCGTGAGTTCAACTAGTACTACACGCTTAATTGACATTGCATAAAGAAATATGTCCGGTCTGGACGCCGAGGCACAGATATCCTCCGGTATTCTGTAGTGATTTTCATACGTGTCCACTAATAATGTCCAGTCACTGGCGGTATTTATAATTGAGTACGGCTTTTGTGTGAGTGAAATTTTTTTTGTTGAGCCTTCCTTTACAAACGCGATGTTAGTTTTTATGTTTGTTGTTGTTCCTTTTTTCGCTCTCGCCAGTGATAAACTTATAGCTTCGCGTATGATGAGTAATACCCTATCATGGCGACGTGGATAATGACCCCGGTCTAATAGCGCCTTACAACCTGTCAGTAAGTGCCTGGCTGTACCTATTGCCGCATTGCACATCGTACAAGCCTTTTCTGTAGCTTTTCCCCACCTTACTAGGTTGCTTTGATCGGGGAGGGTTAATTGAAAGGCGTTGAGGTAGAATTTTAACAGGGCGGGTGACCAATCATATAAAAGTGTGCGCCATTTCAAAGCTGGTGGGATACAAAATTCTCCTAGAGTTAACCATTCATTCTGCATTTCTAGGTTCATTGCGTGCACCTTGTAGGTCTCGTTTTCATCTTGTTGTATGAAAGATTTTGTTATCTCTTTGTCGGTCTGTCTTCTAGTATTTCCCAATCCAACTCTACTGGACTGCGTACCCACCATGAATTTTTTGTGGAATTGGAGCCGTGACTCTAGCTCTGATGAATTTTTGTCTTTTGGAAGGGATCTAACGATTTCGTCTTGGGATTTTGACAAGACATGCATTTTGGTAACTCTTAGGTGTTTGTAGAGTTCCGAAGGTTTTTTTAATTTCATTCCAAAATTATTCGAGCCCCTGTACAACGTTGACGGGTCTGCAGATGGTGCTAGCCCGAGCCACAACTTCAATGTCTTAGTGACTTTCGCGTCCAGTGTTCTTATGTGGTTCTGGTTTATATCATATACTAGAAACGGCCAGTTGAGACGTGATGTTAAGTAGTTGTCGTAAATCCAAGCTTTTTTTACGTTACTAATTGGCTGTTGGTCTACCTTGTCAATGTCTTTTACGAAGTCATCGACTATTACGTTTATAGATGGAGTACGACCTTTGTAGTCTATCTTTCTTCCAAGGAATTTAAAGGGCACGGTTTCTGATATTATTGAAACACTTTCCCCACCAATAGTAATCCCGGGGTCATATGAGGTATACCTGGTGCCTCGCCGGCCCAGACAAAGGCAATAGCATTTGCTGGGTTTTGTCCTCATTCCCTCCGTCCAGGTACAGAAGTCATCTACCTTACGCAGTAGTTCTTGGCACTGCTTTGGATTACGTGTAATGATCGCAAGGTCGTCTGCGAACGCTAAGATGGATTCCGTATATTTTCCATTGACCTTAAACCGATAGCCCCACCTCTTTTCGCATGTTGCGATATTATCTATTAATATATTTATAACTGTATTAAATACTACTGGCGATAAGCAGCAACCTTGGAACAACCCTACTCTGTATTCGAGGGGTTTCGTATGTCCCTCTTTTGCTGTGATTACAAATTTTAATTTACTGTAGTATGATGCAATTATTTCACAAACTGTTGGCGGGAAGTTATACCATTTCAAAGCAAATAACATAAGCTCGTGCTGTACTGAGCCAAAGGCATTTTCTAAATCTATCCAACAGACTGTTATTTGCCTTTCATTTTTCCTAGCATCTTTGAGACTTTATGTATATGTGGTATACCATCAGGCCCTGGAGCTGATTTTGAATTTTTCCTCCTAATTTGGATTTCTATGTCTTTTAAGGTTGGCGGGTTACAATCAAATTTAAAACGAGGGCTTGCTGGGTTTTGTGCACTTGGTTCATGATAGGTCTTCTTATGTGTTTGCACCTCGTACGTTGTTTTATAGTGTTCGTAGATCTGGTCGGCCGTTAGAAGCAGTTGTCCGCGCTTCTCTTTGAAAATATTTCTGGAATATTGGTAAGGGTTTCTATCGAACTCTACTTCATGCTTTGCTCTGTTTAAGTTATCAGTTTCGTAAGCAATTTGTACTGATACTCCTTGAATTAGTTTTAGTATTGATCTTAAAGCCCTGACCAGTTGGTGGCTCAGGTGGATATCGCCCATGGCTTTAGCATTCCGTAGTCGTTTGACAAGGTCTCTCTTTCTCTTTCTCAGTTTAGTCTTAAATCTGTTTTCATTTCCTTTATGAGCATAGTGTGTTGAGGGTGGGTAGTGCTCATGGAAATATGTTATTATATGTTATATATTACTTTTTGGAAAGTTTCGACTTGACTATTTAGGTCTTGTTTTGCTCCAGGATGTTCTAGGAGAACTGCCAAGTTCTGGTTGTGTGCTTTCCAAGTGGTCTCTTTTTGGGAGGGAATGCTAAGACGGGCCCAGATGTGGATGGGCTCCTGGTTCGGGTCACTCTCTGGCCTGCCTTGAGATATATGAGGGTCAACTCTATCCGTAGCAGCAAATGACGAACTTACAGACGTCTGTCTTGCATCAATGCCATCGTGTGTTTTCAAATGTTTTAGGAACCAGGCTCTTTTCTTGTACTGTTTCCCGCACGTGGGGCATCTCAAATCCATTATCTCGCCAGGGTTGTCGGTGTAATCTTTCGGTGGACAGTTCTTCCGCCCCCCCTCTCGGACTGCCCCAGGGGTATTTTTCTTTACCGGACTTTTTCAGCTTTCCTAAAATGACGTAAGTTAGCATGTTTTTTTCCATCTTTGATACCCGCTAACTGTAAAACGGCCCCGCTTTCAGCTTAGCCAGTATCCATTCTTTTCTGAGCTTATGTTAGACTACTGATCCTAAAAATTTCATCTTTCCTAAAATGACGTAAGTCTGGCGTGACTGGGATCTCAGTCTATATACCACGTTGGCCAGATATAGGTGTAGTCCATTCGTTTAGATAATGTCGGTGCACTCGCACGTAATTGTGGTTATTGTTGTGAAATACGAATAGATTAATACATATAGCGGCGTAAACTCGCAAATCATACTTGTTGATTTGCCCGCAGGTGGGCCCTTTGATTTTGTGACGGCTTGCCGCACGTGTCACGGCGGCGCGATCAATGTGACCGTATCTAAGCGAATGGACTATATAGGTTTTGGTTCAAGTTTTCTTTCTCTTTCCAGTGATGTTGTCCTGCATAGTTTACTCTCCTAATTGGCTCTTACGACACCCATGGGATAAGAGGTTTGCAAGCGTGACTCAGACTGGCTGGTAGAAGAGATGACGGATGTTTAAATATGTTTGTTAGGAACATTACTTCTGTTACTTATACATTCCGTGTTTTTCTATAATTTTATAATCTTTTTTTTTTAAAGACAACTCCCGCATTAGGAATAAATCCTGTGTCGCGGGGGACTTTACAAACATACATGAAACGGACACAAAGAACACCCAGACTCAGAACAACAATTTGTGGATCACACAAAGTGTTGTCCTACGTGGGATTTGAACCCACGACACTTGGCGAAGTAGGAAACGGCGTGGTGACCGTTAAACCACTAGGCCAAACGTGCAGTCTAGTATCCTATTGTGTTTGGCGAATATATTATTTAAAAAAACATTCAACGAAAACTCTGCCAAAAAAACACTTAAAAGCGTAAAATAAACTGGTTCTTCATAAATTGCCTATACCTAATTCTTTATTCATTTAAATAGTAGTATTATAATGTGTGCTAGGTACCTAAAATCTGTTTGAAGTCGGTGCCAAGTGACTATCGCTTAGACTTTTGTAATTGTTCGTTTGTATTCTTTTTGGCTTAGCACCGACTTCAAACAGATTTTAGGTACCTAGCACACATTATAATACTACTATTTAAATGAATAAAGAATTACTTATAGGCAATTTATGAAGAACCAGTTTATTTTACGCTTTTAAGTGTTTTTTTGGCAGAGAGTTTTCGTTGAATGTTTTTTGGAAGTCGGTTTTTTTTTTTATAAAAAGTTTTTATTTTTCAGTTTTTAGTGCAAACGATCGTAGGTAAGTAGTAAGTTGAACTATTTCATCAAATTTCATCATCAAGAATACAAATGAAGGTCTAAACGTACGTGTAATATTGAAATCATCCTCTAATTCCTAACTGTTGAAGAGTTTAACCTTCTATCATCAGTTCACCTAAATAACTTGAAAGTATACGACTGAAGGTCTTTAGATACGTATGAAATTGAAAAAATTATCACCTTCCACCTTCCATCATCAGCTTACCTAAATAATTTGTAAGAATACGACTAAAGGTAACTTATATACATATGATATTTAAAGATTTATCCTCCAACTCCTAACCGTTAAGGAGTGGTACCTTACATCATCAGCTCATCATCATAAAATGATGACTACCAGACGCAAATACCGGTGTAACTTCAGAAAATATACGAAAAACATAGTATGAGCCTATAAAAAATGAGGGTTTTCCTCGATTTCCCTGGGATCCCATCATCAGATCCTGATATGCTGGCAATGGGACCACCACGGAAGGATACCCTGTCGAATACAAAAAAAAATTTCAAAATCGGTCCACAACTGACGGAGTAATCAGGTAACATACATAAAAAAAAAAAAAAATACATACAGTGGAACATAGAACCTCCTCCTTTTTGGAAGTCGGTTAAAAAACTACTACGTCGTTTTATCAACTGAGCATCAAGGTGCGCTTCACCAGGTTATGGGCCCAGTTGACAGTTGGGTTGGTGACACTCTCTATGTTTAATCCGTCACATGAACCATCTATTACCGTTATTTTAGTCCATTGTACTTCAATGATAACGTCACATTTGTTTGTTTTTCGCATTGCTACTTTAAATTCCAAGTAGGTAGTTCTATTAAAAAAAATAATCCACACCTACTACGTTTTGTTTTAACGAGATTGCTCAGTGACGTCATCAGTGACGTATCAATGGCTAAGTTTTACAACATTTCCTGTTAGTAAATGTCAGGGTTAGTGTGGCCTTTTAGGCATCTAAATGTGTGTTTAACTTGAAATGAAAATATTTTCCTGTTTCTATCATCAATCATCATCAACAGCGTTTGGCAGTCCACTTCTGGACATTTTTTTTATGTATGGCCCTGCCAAAATCACTCTACTCTGCCTGATGGAAAGCATTAGCACACTAGCTAAGCCTCGCGGCGTTACCTGCGGTTGTTGTTATTCCCCAACCGCGAATAACGTTGCGGGGCGAAGCTAGTGTAAATAAAAGTACTGCTACTAAGTTACGAATATATCATCAGCTATGTGGTAGTGACAGTCTCGTCAAAATCGGTCCACCCATTCCAGAGATTAACCGGAACAAACAGACAGACAAAAATTGTATACATACATATGCATTTGGTAAAAAGCGGTTATTTTAATATTACAAACAGACACTGAACTTTTTTTTATTTGTATAGAAGAACACTTTTGCAAGTTAAACGACTGCGGCAAAGCCAAAAGAGGGTTATGATTTTGACAGGCTATTTAAGGAGATTTGGTTTTCAATTCGACTGTATTTTTTTTTTATGTTTGTTACCTCAGAACTTTCGTCTGGGTGGATTTTGATGATTATTTTTTTATTTGAAAGCTGGTGCTTTCGGTGTGGTCCCATTTCTATTTGGTCCAGTTCTTCAAGTCGGTTTTTTTGTAAAAAAATTTGTTCATCATGAATTATACACATTTTCAACTAACTGCGCCCCGCGATATCACTTATAGAGGCAAACTAAACACTAAGAATAGTACTGATAATTTTTTTTTATATGTTTTCTCTTTTTTCCAGACTGATGAGAACAGCTTCCTACTTCGCTTGAGGATCGTAGGAGCACTCTCGTTGGCAAAAAAGGATATATTTGGTGCTAGGTAAGTCAATTTTATATATTTTTTCTTTTTTTTAATTCATGTCTTAACTGAACTGACTATGAATATTCTTTTTTATGTTTATTTTAATATTCCCCTTTGGATATTCAAGCAAAGGTGACATTCAATAGAGTTTTGGCTTTTAAACTAGAATATTTTCACTAAGTAATGAAAGGTGCCATCACACTAACTTTAATACGATCAATGTCCACAGATAGACAGTACAGCAGACACTTCGTCTAAGTATAAAAAAGAGTTAATCCATCTGCTCGTTTATCTCATGTACCAACAAGTAAAATTTTAACAAAAACAAAAACCGACTTCAAGGTTTGACTCGATTTCTCTTGGATGCCATCATCAGATCTTAGTGTCCTTATCATGGTACCACCGTTGGGATATCTCCTTTCCAACAAAAGAAGAATCATGAAAATCGGCTCATAAACGACGAAGATATCCGCGAACACACTTTTTTTTATATACGGTCGTATTGAGAACCTCCTCCTTTTTTAAAGTCGGTTAAAAAATAGGTAAACAAACAAAATTACAAAGATATGCTTGAAATAATAATACAAAGTGATATACAGACAATACTTTTATGATACAGACTTAGGTTATTGATACACCTGATAATAATTATACATGACGCAGTAGTAAGTGCGTTCACACGCAACTTATAAAGGCGAAATTCAGACGTGAAGACTCGATAATAGAATTGGCATCTGCACCGCGCATACGTTTATCGAGCGTTACGCTAAGGAAGCGATAGTGTGAAGCAGCTCTAAGTGTCCTGCTTTTTTCGGTTCCGTGCCAAAGGCAAAAAACGGAACCCTTATAGATTCGTCATGTCTGTCTGTCCGTCTGTCTGTCTGTCTGTCCGTCCGTCCTTCCGTATGTCACAACCACTTTTCTCCGAAACTATAAGGACTATAATGTTGAAAGTTAGTAAGTAGATGTATTCTGTGAACCGCATTAAGATTTTCACACAAAAAAAGAAAAAAAAACAATAAATTTTGGGGGTCGACTTGGACTTAAACACTTGGAACTGAAACTCAAATTTTTTTTTCATCAAACCCAACCATGTGGGGTATCTATGGATAGGTCTTTAAAAATGATATTGAGGTTTCTAATATCATTTTTTTCTAAACTGAATAGTTTGCGCGAGAGACACTTCCAAAGTGGTGAAATGTGTGTCCCCTCCCCCCCCCCTGTAACTTCTAAAATAAGAGAATAATAAAACTAAAAAAAAATATATGATGTACATTACCATGCTATCTTCCACCGAAAATTGGTTTGAACGAGATCTAGTGAGTAGTTTTTTTTTAATACGTCATAAATCGTAAACCGCAATAAAAACACTATTATTAAAATATCGATCAACGTTACAACGAATTACAAGAACTTTTATATTATGTTACTTGCTGCTTCGGAACCCTTCATGGGCGAGTCCGACTCGCACTTGGCCGCATTTTTACTTCTTCTCCATTTATATAAAATCTTCTTTACTTTATTAATAAAGAGATTTAAATTATTCATAAACTTCCTTTCTAAGGTAAGGTCTATGTCTAGCTGGACACTGTTAAAGGCTGTTGCTGAATAATTAGTACGTTTTTAGAGCTTATACCTTAAGCCGGGTCTCCATCGAACAAATGTTGTAAAATTTTGTGTTGTCAACACGTGTTGGTGACAAAAGTTTCTGTAATTTCCTTGTGTTGGCAACAAAAATTGTCAACAAATGTTGAGAACAGTGTTTCCGTTTTTGGCGGTAAACGTCAAAAGAATACTCTTGTTGCAAATATTTATTGGCTCTGTGGTGACGCTTATTTCAAATGTTTTTCAAATTGTTGGCGACTCGGTTTTGACACAATGGAAACAAAAGTTTTTTGAAGTGTTGCTAACAGATGGAAACACTGAAATTGCTTACAATGTTGGTGGAGACGCGCCTTTATATACCTACTAGTTTAGACGAAAAAGGAGGAGGTTCTCAATTCGACTGTATTTTTTTAAGTTTGTTACCTCAGAACTTTCGACTGAGTGAACCGATTTTGATGATTCTTTTTTTATTTAAAAGCAGTATCTTCCCGTGTGGTCCCATTTCAATTTGATCCGTTTCTTGAAGTCGTTTTTTTTTTGGATTTTTTTTAGATTATTAAAAGACGCTATGTCCTGTGTCATGGACACAAAAATTACTCGGACTTAGAACAACAGTTTGTGGATCCCACAATTTTTTATCCCACGTCGTCCGTGTTGGTCCTCGCCTCAATATTGATTATTTTGAAGTCGATGTGTTTATTATTACTTATCATCTTAATAGTCCATCTCGTTACTAGTAATGACATAACTAATATGCATATACATTAATTAGAGATAACGATTCCCACGTCTATATCAGAACCTGTTTGATTCTGAAAGTCAATGTTTTAACCGACTTCAAAAAAAGAAGTTGGTTTCTCAATTCGACTGTATATATCAGCATATAGGCAGCATCTTACCCGCCAAGGTACACGCTTGATGATCTATACCTAGTAAGGTAAAAAGCCATTCGCTGAACCAAAATCGTGTAAGTGTTGCCAAAGACAATAACAAGAAGATAAAAAGTAGTACAACCCTTTTGAATTTCCTGACGTTTTGACCAGGTTACATGGCTCTGAAACTACCATATTTCTGTAAGTTCTGGCGTAATCGAGCCATAAATCAAGTGACTGAATGACAATAATTGCATGAGTGTTATTGGCAATTACCGTCAAATTGCTGACCGGACATGTGGCTTCATGTTCTCGTGTGACTCACCTTTTTATTAATCATTCGCTGTTTACTGCGACACCCTGTTTTGCTGTTCGATTCGTTTTGGGACTAATTGTTTAAAGTCATAAGGAAGTAAGTCCGATCATCATGTATTATTTTAACCTTTTTGGTAGTTCTTTTAAGAAAAAGCATCTTGTTTCGGGTCTTTTTACCAGACTACGGCAAAACCAAAAGGAAGGTTAATAGTTTTGGCAGTCTATGTATGTTTGTATAGTGTCTTAAGCTAGGTTTGGATCGACTTTTAATCTACTTCGACACGGTTGAACTTCGATTTTTTACACGGAGCGATTGGCATCAGACCTCCACAACCCAAGCACTAGGCATTACAGTACAGATAATATTCTAATTTGGATCATGGAACCACTTGGTTTCGTAAAATGTCGTTTGAAGTAAATACAGTTACGGATGTTCTATGTTATACATGTGTAGTTTAATACAAGGAACGAGCCAAGTAAGTGAAAAAATCATTTTTCAACAGACAGCTGATCAAAAACAAAACCGGTCTTGGTTTCGTTAATGCATCAGTGTTTACAGGTCTGTAACTGGAAGATCGAATTTGGTTATTTGTTTAAAAGGTGACTAATCAAGGATGTTCTTACTTATAATGTAAGGAAATCAGTTCATCTACTCGAATGTCGTCAGTGTTTTCTTTGGTATTAGGGAGATTAAAAGACTTAAAATTAGCGTTATTATTGGCATCATCGCCATTCACTTGTAACTTGTAATCGGACCAATACGGTGTGGCATTACTGTTTGTTATGATATTTAACTGAAACATGAACAACATGGGCCACCGAATGGAGGGGAATAGCGTCTTTTTCTGATACAAAATAGTCTGCCATATGTTGCGGGGAGAATCATTTCATTTTATGACGTAATTTCTAAAATGTATGAGTCAACCGCAACCCCAACGCTCGGCCGGCGCTATTTATCTGAACGGGATCTTATAACTTACATGATGCGATTAATTTTTGCTTGGGGCAAAACAATAGGGTATTTTACTCAGTATACGAGAAAACATCTAAAAATATATTATTGAGATACCTTAGGCAAAAAGCAGTCGGAAAATGATGATGATTTTTGATCGAATCAAATCGAAATAAAGCCTATTTATTATTTACTTTTTATATATTTATTATTTACTTCTATCATGAATGGCTTAACTTCGCCTATTAACTGACTACTTTACGATTACTGTGTGGTGTTGGTTTAAAAATATGTCATCTCTATTCTTCATGTTGTAAGAGCTGATTAAGGGAACAAACTTGCTCGGTGGCGCAGTGGCAGCGTATACGACTGCTGTGCTTGAGGTCTCGGGTTCGATTCCCGGCTCGAACCAAATGTTTGTATGATCTACTAATATTTTTTTCGGAGTTTGGGTGTTTTCTATGTATAATATGTATGTATTTACAAAAAAAAAGTATTTATGTATTTATATCAGTTATCTAGTACCCATAATACAAGCTCTGCTTAGTTTGGGACTAGATGGCGTTGTGTGTTAGATGTCCCAAATATTTATTTATTATGTTCTGTAGAAGATCACCAGACGGTTTGAGTTGCGCAGAATACATACTTAAAATGCAATACATAAATGACTTAAAATCTAAAGAATGATCTCCTTTTAAAGCAGAGACCTATGTCCAGCAGTGGACTGTTAAAAGCGATTGATCATATATAAATGATATCTAGCTTTTGAATTCAGATTCGCCCGCTTTAAGGTGACTAGGTACTCTATCTCGGAAGCAATATTTTATTTCATGATGGCGTTCGGCCGAGTGATGCTTATGCATCATTGGGCTCATTGGCTTACTAGGCCGCCATGAATGGGCCGGCTCGACCGGAGTGATACAACGGCCTCACAGAAAACCGGTGTGAAATAGCGCTTGCGCTGTATTTCACCGAGTGAGTGAGGATACTGGAAGCCCTTACCCCAACCCCTCCCCCCATCCCCCTCCCCATCCCCCAAAGGCCGGCAACGCACTTGTGACGCCTCTGGTGTTGCGGGTGTCCATGGGCGGTGGTAATCGCTTACCATCAGGCGATACGTCTGCTCGTTTGTAGTGCCTATCCCATAAAAAAAAAAATGTGTGGGTCACCATTCGGTATTGTTACATTGTCTGCATTCGCAATGGGAATGGTGACCACTACTTTTGGATTCTGCTCATGCTTTCCATCAGGCAGAGCAGTCACTTTGGCAGGCTCATACAATAAAAAAATTGTCCCCTACGTATGGGCACAACCTCATGATTATCCGCTAAGTAGTTATGAAGTGAAAGTGTCGCAAATACACACACCTACATTCGCGTTTATGATATTAGTTAGATTAGTGATAAGTTACCAGTCACGTGTAAGTAGGCGTGCCATGTCAAGGTTTTGCGTTCGCTTTACTAAATCATATTGACTAGGTTAAGCAGAATTTTAAAAAAGCAGTAGGCTTTGATATTTGTTTCTGTATTCGGTAAATTGGGAAATTAGGAACTATCCTACTAATATTATAAACGCGAAAGTTTGTAAGTATGGATGGATGTATGGATGGGTACACCCGTGGGTGTACTTAGAGACAGGCTTAGAGACAAACCACACAGGACCACATCACTGCAAGTAGAAGGAAAACACGAAACAGACCATTTTTTACGTGTGGAAACCCCCACGGGCTGTCGTACTGTACGCCTGAGAAGGGATGGATCCGGAAACTACTGTTATTAACACATCCGGACCCCTCCCAATGCCTGCCTGCACTGAACGGGCACCGTCTGCTGGGAAACTCTATTTAGGCGACATAAGGCATACGCGAAACGTCGCCTCCTCGCGGCTGGCTACTAAAGCGAGATGGAGGGGAAAACCCATGAAACAAAGCCCTATAGTAACCCGTCCGCCGCCAGTGTGGAATAATAGGCTGGTAACAAGTAAACAACCGCCTCTCCTTGCTAAAGAGAGGCGGTTGTTTAAAAAAATTATGTAGGTGAGCTTTGGTCTGGCACGTATGGATCAGCCCCATCGATGTGATCACAGGTATTCGCAATTCTTTCGATGCGTTTTCCGATTAAATGAAGTTACCGTATCCTCAACAACTTCCCCATTTCTCTATTGGCATAGGTGTACATGAAAACCGGGATCGACGGCTTAACGTGCTCTCCGAGGCACCGAGGCGGGAAACACCGCCATCTTCCATACTCCGGGGTGCTATTAAGAATTTCTTGTAAGAAAAACCCTACAAACCGACCCGGGAATTAAACCCGATACCTCTTGATAGACAGCCACTTACGCTAACCGCTAGCTTGATCAACGAGGAAGTGTGGGCCACCATACTCATGCAATAAATGAAACAATAATTGAATGCGGCGCACGTTTAGTCCCCTAAAAGAACGAGATAATGGTCCTTGCTTAATTACAAATTCAAGAGTGGGGGCCACTATATTAATGCAATAAATACAACTATAATTGTATGCGGCGGACTTCTGGTCCGCTAAAAGAGCGAGACGTAGTCATTTCTTAATTATACTAAAAAGACGCCATCTATTAGAAGTCGTATGAGTCAATCAGGCAGACTATTAACCCCTGTTCAACGTAGCTCTTCGTGGAAGACTTTTTTGAGGATAGATGCCTACCAGTATGGATAGTTGCCCCACCATGAAAATAAAAGGAAGTATAGATGCCTGCAGTGCGTAATAGATGCCCTTCATACTATGTAAAACAGAAATTCTCCAGAAACAGCAATTGTCTCCAAGAAATATATAGTTCGAATTACGAAAAACATAATGCATCTTTAATAAATATTTATCCTACCAAAAACATTTTCATGTAAAATGTTGCCAAGACGACTGCATATGGCTTACCATGTGAAAAAGATATATCAGATCTCATGTAGAGCCAAGCTTCTGAATCTACACGCCCTAACTCTACCATTTTTTTGACGGGGGGAATCCTCATGGATGTCCTCCGCCCTGGGGAGAGGGCGAAGGGGTCTGTCAGACTCTTACTGACTAAAACCCCCCGGTGTTCCGTCTCTCACCTACGCCGGGGATCGCGGGAACATAAGAGACAACCGCAATCCCTAACTGGCCCTAACTCTACCAAAACTAACTTCACAAACTCTACATCTCGGTAAAAATGTATGGTTTGGCTGTTTCGCTACAGTCGCGAAGGCGAAACGAATGCCTTTTGTGTTTGCAAACATCTAGTTTCTGAAGTAATGTGTTATGTTAATATTTCGTTTCTGGACACTTAGTCAAGTTGCAAGAGTTTGAGTCAATTCTCTTTCTATCGCTAACACCTCTATTCTCTTGTCTTACTGGTTAATATTTTGTTTGTCTTTTGACTTATCGTTCAGATGACGTAATTCTTATACATTTGTCAGTTTTATACTAACGTTGGCGTTTGTAGAATATTATCTTGGCTAAGGGAGGTGTTTTTATGGGTTCCATTCTCAAGAGACATTACTACGTACTACTACATTAATACGTCAAGGAAGATTCGTTGCCTTGGACACGGAGATTTGTTATGTCATATCTATCTATCTATATATATAAAAGAGTAATCTGACTGACTGACTGACTGACATACCCAGAGATCAACGCACATCCCAAACCGCTGAACCTAGAATCCTGAAATTTTGCAGGTTCTTTATATAACGTAAGTATAAAGTAAGTCAGCACTAAGAAAGGAATTATTGAAATGACTGCCTCGTTGGTCTCGCGGTTGGCGTGTGCGACTGCTGATCATGAGGTCTCGGGTTCGATTCCCGGGTCGGACCAAATGTTTATATGACCTACAAATATTTGTTTAGGAGTTTGGGTGTTTTCTATGTATAAAATGTATGTATTTACAAAAAAAAAGTATATATGTATTTGTATCAGTTGTCTAGTACCCATAACACATGCTCTGCTTAGCTTGGAACTAGATAGCGTTGTGTGTTAGGTGTCCGAAATATTTATTTAAAATGAATGTAAATCAGGGGCTGAAAGTCTGCGTGAGCGTAGCCGCGTGCAAAAGCTAGTCTACAAATATATTTTTATTCTGAGTCGGCGTTCTTTTTGTCCGTCGTTTGATTAGCCAAGTCCGTGGACAGAAGTCTAGGTTTTTTTTTTAATAAAAGGAGATAAAAGTTTTTGTAGTAAACTAGTTTTTAATCGAGGTCGCGTGAAGTCAATTTTAATTATGAGGAAAATTAAATTCACTAAATGTTTGCAATGTCTGTTTGAATGCCCTCATTGCGGAAAATAAACAATACCTACATATTGGTAATTCTTTAAAACTAAATAAATAGCTTTAATACGGCTAAAAGATAATAATTCAGCACGGTTGGTGCGGCTCGACCGGGGCGGTACTACCCTCGTACAGAAGATCAACGTAAAATGGCAGCATTCGTGCTGTCGTGTTTCGTTGGCGAGTGCGAGACCGGAGGCCCAATGATGCAGAATCATCCCTAGGCCGCCATGGTGTGGGTCACCATAAATAAAATACATAAATTGGACATCTAACACACAACGCTATCTAGTCCCAAGCTAAGCAGAGCTTGTGTTATGGGTACTAGACAACTGATATAAATACATATATTCTTTTTTTTTGTAAATACATACATATTATACATAGAAAACACCAAACTCCGAAACAAATATTCGTAGGTCATACAAACATTTGATCCGACCTGGGAATCGAACCCAAGACCTCATGCACACCAGTCGCATACGCTACCACTGCGCCGCCGAGGCAGTCAAAACTCAAAACCATGCTGCATTGTCTGAATTCGTAATGATATGGTGACCACCACTCTTGGATTCTTATGCTTTCCATCAAGCAGAGTAGAGTCATTTTGGCAGGCCTCTATATAAAAAAAAATAGTAAGCAATAATCGACAGTATCTTTTGTTTTCTTATTCATAAGTGTTCGACACACCATATAAGTAATATCACAACTATTGACAACAACTCTAATTAAATAATAAAATGTATTACAAATTTCATTACTAGCTTTTGCCCGCAGACCCGCCCGTTTATGTCGGTTATCACGGTAAAAGTAACCTTTGTTACTTGCTGATAATGTAGCTTTCTGTTTGTCTTTCGCTTTCACATTTATGACATTAGGAAGGGTACTATTATGATAGTAAAAATGATTTCTAATATGTAAACTACATTAAATAATTTATCTAAGTAAAGAAATATTTTTTACATATACAAATAGTAGTTTTGTTTTATTTTCACATTACTGTGATTGTTCACATGTGTGTTTGTGTACCCGCGAAAAGAGAGTGTAATTAGTAAAAGGGGAGAATGTAAACCAGCTTTAAGAGTCATTATGGCTTTTAATGTCAGCTCAATCTACACCCTTGGCCATCTTACTAACAATGTTATACTCGTACATGGAGGTTTTTTTTGTTAATTAAAAAGGCAATAAATGTTTATTTATTTATTTTTTATCATGAGGACTATTTCTCTTAGTAGTGGTTTTAAAGGTGATTCCATGGACACTTCAGGGCTCACGGTAAACTGGTATAACAGAATCGAATCTACTAAAACTACTCGGATGTTTCGACCCAGTTATTTTTTTTTAAATGGGACTAATCCCGCCCCCACGCCACTGTGATTCCTGTACATCATTTCTACATTTTGACTTCATTTTGTTTCCCGCTATGCTAAGGAGGGAAGTCAACTTATTATATTTTAACTCGTCTAGTTTATTTCTGATTAATTTCGCTGCGGGTTCCAAGACAGTTTTAATTGTTCCTGGGACTTCCCGAGTGTCATAACTCGGTGTGTTCGTGGGTCACTGCTGTTGATCCTGATGTGCAGGAGTTACAGTGGAGAGCGTGTGGGCGGGATTAGTCGCATCAAAACAATACTCTAGTAAAATTAAGTTTTCGGGAAGTGTCTTCTCGTAGACCTTCGTTCTTCTTCGAAGGTCTGTCTTATTTCTTCTACTTTATAGAGCAGGAACTGCCTGATTCCTGTGATATTATGTTATATAAGAAGAACATAAATATTACACTACCTTCGTTATCAATTTAGTTCTTATTTTCTTATCAATCTTCGTGATTGATCGTACAGATATGTTTATTTACAGTTCTTAGTATAACCACATGGTTATTTCTGTAGTTCGAATACTATTGTGAAGTATAAATGAGTGCCAGTACCTATTGATGTCTTGGCGTCATCGTCATGAAGCCTAATTCACGCAAACGTCTGGTGGTCGTTTGGATGTAAAGATAAGGCATGAGCTCAAAATGAAAAGTGGTTTAAGAGTTGATACAGAAGTGTTACTATATTTAAATATTAGTATCTGAATGGGAGAGGATGATCGGTATTTTATTTGGTAAATTTTCAAAAAATGAAATCTAGGTAGATCGATTTATAGCCCTCGAAATCCCCTGCATACTAAATATCATGAAAATCGTTGAAGCCGTTTCCGAGATTCAGATTATCACTGATGCGGTTGTTAACCGACTTCAAAAAAGGAGGAGGTTCTCAATTCTCAATGACTGCCTCGTTAGTCTCGCGGTTAGCGTGTGCGACTGCTGATCATGAGGTCTCGGGTTCGATTCCCGGGTCGGACCAAATGTTTGTATGATCTACTAATATTTATTTCGGAGTTTGGGTGTTTTCAATATACAATATGTATGTATGATCTACTAATATTTATTTCGGAGTTTGGGTGTTTTCTATATACAATATGTATGTATTTATAAAAAAAGTATATAATAATATGTATTTGTATCAGTTGTCTAGTACCCATAACACAAGCTCTGCTTAGCTTGGGACTTGATGGCGTTGTGTGTTATATGTCCGAAATATTTATTATTATTTTATTTAAATTCGACCGTATATGTTTTGTTATGATGTGTGTTCGCGAATAACTTCGTCGTTTATGAACCGATTTTAATGAGAAAGATATATCCCAACGGTAGTACCATGATAAGGACACTAGATCTGATGTGGCATCCAAGAGAAATCGAGTCGAACCTTGAAGTCGGTTTTTATTTTGTTTAATAGATAGAGGTTCTTGAGGTAGGTTTTGTATATAATTTATATTTTTTTTAAGTATATTGGCTAAAATATAACAATTTTACACATATCGCACATCTTCTCGGGGAGGGTAACTTATGCTTTGTTATATTTTCCGTAAAGAGCCCGTGCTAAGCCAAACGAAGTAGATTTATTTGACAATTTCCCTATCCGGCTGTTCCGTGTCCTAAGTGCAGGTCCGATATTTTAATAAGACTCCCTCGTTCTAGGCAGATTTAATTATTTGTCCCGATTTTTGGTGTAATTCATCTATTCTTTTAATAACATATGTAGCATGTTTATTTAAAAATAAATGTTCCTATTTCACTGTAAAGGACTTATCCCTATGCAAATAGTCGGAAAAAATAAGGGCATTTATTAATTTACTTTACTTACTTATACTGTAAAAAGTTCAAAGTTGTTCAAAGCAACTTCGTCACTTTCATATACATTGTCACAGGATCAAGCTATATTTTAAGGACTGTAGGACATGGGCGTAGCAAGTAGGGGATTTTTGGGTTTCGACCCCCCTAGCAAAATTTTACATTTCTCATTTTTTTTTTCATAATAATATTACGGTTAAAGTGACATGTCATTTTATTATCTTGAACCCCACTCTCCCCCCCAAAACTAAAACCTGGCTACGCCCGTGCTCTAGGAGCGATTTTGTATAAGAACAGATAAGCATTTAATTTATACATATATGCATTTAATACATCGATTTATATATAATTTTGCCGATCAATGTATTTTTGAGTGCTTATCGCGGGGGAAATGCCCAGATAACGCTGCGTTCTTTGTGCGTTCGTAATCAAGTGTGTCAAGTGCCTACATAATTATTACATACAATAGTTTTGCATTAGAGCCGGACCACGACCACACTGTGGTTTTTCTCGAGTAATGCAAACAATAATATCAGCTGGTGAACATTTTATGAATGGTAGGTAGAATTAATATTAAAGTAGGATTAAAATTATTTTTTACCTTGGGAGAGCCACGCTTCGGCATGAATGGGCCGGCTCGACCGGACTGATACCACGGCCTCACAGAAAACCGGTGTGAAATAGTGCTTGCGCTGTGTTTCACCGGTGGCCTATACCCCAATACCCTACCCCTACCACCCGGTAACACACTTGTGACGCCTCTGGTATTGCGGGTCACCATGGGCGGTGGTAATCGCTTACCATCAGGCGATAAGTCTGCTCGTTTGACGGCCTATTCCATCAAAAAAAAAAATGTTCAACTAAGCATATGTTTTTTAGTGATTTGAAATGTCACTTATGTTGGACAGATTTTGTCCATAATATCAAACAATTAGGTTCCGATTGCTTATTTTGTGGTCATCATCGAATGGATTTATCGAATATTTTAACTAGATTCGTTGATGAAATGATGATTACGCTGTTTCTAAAGGGATGTACATGTGCGCAAGCGCAGCTTTCTATAACATTACAGACTAGTGCAGATAGTCAATCATAAATTTAAAAAATTAAAAACCCCCTCCGCAGCATCAGGTCGAAGTTATCAATTAATTGTCATTTAACGATTATACTGGCACGCACAAAGCACTTAATCGAGTAATCATACGTCCAAAATGCCTTACATCATTTTGGAAAAGAGCTAATACTCTTACACTGCTAAACCGATATTAACCAAACGTATCAAAGAACCACCGCAAGGAAACTGGCTTTCAAATGAAAAAAACCGCATTGAAATCGGTCCATCCTTTGAGAGCTATGATGCCGCAAACATACACACAGACAGACATCTTATATTCAAGTATGTTGTTTTTCGTATTTCAGCGACCCCTATGTACGCGTGGAGTTGCAGAAAGTTGACGGGGATGTCACCATTGAAACGTTTGTCACGAAAACCAAGAAAAAGGTAATATCTTTTCCTCCTTGTTTGTTACCTTAATAACTTGTGTTTAGTTTGTTTTAAAACAGACAACTCCAGAACTTATCAAGAATGAACTGCCAATAAAATCTCCCTTTTCAGCAGAAGCCTATGTCCAGCAGTGGACTATTAAAGGCTGTTAATGATGATGATGATGAATTGCTAATCTTGAACAAGCGTCTGTCTGTCTGTTGGCGATAAACTCAAAAGCTACTGCACCACCCGTTTTATGTATGTTTGTAAAGTCTACCGCGACATAAGAATATTCATAGCGCGAGAATTGTCTTTAATTCTTCAGTATTTTTATTTTCAAGATAGATGATTACAATGTAAGTTAAGGGTACGATGGGGCTGACATGCTCTTATGTGTGAATGCAAGCTCCTAAATAAATAAAAGATTTGGGAAGTAGGTATCTTATAAAGTACTACATCCTTGCGAAATTGTTATTGTTTAGTTTTCTTAATAACTTATAAATGAGACGCTGATAATACACAAATAAAACATACAGCCGTATCTATATCCCCTATTATCTAAATTGCCAACCTATTTTTTTTTGTATTTTGGTACAGTAACTAAAACTTTTTGGTGATCTTTAATATTTTTAATTTAAAAAGAATAAAGATCACCAATGTTTCATTGAAGGTCCGTTTTATAAAAACCCGACATCTGTGTTACGGTTCTGTTGGTAAATGATCTAAGCTAGCTGCGAAGATAATTTTAACAAGCATAAATATATATCTTATTAAATATTGACTCGCAGTCGACTTCCTCTGCTCCATCCAGGGGACATAGTAACGTTAGGGTGGACGTTTAAAAGAGATATCACTTATTGAAAAAAAAACTTCCTAAAATGAATGCGTAGAATGTCATTTTGTACCGTTTATAATCTGTTTGAATTCATGAGTAAGTAAGCAACCTATTGGTGACGAGCAGATTTCCCTAGTGGCCGTTTGCGGAACTAACGTAAGACAGATACTTCTACCTGACAGTTTAATATACAGAGCGAGTGCATTGTTATTTTAAATTCTTTCTACAATGATTTCATTGATAGAGGTCTACGGAGTAGTAAAAAATACTATAAGACCACTTCGTGAGGGTGATCAGTATTTTAAAAGTGGAATGATAACGTGTATATGTATTTTTATCTGTCATACGTTAGTTCTGCGACTTGCCGCTAGGGAATCTGCCAGTTTAATATACAGAGCGAGTGCATTGTTATTTTAAATTCTTTCTACAATGATTTCATTGATAGACGTCTACGGAGTAGTAAAAAATACTTTAAGACCACTTCGTGAGGGTGATCAGTATTTTTAAAGTGGAATGTTAACGTGTATACGTATTTTTATCTGTCTTACGTTAGTTCTGCGACTTGCCGCTAGGGAATCTGCTCGTCACCAATTGGCATTAAATCGAGATGGTGAATGCTGGTGATTTTGATATTAATTTTTTTAATTCTTCTGGGTCCTCATAAAATGAGTCTGCGGGCCTAATCTGGACGGCGGTCCGCCATACATGACCATTCACTGTATCCATATTTTTGGCGAGCGGTCCGCCATACATGTATCCATACGTGTACCATTCACTATATCCATACTTTTGTCCCGATACTTCTATGAGTACGATATTTTAATATTGCCGCCAAAAAGTTTGATTGTGAATTTAACAGTGTTCAATAGTTCAATGTCGTGAGTGACGTACCTTTAACGTGGAAAAAAAGATAACAACTCTCTTTATCAACAAATTATAATATGTTTAGTAGAGAAGCTATCGTACAATTAATATGATATGCAAGATAAACATAAATATGTCTACTCAATAGAGAAGGAATATCTGTTTTAGACTTTCAAAACGTTTACATTTACACATACTTCTTTTTTTTATATTAGTCTGCTAAAGTGTCTACTGTACCTGATGGAAAGCAAGACAAAATCCAAGAGCAGTGATCACCATACTAATTGGGAATGCAGACAATGCAGCATGATAACCCACACTATGGTTAATTGTATGGCAGGACTTATTCGCGATAATATGATTTCAAAGAACTTTGCGGTAGTCTACGAAATGTTCTACTTCCCGACATTTCGCTCGTGGTCACGGGTAGACTTAGGTCTAGAAGTAGCCCCGTTATAAAACAAAGATAAGGAATGTGCTACATAATATGCTAATTTATGATTGTTTTATTTTTCAGACGTTGAACCCGACATGGAATCAGGAGTTTGTCTTTCGGGTGAGTGTCTGACTCTTGAATAACTTCATAAAATTATTTGGCCTAAGTGGGAATCGAACTCATGACTTAGGTCGTCGGACTTACTCAGGGCGGTCAATATATATTAAACAGGAACAGTGTGTTTCTGAGATTAAAAGTAGACTATGTTTTAAATATAGAAGTATACATGTATGTGGCGACTTCCAAACACAATGAAATAAAACATATTATAGTGCCATTAAACGAAGATGCACCTAATAACAGAGTAACTAATAATCTTGCATAGCGCAATATGAGTTCTCACGCCGACTGGTAATAAATATGTATAACCTTGCCACATTAGCGATTGAATCGCGGTCCACCAGGCATGATCACCTCGCCTAGTTGGAGGCCCATTGTGTTTGAGGAATATGACACCCGTTACTCCATATATGATTTTCACAGTCAGTCTATTTTTGTGTTTATAATTTTTTTTTCAATATCACATTTATATCTTTTTTTTTTACATTTTCATAACATGTTTTACACTGTTTCCATTCACCAATTTACCAACATTTGAAAACACTGACAACATTTTAAATAACTGGAGATAATTACTTTCAATATAAAAACAACCAAAACTTAATAAGAATTGCGTCCATCCATCCATCACTGTTTAACATAAACAATTTTTTTTTATTATGATCGTTGCAGGTTAAACCCCAAGAGCACAAACTCCTCATTCAAGTGTTCGACGAGAACCGTCTCACTCGGGATGACTTCCTGGGCATGGTGGAGATTCCCCTGGCCAACATGATGACCGAGTCGGCGGCGAGCCCCCGTCCCAACGTCGTTAAGTACCCCTTGCGCCCGCGCAGGTCTGTGTAAGTAATATACTAAGCATGATGTGTGCTTTTTATCATTTTTAATTTTTTTTCTGATGAAATGAGGATGATTTAGGCTGGTGATAAGAAAAAAATGTTGAATTGCTTGCATTTATGATAAATTAGGTATTAAGATGGAAGGTTGGTAACAAAATGAGGAATAAAATTTTAATGCATTCTTATAAAGTTTGAGAATAGTAATTAATAACAGATAAGTAAAAATTGCATAGAAGTAGTCAGAAAAATGTGACCGTATCCAGTGATATCTGGTAGAAATATGAAATAATGTAATCAAAATGTATGTATGTAGTATTTGCTAACCGTTCGGGAATTAACCTAATTTAAACGTGATCCCTGAGTTTGTTTCGTCCTTCCTTCTCAGGGCTAGTCCAGTTAGGAAAGGCCGAACTCATCTGCTCAAAAAAAGTTTAACTTGCAAAAGTGTTCATGTAACCTAATTGCAGAATAAATGATTTCATTTCATTTAAAAATTCTCAAAATAAGAAGTTCAATGAGTTTTAGGTTACTTTAATGATTGATTTGGATGTAAGCCAGGTGAATATTAGACTAATGGTTAACGTTTAGTAATGTCTTATTACTTTGATATATTTAATGACGGAAATCTTATAATTAATTACAAACAGTTTCAATCATCCTTATTATTTAGCTACCGGCTCTTCCAGGTACATTTTTGATTTTATTATGTTCCTCTTCTATGTGTGATGTTAACCCGTTGAACACTGACAATAAATTATATATGGTTACAGCGAAGGCGTTCAGAGGGTTAATGTTGCATGGGTGTGTTCTCTGTATAACTCTATATACGTTTTTCGCTACAGGGAATAAATAAAACCACCTTTCTATGGAGCGTACTATACGAGTAATAGTTCACTAGGGAACTGTTATAGGCCATTGATAAAATGTTAAGTTTTAAATGTGCCCATTGTACTATTTATTAAATTTCGTTCGTCAAATTCATTGAAACAAATTGATATTGGATGACAAGAAAAAGAGCGAAGAAAGCGTTTTTTTTCTCTATTTAATAATGGACTAAAATAACAATATTGTACTATAATAGAACATTTTACGATAACATTCAAAGGAATTATTCATTGGACTGGTCGACGTTCAATAGTCACCTGTGTAAGTCGTTAGAATTTCTAATAATCACAGGGAAACTTTGCTTTTGGAATATCTAGTTAAACATTTTTGCATTTTTTGACCCCCAACACAATCTTTTAATGATACTGCTTCACACCGATTTTTTTTAATGTTTTTAATTTTCCCCTAAATTAGTTGAGTGTGTGCTTGATCCTCTATGTGTGGGTAGTTTGATGTGTCAACTCTGTATTAATGGTTCATTCCACTATGTTCACCTGAGTGAATGAAGTGGACTGTTAGGTGTACTCATTTCACCTTGAAAGATTTTCACCTAGGTGATATTTATTTATTTATTTATTCTTTATGCACAAAGTACAAAGGCGGACTTAATGCCGTAGGCATTCTCTAACAGTCGACCTTAGGGTGATGCAGAGCAAATCATGGTAGATGCACAGAAATTATAAATGAAATTTTGAAGGATATCATACACATAATATATATACAGAAAATAATATACATAAATTACATAATACATATATTCATAATTTTACTACATACATAAATACATATAATACAAGGAGGAGGAGAGAGGGGAGAGTATAAAATTAAGGTGGATCTAATGAAGTGTTTATAAAATGTTTCCGCACTAGAAATTTGATATTACACAGGGGAAATAATACGAAATAGGTGGAGGCCTTTCTTCAACTTGAATTGATTCACCCGAGTGAACAAAGGCGACTTTTTTATTCATCTTGTGCATTATTTTCACCCATATTATGCACGATACTAAAAACTTTGTGAACACAGGTATCTGCGTATGGCAAATTATTTCACCTGGGTGATATTACCTAGGTGAAATGAGTACACCAAAAAACCTACTTTATTGACCCGGGTGAACCCGAATAACCCAGGTGAACATAGTGGAACAATGGAATAAACTGTATTAATTTGAGTATTGTAGAATACATATTGAAATGTTTTTAAAACCCTTATAATACTTTTACCCGTCAGTGTTACAGCCCATTAGATTAAATTCCTTGTGTTAGTGTTCAAAGTGTTAAAACA
This sequence comes from Diaphora mendica, assembly GCA_949125395.1. NCBI lineage: Eukaryota > Metazoa > Arthropoda > Insecta > Lepidoptera > Erebidae > Diaphora > Diaphora mendica. Next base: position 23,011,013 of record OX421326.1, read on the forward strand.
GCTGTGTGATATGTAGTTTTTGTTATGTATTTGGTGTGTAAAGGCTTCAGAGAATAATTAGTAAATGAGTTAATGTTCGTTTTAAAAACGTCCAGTGACTGTATTCTTAATTTTCAACAATTATAACTTGATATTTTTTCTTAAGTAGTCTTCAGAAAAAGTAAAAAATGCTAATGAAATGATCATAACGAAGTTTTTACTTTAAGAGAAACGACTTTAAGTTACGGTGGACAAAGTCTTCCTTTGAAGGTATCTCAAAGCACTTGCATAGACTCACATGGGACGGAATACATATAGTGAGGTTTTAGTCGGTTCGATTCCGAAATACCTTGATTGCGCACGTGTTTCCCTCCTACTATGATCCCGGATCCATTAACCGGGGCGCGAAAAAGCATATCACAATGCTGTCATAGTGTGGGGTCACCTTACTTCATTGTCTACTTTCGCAATAGGATGGTAGCCACCACTCTTGTATTCTACTCATTCATTCAGCATCAGTCATTTTGGGAGCTATATATTATACTAGCTGACCCACGCAAAGTCGTTTACGTCTCCTATTGCCCGTAGCGTAAAAATATTCCCCCATTTTTGTAACATTCTGCATTGGTGCTCCGCTCCTATTGGTCTTAGCGTGATGATATATAGCCTATAACCATCCTCGATAAATGTACTATCCAACACTGAAATAATTTTTCAAATCGGACCAGCTTTTCAACTCTTCAGCTTTATAATATTAGTATAGATAAAAAAGTACTTCAGCGAAAACGATGAACCCATGGGAATATCCACACAAAAAAGTGTGTTTTATTTGTGACTGTCGTACTTATGTGTCGTATAAAGGAGTTACAGTATATGGATTATAAGCTCTTTTGAACCTAAGTAAGTCTAACTAGTATTTGTATGACGTAGTGCTCGATCTCGGGTTCGAGGTCACATCGAGGTGTACCACGCGCTGGTCGGGCGGGTCGGGGAGACGGAGGAACCAGCGCCCAATGAGGAGTGGGAGATGGTAGAACCGGCACCACAAGTGGGGACAGTTCAACCGGTAAGTTTTTTTTTTTTGGGTTTTCAGCGTAATATTTAATAAGTATTTTGGTTACAAAGAGTAGCATATGTCCTTCCTCAAGGATCAAAGTATCTCCATTGCAAATTTAATTGATATCTGTGCAGCGGTTTAGGCGTGAAAGCGTACCAGAAAAACAGACAATCACTTTTAAATTATGGTGACCACCGCTCTTGTATTCTGCTTGCGCTTTCCATCTCAGGCGGAGGAGAGTCAATTTGGCAGCTTAATTATAAAAAATAATAATAATCATATTAGATAGTAGCTGTTGCCCGCTGCTCCGTCCGCGTGTATGTCGGTTATCGCGGCAAACAGTAGCCTATGTGTTATTCTGATGTATAAGCATTATTACTGTAAAGTTTCATCCTAATCCGTTCAGTAGTTTTTGCGTGAAAGAGTAACAAACACACACACATCCTTACTAACTTTCGCATTTATAATATAAGTAGGATAAATAAAGTAAATGCTACTGCGTATACATTATCTATTATATTTTTTTAATGATACTTTTATTAAAAGAAAATAAGTGAGGTTACTGTCAAAGGTGATGTGTTTTATGACTATGGGCCTGATTTTTTGTAATACATTGGGTTCGATTCCCGTTTAAAACATGTATGTGTGCATGAGTATATTTGTTTGTATTAGTCTGTTGTCTATGTATGCGTTTTCATCAAATAGTATTAGGCTTCCATACTTTTACTTACAGTTCATGTGCACTCATCAAATTATTTTTGACTTAACTGTACCTGCGTACACCTGCTTGCGCAGCTAACTTCAGAACTATGGAGTGTAGAGATAAGGAGTACAATCTCTATGTTAAAAAAGTGTCCGCCAAAATGCACTAATTATTAGGTGACGCTACCGTGCAACGAGTGTAAATTTAAAAGAATTGGAAAAGATAATCATATGAACTATTATTTGTTTATGTTTGTCTGTTATGTGTGTTTTAATTTTTTAAACCACAATTTAACTATTTGATAATGTTTGTAGGACGCTTACTACGCAATGTTTTTAATTTTAAACCACAATTTAAAAAATAGAATTAAAACGATATCACACTCTCGTCTCACTCTAGCGCCTCTGTTGTCGGTTCTCGAACTATTATTTAGTCATGTTTGACGTACAATTTTCCCCTTATGAGCCCATCAGAGATTGTACTCCTCACCTCTATACCCCATGTTTAGAACCACCATAAAGTTTGGTTCGGACTATAATGTATTAAATGTAATTATAACATATATTTTATTATTAACCGTGAACTATGCCTCGGCACTAATGAAGTTCAAACAAACCGGGGTTAACTATTCCTAACCAAGGGTGTGAGGTAACGAGGGGGTCATACCGCCCTCTAATGGGAGCACACTTAAAGCAAGCTCACATACCTTCATTGAAATCATCTCATCCTAAAACCAAGTCACCTACTACTGATATAGATACTGTACTCAAATCTTAAAGTTTCAGCAATTACATTTCTAGAACAGTCTATATCAGTAACATCACGTGGTTTTGAGTCGCGCTAAGCTGACTTTTCACAATAGGATATGATGTAATTTATTTATACCACATACCTTATAGTCCATTCGCTTAGATACGGTCACATTGATCGCGAGGCCGTCGCACCTCCGGCAAGCCGCCTCAATGCCAAAAGGCGGGCCTGCGACGTACCGTACGTCCACAAACAAGTTTGATTTGTCAGTTTAAGCCGTTGTATGAATTAATATATTCGTATTTCACAATAATAACTACAATTGCGTGCGGGTGCACCGACACTACCTTAACGAATGGACTCTATACCTTAAAATGGTATTGTTTACATCGAGATCTATATAACAAAAAAATTACAAAATAAAAACCGACTTCTAGGTTCAACTTGATTTCTCTTGGATGCCATCATCAGATCTTAGTGTCCTTATCATGGTACCACCGTTGGGATATCTCCTTTCCATTAAAAAAAGAATCAATACAATCGGTTCATAAACGACGAAGTTATCCGCGAACACACAAAAAAAAAAAACATATATACGGTCGAATTGAGAACCTCCTCCTTTTTTGAAGTCGGTTAAAAAATAGCAAGCTATAAATATTTTCACGATCGAAGATATGACCGTTATGAGGTAATGTCAACTGTAACTCTGCCCCCGTTGTTATCAATACAGTAAGTCAGTTTGAAGAGTCCAGAGTATCTCCATGCCAAATTTCATTGAAATTGATGCAGCGGTTTAGCTGTGAAACCGTTACAGATTGATATACGGATAGACTGACAGACAGAATTACTTTAGAATCTATACAAATAACTAAACATAGAGTGTCTCGATTGTAATATTAAAATACATACATATATATAATAATACATATCAAAATACACGTATACACGGTACATATACCAAAATATTTTTTTTACAATTTTTGTCTGTCGGTCTGTCTGTTTATTCCGGCTAATCTCTGGAACGGGTGTACCGATTTTGACGGGACTTTCACTGATAGGCAGCTGATGATATAAGGAGTAACTTAGGCTACTTTCTTTAGACTAGCTTCGCCCCGCGGCGTTACCCGCGGTACGACAATAACCTCGGGACTCAGCTAGTTTATAATGAAAAGTATATAGTGAAAAGTCGGCAATATTGCTTAAAAACTTGAGTGTACTGTGCTGTCGTTAGTTTTGAGTCGAGTGCTTGGCTGGTGTAGGTGTCAGTGTCATCGACGGTCGCGTCCTTCACCGGCGATGATTGGGAGCTGGTTGACGCTGCGCACATAGCTCGTTTTGTATGTGATTTCGTTTTCTTATTTTGTATTTTGCTTTGGTATTAGTCCGGGATCCCCGAAACAAATTTTACAAGTTATTACTATCAAGCTAATTTTTCGTGAGTGGCTTCATTTTGATGAGGGCACACCTTTCACCTTAAAAAAAATCGATTGTGGGAACTAACAGGGCTAGCAGGGAAAAAACTTTTGAGCGTAGGACCGGGATAACGTACCACGCAATTAGGACAATGTGGCTGTTAAATTATATTAATATTAGCTTGATAGTAATAACTTGTAAAATTTGTTCCGGGAAACCCGGACTATATGCGCATGTAACCGGCTTCGACTGTTGAATGCTAAAATGGAGTTCAGATGAAAACCCATTATGTGTTATCTGTTTGTAAACCGGATTAGCAAGCTGAAGTGGCAGTAGGCTAGCCATATTATGTCGCAGAACGGTTTGGGTAAATGAGTTCTTGAGTGGAGATCCCATCTCGGCAAACATAGTATATATACTCCACAGGCCAGCCCCCCTAGCCATGTTGCTAGCGTTCTTCTTTCTTGCAATCGTTAAAGCCTAAATTCTAGTATGTCATTGGCTAATCTGAGACAAAGTATTTAGCCAATGACACACGAGAATTTAGGCGTTAACGATTGCAAGAAAGAAGAACGCTAGCAACATGGCTAGGGGGGCAGGTGGTGTAACGATTGTCGCAAGATGTCTGGCAGGAGCGGGATGCAAGAACACGATGATTAATCTAAGTAGCGTGTATTGTACATTGGAAGGCCTATGTCCAGCAATGGACTGGATAGTTTGATGATAATGATAACACACTAAAGTTGATCACCAACAGAGAGAAATATAATTATTTCTAATTTTGCACGGGCATGTTATTTTTGGCTGCATGTTATTCGTTTTCAGGAGCATCTTTATGGTCATAATTTATATTATAACTAGCTGTTACCCGCGGCTCCGCCCGCGTGTATGTCGGTTATAATAATATAATATGTGTTATTCTGATGTATAAGCTATATTACTGTAAAGTTTCATCCAAATCCGTTCAGTAGTTTTTGTGTGAAAGAGTAACTAACATCCATCCATACTTACAAACTTTCGCGTTTATAATATTAAGTAGGAAGTAGGATTAATATACATAAGCTATAAGCACGCAAGCAAGAGTTCAAGTTCAAGTTCAAGCTATAAGCACCTACATGCACGTTGTTGTATAACTAAACACAGTATTCGCGTTGTAGATTTTTTGTATTATGAAATCAAAACATGACGTCACAAAAACAACTGCGAGTTATCTCTTACACAAATGGTGCTATAAGAGAAAATCTGTTTGAAATCAGACTGTCCATGTGGTGACGACTTAAGAATACCTTGCATCACCACCCCTATTCACCCTAAGGCTAAAGTTAGCGGTTCGCGCCGCGACAGAGACAAGCGACCGAGACAGGAGACCGCGACCGGAGACCGCGACAAGTGTCTCGGTCTCTTCGTTATGTATGTAGGTCGAGACCGAGACTGGAGACCCCTTCACGGGTCGAACCAAATGTTTGTAAGATCTGCAAATATTTGTTCAGGAGTTTCGGTATTTTTTCATATTTAAAAAAAATGTATTTATATCAGTTGTCTAGTACCCATAATACAAGCTCTGCTTTGTTTGGGAGTTGTGTGTTACATGTAAATATTTAACTAGAAGCCAAGAAGGATCATTTTCGGTATGTTTGATGACAATATAGGAAGTATTTTATGTGCTTTTCGAGCGCGACACGAGACAGTACTAGTCCGGGGCAACGACCGTCTCGCTGTCTGCTGTCTTGCGTCTCTGTCTCCTGTCTCGGTCTCGCTCGCGAACTGTTGCTTATACATTGCCTATGAACAAGTGTTGGTCGCGGTCTCCGGTCCCGGTCTCCGGTCGCGGTCTCCTGTCTCGGTCGCATGTCTCTGCCGCGGCGCGAACCGCTACCTTAAGGGAGCAATCTATGTAGGAAAACAGCAGTGGACTACTAAGGATAACGATGAAGACTTTTTAACTTTCTTATTTTAACTGCCTCGGTGGCGTAGTGCTGTGCTTGAGGTTTCGGGTTCGATTACCGGGTCGGACCAAATGTTTGTATGATCTGCAAATATTTGTTTCGGAGTATGGGTGTTATCTATGTATAATATGTATGAATTTACAAAAAAAAAGTATATATGTATTTATGTCAGTTGTCTAGTACCCATAACACAAGCTCTGCTTACCTTGGGACTAGATAGCGTTGTGTGTTAGATGTCCGAAATATATATTTAAAAAAATTGAGATACATCATATATATCAATATCTGTTATTGCCGCTTTGCAAGAGACATGACAAATGTAGAAAGCTTGTAGGCCGAGGTAGCTACATTAAAATATACCTCAAGTCTGATAAAATGGAGACGAGATAAATCACAGTTGGTCTACTAGGGCGGGTTTATCGAAACCGTATATACTCCAGAAGCACGATGACGGACTGTCAATGTCTGTATCTAATATACCATCGCATTTATCTGAAGCAAAACTTTTGTTATGTATACTGGGTAATATTTAAATATATTAGCTTTTGTCCGCGGCTCCGCTCACGTGTATGTCGGTTATCCCGGCAAGGAGTAGCCTATGTCCTTCCTCAATAATCAGAGGACCTCTATTGTAAATTTCATCCATATCGGTTCAGCCACGCTGATTTCAGCAGGAATACGGCTCTACCGGGGCGGTACTATCCTCGCACAGAAGATCAATGTTTTTACAGCGTTCATGCTGTCGTGTTTCGTTGGTGAGTGCTAGACCGGAGGCCCAATAATGCAGAAGAATCACTAGCCCGCCATGGTGTGGGTCTCCATGCTGCATTGTTGCATTGTCTGCATCGTCAATGAGTATGGTGACCACCACTCTTGGATTCTGCTTATGCTTTCCATCAGGCAGAGTAGAGTCATATTGGCAGGCACATACATAAAAAAAGTAATAAATACTCAATGTTACTCTGAACACGAATGGTATTATGTTTAAAGTCTGATAGTCTTCATGTCTGTTTGTGTGTTGTTCCAGACCATAGGTGGAGATGCCCTCCCGCCCGGCTGGGAAGAGAGACAAGACGCGAACGGAAGGACGTACTATGTCAATCACATCGAAAGATCGACACAATGGGAGAGGCCCACGTTTACGTGAGTTACAACTTTATATAACACTAGTTGTTGCCCGCGGCTCCGCCCTCGTGTATATCGGTTATCGCGGCAAATAGTAGCCTATGTGTTATTCTGTATTACTGTTATTGTGTAATCATACGTTTTTATGGTCAACAGTCGTATGCAAAGCACTGAGTCCCAAGCCGAGCGGATGGAAACAGCCGTGACAGAGTTCCAGCGCCGGTTCCACATCTCGGCTGATGAAGAGCACGCCTCCAGCCCCGCACCCTCACAGAACCACCAGGTATGGAACCGTTACTCGTATGTCTGCGGGCGGGCGCTCATTACGGTCCAGGACGACTAGACATTGCTAATAAGACACCACGGATTTTAAAAAATAATTTATAATTAAATCCTACCGGAAATTTGACGTGGGAGAGCCACGCTGGGCCGGCTTGACCGGAGTGGTACCACGGCCTCACAGAAAACCGGTGTGAAATAGTGCTTGCGCTGTGTTTTACCGAGTGAGTGAGGATACCGGAGGCCCCCGAAAGGCCGGCAACGCACTTGTGACGCCTCTGTTGTTGCAGGTGTCATCACTACATAGTATAAAACAAAGTCGCTTCCTCTGTCCCTATGTCCCTTTGTTTGCTTAAATCTTTAAAACTACGCAACGGATTTTGATGCGGATTTCTTTAATAGATAGAGTGATTCAAGAGGAAGGTTTTTAGGTATAATAAATGCATAATATAGTATGGAAACACTGTTAATTTTCGAGGTTTCTAATGTGATGTAGCAAATAAACACATTTTTTTGCGCTTACATTGCAAGCGCTGGTTGCACCCTACGAGATAGATCAAAATAATGTACTACAGTATTGTACACCTTAAAAAGTACTACAAAAAAGTCCGCGACGGTATATGTCTATCTCTTAGGGATAACCCACAACAACCATTTTTTATTCCTTTCTTTTTACGAGAAATAATGGCTTATTTACGAAGGGATTTTAAGCAATACAGAATTAATCCTTATACAATTAAGTAAATTAAATACATTGTGCGTTTAATTTAGATCAAAATGGCCCTTTACAGTATCTAATTTAAATGAATATATTCGAAGATATTACAGATTTAAAATGCACGAATCGTGTCGTCGGCGGGGGCATCTGAAATCCACCCGTGCGAAGCCGGGGCGGGTCGCTAGTGTACTAATAAAAACAGTTAACGAGTTAACGTAAGCTCGTTAATTTCCGTAAACATAATGAAATAAATAAAAATATATCTTTAAGAAATGAAATGAAATCATTTATTCTGCAATTAGGCAACAAGTACACTTTTGCATGTTAAGATTATTTTGAGCAGATGAGTTCGGCCTTTCCTAACTGGACTAGCACTGAGAAGAAAGGACGAAACAAACTCAGGGATCATCGTCTCTTTTAAAGTACATACAATCTTCTCAAAATTCAAAATACATTCTATTACAAATAAAAAAATAGAGCGATAATTATAATTTGAGTCAAAACTGTCATAAATTGGTAAAATTATGAATTTAAGAAAATGTTAACAGCTATAAAATAAAAAATAAATCTGTTTCAAATTATAAATTATCGTCACAACAAAAATAAGAAATTTTATACATAGGAAGAAGGGTATGTGCAGAATGTGTAGCTCAATCCCAGGCGGTTTTATCATTTAGATATTCTGCTATGGTATAATACCTTTGCGGCTAACTTAGATTTAATGGTATTCTTAAATTTCCGCAAGGGCAAATTTCTAATGTCAACAGGGACTTTATTATAAAAGCGTATACATTGTCCCATGAACGAGTTGCCTACTCTGTGGAGACGAGTGACGTGAACACTAAGATTATGTTTGTTTCTAGTATTTACAGAATGAACATCACTGATTTTGGTAAACTTCGATATGTTCCTTTGCACATAAATTAAATTTTCATATAAATATTGTGATGATACAGTCAGAATGCCTATCTCTTTAAATTTTGAACGGAGAGAAACTCGCGGACCTAATTTATAAATGGCTCGTACGGCGCGTTCCTGTAAAACAAATATAGTGTTAATAAGCATTGTTATTTTTAGCTGGTAATTTCTGCAAATTATTTATTTTATTAATTTGTCTTATTAGTGATGTATGGTGGTCCTGTTCTATATGATCAAAAGCTTATCTAGTTAATGCTTTTAAACGCCATTGCTGAAAATGGTGACTTTTTTTTTCCGATTTCAAAAAACTATAAAATAAAATTTGTAAGTGTAATGATTGTTTACAAATATTGATTTGAAATGTGTAAAATATTGTAATGGAATAGTGATGTGAATACGTATTAGACATGTTTTCCTTTTTATTTATTTTTCTTAAAAAGACAAAGAAATATGTATAAATCCTGTGTCGCGGGGGACTTTACAAACATACATGAAACGGACACAAAGAACACTCAGAACAACAGTTTGTGGATCACACAAAGTGTTGTCCTAGTTGGTATTTGAAACCACAACACTTGGCACAGTAGAATGCGGGGTGGCGAACCGCTTAAACCACTAAGCCAACCGTGCAGTCAAATTGTATTTATTTTACAAGTTGAGGACAACTAATAAACTTATTATTATTTAGTATCGATAGTAATAGTCTTTCCTTGGGAGAGCCACGCTTCGGCATGTATGGGCCGGCTCGACCGGAGTGATACCACGGCCTCACTGAAAACCGGTGTGAAACAGCGCTTGCGCTGTGCTTCACGGAGTGAGCGAGGATACAGGAGGCCCATACCACAACCCCTCCTCCATCCCCTTTCCCATCCCCCAAAGGCCGGCAACGCACTTGTGATGCCTCTTATGTCGCGGGTGTCCATGGGCGGCGGTAATCGCTTACCATCAGGTGATACGTCTGCTCGTTTGCCCCTTCTTATCAAAAAATAAACAGTAAAAACATTAAGTTGACTGTGGAAAACGGTTGTGGATGTATCTTAAATTTAATTATCCAGGCGATACATTTATTTCAAATGATCAAAACTTCGATATACACAAAAAATCAAAACTAATTAAGAACTTATAATCTTTGCGCTGTAGCATGGTGCGACATTTATTTGTAGACTAGAACATTCTGGTTGGTTTAATTTAATTTATTACAGTTATTAATGTTTTGATATATTGCGAATGTGGTACAGCTGAAATACTAAGTCATATATGTAAATCGTGGCAACTTTCAAGAGTGTGAACGCAATGTTACTGAAACTGTCACGCACCATGCTACAGCGCAAACGCAAACTGTTTTAAAAATTAATTTAAAAAAAATTACAATGCAGTCATGAGAACTGCTGAAATCTCAAAACTATAAACAAATAGTTGTTTAAGCTCATCGGAAATGAAGTTCTTTGCTCTTTAAATAAAATGCGTGATAACAAGTAAAGTATTGCGAATGCACTCCCATGGCACAGTTAGTTTACATAAAAATAATTAAAAATGAAAAACCCGATTGCGTCAATATTTAACAATAAAAACATATAAGTTTTATATATATTCGTAATCACCGTAAAAAAATCTTTATTTTGATACCACACTCGATGTATTTTGAAAACGTTTTTTTTATATAACTTTTTGGCCCCAAATATCCTTTTTTTTTAATTTTGATGTACCCAGTTTCACTCTCACGACTAAGACGATTGACACCACTCACATAAAAATACGACAAGCCGTTTAGGCTCTAGGGCGTGCCAAAGAAATATACTTACATACATACATATATACATACAATCGAAAAACATAACCCTCCTTTCGCAGTCGGGTAAAAAGAAACTATAGCTCATGGAAAACCTTCGGTGACGATGACGTTAGTTCCATGATTTTTGTTCACCCAAAAAAGTCCTCAACGCGCCTAAAGAAATTTTCAGTTCAAGTACTTTTTGATATTTTTTTTTTGATATGAAACATCTATAGGCGCGGGTAAACCTGATTTTTGGCGTGGCGAGAATTGCCGTGGCCGCCGCTTTGCCTTACCGAAGTCACTGATGAAAATAATTGAGATGTCGCCATTTCAAATAGATTTAAAAAAATTGAATTTTTGTATTTTATAAAAATGAATATAAATGTAATAAACAGTCATTTTATTTTATGGAAAAAAATATAAAAAAAAACTTTTTTTATTAAAACGGATTTACATCACTGTCCCGCATTATATGTTAGAATAATATAGGAAATGGTTGAGGTTATGTATCATAAATTACTTTTTTCATTCATATGATAGTCAATTAATGTTATTGTTTTCTTTGGTTTATGATATGAAATTCAGATTGTCTATGGGAATGTGCGTGGTAGAAAATCAAATGTTTTATAGGTTATTGCCGAAATAAGTCTTTTATTTTGAAAAGCATGTTTTTGAACATATTATTTGTATTAATATAATAATATCGACTGAGTAATATTTTTAAGATTTTTTTAAAATTAATACGCTTTATTCGCCTTTCTTTTTTTTTCTTTTGTGAAGAAACCCCACAGAGTTTAACATAAGGTCTAATTATATTTCTCTGCTTATGCTTAATTAATTCTTTTAAGACTGACTAGTTGAAGAATCTGTACGTTCTTTTTTATTATGTTATTTTTTTGTTATTTTTTTTTACTCGACTATGGCGAAGCGAAATGGAAAAGTAATAGTTTTGGCAATCTATAGATGTCTATATGGTCCACCGTAGCGTCCAAACAATTGAACTGATTTAATGATTGAGATGTCAATAGATTATATATAATAACCCAGCTCGTATAGGCTATATAATTTCGTCGAAAGTTTTTACATAGTCGAGTATATCTTTTTTCTTTGTTAATTTCTGAGGAAACACTATGATTCTGTTAGTAATTGACAAATTGGTTACTACATTTCACATTTAAAACAGTGTTACCGATTACAAAAGGAATATGGGACTGTTTACACAGACTGCATCAATAGGCTGCCATTGTGTCGGTCACCATGCTGCATTCTTGCATTGACTGTATTCGCAATGAGTATGATGACCACCTCTCTTGGATTCTGCTTTTGCTTTCCATCAGGCAGAGTAGAGTCATTTTGGCAGGGTCATATATAAAAAAAGACCGGCTCGGAGAGCATCGCGGGCTCTCTTCTTTTCACATGTGTCATCCACAAATTGTTGTTCCGAGTCTGGATGTTCGTTGTGGCCGTTTCAGGTACGTTTGTGGAGTCCCCCGCGACACAGGAGTATTCCTAGTACCGGAGAACCGTTCAGTCGCGTAGGAATAATTTAATTTTAAAATTAAAAAGCTAAATAAGTAAGTTAAAATTTATCAACTTATTTCGGCAATTTACAAGGGAATACATGTGATTGATAGATGTGATTGCATGTGTATTGTTAATTTCTATTGTCAAGAACGTGAGTTAGTCTCCTACCGTGTTAGATGATAATTTTCTTACCGCAGCATGGGCTTTTCAGCGTTTAACTTTACAGTACTAACAATACATTTACATTTGTTTTAACTCTGGAAATTTGAATACTTATTTTTACAAAATGTTTTTGTGAAGTAAGATGCTTTTGAAATTAGTTTTAGTTTTTTAATCTAGCTTAGTGTTTCGATATACTATTGTGGACTTATCGTACTGATACTATTCGTGATTGTAATTATTGGACGATTCTTTGCTCGTGTTCTTACTAGTAGTAAGTACTACGAGATAATTTAAACTCTTGATTGTCGGCATTTGATGAAACTTGTTGAAATATATTCTAGAACTTTGCATTATCTATACATCTATACAAATAAATAAAATTGAAGTGTATGTTTGTAATATTAAAATAACCGCTTTTTACTAAAGGTATTTTTTGAAATTTTGTCTGTCTGTCTGTTTGTTCCGGCTAATCTCTGGAACGACTGGACCGATTTAGACGGGACTTTCACTGATAGGTAGCTGATGATATAAAGAGTAACTTAGGCTACTTTTTTACGCGGCGTTGCCCGCGGTTATTGTCGTTCCGCGGGGTTCAGCTAGTAAATAATTATTTCCAAAAAAGTTAGAAAATCTTAGCTTATTTGAGAATTAGTCCAGTTTCTTACAACACGTTTCCTATATCACTGCGATAAAGTGCATATATTATATCGAAACATCAATATAAAATTTTAAATAAATTACATTTAATATAATTATTCAAATTTCTAGAAATCTTCTTTAAGCTGTGTACTCATTTTTAATTTATATTTGTTTGCATTTAAATCGCGTTAATAGTTCTAGTGGACTCTCCATTTGCATATTAATTTAAATTTACATTTGATCTGTTTGTTTTCAAAATGTTATGATTTTTACTAAACAATTTTGCATGTAACAATGTACGCTTATTGCACAATTACATATCTATCACCATTCTCATTTCAGTATTTAATTACATAACTTTTGTCACTCCTACGTTTTATTCTAGGAATCTTTGTCAAAAATTGGTCCAATTTGACCGAAACTGTGGAGTGACAAAGGTTATTTACTTGTGTTAACAAATTCCTTTAATTTTCAACCAATTGAGTCATTATGTGTTTCAAAATAGTGTAACTACGTGTAATTGTATAAAAAAATGAGTACATAGTCACTTTCTACCATCGATTTCTGAAAGGTTTATCAAAATCTATCAAATGTGTACCATTAAAATTAAGGCTTTTGTTATAATTGTAGTAATTTTCTTTACTTTTGTAAAGATCTTTCAGCAATATTTCAGATTTACACACAAACGAATCACTTACTTGTCTACGCTCATCGTTACCCGGGTGTTGCCATAGGCATCCACTGTGTTGTCCTCACTTTCATAGACAATCCTGCAGCACATGACGCTTGCGCTTACACCCCTTTATTTGGGACTTAATCTGTACACACCATAAACTTATTTCTGCAGCACAAAACTGGTTCAAATACAGATAAGAGTACTGCACGAATAAGTTTGTGTATCATTATCAAATGTCAATGTCTAACAGGAGGATATAAGCAATAGAAGTGGTGAAACTAACTCGACGGAAACCACGCCGTTTTCAACACCGATCCGGTCGCCGGAACCGGTACAAACCCCGGACCCGGGGGAAGCGCCGTCATATAGTATTAGTGATGAAACCGACTGTGATAATAATTTAAGAAACCAGCCTCTACAGGAAGAGGACGACGTTGTATGCGCCAATGAACTTCGTGACGTTCAGAATGACAATGAAAATGGCGGTCGGAATGACGCGAATACTAGTCTAACTAATGAAAATATAGAACGAGCTGAGACAACGAATGTAGATAGCGAAACTACTGACAATACTAATGAAGTGACAATACCAGACGATGTGGTTGTAATGAGCAATACGACAGAATCAAATGTAGTAAACACTGTCGCAGACAGTGAGGCAACTACTACAAATGGAACGGTAGCTACGTCTGAAAATAATTCTGAAAGCATTGAAAACGCTGCTGAAAGTATAGAAAGTGACACAGCAAGAAGTTCGAATGTTCCCGTAAATGACACAAATGTTTCTGAAGATGATGTAATTGTTGCTGAAAGCGACGAAGTCAGCCCCGTAACAAACATAGTAGAAGTCCGAAACGTGGAATTGGTGACTGAAGACCTAACGTTTGACGAGAATCATTTCAGTACACCCACGGGAGGAACCCCTGATCGTTCGCCGAGGACCCGGAGACGGAGGACCACAGCTAGTTCTTTGGAGGATTCAGAGGTAAGAGACGATATGCCGGTGCCGGGATGCGATGTTCACTGTATATATCATAAACAGAACACAGTTTCAGACTACTGTAAGTCTACCACAAGCAATGTGGTTTGACTTATCGTTTCCATAAGCTCGGGGCTTTTTAGGTAAGGAGTCACTTATTCATAAGTCTAAGCGAAGTTAAAACTTTAAAATACGCTTTCATGGCATTTTTATAAAATGATTGGCAAGTGCATAATTAATCTTAATATTTAAACGTTGTTCAATTTTGTACTCAATGATGTTCGGTTTAAAGTAGAATATACACTAGACATCGTACCCGCACCGGGCCCGCGACGTGCTTTGGGAAATTGTCTATGAGTAAGTGTGAGGCACAACTTGCTATGTGATGTCCTGCTTACGTCACTAACTCCACGAAATTATCGTTCGATGACTTGTAATTATTGCTAGGAATATTTTGCAATACAAGATTGTGTAGAAACCGTCGAACTCATTAAAATAAATTCTGAGTGTAAATCTGAAGTCTTATGTTCAAAATTCTTTTTTTTCTAAATGGGATTTAAAGAAAAAAAAAATAAAAGAAAATATCGATAAAATGTTAATTCATCTTGTATTGTAAACATAAACTTTGTGAACCGTGGACTTGTAAGAGATTTGTTTTTATTTTTTATTTGTTCGATAAATAAAATATTTTGTTTCAGTATTCAGTTCTCGCCCACAGTTCACAATAACAATCAACCAACTAACGTGATCATACTTTAATATGACAATAACAAATGCTTAATATAATCTGACATTAGATTTATCTGACATTATGTTTATTCGACATAATCATCTGACAAAGTATTTACATGTTCCGCTTGTGCTGTTCGCTTACTTAATTAGTGTATTTTTGATATTCATGGTATTTTTTGTTTACTACTTATTATAGTAGTTAGAAAGATGTGTATTTTTGTAGAAGTAGATAGAAATGAATGATTTTTCAGACGTGTTCTAAGGCTTGATATGATTAGTAGTGATATGATGAGTATTATCGAATGCTTTATTTAAATCATTTTGGGTGTTTGGACTGCAAATTTAGAGTTATCAGAAAATGCTTTTTGGTTCTGTTTTATACCGTAAGTATGGTAATTTACAATGCTTTATTTATTTATAGATAGAGCAGGCAAAATTTCTATTGGATACCAATATAGCCCAAATTTAACGGGTACATTTATGCTTAAACACAATTTTAGTTGAATAGTTTAGAAAGAAAAAAAGTATTGATATATACTTATAGCTTTTTGGCAAAGGGTGGAAATTTTTATGCTAGGGGCAACATAATATGTAAATATTTACATTAAATACACAAATATAAAGGTACTACCAAAACCTAACGATTCTTTTAAAATCAATACATACTTAGAGTATGTATAGGTTGAATTTTTTGGTATTCTTTTAATCTTAGCTCGTCGGAAGTTAGTGTGTCAGAAATTAATCATTGCTGACATGCTATTTATAATTTTTGGTAGTACGCATTACGTGGCCGCTCGAAACACGTCTTTAACGCTGTGTGTATAAGGTCGACAATCCTTTGTAATGTGTGTTTTATGTTGTTAGGATGAAACGGACGGCTCTTCTGAGAGCACACATAGCAGCAGCGCTAGCAGTACACAGAGTCAAAACTTACCCAATAGTGATGGTATGTAACTATTAATAAAAGTACTGTACGATTCTGGTAAGAACATGTTTCTATTTTTCTTTCTGATAATCTCATGTTATCTCCTCTGACCCCATCTGACCCCAACAGTGGAAGCTTATAGCAATGCTGTTTCTGGAAATGTCTTTAAAAGATTTTGATTGATCAAAAAGATAACTATTCTATCATTCTGCTAAAACCATCGAAAATGTAAAGTCAAAAAAATATTTAAAGAAAAGGAATTCTCCTACCTCTTCTCCAGTCTTTCTTCCACATCTTCGTCTTCTGTTCTCTGTCTCTTCTTTCTTGTTCTTCAAACTCCTTTTTCCAGCTATCACGTTATTTTTCATTAATTAATTTATATATATTGAGTACGTTTACGTTATTTATATGGGGTTTCTTGAAGATTGTGATGACCAGATCAATTTTACGTTTTTCATTCTGTACAGGTCTACCACCTGGCTGGAGTATGCAGAAAGCACCTAACGGCAGGATCTTCTTCATCGACCATAACCAGAAAACTACTACATGGATTGATCCCAGGACTGGTGAGTACTAACCGAAATAAAACAACAAATAATAATAATAACCATAAATCTGACAGGTGGCTGCCACTCAAACACAGTATCCATTCGTTTAGACAGTGTCGCTGCACCCGCAAGAAATTGTGGTTATTGTTGTGAAATACGAATATAGTAATTCATATAACAGCGTAAACTGGCAAATCACACTTGCTTGTGGGTGTTCGCCGCAGGCGGGCCCTTTGATTTTGTGGCGGCTTGCCGCACGTGCGACGGTGGCGTGATCAACTTGACCGTATCTAAGCGAATGGACTATACATTATATGGTCGTTTCTCGTCACAACATTTCTCCTATGTAGGATTCAATTCTACTTCTGGATTTGTAGTCAGTCTAACGTGTGGTAATAAGAAATAAATTGAATGTTACAGGTTGCGCGTCGAGCTTGCCAACAACTGGTCCAACCGCTGGAGGCGTAGAAGCTGATGAACTGGGAGCGTTGCCCGAGGGCTGGGAGGAGAGAGTGCATAGTGATGGCAGAATCTTCTTTATTGATCATAGTGAGTATTTAACAATCAAGGACGACTAAAAAGCTAATCTTAAATAAAAAAAAAATTACAAATATTAACAAAAAAAAAACAGACTTCAATCTGGACAAATTTAAATGGGACCATTCGGGAAGCACCGGCTTTCAAATAAAAAAAGAATCATCAAAATCGGTTCACCCAGTCCAAAGTTATGAGGTAACAAACATAAAAAAAAAACAGTCGAATTGAGAACCTCCTCCCTTTTGAAGTTGGTTGAAAATGTTTTTTTTTCTGTCTTGTAATTAATAAACGTATTATCTTTCTTTCAAATGGGTGTTCCTGAAACTCTATAAACCATTAGTGTAGAAACATTTAAGTTGAGTGATTGTCCACATGGTGTGTACTACATATTACCTGTTCCAGACACCCGCACCACGCAATGGGAGGACCCTCGGCTGTCCAACCCTCAGATCGCGGGTCCGGCCGTTCCTTACTCTCGCGACTACAAACGCAAGTACGAGTACCTCAAGAGTCAACTGCGCAAACCGGTATGTTTTACATAAATCTCGTTGGTCTCGCGGTTGGCGTGTGCGACTGGTGATCATGAGGTCTCGGGTTCGATTCCCGGGTCGGACCAAATGTTTGTATGATCTACAAATATTTGTTTCGGAGTTTGGATGTTTTCTATGTATAATAAGTATGTATTAACAAAAAAAAAGTATGTGTGTATTTGTATCAGTTGTCTAATACCCATAACACAAGCTCTGCTTAGCTTGGGACTAGATGGCGTTGTGTGTTAGATGTCCGAAAATATTTATTATGAAAAAAAAATACGTATAATAAAAATCTAACAAAAAGAAACGTACGGAAAAAACGACGAAACTCTACACTACTTGTAGCCCAACACATACTTATTTTGTTTGGTGCAGAGCGGTGTAGGGTTCCGTTATATAGTTTTGTCCAATTTACTGATTTTCCAAGTAGATACCATGCATTAGTTGAACGGCTAAGGGTCCGTCTCCACGAACGATAGAATCGCGACGGATCCGCGATTCTATCGTTGGGTAATTTCCACGAACGACTGCCATTGCGACTCGTAATGGAATCACCGAATATACAAGGTGGATATGACTATGCGATATTAAATGAAACCGTGGGCTATTTAAATATGTTGGTTTACTTTTGGATTGTTTAATTTATCCGAAAACGGATATAAAAAAAAAAAAATTTCAAACAAACTAAATGTCTTAAAAATTCAAACCAATAAGGACATCATCTGTAATTTAAGTTCACTAACCTCAGTCCCGGCCGGCGGCATCCGTAATTAGTTACCTAAAAGACGCGCGACGTACATTGATAAAGTAGATACCTACTTTATCGACGTAAACTAAATAGCACTAGTAATATTATGTATTCACGTTTTTTTAAATTACACAAACCATAATAATCATAAAAAAAAGAAAACCGCAAGGATTTTAATTTGGTCATCTCGTGTCGAGGTTACAACAGGAAGAGAATTATCTCTATTAGGAATCAAAGATTGATTTTTCTCGAATCTCCTGGATAGTTTGTACAATAATCCGACTATTGGTAGGTAGGATAAACGAACATTTTCCGTAAATTAATATCTTATCCGTAATAAATTATTTACTAGCACTATAAGTGTAACCGAGTCGATGCATTGTTTAATTTAAACTCATACAAAATAACATAACGCTACGTAATAAGTGTAATAACTAACAAACTTAACTAGTGAGTCAAATCACCACAAAATAAATATCATTAATAGGTAGTAGGTCAGGGTTCCCGCGCCGATGTCGGCGGCGACTTCAAAGGTAGCACGTGCGACCCGACGGTAGGTGTAACATCAGTCATTAACCACACAACATCGTGTAGTAGATTTTAAAATCGAAAAATAGTGTCCTATTGTGTGTAGGTACATCTAGTTCAAATTAATATCGTTTTGTCATATCCACCCTGTATAGAAAAACGACGATAATATCGCTGCGATTCTCTTTACCGTGGAGACGGCCCCTAAGCTAAAAGAGGATACTTTTTCTTTTAAGTTCAAGTATAGTAAATTATCAGTTTTTTAAAGTACATTATCATTTCTTGAAGCCCATAGTTTAACTTAATGGTGTAAAGGGGAGGATCACATATCCTTCCCTACCCCCTCATATGTGGGGTTCAAACTTGCAACCCATTCCTTAGATTATAACTTGGAAAGTTTTTTTCAGAGCAATGTGCCAAACAAATTCGAAATCAAGGTACGACGTAACTCCATATTGGAAGACTCTTACCGCATCATCAGCTCTGTCAGCAGACTGGATTTGCTCAAGACTAAACTGTGGGTTGAGTTCGAGTCGGAAGTCGGTCTCGGTGAGTATACATTATGAAGCTTTAGTTTAAACCGATTTCAAGAATAATCACAAATTTTAACAAAAAAATACTGACTTCAATCTGAACCAAATTCACTTTCAATTAAAAAAAGGATCATCAAAATCGGTTCACCCAGTCGAAAGTTATGAGGTAACAAATAAAAAATAAAATAACAGTTGAATTGAGATCCTTTTTTGAAGTCGGTTAAAAAGAAGATTTTATGTATTTTTCTGTTCTTTGTTACTTGAGAACTCAGTAATTTATGGATTACTGGTTTCGATGATGTTTTTCTTCTGTCTATTTCTTCTGTCTAATTTCTGGAACGGCTGAACCGATTGGAACGGGGTTTCACTGGCATATAGTTGATAGTATATAGAGTAAGTAAGGTTAGTTCCTAGAAAAATAGCAGCTAGTGGTAAATCATTTCAATTTCATTCTTTTCCAGACTACGGGGGTCTAGCCCGAGAATGGTTCTTCCTACTATCGAAGGAGATGTTCAACCCTTACTACGGGTTGTTCGAATACTCAGCGATGGACAACTACACGCTACAGATCAACCCCAACAGTGGGGTGTGCAACGAGGAACATCTCAGCTACTTCAAGTTCATCGGTAGAGTGGCTGGCATGGCGGTATACCATGGGAAGCTGTTGGATGGTGAGTGCTTAGAAATGTATCTCTAGTCCAATTAAGAATACTAATGAGTTTTGTTTCTTGGGGGTATATTTCGAAAGAAAACAGTGCAGCTGCAAAATATAGCCATGATCTTTATGTTGGGTATAATGATTTGTGAAGAACGAATCAATTCTTCCTTGAATAAAACTGATATTCAGGTAAAACCGGTTGAAGGTTGAACTAGTAGCCGACCCTAAATAATCTTGGAAATAATCAAAACTAGGAAGAGAGAGGTTCGATTCTCCCTTCCTGTGCCGAGCGGTCAAAACCTGCAACTCGCTACTATAGCACGTGTATCCCCCCCACTTTCATCCCGGGTCCTTTACGCGAAACGTGAAATAGCATTTCACTAGGCCGACATAGTGTGGGTCACCATACTGCATTGTCCATTTCTGCAATGAGGATGGTGACCACCACTCTTGGATTCCACTCAGGATTTTCATCAGGCCGAGTAGAGTCATTTTGGCAACTATAATATATAAAAAGGAATTCGTAAGTGCCTCATTTTAATACAATCAAATATGACATACGTAAGTAAAGCGTAAGTACCTGGATGACCGAGCTTTGCTCGGTCCAATAAAAAAAAAGGTCTAGTGGCGCCCTCTCTTGGTATGCCCTGGTACTGTTTATACTGCACTGATGACAGCGCAATTCCAGAATAGTTTGTAGTTCGCTCCAGTTGCGATAGATGGCGCTAGATGGACATTGATTATCGATAAAGTTGATTGTTGAAAATACGAATAAAACGACATTTTCTAAAAATGAATCCTATCTAGATAGATTTATCCGCCCCCGAAACCCCCTGTATACTGAATTTCATGAAAATCGTTGGAGCCGTTTCCGAGATTCAGATTATATATATATACATACGAGTGGATATATACAATAATTGCTCGTTTAAAGGTATTAAATTATTTGGAAACCTAAGGTTTGTATGTAGAAGAAATTTAGAAAGCTTTATTTTTAAATGCGTTTGCCCGACTACATGTTATGTACATTTCAATCCCTTTTCAAAAAAATGATCTCCACAGATTCTATGAAAACGATATAAAAGTCACACATCAAAATTATTCTATCTCAGTACTTTAACGATATTTATGTCTGTCGACAGCATTCTTCATCCGTCCGTTCTACAAGATGATGTTATCCAAACCGATAGAGCTGCAAGACATGGAGTCCGTCGATCTCGAATACTACAACTCGCTCATGTGGATTAAGGTACGTTCATCATCAGCAACAACCTTATCTACATACTCTTTTCAGTGCTGCGTAGTTTGCTCCCATACACCCCGTTCACACTTGTCGTGTGTCGGGTCCGTTTATTAATCGGAGATTCCAGTGGCAGAGCATTTTATATGACACACACTTGTCGGAAACTGATTTTGTGTCGGCCACGACAATAAATGTCGGGTGTTTTGCCAGCTCTCTGCGCCCGGAAAAAAATCGTGTCGGATCTCGCTCGCCTATAAGTAAGAATGGCGCTGTTCACATTTGTCGTGTGTCGGGCGGACTGCTAGCGTCCCCCGTTACCCCTTGTTTCGTCCGTGCGTACGTCGTGTCGCTGCGATCGCGTTTTTATTGTAGATACGGTTTGAGACCGACAACCGATTATTAACCGTAGTGTGAACAAAGGCGCCGACATCCGATTAATATTCGGACCCGACACCCGACAAGTGGGAACGAGCTCTAAGTTAGTTCTTACGACACCCACGGCATGAATACTTGTGATAAAGTTCCATGTAGGTGCGAGTTTTTTGATGCAAATTACGAATACTTTTAATTTTTAAAATGGTTTATTAGCAAACGAATTTTTACTAAAGTTTTCTTAATATCTGAGCAAAGCATCCGAGGGTGAAGTAATAAAATGGGATCGTCTATCAAACGTGCGATTGACTTTTCCTGATTGGTTCGTGTGGCTATGACGTCATACCGACGTCATAGCTCGCTCCAATATTCCGTATTCTTTCCTCTTTTTTATTTTTAAATGAAAACTTACGCATTAGGAATACACATATCCTGTGTCGCGGGGGACTTTAAAAACACACATTAAACGGATACAAAGAATACCCAGACACAGAACAACAATTTGTGGATCACACAAAGTGTTGTCCCATGTAGGAATTTGAACCCACAACATTTAGCGAAGTCGGAAGCGGCGTGGCGATCGCTTAAGCCGCTAAGCCAACCGTGCAGTCAAATTCTTAAACAGTCCTCTCACGCGTACGAACGCCAATGATTTGATTTATGTGAAATTAAAATGATGAACTGTTGTATTTTGCAGGAGAACGACCCATCAGATTTGTACCTAACGTTCGCAGTGGACGAGGAACAGTTCGGTAAGACAATACCGCGGGAACTGAAGGCTGGAGGAGCCAACGTACCCGTAGACAACGAGAACAAAGACGAATATATCAAGTAAGTCTGTTTTACAAATATATTTTGTTGACTGACTGCACGTTTGGCCTAGTGGTTTAACGGTCACCACGCCGTTTCCTACTTCGCCAAGTGTCGTGGGTTCAAATCCCACGTAGGACAACACTTTGTGTGATCTACAAATTGTTGTTCTGAGTCTGGGTGTTATTTGTGTCGTTTCATGTATGTTTGTATGTTTGTAAAGTCCCCCGCGACACAGGATTTATTCCTAGTGCGGGAGTTGTCTTTAAAAAAAAAAAAAAATTAAAGTGGTCAATTAATCTATATTATATAAAAATGAATCACAAAAATGTATGTACGCGCATAACTTTCGATCGACTGCACCAAATTGGATAATTCTTTTTTATGTATTTGTTATTGGCAGGACAAGGGTTGTATACAAGTAAACAGGCCCGCCTAGTTCTATAAACTGCGTCCCTGCGAGAAGTTGAGGCAGGTTTAAATACTAAAAGAAGATTTTCAGTAATTTAAAAAATATTCATGAAAATAAATATGGCAGTACGAAGTTCGTCGGGTCAGCTAGTTGTTTATAAATGTAGGATGCAGGTATTCACTGACCCGAAGACTCTTTAACTTATCGCCCCCTAATTGTCTAATTTGTAAAATTTTAAATTGTCATATCTATACTTATAATAAAACTGTAGAGAGGTCAATTCTGTACATTGAATATACATTTAAAATTAATATTGGAGGATGAATGGTGATCGATACTGATTCCAAAAATGCAATCAGTAAATTTTTTGTCTGTCTGTCTG
Source organism: Diaphora mendica (assembly GCA_949125395.1). Taxonomy (NCBI): domain Eukaryota; kingdom Metazoa; phylum Arthropoda; class Insecta; order Lepidoptera; family Erebidae; genus Diaphora; species Diaphora mendica. The sequence continues at coordinate 23,034,616 of OX421326.1, forward strand.
TCTGTATATGCACGCATGGGTCAAAAACTACTGAAAGGATTTTAACCAAACTTGGTACGATTGTAGTCCATACTACTGGGCAGGTTATAGGCTATATAACATAACGCTAAGATACAAAGGAGCTGAGCAGTGACGACAAATTTGAAGCAAGTCGGATGAAAACGCGCTTTCGAGCTCTTATCCTCGCATACGTTGATCATACACCAAAAGTATGTATTACAAAGATGATGGTCTTCAGAAGATCTACATAAAAGTCCTGAATAGTATATAGCTATCTTTTATAAATTAGCCACAATAACGTGTTTAATCGTTAGGCATTTCTTCAAAGTGTATATATTGTATTTCACATAGATATATCTTTATCAAACTACCATTTTGAAAAAGTAAACTTTAATATCTATTTTATAAAAAAAAATATAGAAATCGGTTTATAAACACACAAGATATATAGAAATAATAAGAAATAAAACTTCTCAATCTCGCCGCGCCAGTATGGGGACGGATACACGGTTGATTTTTGTTTAACGCGCGAAACGGCCATCCGCTGAATCTATAAAAAGGCGGGGCCGCTCACGCGCCGACTTCACTCACATTGTCACTCTTAATGCGAACGGACGTGGTTCTTATTGACTCTTTTCGGAATAAGCGCGCTTTAAATTTTAAAAATACATATATACGTAGTTTTTAGATATAAGTTTAAAGTAGGTATTAGATAATAATATAATTAGTTTGTTTAGTGTTTTGTTTTTAGATTTTAAAAATACATAGATAAACTCCATTTCACGAAAGAAGTCCCGCAGACGCAGCGCTGTATTCGCACAACATAATGTTGCCAGGATTAAATATGGGGAAATCAGTGGAAATAATTTATCGTTCATTTACTTTCATTTTATTAACTACTACGACTCGAATATTTAGAATTTTTTTTTTAATGTAATGCATTTTTAATATGGGTACCTATTTAATGTCCATACTGCTAAGGTCACATTAGTGAAAAATAAATCTTCCTGTAATTTCTAAAATATGAAAAGGAGATGTTCGACCAACTTTAAATTAGAAAAATAAAATAACATTTAAAGGTTTTATTCAAAGTTTTATTGAATAATTATGATCGGTCATACTATGATCACTGTCAGAAGAGTGAATAGAAACAGAATCAGATTCTGTTTCACTATCACTAGCCGAGGATAAAATAAATCGATCCATTTCTTCATCCATAAATTTTGATTGATTTGTGATACTGCAAAAAAGTCACAGTTTTTACTGTGAATTTTTTGCCGTATAGCGCACAAATCAAATCCATTCAAGTCGATCTTTTTGGTATGCGGGCGACTCTTCCCTGGGGTGACGATAACTTTAGAAGTACTCGGCGCTGTTGCGCCTTCTTTTGTAACTCTCGTTAGAGTTTTCTCTGACACACCTGCAATAAAAAAACAAGTTTGAATGATTATTTGACAATAACTTTACAATTTTTTGTTGTGTTGTGTTAATTCCTTTTAAAATTTTCCTTAATAAAAATCATGCATTAAAAAAACTGAATTCCAATATGTAAGAAATCAATCGGGAAAAAATCTGTATATGGCAGCCCCAAAATTTACCTGTCATGGCCGCGACTCTCTTGCGAACATTGTTTATTGGTATTAAAACACCGTGATTCTTGTGTTCCGCTTCACAGAACTCCTTCACTTTTAATATCATTTCTCGACCTGCACTTTTTACAAATTTTGGCATCGTAAATTAACCTTATAACGCACTAATCCAATAATAAACTCACAAAATATCTACCACAACAAATGCACTTTGTTAACATCAACAAACGACAACACGGCCGATCTCCCCATCTGTCAAAATTAGTTCCACAATTTTTTTTTTTTTTTTTTAAAAGACAACTCCCGCATTAGGAATAAACATCCTGTGTCGCGGGGGACTTTACAAACATACATGAAACGGACACAAATAACACCCTAACTCAGAACAACAATTTGTGGATCACACAAAGTGTTGTCCCGTGTAGGATTTGAACCCACAACACTTGGCGAATTGGCAAGCGGCGTGGCGACCGCCTAAACCACTAGGCCAACCGTGCAGTTGATTGTCCGCGGGACTTCTTTCGTGAAATGGAGTTTACGTAGTTTTTAGATATAAGTTTAAAGTAGGTATTTTAGATAATAATATAATTAGTTTGTTTAGTGTTTTTGTTTGTTTCTCCTTCTTTTCTTTATATATATAGTTGTTAAGTTGAACGTTGTAAAGTTAAGTATAAATTTCAATTAAGTATACATTTTTTCTTTTTGTGTTTTTATCTTATTAGGTTCTTTTTATTCCGTAGATATTTTTTTGTTTATTTATTTTATTAGGTTCTTTTTATTCCACCTACAATGCCACCTAAGAAACGGTCTTCCTTATCTCGAAATTCGAGAAATGCCAAAAGAATGAGATCAAAAATCGGTGATATGAACGTAGTATGTCCTTATTGCAATGCCTTAAAGTGGAGAAAAGAGTCGGCTGGATTTTGTTGTTCTGGAGGCAAAATTAATTTGCCTACGTTTGAAGATCCGCCTGAACCCTTGAAGTCACTGCTGTTAAGGGAGCATACGCATTCAAAACATTTTTAGATAACATTTAGATAACAGTGCCTTTCAAATGACTTCTTTTGGTGCTCAACAAATATCAGAAGGGCCATTCATGCCAACTTTTAAAATACAAGGCCAAGTGTACCATTTAATAGGATCTCTACTGCCAGCTGACCATCCTAAATTTCTTCAAATATATTTTGTGTCAGACTACAACGAGCAATCAATTATAAGAAATCAAAATTTCCCAAATTTAAATACTGAATTGATTTCAGAACTTCAACACATGTTGCATCAAGTAAATTCATATGTGTGTAGTTTCAAATCGGCGTTAGAAGTTCTTCCCCGCGAACAAGATAACAATTACAAGATTGTTATAAATGCTGATAGGCGTCCAACTCAGGAACACACTGGGCGATATAATGCCCCATCAACAAATGAAGTGGCTGTGGTATTGGTTGACCAGGAATGTGATAGACGTGATATAGTTATTCGTTCCAGAGACAATGGCTTGCAACGCATTTTTGAAACCCATAGAGCATACGATAGCTTGCAATATCCTATGATATTCTGTCGTGGGGAAGATGGTTACAATTTTGCTTTATACCAAACTGATTCACGAACAGGCGCACCTAATTATAACAAAAAAAATTCTTGCCTTCAATTCTATTGTTACCATTTGCAAGTGAGACAGGGTAAATTTCTATATTTACACCGTTTTCGTTCACTTTTCAATCAGTTTATTGTTGATATGTACGCAAAGATTGAAACTGAAAGATTAGTTTATATACGATCTAATCAGAAGCATTTGCGCGCTGAAGAATACGTGCACCTTCGCGACGCAATGCAACAAGATAATAGTACGGTAAATATGGGTCGTTTAGTTATTTTACCCTCCTCTTTTACTGGTGGTCCACGCTATATGCACGAACGTACTCAAGATGCTTTTTGTTACGTAAGAAAGTATGGACGTCCTGACTTATTTATTACTATAACAACAAATCCTAAGTGGGATGAAATTACTCATGAGCTTCTTGAGGGTCAAGCATCTTATGACCGTCACGATATTATCGCAAGAGTTTTCCATTTAAAATTAAAGTTAATGATTAATTTACTAACCAAAGATGAAATTTTTAGAGAAGTTTTGTGTTTTATGTACAGTGTTGAGTGGCAAAAACGCGGCTTACCTCATGCACACATTCTGCTTTGGTTGAAAGACAAGATTCGGCCTAATGATGTAGATAGTTTAATCAGTGCTGAATTTCCAGATCCCATTGCAGATCCTGGGTTATATGATATTATTAAAACTCATATGGTGCATGGCCCATGTGGTACATTGAATGCGAACGCTCCTTGCATGCAAAACGGTCGTTGCACTAAGAGATATCCAAAAGCCTTAGTGGACCAAACTATAACAGGTCATGATGGATACCCGTTGTATCGCCGCCGTTCAAAAGATTATGGTGGCTTTACTGTTGAGAAAAGGGTGTTTGGTCAACAGATTACTTTAGATAATAGATGGGTCGTTCCGTATTCGCCAATTTTATCCAGAACATTTCAAGCTCACATAAATGTTGAAATGTGTAATAGCGTGGAGTCTATAAAATATATATGTAAGTATATAAATAAGGGTAGTGATCAAGCAACATTCGCGTTGAGAAACGAGCACGATGAAATTACAAGATTTCAGTCAGGCAGGTATATTAGCTCTTCAGAGGCTGTGTGGCGCATTTTGAGTTTTAACATTCACGAAAGATATCCACCCGTGACTCATTTGGATGTTCATCTTGAAGGCGGTCAGAGAATATATTTTAATGCAGAAAATGTTACAGAACGATTAGAGAACCCCAGACAAACAACTTTACTGGCATACTTTCGACTTTGCCAAACCGATGTTTTTGCAAAAACGTTATTGTACGAGGAAGTTCCATCTTATTATACTTACGATAAGCAACGTGGTTCTTTTAATCGTAGACGCCGTGGCAGACCAGTAGATGGCGAACCAGGTATTTTTAAGGAACACGTTCTTGGTAGGGTGTATACGGTGCATCCAAACAATGCTGAGTGTTTCTATTTGCGATTATTATTACATACAGTACGAGTATCAACATCATTTATAGATTTGAGAACAGTAGATGGAATTGTATATCCTACTTATCATGCAGCTTGCCAAGCGTACCATTTGTTAGAAAATGATCAGCATTGGGATCATGCTTTAGCTGAGTCCTGTATTAGTGATAATCCACGACGCTTACGCCATTTATTTGTCACTTTAATGGCATTTTGTAATTTGTCAGATGCTGCACAATTATGGGAAAAATATAAGGAAAAGTTTGCGGAGGATTTCCTTCAAAATATATTTCATAATAATGAAGGGGCAACAAATGACAGTTCCCGTGAATTTGCCATAAATCAGTGCTTATTAGCTATTCAAGAGGAGTTAATAGCAGTAACCGGTAAATCACTCAGTGAATATGGTATGCCGACACGAAACTCAATTGGAGAGCGTACTAATAGAGAATATTTCGCAGAGATTAGTTATAACTCAGTGGATCTGCTGGAAGTTTTAGAAAATGGGTCTCCATTATGACCCCAGAACAACGTTCAATATATGACCGTGTCTGTGAAAGTGTTCAAAATAATATGGGAACAATTTGGTTTTTAGATGCACCCGGAGGAACTGGGAAAACATTTTTGACCAAATTAATTCTAGCCTATGTTCGACATCAGCGTAAAATAGCTCTTGCCGTGGCTTCATCGGGGATAGCAGCAACATTGCTACCAGGAGGTAAAACTGCTCACACCATGTTCAAAATACCGATTGACTTAAATTGCACGGAAAGTCCAACCTGTAGTATTTCTAGAAATAGCGACAAAGCAAAGGTCTTACTTGAGTGTAATTTAATAATATGGGATGAATGCACAATGGCCCATCGAAAAGGAGGAGAAGCAGTTGATAGAACTTTAAGGGATATAAGGCAAAATGATCGGCCAATGGGCGGTGTCACAGTTCTATTTTGCGGTGATTTTAGACAAATATTGCCGGTAATACCACGGGGTACAAGAGCCGACGAGATTAGAGCTTGCCTGAAAAGCTCTAATTTGTGGCGTAATATACAGTCGGTGCATTTATCAACAAATATGCGAGTAAGAACTGGAGATAATCCGGATGATAATCAGTTTTCGGATACTTTACTAAAAATTGGCGAAGGCACTTACCCACAACAACACGGAGGAAAAGTTATTTTATCACCTGCCTTATGTTGCAGAGTGCAATCACAGCAAGATCTTATAAAATCTGTTTACGGCGACCTTTCAGAACTATTTGAAAGGGACAATAATTGGTTATGCGAAAGATCCATTTTAACCCCTCGCAATGACCAAGCATCTGATATAAATAGCAATATATTGTCAAATATACAAGGCGAGACTAAGATATACTTTTCTATAAACAGAATGCTTGATCAACAAGAAGCCACGAACTATCCGATAGAATTTTTAAATTCTTTAAATATGCCCGGACTTCCATCTCATGAAATTCATTTAAAAATAGGTATTCCGATTATTCTACTCCGAAATTTAAGACCACCACAACTATGCAACGGAACCCGACTAAAAGTCATACAATTACAACAAAACATAATAGAGGCTCAAATTCTAACAGGTTGCGGTGCCGGCGAAATTGTTTATATTCCCAGAATTCCCATTATACCAAATAATTTTCCATTTCAGTTTAAAAGAACGCAATTCCCAGTATCGGTATGTTATGCAATGACAATTAATAAAGCTCAGGGTCAGACTTTCCGCGTTGCTGGAGTAGATCTAAGTCTCAGTTGTTTTTCACATGGGCAGTTGTACGTCGCTCTTTCCCGGGTCAGTTGTTCCAGAAATCTTTATGCATACGTACCGGAAGGGTCCACTTTGAATATAGTTTATCCGGAAGCTTTACGCTGAAATTATGTATTTTTTATATTAAATAACATTTTATGTTAGAAACGATGCAAAACAAAAATTACGGTCTTAAATAGATTTTTAAAAGGCAATTTTATCTATTAAATTGTTGTTTAATAGTGTATAGTTCAAAAAAAAACATTGTTGTAAAAGGTGATCCACGCGGATGAAGTCGCGGGCACAGCTATAACTAATAAAACGATGTCTGCATGTATTCATATAATACTTTTTCGTTATATTTTTTTAGATTTACGATTTAATTGAAAATAAAATGCAAAACATGACAATTTAAACGTTTTTGTCATCAATCACACTAATATTATAAAGGCGAAAGTTTGTAAGTGTGTATGTTTGTTACTCTTTCACCCAAAAACTACTGAACGGATTTGGATGAAACTTTACAGTAATATAACTTATACATCAGAATAATACATGGGCTACTATTTGCCACGATAACCGACATACACGCGGGCGGAGCCGCGGGCAACAGCTAGTCACAAATAAATACATTTAACTTTTTTTCATGTATGGGCCCGCCAATGTGACTCTACTCTGCCTGATGGAAAGCATAAGCAGAATCCAAGAGCAGTGGTTACCATACTCAATGTCGATGCAGACAATGCAACAATGCAGCATGGTGTCCCACACCATGGTGGGCTAGTGATGCTTCTGCATCATTGGGCCTCCGGTCTCGCACTCACCAACGCAACACGACAGCACGAGCACTCATGTTACGTTGATCTTCTGTGCGAGAGGGTAATACAGACCCGGTCGAGTTTTCTCTACTTTTATATCTAAAGTATTCCAAATTTCCCTCCTTCCCCCTTAAGAGGGCCCTTCCCGGGTCGTCTATCGTCAACGCGAGCATAGTTGAAAAGCTTGTTGTTTCATGCAGCGCAATGTTAGAAAAAGAGGCAAAGCGAAAAGAGGGAGAAAGCGCCTGAGCTCTTGGTTGGCATTCGGTAACTTTCGCCGGCTCCCTCGGGAGCGGTCGGCCGCTAGCCGTCGGCCGGTGAGCCATTCATGATAATAATATTGTATCGTGCGCGCGCCTCGCTACTATGGCCTCGCGCTCACGTTGCCATAGTTTTGTAAATGTCTCTGCATGCAGGTACATAAGTACCTACATTTAGTAACGTATTATCACACTATCCTACTAATCCTACTAATATTATAACGCGAAAGTTTGTAAGTATGGATGGATGGATGTTTGTTACTCTTTCACGCAAAAACTACTGAACGGATTTGGATGATACTTTACAGTAATATAGCTAATACATCAGAATAACACAGGCTACTATTTGCCGCGATAACCGACATACACGCGGGCGGAGCCGCGGGCAACAACTAGTCACACTTCACACTAATATTGGTGACACGCAGGTGTAAGTTTGTGAGTGTGTATGTTTGTTACTTCTTCACGCAAAAACGTTTTTTACAATAATATTACTCTTTTTGTCTAGTACGCTCAGAGTCGGCCAACTCGCTCTAAGTACAATCAGCGACAAATCAAGCTATACATTTCATTTCTACGGGTTTGTTTTGTTTTAGCAGGGAGTTTCGTACAACTTTTTCTGTTCGTTCATGATATACCCTAAACAGAGCACAAATAATTACAAATTTTAACAAAAAAAAACCGACTTCAATCTGGACCAAATTTAAATGTGACACGGGAGCACCAGCTTTCAAATAAAAAAAGAATCATCAAAATCGGAGCGGGTGCGCCAGAGCGGCGTTTGTCATTCAACTTCCCCGTTCCACCCCGCCCCGACCCCGCTCGACTCGTCCCCCGCATGCCTCTTACCGCCACTTGGTCAACAAGCGAGTGAGAACGCGATATCATTGAACGAAAAATAGTGTGCGGAAATTTCATAAAACTTCTTCCAGGAAATACGTGTTTTTCAGTAAGCCTTACAAGTTCGTGAAATAAATGTTTGTCTTTTTTGATCTCCATTATATTTGCAAGGTTTCTATCACAACATTTTCTTTACTTTTACAATTTATGAGTACATTCTCAACGTCCAAAGTACAGGTAAAATTTGTGCAAAAAAGCAGATTTTGCAGGCTTATACTGAATTTATTTCGCCAAATTTTGATCTTTGGTTTTGATAGAAACCTAGATATAGTGCACAAGATACGTTTTAGTTAAAAAGTTTTAACGAAAGATCTGTTATAACGCCATAATCACGTACGAGCGTTTGTATGAAAAGTAAGACGGGTTGGCCGCTCTTAAGCATGATTCACGCTACACCGTGTCGTGACCGAGCCGTGCCCCGGACGAGCACGTCCACCGTGCGCCGGCCGGGCTAGTCATTCATGCTACACCGGGCTGTTGGCGTGTATTCTTCAATGTGTGCTCAAGAATGTGTGCGCAAGTATCCTGTAATATTGCGCACACATTCTATCAATTTTTCGTCGTTGATTTTGATGTTTACATCACTAAGATTTGTCGTTGAATCTCCTGCGGCCGCCCGGCGCACACGTTCATATTACGACGTGTCGCGACCGGACCGAGCCGGATCCGGGAAACAATACCCACCGACATTTCGACGCCGTGCCCCGTCCGGGCCCGGTCGCGACACGGTGTAGCGTGAATCATGCTTTATATGAAGAAGATGAGAGCAGATATTAAAGCGTGTCGGTTGTGGTGACTGGTCAGGCTGGTGATCCAGTGGCGGTTCGTGAAGCGCGTGGAGGAGCAGATGTTCGCGTTCCTGGACGGGCTGAGCGCGCTGGTGCCGCTGTCGCTGCTGAAGATCTTCGACGAGCACGAGCTGGAGCTGCTGCTGTGCGGCATCCAGCACATCGACGTGAGGGACTGGCGCGCCAACTCGCTGTACAAGGGCGACTACCACGCCAACCACATCGTCGTGCAGTGGTTCTGGAGGGTACGTACCTCACTCTTCTCTACTTATTGATGGTAGGAGTGACTAAATCCTCCTCAACGTAATAATAAAAGCGAAATACCACTCCCTCATTAATCACGAAATCTCAGAAACTATAACACCTACAAACTTGAAACTTAGATAGGTTCCTTATAGAGTGTAGACATCCGCTAATAACGCATTTTACGAAACTCCGCCCATAAGGGGGTATAACGGGGGTTGGAAGTTTGTATGAAAGTCCTATGTTTTTGAAGTAAGAGACTTGAAATTTAAAATGTATGCTCTATAGATGGTGTGGAGGTGTACTAATGATGTATCTTTAGAAATCAACCCCCTTTTGGGGTTAAAACGGGGGATGGTAGTTTGGACGCAAACGAGGTTGCGTAGGTCAGCTAGTACTAATATAAAGCTGAAGAGTTTGTTTGTTTGAACGCGCTAATCTCAGGAACTATTGGTCCGATTTGAAAAATTATTTCAGTGTTAGATAGCCCATTTATCTATAGAGGAAGACTATAGGCTATATCATCACGCTAAGACCAATAGGAGCGGCGCATCAATGAAGAATGTTACAAAAACGGGAGAAAATTATTACGCTACGGGCAATAGGAGACGTAAACGACGTTGCGTGGGTTAGCTAGTTAATACATGTTCCTGTCCGCCTTCATTGGTGGCGGTTGGGAATAAATATACAATGTTGTGTATAATATCATCAGTGAATTTAGCTGTCATAGCATAGTACAAACTCTAATTAGTTTAAAACTACATAACGTTGTGTTTTATTGTCTAAAATTGAAAAAAAAATGATCACAATATGTCGGCAGGTGGTCCTGTCGTTCTCCAACGAGATGCGTTCCCGTCTGCTGCAGTTCGTGACGGGCACGTCCCGGGTGCCCATGAACGGGTTCAAGGAGCTGTACGGCAGCAACGGACCGCAGCTCTTCACCATCGAGAAGTGGGGGTCGCCTGACAACTACCCCAGAGCTCATACTTGGTACGTATACTTTTTTTTTTTTTTTTTTTTACACGAAACGCCACCTAGTCCCAAGCTAAGCACAGCTTGTGTTATGGGTACTAGACAACTGATACAAATACATATTATATACTTTTTTTTTGTAAATACATACATATTATACATAGAAAACACCCAAACTCCGAAACAAATATTTGTAGATCATACAAACATTTGGTCCGACTCGGGAATCGAACCCGAGACCTCATGATCAGCAGTTGCACACGCCAACCGCGAGACAAACGAGACCAACCAATATATAACAATTTTGAGGTTGTATGTTTTTTGTGTCTCCTACCAAGCATAAGCAGAATCCAATGGTGGTCACCATACTCCATAATGCAGCATGGTGATCCACACCATGGGGGCCTAGTGATGCTTCAGGATCGTTAGGCCTCTGTTTGTGTACCGTTCAAAAACTTAAAAATCTTTGCTATTATCAAGCTCATATTTTGAAAAAAAACCGCTTTGAAGATTGTTTTTTTATCTATTTTTTGTGTCAGTTTAGTCCCTTTACTCATCTTAACCACAATGTAAAATAGCGAAATATGGCAGGGCTCCTCTAAAAAATATTTATTTATATAAAGGGGCATGGCAGATCCTGTACCGCTAGCAATACGTATTGGATCTTTATGAGATTTGCATTTTATAAAGTGATTCATTGTAAAAGCAATTTTTTTTTATTTTAAAGTTGTGACATCTGCAGAGCGACATTTATCAACAAAATTGTAAACGACTGATTTTGTTTTAAAAATATGGTACTACGCCATTTTTTACCAACAATGACAACTCATTTGTGATGTGAACCGTCTGTTATATATTTATTTACTAATAAACAATCATGACCAAAGTGCAGCCTATAGTTTACATTGTAAACTACAAAGTGAAATCACTTTTAATGCAAAGTTCTAAAAATCTAGTATGTGTTGTCGCTAATATTACTAATAAAATAAATAGGTACAAAATAAAAATCTTACCGTGAGATATACAAAAGTCTCAAACATTCCTGCTATTGCCCTTTGTTACTCAGATACCCAAACTAATATTACACTTATATTATGCGTAATCTTGCATACTTTGTTTTTAAACTATTTGAGACGACGATTCAGTATTCTTTCATTTATTGGAATTGGTAATGAAATTGAAAGGACTTTAAAAATATTTCGTTACTTCAAAAACAAAAGTATAGAATTGTTGCAATAGACACGATGACTAATTTTGAAAAATTGTTTTATAGTGTTGGGCAGTATCTCCTATTGTCAAAAACAGTTATATTTCTACAAAAAATAAAGTTTTAGTAGGAAAAAATTGCGATTTAAATTTTAAGTTAATTCACGATAAAATGCTCGGTGGTGTCATGGCCTCTGTTTGTGCAGACGTGACGTCACCATTTGTCAACCAATGTCAATTATAGCTCTTATAGACAGTAAAGTTACCTTCGATTATATCCGAACAAAGTGACCTTTATACATAAGTGATGTAACTCGCTCTGATTGGTGTTCAACTTAACATTGCGGATTGCTATATTTTTTAGTTTTATTTTTGCTAATTAACTATTAATCTCGCTCTAAATATGAAAATAAATACGATTTTATACTCTATGAACCCCATTTTATCAGATAAATACATTATTTGAGTGGTTCTTGGTTACTATCATCATGCCTATTAGGATGTAAATTCTAACTGCGCGATATACTATCACTGGTCACTAAGTAGTTCGACTTGTTTTCGCTAGATGGCACTAACATAATATATTTATCAACGACGTAATTCCTGTTCCAGTTTCAACCGCATAGACCTTCCTCCGTACGAGAGCTACCAGCAACTTCGCGAGAAGCTCATCAAAGCCATAGAGGGGTCCCAGGGCTTCGCCGGCGTCGACTGAACTACACGTGCTAATTATATACATACTGGCTTCGAACTTGGTGGTGCTAGATCAGTGTGGTTAGTTTACGCAATTATTATTATTAATTATACATTTTATAGCAATAATTTCGTTTGGCAATACTTTTGACTGTTAGGCTGCTGTCTCACTAATGGCGAGAAGCGATCTCTTTAGTACGCGGTTTCCTAGGCATGGGCTGGATCATGTGTATACCGTTTTTACAAAGGAAGTCTGCAGGGTTGAATGTCGTATTCCTTTTGAATGCTCTAGGCTTTTTATTTTTAATGTTTTAGAAAAGTCACAGTTATTAAATATAACACTTTGACATATACGTATATATATATTCTATTGATAGTCAGTAAAATTGCTTATTTCAAATTATGACATTAAAATTTTATACCATTAATTTTGAAAATCTTATTCTTCTTTACGTTGTATGTAAATGTTCAAAATTCATTTCTTCAAATATTGATGAAATTTTAAATATTGCAACCTATAATAAAAAATCTTATTTGAAGCTGACTGAACTGTGTTCCAGAAATCATCTAGTAAAAAACAAAATGTAATAAAATACTTATTATGTAGTTGATTGTGCACCATTGAAATATTTTAAGTTGTAATGGTTAATATATTTCTAAGTGCTTAATTTGTTGCTCGCTGTAAGTGGGACCACAGCCTTATATGTGTTGTATACGTAACGTATTATATCTCGTGATGTGTACCATCTCTTTTGTCTTAAATGTATAGGTATTAAAGGCACTCACACACTGCCTATATATAGTACTATCCTTAATCGAAAAAAGGTGAATACTTTTTTATTTTAAAATCGGTTTCTTAATCACTTTTGTTTGCAAATAAGGAGGTTACCATAATTTTGATTTTTAAAAGTCAATTCTTCATTTCTATCTTTGACTTTTTAGTATTCTATTTTTAAATTTTAAAGTCTGTGTTCAAATATATTCTATTAGCTATGGTACAGTGTCTAAAAAAACTTTTGTTGAGTCTAATTTTAAATAATATGAAATGAATGCCATTTCTTATTCGATTCCATTTGTTGTTCGGACGAAGTTCACAGAAATAAGATATTTATATAATGTAATAAAAAAAAATAAAAATATACTTTGTACAAATTAAAAATTAATCTAACTACGATATTTGAAATATTTTTTCTATTTTTCCATTATTTTAATCATAATGTTCGTTGTCTTTATATTACACACTATTATACACCAAATAATATATATAATTAAGTATATAATATTGGTATATATGATAACTTCTGACATCATTGTGATCAACTCTATAAGACGATATTACACTACAAATATTTATTTTATTCGACACAGTCAGCGGTCACCAATCCATTAATCGAATAATCAGTCAACAATGCATTATTATTCCACACTGATCTCGTCACTACTAACGCCATCTACAGTTTAAATACCTAGACATTATGCTCAACTAGATATTTTGCACTATGGATGTTTATTACTCAATATCACCAAAACTGTTGAACGGATTTGTATGAAATATGGTACAGAGATAAATTGTCAACATGGAAGTGCTGTTAGTTATTTTTTATCCCGGAAAAATTAAGACTCAATTTTCAAACATTCACAAATCGTTCTTCAAGGAAAATCGATACTTAACAATCATGTATAAACTATACAATTTAATTTAATTGTCGATGTCGTTTATGACCTTTCACCGATGTTGATACAAGAGGCATTTTTAAACAATTTATTCGTTCTTTAAAACATACGATGTTCAATGGAATATCGCCCATTGTACACTGTAATAGAGCAGTTATTGCTATGTTATTATAAACTTGTCATATGAACAAATAAAAAATGATTTCGTCTATTTAAAAATTCACTTTTACGAGATTGTGTTAAAGATAGTCATCTGTGTATTTGGGGAATACTTGAATCGGACCTAACAAAATTTACACTTGAGAAATATGATAGGCCGACGGGTCGTTCCTGCCCTGGATAAACAGCCCGCCATCGGGCCTTAAATACATAATTATATCTGAAAAATATTTATTTTAAATGAATGAAAAGCAAACATTAAAGTATTTGCGTGATTTAGTATTCTAAACGAGTGCCTATCTGTACATTTATTGTATAATTAATTGTAATAATAGTTGTTTTGTCACAACGACAATAAGTTTCATCGACTGTACTCCTTGTCTACAGATTTATGAAATATATGTATTTCTAGTTAGAATATGTTGGCTGCGAATTTTGAATTACACGCCCTAAAACATATATGGTATTGAGCTAAAACATTGGTCCAATAAAATATTTAATGGTGTTATTACATTAATATTGGTGGTGATTCTCTTGCTGGCTTACATTTAGAGTTTAGTTTTTTTTAATAAAAAACTAGCGTGTACCTCTGATCAACTTTTAGACAGTATTGAACTAAATATAGTGAAAGCTGAGATATTGAAAAATGGACCGTAAGTTGATCAGATTAAAGTATATAATCCAATAACAAATTTTAGTGAATTTTAGTTTAGTGATGACAGCAAGAGTATACATAATTAAAATATGTCCTTATCCGTCTGGAAATCACTCTTCAGGAACAGGAATCGAAATCGTATCTTTATTATTCTCATTTATTTGAAAGTAGACAAATCCGTTTTTTCAAAATCGCAGCCAAATGTAACTATCATAAAATCTTTTTAACTAAATTATTATAAATATTGATGTTATTCATATTTCTATTCCACTTTTTGTATCATTGTATCTATTGAGAGGGATATTAGGTTTACTTTGCGATACTTCTTATGACAATTCTATTTAATCTGTATTTTTTTCTGTAAATGTCAAAACTGTCAAAGTCAATGACGTAACTAAAAAAAATTTTTTCTTCAAGCTAATTTCGATTCTAAAACATTTAGTATTTCTAAATCAATTTAGTGTTGTATCTTCTCCTTTCGCATCTTAGTGACAAGAAATTAATAGAAGATTAAGCGCATTGCCAATGTAGTCTTGCTAGAATGCGTTTTTGCTTTCTTTTAGTTGCTGTCACCGTACACTAAGAAATTGCCAGAGTCAAATATAGACAATAGAATTAGAAAATTCTAGAAAGCATATAGTCAAACTCAAAATAGTCAAAATAGCGTGTAATCTGTATCCAGAAATAAATGATTGACAGAATCGACACTAAGCCACAGGTAGAAAGAAGCTGGTGAGCCATATAAAAACGTGTCCCATCCCTAGGCGTATCAAATAACTGATAACTTCGCACTTTGTCTTAAATAACTTTTATAACTACGCCATAATAATGTAATATTTATAATTAAAACGTACGAGGAGTTACGTTAAACTTTAAAGAGGAGTGAGTTAATGTATACTCTAGTAATTCTAGTGTACATGGTGTTCCGTTTACTGCCTGTCAAGTTTGACAGCTGTCAATGTCAATCGACCAATATTGGTAGCCTTCGTTATGTGTAAGTTAATGACAAATGCCATCGGATAATAATGTAAATTTATTCCATGCATTGTTAACGAGCTAAATTATAAATAATGTGATATAACCGGACAAGATGTATTGTATGTAAAGGATTAAATGGAGATTTCAATTATAAGCAGTCGACCATCTTGTTCGGATTTATTTAGTAATTAAATATTATAATTTTGCGTCCTAAACGTTAAGTTGCTTTTCGCTTCGATATATAAAAAGATATTTTCATATATAGCACACTTGTACATAATTTTAGTATAAGGTGTAAAAATTGCTAATGAATTATGTATAATATAAATAAATGTAAAATTAGATAAAACATGTCCATAAAATGGAGAAACTAAATTTTTTATTTCTGAAGAAAAAATAGTATAATATTTATAGATGCAGCAATTGTTTACACCCTGTATTTATTTAGTTTTAATCGAGTTTCGTTTTTCGTCTACGTTTACTTAATTTAGTTATTGATATCGATTTATTATATTATTTATGTATCTTTATAATTTCAGGCATGACTTTCTTAATTCTTAAGATTTTTACTTTTCTTTATTTATATTTTGCGTACTAATTTAACAGTTTTTAAGTATACAATATCTTTAATTACGTCGACTTTAGCTAATGGCTGATACTATTACATTATTGTAATATCTTCACTAATATAAATGTTATTTTTTTTTTCGCGGGATGTTTTGTTAGTGTCAAATTATATTTGAAACCGGAATGTCTAACGAATGCGTTTGCCTTTTTGGAATGAATTTCACTGAAATTTAAAAAATAACTCGTTTGAAATTCGAAGAGTGAGTGAGAATAATCACGTCATAAGAATTAAATTCTTTGCTGTTCGAATTTAGAATAGGTATAGTTCTGTAATAGACTTATTACATTACTTGTCATAATATTTAAAAATGGAATGTATTTTTTAAATAGTCTTGTTCTGTTTATCGTGGTGGTTATAAGCGTTTTTATACCATAAATAATGTAGTAGTAACAGCCATAACTGGATTTTAACTTTTTCTTCATTATCCTGGCGATGAAAATGTAAAATTTTGTTGTAGTAATTTTGTTTTCGTTTCTATATTGCCTAAAATTATAAAGATCGTTATGAGAAATAAAATGTATGATTCCATATTATCATTGTTTTTTTTATTCTTGACCAAAAACCTAACCGAAAGTTAACTAGGTGATCGTCATTATTATTTCAGCCGTAAGCCTCACTCCATGATTGTCAAGAAGGTCTAAGATGTCAACCTGAAACGTCATGTCTAATTTTCATTTACCTCTTATATGCTTTAGAAATATACATAAATAGTTTTTTTTATGGTATAGGGGGCAAACGAGCAAGCGTATCACCTGATGGTAAGTGATTACCGCCGCCCATGGACATCCGCAACACCAGAGGCGTCACGAGTGCATTGCCGGCCTGTGGAGGATGGGGGGGGGGGGGTATGGGGGAGGGGTTGGGGTTCGGGCCTCTGGTATCCTCACTCACTCGGTGAAACACAGCGCAAGCGCTGTTTCACACCGGTTTTCTGTGAGGCCGTGGTATCTCTTCGGTCGAGCCGGCCCCATTCATGCCGAAGCTATGCTCTCCCACGTCTAAATGTATGTAGATCTTCCGTGTGTGAGAGTTGTTAGAACCAATCATGGGAGAAAAAAAGGACTATAATTATATAATTATGCCATAAAGATTCTAGTTCTATAGAACACATCTTTATGGCGTCTCATCGTGACTGGCAGTGTCATATTGACCTTCAACGGTTAATTATATCGGTTTTTAAAGGCGCGTCTCCATCAATATTGTTGGTAATTTCAGTGTTTCCAACTGTTGGCAACACTTCAAAAAATCGCCAACTTTTGTTTCCATTGTGTCTACACCGAGTCGCCAACAATTTGAAAAACATTCGAACTAAGCGTCACCACAGATCCAATAAATATTTGCAACAAGTGTATTCTTTTGACGTTTACCGCCAAAATGCGGAAACACTGTTCTCAACATTTGTTGGCAATTTTTGTTGCCAACACAAGGAAATTACAGAAACTTTTGTCACCAACACGTGTTGACAACACAAAAATTTATAACTTTTGTACGGTGGAGACTCGGCTTAAGACGTAAAAACAGTAAATCGGTTGTATATATATTAGGTATATATATTAGAGATATAGAGGTTGCGTATGCAACTGCTGTACTTGAAGTCTCGGGTTCCGGAAATGGACGCTACGGTAGAACATATAAACATACATAGACTACTAAAACAATTACATTTCCTTTTGGCTTTGCCGTAGTCGGGTAAAAAGTATAGACCCATTATGTCGTAGACAGTTCACATACAAAACTTATATTCAACAAATTATAAATTTTCCCTCAACGATAGAGAAGACCTGTTTTTTACGTGTGGAAGCCCCCACGGGCCGTCACCCCACCGGGGTTTGCGGCGGGCTGGTGTGTCCGAGTCGGACCGATTAAAACCACACGGTGTGCCACTCTGCGCCTGAGACGGGAGGGATCCCTGAACTGCTGTTATTAACAAATCAGGAACCAACGATAGATAAGATCTAGATTAAGGGTATAAAGGCTTCATGAGTATATAATATGACGCTACCACTAACAGGGGCTCCTGTTGTTTCATTGATACTCGGCTGAGCATCAATAAAAGAACAGAAACATTTGGGAGACGCAGATGAAGTAATTCGGGTCACCTAGCGTCTATTACAAATATTGGGATCATCTATCTTCACTACATAGTATAAAACAAAGTCGCTTTCTCTGTCCCTATGTCCCTATATCCCTATGTTTGCTTACATAATATATTAGGAATTTTTGAAATTCCTTCCTTAATATGATGATGGATGAAAGTCTGCGGGAGCGAAGCCCCATGTAAAAGCTAGTTTAATTATATACGAACTTTCAAAGTTCGTAACTAAAATTATAATAATAGAAATATAGGACATCGTTAGGTCACCTGAGGGGGGTAGGTTCGGTGCAGGTAGGTCGTTGCACCCTTCCCGTTGACCTAATTACCTAGATCCGAAGCCATCAGTCGCCTTAAAACGCTGGCAGCGCGCGAATCGTACGTCGCGGTTTATATACAGTAATTAATTAGTGCTTTAGCTATGTAAGTAATTATTGTTATGTAATAACAACTTTAGATCACGATCTCACTGTCTGATCTCAAACTTAGTAGAGCCTGTGTAGACTGCTAATAAACGCTCGCCTTTATATTCCTAGGCGCTCATAGCTCAGTTGCAGTCGGTGATTGGAAACAATCATCGAGGGCAAGCAACGACGGCGTGGTCAGTACCTAATAGGTGACCGCTGGTGGCATGATACCATGAGCGTTTCCGTGATTCGGAAGTCACGTTAAGCAGTAGGACCCGGTTGTTATCATAGGATAACAGTCGTGAAGCCTAGTTGGAGGCCTTTGGGTGGCTTAAAAACATCCAACGGCAAGATTACGTAGCCACAAGGTTGTCTTGCCAGGTTGACCGCACTTGGCCAGCGTCGGGACGTATGGCGTTAAACCTCTCCTGAGAGGAGACCCGAGCCCAGCATTGAGACATTATGGGTTGTTGATGATTATATTCCTAAATACATGTATTTATTTAAAATAGGTAGATTACACCTAGAAACAACAGAACAAGAACTAAAACAAATCTTTGCTTATCACAGTTTGTAATCCCGGGTCTGAATCAAACCTTCAACTCTCACCTGCACAGTAGACATAATCAACAACAACAGCGAGCGGTTTTTTGTTAGATTTTCAAGGAGTTAATTTATTTGTCTAATTATTTTACTAATTAGTACCTACTAGTAGCGACTGCAAGATAATTTTGTCACGCAAAACCTGTGGTTGCAGGTCTTTGGGAGAGGCCCACATTCAACAAGTGACCGAAATAGGCTAAACAAACGAGAACCTTTTTCCTGTTTGGGAAACGAATCTTCTCGGGAAAGTTTAGTGGTTAGGCGCCTTTTTTTTTTACGTGTGGAAATCCCCTTGGACCGCCCACCGGGGCTTGCGGCGGGGCGGTGTGTCGGACTCGAACCGACTAAAACCACACGGTGTGCCACTCTGCGCCTGTGAAGGGAGGAATCCGGGAACTGCTGATATTAACACGTCCGGATCCCTCCCAGCGCCTGCCCGCACAGAAGCGGGCACCCTCTTCCAGGAAAGTCTCAATATAGGCGACGTACGGCACACGCGTACGTCGCCACCTCGCGGGTGGCCACAAGAGCGGATGGAGAGGAAAGCCCGTCCCGACCATCCGCGGCCACACTCAGGGCGGCATGAGGCGCTGATAGGCGCGCCTCCGCCGCCCGGTTCGCCGGCGAACGTAGCGTAGCGAACTTTGCCGTAGCGAGAGATCTCCTCCGATGACTGCAATGAGGGCCCGGCGCTGCGACGCCCATGCAGGCAGATCGCCAGCGTATGCTGGGCCGAGTCCTCATTGCAGTCTCAGTGTTGGCAGGCGGGACTGAATTCCCTCCTAGCGACCGAGTGCAGGTACTTCCCGAAGCAGCCATGCCCGGAAAGGACCTGCGTCAGTCAGAAGGAAAGGGTCCAGTGGTGCCGCCCTGCCCACTCGAGGATGACCTGCTGGAGAGCTTCCACGGCGGCAAAGCACGTGGAGTCTCCAGCCGGAACAACCATCTAGCCATAGTGGCTCGACGGGCGGCTTCACGCCACTCGCGTACCTCCTCGGAGTATGGCTATCGCCCTCCGCCCGATATTCAGCCACCCGTCGATAAACTTCGGCGAGCACTGACTGCCAATACCCTCTGAGGCTGCCAGAGGCGGGCTTTATTTAGGGCAGTCAGAGCCGCCACCCACACCGGTGCACCATACAGCGCCATCGACCGGACCACCCCCGTGTAGAGGAGTCGCGTTGCGACGCTGGCTCCACCCAAATTGGGCAAGAGTCGCCCAAGGGCAGAGGCAGTGCCGACCAGGTTTGGACCAAGCTGTCGGAAGTGCTCGTCGAAGAGCCACCTACCGTCGAGGATCAGGCCCAGATACCTCATCTGGGCCCGTACCGGTACGAGGACCGAGTTGACCTCTATGGAGGTGCCGGGGGGCGGACCACGACGAGGCCCATGAAATAATAGGGCCTCCGTCTTGTCCAGGGCCACCCGTAAGCCCAGCGCCTCGATGCGCCCGACCACCAGAGAAACACCCCAGGAGGCCAGGCGCGCCGCCTCTTGGAAGTTCTCCCCCCGGGCTGTGACAAGAGTGTCATCGGCGTAACAAATTACGCCCAGCCCGGAGGGGAGACGACCTCGTAGGACCCAGTCGTATCCCACGTTCCACAGGAGTGGTCCAAGGACAGACCCCTGCGGAACGCCGCACGACATGGGTCGCCGTCTCAAGATCACGACGATCGGTCCTCGTACACGACGGTACGCTCCTCTAAATAGTCTGCCACTAGCCGCCTCAGGTACTCTGGCACTCCATGGTACTGGAGTGCTTCCCTGATGCAGCTAAATGGCAGACTATTAAAGGCGTTGGCGATGTCCAAGGACACCGCCAACACCACGCTGCCACAGCTCACTGCCTCTTCGGTCACGGCCCTAAGGCGCATCACGGCATCGACCGTCGAACGCCCATCTCGGAATCCGAGTTGGGCGTCCGACAGGTCGGGCCCCACCGTTCGATGCGGGCAGAGAGTATCCTCTCAAAAAGTTTACCCGCCTCGTCCAGCAACACGATGGGCCTATAGGCCGCAACCGAATCGGCAGGCCGTCCCGGCTTCCTCAACAGGACCAGCTTCCCGCATTTCCAGCACTCAGGGAAGCGTCCGGATAGTGGTTAGGCGACTACTTTAACCATTTCATCATTCGCATTACTTAACAACAATGAACGTTTAAATTTACATTTCAAAGTTTCAAAGTAAGTAGGTTTGATATGGATTGTGTTAAGTTTAAGTAATCTATCTACATCGCAGTTGCCAAACATAGCTAAAAATATCTTAACATTTCTTAATTAAATTCAATACTTAAATGGCGTTTGTAGATAATATAAAAGTGTGTATTAAATTTGTTCATTGATGTGATTATTGCTCTATAAGTACCAGACATTAAATCATAAATGCATGGTAAAGGAACGTATGAGGTCATCAACAGCTTATAACACAAGCTTAGCTTAGCTTGGGACTAGATGGCGTCGTGTGTTAGAAAATGAAAAAAAATTGTCGCCTCTTATGAGACCCATGGGATAAATAGGAGTGATGACGCTCTGTATTCTTAATTCATCACCATACGGACACATGCCGTCATAGACTGACAATTTATACAAATAAATAACATACGTACCTTATTATGTTTAACGAAAGGTATTTTTTTTGTCGAGAAACAGTTCCATTATGTCTGAAAGTGGCTTTAATCTACTACTAATCTCCTAGATAACCTACCATTTGAAACACACTTAAAGTTCTTAAAGCATTTTAGGAAATTTCCGTTGAAATATAATTTAAATGTCTACATTGAAGTTTGATTATTGGAACTTTCCGTCTATAAGATATTAGTTAATCCCACTAGTCTGCAATCGGCAAGAATTTCACATAAGTATTTATTGATTACATATAAAAATATACCAAATTCTACACCGTTGCGAATAAAACCAAGTAACATTGAGAATTGAGACACGTTATTTGGCAACTCACACTTGACCGGCGCGGATATCCTCGGCACAGTTTGAGATGAATTGTCGTAATGACGGAGGGGGAAGACAGAGCGGGGAGGGCATTGAGGAAAGAATGTTTCTCAAGTTCGATTCTCGTACGTTGAAATTGTTTTTGTTCTTTAATGGGTTGTATTTTGAAAGTTTTGTAATAATTTAGTTCATTAGAGTTGTACTTAGTTAATCGTATATTATTGCATGTGATACTTACATGCAAGAATCTTACTAACTTTGCTCAAGAAAGAGTTAAATTAATAAAACTACAATCCAATCGTATTCATTACACAAATATTTAATCTATATGGGATTCGAACTCAAGACCTCTTGCTTTACAATCTGGATCGCTAACCACTGTACATGATTGTAACGGGAATGAAATTCTGTTGCTTAGTAAACTCGTGGAGTGCATTCGTACAAACTTAGCTTTTTTTATGTATGGGCCTGCCAAAATGACTTTACTCTGCGTGATGGAAAGCATAAGCAGAATCCAAGAGTGGTGGTCACCGGGCCGCATTGCGAATGCAGACAATGCAACAATGCAGCATGGTGACCCACACCATGGCGGCCTAGTGATGCTTCTGTATCATTGGGCCTCCGGTCTCGTACTCACCAAAGAAACACGACAGCACGACTGCTGTTATTTTAGGTTGGTCTTCTGTGTAGGTAAAGGCCCCGGTCGAGCCAGCCCGTCCTTGCTGAAATCAGCGGGTCTCTACTACCTTTGATAGCTTAAAATTATCTTAAAGTATTTACACATTTATTGGAATATTCTTTATTACTTTATGGATAGTTTTTAATTCCCTATAGCACGTAAAACTTCTTGATAATAAGTTATGTAGTTAAGACGC
Source organism: Diaphora mendica (assembly GCA_949125395.1). Classification (NCBI taxonomy): domain Eukaryota; kingdom Metazoa; phylum Arthropoda; class Insecta; order Lepidoptera; family Erebidae; genus Diaphora; species Diaphora mendica. The sequence continues at coordinate 23,057,912 of OX421326.1, forward strand.
GAAAACGTTACTAACGCTTGGTTGAGCAACGTAAACCTACACCTGCCTCACAAGCGATCTTACTTTCTTCGATTTTTTTTCCCTGAGTAGTTTGAGTCGACTTTGAAGTCTACTTCAATACGACTGAACTTCGATTTTTTGGCGTGGAGTGATTACTATCAAACTCGAGTGTAATTCTTGAGTTTGATTAAAATCGCTCCATTGCGCAGTCGAAATTCTGTAGAAAGACTCCAATCTTAAAGGTAGTAGAGCCACGCTGATTTCAGCACGAATGGGCCGGCTCGACCGGGGCGGTACTACCCTCGCACAGAAAATCAACGTAAAATGACAGCGTTCGTGCTGTCGTGGTACGTTGGTGAGTGCGAGACCGGAGGCCCAATTAGTCTAGTCAACAAGTACCATACTTGTTGACTAGACTAAAAGATGCAGCAGCATCACTAGGCCGCCATAGTGTGGGTCTCCATACTGCATTGTCTGCATTCGCAGTGAGTATGGTGACCACCACTCTTGGATTCTGCTTATGCTTTCCATCAGGCAGAGTAGAGTCATTTTGGCGGGCCAAACATAAAAAAAAAAAAAAAAACACCGAAGCACCTGCTTTCAAATAAAAAAAGAATCATCAAAATCGGTTCACTCGAAAGTTATGAGGTAATAAACATAAAAAAAAGTGCAGTCGAATTGATAACCTCATCCTTTTTGAAGTTGATTAATATGTACCTACATACTTTTTTTTATGGAATAGCGAGCAACCGAGCAGACGTATCACCTTATGGTAAGTGATTACCGCCGCTCATGGACACCTGCAACACCAGAGGCGTCACAAGTGCGTTGCCGGCCTTTGAGGGATGTGGAGGGGGGTGGGGGGAGGGGTTGGGGTTTGGTCCTTCGGTATCCTCACACACTCAGTGAGGCCGTGGTATCACTCTGGTCGAGCCGGCCCATTCTTGCCGAAGCGTGGCTCTCCCACGGTAGTATGTAAGTACTATTCAATATCCTACTAATATTATAAACGCGAAAGTTTGTAAGTACCTATGGATGGATGGATGGATGTTTGTTACTCTTTTACGCAAAAACTACTGAACGTATTTGGATGAAACTTTACAGTAATGTAGCTTATACATCAGAATAACACACAGGGTACTAATTACCGCGATAACCGACATACACGCGGGCGGAGCCGCGAGCAACAACTAGTATTTAAATAAAAATGCGAATCGATAGGTGTAAATATTTCAACAATGAATTGTTGTATACAAGCTAGCTAACTAGCTTGTATGTAGCGTATTTTATAATGTTGACTCTTCCACGTTATAAAATACGCTACATAAGCTAAGCACATAAAATATACAATTAAAATTATTGTAGGCGTTCACTACTGGAGAAATTTTAATTAATTAACATATACGTAACTAGAGGTAAATTCTTAAGTAAACTATTTACATATTCATGTATAGATTACATAACTTATTTCGTAAGAAGTAATTAAATATAACTTACTCTTCTTATAATCAGCCTTTTGTTAGTCTGGTGGGTAGCGACACTACTGAACCTTATTGTGAAGTTGGAGTTCACGGGTTCGATTCCCGCCCAGGACAAATATTTGTGTGTATGGCTGTAAAGCTTTTGACGGAACTTTCGCTAGCCGATAGCTGATGATATAAGGAGTAACTTAGCCTATTTTTTGACCAGATTTGCCTCGAGGCAAAACTTGATGTAAAACTACAACATCACCGATATTCAGGCGAAATCGGTTGAACCAGTAGCCGACCCCAAATAATTTTGGGAATAATAAAGGCTATGAAGATGTTTTTTATTTTATGTTTGACCCCGCCATAATGACTCTACTCTACCTGATGAAAGGCATAAGCAGAATCCAAGAGTGGTGGTCACCATACTCACTGCGAATGCAGACAATGCAGCATGGTGACCCACTCCATGGCGGGCTAGTGATGCTTCTGCATCATTGGGCCTCCGGTCTCGCACTCACCAACGAAACACGACAGCACGAACGCTGTCATTTTACGTTGATCTTCTGTGCGAGGGTAGTACCGCCCCGGTCGAGCCGGCCTGTTCGTGCTGAAATCAGCGTGGCTCTACTACCTAGACCATTTATTTGAAATAGGTTTTCGTGTGGTGACGGATTAAGAATAAGGAGTATCACCACCCCAACGGCCCAACTCATCCCGTAGGTGTCCTTTGACTGCACGTTTGGCCTAGTGGTTTAACGGTCACCACGCCGTTTTCTACTTCGCCAAGTGTCGTGTATTCAAATCCCATGTAGGACAACACTTTGTGTGATCCACAAATTGTTTTTCTGAGTCTGGGTGTTCTTTGTGTCCGTTTCATGTATGTTTGTAAAGTCCCCCGCGACACAGGATTTATTCCTAGAGCAGGAGCTGTCTTTTAAAAAAGTAAGAAAAGAAAAAAGAAAAGGTGTCGTAAGAGGTCCCAAGGGAGAAAGCTACGAAGGGAAACATCACTACAAAGAGAAGGAAAACTTGACACAAACCCTATACCAACCCGACTGGCCAGGGTGGTATAGTAGGACCAAACTATCTTTCTAAGGAGAGTTTTATGTCCGGCAGTGGACTGTTAAAGGCTGTTGATGATGAGGTATGTTTAGGTATTGTGTAAAATAGTGCTTGCGCTGTGTTTCATCGAGTGAGTGAGGATACCGGAGGCCCATACCCCAATCCCCTACTCCTGCCTCCCCCCCCCATCCCCAAAAGGCCGGCAACGCACTTGTGACGCTTGTGGTGTTGCAGGTGTCCTTGGGCGGCGGTAATCGCTTACCATCAGGCGATATGTCTGGTCGTTTACCTGCCAATTCCATAAAAAAAAGGTTTCAGCAGTTCACTATAGCACAGAGTCTGTCTAGTTTCGGATCAGATTTATTATTATTTAGTGATAATTAGTGTAAGTGTTGTTCGATACCAAATCATCAATTTGGTATATGTAGTATCGGGTAACAGGTCAGTATACGGGTGTTAGCGCCCTAAGTTGAAATTATTTCACCAGGTGATCGGTCTTCGATTGTCTAGCTTATATCTGATGGGCCCGTATAGACTAGTAACAAGGGCCCCTTACTTCAAGGAACGAAGCGCATGGTGATTGGACTAAACAAGTGTGTTTATCATCAATCTGGTTATCATAGTAGATACCTACTCTGTCCAGTACATATGGACCAGACGGTCTTTTGGGAAGTGTATCGTGTTTTTATTTACATAAATGTATCTAACATTCTATAAGGTGTATAAGTTTAGCTCCAAATAGTGATACTGTGTATAATATGTCCCTAAGTATTAATTTTTTATTCTTTTCTATTTAAAAAGACAACTCACGCATTCCTGTGTCGTGGGGAACTTTATCGATTATAAATTATTAGTAAACGTTTAAATTATCGATTTTGAGCCGTTAAACTTTAATAAGTTAAGCTAAACATCGGAGATACAAAACTATTGCTTAACTTTGCTTCTCAAGGAGGGGCGTGCAAGGGCGCGTGTTGCCCAAGCGCGCGTCTATCGTGCGTCGAAGCGAGGTGCGCGTGCGCAGACGTGTGGTAGCTCACAAGATGTGGCGGCAAGTGGTGATCGTTGTGGCGTGTTGTGTTGTGATACCGGTGCTAAGCAGTGTTGTTAAAATTAATGGTGAGTTTTATGTTAGTTAAAATATTTATTACACGTTACATTATTGGTAAATTTTAAGTAGTATTTCTTAGACTTTTGTATATGCATACTTATTATTATATTCCCATTAGAGGTATGATCAGGCCGTTATAGTGTGGGTCACCATGCTGCCTGGTCCATATTCGCAATGCCGATGGTGACCACCACTCTTCAATTCTGCTCATGCTTTCTATCAGACAGAGTAGAGCCATATTGGTAGTTCTTATATTAAATAATTTAAATTAAAAAGCTTTTTAAAAACAAGCCTCTGGAATTACTGGAATTCCTCGAGACGAATCAAACGAGTCCCAACTCGATGATGCTGCGACGTTTCTTTACAGAGTTCCTATGGCCACCTTCCAGCTCCAGCATCAGATCAGCTCCATGTCATTATAATATTGTATTGTCACGCTGTATACATATGTTTGCAAAATGTCAGCAAAATCAGTTGAAGATATCTGCTTCAAAATTGAGTTGCAAGATTCCACCCGAACATACAAGCATACATACTATACATTGCAAATTAATAAAAAGCTAGTAAAAAATGATTTGGCCTCGATCCTTAAAACATGAGTCGCGTTTCAGTTTTGAAGTTTTAAATTCTGGAGTATGCTGCCAGTCTAGTCAGCCAATATATTATTATATCTATGTGCTTCCCCTGTTTAGATCACTCACTCTCGAATTTAATATTTTAGTTTTACTAAACGCTTATTCTCAATATGACGCCAACTAATTTCGATGATTTTGTTTTTATTTGAAAGCTGGTGCTTCCCGAATGGTCCCATTTAAATTTGGTCCAGATTGAAGTCGATTTTTTTTTTGTTAAAATTTGTGATTATTTTGTTAGTGTTTTGCTGGTGTGTCTAAGATAGGATCGTAAACATCACGCTTAGACTAAGAGAGCATGATTGAAAAGAGACGCAGATGAAGTTGCGTGGGTCAGCTAGTATATTATATGTATGTACTTATGAATGATAAATAAATATTTTGGACACTAACACACAACCCCATCTAGTCCCAAGCTAAGCAGAGCAGATACAACTGATTTAAATACATGTATACTTTTAATTGTAAATACATACATATTATACATAGAAAACACCCAAACTCCGAAACAAATATTTGCAGATCATACAAACATTAGGTCCGACCCCGGAGTCGAACTTGAAACCTCATGCACAGCAGTCGCGTACACTACTACTGCGCCCACGAGACTATAAATAAAAAAATGAATGAATAAATAATAATGTTAGCCAATAATTAATGTAGCAATGTGAAAGAAAATATTCCACAATGCAAAGCCTGTTATTGCGATTATCGCGAACGAGGTGTTGACACACGAACCGGTGAACTGCTTCAGAGTAGCCCGATTAATGGATGAAATAACATACATTTATTATCAATTAATGTTTACACATATTTTGCCAATGTGATTTTTTTGCCCACCATACATGGTTAGTTATGGTAACAGAAGTGTAAATGCTTTTTAGGTTTCTGTAGCTAAAACGGCAAATGTATATCCATACTTATATTATAAATGCGAAAGTAACTCTGGCTGTCTGTCTGTCTGTCGTGCTTTCACGGCCAAACCGCTGCACCGATTACAATGAAATTTGGTACACATATAGTCTAGAGCCTGAGAACGGACATAGGCTACTTTTTAATGCGAAAAATGGTAATAAGGGGTTGAAAGGGGGGACGAAAGATTGTATAGAAGAGTGGCGGTTAACTCGCCACACGCCTGCGCATTACCCACGCCGGGCGTCTTGGCAACGACCAAACAAGGCTGTCAGATTCACTAAAAAGATTTCAAGTTTTAAAGGAAGACTTAAATTAATACATACATTCATGAATATGATTTGTATGCTCATTTCATGCGCAAATTAGTAGAAATAAATAAGCCATATTACTAAACAGTCTTTCTAAACTTAAAAACTCTTTACAGAAGTATCGTCATTTGAACTAGAAAGTTAAAATGTATTTTTAGGCTGTTGATTAGATATAAAAAAATGTCATTTAAAGTTTGTAAAAAATTTACCCTCAAGGGGGAAAAATAGCAATAGGGGATGAAAGTTTGTATGGAAATATGTAAGGTTTGTGAAAATGCATCATAAATTTGCGACATGAGACAAAATATTAGAGCTATTCTGATGTAACATTTACTGAGTTATCTCAATATGCCTAAGTACGCTTATCCGAACGGGCAGACACGTGAGGGCAGACGTCTGTGCCGCAAGCGCTTATTGAATTTTGCCACTACAAAGTCGTTATTATTCACTACGATTCGATTTGTTTACATGATTTTTTGTTTATTAAATTAATGTTCTTCGTGAAAAAACCCGACAGAAAGGTATCCGGGGGGATTTATGCACAAAAAAAGCAAAAGAGGTACGCCGCCAGATGAAATAAACGCCTGTATGAAACATCTGTATTATAGGTACATGTTAAAAAGTTTTGTCTTACTACAATTATGCGAGTACAACTTCACAATGATTTATGAGCAGTGTCAATATGCAAATGTTCTTCTAAAAATCGGAGAAGATTGTATGCCAACTGACAGTAACAACATGATTACACTGAGATGTGAATTCTGGTATATGTTAGTACAGATGATCTAAAAATAATATCTATCCTGATCCGCCGACTAATGATCACCAAAGGTAATCAATAAAAGGTAAAGGTTATCAAATACACGAACGTATCATGTCAGACGTGAAGGAAGAAGTGGTCGAATACCTCTCAGGAAACAAAGCTAGGGATAATGACCAAGTCATATTACAGCTTATGCATAGTTTCTCAACTCTTTAGAATTATCAGGAGTGCCTTCCCATAAGTTTAGGCTGAAAGGTAATGTTTCAGTCCTATTAATGAGAAATCCAAAGCTATGTAATGGTACACGGCTACAAATTACACATCTGGGGTACAACATTGTAAAAGCTACAATCATGACGCATGGAATGGCAAAAGGAGTAAATGTTTTAATTCCCCGTATTCCAATAATTCCAACTTATTTGCCATTTCTATTTAAAAGAATGCAGTTTCAGCTGAAAAAAAAAATTGCAATAAAAATTATATATCAAAGCCCAAAGACAGACGCTTAAAGTTGAAGTTAATTTAGAAAAAAAACATGTTTTTCCCATGGGAAGCATAATCACGGGTATAAAAAACGGTAAATCTCTATATTTTGGTAAAGGATGGGAAAACAAAAAACGTAGTTAATAAAATTTTTATTCGAGGCTGCCAAAGTGACTCTGATCAGCCTTGTGGAAAACTCAAGCAGAATCCAACAGTGTAAGCAACCATACTCACTGCAAAAAGCAGACAATGCACTATGGCGTCCCACACAATGAGGGCTTAGTGCCATATTTTTTCACGCCCCGCTTACAGGACTCGGGATCATAGTGGGAGGGAAACACGTGCGCTGGTCGTGAGTTCCATTTTTTAAATACTCGGCACAGGAAGAAAGAAACAAAAAGTTTGGTTAGAGAGCGTGTTTCTAACCAGGCCAGAACGTGTTGTTCTGTAGAGGAAGGGAGAAGGTGGGGTCAGTTGGAAGAGCTATTCAGAATACTGTCCATGGTAAAGGCGGTAGAGGACTGCCATAGAGGAGATATCTCTTCGCAACTGCACAGGCTCAAGGGACTCGGTGGTTTCGGGACTGTTGATAATGCGGACCGCTCGCCGCTGCAAACGATCGAGAGCATCAAGCAAATACTGCGTGGATTCATCATAAAGATGAGAACAGTACGCACAAAAGAATCTAGGTCTTATAAAGGAGACACAAATGCTCGGGCGCGAAGAACCGTCTCACCCTGTTCAGGCCGCCTTAGTGATGCCCTCGACGTACTCCCGTGTGTTGAGGTCTCGGTAAATGTCCATGCCCAGGACACTGAGCTTATCCCGTAGTGGAAGTTAAGTGCTTGGAAAAGTTGGGAGGGGAAGGAACCGAGACTTTTTGGTAAAGAACGCGCACACCTGTGTTTTTGCGTTGAACTCGATCAGATTCTCATCACGGTTCAAAACCCGGTCGAGCTCAGCGACAAGCTCCTGTCCATTTTCCTCAACTTCTGCCAGCTTGGCTGCAGTGTGTCCACGATATCGCCCATGCACTGTTTTATCGTCTGCATAGCAATGTATGTTGCCAAGGGCTAACATGTCATTGACATGCAGAAGAAACAGCGTGGGCGATAGGACTGAATCCTGAGGTACGCCAGCGTTTACCTCCAGAAAATCAGAGGCCGCACCGTCGCAAAGAACCCTAATGCGGCGCTGATGAAGAAAGCGTCAATCCAGTGACAGAGTCTAGGAGGTAGACCTAATGCCGAGAGCTTGGAGAGAAGCGAACGGTGCCAGACCCGGTCGAAGGCCTTGGCCATGTCGAATGTCGAAATAAGCTAATATAAATAATTTATATTTTATGTACTTATATAACTACTTAAATAAGTTTTTAACAGTAAAACGTGTGTGCCTTATTTTTAAAATAATATTAGCCTCAATAATTAAAACTGCTACCCAAAGCCACTGTTCAACGCGGACGAAGTCGCGGGCACAGCTAGTCCCTTATAATTTCGTCACGTACATCCTTCTATCTGTCCACGCACGCACTGGCAAAAAATATGACTTGGGTAGGAATCGAATCCTAACAAGCACTAATTAGACAACAGGCCTACACAACCATAACTTTACTGAATGTTTAATATTTCCAGACACTATCGCAACATCTTTGCCCCCGCTGTACGACCTGGACGAGTGGTCACAATGCCAGCGCCCAGGAGACGTGTATTGCATCGTGGATGCTGTCCTCTATACAACGCAACCTTCACAAACAATGGCGCTGTTGCAGGTAACTATATCATCACCTGTAATAGTCCCCTGTTGAGCATAGGTCGCCCGTTACAAATCACGTTTAAGCCTACTATAGTTCGCTGACTAGACGGGTTGCTGTAGGATTTGTCTTAAGTTTATAAGGTACTTTAGGAGTTCATTGTTTATACATATACATACACACACACCCTCATGCCATACACACAGATATATGACTCAAATATATATCCTATGCTTACCCTAGAATCCTATTCTCATCATTCATTCGTTGTGACGTTTGTGTTTCACTTGATCTAATAATAAGCCTGTTCTATAATTTCGTCGGCGGCCTAGTGACCCGTAACACAGGTATTTCAATACCTATCTCGGGCACTAGTCTCTCACAAATGTTTGTTGTGAATGTAATTTTAGATAAAGCATCTACACTGTACTGCATACATCTGTGATAAGAAAAATAAGATGAAAGTCTGCTCCTCTTACGACATCCATGGGATAAATAGGGGCTGTGATACTCCATATTCTTAGTCTGACACCACACGGTAGACATATAGTATATATATATAAATTGTATCTCATAAAGTAGTATCAATAGACTATTAGTTAAACTGTGAACACATATTGGATCTAAATGTTAGCGGATGAAAGATGCCTACATGTACCCTAAATACGTCGACAAAGACTTTGTTATATATATATATAATAGGAGGGCAAACGAGCAGACGTACCGCCTGATGGCAAGCGATTACCGCGCTAATGGACACCTGCAACACCAAAAGCGTCACAAGTGCGTTGCCGGCCTTTTGGGGAAGGGGGTAGGAAGGGATTGGGGTATGGGCCTCCGGTATCCTCACTCACTCGGTGAAACACAGCGCAAGCACTATTTCACACCGGTTTTCTGTGAGGCCGTGGTATCACTCCGGTCTGGCCGGCCCATTCATGCCGTATATAAGTAATTGCTCCTCTTTGAGTCTTGACTCCCCAGAATCAGAGGGGGAAGGGGTGGTTTACTCGGGTAACCTCACTCACTCAGATAAAAACAATGAAAGAATTGCTTATCACATCGATATGTGAGGCCCTGGTAACTGGTAGTAACTTTTATCTGTCACATAGTATTATATGTCAGATAATTATCTAAAACTTTATCAGGAACTAGTGAAACATTCTTACAAAATCCACGACCGTTCTTCATATATGTAGTAGGTGTAGATATCTGACTGTATTGCAACTCGTCCATCATACTCGAATGTCGGCGACGGTGCTGGGTTCACACCTGTGTTGGACGAGGCCGGTTGATGGTGCAATCACGGAGATCGCTGCACAAGGCTAACTACATTGAGATTACAGTTTATAATGTTTGTTATGCTCTAAAATTATTGTTATTGCAAAGTGCTATAAAGATTCACTGGCAATCACTAGTTTAAACATATAATGAAGTTTTAATGTTCATATTATTATATGCATAGGAATGCATGCATGCTTATTCATTCAGTTTTTGATTTCATTTGATTGAGAACGTAACTGAATTTATTCATTTATTCAGAATAACGAGATGGTCTAATGGGTAGATATTCTGACTGCTCCGAACAAGAGGTTGGGTTCATGAAAAATCTGTAATAAGAGTCATTTTTGCTGCGTCTAGGAGTAATTTTTCTGTACAATTAAATAAAATTTAATTGTCTGTTTCTAATTTTAAATTAACAGCTTTTCACTAAATGCAATCGAAAGTATATAAGATACTTACAACAAAAAAACAATTGTTATTTTGGCTGTCTGTCTGTTTGCTTCAGCTAATCTCTGGAACGGCTGGACCGATTTTGGCGGGTCTTTCCCTGATAGGTAGCTGATTATATAAGAAGTAACTTAGAGTACTTTTTTTAGACTAGTTTCGCCCCGCGGTGTTACCCGCGGTATGACAATAATCGCGGGTAACACCGCGGGATTCACCTAGTTCGGAATATACTACTTCTTACTAATATTATAAATGCGAAAGTTTGTAAGTATAGATAGATGTTTGTTACTCTTTCACGCAACAACTACGGAACGGATTTGGATGAAACTTCACAGTAATATAGCTTATACATCAGAATAACACATAGGCTACTACACACATCAAAAGTGTCTAGGGATCAAGCATTTTTATGCGGATTTCTTGAGATTGAGATGTGGCTTTGGCCCTGGCCTGCTCAGTCGCCAGACTTGAACCCGATTGAGCATGCATGGGATATGCTACAGAGAAGAGCTCTGCCGAATATGGAGGGTATCCAGTCGCAAGAAGACCTTTTTTTGTTGTTGCAACGAACATGGGCGGCCATTCCACAGCGTGATTTGGATGAACTCATTTTGAGTATGCCAAACCGATGTTCTTGTGTTAGTGTTCGCGATAGAAACACGGATTATTAATTGTTTAAGTTACCTAATAAAATTTTAAAGAAAACTGTTATTTCAGTCTTTTTTTCGAACTTTAATGTTAGTGGTTCAAATGTCAAAAATCCCTTTATTAGGAAAATGGCAAATTTCTTTATTAATGCAAAGGTGACTTGGTTTATCGTTACTGTGACAAACGAAAACACTTTATTTGATGAATCCTTAAAGAAAATTTTAATTAATATCAATCAGGAGAAAAGTTATTGCAAAAATATATGTTGATCCCTAGACACATATGTTGATCCCTAGACACTTTTGATGTGTGTATTTGCAGCGATAACCGACATATACGAGGGCGGAGCCGCGGGCAACAGCAAGTGATTAAAATAATTTTAAATAATACGTTGTTGTAGATTTAGAATTCCTTTATTAACATTCCAGTCATAAAACTGTTAGCGAACTTAATGTTGGTTTTACGATATTTGTGGTAACAAAGCCACTTAGTAAATACTTTACAGTGGAATGTTATGTTATGTATGCTTATGTAAGATGTCATGTATAAAGACCACCTGAACTTAAACTGCAAATACTTATTTAAAACTCATTTGTGAAATCCCAATTCAATCTGAACCAAATTGAAATGGGACCACACGGAAAGCACCAGCTTCCAAATAAAAAAAGTATCATCAAAATCGGTTCACCCAGTCGAAAGTTGTGAGGTAAGAAACATAAAAAAACAAAAATACAGTCGAATTGAGAACCTCGTCCCTTTTTTTGAAGTCGGTTAACAAAATAATTACAAATTTTAACAAAAATAAAACCGACTTCAATCTGGACCAAATTTAAATGGGACCATTCGGGAAGCACCAGCTTTCAAATAAAAAAATAATCATCACAATCGGTTCACCCAGTCCAAAGTTATGAGGTAACAAACATAAAAAAATATACAGTCGAATTGAGAACCTTCTACTGTTTTTGAGTCGGTTAAAAATACAATTTATGTTTTCTTAAAAATATTTATAACAATTAAAAAATACTTACAAAACTCCTATAGGTGTAAGATTCTCAAACTGTTCCAAATAACGTAACAATATAAGCACTATTTGAAATAATTTCGTGGTGGTAGCATGTTTTTTTTATGGGATAGGAAGCAAACGAGCAGATGGATCACCGATGGTAAGTGATTACCGCCGCCCATATGCACCCGCAACACCAGAGACGTTAAAAGTGCGTTGCCGGCCTTTTAAGGGGTACGTATGAATAACACAGAGATCGCGGGTTCAATTTTAAATTTTAAGAAATGATGATGATTTTCTCCTAGCTGATTTCAGCTACAATTATACAGGAGATATTATAGTGCACAAGTATGTATGCATACACAGGTGCACTCTCTGTTCCTTCACTCTCATAATTCGATGGGACGGCTTACCGACACGACCGAGGAGAGATTAGGTGCAAGAGCGATGGCTTTACATGCTCACCAATTCACAGGGGCTAGGAGCTTAAGTTCCAAACTTTGAGCTGTTATTAAGTATTTCTTTAATCAGAAAAACTCAATAACACTTTTAGTAGTGTTTTAGACATCAACGCGCTCACATCCTGATGAGTTTTCGTAAATTGTATACTGCAATACTTACTTTGCACCAATTAGCCTCATATATTTTCTTCAAATATAAATGTTACTAAGGCCAAGAATTACCCTCACTACTAAAAAAAATATTTTTCAAACCTGCAGACATTAAAGCAAACAGACAGATATACTTTTCATTATATTTTGATTATTATAAATTTAAAAAGATACAATCAAATTGAGAACCTCCTCCTTTTTTGAAATAGGTTAAAAATTACTATTGATTAAACAACAGTCATAATTATAGGTAAGATTCGTAAATAATAAAAAAAAACAATTAACAAACAAATAACGTTCAATCATCGTACTGTTTGTCGTAAAACCTATTATAACATTGAAAAGACCCAATATGTTAACTAGACAGTTATGTCACTGTTCCTCTAGAGGCTAAAGAATGAGCTGCCAGCGACACGTTACATAAACAGGATAATATCTGCAAGTCTCGTACAGTCGTCGAACTCGGAATACACAATGTTTCAATGTCGCAATACTCCACCAATGATGCTTAGGTATTGTTTTGGTGCCAAACACCGTGACACAAACATCCATATTTAAAGAAATAACTAAATTTTTGGGAAGGGTGGGGGGAATCTTCACTCATATACATTTTAGACTCACATACAAAACAATCGCCTGTTACTACGAACTCATACATGACAATTAAAACAATTCATTCATAGTTTCAATTCTGAACATTTCTAACTGTAAGCGTATACCTGCGTTTATGTTATTGTTATTACTTTTTTGTTAATCTTTCTAAAAATGAATCCTAGCAAGATCAATTTATCGCCTCCGAATCTCCTGCATACAAAATTTCATGAAAATCGTTGGTGCCGTTTCATGAATGAATTGCCAATAATTGCTCTTTAAAAGCTATTAGATATCTTGAGCTAAGTAATCCTATCTGATTGTTTAACATTCACTTACTAGTATCTAAAGTTCGACGGACCTTTCGGGATTATAATCTTGAGTTCATTCTATTCCTATCATCGGCACACAGCAAAACACTCGGCGGATTTTTATCAGTCAAAGTCCGATAAACTCTATATAAAGAGCACAATTAAACGAAAGTGGAAGTGAATTTATTAAGTAAAGTCTTTTCTTAACGTCTAACGCCTTTCGCTATCGTTGAACACCAAAACAAGAACGAACGGTCGAGAGGTTTATTCATTATGTCCTTGAACTTGGTTATAAATCGCTTTTGGAATGTTATGCCATCGCCATTACACATCTTCCAAACATGAAAGGTCAAATGTTGCTTCACGTTATGTGGCCTTCAAACGGTGAAGTTTCAACTCCACGTTGTTCTGAAACACTCGGGTCAGAATTTACTTGGTTTCGTCTGTTAATATTTCGAAGATCGTAGTTCTTTTACTTGTTGAGAAGTGTGTGTTGTAAGATTGATAGTGAGGAACATAAAGCAACACCGGCGTCTTTTTCCATTACAAAATAGTGTCATTTTTTGCGAGTAGAAATCTTCACACGTAAACATTTTAGACTCACATTTTATTTTATTTTATAGAATAGGGGGCAAATGAGCAGACGTATCGCCTGATGGCAAGCGGTTACCGCCGCCCATGAACACCTGCAATACCAGAAGCGTTACAAGTGCGTTGCCGGCCTTTGGGGGATGGGGAAGGGGAGGGGGATGGTGGTAGTATGGGCCTCCGGTATCCTCACTCGGTGAAATACAGTGCTGTTTCACAGCGGTTTTCTGTGAGGCTGTGGTATCACTCCGGTCGAGCCGGCCCATGCATGCCGAAGCGTCGCTCTCCCACGGTAAACAATCGCCTGTCACTATGAACTCACACAACAATTACAACAAATCATTCACAATCTCACACACACTTAAACACATTCGGTGTTATGCACACAGTATAATGCGTAGGCCCATTTGGGCCAATAACTTGACAGAGGGGAACGCCTGCGCAAGTCCTTTCGTGTTTCTCTATGGTGAGTAATGACGAAGTAAGAAAACGATGTTGGATTTTAAGAAGATGTAGTGACGAGAAATCCCGTCTAATATTATAAACTAGAAGACACGTGCAATCTCATCTGCGTCTCCTATAATCCAGCGTGATGTTATAACAGCGCGAATAAATTAGTTTACTATAAAAAAGGTAATAGTAAGCTAACCTTTTGTTGGTGAACGGGTGTCATGTCCCTCCAACACCAAGGGAGGATCCTCCGACTAGGCGAGGTGATCATGCCTGGCGGGCAGGAGTGAACATGATGGCGACGTCCACACTTTAAATATAGACTGTCAACTTTTAATTGGAACTTTTAAAGGCAAACAATTCTTTCATACATTACTCTTGCTTAATCGTTTACGCAATGCACGCAATGGAAGTTCTCGAAAGAAATACTTTTTCACCGTTTTTGTAAAAAAATAATAATACTCCGTTCCTTTAAGTCGTAGCGTGATGATAAATAGTTTATTGCCTTCCTCGATGACTAGGATAATATTGAAAGAATTTGAGATTAGCGCATTCAACCAAAGAAACCCTTCAGCTTGATAATATAAGTACTGATAAAAGTGGGAGAGTCACGCTTCGGCATGGATGAGCTGGCTCGACCGGAGTGATACCACTGCCTCACAGAAAAACGGGATGAAACCGTTGAAAACCGTTTGCTAGGGGGCAAACGAGCAGTTCCATAAAATAAAAGTTACTTTATTTGAATTTCTGCCACGTTTTCCCAGCTAAACAACATACGACTGTAAATGCTGCGAGCTGCTGCATGTTGAATACATGAATAAAGAGCGTAAAACCAAACGAATTTAGAAGACCCTATGACTCTGTGAGTGCAGACAGATTCTGACCAGATCAGCGCTATACTGAAGAAGGCCCCGTAAAAGGATTGAGTCGTGCAAAGACTGAAGAACAAGAAGCGCGAGATATACATATTATAATATTATTTACTTAATCAAGCAACATGACTTATATTGTTAGTAACACAAAGTAGTAGTTGTTAGTAAAGTTTACCTACTATAGTTCTACTCACAAAATAAAAATTGAAATATAACAAGAACGACTTGACCCGTGCACAAAAGTCCCCGGTGCAGACCCACCACCGAAGTGGAAAGCTTGCAGCAACGATCCACATACACGCAGTCAAGTATATCCGCTGCACACTTTAACATAATATGTAAATGGTGTTCTGTCATCTCTGCCTACCTTAAATGGTATCAAAGCGTGAGTGTATGTTGCTGGCGCAACAGCTCCAGCTGTCGATATCAATATTATGATCGTATTAAGAAACATTCTCTTGGAATTATAAAGCATTAAGCAATGCTGATATTTCATAGATCTCATCACACTTACATATTTGAATGATGTTGTTACAACATACGTA
This sequence comes from Diaphora mendica, assembly GCA_949125395.1. NCBI lineage: Eukaryota > Metazoa > Arthropoda > Insecta > Lepidoptera > Erebidae > Diaphora > Diaphora mendica. Next base: position 23,073,749 of record OX421326.1, read on the forward strand.
TCTATAAATAATTATAAGTTACTAGCTGAACGGCGAACTTCGTACCGCCATATTTACATATCTGTCTTAGCTTCCCACAGGATTCCCGTTATCTTCCCCTGTCATTAATATGGCATTGTGCGTAAAAAAAGAACTTACAGGATAAATTTATTTATTACTTAACTTCCATGGACACGTATTTAACAACGTTTCCTTAAATAATTTTCAGTAAATAAGATTGCATATGAAAGCTTGTAAAGCTGTCATCCGAGTCTTGCAATATGATGTTCTACGTTTTGTAAACTCATCCAATCAAACCAGTTCCCAGCTTAAACTAGCGCACGCGAGTTCAAAAGCCGTTCCATTCATTTCATAATTCAAGGACACCTCTACGCATTTTTTTTATGAGGTCTCTCGACCTCTCTGCTTTTCCCCGTCCATGGAAACGACAGGACCTTATTACTCATGTTTTGCATGTATGTCGTTTGTTTATAAAGGTCGTTAGCACTGCGTGCCTCGTGCTATATATTTCTTGTTCATCATTTTAATTGTTTGCTGAGGGAGTATTTATAACATATTTGTTATCTATTTTGTTATTCACATTTCTTTTTCTTGACTCTTGTATATTTCTTATGTCTATTTGTTTACTTTTTATTTATTACTGTATTTATTATTTATGATGATTTGCAATAATTTATTCCGATGTTAATTGATACATTTTCATTTTTGATTTAATAGCTTCTTTAGGTTAGGTAGGTATAATTTTAGCATTTTTTTTTTTTTTTTATATAATATAATTTAATATATAATATAATTTTGCATAATATGTTTTCCAGTATCTACAATTTTAATATTCTATTTGTTCAATATGTCTTTATTTAATTTAGTAGTCCCTTTCAATGATTATGCCTCCAAGACATCTCACGCAGCCATTTCTTCCAACATGCGAGATCTTGGTATTTGTGACTCTATTGTGTTTTGTTCGTGTACGTGTCCGGTGTTATGTATGTTATTTATTCCTATCTTTTGTCAACAATATATATATATATACTTAAATATATATAATTGCTACAAGTTGTAGTAGCAACAGCTGTGTATTTTGTTAATTGTTTCTGTATATTTGCTTAGTTGTGTCCTATGTTAGTGTGCGTGTTTTGATATGTTCATATATGATTATCATATACTTCCCAAATCAGTGTGGTGTGTGTATGTGTGTGTTTCTGTGTAATATGTGTCATGTGAGTGTGTGAGTCACAAATATGCGGTGTTGGATCTCGCCAGGTAGTCCCATTTTGAGCGGGTAGGGCACTCGGCGCTGAAGGCGTTGTGGCCGACATTCCGCAACCCAGAGTGCGAGCAGTTGCAACACCGCGGTTCGACTCCCGTGGTATAGTCGGGGCAAGTCTCGCGCAAGTGCGGGCCTCCGCAGTGGCTGCACTTGCTCGCACTCTCGGTGCAAAATTTACGGCCGTGGCTGAAACCTAGGCACTTCGTGCATTGAATCAACGGAGACTGGTCCTCCACCCTGACCCTTTGCAGGTCCAAATAGAGGGTTCCAGCCTCCGTCATTCTCTGCCATACCTTCGGCTTTACATGTATGACTAGGTTTTTTGTATTTGATGGTTAGGTCTCTCTCCTCTTGTGGTAGGCCCATGAAGACGTCGGCATTTTGGGTGTAAAGTGCCCTAATGATTCCGTCATCGTCGCCGTCCACAAAAACGTCTTTGAGGACGACGAGTGGATCTTTATTTCTCATGGGCGCTACCACAAGCCCATCACCATCATCATCATCGCTCTTAATGCGCTCCATTACTTCGTTTCTTTCTATTTCCGTGTCGCAGCCCAGAATTATTGTGCTGTTTTTGGCCTTCCTTGCGTAACTCACCTTCAGGCCGGTGCCCCTGGCACCGCTTCTTCACCCTGGCGAGTACCTCATCGGCAGTCTCCTGACTGTCGCTGGAGGTCACCGCCATCGAGTGAAGCACCTCTACGCATTACTACAATATACTGTAACATGTATGTATTTGTATAAATAGACAGTATAAAACCATATATCCTGCTAATATGCATTTTATATCGCGGTTGTTGACACTCATAATTATGTTTATACTAGCTGACCCGGATGGGGCGGGGAATGGGGGAGATAGGGGAAGAGGTTGGGGTATGGGCCTCCGGTATCCTCACCCACTCGGTGAAACACAGCGCAAGCACTATTTCACACCGGTTTTCTAGTAGGCCGTGGTAGGCCGGTCGAGCCGGCCCATTCATGCCGAAAGGTGGCGTAAGTGTCATAAGAGACGACTAAGGGCCGAACTACGGCAGGACAACAGCCCCCGTAGAATGTAATGTAATGACTGCAGAAAGAAAAACGCTTGCAACTTGGCTAGGGAGACTGGATTGCAAAAAAAAACTTCGTTTAAAAAAACTGACTTCAAAAACTAAAAAGTATAAATTAACTTAATTTGTATGTGCTACCTATTCATAGGTTTGAATTCGGTGTCAAGCCAAATGTAATAGTAGGTACTACACTCGCTATATTTCGAGACGAACGTCAACGACGTCACCGACGCTTTGGTTGTTTTGTTCTACGCGAAGAGCAGTTATCCCGCTCAAGGTCACGCGCGGCGAGTGCGGTACCTACTATTACATTTTGGCCTGACACCGACTTCAAACCTATGAATAGGTAGCACATACAAATTAAGTTAATTTATACTTTTTAGTTTTTGAAGTCGGTTTTTTTAAACGAAGTTTTTTTTCTTTTTTCTTTTTAGTCTTTCTCAAGTCTCTCATCATCATTTCACCTAAATAACTTGAAAGAATACGACTAAAGGTAACATACATACTGTATAGAATCGAAAGGACTTCAGGTAATTTTTTGTAGTAAAATCTCAAATGGACTATATATTATGAAATTAAATGATGTCTACAGAATATGAAGGCATGCAGACAATTGCCTTAACTTCATTGCAGGCGCTCACCTAAATTTGAGGGTTTCCTTCGATTTCCTTGGAATCCCATCATCAGATCCTGATATGGTGGCCATGAGATCACATGGGGAACATACCCTTTCGAATACAAAAATAATTTTCAAAATCGATCCACAATTGAGGCAGTAATCAATGTACATACATAAAAAAAGAAACGAATAAATTGAGAACCTCCTCCTTTTGGAAGTCGGTTAAAAAGGAGGAGGTTTTCAGTTTGACTGTATTTCTTTTTTTGTTTGTTACCTTAGAACTTTAGACTGGCTGAACCGATTTTGATGATTCTTTCTTATTTGAAAGCTGGTGCTACCTTTGTGGTCCCATTTCATTTGGTCCACTTGAATGGTCTTGAATTCGGTTTTATTGTTGTAAATTTTGATTTTCTCTAGGCATACTCACAACAAACATTGAAGCATTACAACAGGACACAAATACATAGAGGTGTGTGTGTGTCACGATGTGGTAAGGTCAACCAAACAACTGGGAGCTGGCATGATGCTGCGCAGAGCTGCGTCAGTATCGGAGTTGCAAAGTACGAAATACAGGTAAGTAAAAAAAAAATAGTCGAATTGAGAAACTCCTCCTTTTTTGAAGTCGGTTGAAAATACAATCATGCTAGAAAACAGACAGCCAATGACAAATCCTCGCTTATATTACAACTGAATAAAAGTGATTTAAAACTGAGTTAAAGTGCACAGGTGCATTTACTCAACACGTTTACTTTACTGTTATTTTTTATGTATGGCCCGCCAAAATGACTCTACTCTGTCTGATGGAAAGCATAAGCAGAATCCAAGAGTGGTGGTCACCATACTCACTGTGAATGCAGACAATGCAGCATGGCGACCCACACCATGGCGGCCTAGTTATGCTTCTGCATCTTTTATTTGGGCCTAGTAGACGTAGTGTTCTCCCCTCTGAACATTTTAGTTAAATATTTTTACATTTTCCCAGGCTGAGGTAATTTCAGTAGACTGGTGCATGTCAGTAGACTCTCCCCCTACGAGCTCGGGACCAGCACGGGCACTAGCCGTGCTGTGCACCATGCTGGTTGCGTTGGCGTGTTTAGCGACTGGAGTACACGTGCTCGGTGATCGCTGTGCTAAAGCAGAGTGTAAGTAATTATTTATTAACAATTTAAGATAAGAGAACGAATAAGATTTAGGCAAGCAATAAAAGAGTTACAGAGAAACCGATTGATGTAGGGTCAATTGGCCGTTACCTTTAGAGGCTAGGTTGTAGTATGAAATGCTCATTAATAAATTTACGCAATAGTTTAATGCAGAAAAATAAGTATTTACAGCATTTTATAAATACTCTAAATACTCTCTTCTAACTCCTATTTAATTTTATGACCTCAAATTTCCCAAACTTTTTTTTATCATTATTCTCTGGAAAAGGCAAGTCTAAGGAGGAGTTCCAAAAAAAAATTTGGATTTGCCATCATATCATCATCAGTTCATTTAACAGTATTCGAAATGAGAATTCTATGAAATTTGCTACTAAACAACTATTTTAACATCCCCAACTTGTTATAATCTCTACGAACAGTATCTAAGTGATACATTATTTTGGCAGGTAACCGATATCTCCTAGCATTTTCATTGAAGAGGAATTGGGGCATCCTGACGTACAATAGGAGGAAACCGAGGACCGACGATCGCATGAAGGATATTACGTCTATTGAAGGTATTAGGTAAGAATTATTTATCTATTTATAGAACAGCTTAAGAATTTAACGATTATAATAAAAAAGGAGAATACAATGGAACGAATGACGAACAGTTTGCAATCTCGCCATTTTTTCTATAGAAGAAATAACAGCTCATTCATTTATATGTATATTCCATCCTTTTTTTCAAGCTTTTTATTAACTTGCAATGTATGTATGCTTGTATGTTCGGGTGGAATCTTGCAACTCAATTTTGAAGAAGATATCTGCAACCGATTTTGCTGAAATTCTGCAAGCATGTGTGTACATCATGACAATACAATATTGTAATAACATGGAGCTGATCTGATGCTGGAGCTGGGAGGTGGCCATAGGAACTCTGTAAAGAAACGTCGCAACATCATCGAGTTTGGACTCCTTTGATTCCTCTCGAGGCATTCCAGTAAAAGCTTGTTTTTAAAAAGCTTTTTAATTTCGTTTTCTCTTTCATGCACTGGTTTAGTTTTCAAGAGAGCGTCGACAATAACGATGAATGAATCTACTAGGAGGTATAACTTATAACTCTTCATCACTAAGCATTGCCTAAATCCGTCACTAAAACTTGAGTATTAATTAGATACATTCTTAGAGAACCTTTCCGAGTTTTCATTTTATTATATATATACATTATATATATATATATATATGTCGGAGACACAAGAATAAACGAGAACATGAATGACAGATACAGCCAATCTGGACCAAAGCCAAACACTAATCACTACTAAACGGATACGAATCAACCTAACACCATCAGCAACCCCCACGAGGGGGTTGGGGCAACGCTCACTCCACCGCGGTGCCCTGTGGAATTCGCCACCTAGGCTAGTAATTCCCCCACTGATAAATATAGCCTCGTACACACGATATAAAACACAGAGATACCGACTCATGGAACCGTTCGATAGTGGCAAATGTTTGTAACACTTTTATTATTCGGATACCCTCATTCCGACATATATATATATATATAATCAATGTACTTTTACTTACTATTATATATATATATAAATGTCATATTTTCTTTTGGCCAGGATACATCGAACATGTTCATATGTTTTTTGAATTAATGTGTAATAAATGATATTTGCAGGTTCACGGGAATGCAGTGCGTCATCTTCTCTCACGTCATGCTCATCTACATCTACTCGTACATCGACAATCCTCTATATGTTGAAGAGGTACTGTTATTATTTATTTCTTTACTAGCTGTTGCCCGCGTCAATGTCTGTTATCGTGGTGATGGATTTTCTTAAAATCAAAGTATCTCCATGGTGAATTTCATTAAAATAGGTAAGTTAGACATTGTATGTGTGATATACTGGCTCCCACATAAGAGGTAGATATTGCGGTACTCGTACCTTCTCAAGTACGAGTCCAGGGGGTTATGTGTAGTCAGTGGACTAATATACCTGAAATTTGGGAAATAACAACATGACTAAACGTATAAACTATAAATAAATAAATAAATAAATATTTCGGACATCTAACACACAACGCCATCTAGTCCCAAACTAAGCAGAGCTTGTGTTATGGGTACTAGACAACTGATACAAATACATATTATATACTTTTTTTTTGTAAATACATACATATTATACATAGAAAACACCCAAACTCCGAAACAAATATTTGTAGATCATAAAAACATTTGGTCCGACTCGGGAATCGAACCCGAGACCTCATGATCAGCAGTTGCACACGCCAAGCGCGAGACCAACGAGGCAGTAACGCTTTTACTGCGAGATAAGAATTTACAATATCGGAATACAATTATTTATATTTATTTAACTGCTAGTAGGTCTTGACTCCACGACCCCATGATATAAGAATACAGGTATGACATTCCGAGATACAGTGTTCTACGAGATGACGTCATCGTTTCAGTGTTACCAGTAGTGTGAAATAATAACCCCCCAACCACCATTATTTCCTTTGTGAATTAGATAGAACAATAAAGTTTTACGTTGTCATATATTTAAATTCAAATATTTTGTTTGATTATGTACACAAAATAACAACTTTAATGCATTTTACATTTTTTGAAATAGAATGGTGACTGAAAATGTTTCCATCATTTCATGTTATGTTGCTATAAAGTGGTAACTGGATAGTGACGTCACACCGTTTATCTTTCGGAATGTCATACCTGTATTGTTATATCATGCACGACCCCTGCAGTCTATCTTCTCTTCAGCATTCAAAAAATCAAAGTTTCAAATTATATAAATCAATTTTAGAACATTTGTTTCAAATAGGAGTTTTCATGTGCCAGTAGCACAAGCACAGAGGTTGTATAACTCTGCACCATGAAGGCTTCAATCGCCACAATATATTATTATTATATTGTCGCGGACTTTAATTTAGAACTGTTTAAGACGAACAATCCCACAATACATTATTATGATTTATCTAACTCCAACGGTTTAGGCAGCGAACGGCGATTTTTTTCCGACTTATTTGTTACCTACCGCTATGACATGACCAAATGACACAAAACACTTTTAAATTGCAGCTCATGTGTGATTTTAACAAAGATCCAAACATCCTCACAAACTTTCGCATTTATAATATTAGTACTGTTGCGTTTTCGAACGGTCCCAAAGTACTATTCATATCAGCAAGGTATGGATATCAGAGTCCAACATATAATCAATAGTTATATTAAATGTGTTTACCCACGCAACTTTGTCTGCATCTTTTTTTAAAACATGCTCGGCTTTTAGTGACCTAAGCGTGATGTTATCTTTTTTTATTTTTTATTTATTGCCCGCCAAAATGACTCTACTCTGCCTGATGGAAAGCATAAGCTGAATCCAAGAGTGGTGGTCACCATTTTCATTGCGAATGCAGACAATGCAGCATGGTGACCCACACCATGGCGGGCTAGTGATGCTTCTGCATCTTTACGCCTCCGGTCTCGCACTCACCAAAGAAACACGACAGCACTGCTGCTGTCATTTTACGATGACTTTCTGTGCGAGGGTAGTACCGCCCCGATCGAGCCGGCCCAACCGTGCTGAAATCAGCGTGGCTCTACTACCTTCCTAACTATCTTATTTTAGGCACACACATTAAAAAAGTGAAAATCGTTTAGATGTTTTAAGAGAGATGTCTTCATAACTTTAATACTTCACCACATTAATTTGTAAATGTATAATTATTGTATTCTAGATGTATGACTTCATCGCATGGAAAGCAATGTTCAACTCGACATTATGGCTGCAAGCTTTCTTCGCGATGTCAGGTTTTCTGACTGCCTACACCGTTCTCATTTCATCACCAAATAAACCCATCACGCCGGTTAAATGTCTACTGTCTATTGTTAACAGATGGGTTAGGTACGTACCTGAATTTTCTTTTCCTTTATGAAAATAGCGTTTGAGAGTCCAAAGTAAACCATTGGTTTTTTAATCTAGTAGTAAGTTGCTGTAGTAATTAATGAATCTGACTGCTAAACGAGAGTTCGATTCCCGCCTGGGACACTTTTTTATTAGCAACAGAACTTTTACTTCAACGTTTGTTGTAAAGATGAGTATATTAGGTTCGTTTCAAATAAATTTAGTTAATTTGTTTCTTTTTTCTTAATAACTGAAGAGTTTAAATATTTAATGAATTTCAGATTAACCCCAGTAGCAGTATTCGCACTGTGGTTCACGATAGCGTGGTTCCCACTGCTGGGTTCAGGACCACAATGGTCTTGGCTGGTGGAGAGAGAAGCGGCCGACTGTCTCGACCGCTGGTGGTACCACGTACTCTACGTGCACAACCATCTGCCTACAGGAAAGTTCTGTATGGGGCACACTTGGTAAGACTTAAGAACTTATTTTGAAACTGTATATTACTGACTCATCATGTCAGTCAGACTAAGCGTTGTTCTGTCATATAAATGATTAAATAACTAAATCTCATTTAGGGGGTGGTGGAAGAAGGGTGAAACCTATTATATAAACTCTACTATTTGACCCGGCGAACTTCGTACCGCCATATTTACATATCTGTCTCAGCTTCTCACAGGCAGTGTACAGTCGCGGACAAAAAAGACTTTTCCCGTTATCTTTTATTTTTTTCTTTCTAGCAAAAAAATAATAAAAGAAATCTGACTATGTGTTATTGAATTACAACTAAGTACATGTTTTGACTTTCATCCCCTCTCTCCAAGAAACCGTGCTGAATTTCGGGATAAAAAGTATCCCATGTCCTACCTCGTAGTATGAACTCAAATCATGCCAAGTTTTATTTGAATCCATTTAGTAGTTTCGGCGTGATGCGCGGCCAAGATACAGACAGACGGACAGATTTTTTTCATAGAAGAAGAAAAAAAAAACAGTTTTGGCTTCAGTATCGAATAAAGAAAGCCCTCCAAAAAATTTTTCAAAATATCTTTAATGTACAGAATTGGACCTGTTACATTTTTATTATAACTAGGTACTCGTATATTGATTACTTACATTATATTTATAAAATGGAATTACTTTAGGGGTACTACTTATAATATGCGAGTACCTACTAATTAAAAAAAATGAAAACGAAATCCCCGTGAAGATCTTTATGAAATAGCCCTACTGGATAGTTAAAGATTCAGAGTTGTTCTTTCAGCGGTTTCCTGGCTAATACATGATCCACTGCATAGAATAACAAAGCTTTTAATTGGAGAAGATAATATATCTATAGATATTATAGTGATGGTAACGCTCCTGAACTTCAGGTACCTAGCAGCGGACATGCAGCTCCACGTCGTCGGTGTACTCCTAATGCTGTTGCTGATGCGATACCGCAATGCGACAATACCCGTGTTGATGCTGATTTCGATCGGGTCTGGAGTAGCGGCTGGTCTCGTTGTTTATTACTACGAACTCACACCTATTGTTACTGCTCAATCGCCGGAGTAAGTAAAATTACTATGAATACGTTGGTTTCTAGCAGCAAAATTAATTTGATTTTGGATCGAACTATTCTGAGGAAAGTGCTGAGTTGTCTAGACCCAATGCACGTAGGTACGAGTGCATACACTCACACCTGTATTCCCGAAAAGGTAGCCAAAGGCATATTAGGCGACCATATTTTCCTGACTATAAATTGCCAGCCTATTGCTATTAACTGGGCACTCTAGGATTAAAATGGGAAAATTGGAAGTAAATAGGAGGGAAAAGTAGTCAACAAGTTTAGGCTATAGTAGGAAAGGGATATTATTTACAAGGATATATTGAAGACTGTAAGCAATAGCTCAAGCAGGTCAGAATTGCATAATTATTAGTCGAAGTGATTGTGCGAAAATATGAAAAAGCGCGTTATGAAGAAGCAACAAAGAAAAAACAATGACAACATCAGTTCTTGTTAAGAAGAATGCTACAAATCATGCCGTGTGGTGACGGATTAAAAATACAAAGTGTCACCATCCTTATTCATCCCATGGGTATCGTTAGAGGCAAATAAGGAAATAAACTAAGCAGGACAACATGACTGCAAATAGAAGGAAAACTTGAAATAGGTAAATCCAACACCAACCCGCCTGGCCAGCGTGGTATAGTGTACCATAACCTTCTTTTGAAGGAGAGGTTTCTGTTCGGCTATGCACTATTAAAAGTTGTTATTGATGATGACAACGAATGACGAAAACAAATCTTTTAAAACTTGCATTCATTAAGGTTCATATATAAATTTTTGCCATCATCAGAGTGCTTCGTACCATGTTCGCCGGGTCTAAGATCTTGAGTCTTCTCTACCTACCGTTCTGGATGAACCTGCCGGGATATATTGGAGGAATGGCTACGGCGTTCTTCTTGCATCACAACTTGACGAAGGGAACCATAAAACTCAAGTATAGTCCAGTAAGTGTTATTTAATTGCACTGTAATGTTTCATAATCAACTTTTTTCATCACTTTTTGTGACTGCGTAACGGTTTATTGAACATAGATTCTATTTACCTTTATTTAGGAAATCTTTGGCATATTTATAGTCATAGTGCCATAGTCCTATAAACAAACACACACACACACCTCTATACGTTTTTATACCTTATACCCCCACGGGCCATCGCCCCACCGGGTTTGTGGTGGGGTGGTGTGTCGGAATCGGACCGACTAAAGCCACTCGATGTGCCTTAGACAGGAGGAGGACAGAGAGAAGACTTATTATGACATCCGGACCCCTCCCAACGCCTGGTACCGTCTTCCGGTCACCGTCTTCTGCTAAAATATCTATTTAGCGAAGGCTGGCCAATGGAGAGGAAAACCCGTCCCGTCCATTAGCGGCCACACTCAGGGCGGCATGAGGCGCGCCTCCGCCGCCCGGTTCGCCGGCGGCGGATTGGGTCCGAGTGGACGTCGTCCTCCCAGGCCTTCTCCGCCGCCTCCTTCAGCGAAATTACGTTTTTTATTATTGAATACCGGGCCAAACGAGCAGACGTATCACCTGATGGTAAGCGATTATCGCCGCCCATGGACACCCGCAACACCAGAGGCGTCACAAGTGCGTTGCCGCCCTTTTAAGAAAGAGTACGCTCTTTTCTTGAAGGTCGTATTTGTACGTCTTCGTAGAGGGTTGCGACCGCGGTAAAACAGCTGTTACTGTTATATGTTGTATATCACTGTGTAAATGGACTATTTCTCTTGCTACTTGGCATAAGTCTCTTAAGCTCTTTAACTCGTTTCTACAATCCTGCTAATTCTAGAAATACCATAATATCGATATCCCATTAAGAAGGTCAGTTGTTTTCAGACGTTCAACTTGGTGTTCCATTCGGTTCTGTTCCTGGGCGGCGTGGTCGTAGTGACCGGTGCTGTATTTCTGTCAGACTCGCCTCTCCCTCAGTGGGCTTCTGCGCTCTACGCCTCACTGGATCGCACTCTCATCTCAATATTCTTTTGTATATTCATGTTGGGCTGCTTCTCCAGATGTAAATGTAAGTATGCTTTTTAAATTGTCTATGCCATTATTATAAAATAATTGGCATTTCATTTATTGAAATGGGTCAGTAGTTTAGGCGCTGCGATGGAACACAGAAACATATATAAACTGCCAAAAATATTAGCCTTCTTAAAACATAAGTATTTATATCAGTTGTCTAGAACCCATAATATCTTTCTGCCTAGTTTGGAACTATATGGCGTTGTGTAACTGTGGTAGAATATTATATTCATTATCTGTTTCTATTGATCTGGGCTATATATTATCCATATGTTGCATTTATTTCCTAACATACTTCTGTCATGACATCTTGTTTTCAGCGTTACTGCGTTATATTCTGGAATGGCGCGGATTCCACATCCTGGGACGGTTGTCCTACTGCGTCTTTCTCATACACTTCATCGTACTGCGGCTTACGCTGGCTGGCAACACTCAACTTGGACATGCTTCCTTCTTGTCTATGGTAATGTATATCATAAATCGTAAAAGAGAATACATCTGTGGACTCTTTCAAAGAATTATTTTAATTCAACTTGCCACTTCGAAAAAATGATCAAGTTTGAACTTTTTTGAAGTATCAGCAGAATTTTAAAATATATTTTCACACTAACAGCGCTTCCCGTTACCCGCTGTTTATCAGATAAAACAAGTAAAATTTTAACAAAAACAAAAACCGACTTCAAGGTTCGACTCGATTTCTCTTGGATGCCATCATCAGATCTTAGTTGCCTTATCATGGTACCACCGTTGGGATATCTCCTTTCCATTAAAAAAAGAATCATCAAAATCGGTTCATAAACGACAAAGTTATCCGCGAACACACATACAAAAAAACAACATAAATACGGTCGAATTGAGAACCTCCTCCTTTTATGGAGTCGGTTAAAAATCAAACACTTCAATTTTTCTAGATAAAAGTATCTTATGTGTCCAGGTTGATAGTCGCGTAATACAGAGTGTTAGTTGACTCAATATCAAAGTTTATCAAAATTGGTCTAGTTATTTTATCGTAAAGAAGTATCAAGAGCTTAAATACGCATTCACAACCTTTGGGTAGCATAATATTAGAATATTAGTGATTTGATGATCCCATTGTTCTTTCAATCAATACGTGTGAAATGGTCAAATTCTCGAAAATAGTCACTATGATGGTTCTCAATTTCAGATTTCTCTTCTAATCACTTCATCAGCACTTAGCTACGTGGCAGCAATTCCTCTCTGTCTCCTATTAGAGTTGCCACTCATTCAGTTGTGGAAGGCTTGCACTGAAGGCGAACCTTACCGACCAGCTACACCTGACCAGCCTACTAGGAAGTCCTTCGATCTGGTCTCATCAATCAGGGGAAGATCTGACGCCTAAAAATTCAGTATTATTCTATAAGAACATGTTAGCTAATAAGAAAGAGATCAAAGATGCTGTTACGTTGAAAAAAGAGAGAGAAAAAGTTTATGGACACTTAGAATTAGTTGGTGTTGAATTTGTGTGTATGTAGTCAATTTACTTAAATAGATATTAAATTGTTTAGGTTGTAAAATTTAAGTATCTGCACTAACAAGTACAAATTATTAAAAATAAAAAATAAAATAAAAAAATATTAAAAATAAAAAACCCGACTGCGTCAATATTTAACAATAAAAACATATAAGTTTTATATATATTCTTAATCACCGTAAAAAATATATATTTTCATACCACACTCGATGTATTTTGAAAACATTATTTTTTTTTATTTCCTTTTTGGCGCCAAAAATCCTTATTTTTTATTATTTTATTTTGATGTACCCAGTGTCACTCTCACGACTAAGACGAATCTATTGACACCACTCACATAAGAATACGACAAGCCGTTTAGGCTCTAGGGCGTGCCAAAGAAATATACATACATACATACACTCGAAAAACATAACCCTCCTTTCGCAGTCGGGTAAAAAGGCTTAAATCTGAGAATTGTACTTATATTTCAAAGGGATATAGGATCTTTCTAACATGTGCTTTGGAGATGCCTGACTAGTCCTGTGAAGGATGGAAGATTTCTTTAACCTTAGAGTACATAAATACACTAAAGTGATTCTGAAGTAAGTTTATTCTTTACAAAGCGTAAGAACGAAAAATTATTCTGTCAATTTTAGACAAACATGGCTAACTAATGCATATCATATCTGGAATCTAATGTTTGTGAATGAAACAAGTGCAAAAAAAAATCACTTTTGAACAGAATATGCAATGAAGTTAAAATTTTGTACAAAAATTACGTAGGTATGCTCATAAAATTATAGGGTTTCCAGTAGGTACATGTTTTCACCTATCATATTAAAAAAATCTGTAGTTATACCGGTCAAAGAAATAAGACATAAAAAAATAAAAATATTGCTTGGAAAATATTTTTCTATCATCAGTCACACATGCTTAAATTAAATCTACAGATACTGAATAATATTAATTTGATATAAGATTTATTAAGATAAGATAAGATTTAATAAAAGTCTCAGATGGAATTTGTTAGTGTAGTAGTTTATGAAATGTTATATTGTATTTTTGATGTATTAGTAAATGAAGATTTCGACTGAGATGCGTCGGTTATAGTCATAAATGTTTAAAGTACGTAGTTAAAAAGTTAAGTAGTCAACGGTAAAGGAAGATTATGTTAATCCCCTTGATGTATTGAAACATGAAAATAAATATAAAATAAACATTTTAAAAGTTTTTTATTTACATCAATGAGGATTTAGGAAAAAGAGGCGCTCATAGCCCAGTTGCACTCGGTGATTAGAAACAATTACCGAGGGTAAGAAACGACCTTAGTTAGTACCTGGATTGTTGACCGCTGGTGGCATGATACCATGAGCGTCTCCGTGAGTCGGAGCTCACGTTAAGCAGTTAGTACCGGTTGTTATCGTAGGATAACAGTCGTGAAGCTTAGATGGAGGCCTTTGGGCGGCTTAAAGACATCCAACAGCAAGATTACGTAGCCACAACGTTGTCTTGCCAGTCCCCAACCCGCACTCGGCCAGCGTGGGGACGTATGGCCTTAACCCTCTCCTGAGAGGAGACCCGAGCCCAGCAGTGGGACGTTATGGGTTGTTGATGAGGATTTAAAAAAAACAATGATGAGGATTTGAATAGTTTTTGTTCATTTGGAAGGGTATACTTCTCACTTGATGCCAAATAAATTTATATAACTAGCTGAGCCCCGCGGTGTTACTAGCGGTACAACAACAACGCAGCGATGCAAGTAATAAAAAAACTTACACTATGTCCGTCTTCTGATTCTAAGCTACCTCCCCGGCAATTTTCAGCCAAATCGGTTCAGCCGTTTATGAGTTATAAATAGTGTAGGTAACTAACACGACTTTCTTTTATTAGAAGCTTTTTATTGAATTGCAATGTACGAGAATGTATGTATGCTTGTATGTTCGGGTGGAGTCTTGCAACTCAATTTTGAAGCAGGTATCTTTAATCGATTTTGCTGAAATTTTGCAAGCATATGTATACAGCGTGACATTTCGAAAATTCAATCGTGGCTAAGTCACAATCCTTAGGGGCCTTGCGAAGAGGCTTGAGGAGAACTCGGAAGCATATTTAGGACAATATTTTACACAAGCTTTAATTCAGTTTTACTTAATTATTAAGAGTCAAGCCTTTTTATATGAGCTTGCAAAAGTGACTACTCTGCTTGATGGAAAGCATAAGCAGAATCCAAGAGTGGTGGTCACCATACTCTTTGCGAATACAGACAATGCAACAATGCATCATGGTGACCCACACTATGGCGGCCTAGTGATGCTTCTCCATCATTGGGCCTAATACTAGAAGTCATGCGTCATGTCTATGCGATGGTGCCGCACAGTATCTATTTGACGCTCTCGATCGGTTGCAGCGGCGAGCAGTCCGCATTATCGGTAGTCCCGAAGCCACCGAGTCCCTAGAACCTCTGCAGCTGCGAAGAGATATCGCCTCTATGGCAGTCCTCTATCGCCTGTATCATGGGGAGTGTTCTGAAGAGCTCTTCCAACTGGTCCCCCCTTCTCCTTTCCTCTACAGGACAACACGTGCAGGCCTTCTCAGTCACCCTTTTAGAGTGGAAATATACGCTCTCGAACGCTACGTTTCGGTTCTTCCTTCTTGTGTCGAGCGATCAAAACATGGAACTTACTACCACCACACGTGTTCCCTTCCCATTATGATCCCGTGTCCTTTAAGCGGGGCGTGAAAAAGCATCTCACTAGGCCGCCATAGTGTGGGTCACTATGCTGCTCTGTCCACGTTCACATTGAGGATAGTGACCACCACTTTTGGATTCTACTTATGCTTTCCATCAGGCAGAGTATAGTCATTTTTGTAGCTTAAACATTAAAAAAAAAGTCAAGGATTGAGATGCTTTGTGGATCTAAAATAGGACAAAAAAATGGAATAAAAACACTTGTTATGGATTTAAGTTATATTTTACACTTTAGGTTGTGGTTGTTCGTGTTTGTTCTTGTTGTTGGGTGCGAGTGCGGCTCGTATGAGGCCAGCTGCGGGAGCCTCCAGAACCAACCACAAGATGGCCGCGCACAGATACGATAGGAATATTGACGCTGCTAATACGGTTATCTATAATGAATAGTTTGATTGAGTGATGTGTAAAATATGTTAAAAATATAAGAGTTTAAACTTATATAATACTAGTTGACCCACACAACTTCGTCTGCATTTCTTTTTAATTGTGCTCGGCTCCTGTTGGTTTAAGCGTGATCTTGACTATCTTAGCTACGCAAGCAAAACATACATTTAAAAACACAACGGGAAAATCAGTAAGATCGTTTCGGAGTTTATCATAGCAACATGACACGAGAATTATATACCATGTGTCCCAAAATTCAACGATAAGCGGGCGCCAAAACCTGCTCGTTTTTTGTGTAAAAACTGCGGGCAATTTGGTGTTTTTAAGAGTTGTGGTGAATAGTAGCAATATCATAAAAGGTATAAATTTTCAAAGAAATTCTAAATTTTTCTTGTAAGAAAAAAAAACTAGGTAAGTATATATTTTTTATTATTTTTCCTTATGTACTCATTAGCAGGTCTACCTTTAGGCGCCCGCTTATCGTTGAATTTTGGGACACCCTGTATATTAGATGATTTTAAGTAATGTGAAGACAAGTAATGTGGGCGTTCAAGAAATATACAGGGGAACAATGTCCTCGGACGCTGTGGAAAGTGCTAGAAACGGGATTCAAATAAATGGTAAAGGGGAAGAGTCACCTATAAGCACCTACAATTCATGTGTAACAATAATCAGGGGAAAGTGGGGAGTTACTTCACTTACAATAGTTGCTTGACAGCGGCTCCCTGTGAAGCCGAACTGCAGTCGAACCGGTCAATGTATGGTAAAGTACGTTACTCTATTAACTGAAGTGGCTAGTAAAAAATATAGTTCCACATACCACATAGTAATCCGACATGTGTATAGGAGTGGCCTGTGCCCCAGTCAGCCCTCGCTGGAACAGCGTGTGAAGGAGGAACGCGCTGTACGACACTCTACCTGTCCAGGTGAAGCCTCGCCATTCCATTATACCGCGGTACACATCTGGAAGTATAATAATATAATAAAGCCTGGGTTCTATCCACAAAAATACCCCCGTTAGTTAAGGCCAAACCCGGACTAACACACTTAAACTACCAAAAGGCCCACCAGGGCTCAACTCAGTGGCCGTCAACGTAGGCCCGGCAAACTTCGTACCTACCGTATGATTTAGTTTTTTTTTATGACAAAATTACTCTACTCTGCCTGATGGAAAGCATAAGCAGAATCCAAAAGTGGTGGTCACCATACCATGGCAGCCTAGTGATGCTTCTGCATCTTTTAGTCTAGTCAACAAGTATGGAACTTGTTGCCTAGACTATTTGGGCCTCCGGTCTCGCACTCACCAACGAAATTTTCGAAGCACGAATGCTGCCATTTTACGTTGACTTTCTATGCGAGGGTAGTACCGCCCCGGTCGAGCCGGCCCGTTTGTGCTGAAATCAGCGTGGCTCTACTACCTTGAAATATGTATATTATGTATGTATGTATACTTGTATAAAGACAATGGCCAAACGGATTGGTATAAGGTTTGTTTCAGGTTTTCCTTCTGCTTGTAGTGATGTTGACCTGTGTAGTATGCTCCCTTATTCGGCTCTAACGACATCCATAAGATGAATAAGTGTGGTGACACTCATCGTATCCTCAATATGTCAGTATACAGAGAAATATCTAGATAGCAAAGTTTAACAGAAATTAGACTTTGAAATTTTTTGAATTTGTGAGTACTTACTTTCAATCTTGAAAACACAAGGCACGATGATACCGATGATGATCAGTTGGAAGAGTGGCTTGTAGAAGGTCGCGTAGAGCACGCGCAGGGCGGGGGTCGCGCGGGCCCCGTCGCGGTAGAACAGGGCCCCCGACAGGATCACCCCCACGCCCAGCGGGAAACACAACCACGTTACCCAACGGTATTTCTGGACAACGTGGACATAAGGTGGAAGAGATGTTTCAATATACAGTCCGAGGTCTTTGTAGGTCAGAGTATGGAATAACCAACCCATGCCAAGTAAGTGGCGGAAGTGTAGCAAGATCGAGCTGGTTTATGCTACGGTTACTCATGACGATAATAGCCTGGCGTTTATTCGAATTTACATATACATCAAACATATATCCAGTATTTAATGGCTTCCAGCTGGATTAACGGCTGAAACCGCGAACGATAGACAAGTCATCGGCATATAGATGATAGGAACACTGAAGTCTAAGGGTAATAAGGCTAATAAAGATGGAAACTAAGAGGGGTGATAGAATACCGCCTTGAGGAACGCCAGCAGCAGGACCACACCAGCCAGAAAAAGAAACTTCTATCCTGAATAATTGCTGACAATGTCGAAGGTAAGAGGAAAACCAGTCTAGTACTTCTTGAGAGACCGAGAAATAGGATTGCAAAGAGGAGTTCATGACTGACGGTATTGCAGGCATTGGAATGGTCATTCCAATTTCAAATTCCAAGTCAAATAATTCAATAGCGTGTATTTAAAAATTTAATTGATATGTAAGTGTAATAAAGAGAATAATAAATCCTTTTATTGTCTTCTAAAATCATTTTTTTCTTCTAAAAGCTAATTCCGGACTAAAAGTATATCCTGTGTCGCAGGGGACTTTACAAACATACATGAAATAGAAAAATAACACCCAGACTCAGAACCACAATTTGTGGATCACAAAAAGTGTTGTCCCATGTGGGATTTGAACCCATAACAATTGGCGAAGTAGGAAGCGACCGCTTTGTGCGTTAGATTTTGGAGCTTTTTAATAAAAGGAATTTCAGGTGGCAATAGCTTGCATACTGTTTACCTTACATGTAATACTAACACTATTGTACCTGAAAATCAGATTTTGAAAAAGAGTAGCCATGAGTTTCTTTGCCAGTATTCTTCTGATGAGCTCTACGCATTTTGGAAACTGGAAGTTATGGATCGACACAGGCAGGCAGTAGATTTTGGTGTTTTTTTTTTTTTATGATATAGTTGGCAAACGAGCAGACGTATCAATCACCTGATGGTAAGCGATTACCGCCGCCCATAGACACCCGCAACACCAGAGGCATCACAAGTGCGTTGCCGACCTTTGGGGGATGGGGAAAAGGGATGTGGGGAGGGGTTGGGGGATGGGGAAAAGGCATGTGGGGAGGGGTTGGGGTATGGGCCTCCGGTATCCTCACTCACTCTGTGAAACACAGCGCAAGCGCTATTTCACACCGGTTTTCTGCGAGGCCGTGGTATCACTCCGGTCGAGCCGGCCCATTCATGCCGAAGCGTGGCTCTCCCACGGTGTTTTCGCCTAACTTACCTCGACAATACAGCACATGCTGTGGCCTCTGTTTGTGTCGATCTATGATTTTTAACTATAGCTTCAATTTGACGTTCATAGGTGTCACTTGGTGTCTTAGATGAATAAATGATTTTGATTTGATTTGATTTGCTTAATCCACTAGGCCAACCATGCAGTCAAATATACATGCATTGATGCCCTAGACTCAACACTAGGATTCCCTATGTTGTGGGATCTAGTCTGATGGAAAGTGGTTATCGTTACGTGATTCTAACTTAGAAGTCATAAGCCCGGCTTTGAGGTAGAGTGCATCCTTTCTTTTTTAGATGCCATATCGCTCAGAAATTTTCGTAAGCAAAAAAATACGACAATCTGTGAAAGTGATTTTGTGAAAAGGGACGGAAGTGTATAACACGAATGCGGGGAAGTCGGCGCTGTTTGGCCAATAAGCATAAGGTGCTAGAGTTGACTATCGGATGGTAGATGAGACATCAGATTTTAAACATCATATACAAAGATTTTGTTATTTTTTGGCTCGTTCTTACCTTATACTTATCTAGACCCGTCCCATTCTGCCAATGGTACGTGAGGAAGCCAGCAGCTAGCCCCAATACATAAGTTGAAATGTTTGTATGTCCTCGTGCGTAAAGCAGACGGAACGTATCATTTGTGGCATACAAATTGCGCAAACTTCTGCAAGATGAAAAAAGATTTGTCATGGCCTATAATTCAATTTTATTCACTTTACCACTACACGAAATGTTCGTATTACCTAAAATGATCAAAAATATCGTGATATTCCCTAACTAGATCATTCCAGAGCAAGCATTTGTTAATGTGAAAATTTAATAAGATATAAAATTGATGTAATGACATCAAGTATTATTATAAAATAATGAAATAATCAATTCATAAATATAATTTTAAATTTGTTACCCGTTAAAAAAACTGTTATGATTAAAACTTTCTGTTACAGTATTATTACAGTTGTAACATTTTAATATCAATCAGGAATAAATATTTTTCCAAAATCTACTTTTTTTTTTTTTTTTTTTTTTTATTTATTGATCAAAACATATCTACAGATATACAAAAAACAGAATCTCCCGCTTAAACCACGGGGGTTTTTAGGCGAGAGGGAGTTGGTCCATTAGTAAACAATAAGTAACTTAGCAATATCAGATTTAAACAGTTCAGCAAAATATACACAAAACACAAACACAAATAAGGTTAGGGACGGCAAGCGCATATACAAAGACTAATAGACAACATAATAAGACCCACACACGTGTGTATGCTAAGCTATGCTGTCCATTAGGAATTTCTTCGTTATTTCTTTATAATTATCCTTTGTTATATATTTTTGTACTATATGCTCTGGTATAGTATTTAATATATCAGGCAATATGTACCGGCATATTCTGGTGCCATATAAATTATTAAATTTTGGCAAGGTATATTTTTTTAAATTTGGTAGTTGTCTCAAGTTACAATTACGTGTTCGTACACAGAGCTGATCTATATTCGCAATTTCTTCCTTCATAATAGCCATTTTAATTTTACATTGTATTGGTAATACATTACAGTGTTGGAATAATTGCTTATAATTATCTTGAAATCTAAATTTTAATTTTGGTGGCACAATAGCTTTTAACATTCTTAATTGTAAATTGTATATCTTTTCGACATAACTTTTGTAAGTTCGGCCGTAACTACACAATCCGTAACTGATAACTGAGTCTGCCAGTGCCAGATATAAGAGGCGTAAAGTTTCATATGGCATTTTGTACCTTAGTATATACAGTTTACTCAGTATAGCTCGCAATTTTTTACAGACGTGGTCTATATGTGCACCCCAGTTAAATCGATTGTCTATTATAAGTCCTACATACATGTGCTCCTGTACTGTTTCTAATGTAATACACGTACTGTCCTGCCTACACATAAAGTTGTTATGCAGACATTCATGATCGTGTGCTAGAATATTTGGCGTGTGGCAGCTGTTTTTATGTGAGGATTGAATACACATAAGTTTTGTTTTTTGAGCGTTTATCACTAAGCCAACGTCGTGCGCCCATTGACACATTCTATTAAAATTATCCTGCAGTTTTAGCTCAGCGGTTTTAATGTCTTTGTCAGCCACCAGAAGACAAGTGTCATCAGCAAACTGATATACGGAGCCATGTTCAAACAAGTTGCACATTTGATTTACGTAAATTATGTATTCATTTGGACCAATTATTGAGCCTTGTGCAGTACCTTTATCTGTGATCATTTTATTGCTATACTTATCTCCCACTTTAACTCTCGTGTATCGATTTTGATGGTAATTTTTAAAAAGTTGTAACAGTGGCCCACGTATACCAGCCCGCTCCAACCCTTCATACAATACCTCATATTGGAGCATATCAAATGCCTTGCTGAAATCAACAAAGATAACGAGCACATGACGTTTATCATTCAGGTGCTCGTTAACTTCATTGGTGAATTGACACAATAATTGAGAGGTGCTTCTCCCTTTTTGAAAACCATATTGTTTAGTGTGAATAATTTGTTGCGAGCGTAAGAAATGGCTAAGTTGGTCCCCTAAATACCTCTCAATTATCTTGTCAACGCAGGACAGTATAGTGATAGGGCGGTAGTTATTACAGTTGTCATGATTACCTTTCTTAAAGATAGGGCGCACTAGTCCCAGTTTTAAATCGTCTGGGTAACACGATGTGTCGATGCATCTATTGATCAAATGTGTAATTACGGGTGTTATTTCTTTATTCAATTTTTTTATGTCGGTTGCTCTAATTCCATCTAATCCCGGACTTTTGTTATTTTTCAGTCCATTGATAATTTTAAATGTTGCTTCATTATTTATCTTTGGCAATCTCATCGACACATCCAACTCTTTTTTGATGTTAGCTATTGGCGCCGTTAATATTTTTTTATTACATGAATTGGAAAGCATATCTATATTTTTTTTAAACTCCACAGCAAACATACTTGCTGCATCATGATCGGACAAAGAAAAATACTTTTGAATCGTTTCATCGACTGAGACAACTATCTTTCCACATAATTCGTTTATAAATTGCCACAATTTTCTAGAATGATTAAAATTACTTACAATTTCTTTCTTGTAGAATTTATTTTTAGTGTAGTTAATAAATTTATTGGTCTTGTTTCTATACCTATTATAAATTATTTTATTTTCTATTGTTGGTACTTTTTTCCACAGTTTTAATAGTTCAGTTCGTTTTTTACACATTTCTATAACTCTTTTGTTTACCCAATTGCATGTGTTCGATTTATACTTATTCAACCTAATTTTACTGTGCTTACATCTATCATACGCGTCTGTGAAGATCAAGTGCATTTTTTTATAAACATCATTAGCAGCACAACACAGAGGTGCATTCCAATCCGCGCGGCGCAGCTCTGTCACCAGTCTATCACTATCGTAGGTAAGTATACAGCGTTTGTTTACATCGTGCCTAGTCGGCCGCTCATTCACTAATGTGCACGCCGTTATGTAGTGATCTGCTGGCGACTCGTTTACTACCGCTGAATAGATTGTCGCTGTTATAGACGAGGTGCTTCGCACAAAGATGTGATCTATGCATGACTTTGTTATTATGTTACTTTTTTTTTCAACCCGTGTATATTGATTAATGCAGCTTATTAAGCCCAGTTCACTTAACGTGTTCATGTAATCGATTTTTGTCTTACAGTTTTTCAGGATGTCGATATTCATGTCACCAATGAACACAATATTACACTTCTCGGCTATGTTTTTAATTAGATATGCAGTTTCCTTCGTAAAACTCGTGATTGAGAGGTCAGGTGGTCTATACACGCCAACAATGGATATTTTTTCATTGTTTACTTCTTACTCAGGCGATTGTATGACCACGGCTTCTAAATCTTGGAAGTACGTCTGACCAGCAATAATGGCTAGTGCGACCACCATTAGACCAGTAAGAGCGACCACTCTAGCTTTGCAAGACCGAGCAAGAATACAGACGAGGAGACCCAGGAAGAACAGCTGTGTGTCTGCTGCCAAGTACCTGGTTAATGATGGTATGGTTAGATATAAAGATAAGTAAGTACGTTTTTAAATTTTAGGATACATGTATAAGATATCTATATACGTGAAACAAAAAAAACTGTACCCCTTTTTACGAAAAATATGCGATCGAAAGAGTATGATATTTCGCACAGTTAAAATTTATATACAAGGAGAGTGCAGAAATCTAAAAAAATTAGAAAAAAAAGACTTATGGTCGGATTTCAACCACTGGGTGACCACAAGTACGTAAATCATCTAATGGTATTAATGGATTTCAAGTCTATATGGAGAGGGATTAGGAGCTTAAGAAAGAGTATATATTATATAATGGCATTACAGTGCCATCTACCGAATATGCGTCGAACTACGGAGTAGCGAAGGCAACGAAGAACTACCAATCCTGCATCGCGCAATAGAAGTTCTCGCGCCGATTAACATATAGACAACATCCCAACATCAATCGTTTGGCAGAGGCCCGCCAGGCATGATCACTTCGCCTGTTCGAAGAATCCTCCCTTTGTGTTGGAGGGACATGACGCCCCGTTCCTTCCACCCCTCAGCAGAACAAGCGAACAAATTGCGAAAGACAAAAGCCCTATAATAAAATTTCCTTTTTGCTTAAAACAAACTTTATAAATACTAGTCTGAGAGGCCAGTATTCAGCAATGGATAATTAAAAGATTGGTGATAAAAGACTTCTACTTCCCATGTTAACCTTAGATTCTTCTGACTACTTTCCCTGTAATTATCCAGATCCATAGCTAAGCTCTTCTCTACCATGGATAAATCAAATTCTAAATAATAGAAAATCTACTCACCAAGTCTGCGGCATGCACAAAGCATCATCATATATATAATTATTGATGTACAGGAGCTGAGCCCACCAGTACTGCCTGCAAGCGTCTGCCTCAGGCATCACCACCAAGCCCCACATGGGGCCTCGGTAGATGTGACGCATCCATGTCGCTATTGTACCCAACACTAAAGCGTATGCTGGTGTTAATCTGAAACCAGAGAGAATCTGAGAACTGCAGGAATTTTCTTTATGAGATCTGACGTCTTTCCTTCCATTTTTCTATTGTCTCTGGATATTATTTTGTGATAAGAAAATATAACGTTACACGGAAATGTAATAGAAAGTCGGTGAAATGCACGATTTAATTTGTTTAATGATTACCGGTGTTTATTGAGTTCAGTTAGGAATATTATATTTATGCTATAGTGGGATTACCGATCAGATCAGTCCCCAAAGCAAGTCAGTGCCCATGAGCGGCGACTGGAGATCAGATCAGTCCCCAATCACCGTTTATGATCACCTGATCATTGTACCCTTTCTCCCACAGAATTCGGGTTTTTGCAAAATCTTATGCAAGATGTGCGACAACTTTAAACTTCAATTGTTTATTTGTTTTAAACGTTATGCACGTTTTATTCATCTTGTTTTTCTTCTTTCTAATTAAATTTTATAATTTATTAATCCTAAGATTATTTGTTGTTGGCTACATTTCTTACATATACAGCCTTAGTGCCCAGGGCATTTTCTGGTAGTCAGATTTTGGATTGTAAAGAAATCTTATCAAGAAGATGCATGGATATTATGTAAGAATACTCATTTTGGAGTCTACCTCTTTTTTCAAAATATCAATGAGAGACATCGTAGAAAAATCACCTTAACCATCTAAGTACTATTCCTTTAGGCAAGTGCGTCCAACTGATGGAATGCTTCTCTCTGTGGAGCATGAAGTTGTACGCGAGGAGGAAACTGGACATTATGAAGAACGTATGAGTTACCAGACTACCGTTGAAGAGTAATTGCTTTAATGGGTCGTCGTAAGCCTGGAAGATAAAAAAAAAGATCTTGTTTATTAAGACACTATAGTCATGGTCAATTAAAATAATAATTGCCTCTAATTCAAGCTATATAAGTGCGGAACCCCCTGGTTTGTTTAGAATTGAGGGGGAAGAGGCGGTACCTGAACCAGTCAACAATCAATCAGTCAACGAACACAAAATATTTCTATGTCTAACAATTAAAACAATTTGTATCGAGCAATAAAATACACCAGTAACGACCAATTCATGTACAGATATAAAACCTATACTCTATGTATAAAACTATAATTAATATGCGTAGCTCGTCTATACAATATTATGAATGAGGCTAAATCATAATTGTTGTTTCAAGGCTTTAAGCCTGATAGATTCTGATCGAAGATACTTTTTTCACTTCTAAAACAGCTTAAATTAAAATCTAATTTATCACAGTATAAAAACGGTCAACGCAGGCTTTTCGAAACATCGCTGAAGCACTATACATACGTAACAACCCCATCAGCACAACTCAAGAAAACAAGTGCGTTACCAGACTTTGATTAGGTACCTATTCAATAATTATAGAAGGAGGTTGGTTATTCTTTGTAAAATATATTACTTACTGTCTCGATATACGAAGGATTATCTACATAACTCATGGACATCATTAGAGTTGTATGTGAAAACAGCACGCAAAACATTGTCATTGTCCTGCAAAATAAAAGAAAAAAATTAAACACTTGGTGACGCCTAATCTATATCTATAAAAACTTCGTAAAAAGTCGCAAATCTATTAAAGTTATACAGTTGTTCTAAAAATGACATAATGTTGAACGAACTTGAAGAGGATTGAAACATGTATGTTTTTATTGAATCATGAAAACCAATGCCAATATAAATATGTTTTCTATTACTGTTTGCTTTAATAGTTTGTTAGACGATTTAACTAATGATAAAGCGCTGCAGTGTAACGCCTCACTTTAAGTTAAAGGTCGATTTTACTGTTCAAAAATTTTTTATACTTCGGTCTAAATATGAAAATCGTTTTTAAATCCAACATCAATGATTATTTGTCGCTTTTTATATCCGTTAATGAAGAAATGTTACATACACGTTGTCATTGATAGATCAAGAGGCCATATTTATAGTTTGTTTTATTTATTAAAAAAAGTTCCGGAGGTTAAAAAACAACAGTTACCTCAAGCCATTAAATAATTTTAGTCTTTCAAGTCTGGGTTCCTTCGGGTTTGAACTGGATGATGTTAAACGTGCCCAATTTTTGCGCAATGAGAACGCTAATAAGTATTGATTACCTAAAAATAAAATAAACTTAACCAATTATTAACAAATTGTAACTAAACAAAAAAGATTAGAAAAGAAAAATGTAGCTACCCGATTTCTCGTTACAACATATGACATCGTAAAGGCTTCCGACAGCGTTGAGTAAAATTAAAACGAAATAAACCACAGCCATAATTATATCACTTGTATCTATTTCTAAAGTCTCATATTTCTTGTAACAATATTGAATATCAGACAGCTTTCCTTCAAGTCCATAGCCTGTATATACAGAGTTGTTAAGGCATGCCTCAAGGACCTTATCTAGGTCCAATTCATTTTTGGTATTGTTTTTCAAGAAATCCTTGCATGTAATTGTTACACACACAGCTCGGTGTATTTGGGTATGATTAAAATGTTTCATTGTGTGATCTGAATATTCCTGCAATTTGAAAAATATAACAAATCATAAGGTCAAGCACAGAAATATGGCATCTCAGGGCATTTAGAATGGTGAGAATTTTTTTCCAACCAACATAATAAATGTTTTCAAATAGCAGAACATTCATTGTCTTATGTAAGATTCAAATTAACGATCACTGAATCACTGTAAACCGATCCGTCAATACAAAAACGCAAATCATTTACAAGAAAAAAACGACTTATTTTTCTGCCTATTTCTATCATCATTTACCACTAAAGTACTTGACGTGTCGTTAATCATCGGCTCAATCAGACAAACCAGTTAAAGTTTAACTTAATGCACATTACCGTCGCAGCCTTGGTCAGTATCTTCTGACCGTTGCAGCGTCGATAACACCTGATACGACATGCAGTCATGCATGTATGCCAGCAGTCACAGCGTTCAGCGGCCCGTTACAGTCCTCTATCCTACTGATACGGTAGACGACTGGCCGGGTGGTAAGTGTGCCGTCATCATGAATTTTCTTATACAATATACGTACGGTGAAAGCATCACGGCAAGTGCGTTTTAAGCCTTAATCCGAACCTATCGCAAATATCCTCAAGCATGTATATTTCACTGAATTATTTTTTATTGGAGGGTGCATTGGATGGGATTAGATTGCCAGGAGAAAATATAGTCGAGCAGTTTAAATTTCAGTCTTTCTACAAACTTCGATATCACACAGAACACCCGTTTTGGAAGTCTAATGGCATTTGTTTCCCGTACGAAGTTTAAGTGTATCGTGGCTCTTATTTTTTAACCCCCGACGCAAACCTCGCCCTCAATTTCGCCATATTCGTTGTTTCGGACGGATGAATGAAGAAAAACTACGCTGTGATGCTTCAGAACTTAGTTGGAAACCACTGATTGAGGCGCATACAGTAGACGACAAA
This sequence comes from Diaphora mendica, assembly GCA_949125395.1. Lineage (NCBI taxonomy): Eukaryota > Metazoa > Arthropoda > Insecta > Lepidoptera > Erebidae > Diaphora > Diaphora mendica. The sequence continues at coordinate 23,101,684 of OX421326.1, forward strand.
GTTCACATTTTTAATAAATTAGTCATTGACCTTTACGACGAACACGCTCCTATTAGGAGGGTTAGACTCAAACGTGCTCCAGCCCCCTGGATGTCAGCGGATGTCCGCGAGGCAATGAGACTCAGAGACAAATCGTTCCGAAAATTTCGGAAAAACAGGAGCGACGCAAACTGGTCACTTTATAGGGTTGAAAGAAATCGGTGTAATCAGGTGGTGCGTAATGCTAAGCGCTGCCATATTATCAATAATCTCAATAGTTCTTCTGCCTCCCATATCTGGAGATTCCTCGGCACCCTGGGTATCGGTAAATCCGGGAAATGTATCTCTTCCACGACCTTTGATTTGGATGACGTTAATCGGTACTTCACCTCTCTACCACAATTCGATCACCAAACTAAGTGTCGCACTATACGGTTCCTGGCTGACCTACCTCGCCCGAATATTAATTCCTTTCAATTTTCTCCGGTTTCATCAGATGATATCAAAAAGATAATCCTCTCCACCAAATCCAACGCAATGGGCAGTGACATGATTAACCGTCGAATGATCATTCCTATTCTTGATCAACTTCTTCCTGCGCTCACGCATGTAGTGAATTTTTCACTTGATTCAGGAACGTTCCCTTCACTGTGGCGTAACGCGTTTGTTATACCTCTCCCTAAGGTCCCTAATCCTACCCTTATAAATCATTTGCGCCCTATTTCCATACTTCCCTTCTTATCTAAAGTGCTCGAGAGGTGTGTACATCAACAGTTATCAGAATTTATGCATCGGAATAGCTTATTAAGCCATTTTCAATCAGGCTTCAGGCCCGGGCACAGCACAACATCCGCTCTCCTGAAAGTAACTGGTGACATTCGGATGGCAATTGAGAACTCCAAAGTTACCGTGTTGGCTTTGATTGATTTCTCAAATGCTTTTAACACCGTCAGTCACGATGTTCTCCTCTCTATCCTCTCGTATTACATGATATCGCCTGATGAACTGGATTGGTTCTCCTCATATCTTCGAGGGCGCCAGCAGTCCGTCCATGTCGACGAATCCACTTCCGTTTGGTGTGATCTCGACGCTGGTGTCCCCCAAGGCGGCATTCTCTCTCCACTGTTATTTTCTATTTTCATAAATCTTATCACTCAAAATCTTCAGTGTGCGTACCATCTTTATGCCGATGACTTACAACTTTATTACCATGCTGCTGTAGAAAACGTAACGGAGGCTATTGCCATGATAAACCACGACCTAGATACCATCAGTGGTTGGTCAGATAGATTCGGTTTGACTGTGAACCCTACAAAGTGCCAGGCTACCATCTTGGGCAGTCAACACATGACCAGAAGGCTTGATGCAGTTACTCTGCCGTCTTTACTATTTAATGGATCTATTATTCATCTTAGCTCTACAGTGAAGGATTTGGGCCTGTTCATTGATAACAATCTTAGTTGGCAACCTCAGGTCACTAGCGTGAGTCAGAAAGTTACAGGAATCCTGCGGACGTTATACCGACTCAAAAACTTTCTACCTGCCGAGATAAAAACGATGTTGGTGCAAACCTTGATTCTACCCATCTTTGATTATGGTGATGTGTGCTACTACGACCTGAATGCAGATCTTCTCAACAAATACGACCGGCTTCTTAACAATTGCATTCGATTCGTTTTCAATCTCCGTAAATACGATCATGTCTCCTTTTTTCGTCTTAAATTAAATTGGCTACCTATTCGTCAGCGTCGTCACCTGCGCGCCTTAACGACTCTCTACACCATTCTCAACTCTCCTTACTCGCCTACATACCTGACTTCTTCCTTCCAGTTCCTGGGATCCAATCATGACAGAACCCTCCGTTCCACAAATAGCCTCCTTCTTTCATGCCCCTCCCACACTTCTGCATGCGTTCATTCTTCCTTCCTCATACAATCTGTCCTTCTCTGGAATGCCCTTCCCAAAGAAATCAGAATGGCACCTAGTCGTAACTCATTCAGGGTCAGGGTGCGGGCTCTCCTTGCCGGAAGCATGGCGGAATCATCACAAACTTGATATTTATTATATTGGTATGTATATGTATTTGTATTCATGTGTTTTATGTATAACTGTATGTGTGTATGTTTATATTATGCATTTTTGTATGGTTGTTTAGATTTATCGTAATCCATTGTTTTTTTTTCTTCTCTTTTTTTCATTTGTTTCTTAATTTTAAGTTTGTTATGTCTATTTTAGAATCCCTAACCAAAGTGTAGTGCACCTTCTCATTCATTTCCACACCACCCGACGGTAGACTGGTAGAGAATGCCTGTGGCATTAAGTCCGCCATTGTACATTTGTGCATAAAGTTTTTAAATAAATAAATAAATAAATAAATAAATAAATAAAAAGAGGGGTTTTATAAGTTTGACGTGTCTGTCTGTCTGTGGCACCGTAGGTCGCGAACGGATGAAGCGATTTCATTTTAGTTTTTTTTTGTATGAAAAGTGAGTTACGTGCGAGTGTTCTTAGACATGTTTCATGAAAATCGGATGAGTCGTTTAAAAGTTATGGGGGTGAAAGTGGGGAAGAATAACAGAATGTCTGCTTGAGTAGGGGGTTTTTTAAATTTTGAATTTTAACTTGTCATGAAAGAACCTACTAAGGTCTCAAACTCTACACATTTAATAACGCGATATGATAAGTAATCAATATAAAAAAAAAATGAAATATTTGTTTGTAATTTCAAATTTAGAGTTTTTAACTAAATGCAATTAAAAGTATGTACGGTACTAACATCGAAAAAAATATTTATCGTAAAGTTAGTCTCTGATTTGTACCTAATATCTGGATAGCTGGATATTTATTGACAAGGTTTTCATTGGCAGAAAACTGATGTTATAAGAAGTAACATAGGCTACTTTTATGTTAGAAAAAAACATTTTAGAATAATTTTAAAACCGATTTAAAAGCAATAAAACTCGTGGGTAATAGAACCCAATCAGTTCAAGAATAGATTTATTGACATAGTTCAGTTATTAAGAATGCAATAAAATGCTATAATTTACAGTCGTTGAGATGGCTGTGACCTAGTAGCCACCTATACATTATAATTAGCGTATTTATATTACAGATAATTATAGCTAATTATATGTTGGTCTAATAATAAAACTATTTAGTAAGCTGGTTTGAACAACACGCGTGCATAAGAGCACGGAAATGCTTAAGGAGTTTTTAAATTCTAACACATTCATTTTTTTTAAATCATTTAGTATATAAATTGAATGATTTTTGGTGCCCCTGGGGCGTAGTGATAGCGTGTGCGACTGCTGCGTTTGAGGTCTCGACCGGGAATCAAACCCGAGACCTCATGCACGACAGATGCTTATGCTAACACTGCTGGTGCAGTGCCAGCCGTGAAATGTCAAATCAAGTATGTTTATTGGTCTGATTACTGTAACACAGGTACTACCTAATCGGGAATCAGACGGTCGTATGTGAGATGTCTCGAGTTATTATTACCATAATGGAGATTTAACATAATATTGTGTTAACAAAGAAGTACAGATATCACATCACATTAACTCTTAGCTGATTTTGGCCACGGCAGCCAGTCTTAACGGAGACCAGTCAACTACGCAGGAGATATTGTAGTGAACAACTGTGTGCGCAAACACAGGTGTACTTTCTGTTCCCTTACTCTCACAATCCGATGGGATGGCTATTCGACACGACCGGGGAGAGATCTGGCGCTGGACGTGTTTAGGTGCCTTCGAAAGCATTGGGGTTAAGACTCCGGCTTCCAAACTTCTTTTTGGAGCGACCCGAGACCTCTTGAGTGGCAGTCGCATTCACTGTTTTTTTTTATGTATGCCCGCCAAAATGACTCTACTCTGCCTGATGGAAAGCATAAGCAGAATCCAAGAGTGGCGGTCACCATACTCACTGCGAATGCAGACAATGCAGTATGGTGACCCACACCATAGCGGCCTAGTGATGCTGCTGCATCTTTTAGTCTAGTCAACAAGTATGGAACTTGTTGACTAGATTATTTGGGCCTCCGGTCTCGCACTCACCAACGAAACACGACAGCACGAACGCTGTCATTTCACGTTGATTTTCTGTGCAAGGGTAGTACCGCCCCGGTCGAGCCAGCCCATTCGTGCTGAAATCAGCGTGGCTTTACTACCTAGAGTTAGGCCTACAACGAGGCAGTCAATGGCCTTTATTAGTCCACTGCTGGATATAAGCCTCTCCTTAGCAAGGAGGCTTTGGCTTACTTCACCACATTGGCCAGACGAGTATGTTACAGGGTTTGTTTCAAGTTATCCTTCTCCGTAATATAGACCTTATTACTTACAATTAAACCTAGGCATAATTGATCTCTTTTAATTTTTACAAGGTAAATAAGTTTTTCCTGTTTGTAGAGGTGGTAGTTCGTGTATTTTTAATAAACATGGTTAATTACTACCAAGAAACGTTTATGATTACTATGTTTGCGTAGTAATATAGAAAACAAAGTACGTAGGACCACAGCACTGCAAAGAGTAGGAACCAACCCATCGGGCCATCGTGGTGAAATAGGCCAACATTTCTTTTTTTTAAAGAGAGGATCATGTCTAGAAGAGGAGATAGGGAAAGTGACTTATATCTCTTTCTTCCTATTAATTAGAGAGTCCATCAGGTGACGGTGCCCGCTTTTGTGCGGGCAGGCGTTGGGACGGATCTGGATGTGTTAATAACAGCAGTTCCCGGGTCCCTCCCGTCTCAGGCGCAGAGTGGCATACCGTGTGGTTTTAGTCGGTTCGAGTCCGACACACCGCCCCGCCGCAAACCACGGCGGGGTGACGGTCCGAGAGGATTTCCACACGTAAAAAAAAAAAGAAAAAATGGGCCTCCGGTATCCTCACTCACTCTGTGAAACACAGCGCAAGCGCTATTTTACACCGGTTTTCTGTGAGGCCGTGGTATCATTCCGGTCGAGCCGGCCCATTCATGCCGAAGTGTGGCTTTCCCACAGTGAGGAGAGGAAGAATTATCTTGATAATTATCTAGTTTCTGTGAGTACTGCCTTGTTAGTCTATGGTTAACGCATGCGATTGCAGATCAAGAGGTCTCGTGTTCGATTTCTGGATTTGGCCAAAAGTGTTATTGGATTTTTCCTACAAGAAACAGCCCGCAGTATGGAAGTTTGATGGTGTTTCACGTCCGTACTTCGGAGAGTACGTTAACCCGTCGGTACTGGTTGTCATGAACAACTATGGCAATCGTTATTCGGAAGTCAGTGCCTTCAAATTTACTGATAACTAGTTAAACCTTCGAATTCACTTCGCTTCCAGGGTTGCGGAGGTCCGTTGCCAGGAGGTCCTTGGAAAAGTTGATATTCGGGTAAAACCTGTGGAACTAGTAGCCGACCCCAAATAATCTTGGGAATAACAAAGGCTAGGAAGACAAATGATTGGTCAGCTGTGAGACCGTTGTATCACGATCGAGCCCGCTTATATACCATGTGTCCCAAAATTCAAAGATAAGCGGGCGCCAAAAGGTAGACCTGCTCATGAGTACATAAGGAAAAAAAAGAATACCTAGTTTTTTTAGTTACAAGAAAAATTTAGAATTGCTTTGAAAATTTACACCCTTCATGATATTTTGAACGACCATGATGACAATTTTTGTGTAACGTTTTTTGTGTAAAAACTGCGGGCAATTTGGTGTTTTTAAGAGTTGTGGTGAATAGTAGCACTATTTAGGTACAAGATAAAAAAATAATCTTAAGCATATTTGAGAAATTGTCATCGTGGTCGTTCAAAATATCATGAAAGGTATAAATTTTCAAAGGTATAAATTTTCAAAGAAATTCTAAATTTTTCTTCTAATCAAAAAAAACTAGGTATATTTTTTTATTATTTTTCCTTATGTACTCATTAGCAGGTCTACCTTTAGGTGCCCGCTTATCGTTGAATTTTGGGACACCCTGTATGTAGTGAAATAAGTTAAAAAATAAACAACTATTTCAGTACCTGTATCATTCTCATAAGATCCTTATTACTGCCGGCCTGTAAATCTACATCGATAACGCAGTATGTGGCCCGAGGGTATATCATGCAGGTTTCGTAGTCATCCATGGCGTAAAGAGGCGGCATTTTCTTGTATTCACTCTCTGAAAATTGTCAAAAAAATAAAACTTAGGTTAGAACAGTTCGTAGTTTAGAGGAAGTCCTTGTCCATTATAGAACAATTTAGCATCATCACTAGCCTAAAGAGGTCCACTCCAAGACATAGGCCACCTTCAAGGTTCTCTACAACAACTGTCTCCTTAGGTAAGTTTTTCTATCTAGTCTTTTTAGGGTTCCGTACCTCAAAAGGAAAAAACAAAAACCATATAGGATCACTTTGTTGTCTTTTTCTCAGGAACGCGTAGAGGTATCAAGCTGAAATTCATCCCTTGAAGCTGTGAATAAATGAAATTTCTATGCCCACGGAATCAAACGATACAGCCGTTTATGCTTCAAATTTTCGACACTCGCAAGGGAATCAAAACCTACAGGGTACTTCCCGTGAACTCAGAATCTCGAAATTTGGTACGAAGTAACGTCTTATACATGTAGCACAGATATAATTGAAGCCCGCAAAGTAACCTTATTCATCGGAGACGCACACAAGCGTAACATCCGATGAAGCTTGGTTTATTTAAAAGGTAACAACAGTCAGTGATGCGTAATAATGTAAACAAAAACAATAATATTGTGCGGGAAGTGATATGTGATAAGATCGTTAGAGAAAATTTTGATGATTATGATAGGGTACAACTAATAAATAAATAAAAAAAAAAAAAAAAAGCCTTTTATTTTCATGCATGTAAAAGTGTACATAGTAATTGTTTAACATTAATATAATTTCGATTCAAATGTGTATTTAATATTATATTACTCGCATTCGAGCTCAAACGCTCGACGAGTCAACATCTCCTGAGGATGCCCCGTGGAGGGGCGAAACACGTGTCGAGTATAGGTTTGGTTGCATGGCATGCTAATTATTTCTCACTTGTTTTGTATGTGTACATATGCATGACGGTGGGATTTGTGCCCTGCTTTCAGACCTGGATATTTGTCTCGCGGAATTAAAGCTAAATATATTTCATAGCATTTAATATTATATTACTTAATAAGAAAATCTCAGGTTTATTAATAAAATATTGGATTTAAAAGCATTTCAACATTACAATTTATGAGATTCATTATTAATTATTAGATTCAATTATTCTTAGCAAATCATTTTTTATTAGAATTAGATTAGAATTTGTATATTTATATTTCAATATTTATATTTCAACATGCAGAACCCCTCTTAGGTGAGGGTGAAGGCCTCCTCCAGATTATTCCACTTATCTCTATCTCTAGCTAAAATCTTCCAGTCCCTACCAACTATTCTCATTAAGTCGTCTTCCCAACGAGTTATTGGCCTTCCTTTCTTTCTGACTCCTGTTGAGCCGGCCCATGAAGTCAGTCTAACAGTTTAAAAGAAATGCTTAAAAGTATCATGCCTATAAAAACAAAGAAAAGAGTTATGGACTCATGCTTATTGCCATCCATCACCTACGGTTGCCAAACATGGAAATACACACTCCGAATTAAAAATAAAATTAGATCTTGCCAAAGGAGTATGGAGAGAAGTATCACAAGTATTAAGAAAATCCAAAAAATACCCCATACCGTCATACGAGACAGGACAAAAGTAACAGACGCTCTCAAATACTCACTACAACTAAAATGGCGCTGGGCAGGCCATGTGGCTAGACTCACTGACGGCAGATGGACTGCTAGAGGGTACAACTACTGTCAGTAAACTGTCCTCTGGTGGTATATTAAACAATAGTTATGGATTTTAATACAATATGAGTATCCGACTGAAACTCGTTTTTCAGCCAAAACCGAAAGCGTAACCGAACCTTCGGGCTAGCTCTCAGTTTCGGCCGAAACCGAAACTCGCTTACCCATGAAACAAACGCGAGCCTGTTCCCATTTTTTTAAAAGTAGCCATGCAATGTAGGTAACTAGTGTTACTAATTTTGAATGTTTTATCAAAGTGTAATAAAATAAGGTTACATAGGTTTTGAAGTGGTCAATAAATTAAAATTATCTATGCAGAACCACAAAAATGTCCGTGTTGGTGGTAAAATAGTGACCATTGTACGTTCCCCTTTATTTTTTTTATTTTTTTCTAATAGCCTTCGACCATTATTATACAGATGATCACAAAATCAAAGTTGATAACCCATACAATACAAGGAAAGCTGCTTAAGCCAAAAACTACAAATTATTACGGAGAGAGGACGATTGAATATATAAGTCCATAGTCCCAAAAATATTTAACAATATAGCAATATTAAGAACAGTGTAAAGTTGTTAAAAGTAGATATTTAGTTACATGTTAACGAGCGTATTGCACCAACAAGCTGTGTAGCTTGGCGAGGAATTTGTTAATGTTTATTTTAGAAATTGACGAATAAATAATTTTAAAAAATACGATTTATTAGTTTTATATAGACTTGGTAATTTTTTTATAGAAGTGCCTTGTAGACTTTCATATGCATTAATGTCTTTATAATTTGGAATTAGAAACATATTTTTATTTTATTTATTGTGTAAACCATTATACGTCTTATTGTTATCTGAAAAAATAATAAGTATTTTTTTAAATAAGGTAATACAAAAATGTCATTACGTAAATATAAGTCATTGAAATAGCTGTTTAATTGAATGTATACTTTTTTCCTGTAATGAGTTTCTATTCATTTTGAACTTGACCCATAGTTCAATGGCGGAACACTTAATAGCTATTTTGTTATGCTGTTTGCATGTGTTTGCGAAAAACTTCCTGAACCGTTTAAGGTACTTAAAATGTGCTATATAGCTCCATTTTAGGCTAAATTTGATGCTCTTTATGCTTTCTGCATACATACTGCTGTTAATTTAGGAGAATTCTGTGAGGCAAGGTTTAATCTATTTACGTAGTTTTGGTATTTGAATGAAATAAGCGATAGGAAGCCAAAAATTGATAAATGACCTAGCTTTTCGTTTAGCTAGCTAGCGGTTTCTCTCGTGGCTATGTTGATTTTCGCGGTTAAGAGTAGCCTATTTCCTTCATCAAAAATCAAAGTATCTTCATGCCAAATTTCATTCAAATCATACCGTGGGAGAGCCACGCTTCGGCATGAATGGGCCGGCTAGGCCGGAGTGATACCATGGCCTCACAGAAAATCGGTGTGAAATAGCGCTTGCGCTGTTTCACCGAGTGAATGAGGATACCGAAGGCTCATAATCCAACCACTCCCCATACCCCTCCTCATCCTCCTCCTTATCCCCCTCCCCATCCCCCAAAGGCTGGTAACGCACTTGTGACGCCTCTGGTGTTGCAAGTGTCCCATGGGTGGCGGTAATCGCTTACCATCAGGCGATACGGCTACTCGTTTGCCTCCTATTCTATAAAAAAAAAATATCAAATTTCATTCAAATCGGTGCTGTGGTTTAGCCGTCTAAGCGGAACAGAAAGACAGAGTTAGATAATATACGGACACCAACAACAATTACTAGTCCAATGCTGGACATAAGGCCAGTTAGAAAAGAGATTTTGATTGTTAGGAAGGAGGTAAAGTAATATCATGCCGGCCCTTGGGGGATGGGAGGAGTTGGGGGTATGGGCCTCTGGTATCCTCACTCACTCAGTGAAACACAGCGCAAGCACTGTTTCACACCGGTTTTCTACAAGGCCGTGGCATCACTCTGGTCGAGCCGGCCCATTCATGCCGAAGCGTGGCTCTCCCACGTGACAGTTTGGTCGTTAAGGTGGAACATACAAACACACACAGATCAGTTGACTAAAAAACTATACTCTTCCTTTTGGCTTCGCCATAGACACACACACACGCCATTCTCGGGTTCGATTCCCGGGTCGGACCAAATGTTTGTATGATCTGCAAATATTTGTTTCGGAGTTTGGGTGTTTTCTATGTATAATATGTATGTATTTACAAAAAAAAGTAATATATGTATTTATATCAGTTGTCTAGTACCCATAACACAAGCTCTGCTTAGCTTGGGACTAGATGGCGTTGTGTGTTAAAATGTCCGAAAAAAAAAAATAGTTGTACCCAACTATGGCGAAGCCAAAACCCAATTATGATAGCTTGTAATATACTGTATTCTATTAAGCCGCGTCTCCACCGAACAAAAGTTGTCAATTTTTGTGTTGTCAACACTTGTTGGTGACAAAAGTTTCTATAATTTCCTTGTGTTGGCAACAAAAATTGACAACAAATGTTGAGAACAGTGTTTCTGTGTTTGGCGGTAAACGTCAAAGGAATAGGCTTGTTGCAAATATTTATTGGCTCTATGGTGACGCTTGGTTCGAATGTTTTTCATATTGTTGGCGATTCGGTGTAGACAGAAGAAGAAGAACCTAGAATTCGGACAGTGTTATGGCGTCGGTGCCGGGGTTAGATCTTTTGAACTTTTTTGACACTTTGTCATAACCTAGTGTTGCCATTACAATCTCATAGTTTATACTAAATATACCAAATTGATGATTTAGTTTCGAACATACTCGTAGGCTTTGTCTAGTTTGATTGCAGATGCTGAATTCAATTGATCTGATTGATGTACAATATTATCAATTTTTAGGGTTCCGTACCTCAAAAGGGAAAAATGGAACCCTTGTAGGATCACTTTGTTGTTCGTCTGTCTGTCTGTCAAGACCCTTTTTCTCAGGAACGTGTAAAGTTATCAAGCTGAAATTCTACTGTCCCTTGGAGCTGTGAAAAAATCAAACTTTTAAGCCAATGCAATCAAAAGATACAGTTGTTTATACTGTAAATACATTTTCGACACTCGCACATATCGCGCCCCCCTACCCCCGGCTCCATAACGAATACAGATGACGCTATACAAAATTTTTCGTTTTAAAAACCACAAAATTGTCTTAACACCTATAATTTATTTACTTAAAATTATTTATAAAAATACATAAAAGTTCAAATTCAAGTTAATTGCACTTATAACCTTGTATTGTCTTGTTGTTTATTTACCTAAATAAAAACAAAAAAATACCATCTCTATAAAAAATAGGGTTATGAGAAAATATAATTAAAACCAATGAAATAGTAAACAAAATTCCATTCAAAAGCAACGAAAACCGCGGGTAGTACCTTGGAGCACAGATAATAAGAAAAATAATAGAGTGAAACCGGGATAGATGCACAACGGTATAGTTTTAGGAGAATTGCTGTTTTCCACAGTATGAAGGGCATCTATCCCGCACTGCAGGCATATATCCATTTTATTTTTATGGGGGGGACAACTATCCATACAGGTAGGCGTCTATCCCTAAAAAAGCGTGGCACAAAAACCTACATTTTGTAAAACCTTTAATTGATAGGTCAGCAAAAACAAATAATAATTCAACATGCATAACTAAGCTAGCTACATGCATATAAATTATTCATTTAAAATTAATATTTAAAAATTATGAAGGAATTTCAAAAAGTAGGAAATCCATCCCTGGTTTACCCTACGTAGTTGAAAAACTGCAAGACTGGCGTATTGGTATAAGCGATATTTTTGCCACTTCCTACTGCGCCGCGTGTTGTGAGTTCCATTCCTACACGGGATAACACTTTTTGTAACCCACAATTTATTATTCTGAGTCCGGGACTCTAGGTGTTCTTTGTGTACTTTTCATATGTGTATATAAAAACCCTGGACCAAAAACCACAAGGGAACGTGCAGGAACTATAGGTGGCAGCACTAAATCGACGAAAGCGACACTATGCGGACAGTAAAAGAAATTTATCAGTACTGTCATCGTGCTTTCAAATAAGTAAATAACATTTTCTCTTAAATTATAATATTTTTTATACGATAAAAGTTAAAGCATGGGTTCCGGTCTATCAATAATGATGGTCAACGTAGACAAAATATGTCAATTCTTATCAGTATTTATTTCTACAGACTTAATTAGCTCGTTGTATTCAACTTTGGTATCTTTTAAATCTTTGTAATTTTTTAACCAATTTTTATGATTTTTCTTTATCAGTGAAAATTGTAGAAACGGGTTACAGGATTTTCTGATTTTTTTGTTGCCAATGAAGTGAGCAAGTGCATATTACATTATCATTATTATCCTTTCACACAGAACTTAACTTAGTTGGATCAGAACTGCACCCATGATTATAGGAACATGTTAGATAATTTACAATGTAGCAACTATTATACCCACGTTCCTACTGCAATACATGTTTGTAAACTGACAATAAAGTTTATATTATTAATATTATATTGTTGTATTTCTAGATGGAAGCCAATCATTCGGATGTTTGCTGAAAACAGATTGAAAGATTGACTGTATTAATAACAAAACTTAGTTATTTTCACTACAAATATTATTGATTATTTCTAAATGCTCCAAACTCATGCTTGCGTATACTTCTTTACGGCGTTTATTCATTTTTTGTGTTTTTCACATAACCATGGCATAAGAATATTTATTATTCTTTGGAAAGTAATAAAATTTGATGCTATTTGATTTATTTTTACCCGACTACGGCAAAGCCAAAGAAGGGTTATGATTTTGACAGGCTATGTATGTATGTATGTTCATTTGTTCCCTCATAGCTCCTTAACTACTTATTAGAACTGGACAAATGAGGTATCGTTAGAAGCGTCTTGATCGTCTTCTGGTCATAGGCTATATGACGTGTTGCTGAATGTGGCGCCCTCTAGCCGATATAAAGTAATGCATTAAAAAATAAATTTGAAATAAATATGCCGTGTTTGGTATCATTGGAAAGGGCGTTATTTGTACATTCCATATATATATATATCTATATATTATTATATATTAATAACGGCACCAAAACATTTTAAATAAAAAAAAGGTAAAAACTAAAACCAACTACGACAAAAAACGACGCTGAAAAAGTATGAAACAAATTTGGAAAGCCGTAGTCACACGTTACATAGAAACGCACCATCACACTTTAACAACGTGGGACTACGGCTTTCCAAATTTGTTTCATACTTTTTCAGCGTCGTTATTTGTCGTAGTTGGGTTTTAGTTTTTACTTTTTTTTTAGTTTTTCTGGATGTATTGGTACATCCAAAAATGCAACAATGCATTATGATTAGCTAGAATAACCATTTTCACTAATAATTTTAATTCTGTTTACTTGTCAAGTATTAATAGAGTAAAAGTTTCGGATTCGCGACACCAGTTGGCAGCACCTTCGTTGTGCATGTTCCCTATTAGCGGGGGAACCAGATCTAGCCACTTATGGTTTGTAGATGGCCGTTTCCTGTGTGTGAACACCGATGTTCCCTTTCTGCCCCCAAAAAGGCGCACCGTGGGAGAGCCACGCTTCGGCTCGACCGGAGTGATACCACGGCGTCATAGAAAACCGGTGTGAAATAGCGCTTGCGCCTGTGTTTTACCGAGTGAGTGAAGATACCGGAGGCCCAACCCCTCCCTACATCCCTCTCCCCATCCCCCTAAGGCCGGTAACGCACTTGTGACGCCTCTGGTGTTGCGGGTGTCCATGGGCGGCGGTAATCGCTAACCATCAGGTTATACGTCTGCTGGTTTGCTCTTAATTCCATAAAAGAAAAAAAAACACCCCACCCTGCCTCTGCTGAGATGCAAATGGCCTCACCTGTCATCAGGCTTACGCTCATGGAGGATGGAGATGCGACACAGGATGCATTCCTACTGCAATTGTCTTTTAAAAATAAATGTGAAGTGGGAAAACTTACCGTTGAGTTTATAAATAACAGCTTGCGATCTAGCACATAACACTAACACCATTACTAATAGTTTATACATTTTGTAAGTTATTAAAATAAATAAACTTATTTTTATTATTAAAATTATTTTTTTCGTAAACGTAAGACTTATCAATAGTTATATACAGAAAACAAAATCCTCAAATTTTCGTGGCACAATTTATTTTTAATTTAGTTTTGAGACTACGATATGATAAGAACATTCGGCTAATTTAAAATTTTATCTCATTTTGTCGCATGCATCTATACTGTTTGCACTTCTAACTGTGACTATACTTCCAAGTGTTGTGTCTATGCTAGCTGGCAGTGATATGTTCGAGATTTGTGAACAATTGAACACCGGTCATATCCACAGTTAAACATCCTCGTTCAATCTACATTTTCGACCTTAAGATGTGTGACGCAGGACACTTAAGGGGCCGGCGTCAACTGAATTCTGCATACAAATTGAATACCAAAATAATTTGCAGTTTGAACATATTTCCACTATATTATGTTGATATCCAGATTTAAACAGTATTTATCCAGGATCCTTTTCCCTATTTATTTAAAAAAACTTAAGTAAAGTAACGAAATTTTAATTTTGCACATTTTTACAGCGTAAATCTTCGATCAATAATAGTACTAGATTAAGGATCAAGAACAAAAATAAGACGCTCAAGTGGTCACGTTTGCAGACCCGAGAACATCTTCATTTCTTAGAAAAAAGTTTAATAATGTTAACGACTTCAGTTTATTATAAACCTTAATGATTAAACATAAAGTTTAATTACCATTGCAAAATATATTTATTTAGGACCTTTCGTCAGAGAAAGGATATTATGGAATAAATTTAAAATGTCGCTTGAAAATAAAAAGTCACAAGTACAAAATTATTGATTCTAAAATGATACTTAAAAATAATTAAGGTTAAAAACATTTTGTTTACAATTTCGTGCTTATTGTATTGTAGAACTAGATGTAGTTCTTGGTATTACATTTCCATGCTCGGAACACAGTACGACGTAGAGTTGCAGAATATACTTGTTTTAGGTTTGTTTTGTATGGTGGCAATATTTTTGATCGATTCAAAAAAGTAGTAGATACTATTTTACATTGCCGCTATTACAACAAATAGGTAACAAAAAATACAATTTAATAAAGTAAAAAAAATGATTTTTTTCTTAGTTAGTCGCTTATTTGCTTTTTGTAAATTATGTATTTTCTTAGATTTTGTATCTATAATTAAACTTATTACACTTTAAATTATTCATTTCGGACCTTTCGTTTAAAAGTTGTGATGGGTATAAAAATACTGTAAGTAAGAAAAACTTTGCAGTTTGCATTCGTAGTTGTCGTGTAGTCGTTATCCTACACCAACTATTTTAATACTTAATGATAGTTACCTGCAATTTGGGAACCGCTGTTTTTAGTAATCTACGCCTTTGCGTATTTCAAGTTATGTCGAATCTGTAAAAATGAATCGAACATATTCTTTTTATAAGGGTTGTATATTTCTTCTCCTCTTTCTTTCGCGACAATACATACCCATTCTGCACAGCGAAATAGGTCACTAGAAAATCTACAAACAAAAATAACATTATAAAATAACAACACTACTCCATGCATTCCCTGTTCAAGAATAGGTGATGTTTGATACAATAGTTAGGTAGTGCATTGGCCAAATAATTACAATATTAATTCATTGAATTATATTTACTGTATAATTCTGTTTATTATTTTATGAAAAACACTTAATGATATATAATTACCGAAAAAAATATATTCCTTCCAAAACCTTGGTGTTACAGTGGTTATTTACACAGTTTTTGAACGCGCACTGCAGCATGTTGACGTCTTAATGTTGGCTATGATTGGAGCATACTAATTTGAAAATTTGAAATAAGACCACAAAATGAATTGTGGTCTTATTTTTCGGGCCGTTTTCGAAGAGCTTATCGGGAATCTAGTACATTAATCGAAGGCGTAAATGGCATGTTTTAATTTTGTTTTTTCTATATTATAAACAGCAATACGTATAATATTTTTTATTAAAAGGCATAGCTTGTATTATCAAATTACTAATTATCGAAAAGAAAATGAAAAACATTGAGTTTTCATTAATGATTTTTAGTAGTCTACATATTTATTATAAAAACCAAATAGTTAGTAGTGCTATCGCAGCAAAAAGACTGATGTCAATATACTACGCCAGGTATGGCTTACCGAGATACAGTGACCGTAAGATCTGTCAAACAGAGACAGCAATAATCCGAACAAATTTCAACTTGCAGTTGCGAGTGTTGATCGCCGCGCTCTTAATAGGTACGCTTGTTTGTTTACATGTGCTCTGAATGTGTAATGAGATGTGGTGAAATGGACGGTGGCTGTAACAGCTGAGGTAATTGTTTTGGTAGCTATTGTTATATTTTTGGCGATTTAATGTTCACGGCAAATATTTGGAGATATTGTAAGACCACTGTTTCCTTCGGCAAATAGATTCTTAGGAAACTACCTCATGGTTCTCACATACATAAAACATCTGCTAGATATTAGTCCCTACTAATATTATTCATGTAAAATTTACTCTGTTAAGCTTTCATAGCTAAACGAAGGAACAGATTTTACTAAAATTTGGCGTGGATATACCTTCATTAATACTTGAGCAAAAGCTAAGCATTATATTAATGTTCTATTGTTCTTTTTCAGTATCTTTTATGGCAGGCGAATAATTTATATCTCGCATACATTGTCGTTTTAGAAGTTTTTAGAACATAACTAGCTGATCCGGCAAACGTTGTTTTGCCATTAAAAAAAATGGGGTATAAAAAGTAGATGTTGGTCGATTCTCAGACCTACCCGATATGCACACCAAATTTCATAAAAATCGGTCCAGCCGTTTCAGAGGAGTATGGTAACTAACATTGTGACACGAGAATTTTATATATAAGATGGGGTATAACAAGTAGATGTTGGTCGATTCTCAGACCTACCCGATATGCACACCAAATTACATAAAAATCGGTCCAGCCGTTTCAGAGGAGTAACTAACATTGTTACACGAGAATTTTATATATAAGATAAGAAAACAGACTTTATGTGATGAGGAAACAATAATACGGTTCATTGCCTTCATTTGTTATTAAACTTGTTTAGAAGTAGAGTAAACGTGGATCAAAGTAAGTAACGTAAGTGTTCAATCCTCTCGCCAATGCAGCGATCACCTTATGACGTTTGCAATACCTATAGGCCCATGTTATAAGCATACAATCGCTAAAACTAGTTCACTATTTCAAAGTTCATAGTAGTTCATTGCGAGAGCAATGAACTACGGCGTTTCACCGTGTTCTTAATCTAAACTAAAATCATCAAGCACTTACTGGAGTTGTGTGGCTTCCTTGTTCTCGGCGCCGTTAATGGGGTACCCCACCGCCTGGTCTGTCCTGGTACGTTCACACATACATGCTCCAAAGTGCTGTACACTTCCAAGGTATTCCTAAATGCTTGCGGGTTCCCGAAGGCTCGTAATTACAAGACACAAGATTTAGCTATCACGGATCTCGCCTATGACGTGACTGCTAAAACTCGCGAGTCCAAATCAGACCAATCATAACGGTAAACCACTAAAGGGTCCGGGTCGATGGAAAATTAGCTAAATATCAATTAATCAGCACTTTTATCACGAAGCCCAGCTTGACCGATCCAAGCGTCTCAATAGTACTAACTGTCAACGTCAAAACGTCAAACAACAAAAATGACAATCAAAAATGTTGCCATTACAATGACGTTAAATTTATAACAGTAAGTATCATCAAACGTGCTTGCGTAGTCATATCAAGATTGTATCATTGTTAATGCTATTTTAGGAGGCCCGGACTTTCCGACAACAACCCTTTGGTTATAGGTAAAATACTATTGTAGATAGTAGATACTTAGACAAAAATCCATCCACAGAAGGCATAACCCTCTTTTCTTTACTGTTTTCCCTTCTTATTTTATCAAATAAAATAAAAAAATAAAATATTTCGGACATGTAACACACAACGCCATCTAGTTCCCAAACTAAGCGGAGCTTGTGTTATGGGTTACTAGACAACTGATATAAATACATATTATATACTTTTTTTGTAAATACATACATATTATACATAGGAAACACCCAAACTCTGAAACAAATATTTGTAGATCATACAAACATTTGGTTTGACCTGGGAATCGAACCCGAGACCTCAAGCATAGCAGCGGCATACGTTACCAATACGCCACCGAGCATCAAAAGTCTTTAACAGTTTACCGCTGGACAGAGACCTCTCCTTAGCAAGGAAGTTTTGGGCTACTATCACCGCGCTGGTGAAACGGGTTTGTACCAGGCATGCCTTTTAAGTTCTGTCGTTTCCATATTTCCCGGTAATTTTGAATTTGGAACTGTTCTATATTCGAATGTGTTTAAATTGTGAATCTCAAAACAGTTGAAAGTATTAGGATTAATGCTATTCTTTAGTCACAGGCGTCACAGCGTCGATGGGAAGCTGTCAGGTTACGTACGAAAACTAATCTTTCTAAGGAAAATGTTCGTGCAACAATGTTTCTACAACTTCAGAAGAGGCCTGACACGGCTTCAGTGTTTTGAAGAGCTAAAATCTGTGTTCAGTGGTGATACTCCATGTCTGCGGACTATCGAACGCTGGTATTTAGAATTCCAGCGTGGACATACTAGTGTTAGTGACAAATCTCGCGAAGGATGCCCAAAATCCGCCTTCACTGAAGATAAGATCATTGCTGTGAGTCAACTATTTCTCGAAGATCGTCATGTGACGTATCCAGAGATACAGGCTCTATTAGGCATCTCAGGGCCAAACATTCAGAAGATCTTGCAGGAAGCGCTTGGTGTGAGAAAGCTAGTTTGCCGTTGGATACCGCATCTGCTTGCCGACGATCACAAGGCGGCCCGCGTCAGATGGTGTAAAAAACTCTGCAAAGGTTCAACCGAGGAGACTCAAATGAACTGCAGCCCTCTTAATTCGGTTTCCATATGATAGAACAGCAGTGCATTAGTCCGGTTTCCGTAAAAACTCACAGCGAGCGTAGGCGAAACGCCTATTCAATTAGTTATAGCAAACGTAGTATTAGCTTTAAGTTGTTTTATGTTAGGGGTTCCAGGTATAAACTGCATGGATGGTATAATGTAGCAGTAGTTGCAGTAGTTAGTAAGCTGTTGTGTCTCTGCTTTCTACTGCGTTGAGTGTTGTGGGTTCAAACCTACATGGGGCAACACTTTGTGTGATCTACAAATTGTTGTTCTGAATCTGGGTGTTCTTCTGGTCGACAGGGTAATCCACACTTATTCATACTTCCATACTAATATTATAAATTCATAAGTAATTCTGTGTGTCGGTTAAGATTTCACAGGTAAACTACTGTACCGATTACAATGAAAAGAAAATTTAAAAAGGTGCTTGACTATTTATATTTTATTTTATCTCCCGCTTTGCTGAGGAAGTGAACTTATTATATTTCCAGCACCTCCAGTTTTCTTCTGATTAATTTCCTTACGCTCACACGCCCATGGCTGGGTGATTCTTCGAAACACGGTTTTGACGTGTTTTTGACTGAAGAACACATCTTTATTTTATCCAATTTCTACATCGATTGCAGGTTTTATAGTAATTGACGATATCTATCCAGGCATGTATTTATTTATTTGAGATTACTTTAAATATATAAAATTAAATCACCAGGAAACGGTCAAAACTTATTCATCTGGTGTGTCCCCACGCCGTTTTTTGTTGAATTATTCGATTTTATGTAATACTAGCTGTGCCCGCGACTTCGTCCGCGTGTAATAGTGACTTTGGGTAGCAGTTTTAATTATTGAGGATAATATTATTTTAAAAATAAGACACACACGTTTCACTGTTAAAAACACATTTAAGTATTTCTATAAGTACATAAAATAAAAAGTATTTTACATGAGCTTATTTCGACATTTGACATGGCCAAGGCTTTCAACCGGGTCTGGCACCGTTCGCTTCTCTCTAAGCTCTAAGCATTCGGTCTGCCTCCTAGACTCTGTCACTGGATTGACGCTTTTCTTCATCAGCGCCTTCGCATTAGGGTTCTTTGCGACGGCGCGGCCTCTGTTTTTCTGGAGGTAAACGCTAGCGTACCTCAGGGTTCAGTCCTGTCGCCCAAGATGTTTCTTCTGCATGTCAATGACATATTAGCCCTCGGCAATATACATTGCTATGCAGACGATAGCACAGTGCTTGGGCGATATTATGGATACCCTGCAGCCAAGCTGGTAGACATTGAGGAAAATCGACAGGAGCTCGTCGCTGAGCTCCACCGGGTTTTGAACCGCATTTCGCAATAGGGTGATGAGATTTTGGTCGAGTTCAACGTTAAATAAACATAGGTGTGCCCTTTCTCTATCAAAAAGTGTCCGTTTTTTGCCCTCCCCACTTTTCAGAGCACTCAACTGCCACTACGGGATAAGCTGGTGTCCTGGGTATGGATATTTGCCGATACCTCAACCCACGGAAGTACATCGAGGGCACCACTAAGGCGGCCTGAACAGGGTGAGACGGTTCTTCGCGCCCGAGCATTTGTGTCTCCTTTATAAGACCCAGGTTCGCTCGTGCGTACTGTTCTCATCTTTATGATGGATCCACGCAGTATTTGCTTGATGTTCTCGATCGGTTGCAGCGGCGAGCAGTCCGCATGATCAACAGTCCTGATACCACCGAGTCACTTGGGCCTCTGCAGTTGCGGAGTGACATCGCCTCTATGGCAGTCCTCTACCGCTTTACCATGGAGAGTGTTCTGAAGAGTTCTTCCAACTGATCCCACCTTCTCCCTTTCTCTACAGAACAACACGTGCTAGCCTTGGAAGTCACCACCTCAGTCTTAGAAATACGCTCTCGAACCTGACGGTTTGGTTCTGCATTGTCTGGGTTCGCAGCGAGTACGGTTGCCTCCACTTGGATTGGAGTTGACACTCTGGTTGGATTCTGCTTGAGTTTTCCCTCAGGCTAAGCAGATTCTCATTTTTTTCAATTTTTCTAACTACGTTTTTTGATTTGCCATCTTTTGCCAAAATATAGAGATTTATTATGCTTATGCTGCCCATGGGAAAAACATGTTTTTTTCTAAATGAACTGCAACTTTACGCGTCTGTCTTTAGGCTTTGATAAATGTTATTGCAAATTTTGTTTTCAGTGGAAACTACATTCTTTTAAAATTGAAATTGCAAATAAGAATTAAAATATTTTCTCCTTTTGCCATTTCATGCATCATGATTGTAGCTTTTACAATGTTGTACCCCAGATGTGTATTTTGTAGCCGTGTACCATTATATAGCTTTGGCGCTCAAGATTTCTCATTAATAGGACTGGAACATTAAATTTCAGACTTAACTTATGGTAAGGCGCTCCTGATAATTCTAAAGAGTTGAGAAACTCTATGCATAGGCTATGATATGTCTGGTTCAGTGTCCCTTGTATTTCCTGAGAGGTATTCGATAACATCTTCCTCCACGTCTGACATGATCCGTTCGTTTATTTGATAACTGTCTCATTAGTCGGCGGATCAGAATAGATATTATTTTTAGATCATCTGTGCCATCATATACCAGAACTCACGTCTCAGTGTAATCATGTCGTTACTGTCAGTTGGCATACAATCTTCTCCGATTTTTAGAAGAGCATTTGCATATTGACACTGCTCATAAATAATTGTGATCGCATAATTGTAATAAGACAAAACTTTTTAACATGTACCCATAGTACATATGTTTCATACAGGCATTTATTTCATCTTGCGGCGTACCCCTTTTCCTTTTTTTTGTGCATAAATCCCCCCGGATCCTTTTCTGTCGGATTTTTTCACGAAGAACATTAACTGAATAAACAAAAAATCATGTAAACAAATCTAATCGCAGTGAATAATAACGAATTTTTAGTGGCAAAATTCAACATCCGCATGCGGCACAGTCGTCTGCCGTCACGTGTCTGCCCGTTCGGGCAAGCACACTTAGGCATATTGTGATAACTCAGTAAATGTTACATCAGAATAGCTCTAATATTTTGTCTCCTGTCCCAAACTCATGAAGCATTTTCGCAAACCTTGCATCATCATCATCAGCCTATCGCAGTCCACTGCTGGACATAGGCCTTGCCTTGCCTTTCCTTCACAAACCTTGCATATTTCCATACAAACTTTCATGCCCTATTGCTATTTTACCTTGATCTTAAAATTTTATTTATTTTATTATAAATTTAATTATTATCTTATTATTTTATGGAAGCCTTTATGGCTAGCCTTCCTCGATAAATGGGCTATCTAACACTGAAATAAGTTTTCAAATTGGACCAGTAGTTCCTGAGATTAGCGCGTTCAAACAAATAAACAAACTCTTCAGCTTTATATATTAGTATAGATGTATTTATTATACTCTTCTAAGATCTACTACTCATAATTAACAACACAATTATTTAGATAAAGAGTAATATTACGCATTATGTTGATAAAAACTCTTTGGCAAATAACTCATTATTACATACCAACTCTTAGCGTCTTATACTCGTGATAACTTCTAAAGGAAATGTCGGATTGGGATGAAACAAAAAGTATTTTACTTCTACATAAATACCCTTGATAACATAAAGCTTAATTTGGATAAGGATTAATATTACGATACACATTTAACGTAGTTTCTTTCTTCAGACGATAATAATTTTTTCGAACACAAAAGCGGTTATTGTGACTAAACCATGATAGTTAGATATATGCTTTTGCGGACTTTTTTGTAGATCTTAATGGGCCCTACAAACCCGTAATACATTATTTTGTTCTATTGTCAATAGTCTTTGCAGCGCACGCAAAAATAGGTTTTCGATTTCACACCTTGGGTTAGAAAATAGCAATTTTCTTACGGATCCCTAATTTTTTTGAAAATAAAATATAGCCTATAGCCTTCCTCGATAAATGGACTATCCAACACTGAAAGAATTTTTCAAATCAGACCAGTAGTTCCTGAGATTAGCGCGTTCAAACAAACAAACAAACAAACAAACTCTGCAGCTTTATAATATTAGTATAGATTACGTCGAAAGAAGTCATATTTAGAACGTCGTATCGATATTTGAATAAAGGTATTTTCAAATGTTGTGATTTACATTCAAAATATTTGTATATGTTCGTAATTATGTTAATTTAAAAAATGTCCCCAGATAAAATTATAATTCACCTGGCACAATTTGTTCGAACATATTTTCAATGTAAACACATAATATTTGGTAGAAAAATATCGACTCTTTGTTGGCCATAGCAGTCAGCACCGATGTACTATACGTTGTGCTAGTGTGAGGGTCTAATTTTGCAAAAAGAACGATTCATAGTTGTGATCTGGCTGTTTGTCACATAAGTTGCATAATTAATCTGATTTCTTTTATAGATTGTGTATCTTTAGTTACGTTTTGCACCTTAAATATGGTTTGTAAGTTTGTAAATTAATAACGTTTATTGTATCTTAGATTCCATTCGTCTATAAATTATGGAGCAGAGTGAAGGTATTTCCAAATATCTCATTTTTCTGGCACCCATTAATCTGGTTTTATCTGGCTCTTATGACCCAGATGAATTTGGAGGAACCAAATAAATTAGATTTGGTACAGTTAAGTATGACCTGATAAGAGTAGATATTTCTTTCAGATGGATTAGTTTTCATAAAAATAAGAAAACATCGCATGTAGAACATTATATACCAGTAAAGACACAACTGATCACCTACTAAACCGTGGCTGTTTGGTGAACCTAATCGTCCTATTTCAGATCTTTAATTTAGAAATGACAAAACCAGAAAGCAACCTAGGCAAGAAAGGCTTAAATAACATAATCGCAGTGTAAATAGATATGAAAGAATTGAAATCAATCTTGCAAGAAAAACAAAAGAAAACTATAAGACTATATACGGAGAAAATTAAAAGAAACAGCTATCAGTTGTTAATAAAATGAAACCTAGGTAACAAAGATAATAAAGAAAGTGGTGTGGAAAACTTTACAAAATATATTAAACTTGAAAGTAACAAGAAAAAAGAACATCAGAAAGAAAATACTCGACCCAGAAGTCTCAGCGTTTTGCCAGATACTAGACCGATAGTTTTCATAGTCAACAGTAATAATCTCCCTCTAAATTTAGTTTTCAAACAGAAAACTCGTACGACAACCATCTAGAACTCTCTCTGCGCAGATTTCCTAAACAGAGAAATGAATTCCCACCTGATCTTTTTAAGTTCCGCTACTTATTCTAGGTTATGAGATACTTGTTAATGCATATTGCACACTAACATGGATTTATTCATTTGGGAATTATACCAAAGGAAGATAATATCGAAAAAGTCCGCCTAGGATCTTCTTTCTTTGCAATGTTGCGACAAATACGATGTGGACTGTTTGCACTGAACGTGTTAATCGTGCAAAGTTAAAGTAGTCTGTTATTGAAAAATCAGTAATTCTACAGATATAACGTACTAATCGTGGAAGACTAAACAAGGTATCGTTTACAAAGTACAGAAAGGAAAATAAGAACTAATAAAAAAGACCGAGCTATTTAACCAGTGCGTCCTACCCATAATGACATACAGAGCCGAGCTGAGACCATGGGGCTGATCTATAAATTAAAGTAGCGCAGCGTACGCTCCATCGTACGCTGTGCTACTTTAATTGCGATGCGATACTGAATAAAGTCTGGTAAATTTGATAACGAAGTTATTCCACAGAGAACTAAAATAACCAACGTCGTACGGAGAATCAGTGTATAGAAATGTAAGTGGGCCGACCATGTCTCCAGATAAGCCGATGGTTGCTGAAGACGTAACGTGCTAAAATAGAGACCGCAATTAAGTAAAGTAAAATAAAGAAAGTAGAATAAAGTGACGACGATTTGAAGAAGTGGCTTGAAGCGGATAGATTTGGACTTTCCCGCTTCCCAGGATCGGAATGGTTGACACTCCTTGGTAAACCTTTGTTTAGCAGTGGAGGGATAGGTTGATTTAGTTATTAGACAAATTAGTTTTTGTGCGATTGAAAGCAGCCTGGCCACCTGGTAAACATAAAGTATAATTATCATAAACTCTACTTTTCTGAGGGGACACTGAGGTGTTCCCTCAGAAAAGCAGAGTTTTTGATACTTTATGTTTACTAATATGACATAGTATCTGCAATCGCCCTATAGTCAATTTGAGGTTTTACAATATGAGAACCCACACTTTGTGGATATTTCTTCGGTTGTAGATGTGGTAGGCCGGCTGGAATGAGAGTCATCTTCAATGCTGTATCGTCCACATCCGAATTCTGCAACTGATTTTTTTATTGTAGCATGGTTTGGTTTTCCGCACTTAACCTCTTGATTGGGTCATTGTACGTAGGTTTATCATCCTTTTACTCCATCTATACCAGATCATCCCAGAATCTATGCAACTTTTCCAGGTCACTGCATGTTTCCGGGAGTGATATTGATTGGAGGGTGGCCGACAGTTGATCTGCCACTCTTCCACATTCTGTGAAAACGTGCTGCGGCGTTTTTTCTGCCTCCATGCATCCCCTGCACAGAGGGCTGTCTGTTGTACCTATAGTGAATAGGTGCTTGTTTAGGAGACAATGTTCAGTTAAGATACCTATGATCTTCCTGAGATCGTCCCTTTTCAATTCGATCAGGTTGCTTCGTCTTTTTGATGCCACCGGCACTGCATTTTTTATTTGCCTGCATCTTTCGTCGTTTTTCCATTCGGTTTTTTATTTTTCTTCAGTATTGGCGCACAGTCACGTTTTTAATTGGGCTTGGGGTAAATGTAGTAGTGGTTCCGGACCACAATTTTTATATTTGAGTCTCTGACATCTCTGGTTGCAACTGCTTGTGCTGCTTTGATTTAATAACGCATTCTGTTTGTAAGATTGTGTTTAGCTTATCTAGAGTTCTTCATATTTAAGGCGTTCAAGAAGACACCAGCTCCGGTACCCTGTTGGGTTTTGGAGCCGTATGTATATATATTAACTTCACCGATGCCAGAGTTGTTTTTTGTTTTTACGATCATTTGGATATAATAACTTCTATCGATGACGTGTTGAAATGGAATTCTATACGTGGGAGCCTCGAGGATCCTCAAGGTCCGTGGGAATTATTTATTTATTATTACGGGAATTCGACTCGAGGAGTCGAATTTCCTTAAAGTTGAACCCCTGCAGAACGTTTAATGTGTTGCTGCTGTGTTCAGCTACCACAGTCCGTTTGATCGTCTCGTCTTAGGGCACTGCTGCTTCCTGCTGTAAGTGAGATCAAGAGGTATAAAGTACGTAGTGTCATAGTATACGATAAACCGCATTCTTTTAAGATTTTCGTATTATATTTTAGATAAAATTGATTCAATAGTCTTTGTTATTCTCATTTATCTGTACGATCCTCATTAATGTGGTTCAAATTCTCATTCATCTGTCTTCGTCATCATTAATCTGGTTGACCAATTCATCAGCACAAGTTAAATCCTAAACTACTAGGTGTAAACCAGTGCAATTGATATATGCTATAATGTGTAATGACCGGAACAAGATAAAATAAACATTAAAACCAAAAAGTTAAAAAAAGATTGCACCAGATCAATGAGGCAAAAACACTCCGTTTCAAAGAATCACCCGGCTGTAACTACTGTACACCAGGATCATGAGTTCCAACCTGACTGCCTCGGTGGCGCAGTGGTAGCGTATGTGACTGCTGTGCTGAGGTCTCGGTTTCGATTCTCGGGTCGGACCCAACGGACGGTTTGTATGATTTGCAAATATTTGTTTCAGAGTTTGGTGTTATCATTGTATCTAGCTTTCGTAGTACAAGCTCTACTTAGTTTGAAGCTAGATGGCGTTATGTGTCAGATGTGCCTAAATATTAGGTCTTTACCTATGAAATTGCCGTTTTGTATGCAATAAGTGAAAGTACTTATTTTTTCAAACTTTTTTGTTTCTGTTATTCGAAGTAATCACCCATGCAATCGACGCATCTTTGCCAACGCATTGGCAGTTTATTGATGCCCTTCTTGTGAAAATATGCTGGACGGGAGGCAACAAACTCTTCAAAGGCATTTTGTACTGCCTCTCGGGAATTGAAATTTTTAACCGCTAAAAAGTTGTCTAAATTTTGGAAAAAGTAATAGTGGGTAGGTGCAAGGTCTGGTGAGTATGGCGGTGAGGGAGAGCTTCCAACCCCAGCTCTTGCAGCTTGGAGACTGTCTGTTGCGCAATATGGGGTCGCGCGTTGTCGTGAAGCAGCTGCAAGAGCTAGGGTTGGAAGCTCTCCCTCATCCGCCACGGTTTGACATAACCCACTTCTCGTCAAATAAAACTCAATTTCATTTAATAAACACATTTATTTAAATTTATTTTCTACTAATAATACCTACTACTACTAAATCATGAATACAGTTTTGTACTCCATTACATTAAGAATAAAATACACATTCAATTTGAGTACACAATACAACTTACCTAAAATTTAATTCTTAGAGACCTCGCAAACTGCAGACTTTGGATCGGTCGATAGTTTGATTGGTTTCTAAATCAGAATGAATATTTACGGGAGTGCGCACATAACGACCAAACTAAACTACCTTCCGATTAAAAAGTTTGTAGTCAGCAGGGGCTCTTAACGTTTCAGTACTGATTTCAGGAAATCATTAACAGGTTTTAACAGTCCACTGCTAGGCATAGGCGTTTCCTTAGACTGTAAAAATCTATCCCACCAAAAACATTCTGTAAAAAACTAGCCAAGTCTCGATGGAGCTGCTTGTTTATCTCTAAAAAGTAATTAAATCTTAGTTCCTTACTGCGATTTCTTTATTTTTATAGTAAAGGTTGTGTGCAGACAAGCTTTTGCCTGCTGCTTCGCTCACATACATACTGACAAAATATGACAGTAAACCACGTTTTTGACTTGATTGTTTAAATTGATAAAACTCTTATTTGTTGACCGATTTAAATAAAAAATACTAAATTTAAAGTGAACTTTAGTAAAATACATAAGTGAAAATCGCATCCAAATCACAGGACACAGCCGCACAAGCAAGCAGACAAAAAATCCATTTCCTTTTTGTTTTTACTTCTGTTACTTTAGGACCTCTTTATTACTTTTTATTTATTAAATGACTAAATGAAAGGAATTATGGTGGAATTTTGACCACCGTGCTACCACTAGTAAGTATGTTTGAATGTTTATCAGTACGGCGCGGCGGGATCAAACGACCTTGTAAGATGTGCGAGATTATTGTTATTATATTAAATTCGAACTCTGTATGTCTGTTACGCTTTTATAGCTAAACTGCTGCACCGATTTCAATTAAACCTTTACTTGGAGATACTTAGATTCTCAGAAGAAGAACTCAAGCTACTCTTTACCACTTTAACCGACATACACGTGAGCCTCTGGCAAAATCTAGTACTTATATAAGTTTAAAAATAATAAACAAATAATTTTGTGCAAAACTACTGTTAAAATTGATAGCAACCAACTTTAAACTCCTAGAATAATAAATTAGGTAGCAGTAAACTTTTGAATTCCTCTCACACCTAACCCCCCAAGGTTAAATGACTCCCCAACGCACACAATCACTGACGATTCCATTAAACCTTTCAGCAACCAGCTGGTTAGGTGCTACCACTATGACATCTAAATCCCCAGCAGTTCCAAATTGAGGCGCATTTTCAGCTTCGACCAACACCATGGGAAGGATGAAAGGAGCTAAACGAAGCATAACTGGCAGCATCTGAAAAAAAGAAACGCTATTTATAAATATTCATCATGATAATCAACAGCATACAGGTAGCTTCACGCTGACCAGTCGGGTTAGTATAGAGTTTGTTTGTTCATTTTGGAGTGTAGTTTAGAGATGAATAAGGGTGGTGACACCATGGTTTTTATGTACTCCTAACCATTTCGGCTGTAGAGGAACGGGCGTGATGTCCATCGAACACAAAGGGAGGATCCTAGATGGAGGGGAGTGATGTGGCGTGGTAATGTTGCTGCTGTGAATCTGTTCCTTTGAAGGCTGCTTCCAATCAATCGGGGTCACCACTGTAGAGGAACGGGTGTGACTTTTTTTTTTTACGGAATAGGCGGCCAAACGAGCAGACCTATCGCCCGATGGTAAGCGATTACCGCCGCCCATACACACCTGCAACACCAGAAGCGTCACAAGTGCGTTGCCGGCCTTTTGGGGATGGGGGGGGGGGGGGAAGGGGATACGTGTATGGGCCTCCGGTATCCCCACTCACTCGGTGAAACACAGCGCAAACACTATTTCACATCGATTTTCTGTGAGGCCGTGGTATCACTACGGTCGAGCCGGCCCATTCATGCCGAAGCGTGGCTCTCCCACGGGATAAAATGTCACTCCAACACAAAGGGAGGATCCTCCGACCAGGCGAGGTGATCATGCCTGCCTGGCCACTACCCAACGGTTGAGGTTGGGATGTTGTATATATGTTAATTGGCGCGAGAACTTATATTGCGCGATTCAGGATTGGTAGTTACTCCGTGTAGTGCGTTACTTCGTAGTTCAGTGTATCTTCAGTAGATGGCGCTGTCATATGTTTTTGTTGCCGTTATATGTGGAGGTCGCCACACGGCCATGGCGGCCAGTCTCATCGGAGACCTGCTAACTACACAGAAGATAATAGTGCACAATTGTGTGCACAAACACAGGTGCTCTCTCTGTTCCCACATTCTCATAATGCGATGGGACGGCTATCCGACACGACCGGGGAGAAATCAGGTGCAGAACTGATGGCGTTATGTGCGGGGAAGATCCTAACTTCCAAACTCAGGCTGTAATTAGACATTTTATAATTAGAAAAACTCAATAACTTTCTTGTGCCCGACCTCTCAATCGAATCCGAGACCTCTTGATCGGCAGTCGCATACGCTAACCGCTAGACGAGGCAGTCATGGCAGGTAACACCGCACTCTTTATTCATCATCACAGTGGTGATAAGCTACCTATCATAACAAACATCGCAGTGAGCATGGTGGCCACCACTCTTGCATTCTGCTTATGCTTTCCATCAGGCAGAGTCGAGTCATTTTGGCAGGGTCTAACATAAAAAAAAAAGGAAAAAAGAAATTAACTATTTTTTAACTGTATCTGAAAAACAAGTGCAAATATGAATTAGATCTTACCTGCCGAAGTTCGTCATCAAATAGCTCCCTAGGATACACGTCCTTGACATCTAGCCCCAGTCTACCTAGTGCAAGAGTCAGCTCTTGGAAGTAATGGTCAATGAACCTCTGATGGTTCTCTCGACGGAACTCCTCGTCTGTTCCAGTTAATATCAGAAAGAGCAGGTCAATGGGAGCACATCCGGAGTGGCACGTTTGATAATCCAAGACGACATTTTTCAGAACACCGTTCTAGAAAATAAAAAGGAAAAAAATCACAAAATAAAAACCGACTTCAAGGTTCGCCTCGATTACTCTTGGATTCCATCATCAGATCTTAGTGTCCATTTCATGGTACCACCTTTGGGATATCTCCTTTCCATTAAAAAAAGAATAATCAAAATCGGTTCATAAACGACGAAGTTATACGCGAACACACGTAAAAAAAATAAAAAAAATATGGTCGAATTGAGAAACCTCCTCCTTTTTTTGAAGACGGTTAAAAAGTTGTTTAAAATGTACAATGATATGAATTACTATACTCTTTGCGCTGTAGCATGGTCCGGCATTTATTTGTAGACTAGAAAAGTCTGGTTGGTTTAATTTAATTTACTATAGTTAATAATGATTTAATATATTGCGAATGTGGTACAGCTGAAATACTAAGTCATAATTTGTAAATCGCGGCAACTTTCAAGAGTGAAATGAAATGTTACTGAAACTGTCACGCACCATGCTACAGCGCAAAGAGTATAGTTGATCCCCGTGGTTGGTATTGAAACTTTACAACAGCAATCGCGGGTAGGGCCGCTGGGCGTAGCAGTCTAAAAAAATTAGCCTAAGTTACTCTTTATATCATGAACTATCTGAACGTGAAAGTTCAGTCAAAATCGGTCTTGCCGTTGCAGAGATTAGACGGAACAGACAAACTTAAAATGTGTTTTAAAAATAGATTCTTAACTAGCTAAGCCCCACGGTAGAAGCATATCTAAAAAAATCCTCAATTACTCCTTATATCTTCAGCTATCTGCCAGTGAAAGTCCCATCTAAATCAGTAAAGCAGTTCCATAGATTACCCTGAAGAAACATACAGCCAGATAAAAAAAAAAGCTTTTTTGATGTAAGTATCGAATAGACTTTCATATGCATTCAGTGAAAAGCTTTTAATTTGTAATTACAAACAGACACTTTTTATTTATTACTAGCTGAGTCCCGCGGTGTTACCCGCGGTTATTGTCGTACCGCGGGTAACGCCGCGGGGCGAAACTAATCTAAAAAAAGTACTTACTTCTTGTATCATCAGCTACCTATCAGTGAAAGTCCCGTCAAAATCGGTCCATCCGTTCCAGAGATTAGCCGGAACAGACAGACCGACAGACCGACAAAAATTTTAAAAAATGATATTTTGGTTTATGTACCGTGTATACTTACATAATGTATTTAGTAAAAAGTGGTTATTTTAATATTACAAACAGACACTCCAATTTTATTTATTTGTATAGATGTATAGATTACTAGACAGGCTGATCCGGCAAACGTTGTTTTGCCATTAAAAAAAATGGGTATAAAAAATAGATGTTGGTCGATTCTCAGACCTACCCGATATGCACACCTAATTTCATAAAAATCGGTCAAGCCGTTTCAGAGGAGTATGGTAACTAACATTGTTAGATTGTGACACGAGAATTTTTTATCTATACTAATATTATAAAGCTGAAGAGTTTGTTTGTTTCTTTGTTTGAACGCGCTAATCTCAGGAACCGCTGGTCTGATTTGAAAAATTCTTTCAGTGTTGGATAGTACATTTATCGAGGAAGGCTATAAGCTATATATTATCACGCTACGACCAATAGGAGCGGAGCACCAATGAAAAATCTTTCAAAAACGGGGGAAAATTATCACTCTACGGGCAATAGTAGACGCAAACGAGGTTGCGTGGGTCCGCTAGTATAAGATATACTTGAATTGTTTAGTTACTTTTTGTTATGTATAACATAATTTTGCAAAGATACACAGTTTGATTATAAATAGGTATAGTGATTATAAATAGGTGATAATACACACATCAAAAGTGTCTAGGGATCAAGCATTTTTATGCGGATTTCTTGAGATTGAGATGTGGCTTTGGCCCTGGCCTGCTCAGTCGCCAGATTTGAACCCGATTGAGCATGCTTGGGATATGCTACAGAGAAGAGCTCTGCCGAATATGGAGGGTATCCAGTCGCAAGAAGACCTTTTTTTGTTGTTGCAACGAACATGGGCGGCCATTCCACAGCGTGATTTGGATGAACTCATTTTGAGTATGCCAAACCGATTCTTGTGTTGTTAGTTCGCGGTAGAAACACGGATTATTAATTGTTTAAGTTACCTAATAAAATTTTAAAGAAAACTGTTATTTCAGTCTTTTTTTCGAACTTTAATGTTAGTGGTTCAAATGTCAAAAATCCCTTTATTAGGAAAATGGCAAATTTCTTTATTAATGCAAAGGTGACTTGGTTTATCGTTACTGTGACAAACGAAAACACTTTATTTGATGAATCCTTAAAGAAAATTTTAATTAATATCAATCAGGAGAAAAGTTATTGCAAAAATATATGTTGATCCCTAGACACATATGTTGATCCCTAGACACTTTTGATGTGTGTATATATTATATAATTATCTAGGTTATTTTACAAAACAAAAGTGTATCCTGTCACGCTTCTCTGGGGCACATTGTGATTGCATTCAAGAGAAATGAGTAAAAAACACCTGGGTGAAAATAATTAAAATCAGTTTTTGTAGCGAGTTGTTTAAGTACATATCGTGTGAAAGTTTGAGTTTTCGGCGCAGAACTTGTTGACTTTTCAAAGCGTACACAGTCTTTTATTTAACTTTCTGTACATTGTGGTAGATTTGATGATTAATTAATCTAATTTATTTGATTTGATTTTAGAGCGTAGGTACTCCTTCCTAAAAGGCCGTCAACGCACTTGGGACGCCTCTGGTGTTGCGGGTGTCCACGGGCGGCGGTGCTCGCTTACTATCAGGCGATACGTCTGCTCGTTTGTCCCCTATCTCATAAAAAAATAAGTGCGAGTCGGACTCGCCCATGAAGGGTTCCGCAGCAGCAAGTAACATAATATAATATTTATTTTATTTTTATATTTGTGTTGATTGAATGAAAGGTAAATTGCATTAAATGCTATGAAATATATTTAGCTTTAATTCCGCGAGACAAATATCCAGGTCTGAAAGCAAGGCACAAATCCCACCGTCATGCATACTCACATGCACATATGGGTATCATGCATATGTACACATACAAAACAAGTGAGAAATAATTAGCATGCCATGCAACCAAACCTATACTCGACACGTGTTTCGCCCCTCCACGGGGCATCCTCAGGAGATGTTGACTCGTCGAGCGTTTGAGCTCGAATGAGCTCGCGCCACCGCTGTCGGCCCTTTATATACCGTTTCGATTTCGTACAAATTAGTATGCAATGATTGCACCGGGGTCTATGTGGGTCAGACAGGCCGTAGTTTTGAAATTAGGTACAGGGAACATGTTGCCGCTCACAGGAATGGCCATCCAGATAAATCACATTTCGCAAAACATTTAATAGACACCGGCCACTCCTTGAGCGGCAACAATACCTATAACATTCTGCATGTTTGCGATAAGGGTTTCCGGCTGAGTGTGTTGGAACAGTTAGAAATATCAAAACATAACAATAATAATGCATATACACTGTTGAATGACCAAACAAACTTAATTCCATCACCACTTCTTAGTATGATTGCAGGTAGTTCGGCACAGATGTCTTTATGACATTGTATCGACAATTATTATAGCGTCATCGAAACGGTATATAAAGGGCCGACAGCGGTGGCGCGAGCTCATTCGAGCTCAAACGCTCGACGAGTCAACATCTCCTGAGGATGCCCCGTGGAGGGGCGAAACACGTGTCGAGTATAGGTTTGGTTGCATGGCATGCTAATTATTTCTCACTTGTTTTGTATGTGTACATATGCATGATACCCATATGTGCATGTGAGTATGCATGACGGTGGGATTTGTGCCTTGCTTTCAGACCTGGATATTTGTCTCGCGGAATTAAAGCTAAATATATTTCATAGCATTTAATGTCATGGATTTCCGCAAAGTAACGCCTGATTCCATAACTTAGGTAAATTGCAGTTTACGATTTATGACGTATTAAAAAAAACTACTTACTAGATTTCGTTCAAACCAATTTTCGTTGGAAGTTTGCATGGTAATGTACATCATATATTTTTTTTAGATTTATCATTCTCTTATTTTAGAAGTTACAGGGGGGGGCACACATTTTACCACTTTGGAAGTGTCTCTCGCGCAAACTATTCAGTTTAGAAAAAAATGATATTATAAATCTCAAAATCGTTTTTGAAGACCTATCCATAGATACCCCACACGTAGGGGTTTGATGAAAAAAAATTTTTGAGTTTCAGTTCTAAGTATGGGGACCCCCAAAATTTTTTTTTTTCTATTTTTATATGAAGATCTTATTGCGGTTCACAGAATACATCTACTTACCAAGTTTCAACATTATAGGTCTTATAGTTTCGGAAAAAAGTGGCTGTGACATACGGACGGACAGACGGACAGACAGACAGACATGACATGACGAATCTATAAGGGTTCCGTTTTTTGCCTTTGGCACGGAACCCTAAAAAACAGAGGTTTCTAAATAAGTAAAGAAAAGTTTTTTATTTAGTTGATTGAGTGGTTCGTTTTGTTTATATATGTTACCGTGAGATTGTCAAAACCATTAGATTGTAATATATCTCGCGAGATTGCAAACAGTCGAAAGATTGTGAACTGTAACATACTGCTCACAATTTAACGTATTATATTTTTTAGTTAGCATATAATCCATCGAAGTGAAACCGTCAAATTGTGATAGGGTACGCGACGAATCGCATCTCGCGTGCTGATTGGTTGAACAGCAATTATGTCCCACGCCGCCATATTTGTTTATTAATTTGTTTTTGCCGAATGTAAAATATTTTTGTGATTGTAAATTGATTTCATGTTGAAATACCTCACAGCTTTAGAATTAGTTACATGAAATTGTTGTGACAGTAAATGAATTTGTGATTCAAAGAAGTTCTAACCTAACTCTATGGTCATTGAACGGCCTACTGTAGGACCGACCAATCAGGGACAGTTGTAAGCAGTATATCACAGTTAACAATCTATCGATATTTTACAATCTCGCTAGGTAGATTGTAATCTAACACTTTTAGTAATCTTAGGGTGAGATATATAATCGGTTCGAGTACGTCATACCACCAGGAGGTGGTATCCGAGGGGATTTCCGCACGGAGGTAAAAAAAAAGGGCGAGATATATAAGGGAACAGTGAACAGTGTGTCGATCCCACAGTGCCTTAAGGCTAAAGTCTTCAATCAGTGCGTCCTACCTGTCATGACATACGGAGCCGAATCGTGGACACTTACGGCACGGATGGTCCACAAGTTCAAAGTCGCTCAGCGTGCTATGGAGAGGGCTATGCTCGGCGTTTCTCTGAGGGATCGCATCAGGAATGAGGTAATCCGGCAGAGAACCAAGGTCATCGACATAGCCCAAAAAATTTGCAAGCTGAAGTGGCGATGGGCAGGCCATATTAGCCGCAGAACTGATTACCGTTGGGGTAAACGCGTTCTTGAGTGGAGACCGCGTCTCGGCAAACGTAGTGCAGGACGTCCACAGGCCAGGTGGAGTGATGATCTGCGCAAGACGGCTGGAAGGAGCTGGATGCGAAAAGCCGAGGATCGAACCAAGTGCGCTATTGGAGAGACCTATATCCAGCAGTGGACTGCGATAGGCTGATGATGATGATATAAGGGAACGGTATTTGTTTATTTGACCCCTGGAGTAAAATATCCGGCTTATGCCTATTATGCTTATTTTATATCAATTATTCAAGCAGCCATGGTATTTTAGATTGTTTTTTTGCACGGCCATTGACGATTAATACCAGATGATAATCATCAATAGCCATGCAATATTACATTCTACTTTACGGGTACTGGGAAAAATTGCTTTGATTAATATTAAATGTATTGGTTTCATATTCTTAATATAAACCGAACTATTTTTACCCGACTACGCCAAAGTCAAAGGAGGGTTATGATTTTGACAGACTATGTTTGTATGTATGTATGTTCATTTGTTCCCTCATAGCTCCTTAACTACTCATTAGAACTAGACAAATGAGGTGTCGCTAGAAGCGTCTTGGTGGTCCGCTGGTTATAGGCTATATGACGTGTCACTGAATCGAATGTGGCGCCCTCTAGCCGACATAAAGTACTGTATTAAAAAATTAATTTGAGAAAAATATGCCGTGTTTGGTATCATTCGAAAGGGTGCATATATTTTTGAAATGTATAAGTAACATTTCAAAAATATATATATTATTAGCATTTTCTCGTGACTTTGTCCGTATTCATTCGATAAATGTGATATTACTATGGTACAAATTTTAAATATATGTACTTTGCAAAGAAATTAAAATTATAGACTATAGAGGCACCAAAACATTTTAAATAAAAAAAAGTAAAAACTAAAACCTTACTACGACAAAAAACGACGCTGAAAAAGTATGAAACAAGTTTCAAAAGCCATAGTCACGCGTTGTTAATGTGTTATGGTGCATTTCTACGTAACGCGTGACTGGTTTCATACTTATTCAGCGTCATTTTTTTGTCGTAGTTTTAGTTTTTATTTAGACTAGCATCGAGCATTCTTACTTGCGGTTGATGTTATACCTACCGTGGGAAACACCGCGGGGCTCAACTAGTTATAAATAAAATCGTTGTTTACTGTCAACTGCCACGAAAACTGCCACAAATTCGTGTTTATTTATACTTAATCTGTTTCGTAACTGCATCGAAACTGTCAAACCACCTTATTACTCTTTTCACGACAATGGCAATTGTTTTTTGTCATTCGGCCTATTTCAATTGTACCATTCCATTGATGCATAAAATAATTTAGAAAACCTTGCTGTGTTCTTGACACGAAGTTGATTATCAAGGTGATTGTTGTGGAAAAGTTGGTTGGGCTTTGTTTTGCTGCCTGAATAGAGTAGTTTGTGACAACCTTCAAAAAAAATGTCATCGACTTTAATGCACAAGGACTTAAATCCAAATAAATGTGTTGTTGATTATGAGTCTTAGATCTTAGAAGAGTATAATAAATACATCTATAATCTATACTAATATATGAAGCTGAAGAGTTTGTTTGTTTGAAAGCGCTAATCTCAGGAACTGCTGGACCGATTTGAAAAATTCTTTAAGTGTTAGATAGCCCATTTATCGAGGAAGACTTAGGCTATATATAATCACGCTAAGACCAATAGGAGCGGAGCACCAATGAATAATGTTACAAAAACGGGGATTTTTTTTTACGCTACGGGCAATAGGAGATGTAAACGACGTTGTGTGGGTCTGCTATAGGTAAACCGCCGTAAGCGTGGCCTTCCTGATGGTTTGCGGGGCACGGGGCGGGCGATGCAACCGGCTATACACGATACGACGTAATGACTCGTATCTTGAGATTTAATTGATCTTAAGATTGATATACATATTTACACCTATGATATATTTTTAATGAGTTTTTTTATTTTAAGTATTTTTTAAAGTTTATTTTTACATTTATTAGAACTAATATTAATAAACAATGGTCGTTATTTATTTTATTTATTTATCACAGACATAATAATTGAAAGTAGGAAATAGAAAAATATATACATATTATCATTAATCAGAACTTTCTTCATCACATGAACTTTCTTCATTTGAAGATTCCGATGACGTATCTTGCGACAGTTCAATAATAAATGGTCTATACATATCATCGTAGGTCTTGTCTATTAGATTATCTTTTTGCATATATTCATCTTCTATTTTAATCACATGTTCAACACATTTGGCCCATTGAGCTTGAGTATAGGCAGAAAAAAATTGTTCCAATTTTTCCGACTTTTGTGATAAATTGGTAGAAAGATCTAATGAAGCAAGTTGACCTTTGACGTGGCCCCATACCAACTCTATGGGATTCTATGGGATTTTTTTTTATAGTCCTGTTAATACTATAAACGCGAAAGTTTGTATAGATGGATGTTTGTTACTCTTTCACGCAAAAACTACTGAACGAATTTGAATGAAACTTTACAGTAATATAGCTTATGCATCAGAATAACACATAGGCTACTATTTGCAGCGATAACCGACATATACGCGGGCGGAGCCGCCTGCAACAGTTAGTATATATTAATAAGCATGAAATCATTTAGTCATGTACATCTATTAAAAGTCGTAGGCATAGTCATTTATTTCATTAAACTGTTTACCTAAAGGTATTATAACATATTAGTTTCAGGATTAACAGTCACCAAGTTAAGGTGTTCTAGTTGGTGGGAATTACGAAATTAAAATACCGCTAAATTATTTCAGGATCAAAGAATTCTCTCACACTAAAGAACACGTTGTGTATGAACCACTTTTGCGAACTGTTTCTCAACTTTTTTTCGATTTATTTTCTTATAGAATAATTTATTTGCCATTAAATGTTGTACATAAGTTGTTATAGAAAATTTACATTTAGTTCTAACATTTAGTCATGCTGACATGCAAAAGTTTGTGATTGTTATTTTAATTTAAACTTTTTATAAAAAAAAGTCAAATCAATAAAGTCACTAATCTAATAACAAATCTATCCATAAATTAAAATTGCAAGTTAATAGTCAATAAATTAGAATAAATTAAACATGTCAATAATAAAAGTTACATAAAAATCATTATCAATTAGCTTCTATTGAATAATTCATTCACCGAATAAAAACACATTTTTATGAGCCACGATTTCAACTGCCTTTTGAATTTATATAAAGGTAGGACAGCAATATCTTCTGGTAACACGTTAAATACTTTGACACACATGGAATATCAGTTTTTTTTTGGAACAAAGCTGTTTTTGGTTGGTAATTTAAAACCAGTCTATCTCTGTTTCTTGTGTTCCGTGGAAATATGTCCCTGGCTTTGTTAAATATTTGTGGGTGAGTTCTCACAAATACTGCAATCTCGTAAATATAGATACAAGACAGGGTCAAAACCCCCAGGTTTTTAAAATGTGGACGACATGACTCATAGGGTGGGATGCCTACCATCGCCCTCACACACTTCTTTTGTGCCAAGAAGGCTCTGTTTATATCTGTGGAGTTGCCCCATATTAAAATCCCATACCGCAACACAGACCCTATGTACCCATGGTATGCCATTAATACTGTTTGCAGTGCTGCAGTCCTACGGAGTCTAGATAAAACATATACGAATCTGTTTACTTTTTTTGTGTGAGAGAGTTTTATTGTTCGGTAATGAACTTATATACACGTATGACAGTGATATATGTGCAATTGTAATATATGGTATTAATAATGTTAGGTAAGTTAACATTGTGTTCACATTTGTAAGGAATATTTGTTTTTGAGCCAGATTTAAAATTGAAGAAATTTCAATCACAATATAAATCGCAAGAGATGTCTATGAATGTAAGAAAATCCGTTTCTTTATATAAGATTCGTACATATTAAGTGTTTTGGATACTGTAAATGATTTGTAAACAGCTTTTTTTTAAGTTTGTGCTTGACAATTTAATTGAAATCTTGAATTTGCTCAATAAATAACAAATATTTTTTTAATTGCATAACTTTTGAAGTTTTCAATTTTTTATCCTTATCCTAATGTGCCACTTTTTTGCCCTAATGATCACTTGTACGATTCATAACTGAAACACACACGATTAAAAGCTCACGACATATCAGTAAACATGTCTTTTGTAGTTAATGGTAGTTTCTCATTATATTTTGCAACAATTCAAAGATGAACAGTAAAGTGGTTAGTTTTAATCTAAAAAAAATATAACTGTTGGATGTCCAATGCAGCATGCCTCTGGGCTTCTCATTTAAAATAAGGGTTTGACTTGCTACACCACACTGACAGATTGCTTGGTTCAAGTTCTTTTTTTTTTGATCCACGGAACAATAAAAGTGCTAACATTCACTATTTTTAATCTGCTACCGGATAAGGATTGAGAATAAGGAGAGCAATATCCAAAAGTCATCGTATATATTAATCTCTAGACATTACACATTTAAAAACTCACCTGTCGTTGAAACAAGATATTACTCATCCTGTAGTCCCCGTGACACAAAACTGGCCTACTTAACGGTAGCTTAAACCGATAAATTTCTTCTGGTGTTTGGTTTTCAACTAACAAAAAGTTTGCGATTGCTTCCTCGTGTTCCTTTTTAGTAATCTGAATGACACTTTTCACAACTTTAAAGCCCGTCTCTCTCAGATGTTCGTCGAATTCTGGTACAGGATATGTTAACCTTTCCAGTACTTTGGTGAAATTTACTGGATCCTCCTTTTCAAATGCAAAGGACAATGCATGGAACCGTGCAAGAGATTCAACTACAGACGCTGCATGCTCCCAATCGATGGACTTGAACCGGCTGTATGTGTTATATCCTTTGGAAACAAGATCTTCTAATACAACTGTCTCTTGTCCTTCAACAGTCTCACCGCCGTAGAATTTGGGAAATTTGAACCTGTATTCCGGTGCAACGTTGTGTTTGTTTTGTATTCCTTTGTAAATCTTCGCAAGCTCAGAATACACAAATTGTTCGGTTGCAAACATCAATTTCATGTTCATTACATCTCTTAGTTGGCCTGTAACATCAGCCACTTTAGCAAAGAGTTTCAGGTCATCTTCACGCTTTGCCGTGATTGTGATGGTGAATAAAGCTGAAGTGTAGTTCGCGCCTCCACTCGTCAAAGGGGTTAATGTTCTTGTTCCACTTTTGTATGGTTCGTCAATGATTCTGTCGAGCAACTTATTCAAGACAGTGTCTGCGTCTGCCATGGTGAGCGTTAATTCCGTGACTGATGAAGTGAGCTGTGATTCGGTCGCTTGGTTTGTTATTTGACACCAAATGCAGCAGTGTAATGACAGCGGATATATTGACTTTCATTTTATGTCTTTGTAGGTTACAGTATTATTTTGAGATACAACAACCGATGTATAACATTACTTAAAACGACTGTAGCAGGTGCAGTAGCATGATTTTATTTTTAACCGACTTCCAAAAGGAGGAGGTTCTCAATTTCATCGGTTTTTTTTTTTTTTATGTATGGCCCGCCAAAATGACTCTACTCTGCCTGATGGAAAGCATAAGTAGAATCCAAGAGTGGCGGTCACCATACTCACTGCGAATTCAGACAATGCAGTATGGCGACCCACACCATGGCGGCCTAGCGATGCTTCTGCATCTTTTAGTCTAGTCAACAAGTATGAAACTTGTTGACTAGACTATTTGGGCCTCCGGTCTCGCACTCACCAACGAAACACGACAGTACGAACGCTGTCATTTTACGTTGATTTTCTGTGCGAGGGTAGTACCGCCCCGGTCGAGCCGGCCCATTCGTGCTGAAATCAGCGTGGCTCTACTACCTACTAATTACGTGGGATTTGAACCCATGACACTTGGCGAAGTAGGAAACGGCGTGGTGACCGTTAAACTGCTAGGCCAAACGTGCAGTCGTTTCATTTTCAGTGAAAGCTAAGCCAAGATCATATTTTCCGAAGCTTTCATCCACCAACAGGTGACCTGTTTGTTTGTTTGTCAACAAAGTATCATCATCAACAAAGTATAAAGCTACAAAAATATGGTATTTTGTTATACGACTCGACTGAAAAAAGTTATATAATTACACACATCAAAAGTGTCTAGGGATCAACATATGTGTCTAGGGATCAACATATATTTTGCAATAACTTTTCTCCTGATTGATATTAATTAAAATTTTCTTTAAGGATTCATCAAATAAAGTGTTTTCGTTTGTCACAGTAACGATAAACCAAGTCACCTTTGCATTAATAAAGAAATTTGCCATTTTCCTAATAAAGGGATTTTTGACATTTGAACCACTAACATTAAAGTTCGAAAAAAAGACTGAAATAACAGTTTTCTTTAAAATTTTATTAGGTAACTTAAACAATTAATAATCCGTGTTTCTACCGCGAACACTAACAACACAAGAATCGGTTTGGCATACTCAAAATGAGTTCATCCAAATCACGCTGTGGAATGGCCGCCCATGTTCGTTGCAACAACAAAAAAAGGTCTTCTTGCTACTGGATACCCTCCATATTCGGCAGAGCTCTTCTCTGTAGCATATCCCATGCATGCTCAATCGGGTTCAAGTCTGGCGACTGAGCAGGCCAGGGCCAAAGCTAAAAATGCTTGATCCCTAGACACTTTTGATGTGTGTATTTATTTGATTTGTTTCGGGTGGTAATGAAATCCACGGTCTCTGGCTTTGCAGACAGTTGTAGTTATCTATAGGTACTAATAATAAAAATGTAAAAGGTCCAATTCTGTACATTAAAGATATTTAATTTTTTTTTTTTGGAAGGCTCTCTATAATCGATACTGAAGCCAAAACTGTATTTTTTTTTCATTTTTGTTTGTCTGTCGGTCTGTCTGTATCTTAGTCGCGCATCACGCCGAAACTACTGAATGGATTCAAATGAAACTTGGCATGACTTGAGTTCATACTACTTAGGTAGGATATAGGATACTTTTTATCCCGAATTCAGCACGGTTTCCTGGA
The DNA here is from genome assembly GCA_949125395.1 of Diaphora mendica. Lineage (NCBI taxonomy): Eukaryota > Metazoa > Arthropoda > Insecta > Lepidoptera > Erebidae > Diaphora > Diaphora mendica. The sequence goes on from OX421326.1 coordinate 23,144,352, forward strand.
GACAGGGGATGAAAATCAAAATAAGTACTTAGTTGTAATTCAGTAACAGATAGTCCGATTTCATTCATTCTTTTTTTGCTAGAAAGAAAAAAATAAAAGATGACGGGAAAAGTGTTTTTTTTTGTCCGCGACTGTACACTGCCTGTGGGAAGCTGAGAGAGATATGTAAATATGGCGGTACGAAGTTCGCCGGGTCAGCTAGTAACATCTAAAACAACAGGCGAGTGAAACATTGCCACGAGTTTTTGATAAGGCGCTTTTTTTCTTCTGACCTTCTTGGATATCTTGTCGGTGTCGGTATACTTAGTTACCTTAATACCTTGAACTATTTTTTTAATATAAAGTTCGCCCATCCCTCTCCGCATCCTCCAAAGGCCGACAACGCAATTGTGACGCCTCTGGTGTTGCGGATGTCCATGGGCAGCGGTAATCGCTTACCATCAGGCGATACGCCTGCTCGTTTGCCCCTATTCTATAAAAAAACATATAAAAGTTTTTGTAGGTCTTCAAAAGTCGTGTTTTAAATGTAGTTTTTTTTCATGGCGTTGTCGCTTTCAAGTTGGCAATTTTAGTAAGCTGAAGCCGAGTCTCCACACTCTCCACCGAACATAAGTTGGCAACTTTTGTGTTATTAACAAGTGTTGGTGACAAAAGCTGTTATAATTTCCTTGTGTTGGCAACAAACATTTCATCATTTAATTTAATTTCATTTCTGTGGAGACGCTTAGTTCGAATGTTTTTCGAATTGTTGGCGACTCGGTGTAAACACAATGGAAACAAAAGTTATTATTTTTACAGGAATTAACGCGATCTGCCTGTGACCACGGCCAGTGCAACCTGGTCGAAACGTCAGGCAAAACAGAGGTATGTAATACCTTGAAATAAGTGATCGCGTTAATTCCCGTAAAAATAATTATTATTATATCATGGAACGCGAAAGTTTAAAAGTTAGGATGAAACAAAAGTTAGCGATTTTCGGAAGAGTTGCAAACAGTTGGAAACACTGAAGTTGCCAACAATTTCGGTGGAGACGCGCCTTAAAGTCTGGCAATTTTTGTTGCCAGCATAAGGAAATTACAAAAACTTTTGTCACCAACACGTGTTGACAACACGAAAGTTGACAACTTTTGTTCGATGGAGACTCGGCTTTATGCGAATAAAAATAAAAGCCGAATGCAGGTAGTTCCAAAAATGTTTAGCCAAAGAAAAGGCAGCCGAGCCCCCTTTAGTCAACCCGTGGTCGTGGCCGCCCTCACTCCAATCGATCAATATATCGATTTAAAAAAAGGTATATATAAAATCAATTTTTATGAAATCCTATATAACTGCTTTCTTTATGCTAAATTATTTAACTAGCTGTGCCCGCTTATTCATACACGTGAAATTTGGATTTTCAATAGATTTTTTATTTTTCACCGTTAAAACCTTCCCTGGACTACGACAAACATTTCAAAACCAAAATCAGCTAAATCGGCCGAGCCGTTCTCGAGTTTTAGCGAAACAAACGAACAGAAATTTATTTTTATATATAAGGAAATATAAATAAATCTTTAATCATATTATGCTCATAAAGAACTCCGAAACTATCTAACTGATATTCCCTTTTTTTTAAATGTGTGTTTTCTTAACGTGCCTAAGAGAGTATATTTAACATCACGCTTGGATTAATAGGAGCCTACTATGAAAGTGTATGAGTCAGCTAGGACCCCTATATAGTATATAGTAACCCTATATACATTATTAATTACTTTTTTGTGTTCTTCATTATAATATCTTTCCTAGATGTGCAATAAAGAGTACCTACCTAAATCTACCTTTTTAACCAACTTCAAAAAAATGAGGAGGTTTTCAATTCTACTGTTTTTTTTTATGTTTGTTGCCTCATAACTTTCGACTGGGTGAACCGATTTTCATGATTATTTTTTTGATTCAAAAACTGGTGCTTACCGTGTAGTCCCATTTGGTCCAGTTCTGACAATGTCATCCATGAGAAAACCATATAAGTCTTCAATTTGCATTAAGTATGTGCGCGACAAATTGACGCATAACATAATATCACGATAACCGATTTCGATGATTTTTTTTTATTTGAAAGCTGGTGCTTCCGTGTAGACCCATTACAATTTGATCCAGTTCTTGAAGACTTTTTTTTGTTAAAATGTTGTATTATTTAAATTTCACGGTCAAAAAAGTGTTTATTAAAAAAGTATAAATTTTTGTATAATTGTGTGGGTAGTATTTAGTACTATAATGAGGGTTTGGTGCAGTTTTTAATCACCAACGTAAAAAGAGGGTTGTTATAAATTAGACGTACCTATGTATCTATCTATCTCCTAAACATGTAAACCTATTACGATAAGTTTTATATTGAATGCTGAAATGATCGAAAACTGATTGATTCTCAGATCAAATAAAAAAAAGTAAATAACGGACGGCTTTGTTCTTGTTGAAGCAAAAAAAGTAGCGTAGTTTAAACACAATATACTACGCTACTTTTCGTCAGTATCGTACAGGTATCGACAACTTGTACGATACTAACGAAAAGTAGCGTAGTTTCTTAGTATGTGTGTGCTTTAATGCGTGTGTTTACTTGGAACTACGCTACTTTTTTTGCTTCAACAAGAACAAGTCCGTGCGTTATCTACCTTTTTTTTTATTAGATCTGAGGGTTAATTTGAAATTTGGTAACGGGTACCTAAAATAACTTCTACTTTTAATGGATACTCATGATAAGGTCTGGATGGATCTATGAATATCTATACAAATTGGTGTTTTAAATGGGTGTAATTTTCAGAGGTTTAATTACAGCTTATCACAGTCCATTGTTGGCAATATGCCTCTTCCATTGTACTTTATTGCATTTTTATCATATATTTTCAGAAAGTATTCATTGCCAATTAAAGTTGTAATGAAATTATACTTTATTTGCAGAAATACGGTACAAAGGCTGTGAAGTTTTGTTGAATTTGATAAAAACAAAACAGTTATAATTTAAAGTCAATAGAGAACTATGTATGTTTGCACATATTGACAAGTAACAATTATTTAAAAAATCCGTAAGCGTCAATATTTGCCATCTTTATTAAATTCAGGTTTTTTTTTATTTTGATGTACCCAGTGTCACTCTTACGACTAAGATGAATCTATTGACACCACTCAAATAAAAATACGACAAGCCGTTTAGGCTCTGGGGCGCGGGCGTGCCAAAGAAATATACACACATACATTACATACACTCGAAAAACATAACCCTCCTTCTTTCGCAGTCGGGTAAAATACAGCGAAACTGTCTCCAGTGTTTGATTTTTTTTTTAAATTTGGTTAACGGTTTTTTCTCTACCTTCAACTGTTTTTTTATTATCAATAGTCAAAAACTTAATTCCTATGTGTATTAACGATTTTCTGGATTTTTCTTAATGACTTTTTAACCGACTCCGAAAAAATTGATTATTCTCAATCTGGTTGAATTTTTAGCCTTTATTATTACCAATCATTTGGGGTCAGCTCCTAGTTGAACCGGTTTTACCGAAATTTCAATATTTTCACGGAGCGTCTGGCATTGGACATCCGCATCCCTGGGTGCGAACTGAATTCGAAAGTTGAATAATAGGCGGTACACACTACAACGATTTATCGTAGCGATTTAACTGTGCAGTGACGGAAACTGGTTCAGATTTTTTGAGAAATATCTGAGCCAATTTCCGTCCACACTATCGATAAAACTGCACAAACGAACTGCACAGTTAAATCGCTACGATAAATCGTTGTAGTGTGTACCGCCTCTTAGCGGTCAGTATATTTGATTTCCCAATAACGATTGCCGTAGATGTTCATGACAAGCGGGACCTACTGCTTAATGTGTTTTCCGAGGCACGTGGTGCACCTGAATCTATTTTCAACCGACTTCAAAAAGGAGGAGGTTCTCAATTCGACTGTTTTTAACCTCATAACTTTAGACTGGGTGAACCGATTTTGATGATTCTTTTTTTATTTGAAAGCTGGTGCTTCCCGAATGGTCCTATTTAAATTTGGTACAGATTGAAGTCGGTTTTTATATTGTTAAAATTTGTAATTATTAAAGGAAAAAATTGTTTACATATTTAAGTTAGTATAAGTTAAAAATCTCCTTTAACGACATTCGCAATGAGTATGGTGACCACCACTCTTGGATTCTACTTATGCTTTCCATCAGGCAGAGTAGAGCCATTTTCGCAGACCCATGCATAAAAAAAATTCAATAAAGACTTCAATTTTTTTTATATATAAAAGATAATTATACGTGATTGATATCCGTTACAGATAGTTCAGGCAAGGTCATGAGTTCTTCAGACAGTTGTGACCGAAACACCGAAAATTGTGACGATAACCAAGACATCACTGAAATTTGTGCCGATAACCAAGATATTACTGACAGTTGTGACCAAACGCAAGATATTACTGACAACTGTGACCAAACTCAAGAAATAACTGACAATTGTGACGAAACTCAGGAAATAGCTGAACTTTCTGAAAAACAAGACGACAGTGATAAGCCTGAAAACAGTATAGAGATGGTAAAAGAAAAAATAAGCGAACTAATTAAAAAAAGTATTAAAAAATTAGGTCATTTAAAATATGACCTGAAAATCCAAGAAATTTCGAGTGGGGGCGCCAATTATACGTCAAATTTATACAAAGTTCATGTTGTACCTGAAGATGCCAAAGAAGGCCCAAAGCTTTTTGTCAAAATAGCATGTCCAAGTGTGAATTTCCGGCAAACTTTGAAAGAATGGAAGATTTACTCGACAGAAGAATTCTTTTACACAAAGTTGGTAAAAACTTTTAGAACTCTGGAAGAAGAGAACAAAGTTAAAGGCCAGTATAAACTATTTTTCTGCAAATTTTATGGATGTAGTTCGGTCGTTTATGAAGAGATGTTAGCTCTTGAAGACTTGACTGCAGGCAATTGGATGGTTTACGATAGATTCAAGTCTATAACTTGGCCCTACGCCAAAGCTGCTGTTGCAGAACTCGCAAAGTTTCATTCATTATCTTTCGCCTATAAGAGGAAGGACCCTGAAGAATATAAACAGGTTCTAGAGCGTCTTAAAACACAAATGAATGATGAATCGTTGACCAAGTTTGCGAAGAGTTCAACAAAAATTGCACTGAAAAGTGTCAATCCGGAACATCAAGAGCTTTTGAAGGAATATTTCGAGGACTTTGAAAATAAGGTGAAGCGGGCTACCGAGCCCATTAACCATACTGTCATCGGTCATGGAGACTTCAGGCCGAGTAATTTGATGCACAAGATTAGAGAGGTAGGTTTTCTTTTAAATAACCATCTATATATTTTTAAATCAAAATGTTCAGTTAGTTTGTTTCAACTTGCCTTGCCTAATTTGAACACGTTAAACAAGCCTCGTTAAAGATAGATTTACCTGAGATTATTTACCTCGTGAAGATGATGACGATCATGAAGGATAAATAAAATAAATAAATATTTCGGACATCTAACATACAACGCCATCTAGTACCAAGCTAAGCAGAGCTTGTATTATGGGTACTAGACAACTGATATAAATACATTTATTATTTTTTTGTATATACCTACATACATTTTAGGTACACATAGAAAACACCCAAACTCCTAAACAAATATTTGCAGATCATAAAAACATTTTTTACAACAATTTTATAATGACTTTTATTCACCTCCGAGCGAATAGATCGCGAGATATTTGTAAAAAACTGTTTTTTCTGGCTATTTGACCATTATAACTTTTTTAGCCGGCACGATATCAATGCCGATTTTTCACATCTTAGTTACAACGCCGTAATAAAAGTGTATACAAAAATTCAGCTCTCTAGGAATATCTAATATTATTAATATATAATACTCGTACCTTCCATACGACTACAGTAAAATATCCTTGAGGATTAGATGCGAAATTGCAAATAAATTGACAGGAGTGTTGACACAAAGTGTGTGGTTCAGCTTCGATGCACGACTGAAGTTTAGAAGCTTCTGAAATAAAATTCTAATTTGGTCGCGAGAAAACTGTCACTGGTAATAAGCGTTCTAACGCTGTTTATTTTAATAGTTTCTGAGACTACATTATTAATTAAAAAGCGCTTCAGCGTATCACCTCACTTTTAGTTAACTCTCGATTTTACCGTTACAAACTTATCAAAGCTCGAGTAAACTCCAATTATATATCAAAGCAAAAAACCCGACTGATTAAAAGTAATGACCACCCTTTTCCTATTTCGGGATGCCATTTTGAAAACTATATAGCCTATGGTCACTACCACGATCCTGATGAATTCAACAACACCTCATATTACATCAAAACCATCCAGCCGTTTAGGCTGTAGGGCGTGCCAAAGAAATGGACATACATACCCACATACATATAAACGCTCGAAAAACATTACCCTCCTTCTAATGCAGTTGGGTAAAAAGAAAGGCAATGGCCTTAACTTCATGTTCTATGTCCCCAAGATCTTATATCAAGGCGTCTCCAGTTCACAGAAACCCTCTGTCGTGTTCGGCAATCTTGCTGATTCTCTTCACCTTACCCAACGAATGTGCTTCGCCAGATTCCCAGGCAATGATAGGAAACTAGGAAATATAGGCAGGCAAGGTCAGGCGAATCTTGTAACCTTAAATCGGAAGTGTCAGGATATTGGGCCAATTGTACAATAGGATACGATTGTGAGGCGTGACAGCTTCCTGTCCCGGAGATGATCCCGTCTGGTTACCCTGGGATGTACCTTAGCCGTGGGGTATGGCAGGGAGGACTCCAGAGGCCGCTGATCCGTTCCTGGAGCTCCTCCCGACTGCCAAGGTAGGGCGCCGCGGGGCTTAGTGGGTAGACCGGTCCTCCGGGAGTCCCACACACGCCCTTCGTCTCCCGACGCAGGGTATAGTGCGAAAAGTATGCCCGCGTAAAAAAAAAGAAAAAAAAAGGTAATAGGTCTTTACCTATGAAATTGCCGTTTTGTATGCATTAAGTGAAAGTACTTATTTTTTCAAACTTTTTTATTTCTGTTATTCGAAGTAATCACCCACGCAATCGACGCATCTTTGCCAACGCATTGGCAGTTTATTGATGCCTTTCTTGTAAAAATCAGCTGGACGGGAGGCAACAAACTCTTCAAAGGCATTTTGTACTGCCTCTCGGGAATTGAATTTTTTACCCACTAAAAAGTTGTCTTAATTTTGGAAAAAGTAATAGTCGGTAGGTGCAAGGTCTGGTGAGTATGGCGGATGAGGGAGAGCTTCCAACCCCAGCTCTTGCAGCTTGGAGACTGTCTGTTGTGCAGTATGGGGTCGCGCGTTGTCGTGAAGGAGCAGTGGGGACGACCGATTGACCAAAGCTGGTTGCAGATGTGCAAGCTTCTCCATCATTCTCTCCAGTTCTTCACAGTACACATCTGCATCAATGCTCTTGCCGTTTTGTAAAAAGCTGTGGTGAATCACACCGGCACTAGACCACCAAACAGTGACCATCACCTTTTTAGGGGTCATTTTTGGTTTAGGGCATTGCTTTGGTGCTGAACCAGGGTCTAACCAACTTGCTGAGCGCTTTCGATTGTTGAACAGAATCCATTTTTCGTCGCACGTAACAATTCGTTTCAAAATTCCTTCATTTCTTTGCCTGTTGAGCAGCGCAAGGCAGGTCTCGACGCGTACGTTGCGCTGGCGATCGTTAAGGTCGTGGGGCACCCAGCTATCAAGCTTTTTTACCTTGCCAATTTGTCGCAAATGGATCAATATTGTTTTGATGCTTACATTAGAAGCTGCTGCTAGCTCAGCTGTAGATTGAGTTTCGGCAGCTTCCACAATCGCCTTTAATTCATTATTGTTAACCAAAGTCTCCGGACGACCACGAGCTTCATTTTTCAAGTCAAAATTTCCAGAACGGAACCGGGAAAACCAATAACGGGTTGTGCGTTCGTTTGTACAGTTCTCTTCGTAAACGTTTTTGATGTTACGTGCCGTTTGTGTCGCGTTGGTGCCACGACGGAACTCATATTCCATAATTACACGAATTTTTAAAGTATCCATTATGACGAAAAATGTTCAAATGTAATAAAAATACAACGCTAATCAAAAAACAAAAGACTGAGTTTGTAAATAGAATGTCATAGTTTTAAAACATAATTAATTTGAATTTAGAATACAGAGCCATTACAAACTTTTTTTTATTTGAAATGACCAGTACCACTGACGAAATATAACTAGTGTCATTGCCAGTACTGAAGAACGGCAATTTCATAGGTAAATACCTAATATAACTAAAACCGTAGTCACATGTTACGTAGAAATGTAGAACTACTGCTTTTGAAACTTGTTTCATACTTTTTTAGCGTCATTTTTGTCGTAGTTGGATTTTAGTTATTTGTTTTTTATTTAAAATGTTTTGGTGCCTGTATAATATTAATTTCTTTGCAAAGTATATTTTAAATAGGTACCATAGAAATATCACAATTATCGAATAAATACGGACAAAGTCACGAGAAAATGCTAATAATATATATATTTTTGAAATGTACAAGTAACGCCCTTTCGAATGATACCAAACACGGCATTTTTATCTCAAATTATTTTTTTAATACAGTACTTTACGTCGGCTAGAGGGCGCCACAATGAATTCAGTGACACGTCATATAGCTTATAATCAGCGGACAATCAAGACGCTTCTAACGATACCTCATTTGTCCAGTTCTCATAAGTAGTTAAGCTCCTTGAGGGAACAAATGAACATACATACAAACATAGCCTGTCAAAATCATAACCCTCCTTTGGCTTTGCCGTAGTCGGGTGAAAAGGATATAGTAATACAATAAAACAATAGAGTACAAATTATAACAGCGAACAATAGTACTACTTGCGACCGTAACGGTCGTACGTAAGGTCATGTTAAAAAAAAAGGAAAACCCAACTATTTTTATATTACAAATTTTAGTCGAATACAAAACGAACGGTGACATTTCTAGAATTAAACTCGCTTTAGCAAAAACAATTATTTTAATTACTTTAATCCTGATCAATTATCAATAGAATAAGTACAAGTGAGTTTCATTCTAGCATGTATTTAAACAAGTTCTATCAAGTGCCGAAAATCGAGAGTATAAATTACAATCATGGATGTGACATATTTTTGAGTGGATAAAAATTGATAAGTAATTCAAAGTCAATCACGATTTTTAAGATTTTTAGAAATTTCAATACTTGACCTTATTTTACCTAGTGTAAAAAAAATATCATTTAACCACTTTTTCGATGTGATAATGCAATGTTTCATGCGATGCACTAATGCGATACACTAACTCCCATTTTGCCATTTGACTACGGAACACTAAAAAGCAACTACAAGTACACACACAAATATTAAACAATTTTAAATTTACTCAAAAAAAAATTACATTGTTTTTGACCTAAGAAAGTAAAATACTCAGTTATTTTATTTTGATTTCAGGATGGCTCATACGACATTAAAATTGTGGACCTCCAAACTCTTCAGGGCGTTTGCCCCGTTGCAGATCTACTTTACTTCATCTTTACTGGGTCTGATGAAGAATTCCGCTCCCTGCACTACGATAGACTAGTCGAACATTATTATACGGAGCTGGAAGCCGCCTTGATACGACTACGGATGGATCCTGAAGAGGTGTACTCCAGAATAGATTTTGACTGTGAATTAAAACAGGTAACTCATTTCTTTCCGATAAAAACCATTCCCGTACTTGTAAAATATGTTGTCGCAGGGGTCTTTACAAACATAAATAAATAATAAATAAATCTTTTCGGACATCTAACACACAACGCCATCTAGTCCCAAGCTAAGCAGAGCTTGTGTTATGGGTATTAGACAACTGGTACAAATACATATAATTTAAATACTTTTTTTTCTAAATACATAGAAAACACCCAAACTCCGAAACAAATACACACATCAAAAGTGTCTAGGGATCAACATATGTGTCTAGGGATCAACATATATTTTTGCAATAACTTTTCTCCTGATTGATATTAATTAAAATTTTCTTTAAGGATTCATCAAATAAAGTGTTTTCGTTTGTCACAGTAACGATAAACCAAGTCACCTTTGCATTAATAAAGAAATTTGCCATTTTCCTAATAAAGGGATTTTTGACATTTGAACCACTAACATTAAAGTTCGAAAAAAAGACTAAAATAACAGTTTTCTTTCAAATTTTATTAGGTAACTTAAATAATTAATAATCCGTGTTTCTACCGCGAACACTAACAACACAAGAATCGGTTTGGCATACTCAAAATGAGTTTATCCAAATCACGCTGTGGAATGGCCGCCCATGTTCGTTGCAACAACAAAAAAAGGTCTTCTTGCGACTGGATACCCTCCATATTCGGCAGAGCTCTTCTCTGTAGCATATCCCATGCATGCTCAATCGGGTTCAAGTCTGGCGACTGAGCAGGCCAGGACCAAAGCCACATCTCAATCTCAAGAAATCCGCATAAAAATGCTTGATCCCTAGACACTTTTGATGTGTGTATTTGTAGATCATACAAACATTTGGTCCGACCCGGGAATTGAACCCGAGACCTCATGGTAACCAATCGCACACACCAACCGCGAGACTAACGAGGCAGTTATACGTACATACGTGAAACGACAAAGAACACTGATTCAGAACAACAATTTGTGAATCATACAAAGTGATGTCTCATATGGAATTAGAACTCGAGAGAGACTTGAGTTCGATTCCCAGGTCTGGCCAAAAAGTGTTCCTAAGTTTTTCTCGTTATAGAATAGTTCGGAACTTAAGGTCTTAATAACCCCCGAGCCTCGGAGAGCACGTAAAGTCGTCGGTTCTGGGTCTGATCTCTCCCTGGACGTATCGGATAGATAGGATTATGAGAGTGAAGGAACAGAGATCTGTATTTGTGCACTATAATATTTCCTGCGTAGTTGGCTGGATTCCGTTTAGAATAGCTTTGTCCGACTCCTGACCGAAATCGGTTAGGGGTACATTATCAGAATCGTGCTGTATTGGAAGGAAGGTGGGGGGGAGGGGCATGGTTCTCACTTCTGAACTGTATTAGTAGTAGAAATTCTTTTATTCATACTTCATCTAAAAAAGAACTATATTCGTCCTGAGTAGGTGCATGAATGGATTGATAATTTTGTTAATTATTCACAACTTTTCGACCAGCGCGTTTTTATTCATTCATCATCAACATCCCATAATGTCCCACTGCTGGGCTCGGGTCTCCTCTCAGTAGAGGGTTAAGGCCATACGTTGGGGACTGGCAAGACGACGTTGTGGCTACGTGATCTTTCCTTTGGATGTTTTTAAGCCGACCAAAGGCCTCCAACTAAGCTTCACGACTGTTATCCTATGATAACAACCGGGACCGACTGCTTAACGTGACCTCCGAATCACGGAGATGCTCATGGTATCATGCCACCAGCGGTCACCCATCCAGGTACTGACCGCGCCGTCGTTGCTTACTCTCAGTGATTGTTTCTAATCACCGAGTGCAACTGGGCTTCTTTTTATTCATACCCGGGTCCTATTGGTGATAGTGGGATATACGACGTTCCCCTCTTAGAATTATACTTTGACAGATCGAAGTATAATTCTAAAGGGGCCTACGGGTCTCACTGTTATGACATAGAATAATAATATGTTTGTGTGTGTGAAATTGTGAATGTTTTCTTTTGTTATGTGTGAGTTAGCAGTGACAGGTAATTGTTTTTATGCACGAGTTTAAAGTGTGCATGTGTAAAAATTGCACCTCCCGCAAAAAGTTATAGACTATTTTGTATCGGTAAAAGACATTATGGCTCCTCCCCTCTGGTCCCCCGGGCTGTGTTGCTATATACCCTCAATAAACGGGGTAATCAACACTGAAAAAAATTTCAATTCAAACTAGAAGAAAACGCTGATAGAAGAGTAAAATGTTGATATCAGAATTTCATTTCAGAAACTGCCATACGGGTTGACAGTAGCAGTGTTCGCGCTGCCAGTCGTGACGGTATCTGTGGAAGACGCCCCCAAGGTTGATCAGAATATGGAGCTATCTGCCTTTACCACGGAGAAGGCTAGTGATCTGTACGTCGAACGCCTGAACGGGATTGTCAACGACTTTGTTAAATGGGAATTGTTCGAAGAAATCGAATAGACTGCTATAGTTTTAAAATTGACACAAATGTTTTAGATTTTATTTTTTAATTTTATGTTAGAAATTGATTGCGAATGAATTGTGACATAAATGAATAGGTAATATTTTATAATCTGTGGTCGTTTCATAGCGTTTAGTATTTGACATAGTTTTTATTTTGATTTATATGACTTGAATGTGTGATTTGTTTTAATTGTATGAATTTTTATCAATAACTATGAATTAAATTAATATTTTACGTTAATATTACAAAGTTTTGACTTAATATGAAGTTATGTATAGCAAACCACAGTCGTATGGATTGCAAAAGGATTTACTGAAGAAAATCTAAACTATGAAAAAATTGTAGTTTGGATTTTCTTCAATAGATGGCGTTGAACACATTCGCAATCAGCAGGTACTTAAATCGTGACAAATTGTATTTTTAATTGCTTTTTATTTTCGTGATTATTTTGACTACATTTTATGATTTTTACCAGTTATTATGTGATTATCTTTAGTTGAATTATTACCCAAATGATATATTATTGAGAATGTAACATTTAGAATTTTGATAATCGAATGTTCATGAATTAAATTTTAATGTGTTGATTATTAATTTGATTGAAATAAATGACTTGTTTTAACATATTTAGTTAAAGTTTTGATTTTTTGTTATAATTAAAATTAGATTTCTGTAGAACCTGTACAGTCCTGTAACCCTTGACTTACAAGTTTGACAACCGATTAGCAACAGCTAACCACATAAGTATCAAATAAATACCAAATATTTCGGGTATGAAACTCGAAAGTGACCCAAAAGTGACCCTGATATCAAAGTCAGGTCCTCAATATAACAGCCCTCATTAAGACGAATCCTCTTCTAAGCCAAAATACCTACTTGCTTATGTGAGACATGCATAGTTTTGGAGAGGAGGGCAGATTTTTTATCACAGTTTTGAATCATATAATTAAGGCTTGTTAGACGAATCTAACAAGCCTAAATACTTGCTATAAGTTATTGAGAAGTTGGATAGTCTGCAGGTGGATCTAGCAGCAGGATTAGGTCCATATGTCAGTCCTCATTGAGACTGGATGATTCAGATTCTATGGATGCGGTGAGCTACTGAGGAGTGAAGTTCTGAGTCAGAGAAACACGCCACTCATCGCCCCACTCAGGCCCGAACCCATTTTCTAAACAAATAGGCAATTCACTAAGGTTTGCGCAAAGTGGGTGTTACTTATTAAACTACGTGAATGACCGTTTTTATTTTATTAGGTAGGTAGGCTTTTTTCGTAAATTTTCTAAAAAATGAATCCTAGCTGATCGATTTAGCGTCCCCGAAATCCCCTGCATACTAAATTTCATGAAAATCAACGAAGTCGTTTTTTTTTTTTTTTATGTATGGCCCGCCATAATGACTCTACTCTGCCTGATGGAAAGCATAAGCAGAATCCAAGAGTGGTGGTCACCATACTCATTGCGAATGCAGACAATGCAGTATGGTGACCCACACCATGGCGGCCTAGTGATGCTTCTGCATCTTTTAGCCTAGTCAACAAGTATGGAACTTGTTGACTAGACTATTTGGACCTCCGGTCTCGCACTCACCAACGAAACACGACAGCACGAACGCTGTCATTTTACGTTGATTTTCTGTGCGAGGGTAGTACCGCCCCGGTCGAGCCGGCCCATTCGTGCTGAAATCAGCGTGGCTCTACTACCTACGATATAGTTTCCGTTTCCGAAATTCGGATTATATCTACGAGTATACTATCTGTACTACTAGCTGACCCACGCAACGTCGTTTGCGTCTTCTATTGCCCGTAGCGTGATAATTTTCCCCCGTTTTTGAAACATTCTTCATTGTTGCTCCGCTCCTATTGGTCTTAGCGTGATGATATACAGCCTATAGCCTTCCCCGATAAATGGGCTATCTAAAACTGGAATAATTTTTCAAATTGGACCAGTAGTTTCTGAGATTAGCGCGTTCAAACAAACAAACTCTTCAGCTTTATATATTAGTATTGATGTATTTATTATACTCTTCTAAGATCTAATACTCATAATCAACAACACATTTATTTGGATAAAGATTAATATTAGGTATTATGTTGATAAAAACTCTTTATCAAGTAACTCATTATTAGGTACCAACTCTTAGCGTCTTATACTCGTGATAACTTCTAAACGAAATGTCTGATTGGGATAAATCAAAAAGTATTTTACTTCTACATAAATACCCTTGATAACATAATGCTTAATTTGAATAAGGATTAATATTACGATACACATTTAACGTAGTTTCTTTCTTCAGACGATTTAATAGTTTTTTCGAACACAAAAGCGGTTATTGTGACTAAACTATGAAAGTTAGATATATGCTCTCGCGGACTTTTTTGTAGATCTTAATGGGCCCTACAAACCCGTTCTACATTATTTTGTTCTATTGTCAATAGTCTTTGCAGCGCACGCAAAAATAGGTTTTCGATTTCACACCTTTCACACATCCCTAATTTTTTTTAAATAAAATATAGCCTATAGCCTTTACGCCTATAGCATTCACGCTAAGACCAATAGGAGCGGAGCACCGATGAAGAGTGTTATAAAAACGGGGGAAAATTATTAGGCTACGGGCAATAGAAGATGTAAACAAGGTTGCGTGGGTCAGCTAGTTTCAAATAATTTTTATATGATTGAGTAGTTTTAATGTATATTTATTGCTTATATATGTTCAATAATTAGTTTCATACTTGTTATCATTGCAATATACTGTAACGAGAGGGTGTAATACGGATTCTAATATATCCAGATCAGGTACCAGTCTCTTACGTTAGTTTTCAGTACTAAATTGTATGTTATTACTAAAAATGGCAACCTTACTAATTGTGAAGATAAATAAATAATTGAACACCTTGAATTGAATGTACCTACTCCATATTTGTGATGAAAAGATGTACTAACAATTTTCTTAAGTATTAGCCAATAATACGAGTACCTAGGTATATTGTATTCATAAATATATACATATATATGTATATTATTACGTTTTCTATATAGGAAACCAGCCAACTACGCAGGAGATATTGAAGTGCACAGGTGTGTGCGCAATCACAGGTGCACTCTTTGTTCCCTCTCTCTCATAATCCAATGGGACGGTTAACCGACACAATCGGGGAGAGATCAGGCGTAGGACCGATAGCTTTACGTGCTCTCCGAAGCACGGGGGTTCAGACCCCAACTTCCAAACTCCAAGCTGTTATTAAGTATGTCTATAATCAAAAAAACTCAATAAAACTTTTTGGCCCGACCCGGGACTCGAACCTGAGACCTCTTGATCGGCAGTCGCATACGTCAACCGCAAGACCAAAGAGGCATAATAATATGGGTATATTTACTACGCAAAGAACAGGTTTTGAGGTATTTTGTGCATGGATAGGATAGGTAGATTTTAAATACGCTACCCACATTTTTAACAAGTTATTTCTTTCAATTTACACAATGACTTTTAAAATTCTAACATTTTGAAACTATTACATGATAAGTGATAATATTTAGGCGTTAATGATTGCAGAAATAAAAACGCTTGCAACTTGGCTAGCGAGGCAGGATAGGTAGACCTGACGTTTCTACCATTTTGCACTGACTGAGAAAATAAAATACTTTTAGCCTGGCGTTTTCAGCGACGTATTTTATGTACAATCTATACTTAATATTATAAAATCTAAAGGAGCTCTGTCTGTCTGTTATATTTTCAACTCTATGTCGTTACACTTAGTTCAATGAAATATGGCATGGTGATACTTCGATTCCCGATGTACCGAGATAACCGACGGACGGACGGAGCCGCAAACAAAAGCGAGTTATATATATTTGAGAATCAAGGCTATCACGTTACAAACCTTTGAATTACCTGGCGTTTTGACCTGGTTGCACTGAGTGTGGTTATAGACTCAGTTTATTTACACATACCTACCTTCAAGAAAAGACCATACTCCTTTCTTAAACGACGGAAACGCTCCGGCAAGGAGTTGTAGACTTTCATGTTAATGCTGATACATATTTATGTATCATGGACAAGAAAAAGTTTTAAAACCTGACTACAATGCGTTTCAAATAAGAACAGCATTGGAAAGCCGCCATCTTGTCCTGAAAAACGAGAATTTACAATTACCAGTCACAAAATTCACTCCTATTCTTATTTGAAACGCATTGTAATCGTAAATTCTCGTTTTTTTTGCACACCCTACAAAAATACCTGAAGTTGTTGACAAATGCAGGGCAAGATGGCGGATTTCCAATCCTATTCCTATTTGAAACGCTTTGTACTTACGTAAAAACTTTTGATAAAACTCATATAGCCTATGTCACCCAGACCGTTACTACAAATCTATTGACACCTCATTTATTAAAATCGGTTCAGTAGTTTAGGAACTACGGTGGAACAAGCAAACATAGACTGCAAAAGATAGTCGATAGCCGTAGTCGTGTAAAATTGCTCGCCATGATAGACTGACTTAGTTATGAACCCAGACCTTAAACCTCTGAGAGTGCAAATTTGAAATTTTAGTAGATGATGCTTTTTATGTTGTAAGATACACGTAACAAGAAATTCAGGACATTCTACCCCATAATTAAGTTCCTTTAAGGAAGTTCGTTATTTTCTAAGTTATCTATCTATATATATAAAAGAGTAAGGAGACTGACTGACTGACTGACAGACTGACTGACATACCCAGAGATCAAAGCACAGCCCAAACCGCTGAAGCTAGAATCCTGAAATTTTGCATATAGATTCTTTATATAACGTAAGTGAGCACTAAGAAAGGATTTTTTGAAATTCCACCCCTGAGGGGGTGAAATAGGGGTTAAAAGTTTGTATGGAAGTTCGTCATTTTTTAAGTTAGAAACATAAAACTTTACTTTTGAGCTACTGATTAAAAATGAGTAAACACGTATTTAAGTGTTTCTAAATATTCTACCCCTAAGGGGTGAAATAGGGGTTGTGATGTTGTACATAGGTTAGTCTGGAAGTCCGACATTTTTGAAGTTAGAAACATTAAACTTTATTTTTGGGCTACTGATTAAAAAGGAATAGATACGTATTTAAGCGTTTCTGAATATTATACCCCTAAGGGGGTGAAATAGGGGTTGAAAGTTTGTATGGAAGTCCGTAATTTTTTAAATAAGAAATATGGAACTTTATTTTTGGGCTACTGAATAAAAATGATTAGATACGTATTTAGGAGTTTCTGGATATTTTACCCCTAAGGGGGTGAAATAGGGGTTGAAAGTTTGTATGGAAGTTCGTCATTTTTAA
The DNA here is from genome assembly GCA_949125395.1 of Diaphora mendica. Lineage (NCBI taxonomy): Eukaryota > Metazoa > Arthropoda > Insecta > Lepidoptera > Erebidae > Diaphora > Diaphora mendica. Next base: position 23,161,812 of record OX421326.1, read on the forward strand.
AGTCAGAATCATAAAACTTTATTTTTGGGCTATTGATAAAAGAAAATTAGATTTCTATTTAAGCGTTTCTGGATATTCTACCCCTAAGGGGGTAAAATAGGAGTTGAAAGTTACTATGGAAGTCCGTAATTTTTAAGTTAGAAACATAAAACTTTATTTTTGAGCTACTGATTAACAATGAGTAAACACGTATTTATGCGTTTCTAAACATTATATCCCTAAGGGGGTGAAATAGGGGTTGAAAGTTTGTATGAAAGTTCGTCATTTTTTAAGTAAGAAAAATGAAACTTTACTTTTGAGGCTACTGATTAAAAAAGAGTAGATATGTATTTAAGCATTTCTGAGTATTCTACCCCTAAGGGGGTGAAATAGGGGTTGAAAGTTTGTATGGAAGTCCATAATTTTTTAAATAAGAAATATCGAACTTTATTTTTGGGCTACTAAATAAAAATGATTAGATACGTAATTAGGAGTTTCTGGATATTCTACCCTAAGGGGGTGAAACAGGGGTTGAAAGTTTGTATGGAAGTTCGTCATTTTTAAAGTTAGAATCATTAAACTTTATTTTTGGGCTATTTATAACAAAAAAGGTGATACGTATTAAAGCGTTTCTGGATATTCTACCCATAGGGGGGTGAAATAGGGGTTGAAAGTTTGTAAGGAAGTACGTCAACTTTTAGGTGAGAAATATGAATATTTAGTTTTGGGCTACTAATTAAAAATGAGTGGATACGTATTTAAGCGTTTCTGGATAGTCTACCCCCAAGGAGTGATATAGGGGTTGAAAGTTTGTAAGGAAATCCGTCATCTTTTAAGTGAAAAACATGATCATTTCTGTTTTGGCTGATTAAAAATGAGTAGATACGTATTTAAGCGTTTCTGGATATTCCACCCCTGAGGGGGTGAAATGGGGGTTGAAATTTCGTATATAGGTTAGCCTGGAAGTCCGTCATTCTTAAAGTTAGAAACATTCAACTTTACTTTTAGGCTACTGATTAAAATGAGTAGATACGTATATACGAACATGTTCTACCGGAACCGGTTGTGGTGCACGGTGCCGTTCTCGAAGTTGTTCAAAAATATATGTGGTACCTCAGACAGACTTTGCAGTTAAGTAGAAACTACTTCGAGGACGAGGTGAACAGGAGAATTCAGCCGGGTTGGGTTTGGGAAACGTCCTCGGGTCTTTTCATCATCAATCCCACAGTACCCAAATACGAAAGTCTTCAATCAGTACGTCCTACCTGTCATGACATACGGTGCCGAAACGTGGACACTTAAAACACGGCTGGTTCACAAGTTTAAAGTCGCTCAGCGTGCTATGGAGAGTGCTATGCTCAACGTTTCTTTATCTAAGGGATCGCATCAGGAATGAGGTGATCCGGCAGAGAACCAAGGTCATTGACATAGCCCACAGGATAAGCAAGCTGAAGTGACAGTCGGATGGCCATATTAGCCGTAGAACTAATAACCGTCGGGGTAAACGGGTTCTTGAGTGGAGACCGCGTCTCGGCAAACGTAGTGTAGAACGTCCACAGGCCAGGTGGAATAATGATCTGCCCAAGACGGCTGGCAGGAGCTGGATGAGAGAAGCTGAGGATCGAACCAAGTGGCGTGCAATTCGAGATGCCTATGTCCAGCAGTGGACTGCGATGATGATGATGAGATACGTATTTAAGCGTTTCTGGATATTCTATCCCTAGGTTAGACTGGAAGTCCGTCATTTTTTAATTTAGTAGCCTGAATCTTTATCTTCAGGCTTTTGATTACAAATAAATGAATACTTATATCAACACATATGGGAATTCTATTCCTAAAGGGGTTAAAAAAGGGGCGAAAGTGTGTATGAAAGTCGACTTTAGTGGACTATTGATTTTATAAATAAATAAATACGTTTAAAAACGCGAATAAATTATACATAGATACTTACACAGTTTTAATTAAATACATATAATCAACTTTTACGCGAGCAAAGCCGCGGGCTACAGCTAGTATCATATATAGTATATATCAGAAAATCTATATCTATACTAATATTATAAACGCGAAAGTGTGTATGGATGGATGTTTGTTACTCTTTCACGCAAAAACTACTGAACGGATTTGGATCTTTACAGTAATTTAGCTTATACATCAGAATAACACGTAGGCTACAATTTGCCGCGACAACCGACATATACGCGGGCGGAGCCGCGGGCAATAACTAGTATGAAATAATCACGAGCTTGAAGCCGCTGAATAGCTGCTATTAATGCAATAAAAGAGTCTTTTAGCGTTGACAAGAAATTAAACAAAACTTTTAACGATTTACAATTTTATGCATACCATATATTGAAAAAATACGTTATGAAAAAGTACTATTTAAAAACAGTTACTTGCGACTGACCGACATCTTAATTACATAACGAAAAAGAAACTACCCACACGAAGAGATTAAATCAAGATAAATAATTAAACCCAAAAAATACCTTTGTAAAAATCTCAGAATAATTACTTTTTAAATATCTAGGAATCCTACAAATAGAAGACACCATTGTCATTGTAAAAACGTAACTAAACAATAAAGAATTGCAGTGCATATTTTCTCAAAGTACCGACAATACGAATCGAAATTACTTATGGAATAAAATCACAGTCAGCTATTTATTAATCACATGATGATTTGTAAATAAGGATTGCTATTTACTTACAACATGTTGTCAATAAGCTGTTTTCAGAATATGCACCTTTATGCCCCTATTTCACCTATTTAATAGTAAACCTAGTATTTTTTTTGTATAAACTAGCTGAAACCCGCGGTGTTACCCACGTTTGTTGTCGTAACCGCGGGTAACATCGCGGGGCTAAATTACTGCATATATCATCAGCTATTTGCTAGTGAAAGACCCGTCGAAATCGGTCCAGCCGTTCTATAGATTAGCCGGACAAACAGACAGTCAAAAATTGTAAAAACTGCTCTTTTGATATATGTACCGTGTATATATCCATATAGTAAAAAGCGGTTATTTTAATATTACAAACATATGTGGAGGAACGAGTGTCATGTCCCTCCAACACAAAGGGAGGATCTTCCGACCAGGCGAGCTGATCATGCCTGGCGGACCAACTACCCAACGGTTGATGTTGGGATGTTGTATATATGTTAATTGGCGCTAGAACTTTTCTTGCGCGATTCAGGATTGGTAGTTTCTTCGTATTGTACGTTACTCCGTAGTTCAGTGTATGTTTTCCTCAAGAATCAAATTATCTCCATGGCGAAAGAAGAGTGGCACATCCTGTACCGTTGGTAATATGTAATGAATGGTTTTAAGATTTATACAGTTTATTAAGTAAATTATCCTGATTATTTTTATTAATTTACAACATTTTAAGGACTGTGCTTAAATAACTTAACTGTCGACGATATTAGCAGCCAAATAAATACAAAAACATTACGCCAGACGATACAAACTACCATACAGTCCTTTAATTAAAATCGGTGCAGTGATTTAGCCATGAAAGCATAACAGACAGGCAGATAGAGTTACTTTCGAATTTATAATATTGCTTTATTTTAATACTTTGCCCGCGGCTCCGCCCGCGTATATGTTGGTTCTCGCGGCAAATAATAGTCTATGTGTTATTCTGATGTATAAGCTATATTACTGTAAAGATCCAAATCCGTTCAGTAGTTTTTGCGTGAAAGAGTAACAAACATCCATCGATCCATACTTACAAACTTTCGCGTTTATAATATTAGTATAGATAAATACTTACCATGCTTAACTTGACTTGACTGCACCTTTGGCCTAGTTGTTTAAGCGGTCGCCACGCGCCAAGTGTTGTCGGTTCAAACCCCACATAGGACATCACTTTGTGTAATCCACAAATTGTTAAACTGAGTCTGCGTGTTCTTGGATACACCGTTTCATGTATGTTTGTAAAGTCCCCCGCGATACAGGATGTATTATCCTAATGCGTGCTACCCTCGCCTTACGGCGGGAACAATAAAAAAAACACTAAATGAAATATAACAATTTATTACAAAAAAAAAAAACTTTAACTTAATTATAAATATAGTTGGGTGTGAGGTTCTAAGCACTGGACGTTCTTTATTTATACAGGGTCTTTAGAAGGCGGACTATAGTCGTCCTTACATTTAGGGCAATCTGTAACTTTATAACCGCGTTTGCCGCACTTATAACATTCGAAGGGACTCACGAACGGTTTTTTCTTTGAATTGCACCTAGGGCAAGTAAAGGTAGTATGGTCTCTAAGGCCACACTTAAAACAATATTTTTCATTTGTATTACTTTGTACTACTGAAGCTAACTTATTTGAGCTAAAATTTCTGTTTGTTTTTATGGATAAGTCATGTGACACCAACAAGTAAAATTTTAACAAAAACAAAAACCGACTTCTATGTTCGACTCGATTTCCCTTGGATGCCATCATCAGATCTTAGTGTCCTTATCATGGTACCACCGTTGGGATATCTCCTTTCCATTAAAAAAAGAATCATTAAAATCGGTTTATAAGCGTCGAAGTTATCCGCGAACACACAAAAAAAAACTATATACGGTCGAATTGAGAATCTCCTCTTTTTTTGAAGTCGGTTAAAAACAAAAAGAACTACAACTTGCGGATGACAAAAAGTGTTGTCCCATGTGGGGTTTGAACCCATAATGTCTAGCGCAGTAGAAAACGGAGTGGTGACTGCTGAAACCACTAAAGCTATCCGTGCAGTCAGAGGCAACGCGTGAGTGAATAGCAACCCTTTACCCTTTACGAAGTTTACTTCGTAAAAAGAAATCATGTGATTAATTGCAGTCGACTGTGATTTTGTTTTATATAAATTATAACGAAATTTTAGACTGCATGTATGGCCTAGTGGTTTAACGGTCACCACGCCGTTTCCTACTTGGCCAAGTGTCGTGGGTTCAAATCCCACGTAGGACAACACTTTGTGTGATCTACAAATTGTTGTTCTGAGTCTGGGTGTTCTTTGTGTCCGTTTCATGTATGTTTGTAAAGTCCCCCGCGACACAGGATTTATTCCTAGTGCGGGAGTTGTTAAAAAAAAAAAAAAATGCGGGTAGTTAGGAAATTTCACAGGTCACGGACGAGTCGCATCGCACAGAGTATATATTGAGCGTCACTGATCCTCCTTCAGATTTTCCCTGTTCGTGGCCACTTTCGCAGCACTTGATTTCAAGATCCCAACTATTAAAAGGTACCGATTACTTTTATTAATTTTATTTTATATAGTTTAAATCAAAGCTGTATTTCTTTTCATTTCATATTATATCCTTATTATATCTTCAAATACTGTTATTAATTTGATGAAAGTTGATATTATAAACTAGCTGACCAGGAGAACATCGTACCGCCATTTTTTTTTTCGTAAATTTTTCAATATTTCGGAAAAAAATGTTAGTCATTATAGGCTTCTGCTTTCCAGAAGTGTACTATCGCGGACTAAAAAATCTTTCTGGTTTTGTTTTTTATATTTTTTTCTATGCAAACCTTGTCTTAACAATAACGAACATATAGAAAAAAGAATTATCACATCTTATATATAAAATTCTCGTGTCGCGGTATTCGCTACCAAACTCTTCCGAAACGGATAGACCGATTTTTATAAAATTTAGTGTGCTTATTGGGTAGGTCTGAATATCGGCCAACATCTATATTTTTTTTATGCAAAACGTTTGCCGATTCAGCTAGTTTTAAAATACTTCTACGGTACTTCGTAGTTGTATAGTGACTTGCTTGCTTACTTTGCCAGGCCCTTCAAGGTCACTTTTGTAGGGTATTTTTATGCTACCTCACAATTTTTAAAAAGTTCACCTTTTTCCAATCAACTGCTATAAGAATGTAGTTTAGATCGAATTATAGGTCTGTTTTATTTTTATATAGTCGTGTATCTTCTACCTTTAATCTGAATTTCGGAAACGGTTCCGACGATTTTCATTAAATTTAGTATGCAGGGGATTTCGGGGCGACAAATCGATCTAGCTAAGATTTATTTTTAAAAAAATTACCAAATAAAAATGGCTCGGTCATCCATGTTCATGTATTATTCAGCTACTCTGAAACCATACTTAAATTTTGTGCAATTTTCTCGCAATTGCAATCTATTTCGTAACTTTGCCGTTTTAACAAATATATTATTTTTCTTTTGCCTTTTCATCACCTCGCCCAGTTTTCTTCTGATCTGAGAAAATTCGCTTCTGGAAATCGTAATATTAACTATAGTTTAGTATGTTTTCTTAAAACAGTATCGATAGTATATTGTAAGGATAACGGTTTACTAAGTAATCTAATTATTGAGCAGTAGATAGTACCGTGTAGTTTTAAATGTGACTGTTACTCGACGACGAAAATGTGGAAAATGTTAATATTATAACAAGAATAAGTTAAAATCATAACCCGACTACGTAAAAACTTTTGAAAAGATTTAGACGGATTGGATTAGTGGTTTAGACGCTATGGTGGAACATACAAACATACATGGACAGCTAAAACTATTACCATGCGTTCTGACTTCCGACGTATTCGTGCAAAAAGGAATTACTATACAAAGCAGTTACTGCTACCCACAATATCACAAAAAAATAATAGCTATAGAAATGTACCTACATAAATTAATAAATTAAACTTTTGCTGCTAAGCTATTTACTTTTACCCACCGTATTATCCGATTAGAACCTTTAAAATACATTTTGTTTAGAAAAATTAGATACAGATCAAGTAATGAATAAATTGAGGGTAGAAGAAAAACATTTTTCGTTTATATTTCATATATTAATAATGCGAGAGTGGTCTTTAAAGAAAAGTTTTGAAATGCTGCAACGTACATAAAAACCCTTCCAGTATTCAGAAGAGTTGCAAGAGGAATTAAAGCATTAATTCTAAATGTTATTAAAATTGTTTCATTATTTTACAGGTACTTGAAGTAAATTCTACTTAATCTCACTTTTATCAAAACTAAATCATGGCACATGATAAAATCACAAAGGAACTTAAAAGTATTCTTAAGGATGAAAGTTATACGGATTACAACCTGAAAATCGAAGAAATCTCTACAGGAGGCGCAAATTATACGTCAAGTTTATACAGAGTCGAAGTTGTAGCTGAAGATAATAAACCAACCCTGCATCTCTTCGTGAAAGTAGCATGCCCCAGTGTCAAGCTACGGAGTACCTTAGACGAGTGGAAAATTTACACTACAGAAAAATTATTTTACACAAGGTTGTTGAAAACGTACAAAGCTATTGAAAACGAACACCGTGTTCCGAACGAGGAAAGACTACTCGCTTGCAAGTATTATGGGTCTAGTCTAGTCGTTCTCGAAGAGATGATGGTCCTTGAAGACCTATCTGCAAGCAAATGGTTGGCTTACGACAGGCACAAATCGATTGATTGGCCCTACGCAAAAGCTGCCTTCTCCCAACTTGCTAAATTCCACGCGCTTTCCTTTGCATACGGCGAGAGTAATCCTGAACAATTCAATAAAGTATTGGATGAAATAAAAACGCAGATGAATCCCGATGCTTTAGCAAATTTTGTAAAGAATGCTAAGGAAGTTGCATTGAAAAAGGTCAAGAAAGAACACAAAGATCTTTTGAAGGAGTACTTAAAGGACTTTGAGGCAAAGATCAAGAAGGTTACTGAACCTTCAGGTCATACTGCTATTACTCATGGGGTCTTTAGACCGAGTAATTTGATGCACAGGGCTAAAGAGGTAAGTGTTTAACTCCCTTTTATTAGCTTCACCTATGTATATAACTCTTTTGAATTTGAGTTATTTTTTTAATCTTAATAATATCATTACACATATCATTCAGTTTGCCATTTTATTTTTATTTTAAATCTGTGAAGGCATATTGAAAAGAACTAAACTCGAGAACCAAACCCGGATATTTCATTTTTTTGGACTCTGTAGTCCTTTTTTGGCACCGCCAACTATTTTTGTTATTTATTTGTTTATACATTTATACTTTGAGTTCGTAAAATTTTAGAATTAATCCATTCAATTATATTGTTTTTTATCTTGTTTTATTGTATTAAGTATGCCGACTACTTAAGTACCTTTATTTTGGAAAAAGTGAAGTAGATATTTTAGAGTAGCGGACTCTACAAATATCTTTATAGGCTGAAGTTAGTTTTTTGTATCATGATTGCCTGTAAGAAATTGCCACCACTTGATTAGTACTTTCTAAGTTTTAAGTTAACCTTCTAATTAATCTGGTGTACAATAAAGAATTTATGATTTAACTAAAATCATTTTATTTCTATTTTCAGGATGGTTCCATGGAAGTCGTTATTGTGGACATGCAAACTCTGTCTGGTTCTAGTCCGGTGGCAGATGTATTATATTTCATCTTCACTGGATCCGATAAGAAATTCCGCGATGAGTACTACTATAAACTAATAGATCATTATTATGCTGAGCTTGAAGCGGCATTTAAAAGACTTCATATGGATCCTGAGAAGATTTACTCCAGGGCGGTCTTCGATCAGGAGTTGAAAGAGGTGAGTTAACTACTCTGATTTTAGAGGTTTTGAAGAGTTCATCTAACGGAAATTTATCGAAGTACCTTCACGGATTTTTGGATTGTTTATCCACGATATGTTTATTTATTGGTATCCATAGTAAAAAGTATATATATACTTCCGACTGTGTTGAGTTAATTAGCTTGGTTAATCAAATATGACTCCATACTTATAAACTAACACTATCCGTTTCGCTTTCCTGTACAGGTCATAGGCTACATTTTACCGCGATAACCGGAAACACGCGGGCCGAGCCGCAGGCAAAAGCTAGTACCTAACCTAAAATAACGACAGCAAAACGCACCAAAATTTCGAACTTACTAGAACTTAATGATATTATTGATAAACTAGTTTTTGCTCGCGGCTCCGCCCGCGTAAATATAAGCCTGTGTTTATTCTGATGTATAAGCTATATTATTGCAAAATTTCATCCAAATCAATTCAGTAGTTTTGCGTGAAATGTAACAAACATACGTCCATACTTACAAACTTTCGCGTTTATAATATTAGTAGGATGATACATAGTATTTTAGTGAACCAATTATTGCTAATACTAAGGGCTGTGACAATGACGATGATTTCCTTAATAATGTAATTTCATTTCAGAAACTGCCACTCGGGCTGACCATTGCAGTGTTTGCGTTGCCACTCGTGACGGTATCTGAGGAGCAGGCTCCCAAGGTCGACGAAGAGATGGAACTATCCGCGTTCTCAGTAAAGACTGCTAGTGATTTATATGTCGAAAGATTAAATGGAGTTGTTGACGACTTCGTGAAATGGGGCTTACTGAAGTAATCCGTGATTATCAGTTTTGAAAATGAAACTATTGCCGTAGGAAAGTACAGAAGTTTAGAATATTTTGTTTAATAATTGTGATATTATTTCTTAGTTATTTTAGTGTGATGTCTTATTTATCTACCGTCTAACGGCCTTATGCATAAACGTTATTTAACTTTAGGCAGAAGTTCTGTGTTAATTAAAACTTTAAATAGACCCTTAAAGTTCAAAATAAAACAGAATCGTAGCTTAAAGTTACTAACGTTTATGACTGAGACTGTAAACGTTCATAATTGAAATGTAAAGTTTTGAACTTGACTACTTTTTAAATTTAAAAAGTAGGTACTTTATGAACATAGTGATTTTTTTAAGATTGTTACTTGCATGTTTTTGTAGGTTGTTAATTTAATAAATTATAATGTGTTTTAACGATGTTTTTTTTAAACTTGAATTGTCCTTTATCTCTGTCTACCTAAGTACCTTTAGACAACTGAAAATTGTAGTCGGTTATATAAAAGCTAAATGAAAATAAATATTTCGGACAGATGACCGAAATTTTTATTTTCATTTAGATTATTTTCATTTCAGTTGTTGCTATGGGTATCTACATAGTAATGGGTACTAGATAACTGATATAAATACATAAATACTTTGTTAATACATACACCCAAACTCCGAAACAAACTTGCAGGTCATACAAAGATTTTATCCGACCCGGGAATCGAACCCGAGACCTCGAGCACAACGGTCGCATATGCTTCCGCTGCGCTAACAAGGCAGTCAGTCAGGTGATAAAGTTCAAATGGGTCAAAATTATTAAGGTACAATAATAACCGTGATAAAAGGGCCCAGCTAGTACTGAATGTAGTTTTTTTTTTTTTATTCTACTCCCGCATTATACATCCTGTGTCACGGGGGACTTCACAAACATACATGACACAGAACACCCAGCCTCGCAATAGCAATTTGTGCATGACTGTTGTCCCGTATGGGATTTAAACTACAACACTTGGCGGAGTGGATAGCGGCGTGGCGACCGGTTAAACGACAGACCAACCGTGCAGTAGTATACGCATTGATTGTATATCTTGCATCTCGTACAATCTATACTAATTTTATAAAACTAAAAAGCTTGTTGCTTTGATGGCTTGAGGACGCTAATCTCAGGAATTCGATTCTAATTGAACTAGCCTACTTATTTATACTATTATATAAAGCTGAAGTTTGTTTCAACGCGCTAATCTCAGGAACCAATGGCCTGATTTGAAAAATTCTGTCAGTGTTGGATAGTACATTTATCGAGGAAGGCTATAACCTATATATCATCACGCTAAGACCAATAGGAGCGGAGCACCGATGAAGAATGTTATAAAAACGGCGGATTTTTTTTACGCTACGGGCAATAGGAGACGTAAACGACGTTGCGTGGGTCAGCTGGTCGGGAATATACCTAGACTACGTGAGAGTCAAAATGGCGGGTGTAACACAGTGAATTAAATTGTACCAATTACCAAAAAAATGTACTTAAAATGTACTATTTTGTACCTCGCTCTAAAAAAAATGTACCTCATTCATAACGAAGTTATTTCGGAAATAAGTTACACCCGCCACATTGACGTCAATATGGCGGGTGTACTAATATATTCAAATATTTAAACATTATTCATGAAATATAATTACACTAAAAAATTGTACCTAAAAAGCACCTCAAGTTAAAAAACCCATACACTTGGTCAGTAGGATAGTTTCCGAAAAAAAAACAATCGTGTCTCGTTTACTTGTGAGAGTCAAAATGCCAGGTGAACCACACTGAATTAAATTGTACCAATTACCAAAAAAAATTACCTGAAATTTACTATTTTGTACCTTGCTCCAAAAAAATTTTACCTCATTCATAACGAAGTTATTTCAGAATTAAGGTACACCCGCCACATTGACGTCAATATGGTGGGTGTGACATGAGAACCTAATATTTAAACATTATTCATGAAATATAATTACACTAAAAAATTGTACCTAAAAAGCACCTCAAGTTAAAAAACCCATACACTTGGTCAGTAGGATAGTTTCCGAAAAAAAAACAATCGTGTCTCGTTTACTTGTGAGAGTTGGTTTAACACTTTGAAAATTACTAAACGCTTAGCAAAACATACCTTTGTAAATATGATTTAAAAAACAATCCGGGGAGGATCCCGCGTAGATAAAAAGCGGCCAAGTGCGAGTAGGACTCGCGCATGAAGGGTTCCGTAACAGCAAGTAACATAATATAAAAGTTGTTGTAGTTCGTTGTAACTTTGATCGATAAATTGCGGTTAACGATTTATGACGTATTAAAAAAAAGTACTTACTAGATCTCGTTCAAACCAATTTTGGGTGGAAGTTTGCATGGTAATGTACATCATATATTTTTTTTTAGTTTTATCATTCTCTTATTTTAGAAGTTACAGAGGGGGGGGGGGGGGGGGTGGCATGTTTTAACAGTTTGGAAGTCTCTCGCACAAACTATTCAGTTAAGAAAAAAATGATATTAGAAACCTCAATATCATTTTTGAAGACCTATCCATAGGTAAGGGTTGGTGAAAAAAAAATTTTCGAGTTTTGTTCCAAGTATTGGGATCCCCAAAATTTATTGTATCTTTTCCATTTATGTGTGAAAATCTTAATGCGGTTCGCAGAATACGCCTACTTACCAAATTTCAACAGTATAGTTCTTATAGTTTCGGTAAAAAGTGGCTGTGACATACGGACGGACAGACAGACAGACACACATCACGAATCTACATATAAGGGTTCCGTTTTTTGCCTTTGGAACGGAACCCTAAAAAGGAGTTATTAGAGGTAGCACAAGTTTAACAGCCTACTGGCGGAAAAATACGTCACTGCACTGACACAAATGCAAACTTTTCGACCCATTCTTGTTTATACAATTATGAATAAATCTATCAAAATTTTATATTCGTAACCAAAATTTCGAATTCGTTAATTGTTAATAGTATAATATATGGACGAAAACAAAATAATAATAATTTTGTCGTGTTGGTTATATTTGGTTACGATTTTAGGGATAATTATTATCCCTAAAATCGTAACCATATAATGGACGGGCCTGTTGGTGTAGTGGTTAGTGGGCCTGATCGCTAAGCCGGAGGTCGTGGGTTCCATTCCTATCATGAACAAATATGTACTAATATTATAAGTACGATGATTAGTTTTGTGTCTGTGTTTGATTTATCTATATATGTATTTATTTGTAACTCATCTTTTGTTATGTATTTAACTTTTGTATACAATAACGATATTTAAATAAATAAAAAAGTTTTTAGAAATATTTAAGATTGCTTATCGGTAGCCTGGCCACCATAGCATAAGCTCTGCCTAATTTGGGATCAGACAGCCGTGTGTAAAATATGTAAGGTTATTTTTCTTATTATGTACCGATATGAACATTGTAATAAAATTATAAACGTCAGTAAACGAGACACGATTGTTTTATTTCTCGGAAACTATCCAAGTGACCAAGTGTATGGATTTTTTACTTAAGGTGCTTTTTAGGTACATTTTTTTATTGTAATTATATTTCATAAATAATGTTTAGATATTAGAATATCATAGTACCTACAACCGCCATATTGACGTCAATGTGGCGGGTTTTCCTTAATCACACTAATATATAAAGGCGAAATTTTGTGAGTGTATATGTTTGTTACTACTCCACGCTAAAACTACTAAACGGATTTGAATGAAACTTTACAGTAATATAGTTTATACATTAGCATACCACATATGCTACTCTTTGCCTCGGTAATCGACATACACGCGGGCGGAGCCACGGGCAACAGCTAGTTCTGAAATAACTCCGTTATGAATGAGGTACAAATTTTTTGGAGCAAGGTACAAAATAGTACATTTTAAGTTCATTTTTTTGGTAATTGGTACAATTTAATTCAGTGTGGTTGACCTGGCATTTTGACTCTCACAAGTAAACGAGACACGATTGTTTTATTTCTCGGAAACTATCCAACTGACCAAGTGTATGGGTTTTTTAACTTGAGGTACTTTTTAGGTACAATTTTTCAGTGTTGCCATATTTCATTAATAATGTTTAAATATTAGAATATTATAGTACACCCGCTATATTGACGTCAATGTGGCGGGTGTAACTTATTTCCGAAATAACTTCGTTATGAATGAGGTACAAATTTTTTAGAGCGAGGTACAAAATAGTACATTTTAAGTACATTTTTTTGGTAATTGGTACAATTTAATTCACTGTGGTACACCCGCCATTTTGACTCTCACCTAGACTACATAACACAAAGTTATCAACAAGATGACATGAAGATCGAAAGGAAAATATTGCCAGAGGACATTTATTCCTTTTGAGAGGTGCAGACTAAGTTGTATGGGTCTTCTATAAATAAAATGTAGTATTAACGTAATTTTAAATTGATAGGTCTTCTTCACTAAATGCATGAACGTATATATTATATGGTACTAGCTAACCCACGCAACCTCGTTTATGTCTCCTACTGCCCGTAGCGTAATAATTTCCCCCCGTTTTTGTAGCATTATTCATTGATGCTCCGCTCCTATTGGCCTTAGTGTAATGATATAGCCTATAACCTTCCTCGATAAATGGGCTATCTAACACTGAAAGAACTTTTTCAAATTGGACCAGTAGTTCCTGAGATTAGCGTGTTCAAACAAACAAAAACTCTTCAGCTTTATATATTAGTATAGATGTATTTATTATTCTCTTCTAACATCTAATACTCATAATCAACACCACATTTATTTGGATAAAGACCAATATTAGGTATTATGTTGATAAAAACTCTTTGGCAAATAACTCAATAATAGGTATCAACTCTTAGCGTCTTATACTCGTGATAACTTCTAAACGAAATGTCCGAATGGGATGAAACAAAAAGTATTTTACTTCTACATAAATACCCTTGATAACATAATGCTTTATTTAGATAAGGATTAATATTACGATACACATTTAACGTAGTTTCTTTCTTCAGACGATTGATAAAATTTTTTGAACACAAAAGCGGTTATTGTGACCAAACCATGATAGTTAGATATATGGTCTCGCGGACTTTTTTGTAGATCTTAATGGGACCTACAAACCCGTTATACATTATTTTATTCTATTGTCAATACTTTTTGCAGCGCACGCAAAAATAGGTTTTCGATTTCACACCTTGGGTTACAAAATAGCAATTTTCTTACGGATATCTATTTTTTATGAAAATAAAATATAGCCTATAGCCTTTCTCGATAGATGGACTATCCAACACTGAAAGAATTTTTCAAATCAGACCAGTAGATCCTGAGATTAGCGCGTTCAAACAAACAAACAAACAAACTCTGCAGCTTTATAATATTAGTATAGATATGCACTTAAATCAACAACTTTTAACTGTTAAAAACTTAGTGTTACATGGTAGATAACTACTAGATTAGTACTAGCTGAGTCCCGCGGTGTTACCTGTGGTAATTATCGAAACGCGGATAACGCCGCGGGACGAAGCTATTTTATTATTTATTTATTTATTATTATTCATTATTTTCAAAATAAAATCTGTCTGATGGTCCCGGCTAATCTCTAGAATGGATTTATCGATTTTGTAAAAGTGGCTACTTTTATGTTAGAAAAAAAATTAAAAATAAACAAAATAAAATAGTTAACAATATCAGAATCAAAATTAACAAAGCCCGCGGGTGAATTCGGGGGCACAGCTAGTCTTAAATAAATATTCAATTAGTGTAATTTTTTTTATGACAACTCATTGCATCTAACTATTGAAGAATTGCCTAAAGCAGAGTTAGAGAAGGCATACACTGTGTGTAAGGGCAAATATAAAAATCCCGCTTAAAATCTTATGTGCCACCTCAAATACAGGCAGTGGTTCTACCGCCGACGATGAATGAGAAACGAGTGGAACTAGATACTATAAACTTTATTTTATTTTATTTATTTATCTCAAGTTCCAAGACAAGAAGGATGACCTTTTTATTACTAAAGAAATAAATCTTTGCTAATATTATAAAGAGGTTTGAAAGATTGTAGAGGGTAATCTCTGGATCTACTGATCCGATTATGAAAATTCTCTGATCAATAGAAAGTTACATTCTTTGTGAGTGTCATAGGTTATAGGGCAACCTGATTAGGTAACCCGAAAAATTATAACAGCGATATCTATACTAATATTATAAAGCTGCAGAGTTTGTTTGTTTGTTTGTTTGTTTGTTTGAACGCGCTAATCTCAAGAACTACTGGTCCGATTTGAAAAATTCTTTCAGTGTTGGATAGTCCATTTATCGAGGAAGGCTATAGGCTATATTTTATTTTCAAAAAAATTAGGGATCCGTAAGAAAATTGCTATTTCGTAACCCAAGGTGTGAACTCGAAAACCTATTTTTGCGTGCGCTGCAATAACTATTGACAATAGAACAAAATAATGTATTACGGGTTTGTAGGTCTCATTAAGATCTACAAAAAAGTCCGCGAGAGCATATATCTAACTATCATGGTTTAGTTACAATAACGGCTTTTGTGTTCAAAAAAATTATTAAATCGTCTGAAGAAAGAAACTACGTTAAATGTGTATCGTAATATTAATCCTTATCCAAATTAAGCATTGAGTTATCAAGGGTATTTATGTAGAAGTAAAATACTTTTTGTTTCATCCCAATCGTTCATTTCGTTTAGAAGTTATCACGAGTATAAGACGCTGAGAGTTGGTACCTAATAATGAGTTATTTGCCAAAGAGTTTTTATCAACATAATACCTAATATTAATCTTTATCCAAATAAATGTGTTGTTAAGTATGAGTATTAGATCTTAGAAGAGCATAATAAATACATCTATACTAATATATAAAGCTGAAGAGTTTGTTTGTTTGAACGCGCTTATCTCAGGAACTACTGGTCCAATTTGAAAAATTCTTCCAGTCTTGGATAGCTCATTTATCGAGGAAGGCTATAGGCTATATATCATCACGCTTAGACCAATAGGAGCGGAGCACCAATGAAGAATGGGGAAAAATTATTACGCTACGGGCAATAGAAGACGCAAACGACATTGCGTGGGTCAGCTATACATACTTTATATTATAAATGCAAAAGTAACTCTGTCTGTCTTGCTTTTACGGCCAAACGGCTGCACCGATTTGAATGAAATTTGGTATACAGATAGTCTAGAAACTGAGAAAGGACATAGGCTACTTTTTAATGCGAAAAAGGGGTTGTAAGGGCTTTAAAAGGGGAATGAAAGGTTGTTCTGGGGGTTCACTAGCCACACGCATGCGCATTACCTACGTCGGGCGTCTTGGCAACGACCAAACACGGCTGTCACATTCATTAAAAATATTTCACTTTTTCAACGAAGACTTAAATTAATACATACATTCATGAATCCGATTTGTATGTATGTTCATGATATTAGTAAACATAAATAAGCCATATTACTAAACAGTATTTATAAAATTCAAAAACCCTCTACAGAAGTATCGTCATTTTAAGCGAAAATCTTAGAATAATAACGCATAGAAAGATAGCTTCATACAAAGCGCCCTGTCAAAAATGAAGCAGTGAACCGAGTCGATTACGTAGGTACGTGCGGCGATACGCACACCTGCAAACGGAATATTGAAACAAAACATTTCTATTTTGACCTAATTATTTACAAAATACTGTAAAATAAAACAAAACATTCACAGTGAGACACGTTCGGCGTACTTTGACCTTGAACACTGCGAAGCGGCCCGGCGTTTGGAGCCATATATGGCTCCATTTAAGGTGCTTCAAAACGGACGCGCGGACTCGCCTTCTATGCGTTATTATTCTAAGGCGAAAATATTAAAATTTCTTTTTTAGGCTGTTGATTAGATATAAATAAAAATGTGATTTAAATTTTGTAAAAAAATTACCACCTAGGGGGTTAAATAGTAATAGGGGATGAAAGTTTGTATGGCAATATGCAAAGTTTGTGAAAGTCTATACATGCTTCATAAGTTTGCGACAGGAGACAAAATATTAGAGCTATTCTGATGTAACATTTACTGAGTTATCACAATATGCCTAAGTGTGCTTGCCCGAACGGGCAGACACGTGAGGGCAGACGACTGTGCCGCATGCGGATGTTGAATTTTGCCACTACAAATTCGTTATTATTCACTGCGATTAGATTTGTTTACATGATTTTTTGTTTATTCAGTTAATGTTCTTCGTGAAAAAATCCGACTGAAAAGGATCCGGGGGGATTTATGCACAAAAAAGAAGGAAAAGGGGTACGCCGCAAGATGAAATAAATGCCTGTATGAAACATATGTACTATGGGTACATGTTAAAAAGTTTTGTCTTATTACAATTATGCGAGTACAACTTCACAATTATTTATGAGCAGTGTCAATGAATGATCATGTCAGACGTGGAGGAAGATGTTATCGAATACCTCTCAGGAAATACAAGGGACACTGAACCAGACATATCATAGCTTATGCATAGTTTCTCAACTCTTTAGCATTATCAGGAGCGCCTTACCATAAGTTGAGACTGAAATTTAATGTTCCAGTCCTATTAATGAGAAATCTTGAGCGCCAAAGCTATATAATGGTACACGGCTACAAAATACACATCTGGGGTACAACATTGTAAAAGCTACAATCATGATGCATGGAATGGCAAAAGGAGAAAATATTTTAATTACACGTATTCCAATAATTCAAACTTATTTGCAATTTCAATTTTAAAAGAATGTAGTTTCCACTGAAAACAAAATTTGCAATAACATTTATCAAAGCCCAAAGACAGACACGTAAAGTTGCAGTTCATTTAGAAAAAAACATGTTTTTCCCATGGGCAGCATAATCACGTGTATCAAATCCGCTAAATCTCTATATTTTGGCAAAAGATGGCAAATCAAAAAACGCAGTTAATAAAATTGAAAAAAATGACAATCTGCTTAGCCTGAGGGAAAACTCAAGCAGAATCCAACCGGAGTGTCAACTCCAATCCAAGTGGAGGCAACCGTACTCGCTGCGAACCCAGACAATGCAGAACCAATCCGTTAGGTTCGAGAGCGTATTTCTAAGACTGAGGTGGTGACTTCCAAGGCCAGAACGTGTTGTTCTGTAGAGAAAGGGAGAAGGTGGGATCAGTTCAAAGAACTCTTCAGAACACTCTCCATGGTGAAGCGGTAGAGGACTGCCATAGAGGCGATGTCACTTCGCAACTGCAGAGGCCCAAGGGACTCGGTGGTATCAGGACTGTTGATCATGCGGACTGCTCGCCGCTGCAACCGATCGAGAACATCAAGCAAATACTGCGTGGATCCATCATAAAGATGAGAACAGTACGCACGAGCGAACCTGGGTCTTATAAAGGAGACACAAATGCTCGGGTGCGAAGAACCGTCTCACCCTGTTCAGGCCACCTTAGTGGTGCCCTCGATGTACTTCCGTGGGTTGAGGTATCGGCAAATATCCATGCCCAGGTCACCAGCCTATCCCGTAGTGGCAGTTGAGTGCTCTGAAAAGTGGGGAGGGGAAAAAACGGACACTTTTTGGTAGAGAAAGGGCACACCTATGTTCATTTAACGTTGAACTCGACCAAAATCTCATCACCCTATTGTGAAATGCGGTTCAAAACCCGGTGGAGCTCAGCGACGAGCTCCTGTCGATTTTCCTCAATGTCTACCAGCTTGGCTGCAGGGTGTCCATAATATCGCCCAAGCACTGTGCTATCGTCTGCATAGCAATGTATATTGCCGAGGGCTAATATGTCATTGACATGCAGAAGAAACATCTTGGGCGACAGGACTGAACCCTGAGGTACGCTAGCGTTTACCTCCAGAAAAACAGACGCCGCGCCGTCGCAAAGAACCCTAATGCGAAGGCGGTGATGAAGAATGCTTAGAGCTTAGAGAGAAGCGAACGGTGCCAGACCCGGTTGAAAGCCTTGGCCATGTCAAATGTCGAAATAAGCTCATGTAAAATACTTTTTATTTCATGTACTTATAGAAATACTTAAATGTGTTTTTAACAGTGAAACGTGTGTGTCTTATTTTTAAAATAATATTATCCTCAATAATTAAAACTGCTACCCAAAGTCACTATTACACGCGGACGAAGTCGCGGGCACAGCTAGTCTATCATACACACGGGCGAGCGGATATTATAAATAAAAATCTGATGTTACTTGTATACAAGCGCCATCTTGAGACTACGTATATAACCACTAGAACCAGTTGTGGCAGACAAATTAGCTGCTCACAGTAGCCCAGTCATATTAGGGCTTTCACCTCGGAATGAAAGATAATAAGCTGCAAATTGGTATGAACCTTTGTTTTGTCATTCTAAATGTTGTCTCAAAAGTCACAATCGTTATCGTGTCCGCGTCTCAAGATATTCAAGGTCAAAGGTCACAAAAATCGGTTTTTCGCGAATATCTGGCTTCCTATCGGTTAAATGAGATTTGCATTTATTATAAAAGTTGTAGGCTATAAAATTCCCTACAACTTTTGTTTAAACTTTTTTTTCATACGACCAACCGTTTTGAAGGTAGAGCGCGAAGTGCACATCGTACAGTCATATACGGCCTAATGCAAGGTCAAGCGTGAGTTATGGTTATCAGTACGTTATAAAGTCAATTATTTACTTGGAAATTATAATTATTAAACAATGCCTATTATTTATGTACTAACTATTAATTATTTATATTTAATTAAAGTAAGTAACTTGATTATTTATATATAATTATTCATATTTAACTATTTAAGTATAAAATATTATTAATTCTGGATTATATATTTTAGTTTTATTTTAAGTTAAAATGATAGTAAGAGTATATATTTTACACATATTTTTATTTATTATTAAATACGGCATAATATACATTTATCAAAATGTGAGTTCAAATATCAAAAGTATCTTTGTTGATTTTAATTGTAATGAAATTGGAAATGGAAGCTAATTATCTTCTTCTTCTTCGTCTTCTTCTTCTTCTTGTCGCTCAAAAATGTTCGATTCATTGTCATCATCCTCATTATCTGTCATGTTTATCTCCAAACCTTCCAGAATATCGGGATCATATGTATTTTCTTCATCGGGATTACTTGGATACAGTGAAGTTGCGTTGAGGCAAGCTTGTCCGTTGCACTGGCCGCAAGCTAAAGAACATTGTAGCCCTGATTTTCTGCATCCACAGCGGGAACCACAACCATTTTTGCAATTGCAAAATATTACGTTTAGTAGTTCGGCTGGTGCTGGAGGTAATAACGTTCGTATGGGCTCCAGGATTTCATTTTCAAGCATCCAGCCCCATTCTTGAGGTTCTAAGTCCTTCCCTAACCACGTTTGAATCTGGTAGTAGACACGTTTTATGTGTTGATGAGCTGCTACACTTGTTGGTGGAAGTGTTGACAGTTGTACAGGTTTATTTAGTTTTGTAAATTTGATGAATTGCGTGTAGCGGAAATGATCAATGTTGTCCTCAGATTTTGGAGCATTATATAATGCCAACAAGATGCGCACTCCATTTTCTAATAATGTTTGTTTTGGGCAGTTTTCTTGTTGAAATACTTCCACCAGTTTATCTAAATCAGGAATTTTTTCCAATGCTCTAGTAACAGTTTTTTTTCCTTTTTTAAATAGCGCAGAAGTCGTGTCACAGCCACTGAATGCGTGTAAAAATAAAATGTGCTTTTTAGTACGAGGATATTGGTCAAAACTTTTAGTAGAATATATTTGTGTTTTGACATTGCCTTTGCCAACTTTTTTCAAAAAAATTTCCTGATGATGTGACTGAGTACGTCCAATTAAAATAACGAGCAAATCGATATCTTCTCCTATGATGACAGCAGTCTTTTGATGTTCTGATAAGGCAATAGCTGTGTCAATGATGAGAACATCGGCATCATCTCTGGCTTGTTTTGTTGTGATATTAACAGTTTTAAATTTTTCAACAAGCATGTCGATAATTTTTTTTTTATTAGACCGATTTGATAAAAAAATTTCTTGACTGATTGGCACAACCATTGTTTCGTCAAAACAAACTTCATATGATTTTGAAAGTGCAGCAGTTCTTCTTCGTTGTTCCAGTGCTTTAATATTTTTACTATAGTCCGAATATCCGTCAAATACAACAACAATTGCTGAGCCATAATGTGTTTGTAAATATTTAATGTACTTATTTAAAATAATAGAGAAAGTATCGTCTTTGCTCCATACGACGCGATGCAGAAGAAATCCACCATCGATGATGTATGTTACATTATTTTCATCAAGATCGATAACGACAGGCATCATATTGTCATATAATGTTGCTTTCGTGGTTTTTCTCATGCCATTACTATCAAATAAAGATGTCGGATACGGGCTTAGTTCATACTGAAGATATTCTTGTAAATTACTTTCAAATTTTTTGCTTACAGTTATTCTCTGGAAAAGTAACATTGGATCTATAGAAACTTTACAATCATTAATTTTGACAGATTTGTTAATGGCTGAAAGCGGTAAAACCTTATCGACGCGTTTTAACTTTATTTCGTTGAAGTTCAAACCAGTTATCTTTACCATAGATTGCAATCCGATTTCATGGGCTCGGTGACAATTAATTTGGTCATTTCCAACGATTCCTGAAGCTAAGGATACCAACTGATTCGTATTTGGAAAGGGATTATGAAGCGTAAACCAACCAACCAGTTCATTTACATCAGTATCATCCCTTTTTATTCGTGAATCTCTAGCATCAACATGTTGGTCCACAGAATCTAAAGAAATGTTACAAAACCGTTCAATTTCTTCACAAATTGTATTCGTGGCATACATAGCATATACCCACTTACATAGAACACTTTCTTGTGTACTTCGGCCTCGAGATACTCCTCCTTCTGTCTTCATAGATTTCATCAGACTTTGCTCGATTACCATGTCTGTCCATGTACCAGAATTGAATTTTTCTGTTCGTTTTACAGTAAAGAATCCGTTTTTAAAGTTCTCAAAAGCCTGTTGATCCATTGTCTCCTCAAGTTTTAACATATCTTGAAGATACAAATGAGCTGATTTCGCATATAGGAAATGACCACCAGCATGAAAATAGGGCAGCATTTTTCGCACTGCATCCAAATGTTCTTGAAAAAGTCCCAGCCTTTCAGCGCGAATGAAATCTAGGGCTATTGATACCATTTCAAAATATTGCACCCATAACTGTGCCGTGGGACCTCGAGCTTTTAATTCTTTTAGTTTATCCTGAAATTGATCAATTAACGAGTTGGAGCTGCTCGTACATCCTTCAACATCTTCGTAGGAAACATCGCGACTAGTTATCTGTTCAATTAACTCATCTAACACACAATTTTCAATTTTCATCTCTTCAAAAATCTTTATTGATAATGCAAGTCGTAATAATATATGACCTCTGATACTTCTTGCATAAGCGTGACCATTCAACATTTTGTCGACCGAATTTGTAGCATATATTTTACTTAAAGCTTCCTTGAGACCACTACCGTCCATTACATGTCCTATGCATCCAAGAAAAGACATGAGCATATGAAATCCTCCAAGTTTGACAACTGTTTTAGACAAGTCTGAGTTTGCATCTGACGCAGCAACCATTTCACGTGCTTTTGAGTACAGGGGCTGATCAAATGTAATTATGCACGTTTTTTGTTGATGTGACTTGGCAATATTTATAGCACTATGTAAAGTTGTATAAATTGTGTCTAAATTACTGGCAGGATGATCAATGAAAGGTAGAAATATAACCTGAGAAGTTGAAAAATTTTGATTATTTTTCATAAGTTGTTGAAGATAGCCATTCCACCCTGGCAACGGTGAAAGATTCTTCCATTTTCCGTATAACCACAACAAATCAACTGCATTAAATTTTTTTTCAATCAGTACTTGATCATCATGTAGATTTTGGACTTGAATCTTGCTGTACCCAGGTACAACTGGCTTTTCATATGCTAAAAGAGATACATGTGATATTGCTGCTAACTCTTTTGCACTCGGTTTAGTTGTACATTTTTTTATGCGATCATCATAAATTACAGCATCTTTCGGAGTAATTATTTTTATCATTCCCATAACGTGAAGAGTATTATTACCGTCAAGAGTACTGACATTAATATCTGCATTGTCTCCAACATATTGTACCAACGCACCAGACTCTGATGGTAAAATACGAGGTTGTGGATGGTAAACTGATGAAACTTCATACTGTATGGTATTACTATATGATGCAGCAAATCCTAAAGATGATAAAACATTCAACAATTTTTTAGACCCATATCTTCTGTGAAGAAATACGGAAAGGCCCAACAGTAGCTGTGATGAAAATGAACGTTCTCGTATCGAAGCCATTATTGCGTGGCTAATAGATGTGCATTTCGTTTTTAAATGATCTACTTGTCCTTTTCTATTTTTTAATATCATTTCTTCCAAAAAATGTGATAATGTTTTTGGTATTTCTTCATTAATACAATCTAGCATTTTATTCGGAGGTGGATACGTTTTTGTTTCAACTACAGATGATCTGATGTCTTCCCTAATAATAGCCGCAGCAGCTTCTATAATCCGTAGACGTTCTTCTACAGGAGTACTTTTTTTATTTTCGTACCAAGCTTTTGATAATACGTTAAGCTGTGTATCACGGAAAGATATAATTGTAAATGATCCAATTTTTTTTGTGATTATTATATCAGTTAAATACTTTTGTTGTAATTTTGTAATAATTGTCTTATCGTCAGGTATGTATTCCGTAGGGGCATCTTTAAGTTCTTTCAAAGTAAATTGAGAATCTTCATTATTTTCTATATAATAAAAAATCTCCTTCATTGCTTGAGTGACTTGATCATCTTGGCGAGGCTTTTTATCTGCAGATGGTACTCGGGTTAAAAAGTTGGTATAGCAAATAGTATGATACTTTGCTTCAGCAGCGATCAAATTATACTCGTAATATATACGTTCCTTTACTAATTCTCCTAAGGAATCGTTTCGTTCTTCTGCTCTCTTAATTACGTTGTCTTTGAATGCAAGAGTACTTACATTACTTATTGTCCGTCTATACTTTAATTTTTTTTTCTTTTCTGCTATTTCATCAGCTTCTTGGCCACAAAATAAGCATAACTTTCCAAAATCAAAGACTTCATTTCGTTTTTTACGAGGTGCACTTGACGTTGAAGGTTCACTCTCATCTGTGCGTCGTTTTGATGCAATAATAACATTTTTACTCGTGTACACTTTTCGACACTCGGAATGCACATTTACAGAACTTAAAGTATTTAAATAGTCTATATGTCCATCATTTCTTTCAATACTTGCAGTTTTTAAAGTTTGTAAACCACGTACGACATTCACAGAAACACCTTCTGAAAGTTTCTTATCACATATAAAACACAAATCAGCCATAGCTCTTAAAACCGTACGTCCGTAGTTGCAACGGTACAATTTCAAACTAACGAATAATCTTGACTCATACAAAGTGGAGAGAGTGGCCTTGAATACTATAGAACATCTGTCCCGGCAATGAATAGAAAAGGGCATAGGGTAGGGACAAGTATTTCCAGGTATATAAGTATTGAGAAATTTACGCGTTTTAAAGAAAAGATATATAATGTCGTGTTAACTTAAAATAAAACTAAAATATATAATCCAGAATTAATAATATTTTATACTTAAATAGTTAAATATGAATAATTATATATAAATAATCAAGTTACTTACTTTAATTAAATATAAATAATTAATAGTTAGTACATAAATAATAGGCATTGTTTAATAATTATAATTTCCAAGTAAATAATTGACTTTATAACGTACTGATAACCACGCTTGACCTTGCATTAGGCCGTATATGACTGTACGATGTGCACTTCGCGCTCTACCTTCAAAACGGTTGGTCGTATGAAAAAAAAGTTTAAACAAAAGTTGTAGGGAATTTTATAGCCTACAACTTTTATAATAAATGCAAATCTCATTCAACCAATAGGAAGCCAGATATTCGCGAAAAACCGATTTTTGTGACCTTTGACCTTGAATATCTTAAGACGCGGACACGATAACGATTGTGACTTTTGAGACAACATTTAGAATGACAAAACAAAGGTTCATACCAATTTGCAGCTTATTATCTTTCATTCCGAGATTGACCCCTTTTTTTACCTAATATGACAGGGCTACAGGTGCATTATTTAAGTAGAAATTGCATCGTTTAATGTCTTTAATTAGTAGTCATGTGGTAATATATTATTATTGACACAGATGTAATAAGTCCGTGAGATGAGGGATTAGAAACGCAGAGTGTCGCCACACTTATTTATCTCGTTTGCATTGCATATTATTTTAAGGGCCAGTTTCACCAGTTCCTGATAAAATGTCAGATAGTTATCTACCATGTAACACTAGGTTTTTTACAGTTAAAAGTTGTTGATATAAGTGCATATCTATACTAATATTATAAAGCTGCAGAGTTTGTTTGTTTGTTTGTTTGAACGCGCTAATCCCAGGAACTACTGGTCCGATTTAAAAAAATTCTTTCAGTGTTGGATAGTCCATTTATCGAGGACGGCTATAGGCTATATTTTATTTTCAAAAAAATTAGGGATCCCTAAGAAAATTGTCATTTTGTAACCCAAGGTGTGAAATCGAAAACCTATTTTTGCGTGCGCTGCAAAGAGTATTGACAATAGAACAAAATAATGTATTACGGGTTTGTAGGGCCCATTAAGATCTACAAAAAAGTCCGGGAGAGCATATATCTAACTATCATGGTTTAGTCACAATAACCGCTTCTGTGTTCAAAAAAATTATTAAATCGTCTGAAGAAAGAAACTACGTTAAATGTGTATCGTAATATGAATCCTTATCCAAATAAATGTGTTGTTGATTATGAGTATTAGATCTTAGAAGAGTATAATAAATACATCTATACTAATATATAAAGCTGAAGAGTTTGTTTGTTTGTTTGAACGCGCTAATCTCAGGAACTACTGGTCCAATTTGAAAAAAATTTTCAGTGTTAGATAGCCCATTTATGGAGGAAGGCTATAGGCTATATATCATCACGCTAAGACCAATAGGAGCGGAGGACCAATGAAGAATGTTTCAAAAACGGGGGAAAATTATCACGCTACGGGCAATAGGAGACGCAAACGACGTTGCGTGGGTCAGCTAGTTAATATATAAAGCTGAAGAGTTTGTTTGTTTGAACGCGCTAATCTCAAAAACTACTGGTACAATTTGAAAAATTATTTCAGTGTTAGATAGCTCATTTATCGAGGAAGGCTATAGGCTGTATATCATCACGCTAAGACCAATAGGAGCGAAGAATGTTTCAAAAACGGGGGAAAATTATCACGCTACGGGCAATAGAAGACGCAAACGACGTTGCGTGGGTCAGCTAGTGCCATATAAATGTCTCTATCTAAGGCTTGTGCAACCGAAATCTGTAGTTACTTATTTGAAAGATAATTTTATTATAGTCTATTAAGTGGTGGTGAAACTGGTTTTCAGTACTGACTAGGAAGAAAGAGAGCCATCTTGTGGAATATTTTTAAATGATTTGGAGCAACAACTTTAGTTTTATCCCGAACTAAATACTTTGTAAAGCTAGTTACAGAAAATTAAATGAGTTATAACTTCTATGAAGACAGAAAGAAATCTTGAGGAGTATTTTGAAATAGGTACCATTTTAAATTTCGTTCCGAACATCATATTTTGCAGAGCTACTTACAAAATATAAGTATTACGAATATGTCTTTTGAAAATATTTTTAACAATTGCTAAATGAATTCAACCAGGAAGACAGACATCTTGTGAAATATAAAAAAAAAAACCGACTTCCAAAAAACATCCAACGAAAACTCTCTGCCAAAAAAACACTTAAAAGCGTAAAATAAACTGGTTCTTCATAAATTGCCTATACCTAATTCTTTATTCATTTAAACAGTAGTATTATAATGTGTGCTAGGTACCTAGAATCTGTTTGAAGTCGGTGCCAAGTGACTATCGCTTAGACTTTTGCAATTGTTCGTTTGTATTCTTTTTGGCTTAGCATTATTCTCGTTGGATGTTTTTTGGAAGTCGGTTTTTTTTTTTATAATTGCTTGTAGTTAGGACAAGTCAACATTTATCAGTACTAATATTATAAACGCGAAAGTTTGTAAGTATGGATGGATGGATGGATGAATGGATGGATGAATGGGTGAATGGATGAATGGATGGATGAATGGATGTTTGTTACTCTTTCACGCAAAAACTACTGAACGGATTTGGATGAAACTTTACAGTTATATAGCTTATACATCAGAACAACACATAGGCTACTATTTGCCGCGATAACCGACATTAAGCGGGCGGAGCCGCGGGCAACAACTAGTTTTCTAATAGTTTAAATTTAATCAAATGTGGGTACAATGACTAAGATAATTGTTTAAATTACCTATCTTCTAAAAACTTTTAAGTCTCACAACTGTTAATGATTTTTATGCTTTAGAAATTTCTAGCCAAGTCATAAATTCTGTAAGGTCGCGATTTTGACTTGAGAACAATAAAAATAAACTTCGCTGCAACGATTTCAATTTCAAGTCATTAGGACTGCCGATAGAAGTGAAAACTTATAAATTAGAATTTTATTTGTAAAATTAATGTGTGAAAGTAGAAATTTCATAATGTTTAAATTAAAATTATCAACATCAAACATTAGGGTGTCGGTGACGCGAACCCATATGATTTTCCCCTACCAACAAGTAAAATTTTAACAAAAACAAAAACGACTTCAAGGCTTGACTCGATTTCTCTTGGATGCCATCATCAGATCTTAGTGTCCTTATCATGGTACCACCGTTGGGATATCTCCTATCCATTAAAAAAGAATCATCGAAATCGGTTCATAAGCGACGAAGTTATCCGCGAACACACATAAACAATATATAACTTATAAAAACTTATAAATTAGAATTTTATTTGTAAAATTAATGTGTGAAAGTAGAAATTTCATAATGTTTAAATTAAAATTATCAACATCAAACATTAGGGTGTCGGTGACGCGAACCCATATGATTTTCCCCTACCAACAAGTAAAATTTTAACAAAAACAAAAACGACTTCAAGGCTTGACTCGATTTCTCTTGGATGCCATCATCAGATCATATACGGTCGAATTGAGAACCTCCTCCTTTTTTTGAAGTCGGTTAAAAAAACTGCTAACGACTGCGTTGGACAATATCATTGCAAAGAGAAAGAACATTTGAAACAAACCGCGTTGTATAGTGGGCCTCTCTTTCTAAGGAGAGACCTATGTCCAGCAGTGGACTGTTAAAAGCTGTTGATAATGATGATGATAACTTTTTGTTCGAAGTTCTCTTAAACTTGTTTGAAACTGCGACTGGCACGACGCGAGTCGCGCGACGAATGTCGGCGATGCGACTCGCGTACGAACCTCAATAGATTTGTATGGCTAATAACAAAAAATTGACGAAAAAAGCCGACTTCAATAACCGGACCAAATTGAAATGAAACCACACGGGAAGCACCAGCTTTCAAATAAAAAAAGAATCATCAAAATCAGTTCACCCAGTCAAAAGTTGTGAGATAAAAAAAACAGTGGAATTGAGAACCTCCTCCATTTGAAGTCGGTTAATAATGTGTTCGAAAGTACTTTTTAACAATTAGAACATCTTGTTAACACATGTAATATCACAGAATAGGTGCTAATTATTTGCCATTGGGTAGTTGTATAAGAAAATTTTATCTAACATATTTTGAAACTTTAACGGCGAACATTATCGAACTAGTCAGCGTTCAAATTAAATGAATTAATTCATGGAACATGTAAAATCATCATCTCACAATCATAGTAATGGTAAGGAATAGTAAGATCATATACTCGTACAAAGTTAGTGAGATACATATATACATGGGATTGTTTGAAAATAGTTTGCTTAACATATAAGCTTTTTCGGAACCATTATGAGATACGTTTGAAACATTGAAACTAATATAACGACAGCTAAATAAAATTAGTTTAACGCGCAAAGCTGAGCCAATTTTTCGTACATTTGCGTCCACCGCACAACCAACTAAAATAGTCAAACTAAGTTAGTTGTGGAGACCAGTTTAGAACGGCGGATAGACAACTAAATTCCTAGTTTAGCTTGGTTCATTGAAATTAGTTCTTAATTAATCTAGCTGGCTTTAGATATTCTAAGTACAATTACAAAAATACGTTATTTTTAAAATATTAATTTAGAAGGCAGTAGAGCCACGCTGATTTCAGCACGGTTGGGCCGGCTCGACCGGGGCCGGTCCGGGACCGGGGACAGAAAATCAACGTAAAATGACAGCGTTCGTGCTGTCGTGTTTCGTTGGTGAGTGCGAGGCCGGAGGCTCAAATAGTCTAGTCAACAAGTTTCATACTTGTTGACTAGACTAAAACATGCAGAAGCATCACTAGCCTGCCATGGGTTGGGTCGCCATGCTGCATTGTCTGCATTCGCAGTGAGTATGGTGACTCTTGGATTCTGCTTATGCTTTCCATCAGGTAGAGTAGAGTCATTATGGCGGATGATACATAAAAAAAAGTTACAGAACAGCCAAGATTAGCTATGATACCCGCTTTTTATAAATTAATGTGTTGAAAAGTATTTCAAACTAGCATTTAGCACTACGCGGTACGTACGTTCATATCTAAAAAACTTAACAAAGTCAGCGCCAATTTAATTAAATGAAATGCCCCAAGAAGGGCACATATCTTACACTAACTGACCCAAGCAACCTCGTTTACGTCTCCTAGCGTAATAATTTTCTCCCGTTTTGGTAACATTCTCCTTTACCGTGGGAGAGGCACGCTTCGGCATGATTGGGCTGGCTCGACCGGAGTGATACCACGGCCTCACAGAAAACCGGTATGAAATAGTGTTTGCGCTGTGTTTCACCGAGTGAGTGAGGATACCGGAGGCCCATACCCCAACCCCTCTCCCCATATCCCCCCCATTCCCCAAAGGCCGGCAACGCACTTGTGACGCCTCTGGTGTTGCAGGTGTCAATGGGCGGCGGTAATCGCTTACCATCAGTCGATACGTCTGCTCGTTTGCTCGCCTATTCCATAAAAAAACAGAATCCGATTTTGAGCTTTAGTTTACGTAAAAAGCTATTGTAAGTTAAAGTACCTGAATTTTAATTTTAAGTCCTCCCTAATTTAGCGCTAAGAACGACAACTTATACTTTTGATATAGATGTTTATCTATTATGTATTTTAGATGGCTTTTATGGGGTTTGATCGTCGAGAAGATAAAAGAAAGTTTACAAGATAGTTAATTAACAAAAACAAAAACCGACTTCAAGGTTCGACTCGATTTCTCTTGGATGCCATCATCAGATCTTAATGCCCTTATCATGGTACCACCGTTGGGACATCTCCTTTCCATTAAAAAAGGAATCATCAAAATCGGTTCATAAACGACGGAAGTTATCCGCGAAAACACATAAAAAACATATATACGGTCGAATTGAGAACCTCCTCCTTTTTTGAAGTCGGTTAAAAAGGGGAGTACAATACGAAAAAAGACACATGAAGCTTATATAGAGAGAAAAAGGAAATATTTGACTCTGACTATTCCAAAATAGCTCAGTATTTTTGTACAAAAACCTATAGGATGGAAAAAATGCGTTAAAGTTAAAGAACTATTTCAAGCAATAGGAATTTGTCACCGACCGACATTATTTAAACACAATGGAAAACAAACTACCCACATTGAGAGCTGAAATCAAGAAACATTATTTAACCTTTAATATATGTATCTTTTCTCATATACTATCATAGAAAAATGCAATAATTATCGTAAACACAAGATTTAAAGACATATAGGTATCTAAAACCATGTGTAAGTTAAGTCGAAGGATGAACATATGGAAATCAATTGTGGGTAGTTAGAAAATCTTGCATGCAAACAGAAGAGTGGTGTCGCCACTGAGTACTTCTATAAATATAGGAGGGTCGCTGAGCCCTCACCACTGTGTCTTATCCCGCCAGTTTAGCTGCATTTCGATCAAACCGTCACCCTGTTCAAAAAGGTACTGTTTTTTTATTGTATTATTTTAGTGTTTTAACAGTCATCGTTTAGCAGTAAATCTTAGTTACTTATTTCTTATTTCATGTACATTTATTCAGCTACGTTTTTTGGAATTTTGTGGGTATCAGTAACTGCTTGTATAGTAACTACTACATTTTATCCGACTGTGGCGAAGCCAAAAGGAAGGGTAATAGTTTAACATACATATATAGACAGTTTATGTATGTTGTTGCCTGTTTATATATGTCGGTTATCGCGGCAGATAGTAGCCTATTCTGATGTATAAGCAATATTACTGTAAAGTATCATCCAAATCCGTTCAGTAGTTTTTGCATGAAAGAGTAACAAACATCCATCCATACAAACTTTCGCGTTTATAATATTAGTACACGACGTTCAACCGTAAAGCCTGTAAAACCAAGTTTTAAACCGTAAAGCCTCGTCTAAACAACTAAATAAAATTGGAGTGTCTGTTTGTAATATTAAAATAACTGCTTTTTAATAAATGCATATGTATTTATACACGGTACATTTACCAAAATAACATTTTTTACAATTTTTGTCTGTTTCGGGTAATCTCTGGAACGGCTGGACCGATTTTGACGGGACTTTCACTGGCATATAGCTGATGATCTAAGGAGTAACTTAGGCTACTTTCTTTGTCCCGCGGCGTTTTCCGCGGTACGACAATAACCGCGGGTAACACCGCGGGGACAGCTAGTTTCAAATAAGAATAGGATTGCTAGTGTCAAATATATTATGAAATGTATGTGTATACTACGCTACTTTTCGTCAGTATCGTACAAGTATCGACAACTGATACGATACTGACGAAAAGTACCCCAGTTTATAGCATAGGTATTTAGTGCGTAACGCGTGTGTTTACTTGGAACTACGAGCCTTTTTTCTGCTTCAACAAGAACAAGGCGGTGAAATCTATACCTCGGATCAAATAAAAAAAGGTAGATAATGATCTACCTTTTTTTATTTGATCTGAGGTATAGATGTATATTATTACGAACTGAGACTCTTTTAAACTTTAAAATACTGTAAACCTACCTCTATTTTTTAATAAATTGTTTCTGAAAGAAGTTTTAATTTTAAGTTAACGGTTTTCTTGCCTACCTTCAATGAACTTTAAACTCAAGTTTGGGTTAAGCTCTACTTTATTTGTCTAAATGTCTGCATAATCATATCCTACTAATATTATAAATGCAAAAGTTTGTAAGGATGTGTGTTTGTTGCTCTTTCACGCAAAAACTACTGAACGGATTTTCATGACTTTGCAGTAATATGGCTTAGACATCGGAATAACATAATGAGTTAAATTTTATAGAGATTTTTAAAATTTAAATACCGAGATAAACGCGGGCGGAGCCACGGGCAAAATTTGCCCGCGGCTCCGTCCAAGTTTATACCAAAAGTATCTCGTCTTTCTCCAAGGTTCAATCTATCAATATACCAAAATTCTTTCAAATTCGTTCAGCCATGAAAGCGTAACAGACAGAGTTCCTTTCGCATTTATAATATTAGAATGAATGTAAAGAGAAAAATCAAGAACCACTTGCTTCTTTTCTAATAAACATTTTTAATTATTTGCTCGCAAATTTGTAAAGCTTGAAAATCATAATTTTTCGAGGGTAGTTGCAAGGCATAGATTATGCTAAAATTTCGAGTACGAGATGAATGCCACGTTAGGTTTTGAGTTTTTTTTTATCTTTTTAATTTTTAACTATACTCTTGGCGCTGTAGCATGGTGCGTGACAGTTACAGTAACATTTCGTTTCACTCTTGAAAGTTGCCGCGATTTACAAATTATGACTTATTATTTCAACTGTACCACATTCTCAACATATTAAATCATTAATAACTGTAGTAAATTAAATTAAACCAACCAGAATGTTCTAGTCTACAAATAAATCCCGCACCATGCTACAGCGCAAAGAGTATAGTTTAGCATCTAGCCCACAATACTTAAAAAATAGGACCAGCTTATCTAGAGATTAACAAATAATATACTTTTCAGGTACCTGAAATAAATTAATAAACCTCTCAACTCAATTATCATCAAATTAATACAATGGTACATGAAAAAATCCACGCGGTACTAAAAGACCTTCTCAAGGAAGAAAATTATACGGATTTTGACGTAGAAGTCGAAGAAGTCTCGACAGAAGGCGCGAATTACACCTCGAATTTATTTAAAGTTGATGTTCTCGATAGAAAAGGTGATCTACCGACTTTACACCTTTTCGTGAAAGTTGCATGTCCTAGTGTCAAGCTACGAAGTACTTTAGACGAATGGAAAATTTATACCACGGAACATTTCTTTTACTCAAACTTGAAAAAGAAATTCGAGGAAATTGAAAATGAAAACAAGGTGCCAGAGGTGCATAGACTAGTTTGCAGCAAATATTATGGTTGTAGTCTCGTACCTTTCGAGGAAATCATAGTTCTCGAAGACTTAACTGCGAGCGACTGGTTAGCTTACGATAGGTCCAAGCCCATGGATTGGCCATACGCGAAAGCGGCTATCACTGAACTCGCCAAATTCCACGCGTTATCCTTCGCCTACAGCGAGAAAAACTCTTCCGAATTTAATAAAGTGCTAGAGGATTTAAAAACTCAAATGAACCCAGAAGCTCTGTCCGCCTTTGTTCAGAACAGCAAGGATATTGCTTTGAAAAAGGTAAAGCCGGAAAACAAAGAACTTTTGGAGAAATATTTGAAGGAATTTGAGGTGAAAATAAAGAAAGTTAATGAAGCGATCGGCCGTAATGTTATCACCCATGGGGTGTACAGACCCAGTAACTTGATGCACAAGGTGAGAGAGGTAAGTTTTGTAATTAGGATTTTTTGTATTAAATATGTACTTCCCAAGAATTACTTAAGCTTCTGAGGAAACTGTAACAGAAAAGTATTTTTGGGAATTCTGAGGTAGAAGATAGACTGTTGAGAGGTAATGAACAGAATAATATAGTATTGTTATTTTTTTTTATTGTTATTTGTTCGAATATTTTGACAATTTTTTCCTTTATTTAAAGTTTCATTATGTATATGTTTTATAGATATTATTTACGACTAACTTTTACCCGTGACTTCTCCCGCGTGTATGACTACTATCACGGTAACGAGTAGCCTTAAGAATTAAGTTTCTCCTCCATACTAAATTTAATTAAAATCGGTGCAGTGGTATAACTGTTAAGTGTTATAGATAGTTACTTTCAAATTTACAATATTGACGAAGTTAAATACGTAATGTAATTAGATAGGTGAAATATTTTTCGATGTGTGGGTAGTAAGATAGTCGTAGCATATTTTCAATTGAAAACATTTTCAAGTGAATTTTAAGAGAACAATCCGTGTATAAATTTCGAACAACACATTTGTTGTTCGAAATTTATACACGGATTGTAACGTCTCACATTCAACGTCAAATATTAACGTCTCACATTTTTTTCAATATTTATAGATTTTTTATTTTCTTTAATTTTGTAGTTGGGTAACCACTTCATGATAATTATATTTCTAGATTGTTATTATATTTATTATTCCTTATTCATATTTATTTATTGTTAGATTTGATAGCTCTTTAATTGAATTGAATAACCACGCCGTTTCCTACTTCGCCAAGTGTCGTGGGTTCAAATCCCACATAGGACAACACTTTGTGTGATCCACAAATCGTTGTTCTGAGTCTAGGTGTTCTTTGTGTCCGTTTCATGTATGTTTGTTAAGTCCCCCTCGACACAGGATTTATTCCTAGTGCGAGAGTTGTCTACTTAAAAAAAAAAAAAAATTGGTAATGGGTTCGATTCCCAACCAGAGCAAATTTTCTGTGATGAGCATGATCTCTTGCCTTCTTCTGTGTCTTGGTGTAATATATCTATAATATTTATATATTAAGAATTTTTATTTATTATGTATTAAGGAACATATTATTGTTGGTATAGTGGTTAGCGTAAGCGACTGCAGATCAAGAGGTCTCGAGTTCGTTTTTTTTTCTATCTGCTGTTGGGTTTTTCTTATAAACCCAACAGGAGACAGTAAGAATATCTACATAGTTTATTAAAGTACATATAAATGCGCATTTTGTTATATGTAATAACTAGTAAAAAAAAATATATGTTCTTTTCTTATTTTTTTTCAGGAAAAGTTAAACAGAGAATTACATAATGCTGATCTGAAGACTTTGCTCACAACTAAGAGGGTGCCTATATTTATATTACTTTATATCTTCTTTAAATCTTTATATATATATATTTAATTTTTTTATTATTATCTCATTATCTTTTTATTTTATTTTTTATTTAGGTTCTTAAAACTTCTTAAAACTAACTTTGTGTTGCATAAAACTAAGTGTTTCGCCGCTTTACCGCTTAAAATTCGTTTTAAAAAAACCGGTTACAAAACCATTACGTAGTTATAGCTCTGTGGACGTTCAGTGAAGTAAATGGTTTGCGTTGTTAGTGTTGTGCCGAAACTCGCTAGTGACTTACGTGTTTTAGTTTTTGAAAAGTGTTTTAATATTTAAAGTGTATGAAACCTATAAATAATGTCGGAAGTCGAAGAAATGCTGTACAATTTTCTTCCAAAAATCGCACAAGAGCAGAAGTTTGTCGACTACAAATTAAAAATTGAACCAATATCAAGCGGTGGAGCGAACTATACCTCAACTTTGTACAACGTCACAATTGAAGAACGCAATAACACCCATCATATGTTCGTGAAAGTAGCAGCTATGGGAGAAAAAATAAGGTCGCAAACCCCAAATTTTTATCACACTGAGATTTTTGCATACACAAAACTAGCGAAAGTTTACGAGAAACTGGAACAGGAACACCAAGTACCGGATAAATACAGGTTAAAGTTAACCAAATTCTATGGTTGTGATCCCACAGTTTATAAAGAAACTGTTGTTTTAGAAAATTTGATTGCAAAAGGATTTGAGCCTTACGATAGATTTAAAACAATCGATTGGGAGTACGCTGCATCAGCTGTTACAGAATTAAGTAAACTACATGGTCTATCACTTGCGTATAATGAATATTATCCTGAAGATTTTAACAAAGTTCTAAATGATTACAAAACCATGTCGAACATGGAAGCAGACTTCCTATCGGATTTTTTGAATGCGTCACTAGCCAAAGCCATTGAAACTGTTGAAGAAAAATTTAAAGATAAGTTGAAAATGTTTTTCGAAAAGTTTGGAAAGAAACAGTTTTTGGAACTTTTTAAAGGTGTTAAACCAGTGTTGATACATGGGGATTACAGACCAAGTAATTTGATGCACAGAAGAAGTGTAAGCATAATACATAATTCTTTGATTATTACGGATAGTCCATAAATGATAATGTAAATGTGTGATAGTGTTTAAAACTGTGGTGGATTTTGTGATTAGTTTGTGAGATATTACCGTAGTATGGAAATGCTAAAAGACATTTTAGACAATGACATATAATTATAAAGCATTTAGAACGTGTCCTTATGTTTACAAATTGATGATATTAAACAAAAACTAGTTTTGTTGACCATTAATTCCTAATTTTTATTGCAAAATGTGTAAAATTTAAAGTAGGTACTATGGCTATTTGATAATTACTTCCTCAAAGGTACATTTTATAATATAACTGTATTATGTCATTATCTGTACTCTTGAACTAAAGACTGTAACAATCACTTAATCATTTCCTGTAATTTGGATTAAAATTGACAGAGTTCAAATAAAACTGTATTTATGACGCGACCTTTGATGCATTTTATTTTATTGCAAGTATGACACTTAAATTTTCTTACAGAAAAACAAAAAACAATCTGATAGATATACTTGATCTTCGTGTAGATATGCATGCACTCGGCTTCATTTTATTTAAGTAGATCAAAGAGCTACATTTTTAAACAGAAAAATAAATAAATTATTAAAAAAACACCTGCTTTTAAATGTACTGCATGATAGTGAAACAATTTGATGTAATCAAATCTTTTTTTAAACATTAAAAACATTGGTATTTATCGGACTAACAAATTAATTTGCTTTGTGTTCTATGTACAATAAGTTTTGACTTTCGATTCCGTCATCGGTTCAAGACTACTCGATAAATATTTATGAGAAATATTATCTTTTCCAGGAAACTGCAGTGGACATTATGATCGTAGACCTCCAAACTCTTCAAGGCGCAAGTCCCGTGGTAGATCTATTATATTTCATCTTTACCGCTTCTGATGAAGATTTCCGCCGAGAGTACTACGATAAACTAATAGATCATTACTATACGGAGCTAGCAGCGGCGATGAAGAGGCTGAACTTGGACCCTGAGAAGATTTACTCCAGAGCAGTTTACGACAAGGAGTTGAAAGAGGTAACGTCAATAATATTTATTACTATTACCTTATCAAACTTTTTTGTTAGGTATGAATGGATTCATAGTTATGCTTGCCAGAATGTATTCCAAAATTACTACATAGTTAGAGCGTAGGCTCTAACTATGTAATAAGTTCCACAATATCACGTACAGCCTTTAATAGTCTACTGCTAGACGGGCCTTGTCTTAGGAATTAATTTTTGACCGACTAGATCACGTTTGGCATTACACTACAAATGCCAATTATTTTCCTATTTGTATTAAAGCAGCTCATTCTTAACCGACTTCAAAAAAAGAGGTTCTCAATTCGACTGATTTTTTTGTGTGTTCGCGGATAACTTCGTTGTTTATGAACCGATTTCAATGATTCTTTTTTTATGGAAAGGAGATATCCCAACGGTGGTACTAATGATAAGGACACTAAGATCTGATGATGGCATCCAAGAGAAATCGAGTCGAACCTTGAAGTCGGTTATTATTTTGTTAAAATTTTATCTACCAAGCATTATGTCATTTAGTTAAATACAACAATTTGGTTAGGTAAAAAATCAACTACAACTCCATTCAAACGATTTAAATCATCTACACAATTTTTTTATGCCGTGTTTATATAAAAACACATAGTCATTTGTTCTATTCAAGGTCTTCGGAAACAATTTAATAGTAATTACAGTTTGTATCTCGACTGTATAACATATCTCAACATTTTTTGCTAGTTAGTTTGATTAAGTTTTTTCGCAAAAAACTGCTTGACCAAATTATTATAAATTGTGCAAAAGCGTAGAAAAGGACTTACTGCAAATGTTTTTCCACAATTACTGTTTGCTTAGAATGTTTATGATTTTCCAGAATATCAGAAAACTAAATTCAAGGTTTCTTCGGAAAAGTCAATAAATATTTTTTTGTTTTTTTTTTCAGAAATTACCATTCGGGCTAACGATATCGGTGTTCGCGCTGCCAGTCGTTACGGTGAATGCGGAGGATGCTCCCAAGGTCGATAAAGACATGGAACTGTCAGCGTTCTGCGCAGAGAAGGCCAGCGACATTTACGTCAAACGGTTGAATGGAGTCGTCAACGACTTCATGAAATGGGGTTTACTTAAGTAATTTGTAATTGTCAGTATTGAAAATGATGCTATTGCCATGAAAAAGTACACAAGTCTCATTGAATATATTTTTATTATAATTCGTATTTTAAACTTGCAGTTATTTAACGAACAACATCTAAATAAATTCCCGGGAATTTAGAAGCTTCACTATTCAGTTCAGGTCTAACTGATACATTTAAGGAATAGTTTGAATGTTGTTCGCTAGATGGCACTAGTTGGATGTAATTTTTGTTTGTAATTTCAACTATATTTTTTATTGTGTTATTACCACCCAAATATTTAATTATTGTGATGAGACTTGACTACTTTTTTAAAAATAAAAAAGTAGGTAGGTACTTCATGAATATGTAGATGTCATTTTGAATACTGTTAATTTCATGGGTCTTTTATGAATTGTTAATTTAATATATTATTATGTAGTTTAAAAAAAGTTTTTTATTTCTCACTTTTAAAAGCTTCAACTGCTGTTTGTACAGAAGTCTAATTTAGCTGACCTTACAGAACAGAACCTACCATATTTGAAACTGACCAATTCGCCAAGTGTTGTGGGTTCAAATCCTACATGGGACACTGTGTTATACACAAATTGTTGTTCTGAGTCTGGGTGTTCATTATATCCGTTTCATGTATGTCTGTAAGTCCTCCGCGACACAGGATGTACTTAGGTATATTTCTATTGCGGGAGTTGTCCTTTAAAAAAATAACCTTGTTAGTCTAGAAATTGTGACCCTGACTGCTACAGCATAGGTCGTAGGTTTGATTCCTACGCATGACAAATAATTGTGTGACGAAAATTATAGCTTATAATAAGTTGTCACATCTCGCACAATCTGATCTCAAAATAGACCACAGAAATAAGTCGGGATGAATCTTGATCTATTTCTGTAAACTAGACCGATCATGTGCTATGGTAAGCTAACACACTTAATATTCATAGACACATAAATAGGTGAGGCAGAATAAGTTATGTAATGTCGTTAGGTCCGAAACCTTTTAGACTATACATATAGACTAACTGACCCGGCGAACTTCGTACCGCCCGTTTACAAGTCGGTTTTATATTTGTTCAAATTTTACTTGTTTAACTACATGAGTAGGCCTATTAAATACCTAATTATACTACTTTAGATCACTATCAACAGTCTGGACAGTCTCTCTTGAAAGGACGTTAAGGCCTACTAGTTGTTGCCCGCGGCTCCACCCGCTGCTGGGGTTGGAAGCTCTCCCTCATCCGCCATACTTACCAGACCTTGCACCTACCGACTATTTCTTTTTCCAAAATTAAGACAACTTTTTAGTGGGTAAAAAATTCAATTCCTGAGAGGCAGTACAAAATGCCTTTGAAGAGTTTGTTGCCTCCCGTCCAGCTGATTTTTACAAGAAGGGCATCAATAAACTGCCAATGCGTTGGCAAAGATGCGTCGATTGCATGGGTGATTACTTCGAATAACAGAAATAAAAAAAGTTTGAAAAAATAAGTACTTTCACTTATTGCATACAAAACGGCAATTTCATAGGTAAATACCTATTATAAGCTATATTGCTGTAAAGTTTCATCCAAATCCGTTCAGTAGTTTATGTGTGAAAGAGTAACAAACATCCATCCATCCATCCATACTTACAAACTTTCGCGTTAATAATATTAGTAGGACTATATCCGGTTTGGAAAGACAGGATGGTATAATATGGTTTGTTTTTAACATTTTCCTTCTCTTAGCATTGCTGTTGTCCTTCATAGTTTGCTAACGGGTGGTGTTAAGGGCCTACCTCCCTTCAGATGCGTAAAAATGGTTGCATTCTAAAGACTACTCCTCCTTGACAGCTGCATCAAAAGATTCGAAAAAAATATATGTTTACTGCAGATTCATGTGCAAGAATATATAGGTTTAATTTTTTACATACGATAAATAGTATTGCCATAAAAAAATATTTAACAACACTCTATTTTGTTCGCTTTTTTGCCTAAAGCTTTTAAACGGCTTTGAAGCAAAAAAATATTTTTACACAGAAATATTGGTGGTTGAATTAACTATAAACTAGGCATTACTCATATTTAAATCAATCAATATTTTGTAAAGAAAATGATCAATATTGCGATTCCCAAAATTAAAAGTGCAACGGGTCTCTGTGGGGGCGCAGGCGGCAGTCGTGCGTTGGCATTCAGACGGGAAGGCTGTGTCGCTCGCTGCTCTGCTCACGCTATCGACTAACTATGCTTAGACGTTTGTGTTTGTGTAAGTATTTAGGTACTTTCTGGGTTAGTGTGCATTAGAGACTAACTCGCTGCAAAGGACTCAAAGTGATCGTGCGCTTGGATGCTTTTTGATGTTTTGACTGCCTCGATGGCGCAGTGGTAGCGTATGCGACTGCAGGCTATGCTTGAGGTCTCGGGTTCGATTCCCGAGTCGGATTAAATATTTGTATGATTTGAAAATATTTATTTCGGTGTTTGACTGTTTTCTTTGCATAATATGTATCTACTTACATATTTACAAAAAAGTAATATATTAGTAGAGAATACGATTAGGAACGCCCTTCACCCATCTGTTTATTAGATGAAAAGTATTTTAATATATCATATTTAATATTATATCGCGGGTGGGTTGGCTAAAAATCCCTGTCTGAACTATTATAATATATTTATATATCAAATATTTTTATAATTATCATTTATTTATTATCATATTTAATGATAATGATGAGGTAGTAGAGCCACGCTGATTTCAGCACGAATGGGCTGGCTCGACCGGGGCGGTACTACCCTCGCACAGAAAATCAACGTAAAATGACAGCGATCGTGCTGTCCTGTTTCGTTGGTGAGTGCGAGACCGGAGGCCCAAATAGTCTAGTCAACAAGTTCCATACTTGTTGACTAGACTAAAAGATGCAGCAGCATCACTAGGCCGCCATGGTGTGGGTCGCCATACTGCATTGTCTGCATTCGCAGTGAGTATGGTGACCACCACTTTTGGATTCTGCTTATGCTTTCCATCAGGCAGAGTAGAGTCATTATGGCGGGCCATACATAAAAAAATAAAAAATAATAATAATAATATGTGTATCCGTGTATGCATTTTATATAGCATTCATATTATTATTGTTACTTATAAACCGATAAATTAAAGTTTTTCTTCCCTTATCTCTTTTTCTTATTACATTTGTATGATAGGATAGGCACCTGCCTTGTCCCTTACTGAACCAACTCAAGGTTGACTGAGAGATAATACCATGTGGCATAAAGTCCGCCTCGCGCAATTGTAATGCACTATTACCTAAAAACAGACGGACCACATTAACTATAATGGCTTAGATAACTAACTTTGTTAGTTCAAGAGTATAGAGGTCTAACTTGTAAAATACACACACTCACATACAAAGCTTTGAAAATAATAATCAATATATATTTCGGACATCTGACACACAACGTCTATTAGTTTCAAACTAAGTGGAGCTTGTACTATGAAAGTTAGAACACCCAAACGAACCTGAGACCTCATGGACAATAGTCGCGTAAGCTATCACTGCACCAACGTACATGTAAAATCTCTACAAATAAAAAAAAATGGAGTGTCTGTTTGTAATATTAAATAAACCGCTTTTAATAAATGCATATGTATGTATACACGATACATGTACCAAAATATTTTTTTTTACAATTTTTGTCTGTCTGTCTGTTTGTTCCGGGTAATCTCTGCAACGGCTGGACAGATTTTAACGGGACTTTCAGTGATAGGTCGTTACCCGCGGCAAAACGATAGCCGCGGGTAACACCGCGGGGTTCAGCTAGTTAAAAATAAATTCATGATAATTATCTGTTCGACACGATTTAATTTCAATTTGTAGACATTGCAGGTGACTTCGGAACCTTATTCTATGGGTGACCTGACACGTAACGCATTTACCTATTTTTAGCCGACTTAAAAAAAAGGAGGAGCTTTTTAAACGACTTCAAAAAAAATAGGAGGAGGTTTCTCAATTCGACCGTATATATATATTTTTTTTATGTGTGTTCGGGGATAACTTCGTCGTTTATGAACCGATTTTGATGATTCTTTTTTAATGGAAAGGAGATATCCCAACGGTGGTACCATGATAAGGACACTAAGATCTGATTATGGCATCCAAGAGAAATCGAGTTGAACCTTGAAGTCGGTTTTATTTTGTTCAAATTTTACTTGTTAATTTATTTAAACATGCTTGAAGTTTTCAGAAATATGATAATATTTACTTTTTTCTACAAAAGGTAAAATGAATTAATTTATTTTACCAGATTTCTTACCTCTCTTATCAAATATGTATAGTTGGATCGGTATTTCGAATTCTATATGGTTTTTAGTCTAATTTAACATACTTTTTCGTATTTAGTGCGTACCTATGATAAAATGTGTTAATTTTAAATCTTACTAAACTTTTAGAAATACCCCTTTTTTATGTCAACATTATAACCATTTATAATTATGTTTTGAAGTTAAGGCAAAAACGTCAGACAAGCGCGCATGTCTGTCTCGCTCCCTAGTCTTTGATCATCGTTTTGAAGTAGCGCGTGCGATACGGAGGTATGAATGTGTGCGGTGCAGATATGATACTATGCGTTTAGCTCCGCCCAGACGCTCAAGGTTATTGAGGCTACGATACGCCTTAAGGTGGTAACACGCCGTATTATTTATCTGTCGCTACACGGATAAGATATATTTATCTAGATAATATGCAAACCATGACAAAAAAGAGCTTCATCATGCCCTTGTGTTGTTTCTTTACATATTTTTGTCTAGCGTTTTCCGATAGGCGTAATCTCCAAATCTAAGATAAGCAAATGAGGATAACACTGCATAGCACATATACAGGTGTTTCTATAATCAATATTTATCTTATTTTATCGTATAATTATTACCTGCAATTACTTGCATAACTGTTACGTTACTAGAATAATCTGAATCTTTTGATTGTGACCTCTTTCACCGATAAAATGTTTTGTTTTACAGAACAAGGCTCCGCTCGAGTGGTTTTTTTTTTAAAGACATCTTCATCAGAAATTTTCATCCTGTGTCGTGGGGGACTTTACAAACATAAATAAAAAAGTC
Source organism: Diaphora mendica (assembly GCA_949125395.1). Lineage (NCBI taxonomy): Eukaryota > Metazoa > Arthropoda > Insecta > Lepidoptera > Erebidae > Diaphora > Diaphora mendica. The sequence continues at coordinate 23,205,767 of OX421326.1, forward strand.
ACAAAGAACGCTCAGACTCAGAACAACAATTTGCAGATTACACAGTGTTGTCCCATATGGGATTTGAACCCACAATACTTGGCGCCGTAAAAAGCGGCGTGGTGACCACTTAAACAACTAGACCAACCGTGCTGTCAAGTATTTATGTCGGTAGAAGTCGGTCTTCGGTCGGAAATTACTGTAACAAAAGCTAAATTACTGTAAAATTTCATCTAAATCCGTTTAGTAGGTTTTACGTGAAAGTTTAACAGACATCATATATCGATATATATATATCCATTCGCATTTTTAATATTAGTAAGATAGGATTATTGGGTAACACAATAAACTTAAATTTTTTATTATGTTATAGGGGGCAAACGAGCAGACGTATCGCCTGATGGTAAGCGATTACCGCCGCCCATGGACACCTGCAACACCAGAGTTGACGCCTCTTGCGTGCGTTGCCGGTCTTTTAAGGAGTATGCTTTTTTCTTGAAAGTTTGAAGGTCGTATTGGTCGGGAATACCGCAGGTGACAGTTCATTCCACAGTTTTGTTGTGCGAGGCAGAAAATTTCTGGCAAAGTGCACAGTTGTGGACTGCCAACCATTTAAATGATGGAGATGAAACTGCAGTTGCGTAGGACGATGGCGGAAAGAGGCAGTGATCGATTCGAACAATTCCTCAGAGAAATCCCCATTGTAAATGCGATAGAAGATGCATAACGAAGCCACATCTCTACGCAGCGCCAGAGAGTGCGCCGAATTAACTCATCACAACCTAACACATCATCAAATTACAAAAAATATGAGCATTAGTGATATCATATTTTAAGACGCCTAAGTTTACGGCAAGTTTTTATGTATGACGTCGTAAAGACCAGCTGCCATTCACGTTACAGTACACTTGCGCAAGCATACTGTAACGTGTGTTAAAAGAAAATTGTGCAAATTATCTACTTGTTCTTTTACAAGATCTTTAAAAAGTTCGAAGTTTCAATCGTTTGCACAAGTTTACATGAACGTGTCTGGGAGCATTGCGCTCCAGTTTCAGTACTGTTCTAGACACCTACACGTATGCCCGTCGTTTTCGTATAAATATTTACAAAAATAAATGGTAAATGAAAAGTAAAGACTACCATTTAACACAATTATATTTTACGCCGGGCATACACGTTCAAGTATACTTGCGCAAGTCTGTCTGTCTGACTCTGTCAAATATATCGCTAGCGCTCATATTTTTTGTAATTTGATGATGTGTTAGGTTGTGATGTGTTAATTCGGCTGGCCTCACTGGCGCTGCGCAGAGATGTGGCTTCGTTATGCATCTCATCATCATCAGACGGACAAAACAGTCTGGGTTTGCGCAAGTATACTTGAACGTGTATGTCCGGCTTTAGTTAGTAGCTCGCTGCATATACGCACGCTTGCTTTAGCAAGTATGCTTGAGCCGGTTATGGTCACAGTTGTCTACTTTTATTTATTTATTTATTTATTGGGTTTACCAACATTTGTTTACACTATTACATGAATAATACATAACTTACAATTAATTCAAGTGTAACAAACAATTACAGGTAAACACCACATATCTGATGTTAATTGTACAGGAAAAAATCAATAATCACAAAAAGTAACATTTTGCACTTACAAAAGTGACCGTACCACCAAGTAGTATTCTACTGTGGAAGGAGATTAGAGATAGTTCGCTTTATTTTGAATTACGGGTCATTGTTTAGGTCTATACAGTCACCACAAGCATTAATGACTTTGCACATTCTTATATAAGGAGAATTGGCACCCAAAGCCGTCCTCCTTAGTGGCGGGTAGAGAGGAGTGATACAACTGCGTGGTATTCTCGATGGGGCCCGAAAGTTAAATAAATACTTTATTAGTAAAGTACCTACATTTTTTATTAGTTTTGTGGTAGAATTTGTAGAAGCCTTATTTTAAATTAAGGCGCTTTCAGTCATGACGCTTTATTACTCGTTTTGCTATCTCTATAACAGATCTAGGTTTTTATAACAAATAAATTTCGAATATATTCTCTGATTTACATGTTATGTAAACATATCGGACATGTAACAAACGGCGTTAGGCACCATCTAGTCACAAACTAAGTATAACTTGTACCATTTTTAAAGACAACTCCCGCATTAGGAATATACATCCTGTGTCGCGGGGGACTTAACAAACATACATGAAACGGACACAAAGAACACCTAGACTCAGAACAACAATTTGTGGATCACGCAAAGTACTGTCTCATGTGGGATTTGAACCTACAACACTTGGCGCAGTAGGAATCGGCGTGGCGACCGCTTAAACCACTAGGCCAACCGTGCTGTCAAATTATTTATATTTACACATTAGTCACGTATAGGTGTCACAAGAGGCGAATAAGTGAGCAATCTCCTATGCAGGTCAATAGAATTATTAAATGAAAACTCCATATAGGTAAACTGCCTCGTTGGTCTCGCGGTTGGCGGTTGGCGTGTGCGACTGCTGATCATGAGGTCTCGGGTTCGATTCCCGGGTCGGACGAAATGTTTGTATGATCTACAAATATTTGTTCGGAATTGGGGTGTTTTCTATGTATAATTTGTATGTATTTATAAAAAAAGTATATAATATGTATTTGTAACAGTTGTCTTGTACCCATAACACAAGCTCTGCTTAGCTTGGGACTAGATGGCGTTGTGTTAGATGTCCGAAAATATTTAATTTAATATTTAAACCCTATAAAACCCGTCTGGCCTGAGTGATAAGTCACTTCCCCTGTTCAACGCGTGGGTGTCGTAAGAGCCGACTTAGGGAGTTAACTCGGACGACAACATCGCCTGCCTTGGTGGCGCAGCAGAAGCGTATGCGACTGCCGTGCTTGAGGTCTCCGTTTCGGTTCCCGGGTCGGAAGAATTGTTTGTATGATCTACAAATATTTGTTTCGGAGATGGGGTGTTTTCTATGTATAATATGTATGTATTTACACAAAAAAAAGTATATATGTACACACATCAAAAGTGTCTAGGGATCAACATATATTTTTGCAATAACTTTTCTCCTGATTGATATTAATTAAAATTTTCTTTAAGGATTCATCAAATAAAGTGTTTTCGTTTGTCACAGTAACGATAAACCAAGTCACCTTTGCATTAATAAAGAAATTTGCCATTTTCCTAATAAAGGGATTTTTGACATTTGAACCACTAACATTAAAGTTCGAAAAAAAGACTGAAATAACAGTTTTCTTTAAAATTTTATTAGGTAACTTAAACAATTAATAATCCGTGTTTCTACCGCGAACACTAACAACACAAGAACATCGGTTTGGCATACTCAAAATGAGTTCATCCAAATCACGCTGTGGAATGGCCGCCCATGTTCGTTGCAACAACAAAAAAAAGGTCTTCTTGCGACTGGATACCCTCCATATTCGGCAGAGCTCTTCTCTGTAGCATATCCCATGCATGCTCAATCGGGTTCAAGTCTGGCGACTGAGCAGGCCATGGCAGGACATCGATGTTAGCTGCGGCGAGAGTCTGTCTTACAACTCTTGCGGTGTGCGGTCGTGCATTATCATGCATTAACTGAAATAAGGGACCGATTTGCACTTGTAGAGGAACGATGACGTCTGATACAATCGTCTCAGCATAAATTTGAGCGTTGAGGTTGCCTCTGATCCAAATCAACTCAGTTCTTCCGCCGATCCAAATACCCGCCCATACCATGATGGTTCCACCACTATAAGGATGGACTTCCTGGCAGGATTTTAATCGCTGTTGGCGTCCAGGGGTTCTCCAGTGTCGTATACGTCTTGTATCCGGTCTCATACCAAAACGAGACTCATCAGAAAAGCACACGAAACGCCATTGTTCTTCTGCCCAATTTCTGTGTTCAAGAGCCCATTGATATCGAATCCTACGATTGTGCATTGCTATAGGTGGTACCCGTAGCGGTCTTCGGGAATGAAGGTTCACTTCATGCAAGCGGTTTCTGACTGTTTGGTCGCTAATTAAGTTCCCTGAAGAGTGATGAAGCCTCACGGCTAACATCATGGCGGTTATTGTTGGAGCTCTTCGAGTTAAGATTTGAATGTATCGGTCTTGTCTCCGTGTGGTGCAGCGATACCGTCCTCCATGGCGCTCAGCCACGGTACCAGTGCTTCAGTAACGTGTCCAAAGTCGACTGATAACACTCTGACTTGTATTCAGAGCTAAAGCCACAGTACGTTGCCGGGAACCAGCTTCTATCATTCCCACGGCTCTGAGCATTTCTTCCCTGCTTAAATGACGTCGCCGCTCCATAATAACGTTGGTTTTAATCAGTAGTAGGGAAACAGTAGCACTAATAATGTCTTCAATGCGTTGTATGTTTTTATAGGGAAAATATTGACAGCTGATTTTCATCTTTTACTCGAATTTGATTGACAATTCCTGATTCAAATTATGAAATGCACCAAAAAGGATCCATATAAATTTATAAAATCATTAATTTATTACAAAGCCACATCTCAATCTCAAGAAATCCGCATAAAAATGCTTGATCCCTGTATCAAATATCAAATACACACATTTTTGATGTGTGTATTTGTAACAGTTGTCTAGTACCCATAACACAAGCTCTGCTTAGCTTGGGACTAGATGGCGTTGTGTGTTAGTTGTCCAAAAGATTTATATTATAGTGTAATTGTACTACCTAAATAAGGAAAAAAGAAAAAAAAGAGAAAATCTTGAAACAAATCCTATAATCACTCAATCGAAAGATATGAGCTACCAAACATAAAAAAGTACGTCAAATTAAAAACCCCCTCCTTTTTTGAAGTCGGTTAAAAAAATTGACTAGCAACATTATACTTTTTAATATTTCATAGTTCTTGCTATCATCTATACCTAATACCTATTTAATTCTGGATAGCTTGTTTGTTTGTTTGGTTTAACGCGGTAATCTCAAGAACGCGAATGTTAAAATTGAAAAGTGTTTCTAGTTTTGGATAACTCATTTATCGGGTACCTAAGGCAATAATAAGTAATGAAAAATGTTGTGAAAACTATGAAAGCTTATTCCTTTTTAGAAACGGACACGAAATTTCATGGATCAAGTAGCCAAAAGTTATTGTAATTGTAAATACGTATAGGTACTATACTCAGATCATAGAAGCATTGTTCTATGATCTTGTTCTTATGATCTTTGGTACTAAAGTCCTTAAAATATAGATTGGTCTCTGTGTCAGTTATCACTATGATCATTTTAGAACTACGGTACATTTTTGTGTCCATTTTATAATTATTAAGTATTGCACTTTATTAGAGATAATACTGGCACGTAAAGAAGGAAAATATAATAATAATAAAATTAATAATAAATATTTTGGACATCTAACACACAACGCCATCTAATCCCAAGCTAAGCAGAGCTTGTGTTATGGGTACTAGACAACTGATACAAATACATATATACTTTTTTTTTGTAAATACATACATATTATACATAGAAAACACCCAAACTACGAAACAAATATTTGCAGATCATACAAACATTTGTTCCGACCCGGGAATCGAACCCGAGACCTCATGATCAGCAGTCGCACACGCCAATCGCGAGACCAACGAGGCAGTCGATATAGATGACATACAATAAAAAAAGCTTGATTTCGTAGCCAACTGTCACAGAGAGCAAGCTTTTTGATAAGGACTGTAGATGCAATAAACTATGTCGTAGTACCGTTAGTGCATAAAATATTAAAAATATAAGATCAAATGCGGGTATTTCGAAAAGTCGCAAGTCACAGAGGCGTCGAACACTTTCATCACCCCACAAATAGCAGTGCCATCAGATCGAATCGTTGCGTCTTTTCATTTCAAAGGTATGTATGTATAGCCATTTTTTTTTAAATAGTTTATAATATTTATTCTTAGTTGAATATCTCTAATAATATTATAATGTAGTATGTATGTAATAGTACAATTTACGTGCATTTTTTTTTGTAGTGGGTATCGGTAACTTCTGTAAAAAGTGAAATTTATAGAAATAGTTTATTAAAAACTGAAAATAAGCTTGTTACTATCAAAAAACGCGGAAATTATAAAAACATAATACGATAAAAAACATAGTAGCATGTAAAAACGTAGGTATAAATATTTTAAAAAGCTTGATCGCACAGAAAATTTTGACATTTTAGTTTTTAAACTATTTTTTGTTCTTGCTTCTAAGTTTTAAATGACTATTATTTCTATACCAGGGACTAAGGGAAGTATTCGTAAACGTCATTTAAATTGAAACAATGAATCTTGTATTATTTTCAAGACAAATTCACTGCTAAAAGTTAAACAACTTTTAAAAATAAATCTGTAAAAATGCAACAAGCGGGTAAATCTCTGAAACATCAGTACACGCTTTAACACGTGGCAGTTTTCGTACTCCCCTGCCAGAACATGACATGGCATAGACCTTCCAGGGTATTTTAAAGACATCGCCTGGCCTGTAGGCCTTGTGATTGTGATCCTGACTGCTTAGTCAGAGGTTGTGGGTTCGATTCCCATTTGGGATAAATTTTGTATGGTAAACACATTTGTTTTTGTATTTAACTTGTAATTTATTAGTAGTGTGTATATTTAGAAATGTGTGTTTATCAGCTGTCGGGTTATCATGGCACAGGATCTGTTTAGCTTGGAACTAGAGATGAGGTTATTATTAATTTCTTTGAGGGTATTATACCGATGGTATAGTCCATTCCTTTAGTTAGTGCACCCGCACGCAATTGTGGTTATTGTTGTGAAATACAAATATCTTAATTCATACAACGACGTAAACTGATAATTCATAGTTGCTTGTGGGTGTACGCCCCAGGCGGGCCCTTTGATTTTGTTGCGGATTGCCGAACGTGGGATGGCAGCGCAATCAAGGTAATCGTTTATAAGCGAATGGATTATAACGTCTATTAATAAACAATGTCAAATTACATAGATTAGTCTTATTAATTGCATTATCATCACCATCATCATAACGGCATTTAATTGTCTACTGCTGAAAGTTTTGGCTTCCTATACCACGATGGTCAGACGGGTTGGTATAGTGTTTAAGTTTTCCTTATAATACGTGTTATCTATAAACTTACTGTTTTACTGTTAACGGTTTAACCTCATCAGAGATTATAATCTATAAACTCTGTAATCTGCATTGTTGTGAAGTCCTTCCTCATAATTATATTGTAATTAATTTTGTGTACAGAAGTAGTTTCTCTTTGATTACCTTCAAAGAAAAAATCAAATCGATTTTAGACTTTGTTAAAAACTTCTTACAGAACTATTTTGTAATAGGCTTATCAATATTTCTCTATTTTTCAGTTTATTAGTTTTGAAAATAGGAATAAATAAAGTAATCGTGTCTTAAAAACTAATTATAAATTTAAATTATGTATCTATTCTGCAGGTATCTGAAAATAATTGACCAAACCGCAAAATGTCAAAAGAAAAAATTAATAAAGTCCTTAAGGATTGTATGAAAGCTTTAAATTTCATAAAATATGATCTGAAAGTCCAAGAAATGTCGACTCAAGGCGCGAATTTTACGTCAAACTTATACAAAGTTGAACTCATCCCCGACACTGGTAGAGAAACCTTAAAATTATTTGTGAAAGTGGCATGTCCAAGCGCAAAGATGCGGAGTACTTTGGATGAGTGGAAAATATACGCCACAGAAAGATTATTTTACACAAAGTTGGTAGATACCTATAGAGAATTAGAACATGCAAGTGATATACCAATAGGCGATAGACTATACTTCTGCAACTTCTTTGCATATCAGTCACTTCCTAACGAAGAGATGATCATCCTTGAAGACCTAACTGCAGATAACTGGATGGTTTACGACAGATTCCAGCCAATGACTTGGGCCTATGCTGAAGCAGCTATCCGCGAACTCGCTAAATTCCATGCTCTGTCCTTCGTTTTCAATCTGAGGAAAGAAGTTGAGTACAAGGCAGTTCTGGAAAGTTTGAAAACAACGATGAATCTTGAATCCTTGGCTCCGTTTATGATTAATGCGAAGAAATTGGCACTGCAATACGTAAACCCAGAACGGAAAGAACTTTTGGAAAAGTATTTAAGTGATTTCGAGAACAAGGTACAGAAAGTCAACGAACCCATCAGCCGTACAGTTATTACCCATGGGGTCTACAGACCGAGTAACTTGATGCACAGAATTAATCAAGTAAGTTTCTTTAAAATAAGATTTAGGATCGTAGTTGCATTTACACATTTAAATTCTTTATAGTAATATCTATAGATTTTGGAAGGTATAACTTTTTTCTCAAAAAATCAGTTGGATGTATTTTTTAGATTTTTGAAGTGTAGGGTAGACGAAGAAAAATATGGAAAGCTGAATTACTTACAACCGTTTTAATTGTAGAAAGAATAAAACAAAAGTCATTAATTTATGCATTTATTCTCCCAAATTTGTCATTAATGTACAAAACATTTTTTTTTTCTCAATTATTTCTTCTAAATCTTACAATTTAGCACAATATTTAGCACAGTAATTATAGCCATCAATAAATAATTTATTCTAAAGTAAACATTTAATTTCGACTGTAGCCATTTCTCGCGTGAAAGTAAACAAACTTATATTCACATTGATAATACAGCAGGAATTCGACTGTAGCCATTTCTTTCAGATGGTAAGTCTGTACTGATATTCTAGAAAAAATAAATTTATATTTTTTTTTTTAAAAAGACGAATTCCCGCACTAGGAATAAATCCTGTGTCGCGGGGGACTTTACAAATATACATGAAACGGACACAGACAACACCCAGACTTAGAACAACAATTTGTGGATCACACAGTGTTGTCCTACGTGGGATTTGAACCCACGACACTTGGCGAAGGAGGAAACGGCGTGGTGACCGTTAAACCACTAGACCAAACGTGCAGTTTGTATGCGGTAATCATTGAAACTACTAAATCCATTCTGAAAATTGTTTCGCTAAAATATAGCTGCACTAGCTTTAGGATTAGGATTAGCTGTAAGTACTATGGTATATAAATTGTAATCAAATTGGCCAGCAACAGCAAGTTTAATAAATAATTTTGATAGTTCTCGTTTAGTGGGTAGGGTAAAAGTTTTCTTTTTAGTTATTCGTTTGTATAATAATATTACCACTAGTATTTGCTCGCGGCTCCGCCCGCGTGTATGTCGGTTATCGCGGCAAATAGTCGTCTTTATCAAACTTATAGTAGCATATGTGTTATTCTGATGTATAAGCTATATTACTGTAAAGTTTCATCCAAATCCGTTCGGTAGTTTTTGCGTGAAAGAGTAACAAACATCCATCCATCCATCCATCCATTTATCGATACTTACAAATTTTAGCGTATATAATATTAGTAGTATATTCTGGTTACCACGGTACAGGTTCTATCTAGTTTGAGACCAGACAGTCGTGTGAGAGATTTCAAATTATAATTTTTTAAACTTATAATGTCGTTATTTTCAGGACGGTTCAGTGGATATCAGGATTGTGGATCTCCAAACTCTGCAAGGAGCTTGTCCCGTGGTAGATTTACTATATTTCGTCTTTACTTCAACCGACGAAGATTTCCGTGAAGAATATTTCCAGAAGCTACTAGATCATTATCATTACGAGTTGAGCAGAGCAATATCAAGGTTCAACCTGGACATTGATTACGTATACCCCAAGAAGGATTTTGAATATGAATTTAAAAAGGTAACGTGAGAATAGATCATTAATTTATCATTTATAACAGACTTAAAAAAGGTTATCAATTCGACTGTTATTTTTTGTTTCTTACCTCAGAACTTCCGATTGGGTGAACCGATTTCGATGATTCTTTTTTTAATTGAAAGCTGGCTCTCCGTGTGGTCCCATTTCAATTTGGCCCAGTTTTGACATTTTCATCCACGAGATAACCATATACCTAAGTTTTCAATTTGCATTAAGTATGTGCGTGACGAATAGAGGAATAACTCAATACCAGGCCAACCGATTTCTATGATTCCTTTTTTATTTAAAAGCTAGTGCTTTCCGTGTGGACCCATTTCATTTTGGTCCAGTTCTTGAAGTCGTTTTTTTTTGTATTATTATGATCACTATTAATAGTTCACGGCTGAATACAGGCCTTTCTTAAAACAAGAAAGACTGCACGTTTGGCCTAGTGGTTTAACGGTAACCACGCCGTTTCCTACTTCGCCAAGTGTCGTGGGTTCAAATCCCACGTAGGACAACACTGTGTGATCCACAAATTGTTGTTCTGAGTCTGGGTGTTCTTTGTGTCCGTTTCATGTATGTTTGTAAAGTCCCCCGCGACACAGGATTTATTCCTAGTGCGGGAGTTATCTTTAAAAAAAAACAAAGAAAAGAAGTTTTGGGATACTATACCACGCTGGCTAGATGGATTAGTTAAGGATATGTTTCCAGTTTTCCTTCATTTTGCAGCGTTGTTGTCCTCTTTTGGTTCCTTGTCGGTTTAATATACACCGTGGGAGAGCCACGCTTCGGCATGAATGGGCCGGCTCGACCGGAGTGATACCGCGGCCTCACAGAAAACCGGTGTGAAATAGTGCTTGCGCTGTGTTTCACCGAGTGAGTGATGATACCGGAGGACCATACCCCACCCCTCCCCCTATCTCCCCCCCTCCTAACCCCCAAAGGCCGGCAACGCACTTGTGACGGTTCTGGTGTTGCAGGTGTCCATGGGCGGCGAAAATCGCTTACCATCAGGCGATACGTCTGCTCATTTTCCCGCCTATTTCATAAAAAAAATAGTAATGGTGACACTCCCTATTCTTAATCCACACATACTTTGACACCTTCGAGATTGTATTACATAATTAATGATGATATATTTTTTCATTTCAGAAACTGCCATATGCTCTGACGATTGCAACGTTCGCATTGCCAGTCGCAACGGTGTCTGTGCAAAACGCTCCGAAGGTAGACGAAAATATGGAGCTTTCCGCTTTCTTTGCAGGAAAGCCCAGTGATTTGTACATCAAACGGCTGAATGGGATTGTCCACGACTTCGTGAAGTGGGGCTTACTCAAATAATTTTTAATTCTTAGTTTTGAAAATGTTACAATTGCGTCAAATAGTACACATAGCTTTTAAAATAATAATGTTCTTGTTAATGTTAAGTTTATTTACTTTTAAATCGGTTGTCAATCCATTTACATCATTTAAACAATTAGTTTTTTTTTTTTATAATTGCACTGTTATATGCTTTTACTATGTTTTTATTTTAAGTATTTTTGTTTGTTTCTACTGTGGTTTTTAAGTTAATATTCATTATAAATAATTTTATTACAAAAGAAGGTCGTAATTGTTGTCGTTTCATTTTATAATGGTATTTCTTTCGGAATACGATTCGCCTTTGAGAATCCTCGTCATTTTGGGCGCTTGTATGAATGAGGTTGGCGCTGTCATATGACAAGGAAACAATCGCGACCTAGCCCCAAGGGAAAAACGTGGTCAAGAAATCTATATCTGTCTTATCTATATAAAGCTGAAGAGTTTGTTTGTTTGAATGCGCCAATCTCAAGAACTACTGGTCCGATTTGAAAAAATCTTTCAGGGTTAGATTGCTCATTTATCGAGGAAGGCTGTAGGCTAGATATCATCACGCTAATACCAATAGGAGCGGAGCACCAATGAAGAATGTTACAAAAACGGGGGAAAATTATTACGCTACGGGCAATAGGAGACGTAAACCAGGTTACGTGGGTCAGCTAGTGTTCTTATAAAATAAAGTATTAACGTATGTTGGGCTACTGGTTAGTTACCCTGAATAGTAAACCAGTAGTCCCGAGTTCGATACCCGGGAACTACCTATTCACTACACACTTTCACGACTAAGGGTAAAACCAAACGAGCGTAATTTTGTGAGTCGTGAGTCGCAGAATTTCGGTAGCATAAATTCTGCTGCATTCGGTTTCATACAAAAATACAGTTGGTGCCACACGACAACGCAAAATGAGTTGTCTGCCGACTCAATGCGCGTAAACTCGACCAAATTTCGGTCGTGGTGAGGGAAGTAAAATAAAGTATGGTACTGTCCACATATCAGCCTCTGACTATTGAGTGGGTTTACCCAGCTTCTTTTTCTGGCCTCATCTTCGGAATAGACTTCGTAAATACACAATATTTTTAATGGATCCATCGTGCTCGATGTCACAAACAACCCGTACCAACGCTCAATACTGAATAAATAAATTAATTTCGTCTGACAACTCAACCGAAATTCAGTTGAACGTAAAATTAGTGACCAAAAATACGCGACTCACGACTCACAAAATTATGCTCGTTTGGTTTCACCCTAAACCGTGATTAGCTTAGCTTTGATTGTTGAGAAAGGACATAAGGTAAAAGCACCAGTAGATGACCCCTTAAGGTCACAAAGTTGCCTTTTTGCATGCTTTACCTGAATTTTATTCAGATTTCAATCAGTTTATCTTTGTAAATTCCTATAAAGTATTTTATCTAAGCTTGAGCAATGTTTTTTCTTGTACAGTTAAAATTAAATATAAATAGAAAACAAAACAAAAATTTAACAATTTCAGTTAGTAGTTGACCGGGTAAAAACTAGTAGATGGCCCTATTTAGCATCAGTAGATGAGCGTCCAGATGACCAAGTTACAGTTGAGATATTTTATAAATAACAAAGCAATTTATATCAAACTCAGAATTTTGTTTAGAATCGATACCAAATAAATAAAATTAGAGTGTTTGTAATATTAAAATAATCGCTTTTTACTAAATGCATATGTATATTTACATGGTACATAGACCAAACTAACATTTTTTTCAATTTTTGTCTGTCTCTCTGTCTGTCTGCCCGTCTGTCTGTCTGTTTTTCCGGCTAATTTCTGGAACGGCTGGACCGATTTTGACGGGACTTTCACTGATAAGTAGCTGATGATATAAGGAGTAACTTAGGGTACTTTTTTAGACTGGCTTTGTCCCACGGCGTTTAATTTTATTGTAAACTAGCTGAACCCCGCGGTGTTACCCGCGGTTGTAAAGGTATACAACAATAACCGCGGGACTCAGCTAGTTGGTAATATAACAGGAAAATGATAAAGTTGTAATTCACTGTGCGCAGGTGACGGTCAGTTCCACCGATTAGGTTGATAAATATTATCTTCAATTTGAATCCCTTTGATAAGTCATTAACATGACACATGAGTACATTATTTACGACAGTACTGTCATCCTGACTCGGATATTTCTGGTTTATTAATTGTTATAAAACAGGTGTAAATTGTTGTTGTGGTTGAATAATATGATAAGTCATATTCCAAACAGCATTATCATCATGACATTAGAGAAAGTATATCTATATCTTTGTATATTATTAGTAACATTATCTCTGTCCTCAATTAAAGCATCAATTATCCGTATCTATATATTTATAGCTTCCATATAACGCTGCTAATAGCTATTTGCTATTATAACAAACGCTTTTATTATTTACTAGCTGTTGCCCGCGGCTCCGCCCGCGTATATGTCGGTTATCGCGGCAAATAGTAGCCTATGTGTTATTCTGATGTGTAAGCTATTACTGTAAAGTTTCATCCAAATCCGTTCAGTTGTTTTTGCGTGAATAAGTAACAAACATGCACACAAACTTTCGCATTTATATATTAGTGTGATGTAACTAGCTGACCCGTGCCCACTTCGTTGGGCGGTAAATATTATTTTCTCCGACTAGCTTTGCAAATCCGGCTACCATGAAAAAATCTTTCCACTTTTTGGACTCATTCACAAAGAACGTGGCCTTCTATTGGTAAAAGAATTTACAAAATCGGTTCAGTAGATCCAGAGATACAACGTCACAAACTCACAAACTTTACCTCTTTATATAATAAATAAGTATAGATATAGATTGATATTCTTAATCTTTGCTGTGTCTTTTTTATTGCAATAAAACTGATCTATATCTGACTAATCCGAACTAATCAAGTCTAGACTTTCCTCAGCAATCAGGCTTGATAAACTTTCTTATGTTTAACTTATCACCAGAATAAAGTATAAAAACTTAAAAACTAAAACCCGACTATTTAAACATTTTTGATAAAATTTATGAACCGGAGTCTATTTTTAACCGACTTCAAAAAAGGAAGAGGTTCTCAATTCGACCGTATATATATTTTTTATTTTTTTATTTGTGTTCGCGGATAACTTCGTCGTTTATGAACCGATTTTGATGATTCTTTTTTTAATGGAAAGGAGATATCCCAACGGTGGTACCATGATAAGGACACTAACATCTGGTGATGGCATCCAAGAGAGTCGAGTCGAACCTGGAAGTCGGTTTTTTGTTAGTAATACTAGGGCTGTTGTGATAGCAATGTGTGTGTTTTAGTACTATATTCTTTATGTTCTGTGTGATTTATATGAAAATTTGGCGGATAATCATCACCTTGCACGTTTTCTATAACATAGTTGTACGAAATAGGAGTGGTCCTGAGTTGACTACTTTTAGAACTGCTCTTCGAGCTCCTTTCAGAGGCTTTTTGACATACACACTTGAGCGATCAGTTTTAAATCTGCTATTGCTCGCAAATTTTTTGAATGCACTTTACATTAATATACAAACTTTCAGTATGTTTTCTAAATTCAAAATCATTTATTCAACTAAGAAGTGACATCTATGAACGTCAAATTGATGCTATAGTTAAAATCATAGATCGACACAAACAGACGCCACAGTATGTGCTGTATTGTCGAAGTAAATTAGGCGAAAACACCAAAATCTACTGCCTGCCTGTGTCGATCCATAACTTCAAGTTTCCAAAATGCATAGATAAAGTAGAGGGTATTGTCGATTGTGATCCACAGATATTTTGTTACGACTTCCTTGGACACCAGGACAATTATGACAAGGCACTGGAAAGTTTTGTAGGAGAGGGGATATTTATATGTGTATAATGAAAGTGATTATTACAGCGTATTGATTTTTGCGCATGGATAGTAAATAATAATATATTTAAGCCGTCCAGAACTTTAGAAATATATTTTTAAAGAAATATATATATATATATCTATATTATAAAAGGTGAACTGAGCGTTTTCATATAATTACATTGCTAGCTTTCGGGGTAAAAATTAGGCCCAAACCCTAAATAATTTACTAAAATAAGGAAAATAGTATCGATAAACGGACTTTGAATAATTGGCAAACGTCAATTATCTATTAAGCAATTAGAATATAATGCTACTACCTATATCACAATCACTCTATGTAATATGATTTTATTTATTGCGCTTATCTTAAACCAATAACGTAATCTACAAAGATATAGAATTATATTTGGTGTCGTTACACTTCTGCATTTAGTATTAAATACCAAGTCAAACGAACGCAACATAGATTACTCCATCAGTCGCGAAATAAACGCTCACAATGGCAGACGCGGAGACTGTATTGAATAAGTTGCTCGACAGAATCATTGACGAACCGTACAAAAGTGGAACAAGAACATTCAACCCTTTGACGAGTGGAGGTGCGAACTATACTTCAGCTTTATTCACCATCACAATCACGGCAAAGAATGAAGAAGACCTGAAACTATTTGCCAAAGTGGCTGACGTTACAGGCCAACTGAGAGAATTAATGAACATGAAATTGTTGTTTGATACCGAACAGTTCGTGTATTCTGAGCTTGCGAAGATTTACGACAGAATACAAGACAAACATAACATTGCACCGGAATATAGGTTCATATTCCCAAAATATTACGGCGGTGAAAGTGTTGAAGGACAAGAGACAGTTGTTTTTGAAGATCTGGTTTCCAAAGGATATGGCACATACAGTAGATTTAAATCCATCGATTGGGAGCATGCAGCTTCTGCAGTTGAATCTCTTGCACGGTTCCATGCATTATCCTTTGCATTTGAAAAAGAGGATCCTTTGAATTTCGTTAAAGCAATAGAACAGGTAAAATATCCTGTACCAGAAATTGACGAAAGTCTGAGAGAGACGGGGTTTACAATTGTTGAAGGTGCCATTCAGGTTACTAAAGAGGAACACAAAAAAGCACTTGCAGACTTTTTGTTAGTAGAAGACATAACACCAGAAGAAGTATATAAGTATAGGCTTCCGTTGAGTAGGCCAGTCATATGCCACGGAGACTACAGAGTAAGCAATCTCATGTTTCAGCGACAGGTGAGTTTTGTAATCAAAATTTTATACCGATTTATGTGCATGATGTTTTTTTTATTCATATAATGTTTGAATCGAACTGATCCGATGATAGTCATAATTTGACTGTCCGCGATCCTTTTCTCGTGAACAGTTTAAAGACATAAAACAAAAGAGACATCGTTCTACAGTCTATTGACAGCATGATATCACCCTTATTAACGAAAAAATGTTGTCTGAAAAAACCATGAGACAGGCTGCCCGTCCAGTTTGTCGACATCGTACATTTTCTGAACGACATTCAAAACCTATTTACACTCTAGGAAGTCAGCCGTAATTCCCTCTTCGCCGTGATCATTTTGACAATTATTTTTTCGTTGTTTGTGGTCAATACGTATGATAATTAGTCTGTGTATAGGTATGCATATATGTAAGCTAACTTAGCTGGTTTTCATATCACGTAACTTACGTCTATGCATTTGTTACACATCTTTGTATATACAATAAAGAAATATAAAGAATATTAGTCGACCTTTGGTCAATCAATCTTCTTTTTAAATTGCTCGCTCAATGTTACTTACATTGGGCGAGCAATTTAAAAAGAAGATTGACTACCATTTGTATCCTAAAATAATTATAGTAATCTTCAGTGTAGTGTGCGTGTAATAGAACCACAAATAAGTTTTTTTTGTTCTGTTTTACCTAGTAATAACATTTTTTTTAATTTGTTAGTCGATATCATCGTATCATTGATATTGCATATAACAATTGTGTCTTTTTTTATAGAACGGATGCGTGCAAAATATGGTCATAGATTACCAAACCTGCCACTCCGGATGTGCTCCCATTGACCTATTATATTTAGAATTCATTGGAACAGATGAAGAGTTCCGTAGGGAGAACCATCAGAGGTTCATTGACCATTACTTCCAAGAGCTGACTCTAGCGCTAGGTAGACTAGGCTTAGATGTCAACGACGTGTATCCTAGAGAGCTATTTGATGACGAACTTCGGGAGGTAAGATCATATATTTGTTGTTCTTTCTAGAACCTACGTAACGTCTTGATGGTGGTTTAAGTAATGAGTGAACATCTATTAGTGACTACCGACGCCCATTTACTCAAAAGTTACAAGTGGGGTGCCGCCCTTTCAGATTCCCCGCCTCTTTTATTTATGTATGGGCCTGCCAAAATGACTCTACACTGCCTGGTGGAAAGCATAAGTAGAATCCAAGAGTAGAGGTCACCATACTCATTGTGAATGCAGACAATGCAACTATGCAGCATGGTGACCCACACCATGTGCCTAATTATGCTTCTGCATCATTGTCCCTCCGGTCTCGCACTCACCAACGAAACACGACAGCACGAACGCTGTCATTTTACGGTGATCTTCTGTGCCTCTAGAACAGGGTGGAGGATTCGCGTCTTAAGTGCGTTGGGATCGAACCGCTTGGTTGCAATTGTAAAAGAAAAATACATTTACTACATATTTTTGAGTCTGATATAACTCACTTGGCTTAGAATAGTCACATCACACTAACAGTCATTACCAGCCCACTGCTTGATATAGGCCTCTCCTTAATTTCGTTAAGTTTTGGACTGCTATATCATCCTGGCCAGACTCAGTTCAGTTCAGAACTCAGTTCTCCTTTTTAAGGTCTCGTACCTCAAAAGGAAAAAACAGATCACTTTGTTGTCCGTCTGTCTGTCTGTCAAGACCCTTTTTCTCAGAGATGCGTGGAGGTATCAAGCTAAAATTCCTATCAAATACTCAAGTCTACTGTCTCTCGAAGCTGTCAAAAAATCAAGCTTCTAAGCCAACGCAAACAAAAGATACAGCAGCTTATGCTGCAAATTTTCGACACTCGCAAGGGAATCAAAACCGACAGGGTACTTCTCGTGAATTCAGTTTCTTGAAAATTGGTACGTAGCAACGTCTTATAGCACAGATAAAGGGAAATTTGCGAAAAACCTAAAGTTTTAGTTACATCATAATTATAATCCTACAAGATTGTACGGAACCCTCGGTGCACGAGTCTGACTCGCACTTGGCCGGTTATTCTTCTTGGTTTTTTTGAGATACACAAGGTTAATACTGCTCCCGTTGTTTTAAATACAATAAATCCTACGGCCAAGTAACACGACTTACTATATGTTTGACAACGGGATTGCCCCCGTTGTACCTGTAGAATTATTCTGCAATAGGGGTGGTGCCACTCCGTATACTTATTCAGTCACCATATTTGTTTTCCAGATGCTGCCAGTTATGCTCCGCTATGCTGCTGTTGTCCTTCCCATGGTGCTGGTGGAAGCTGAAAACGCTCCTCAACTTGGCAAGGATGGTGATATCAAAAATGTCGCCATTAAACCTAACGAGCTTTTTGCTGAACGGTTCAGTGGCATCGTCAGTGATTGTGTGCGTTGGGGAGCTTTATAATCATTTGAAAGTTAATTGATAGTCAGATTTTTAATTATTGAACTTATAAATTGGCTACCATCAACTCTAGCAAGTTAAGTTGATTGATTGTTAATATTGTAGTCTCTTATGATGAGAATTTCGTGGAAATTGAAAAATAAAGACAAATAAAATATATTTTGGATTTACGAGATTATCGATATGTGAAACGTGAACTCTGTACTCATTGTTGCGATAGCCGTATCTGCTCATGGATTGACAGCTAAGAGGATCTCGTTAGAAGGCTGAATGTAGGTTCTGATACAAATGACAGTCCTATAATATGGCCCGTGTAGTGAGAAAGTTCCCGATTTTAGAACTCTAACCACAGATTTTTGGTACCTTTATTCGAAGTCGATGATTTACTTTTTTATACTTTTAAATATGTGTTTTGTTTTCCTTTGTGATGAATTTAAAACTGTTAATAAAGTGTAGGTATATACAATACTTTTAAAGAGAATAATAATTATAAAACTCAGTAGTTTTTAACCGACTTCCAAAAAGGAGGAGGTTCTATGTTCCACTGTATGTATTTTTTTTTCTTTTTTATGTATGTTCACCGATTACTCCGTCAGCTGTGGACCGATTTTGAATTTTTTTTTTGTATTCGAAAGGGTATGCTTTCGAGGTGGTCCCATTGCCAGCATATCAGGATCTGATGATGGGATCCCAGAGAAATTGAGGGGAACCCTCATTTTTTATAGGCACATACTATGTTTTTCATATATTTTCTGAAGTAACACCGGTATTTGCGTCTGGTAGTCATCATTTTATGATGATGAGCTGATGATGTAAGGTACAACTCCTTAACGGTTAGGAGTTGGAGGATAAATCTTTAAATATCATATGTACATATGTTACCTTTAGTCGTAATCTTTCAAATTATTTAGGTAAGCTGATGATGGAAGGTGGAAGGTACAACTCCTCAACGGCTAGGAGTTGGAGGATAATTCTTTCAATTTCATACGTATCTAAAGACCTTCAGTCGTATACTTTCAAGTTATTTAGGTGAGCTGATGATAGAAGGTTAAACTCTTCAACAGTTAGGGATTAGAGGATGATTTTAATACCTATTACACGTACGTATAGACCTTAATTTGTATTTTTGATGATGAAATTTGATGAAATAGTTCAACTTACTACTTACCTACGATTGTTTGCACTAAAAACTGAAAAATAAAAACTTTTTATAAAAAAAAAACCGACTAAAAAAAAAACATCCAACGAAAACTCTCTGTCAAAAAACACTTAAAAGCGTAAAATAAACTGGTTCTTCATAAATTGCCTATACCTAATTCTTTATTCATTTAAATAGTAGTATTATAATGTGTGCTAGGTACCTAGAATCTGTTTGAAGTCGGTGCCAAGTGACTATCGCTTAGACTTTTGTAATTGTTCGTTTGTATTATTTTTGGCTTAGCACCGACTTCAAACAGATTTTAGGTATTTTGGTAGATTGGATGTTTTTTGGAAGTCGGTTTTTTTTTTATAAAAAGTTTTTTACATGTAACAAACCAAAATATTAAATGACCATGCTGTGACAATTAAAACTATTATAATTTATATGTATGATTTTATTATATTTATAACTCTATGCACTTTATAGGTAGACTAGCTGTTGCCCGCGGCTCCACCCGCGTGTATGTTGGTTATATCTGCAAATAGTAGCCTATGTGTTATTCTGATGTATAAGCTATATTACTGTAAAGTTTCATCCAAATCCGTTCAGTAGTTTTTGTGTGAAAGAGTAACAAACATCCATCCATACTTACAAACTTTCGCGTTTATATTATTAGTAGGATATTCGGCCGACTTATTTTCCAGGCTATTCCCTACCTGTCGTTATTAGGTTATATAGAAACTGAGTAAGATAGTCATATACACGTAGGTTACTTATAAACTAAATTATATACTATGCAACATTACGTATAGTATTGAGAGCTTATAACTAATGGTAATAAATAATAATAAACAATAGATTTTAATAAAAATAGTAAATAGATATAAAATAATGACATGTCAGAAATATTGCAAACTTGCGCTATATTATGGTACTAGTGGTTGCCCGCGGCTCCGCCCGCGTATATGTCGGTTATCGCAGCAAATAGTAGCCAATGTGTTATTCTGATGTATAAGCTATATTGTTGTAAAGTTGCATCCAAATTCGTTCAGTAGTTTTTGCGTGAAAGAGTAACAAACATATATCCATCCATCCATCCATACTTACAAACTTTCGCGTTTTTAATATTAGTATAGGTTTACAGATGACATGATATTAGGTACCTGTTATGGGTATGAATTTGCATACGTTAAAGATGTAATAATTTGATGCGGATTTAAATGAGGATGACAATGTTAGAAGTGATGTACATATTCTGCATTATGATGAGAATTTAATTAATTTAATTTAACCAGGAAAATTCTTACAAACACACTGGTTGATTCTGAAGTATCATGCAAGGCCATCACCATAGATGCTTGGCAGATAGCTTGTCCCAGTACTGCATTACCTGTTAATCCATTTTCTCAGCGACAATGGGACTCACCGTTATGTATTTTAAAGCAAAAGATACTTTTAGATACATCAAACAGTCTTGCTGAGCGAGCTCGTTTGTTAGCTGTGGGAGAGTGGGAATCAGGTTTATGGATTCAGGCACTTCCATCACCCAACATAGGTACCTTGTTGGACAATACTACTTTTCGCTTTGCCACTTGCCTTCGTTTAGGAGCGCCTTGTGTTTCTCCGCATTTTTGTCACTGTGGAGAAGCTGTTGACAGTTTCGGACATCATGGCCTTTCTTGTGGCAGAAGCGCTGGCCGAATATCTCGATATGCCAATATTAACGACATTATCCGTCGTGCTCTTGTTACCGCCGGCGTTCCAGCTGTACGCGAACCAAATGGTC
Source organism: Diaphora mendica (assembly GCA_949125395.1). Lineage (NCBI taxonomy): Eukaryota > Metazoa > Arthropoda > Insecta > Lepidoptera > Erebidae > Diaphora > Diaphora mendica. The sequence continues at coordinate 23,227,266 of OX421326.1, forward strand.
TGGTACGGGACGAAGTCAAGAGACCAGTTGGTATGTCGTTACTGCCATGGAAGATGGGTAAGCCTTTGGTGTGGGACGCAACTTGCGTTGACACCCTCGCGCCATCTCATCTTCCAAGTACAGCTGTTTATGCCGGCGCTGCTGCTGCTTCTGCGGAAAGCCTCAAACGGCGTAAGTACCAAAATTTAATAGGTAATTACATTTTTGAACCGTTTGGGGTAGAGACGCTAGGTTCATGGGGTCCGAGTGCTCGCGCTATGTTTAAACAACTAGCCAAGCAACTGATTGACGCTTCTCGCGACCAGAATGCCTTTTTCTAGCACAGAAAATCAGCATTGCCATTCAACGTGGTAATGCTGCCAGTCTTTTGGGAACGCTACCAGTAGGCGAAGATGTGGAGTTTTTTGACGCTTGTATGTAAATATTGTTATTTTTTTTATAAATTATGGTTATGTACATAGGTTTCTATATTATGTAATAAATGTATTTGGATAAGGATTAATATTACAATACACATTCTGCATTGAGGAAGCGGATAGGAATATTATCTAACATTCCTAGTCTATTATCTGGGGGCACGGTCGTGCCCCCGCCAAGACGAGCCAAGCGGAGCGCAAGGGCACTACCTACCTTTTCTCGAAGCGTTTTGTCGTTTTTTTGAACCCTCATAACTTCGGTTCCCGATATACCAGATCGTTTAAATTCTCAGGATATGATGTGACCAATAGACTAATGAAACATACAAATTTTCAATTGCATAGCTTTGATACTTTAGATTTTATTGATACCTAAAAAACACAGATTTCGTCACTGACACACTGATGATCATCAAAACTGTTAGGGTACTTCCTGAAGTGCTAGAAAGCTGAAACATGGTATATAAACTAAGTTTAGTACACAAACAACAAAAAAATTCATAAACCTATTACATTTGCTCCCCAACCCCCAAATTTGAGGGGTGGAAGTTTGTATGAGACTTTAACAAATGTTTATGCTAGAGGTTTTATTTTTGGTACACGGTCTTTTTCGAAAGAAGAAAGAAGATGTACAAGAAATGCAGCCCAAAAAAAGAAAAGAAAACTGCCTTAAGCAACTTACAAAAAGAAATGAAATCCCACCAAAAACATTTTCATGTAAAATGTTGCCAAGACGACTGCATATGGCTTACCCTGTGAAAAAGATATCAGATCTCATGTAGAGCCAAGGTTCTGAATCTACACGCCCTAACTCTACCAACCCTAACTTCATAAACTCTACATCTCAGTAAAAATGTATGGCTTGGCTGTTTCGTCACTTCAGAAACTAAATATTCGTATAGAACATTACTTCAGAAACTAGATATTTGCAAACACAAAAGGCGTTCGATTCCCCTTCGTGACGGTGTGGTAGCGACACTTCATAAACTCTACATCTCAGTAAAAATGTATGGCTTGGCTGTTTCGTCACTTCAGAAACTAAATATTCGTATAGAACATTACTTCAGAAACTAGATATTTGCAAACCCAAAAGGCGTTCGATTCCCCTTCGTGACGGTGTGGTAGCGACACGGCGAAGACATACATTTTTACTGAGATGTAAAGTTTATGAAGTTAGGGTTGGTAGAGTTAGGGCGTGTAGATTCATAACCTTGGCTCTACATGAGATCTGATACCTTTTTACAGGGTAAGCCATATGCAGTCGTCTTGGCAACATTTTACATGAAAATGTTTTTGGTGGGATATAGCAATTACGCTAACCTATACAATATATATCTAAATCTACACTTATTATATAAAGAGGTAGTTTGTGACGTTGTGACGTTGTAGGGGGTAATCTCTGGATCTACTGAACCGATTTTGAAAATTCTTTATCAATAGAAGGCTACGTTATTTGGGAGTGACATAGACTATATAATAACCCGAAAAGTGGAAAGACTTTTTCGTTGTAGCTGAATTTGCAAAGTAAGTCGGAGAAAGAAATGTTTACCGCCCAACGAAGTGGGCACGGGGCAGCTAGTAATATTATAAAGCTGAAAGGTCTGTTTGTTTGTTTGAACGTGCTAATCTCAGGAACCGCGGGTCCGATTTGAAAAAATTGTTCAGTGTTGGATAGTACATTGATCGAGGAAGGCAATAGGCTATATATCATCACGCTAAGACCAATAAAAGCGGAGCACTTATGAAGAATGTTACAAAACTGCACATTTGACCTAGTGGTTTAACGGTCACTACGCCGTTTCCTACTTCGCCAAGTGTCGTGGGTTCAAATCCCACGTAGGACAACACTTTGTGTGATCCACAAATTGTTGTTCTGAGTCTGGGTATTCTTTGTGTCCGTTTCATGTATGTTTGTAAAAGTCCCCCACGACACAGGATTTATTCCTAGTGCGGGAGTTGTCTTTAAAAAAAATAAAAAAATAAAAAAAACGGGAGGATTTTATCCAAAGCCGGACAGAACCGGTATTTACTTTTACCTATATTTCTAAATAGAAACACTGTTGAATTTATCAAAATAGAAAATACATATGCTGCCATCTATCTGTGCTATGCGTCAAACTCTGTATGTGCTTGTATTATCTGTGTGTCACTGTAATGCATTTCCTTTTAAGAAAATAAATCCAGTCAGTCGTTCCTGATCATTAGAAGCGTCTACTCATTTCATACACAGTACAGACAAGTGCATATAGCTACAAAACCATCATGCAACTATTTGTCCTAGATGCGAATCGAACCCACATCTTCTGTCTTAACAGTCTGGATAATCAAACACCAGACCAACAGGCCTGTCATAAGTGTTGGAAATGTTTCGACTTTTCCAATATTACATATACAAACATATAAACACTCCCCTTTATATCCTAGACTAATCCCACTAAGGTAATAAGCAAGCCATTTTGAAATGAAATATCAACTATGGTATTTCATTTCAATTATAACAAAAGTTAAAATGGCAACACATACCTAAGTGTCTACAACCATAATTCCGGTGCCGCCACCCTCATCAGGAGACATAAATCCACCATTATTATGACCATATTATTTTGTCAGCGTCGTCTGAATTCCTAAATGTGAACTGTATTAACTGATGTACAATTAAGTTATAATTAAGGCATATTATATTCTAACTATTCTCTCCTCTACAGATAGTGTCTTCAAGAACATTGTTTTACATATTTCTGGCATATTATGGGGCTAACTGGAGTATAATTGATGATGTATTCCTATTGTCTACAATGATCGCTTATTTTTCAGAATAAATCGGCCATGTGCGAGTCGGACTCGCGCAGGAAGGGTTCCGTACCACTATCTATACATTTACATTTACAGAGTCGACCTGTTGCTGTTATCAATATCGAGCAAAAACGAGCAAAAAAACTCACGTTTGTTGTATGGGAGCCCCCTTAAATATTTGTTTTATTCTGTTTTTAGTATTTGCTGTTATAGCGACAATAGAAATACATCATCATCAGCATCACAACATCAACAATTTTCTTTATTAACTACTAGCTGACCCGTGCCCACTTCGTTGGGCCGTAACCTTTTTTTCTCCGGCTTACTTTGCAAATTCAGCTACCACGAAAAAGTCTTTCCATTTTTCGGGTTATTATATAGCCTATGTCACTCCCAAATAACGTAGCCTTCTATTGGTAAAAGATTTTCAAAATCGGTTCAGTAGATCCAGAGATTACCCCCTACAACGTCACAAACTTTACATCTTTATATAATCTACACTTATCCAGCATTCGGTTCAACACTGGACCACGTTATGGGAAATGTTTGGGATACTTGAAGAATAAAACAATCGGATGTGTTTCTAATGACAAGATGTCTATATTAAAAACGATATGCAGATTTTTTTAAATACATTGGCAACAGGTCAATGAGGAAGTAGCAACACTTGCATCTTTTGTATGCTGCCATCAACAATTTGGTAGGCGCTTGAACTGCGCATTTCTTTATTCTCAGTTTCGGCTGAAATCGAAACTTATCTAACATGGAAACAAACGCGAGCCTGTAACAGTTTGTTTTTTACAAAAATACCTTGGATTTTGGATTATAATCAATCATTTTGTATCTTTAATCATAATAAAAAAACGCTGCCACTGTTCAGGCAGATCTAAATAGTGGTGAAAATAGTGACCATTGTCAAGATTGCCCAATGACGCACGATAATTCACAAATACTCGAGTTTTGTGAACCGAAACCGTAGCTTTCGACCGGTCACTATACATAGAAAACACCCAAACTCAGAAACAAATATTTGTAGATCACACAAACATTTGATTTAATCCAGAATTTGAATACGTGACTTCAAGCACTACTTAAACAACGATTGAGAAGGATGCTCTTCACCAGCTTTGGTCAATTACTTGTCTGAACTTCTACGCGAGAACGAGTGACCTCATGCTGCGTGAGGTAACTTTTGATCATAATAACATTATTTATTGAAAGGTCACAGGTGGATTCTACTCGTGACCACGAGCGGTATACCCTTTCGAAAAGTTGGGATATAGAAGGTATGGTAACGTTTAATAATGTTATCGCGAACAAGTTCCATACTACAACTAACACTGTAAATACAATAAATAAGTTTTTATTTAGTTTCAATTTAAGAATAACATACCTTTGTAGGAAAATATATCGTTAGATATTAACAAGCGTCATTTAATGGCCGCAACTACTAAAGTGATTGCTTCAGAAGAGTGCCATAAACAACATCGACATGCAGTAACAAATACTGTAAAGGTTAGATTCTGCACGGATGGTGAATCTTCCTTAGATGTGTATTGGTCATTCATCAGATACATCGCGAGTCAACACAAATAATACCCAAGTCAGTATTTTATAATATTCTTAATATCATGCTTACAAAATTGTTGTTTACATATACACACATCAAAAGTGTCTAGGGATCAAGCATTTTTATGCGGATTTCTTGAGATTGAGATGTGGCTTTGGCCCTGGCCTGCTCAGTCGCCAGACTTGAACCCGATTGAGCATGCATGGGATATGCTACAGAGAAGAGCTCTGCCGAATATGGAGGGTATCCAGTCGCAAGAAGACCTTTTTTTGTTGTTGCAACGAACATGGGCGGCCATTCCACAGCGTGATTTGGATGAACTCATTTTGAGTATGCCAAACCGATGTTCTTGTGTTAGTGTTCGCGGTAGAAACGCGGATTATTAATTGTTTAAGTTACCTAATAAAATTTTAAAGAAAACTGTTATTTCAGTCTTTTTTTCGAACTTTAATGTTAGTGGTTCAAATGTCAAAAATCCTTTTATTAGGAAAATGGCAAATTTCTTTATTAATGCAAAGGTGACTTGGTTTATCGTTACTGTGACAAACGAAAACACTTTATTTGATGAATCCTTAAAGAAAATTTTAATTAATATCAATCAGGAGAAAAGTTATTGCAAAAATATATGTTGATCCCTAGACACATATGTTGATCCCTAGACACTTTTGATGTGTGTATATTATTTCTCCTTTATAATAGGTCTTTACCTATGAAATTGCCGTTTTGTATGCAATAAGTGAAAGTACTTATTTTTTCAAACTTTTTTATTTCTGTTATTCGAAGTAATCACCCATGCAATCGACGCATCTTTGCCAACGCATTGGCAGTTTATTGATGCTTTCTTGTAAAAATCAGCTGGACGGGAGGCAACAAACTCTCAAAGGCATTTTGTACTGCCTCTCGGGAATTGAATTTTTTACCCACTAAAAAGTTGTCTAAATTTTGGAAAAAGTAATAGTCGGTAGGTGCAAGGTCTGGTGAGTATGGCGGATGAGGGAGAGCTTCCAACCCCAGCTCTTGCAGCTTGGAGACTGTCTGTTGCGAACTGTACCAAATGATGTTGTCAGATCAGACAGTCTCCAGCTGCCCGTCCGCCCGTCCAGCTGATTTTTACAAGAAAGCATCAATAAACTGCCAATGTGTTGGCAAAGATGCGTCGATTGCATTTTTTTTTTTTTATGTATGGCCTGCCAAAATGACTCTACTCTGCCTGATGGAAAGCATAAGCAGAATCCAAGAGTGGCGGTCACCATACTCACTGCGAATGCAGACAATGCAGTATGGCGACCCACACCATGGCGGCCTAGTGATGCTGCTGCATCTTTTAGTCTAGTCAACGAGTATGGAACATGTTGACTAGACTATTTGGGCGATTACTTCGAATAACAGAAATAAAAAAGTTTGAAAAAATAAGTACTTTCACTTATTGCATACAAAACGGCAATTTCATAGGTAAAGACCTATTATTATGCATATTAGTCCAAGTAAGTAAGTAAGGAAGTCCCAGAAATATTTTGAAAAATTTATGTCTTTCGCAATTTTTCCTTTATGGTCTAAGATACGTAGAGAAACGACCTTCACCCATCTGTTTAATGGATGAAAAGTATTTTATATCAAATTTAATATATAAAATAACATATCACGGGTGGGTTGGCTAAAAAATTCCTGGCCAAACTATTTATTAATTAACAATTAAAAAATCAATTTTTATTATACAGTGTTTAACGAATATACACACATCAAAAGTGTCTAGGGATCAAGCATTTTTATGCGGATTTCTTGAGATTGAGATGTGGCTTTGGCCCTGGCCTGCTCAGTCGCCAGACTTGAACCCGATTGAGCATGCATGGGATATGCTACAGAGAAGAGCTCTGCCGAATATGGAGGGTATCCAGTCGCAAGAAGACCTTTTTTTGTTGTTGCAACGAACATGGGCGGCCATTCCACAGCGTGATTTGGATGAACTCATTTTGAGTATGCCAAACCGATTCTTGTGTTGTTAGTGTTCGCGGTAGAAACACGGATTATTGATTGTTTAAGTTACCTAATAAAATTTTAAAGAAAACTGTTATTTCAGTCTTTTTTCGAACTTTAATGTTAGTGGTTCAAATGTCAAAAATCCCTTTATTAGGAAAATGGCAAATTTCTTTATTAATGCAAAGGTGACTTGGTTTATCGTTACTGTGACAAACGATAACACTTTATTTGATGAATCCTTAAAGAAAATTTTAATAAATATCAATCAGGAGAAAAGTTATTGCAAAAATATATGTTGATCCCTAGACACACATGTTGATCCCTAGACACTTTTGATGTGTGTATTTCATACCAACCGACAGTATAAAGCCTATAGAACATATAATCCTTGGGTTGTCTATTTGTTTTCTGGCATAGCTACTGGTTGGCAGGTATAAACAGGTATGTCGATATTAGTTATTTTCACCCATTTGTTTAATAAATAAATTTTATATCAAAATAAGCGCTGTTTAATTGCGAATACGATGATATAGGGTTGTCTGCAAAAAACCAGGCCGGAATAACGGTTGTCGAGTTTTGAAAGTGAAATTTTGATGCGAATGGAAACTTGCGATAAAGAGGTCATCGCGTATAGCGATACACTAGTAGTAAGGTATGTCCTCAGACCAAAAAAAGTCACTTATTTTCACCCATTTGATGATTAAATTAATTCTATATCAAAATAAACACTGCTTAATTGCGAATACGATGATATAGGGTTGTCCGCAAAAAATCTGGCTTGAATAACGGTTATCGAGCTTTGAAAAGTTTTTTTTTATAAAATAATTATTAAATAGTATTTTAAGTGGCATTACAGTATATAATTAAGACAACTCTCGCTCTATGAACATACATTCTGTGTAGCGGGGGACTTTACAAACATACATTAAATGGACACAAAGAACGCTCAGACTCAGAGCAACAATTTGCGAATCACCCAAAGTGATGTCCCATGTGGATTTGAACCCACAACACTTGGCGTAGTAGAGAGCGGTGTGGTGACCGCTTAAACTACTAGGCCAACCGTGCAGTCAAATTTAAATTATTCACTTTGTTAATTTTTATTTGCTTTCTTGAAAAACAAAAAAAAAACACTTTTCAAAACTGGACAACCGTTATTTAAGCCAGATTTTTTGCAGACAACCCTATGTCATCGTATTCGCAATGAAACAGCGTTGATTTTGTTATAAAATTTAATTATTAAACAAATGGGTGAAAATAACAACCCTGTAGCTTTATTTATTTTTATTATTTTTTTGGAATAGGCGGGCAAACGAGCAAACGTATCGCCTGATGGTAAACGATTACCGCCGCCGAATGGACACCTGCAACACCAAAGCTATGCCAGGAAACAATAAGACAACCCAAGGTTTGTATATTCTATAGGCCTTATACTTTCGGTTGCTAATATAATAGGTTACTATGACTACAGGAAGTCGGTAAAAATAATGCTTAGCATTTACTAGTGTATCGCTAGGTATACATGGACAAAACTTGACAACCGTTATTACGGCCAGGTTTTTGGCAGACAACCCTATATCATCGTATTCGCAATGAAATAGCGATTAATTTGATATAAAACTTATTTATTAAACAAATGGGTGCAATTAACTAATATCGACATACCTGTTTATACGTGCCAACCAGTAGCTATGCCAGGAAACAAATAGACAACCCAAGGTTTGTATGTTCTACAGGCTTTATACTTTCGGTTGGTAATAAATTTATTCGTTAAACTCATGGGTACACTGTTTAATAAAAAGTCATTTTTTAATTTTTAATTAATAATAGTTTGGCCAGGAATTTTTTAGTCGACCCACCCGCGATATATTATTTAATATATCCTCTACTATTATCTGTGCTATAAGACCTTGCTTGTGCTGCATCTTTTGATTACATTGGCTTACAAGTTTGATTTTTTTACAGCTCCAAGGACAGTAGACCTGTGTATTTGATATGAATTGATACCGCTTGATACCTCCATGCGTTCCCGAGAAAAAGGGTCTTGACAGACAGACAGTTTGACTGCACGTTTGGCCTAGTGGTTTAACGGTCACCACGCCGTTTCCTACTTCACCAAGTGTCGTGGGTTCAAATCCCACGTAGGACAACACTTTGTGTGATCCACAAATTGTTGTTCCGAGTCTGGGTGTTATTTGTGTCCGTTTCATGTATGTTTGTAAAGTCCCCCGCGACACAGGATTTATTCCTAGTGAGGGAGTTGTTTTAAAAAAAAAATAAAAATAGACGGACAACAAAGTGATCCTATTTTTACTTCTGTGTTTTACTCTTGAGGTACGGAACCCTAAAAATCAGATCATACATACTAATTACGCTGACAAAAGGGTAAGATATAATCTTGAATAAATTTTAGGTAACTAGGCGGGTAAGTAAATAAGCAAATAGTTGAGTGGGTATTTAGATAATTAGGCAGGTAGGTAACTTAGCAATTGGTCTAGAAGGAAACTAATCAGCTGGTCAATTAGGTAACTAGGTAAGTAGTAGTCGTGGTAAGTAAGAAACTCTAAAGTTATGCTAGAAGAAAATTAAGCAGTTGGACTAGTAGGTAACTATGCATGTAGGTTACTAAGCAACAAGCCAAATCAGTAACAGTAACCTGACTGTCATGCAGTTAGGCAAGAATACTTGCGATGACAAGTTGTCCATTTAAATTACCGGTAATCAGTTAGGTAATAATATTCGACCACAGAGTGAACTGGAGCGTAAACCTCAACAGCAAAATTGAAAAAGCAACAGTCGTATTCTGGCAGTGTCGCAGAATGGTAGGTAAAACTTGGGGACTAAACCCAAGATCACTATGGCTCTACGAGGCAGTAATTCGACCAATGGTAAGTTACGGCGCCATAGGATGGTAGCCACGGACCAAACTATCCACAGCCGAAGCTAAACTACAACGGCCCTCAGAGATTGGCCTGTCTGGCGGCCACGGGCTATATGAGGACTATACCGACTACGGCTCTGGAAGCCATCATAGGTCTACAACTACTCCACTTCTTTATAAGGCAGGAGGCTCTAGCCGCAGCAGCGTGGCTAAAATCTCTGGAGACCGCCTAGGGTACCATACACCGAAATCCTCTATGAGGTCATAAGTAAGGAACCGCTCATGGAAGCGGTAACCGACGCAATACCCATGTAATTCATCTTCGACAAAAAGTACAAGATACAACTGTACGAGGATCCCCAAGAAGTACTTGACCCAAGAGAGTTAAGAATCTTCACGGACGGATCCAAAACAAGGTAAGGCTGGCCAAACTGGCTTGGGAGTATTCTCAGAGGACCTAAACATACACATCTCGACACCATTAGGAGCCCACAACAGAGTATTCCAGGTTCATTGGTATTATAATGGCAGCACATGCGATCATCTCCAGGAAGGTAACGGAATACCCCATCCGCATACTTTCCGACAGCCGACAGTCTTACAAGTCCTACAGAGTCAAGCGACTATCTCAGGGCTAATTTACGAATGCCACAGAGCCCAAACAGAGGTAAGTATCACAAACAGTATAACGGATTGTCACGGAAGCTGAAGCAACTCAAGAGGCCGCCGCTTCGACTTCTGATCGAAGCAATGGTCAGGCTACTAAACAAACCTCTTTTTACTCTAGGTGTAACAGACAGCCCTCTAGGTAGAGCATGCATGGAGGAGGATCAAACAGCCGTCCATGTCATAATGGCATGTCCTGGGGTGGCAGAATACCGGGCGAGACACCTCGGATCGCCGAGTCACTTCAAGAAGTCGTCGGTAATGCAAGGAGTCTGCTAGGCTTCCTGGAGGAACTGGCATTGGCATACGTACAGTTCAATTATCAAGTACCAGTAATCAGGGCAGACTAGAGTCGCTGTTATATTTAATGATCGAGATGTTCGCGAGATTGGTCAAGCTCTTGAGAAGAGAAGTATCTGCACTACCTAGAACAAGGCAAAAAAAAAAACTAAATAAAATATAAATTTACCCGTTGCGTAAAAATAATTATATAAATCGACCAAGTCTAAATTTTACTCATACTGGTTAAATAGGAACTAAAGAAGAGAGACAACTAGGCAACTAAGCAACTTAGCAAAAAGGAAGCTAAGCTAGGTAATTAGGATAGTGGGTAACTGCAACTTAAGCAACTGGTCAAATAGGTTATAAGGTAAGTAGGTAAAAAGTTGTCAAAAAGAAGAAAGTAGGCTACTAGGCAGGAGGGTAACTAAGCAACTGGTTAAGTAGGTACCTTGACAAGTAAGATTAGCAACTGATCGAATAGCTCATTAGGATACTAGATAGGTAGGTCACTTAGCAGGTTGATAACTAAGCAGTTGGGTGACTAAGCAGTTGGGTGACTAGGCAGTTGGGTGACTAGGCAGTTGGGTGACTGAGCAGTTGGGTGACTGAGCAGTTGGGTGACTGAGCAGTTGGGTGACTGAGCAGTTGGGTGACTGAGCAGTTGGGTGACTGAGCAGTTGGGTGACTGAGCAGTTGGGTGACTGAGCAGTTGGGTGACTGAGCAGTGGGGTGACTGAGCAGTTGGGTGACTGAGCAGTTGGGTGACTGAGCAGTTGGGTGACTGAGCAGTTGGGTGACTGAGCAGTTGGGTGACTGAGCAGTTGGGTGACTGAGCAGTTGGGTGACTGAGCAGTTGGGTGACTGAGCAGTTGGGTGACTGAGAAGTTGGGTGACTGAGCAGTTGGGTGACTGAGCAGTTGGGTAACTGAGCAGGTTGATAACTGAGCAGTTGGGCAACTAAGCAGTTGGGCAACTAAGCAGTTGGGCAACTAAGCAGTTGGGCAACTAAGCAGTTGGGCAACTAAGCAGTTGGGCAACTAAGCAGTTGGGCAACTAAGCAGTTGGGCAACTAAGCAGTTGGGCAACTAAGCAGTTGGGCAACTAAGCAGTTGGGCAACTAAGCAGTTGGGCAACTAAGCAGTTGGGCAACTAAGCAGTTGGGCAACTAAGCAGTTGGGCAACTAAGCAGTTGGGCAACTAAGCAACTAAGAGAGTAGTTTACTAGACAGCAATTGGTCAAGTAGGCAATTAGGTGACTTAGCAGGACTAAGCAATTGATGGTAGGTAACTAAGAAATTGATCAAGTAAGAAATTAGGTAAGTAGGCATTAGGTTACTACGTCAAGTCTAAGTCTATTTAGAAACTTCACAGTTGGCTAAGATTACTTGCGATGACGGGTTGTTCATATTACCTACCGGTAATCAAAGCAAACTGGAATCACTGTGATATGTGACCGACGAGGAGTTTACGATATTGTACAGACTGCCGAGTAGAGTGATATGTGTGGTACCTAGAACAAGACAACATAAAAATAAGCAAAAAAAAATGAAATTTATCCTCTGAGAAAAACTAATGTCAATCGACCAAACCTAAACATTACTCATACTGGGTGGTTTTATGTTTTGTAACTAGGTAGGTAGGTAATTAATCAACTGGGCAGCAGGTGGCTCACTAAGCAGGTGGGTCCCTAATTAGGTGGGTCACTAAGTAGGTGGGTCTCTAAGCAGGTAGGTCACTAAGCGGGTGGGTATTTAAACAGGTGGGTCACTCAGCAGATAGGTTACTGAGCAGGTACATAATTTAGCGGGTAGGTCACAAAGCGGGTAGTTCACTAAGCAGGTATGTCACTAAGCGGGTAGGTCACTAAGCGGGTAGGTCACGAAGCCGGTAGTTCACTAAGCGGTTGGGTCACTAAGCAGGTAGGTCACTAAGCGGGTAGGTCACTAAGCGTGTGGGTCACTAAGCGGGTAGGTCACGAAGCGGGTAGGTCACTAGGCGGGTAGGTCACTAAGCGTGTTGGTCACTAAGCAGGTAGGTCACTAAGCGGGTGGGTCACTAAGCAGGTAGGTTACTAAGCAGGTGGGTCACTGAGCAGACGGGTTTCTAAGCAGGTGGGTCTCACTAAGCAGGTAGTTTACTGAGCAGGTATATAACTAAGCGGATAGGTCACTAAGCGGGTAGGTCACTAAGCAGGTGGGTCACTGAGCAGACGGGTTTCTAAGCAGGTGGGTCACTAAGCAGGTAGTTTACTGAGCAGGTATACAACTAAGCGGGTAGGTCACAGCGTGTGGGTCACTAAGCGGGTAGATCACGAAGCCAGTAGTTCACTAAGCGAGTGGGTCACTAAGCAGATGGATCACTAAGCGGGTAGGTCACTAAGCAGGTGGGTGACTGAGCAGACGGGTTTCTAAGCATGTGGGTCACTAAGCAGGTAGTTTACTGAGCAGGTATATAATTTAGCGGGTAGGTCACTAAGCGGATAGGTCACTAAACAGGTAGGTAACTAAGCAGATAGGTCACTAAGCAGGTAGGTTGCTTCGCAGGTGGGTAATTTGTAGATGGGTTACTGCGCAGGTGGATAACTATGCAACTAAGAGAGTAGTTTACTAGACAGCAATTGGTCAAGTACGCAATTAGGTGACTTAGCAGGACTAAGCAATTGATTAAGTAGATGATTGCGTGAGTTAACAGGTAGGTTACTAGGAAACTGGGTAACTAAGCAGCTAGATAACTAAGTAACTAAACAAGAAGGAAAATACGTAACTAGTCAAGTAGATAAGTAGGTGATTAGCAGGTCACTAAACAGGTGGGTCACTGAGCAGACGGGTTTCTAAGCAGGTGGGTCACTAAGCAGGTGGGTCACTAAGCAGGTGGGTCACTAAGCAGGTGGGTCACTAAGCAGGTGGTTTACTGAGCAGGTATATAACTAAGCGGGTAGGTCACTAAGCGGGTAGGTCACTAAACGGGTAGGTCACTAAGCGGGTAGGTCACTAGGCGGGTAGGTCACTAAGCGGGTAGGTCACTAAGCAGGTAGGTCACTAAGCGGGTGGGTCACTAAGCAGGTAGGTCACTAAGCGGGTGGGTATTTAAACAGGTGGGTCACTCAGCAGATAGGTTACTGAGCAGGTACATAATTTAGCGGGTAGGTCACAAAGCGGGTAGGTCACGAAGCCGGTAGTTCACTAAGCGGTTGGGTCACTAAGCAGGTGGGTCACTAAGCGGGTAGGTCACTAAGCGGGTAGGTCACTAAGCGTGTGGGTCACTAAGCGGGTAGGTCACGAAGCCGGTAGTTTACTAAGCGGATGGGTCACTAAGCAGGTAGGTTGCTTCGCAGGTGGGTAATTTGCAGATGGGTTACTGCGCAGGTGGGTAACTATGCAACTAAGAGAGTAGTTTACTAGACAGCAATTGGTCAAGTACGCAATTAGGTGACTTAGCAGGACTAAGCAATTGATTAAGTAGATGATTGCGTGAGTTAACAGGTAGGTTACTAGGAAACTGGGTAACTAAGCAGCTAGATAACTAAGTAACTAAACAAGAAGGAAAATACGTAACTAGTCAAGTAGATAAGTAGGTGATTAGCAGGTCACTAAACAGGTGGGTCACTGAGCAGACGGGTTTCTAAGCAGGTGGGTCACTAAGCAGGTGGTTTACTGAGCAGGTATATAACTAAGCGGGTAGGTCACTAAGCGGGTAGGTTACTAACCGGGTAAGACACTAAGCAGGTGGGTCACTAAGCAGGTGGGTCACTAAGCATGTGGCTCACTAAGCAGGTGGGTCACTAAGCAGGTGGGTCACTAAGCAGGTAGGTCACTAGGCAGGTGGGTCACTAAGCATGTGGGTCACTAAGTAGGTAAGTCTTTAAGCAGGTGGGTTACTAAGCAGGTGGGTCACTAAGCAGATAGGTTACTGCAGGAACATAATTTACATAATTTAGCGTAAGCGTAGCATAAGGTACATAATTTAGCGGGTAGGTCACAAAGCGGGTAGGTCACTAAGCGGGTAGGTCACTAAGCGGGTAGGTCACTAACCGGGTAGGACACTAAGCAGGTGGGTCACTAAGCATGTGGGTCACTAAGCAGGTGGGTCACTAAGCAGGTAGGTCACTAGGCAGGTGGGTCACTAAGCATGTGGGTCACTAAGTAGGTAGGTCTTTAAGCAGGTGGGTTACTAAGCAGGTGGGTCACTCAGCAGATAGGTTACTGCAGGTACGTAATTTACATAATTTAGCGTAAGCGTAGCATAAGGTACATAATTTAGCGGGTAGGTCACAAAGCGGGTAGGTCACTAAGCGGGTAGGTCACTAAGCGGGTAGGTCACTAAGCGGGTAGGTCACTAAGCGGGTAGGTCACTAAGCGGGTAGGTCACTAAGCGGGTAGGTCACTAAGCGGGTAGGTCACCAAGCGGGTAGGTCACTAAGTGGTCAGGTCACTAAGTGGTCAGGTCACTAAGCGGGCAGGTCACTATGCGGGTAGGTCACCAAGCGGGTAGGTAACTAAGCGGGTAGGTCACTAAGCGGGTAGGCCACTAAGCGGGCAGGTCACTAAGCGCGCAGGTCACTAAGCGTGCAGGTCACTAAGCGGGCAGGTTACTAAGCGGGTAGTTCACTAATCGGGTAGGTCACTAAGCGGGTAGTTCACTAAGCAGGTAGGATACTAAGCAGATCATGTAAGTGACTAAGCAAATATATAACTATGTAGGTATGTAACTGAGCAGGAAAGTAACTAAATAAGCCGGTGGGTAATTAGCAGTTGGGTTACTTCGTAGGTGGGTTATTAAGCAACTTGGCTAGAAGGAAACTAAGCAACTAAGAGAGTAGTTAACTAGATAGGTCGGTAACTGAGCAACTAGTCGAGAGGCAATTAGGTGCCTTAGCAGGTAGGTAACTAAACAACTAGTTAAGTAGGTGATTGGATCAGTTAGCAGGTAGGTTACTAAGAAGCTAGGTAACTAAACTGCTATAAAACTAAGTAATTGAACAAGAAGGAAAATACGTAACTGGTCAAGAAGATAAATAGGTGACTAGCAGGTAGATAACTAAGAAGGTAGGCAACTACACAAGTAAATAACTAGGTGATTAAGCTAGAAGGAAACTAAAAAGCTGGACGTGTAGCTTACTAGGCAGGTAGGTAGCTAAACAAACGTTCGAGTAGGTACCTAGACATGTGGGTACCTTTGTTACTGATCGAGTAGATAATATAATTAGTGCAATAGACCGGTAGGTAACTAAGCAAGTAGTTAAGTAGATAAATAGGTGACCAGCAGGCTAGTGGGTAAATAAGCAACTGGTCGATTAGGTAACTGGACAGAGAGGTTCCCAACCAAGTGATCTAGAAGTAAAACAAATAGTTGGTCAAGTAGGTATGTAGGCAAGTGGGTAACTAAGCAATTGGTAAAGTAGGTAAAAGGTAGTAGAGCCACGCTGATTTCAGCACGGTTGGGCCGGCTCGACCAGGGCGGTACTACCCTCGCACAGAAAATCAACGTAAAATGACAGCGTTCGTGCTGTCGTGTTTCGTTGGGGAGTGTTAGACTGGAGACCCAAATAGTCTAGTCGACAAGTTACATACTTGTTGACTAGACTAAAAGATGCAGAAGCATCACTAGGCCGCCATGGTGTGGGTCGCCATACTGCATTGTCTGCTTTCGCAATGAGTATGGTGACCACCACTCTTGGATGCTACTTATGCTTTCCATCAGGCAGAGTAGAGTCATTTTGGCGAGCAATACATAAAAACAGTAGATTATTAGGTAACTAGGCATGTGGATCACTGAGCAAGGGCAACTTGGTAGATACTTAAGAATATTTGCAATAACAAGTTGTACGTATTACCTACCGGTAATCAGTGCAGACTGGAATCGCTGTCATATTTGACGAACGAGATTGGGCAGGCTGCCGAAAAGTATCTATAGTACCTAGAACAAGACAATAATAAAATCACTAAACAAAAGAGGAATTCATTAATTAGAGGAAAATAATAATGAATCGACGAGTCTCAATTTTACTCATTTATATTTTATGCCTATATTTATGAAAGGAGAAATATGAAACAGTATCAAACATAAGAATTTATTACAATTATGAAATTGTTTCAGTTTTATATAGCCCATCAGCCCCAAAGCTGATTATCCATGAAAAATGGTGTGAAAGCGGGGGAGAAATATTCCTTTTCAGAGTTTCCAATGTTTGCGCAGCGTGAGCGGTCAAAGCTTCACAAAAACAAATTTAAAAATAATTTTTCCTCTTTCAATGTTTGAAATAATATAATACTAAATCTTAAAAAAAAACCGACTTCAAGAATTGGAGCACATTGGAATGGTGAAAAAAAAGAATCATCGAAATAGGTTGGCGTGATTCGTCAATTTGTTGCGCACATACTTAATGCAAATTGAAGCCTTATATGGTTTTCACATGGTGGACATTGTCAGAACTGGACCAAATTGAAATGGGACCACACGGGACCAGGTACCAGCTTTCAAATGAAAAAAGAATCATGAAAATCGGTTCAACCAGTCGAAAGTTATGAGGTAACAAATATAAAAAAATACATTCTTGATAACCTTCTCATTTTATTTGAAGTCGGTTAAAAAAATGCACGATAGCATAATTATGTCCATCTTTTAACGTTGGCTCTCTATAACCTTTCTTATAGTTAGCCTTGTTCACGCTGTCATTACATCATCGTTTTGTTTTGATGTGATAATATAATAAGCTAAAAAATATTAGACAAGAAAACCAATCTCCCTGAAAGGTGAAAAACGGCCAAGTGCGAGTCGGACTCGCCCATGAAGGGTTCCGCAGCAGCAAGTAACTTTTTTTTTTAGATTTGTTTTGATTGAATGAAAGGTGAAATGCAGTTTACGATTTATGACGTATTAAAAAAAAACTACTTACTAGATTTCGTTCAAACCAATTTTCGGTGGAAGTTTGCATGGTAATGTACATCATATATTTTTTTTAGTTTTATCATTCTTATTTTAGAAGTTACAGGGGGGGGGGGGGACACATTTTACCACTTTGAAAGTGTCTCTCGCGCAAAATATTCAGTTTAGAAAAAAAATATGTTGGAAACCTCAATATCATTCTTGAAGACCTATCTATAGATTTCCCACACGTATGGGTTGGATGAAAAATTTTTTTTTGAGTTTCAGTTCTAAGTATGGGGACCCCCAAAATTTATTGTTTTTTTTCTATTTTTGTGTTAAAATCTTAATGCGGTTCACAGAATACATCTACCTACCATGATTTTAACATTATAGGTCTTATAGTTTCGGAAAAAAGTGGCTGGGACAGACGGACGGACAGACAGACAGACAGACATGATGAATCTATAAGGGTTCCGTTTTTTGCTTGGCACGGAACCCTAAAAACGAAGAAAGAATAAAAAAAAAACAAGCTAAAATTATTTTTAGATTTGTTTTGGTGGACTTGAAATCATTTGTATGTTATTTCAAATGTGTATTTTAAAAACGAATTTAAAATTTCAAATGTATTTAAAAAAATGGAAATACTTAAAAACGACAACTGAAACATCTAAAATTAAATGGAAAACTCATATCATTTTTTAGTTTTATGTTTTGTAACATTGAAATCATTTGTTTATTAGTTAACATGTACCTACATTTAAAATCAAAGAATCGCATTTAGTTTTTTGACCCACTCCAAAAAGGAGAAGATTCTCAAATCGACAGATATCTTTTTAATTTAAAAATTGTGAACAATTGAAGTTATTTGTTTTGTAATTTACACGTATATTTATAAAATAACCGAAATAATGGTATTTTTTTTTGTTTATTTGTTTTTAAATATAACCTGAAAGCGGACCCCAGCACTAAGCAGGGAAAACGCTAGGCCGAAGAAGAAGAACAAAATTTCAACTCCACTTAAAGGTTAGTAGTTTAAGCGGTCGCCATGGCGCTTTTCACTTCGCCAAGTGTCGTGTGTTCAATCTTTAAAAAAGATGCAACAAAAAAACTATAAGACGGAAAAACAGAATTCACGGATGAATATATACATTGGGAAAACATTTACACAACAAACCACTAAACACCTTTCTTTTTGGAATAGTACTAAATAAGAACACATTTAAACAAATAAATTACTTGAAACTTACCTTTTCCCGAAAATATTGTGTAGAAACACATTGCAACCACTAAACACTTGTCATTTAAATAAACGACTTGCTACTAACAGTCTGTTGAGAATATTGAATGCAAACACATTTACACAGTTAAGCCACTAAACACGTGTCATTTTAGTAAATCACTCACTACTAACAGTCTGTTGAGAATATTGAATGCAAACACATTTATACAGATAAGCCATTAAACACTTGTCATTTTAGTAAATCACTCACTACTAACAGTCTGTTGAGAATATTGAATGCAAACACATTTACACAGATAAGTCATTAAACAATTACCATTTCAATAAACCACTCACTAAACCGCAGAGTATAGAATTGAAACACATTTACACAAATAAATCAATTGACACTTTCCATTTTGATTTTACTTGTAAGGAAGAACACAATAAAACAGAAATCAGTTAAAGCTTACCTTAATGAGAATATTGAATATATAAACATATTGACACCTCAAACCACTAAACACTTGCTCGTTTAATAAAATCACTCGCTACTTACCGTCTCCGCAGGGTATGAATTGAAACACAGTTTCACAAATAAATCACTTAACACTTTCCGTTTTGTTATAGTATCTAGAAATGACACATTTATACAGACAAATCACTAAACTTAAAACTCACTTTCTCGTGAGAATGTTGAGTAGAAACACATTGACACCACAAACCACTAAACACTTGCCACTTTAAACCACTCACTATTTATCGTCTCCGCAGAGTATGAATTGAACACAGTTACACAAATAAATCACTTACAATTTCCGTTTTGTTATACTTCTAAGGAAGAACACAATAAAACAGAAAAATTACATATAGCTTACCTTTTCAAAAGAATATTGAGTAGACACCACGTAAACACATTAACACCACGAACCACTAAACTTTAATATTTTATTAAACCACTTACCGTCTCCGGAGAATATATATTCACGGTGACTGACAAGCTATGTTGTAAATACTCACCCACCTCATGCCAATATCTGTAGAGTTTCAAGCTTCCGCGATTTACAAGTTACTTTTTTTTAACATAATTGTCACTACCGCATCCGAATACCGACACTTGTTCACACCGATAGAGTACCGACCGTTCTCTACCAGCTACTGGCGCTGACTATCGAGTTACCCCGAAGCTACTTCACTTCATCCAAAATTCACTTTTAATTAGAATAAAGTACAAAGAATAGTTCACAATAAATTAGGTGTTTGCTACCCGAACGCAGGCAAAGGAATGGCCTCTCCGCTGCAGCGGGCGGCTTTATATAGGCAAACGTGGTGACGTAAAAATAGATGGTGTAGCTTGACGACGTAATGTAAAAATAGATGGTGTAGCCTGACGACGTCACTTCAAATTTACAGCGATGAGTCATGCTGTCGCATGTTGTTTTGCGTCAATATTTACATTTTATAAATGTTTTTAATATTTTATATTTAAATCATATAATTTTTTTAAATAACCTGAAATCAAATATACAACAATAAACAGCCCACAGTAATCCAACCCATTTTTAGAAGTCTGCTGAAAACGTTTTGCATAGAAGAAAAACCACAAAAATAATATACGACTCTCTGTTAGGCTCCTTCAAAAGAACACGAACCAATATCAAATATGTTAAAATCAACAATTCAAATTATTTTTTTCAAAAGAAATGCACTTAATTTTTTGACGAAAACCATTTTACACAATTCATATCAAATAAATATTTATAAAAACCACTTTAACTTAATGAAAAACTTACCGCGTCAACTCAACGCTACGCAGTGGAACTTATGCGATCTAAACACCTTATGTATACCGATATTTTCTCTATTCGTTTATTTAAAAATAAAACTAAAGATTTATCCACACAGATCAGCTCGGGAAGGAGAGCAGATTTTTATCACGTTGCGTTGGAAACAGAGCTTTAAAGAAGTGTAGCAAGGTTTATTATTGCATGTGCACTTCCTTTATTATTCAGACTGCTAGAACGTGCTTCGCGTGTAATAATAAGAGGAGGACCGGCTCCGATTGCGTGCTCTTTTTCGCTCGCACAGATCTCTTCCAGCCGGTCTATGTTAAATAGTTGGCGTCTCCAATTCCAAGCGTAAACGATCTGGTCTGTGTGAAAAGAAAAAAGCAGGCCGATGCAATGTATTGTCTAGAAGAAGCGACGAAGATTAACGCATTTCTAAGAAACGATAACGCAGGTTAGGGTCATTAACTAATTTAGGAATTTGACTTATTAACAAAGTGCAGACTTATAAACAAAGTACGTTTAAATAATTGATAAAATAGTTAATGTCGATGACGCATAACTGAAACTCGCACAGTATTTTGTTCAGGACTAGCTCCGTGGATAGAAGCATATCTTGGAAACAGTAATGTGGTTAGTGTTATTAACTTTAAATAAAAGTAATTGACTAATACAACACATTGAATAACCAACCTAATTACATAATGATAGTGAATAATGGCGTTAAATAGTAGCTAAGTTAATCATTTATTTAAAAAAATAACGTATACCTGTAATCGAACTAAGAACAACCCACATTGTATTGTTTAGAACAAGCTACGAGGATCAAAGCATTTCTAAGAAACAATATCGAAAGTTAGAGTCATTAGCTAATTTATGAATTCGACTTAATAACAAAGTGCATTCCAGGTAGAAATATTTATGTTTAATAATAGATGATTAGTTAATATTGATAATGAATACCTGAAACTCGCTCAGTGTTTTGTTCAGAACAAGCCCCGTGGATAAAGGCATGTCTTGGAAACAGTAATTTGGTTAGTATTACTAACTTATTTATGTAAATAATTTAATAGTAAAACATATGTGGGAGAGCCACGCTTCGGCATGAATGGGCCGGCTCGACCGGAGTGATACCACGGCCTCACAGAAAACCGGTGTGAAATAGTGCTTGCGCTGTGTTTCACCGAGTGAGTGAGGATACCGGAGGCACATACCCCAACCCCTCCCCCTATCTCCCCCCGCCCATCCCCCAAAGGCCGGTAACGCACTTGTGACGCCTCTAGTGTTGCGGGTGTCCATGGGCGACGGTAATCGCTTACCATCAGGCGATACGATACGATAAAAAAAAAAAAAAAAAAAAAATTCAAATTTACAATATTGCCAAAATATTTTTTAATAAGTGTCATAGCATCGTGGGATAATCATGCTTGGGCACATGATGTATATATAACGTACCTTGCAAGATTACCCTGGCGAATACCCCAAAATGGTGGTTTTAGTAATATTTAATTTAACTTCTGGTTAGTGTTTCATCGATTACCGTTGCCAATAATTTATACCATTGCTTAAATTGCACAGTGTCATGTGTTATACTCTGTCCATTTCTTTATTTTCTTTTTGACAGTTCAAGAAATTTTGAAATTAGTGACGCCCTCATCCATTACCGATTCGATTTGAAACGAATAGCGATTTTATTTATGAAGAACTTGCAATCGATTTAATTAAATATTTTTTGTTTTTTTTATTTTTTTTATTATTATATAATATTAGTTTTTATATTATACAAGACATAAACAAAAATATAGATAATACATCAGTAAATTAGATGAAT
Organism: Diaphora mendica; assembly: GCA_949125395.1. Taxonomy (NCBI): domain Eukaryota; kingdom Metazoa; phylum Arthropoda; class Insecta; order Lepidoptera; family Erebidae; genus Diaphora; species Diaphora mendica. Next base: position 23,249,555 of record OX421326.1, read on the forward strand.
GAACAGAGTTATTGTTCTTTACTCTTGGTTTGATCCTAAATTCCAAAATTTCGACTTAATTCCTTGCAAAAATTCAATCTTGGAGTTATAGATACTATTTTTATTTCCTTTTTTTATTAAATTTACAGAAAAAATACTTACATGAAGTCAAATTATTTTTATCATATGAATCGTGAACAGAATACCACTGTTTTAATCTAAAGTTTTTGTAAAATTCCAAATCATTTGTATTTTTATTTACAAGCACATTTAATAAATGTTTTTAATACTTTATATTAATATTATATTTCTTGAAATAATCTGAAAACAAACGTAACAGAAAAAAAACCCTGAAAAAGAAAGAGCCTGATTTTTTTTAAATAAACGTACATTTTGTATTAGTTTAAGCAAACCTGAAAATAAGTAATTGATTACTAGAAAGAATGAGTCCGATGTGCCAACCAAAAGAAATCAAAGAAACCGAATTAATATTTACGAGGAGAGATCATTTTGCTTGGTTGTCAGGAAATGTTAGTAATAAACTATAAAAACAAATAAAGACCCGGAAAAGGAGAACACCGATAAGACGAACGGCAGAAATGAAAGTAACTCATTTACTTTTTGAAGTTCAAATTTTTGTAAAATTTAAATATTTTGTGTATAATAATAATTTAAATAAGTCATCAACTAATTTAGAAATTTGACTTATCAACAAAGTGCAGACTTATAAACACGTTTAAATAATCGATAAAATAGTTAATGTCGATGACGCATACCTGAAACTCGCACAGTATTTTGTTCAGGACTAGCTCCGTGGATAGAGGCATATCTTGGAAACAGTAATGTGGTTAGTGTTATTAACTTTAAATAAAAGTAATTGACTAATACAACACATTGAATAACCAACCTAATTACATAATGATAGTGAATAATGGCGTTAAATAGTAGTTAAGTTAATCATTTTTTTAAAAGAATAACGTATACCTGTAATCGAACTAAGAACAACCCACATTGTATTGTTTAGAACAAGCTACGAGGATCAAAGCATTACTAAGAAACAATAACGAAAGTTAGAGTCATTAGCTAATCAATGCGAAATTAATAATAAAGTGCATTACAGGTAGAAATAATTATGTTTAATAATATATGATTAGTTAATATCGATAATGAATACCTGAAACTCGCTCAGTGTTTTGTTCAGAACAAGCCCCGTGGATAAAGGCATGTCTTGGAAACAGTAATTTGGTTAGTATTACTCACTTATTTATGTAAATAATTTAATAGTAAAACATATTTCAAATTTACAATATTGCCAAAATATTTTTTAATAAGTGTCATAGCATCGTGGGATAATCATGCTTGGGCACATGATGTATATAACGTACCTTGCAAGATTACCCTGGCGAATACCCCAAAATGGTGGTTTTAGTAATATTTAATTTAACTTCTGGTTAGTGTTTCATCGATTACCGTTGCCAATAATTTATACCATTGCTTAAATTGCACAGTGTCATGTGTTATACTCTGTCCATTTCTTTATTTTCTTTTTGACAGTTCAAGAAATTTTGAAATTAGTGACGCCCTCACCCATTACCGATTCGATTTGAAACGAATAGCGATTTTATTTATGAAGAACTTGCAATCGATTTAATTAAATATTTTTTGTTTTTTTTATTATTTTTTATTATTATATAATATTAGTTTTTATATTATACAAGAAATAAACAAAAATATAGATAATACATCAGTAAATTAGATGAATGAACAGAGTTATTGTTCTTTACTCTTGGTTTGATCCTAAATTCCAAAATTTCGACTTAATTCCTTGCAAAAATTCAATCTTGGAGTCATAAATATTATTTTTATTTCCTTTTTTTATTAAATTTACAGAAAAAATACTTACATGAAGTCAAATTATTTTTATCATATTATCGATTTATCGTATTTCAAGTACTGTTTTATAGTCTGTACTTGTTTGTTATGCACAGACCACTTCACTAAAGTACCGTCACCGTTAATAAAGTACGACATTACTGTAGTACATAATTCCGAAAAAAAATGGTAATTTATAGGCGTGAGCTGTCAAAAAGAAAATAAACTCTGTCAAAAAACTTTTTTATTTTCTATTAAATTTAAGATAATCAACGTAGAAACTACAACTACATTAACTTAAGATAATTATATTTCTGTAAAGGAGGAGGAACTTTAGAGAAGCAAGGTAATATTCTGGGAACGTTGGAAAAACAAAAAGGAAAAATTTGATAATATTTATAAGATTAATAGTGTGCATAGATCATTATAGTATTGAAAGGTAGACTACTCACCATCTGTGAAGAATATTGAATTCAAACACATTTGCACAATTAAACCACTAAACACTTGTCATTTTAGTAAATCACTCACTACTCACCATCTGTGAAGAATATTGAATTCAAACATATTTACACCGATAAACCACTAAACACTTGTCATTTTAGTAAATCACTTACTAATTACCGTTTCTGGAGAATATTGAATACAAACATTTACACAGATAAACCACTAAACACTTGCCATTTTAGTAAATAACTCACTACTCACCATCTGTGAAGAATATTGAATTGAAACATATTTGCACAGATAAACCACTAAACACTTGTCATTTCAGTAAATCACTTACTAATTACCGTTTCTGGAGAATATTGAATTCAAACACATTTGCACAGTTATACCACTAAACACTTGCCATTTTAGTAAATCACTCGCTACTCGCCATCTGTTGAGAATGTTGAATTCAAACACATTTGCACAGTTATACCACTAAACACTTGTCATTTTAGTAAATCACTTACCAATTACTATTTCTGGAGAATATTGAATACAAACACATTAACACAGATAAACCACTAAACATTTTCAATTTTAGTAAATCACTCAATACTCACCTTCTGTGCAGAATATTGAATAGAAACACATTTACACAAATAAATCACTCAAATCTTACTTACTTTCAGTTTTGTTATACTTCTCAGGAAGAACACAATAAAACAGAAAAATTATTTAAAGCTTACCTTTTCGTAAGAATATTGAGTAGACACCACGTAAACACATTAACACCACGAACCATTAAACATTTGCCATTTTATTAAACCACTCATCGCTTACCGTCTCCGGAGAATATTAAATAGAAATACATTTACACAAATAAATCACTTAAAACTTACCTTCTCGGAAGAATATCGTTGAAAAACACATTCGAAAAACAAATCACTTAACACTTGTCATTTAAATAATTAAATAAATAAACCACTCGCTACTTACCGTCTCCGGAGAACATTAAAACGAAACACATTTATACTGATAAACTACTTAACACTTTCCGTTTTGTTATAGTACTAATTTTAACACATTTACACGAAATAATCACTTTAAACTTATCTTCTCCTCCTGAGAATACCTACTGAATGGAACACACTAACACAAATCAATCACTTAACACTTGATGCTTTTATACAGCACTTTATACGAACAAATTAGCACAGATAAACCACTCACTACTCATTATCTGCGAAGAATTTTTTCTTGAATCGAAACACATTTACACTAATGAACAACTTAACATTTCCGTTTTTTTAAAACTAATTAGAACACATTTACACAAAAGTATCACTTTAAACTTACCTCCTCCTTAGAATACTGAATGGAACATACTTACACAAATTAATGACATAACACTTGTAATTTTGGTGAAGCACTTTGTATGAACAAGTGAACACGGATAAATCACTCACTACTTACCGTCTCCGGAGAATATTCAATAGAAACACATTTACACAAATACATCACTTAAATCTAAGCTTCTCGGAAGAATATCGTTGAAAAACACATTCGAAGAACAAATCACTTGACAATTTTATCATTTAAATAAACCACTTACTACTCATCGTCTCCGGAGAATATTGAAACGAAACACATTTACACTGATAAACTACTTAACTCTATTCATTTTGTTATAGTATTAATTAAAACACGTTTACACAAAATAATCACTTAAAACTTACCTCCTCCTGAAAATAATGAATGGAACACACTTACACAAATTAATGACATCACACTTGTAATTTTGGTGAAGCAATTTGTGTGAACAAATTAACACAGATAAATCACTCACTACTTACCGCCTTCGGAGAATATTCAATAGAAACACATTTACACAAATAAATCACTTAAAACTTACCTCCTCGGAAGAATATCGTTGAAAAACACATTCGAAAAACAAATACTTAACACTTGTCATTTAAATAATTAATTAAATAAACCACTCGCTACTTACCGTCTCCGGAGAACATTAAAACGAAACACATTTATACTGATAAACTACTTAACACTTTCTGTTTTGTTATAGTACTAATTAAAACACATTTACACGAAATTATCACTTTAAACTTATCTTCTCCTCCTGAGAATACCTACTGAATGGAACACACTAACACAAATCAATCACTTAACACTTGTTGCTTTTATACATCACTTTATACGAACAAATTAGCACAGATAAACCACTCACTACTCATTATCTGCGAAGAATTTTATCTTGAATCGATACACATTTACACTAATGGACAACTTAATATTTCCGTTTTTTTTAAAACTAATTAGAACACATTTACACAAAAGTATCACTTTGAACTTACCTCCTCCTGAGAATACTGAATGGAACACACTTACACAAATTAATGACATAACACTTGTAATTTTGGTGAAGCACTTTGTATGAACAAGTTAACACGGATAAATCACTCACTACTTACCGTCTCCGGAGAATATTCAATAGAAACACACTTACACAAATAAATCACTTAAATCATACCATCTCGGAAGAATATCGTTGAAAAACACATTCGAAAAACAAATCACTTAACACTTGTAATTTAAATAATTAAATAAATAAACCACTCGCTACTTACCGTCTCCGGAGAACATTAAAACGAAACACATTTATACTGATAAACTACTTAACACTTTCCGTTTTATTATGGTACTAATTAAAACACATTTACACGAAATAATCACTTTAAACTTATCTTCTCCTCCTGAGAATACCTACTGAATGGAACACACCAACACAAATCAATCACTTAACACGTGTTGCTTTTATACAGCACTTTATACAAACAAATTAGCACAGATAAACCACTCACTACTCATTATCTGCGAAGAATTTTTTCTTGAATCGAAACACATTTACACTAATGAACAACTTAACATTTCCGTTTTTTTAAAACTAATTAGAACACATTTACACAGAAGTATCACTTTAAACTAACCTCCTCCTGATAATACTGAATGGAACATACTTACACAAATTAATGACATAACACTTGTAATTTTGGTGAAGCACTTTGTATGAACAAGTGAACACGGATAAATCACTCACTACTTACCGTCTCCGGAGAATATTCAATAGAAACACATTTACACAAATAAATCACTTAAAACTTACCTTCTCGGAAGAATATCGTTGAAAAACACATTCGAAAAACAAATCACTTAACACTTGTCATTTAAATAATTAAATAAATAAACCACTCGCTACTTACCGTCTCCGGAGAACATTAAAACGAAACACATTTATACTGATAAACTACTTAACACTTTCCGTTTTGTTATAGTACTAATTAAAACACATTTACAAGAAATAATCACTTTAAAATTACCTTCTCCTGAGAATATCTACTGAATGGAACACACTAACACAAATTAATCACTTAACACTTGTTGCTTTGTTGCAGCACTTTATACTAATAAATTTACACAGATAAACCATTCACTACTCATTATCCGCGAAGAATCTTTCGTTAATCGAAACACATTTACACTAATTAAGCTCTTCACATTTTTCGGTTTGTTATAACTATTTAAAACACATTTACACAAAAGTATCACTTTAAACTTACCTCCACCTGAGATTTCTGAATGGAAACAGACTTACAAAAATCAATCACATAACACTTTTTGTTTTATTTAAGCTCTTTGCAGGAATAAATAAACACTATAAACCACTCACTACTTACCGTCTCAGGATAATCTTCAATAGAAACCCGTTTACACAAATAAATCACTTAAAGTCTCGGAGTAATATATTTAAAAAACACATTTGAAGAACAAATCACCAGTCACTACTTACCGACTCCGGAGAACATCGAAACGAAACAAATTTATACTGATAAACCACTTAACACTCTCCGTTTTGTTATAGTACTAATTAAAACATATTTACACAAAATAATTACTTTAAACTTACCTTCTCCTGAGAACACCTACTGAATGGAACGCACTAACCCAAATCAGTCACTTAACACTGGTTGCTTTTATACAGCACTTTATACGAATAAATTAGCACAGATAAACCACTCACTACTCATTATCTGCGAAGAACTTTATCTTGAATCGAAACACATTTACACTGATTAACCAATTACTCACTTCCCGCTTGGTCCCACATAAATATTACCTTCTCGGAAGAATATCGTTGAAAAACACATTCGAAGAACAAATCACTTAACAATTTTACCATTACCACTCACTACTCATCGTCCTTGGAGAACATTGAATGGAAACACATTTCCACAAATAAATCACTTAAATCTTACCTTATCGTAGGGATATAGATAAAAAACACTTGAAGAACAAATCACTTAACAATTTTACCAATTAAATAAACCACTCACTACTCACCGTCTCCGGAGAATATTGAAATGAAACACATCTACACTGATAAACTACTTAACTCTATTCATTTTCTTATAGTATTAATTAAAACACATTTACACAAGATAATCACTAAAAACTTACCTCCTCCTGAAAATAATGAATGGAACACACTTACACAAATTAATCACATAACACTTGTTATTTTTGTGTAGCACTTTGTAGGAAAAAGTTAACGCAGATAAATCACTCGCAACAGACCGTGTCCGGAGAATATTGATTAGAAACACATTTACACAAATAAATCACTTGAAACTTACCTGCCCGTAAAATATAGATGAAAAACACAATTACACTTGCTATTCAAATAATTAAATAAATAAACCACTCACTACTTACCGTCTCCGGAGAACATTAAAACGAAACACATTTATTCTGATAAACTACTTAACACTTTCCGTTTTGTTATAGTACTAATTAAAACACAATTACATGAAATAATCACTTTAAACTTACTTTCTCCTGAGAATACCTACTGAATGGAACACACTAACACAATCAATCACTTAACACTTGTTGCTTTTATACAGCACTTTAAACGAACAAATTAACACAGATAAACCACTCACTACTCATTTTACTCTCTTAAACTACTCAAACACATTTAAAGAACAAATTACTCAACACTTACCATTCAAATAAACCCCTTACTACTTACCGTCTCCGGAGAACATTGAAACGAAACGCATTTATACTGATAAACTACTTAACATTTTCCGTTTTTTTATAGTACTAATTAAAACACATTTACACAAAATAAACACTTAAAACTTACCTCCTCCTGAAAGGAACACACTTACACAAATTAAACACTTAACACTTGTTGTTTGGTGAAGCACTTTGTAGGAACTAATTAACACAATAAACCACTCACTACTTATTATCTGTGAAGAATTTTATCTTGAATCGAAACACATTTACACTAATGAACCACTTAACATTTCCGTTTTTTTAAAACTAATTAGAACACATTTACACAAAAGTATCACTTTGAACTTACCTCCTCCTGAGAATACTGAATGGAAACACACTTACACAAATTAATTATTTAACACTTTTTGTTTTCTTGAAGCACTTTGTAGGAACAAATAAACATTAATTACCGCTCACTACTTACCGCCTCTGGAGAATATTGAATAGAAACACATTATTTTACACAAATAAATCACTTAAATCTTACCTTCTCGGAAGAATATCGATGAAAAACACATTTAAACAACAAATTACTCAACACTTACCATTCAAATAAACCCCTTACTACTTACCGTTTCCGGAGTACATTGAAACGAAACGCATTTATACTGATAAACTACTTAACATTTTCCGTTTTTTTATAGTACTAATTAAAACACATTTACACAAAATAAACACTTAAAACTTACCTCCTCCTGAAAGGAACACACTTACACAAATTAAACACTTAACACTTGTTGTTTGGTGAAGCACTTTGTAGGAACAAATTAACACAGATAAACCACTCACTACTTACCGTCTCCGGAGAATATTGAAACGAAACATATTTATACTGATAAACCACTTAACACTTTCCGTTTTGTTTAAAACTAATTAGAACACATTTACTCAAAAGTATCACTTCAAACTTACCTCCTCCTGAGAGTACTGAATGGAAACACACTTACAAAAATCAATCAAATAACACTTTTTGATTTGTTTAAGCTCTTTGTAGGAATAAATAAACACTATAAACCACTCACTACTTACCGTCTCAGGATAATATTCAATAGAAACACATTTACACAAATAAATCACTTAAATCTTACCTTCTCGGAGTAATATATTTGAAAAACACATTTGCAGAATATTAAAACGAAACACATTTACACTTATAAACTACTTAACACTATCCGTTGTGTTATTGGACTAATTAAAAACATTTATACATATCAATCATTTAACACTTGTTGTTTTGGTGAAACACTTTTTAGGAACAAATTAATACAGATTTAAACCACTCACTACTTACCGTCCTTGGAGAATATTGAATGGAAACACATTTCCATAAATAAAACACTTAAATCTTACCTTATCGTAGGAATGTAGATAAAAAACACTTAAGGAACAAATCACTTAAAACTTACCATTCAAATAAACCACTCACTACTCACCGTCTCCGGAGAATATTGAATAGAAACACATTTACACTGATATACCACTTCACACTTACGGTTTTGTTATAGTACTAATTAGAACTCCTTTACGCAAAACAATCATTTAAAAATTACCTCCTCGTGAGAATACTGAATGGAACTTATTAACATAAATCAGTCACATAACACTTGTTGCTTTGTAACAGCACTTTGTAGGATCAAATTTACACAAATAATTACTCACTACTTCCCGTTTCCGAAGAATACTGAATCGAATCATATTTACACTGAGAAACCACTTAACACTTTTCCTTTCGTTAAAGTTTTAATTTATGTATCATTTACACAAAATAATCACTTAAAACTTACCTCCTCGTGAGAATACTGAATTGAACACACTAACTCAAATCAATCACATAGCACTTGTTGCTTTGTTACAGCACTTTGTAGGAACAAATTTACACAGATAAACCACTTACTACTTGCCGTCTGGTATATGATGTTATCTAACGCGGTTTGAATGTGTTACTTACATCAACACATTAGAATCTGAGCTTGCATGAGTCACAATTTAATTATTTTTATGAAACAATTATCAAAACCGCGTCTAGAACTGACAGCTGATCACAACGATAGGACACGAACCGTTCTATCTGGTATACAAACTGACGTGGTATAAGGTAAACACTCACCCACCTGATGGCAATTTCTATAAGGTTTCAAGTTTCCATGAGTATTAGTCACAAGTTAAATTGTTTCTTTAAAATAACTCTCACTACCGAGTCCCAATACTGACATTTGTTCACACCAATAGAATATCGACCGTACTCTTCTGACTTCTGACGATGACTGTCGAGCCACGCCGAAACTGGGTGGGTAAACGCAGACTTCCTTTACGAAATCAACTCTTTTGTAAATCTTCGTTTGCGTGTTGTCTTAATCAATTACTATGGCATTAGATAAGGATTGGGTATGAGTACCGAATGGATATTTTTTTAAACGAACTAACACCAATAAACCATTATTTTCGGTTCTTGTTAAATTTAAAATCACAAATAAACCACTTCACACTTATCGTCTCGTTGCAACGTATGTGATGTAATTTAACGCGATTCGAATGCATCACTTGCACCAACACTTTGGAACCTGAGCTTATATGAGACACAAGGTAAACTGTTTCTTTAAAAAAATTCTCACTGCCAAATCTGAACACTGACACTCGTTCACACCGACAGAATGCCGACCGTTCTCTACCAGCTCCTGACGGTGACTGTCGAGCTACCCCAAAACTAGTCACCCACCAAATGAAAACTTGTACATATAATGTTTCAACACCAAGACCTTTTTTTTGCACGAATACCTGTAAAGTTAACATCTTGCGATATTGTTTTAACACAATATAATATTACAATGACTAATACCCCACACGTATTTCTGAGAAAAAAAGTAGTGTTAATTAACATAACGCTTCCTCTCTTTTCAAAATCGATTCCTGTGTAAAGCATTGTAAAAATTGTAACTAAATGATGAGATAAGATAAGGATTGAGTATTAATAGAAAGTGGCAATTATTTAAATGAATAAACTGAAATATATTTTCACAATCACATCGCTTTTTCTTTTATTCTGGTAAAGCTTGTATACTTGCTGTCTCAACCAACGACGATGAGATTATTTATGAATTGGGCATTAATACAAAATATATATTTTTTAAACGAATAAACAGAAACACTATAATTATATCATAATGTATATTTTTTACACAATTAAACCACTTAACACTTACCGTGGCTTTCAAAATGAAAAACAGAAACCCATCTACTCTATAATATTAGGTTCTTGCAAAATTTGAAATCATTTGTGTTTAATATTGAAGTTTGTTTTTATACATTTTAAGACTCTGCATTTTATTTGGTTTCTTTTAGTACCATTGAAATAATTTGTATTTTATGGATCACTAGACAGAATCTAAAAAGAAGTCCATCGCAAAACAGAACGTTTTAATTTATTGTTTTATTATAATTTGAAATCATTTGTATTTTATAAACAAGTATCTTTTATAAATGTTTTTAAATACTTTATATTTAAATACTTTTTTAAATAACCTGAAACCAAACATATAATAGTAATAAAAAAAGCCTGAAAAAAAAGAGCCCGATAAGCCAAACAACGGAAATGGAAGATACGCATTTATTTTACTAACTTATTTTCTCATTATAATATACCAATAAATTTATTGTTAATTAAACAAAAATGAGAGCTTTATTACATAATATAGAAACCTATTAACTTATTTTAACTTACCAACTTATTTTTGAATGATTTAAAGAAACTTAAACGTACATTTTGTTTTTTAAAGGTTTAAGCAAACCTGAAAAATATAAAAAAAGAATGAATTCGATATATCAACCAACAAAAATCAAAGAAATCGAATTATTGTTTTCGAGGAGAGAAGATCATTTTTCTTGGTTGAAAATATTAGTAATAAATTAAAAAACAAAAAAAAAACTCTGAAAAGAAAAGACCGATAAAACGAACAACAGGAATCAGGAGTAACTCCTTAAATTTTTTATATTTTTGTAAAATTTAAAGTTTTTATGTATTTTACTAAATTATTGTTTAAATTATACAATAATAAGAAATACATTTATGAGTCAAAGAAATAAAATCAAAACAACACAAATTAACTAAAACGAACAAACAGAAACACTTTGCCAACACCACTTAATACTTACCGTCTCGTTACAATACTAAATAGAAACACATTTACACAAACAGACCTATAAACACTTACCATCTCGTTGCCACGCTATGTGATGTACTTTAACGCGATTTGAATGCGTCACTTACACCAACACTTTGGCATCTGAGCTTGCAAGAGTCACAAGTTACACTGTACACTGAAAATTATATGAATATAATTCTCATTACCGCGACTAACACTGACAGTCGTTCACACCGATAGAACACCGACCGTTCTCTACCATCTCCTGACGCTGACTGTCGAGCTACCCCGAACCTAGTCACCCAGCCGACGATAAACTTGTATAATGTTTCAACACTCAAACCTTTTTCTGGACGACTACCTGAAAGGTTAGTTTCTTGCAATATTGTTTCAACACAATGAAATGTAATAATGACCAATACCCCATACGAATTCCAAATTAATGTTCATAAACACCATCGTAAACAATGCTTTACAAAGCCGATTCTTTGTAAAAGCATTGTTTACTTGTTATTTTAACCAACTACGATGAGATTAGATAAGGATTGGGCATTAATGAAAAATTGATATTTTGAAATGAATAAATAGAAACTTATTTACATAAATAATAATAAATAAATAATAAAAACTTTATTTGATACACACAGCATACAAACTAAAAAAAACTTAATCTAAATTTTCCTAACATAAAATAAAAAATTAAAACGAACATTTAAGAGGCTTGCAACATTAAGCTAAAGTCAAATGACGTGGCATTGATGACGTGTACATCTGTTATTTTGGCACACGGTTCAATTGACATTTGTGACTAATTGTGACCAGTTTAAATGAAATTCAATTCGAATTTCAAACAACAAATTAAGCCACATATTATGAACAAACATACAAGATTAAAATAAGCCTCTAAGACAGAACATTAAAATAAATATGGACTATGTTAACGAGGTCTGTACACCGTGTCTAACAAAATGGTGGACTCTCAGCGTTCACTGCGATGGATGTAAACCATCCCAGTACTGATTTTCAGTGCCCACCGTAGCACTCGATTTGACGCCGATAGCCACAGCTACCATCAGTCGTTACATCTCTCTCCTTATTTAAAAATTAATAATAATAGATTGGTAAGTATCTGATTTCTTTTTTTTTTTTTTTAATTCATTCATTTTTTCTTTTAACAAATACACGGTAGATCATCTCATTCAATCAACTACTCCTAACGCCATATGCAATGTAATGAAAAAAATTCGCCATATTCCTTTCAGGGAGAAGTAATCAGTGATTAGAAAAGACGAAAGAAAATAAAACCAAAACTTAGAACAAAATTAGAATTATCAACTGCCATCATACCAGGGCACACCAGACCGTGAAAACATTGGTGCATGTGGACATTAAAATAATGCTGCCCCACCCGTGATAGCAATGTACTGTCCGTGGGTCATAAACATAAGGTTAAGTACCAACGGTCATACCCTGTTGCTTTTGTTGTTCAAGTAGGTATTTTTTAAATTTTAATTTAAAAGAATATATTGATTTAATGATGATGATTTATGATCTAATTGGCGGCGGTATGCAGTTCCAGCATTGTGTCGCTGCAAATTTAAAACTACCACGGAATGCAGCAGTTCTATGCCCCGGTATGCTGAGTGCTCTAGCTGACGGTCTGATGGAATAAGAGAAGTGGTTATACCTCCAGTCTATCCTCTCATACAAATAGGTAGGACTTCCTTTTTTGACTACGCCAAAGAGTAAGCTGGCTAAATGCAGTTTCCTTCTGGCTTCCATCTTTATAATGCCATGGTCATTTATATATGGTGTTACGTGATGACGTCTGGGGATATTAAAACAGTAGCGAGTGCAAGCATTTTGTACCCTTTGTATTAGGTTTTTTGTTCTGGCTAGTAAGCAGGGACCATACACCACATCACAGTAATTAAACTTGGACAGTACTAGACTGTCTACTAATTGTTTCCTTAATGTTATACTGAGGTAGCTACGGATGTTATATAAAATTTTAAGTCTATAAAAACAATTTCTAACAATGTTATTTATGTATGCTTCAAATCTCAGCTGAGGATCCATTAGCAGGCCCAGATTATTAGCTTCATTTACCCTTGCGATTGCTTGTCCATTTATCATAATTTTGGGGTCGTTCTGTAACACAGACTGGATTTGGCCACTACTGCCCAATACCATAAATTGAGACTTTATTGGATTTAAAGCCAATGAATGTTCAACAGACCATCTAACTACCCTTTCCAAGTCCTCGTTCATCCTGTCCACTGCAGACCTGGTCTTATTTGGTTTAAAAGATAGAAACAGTTGGGTATCATCTGCATATATGTGGTAATCACAATTTAAAAAGCAATCTGTTATGTCAGCTGTGTACAATATGAATAAAAGAGGCCCCAATATGGAGCCTTGTGGAACTCCCCTGGTAACAGCCAGGGGAGGGGAAGACATAACCGATCCATCTTCCCTGTGTATTTCCACCTGTTGTGATCTATTAGAGAGGTAACTGTGAAACCACTGTATTGAACCTGGGGTAAATCCGTAATACGCCAACTTGGACAGGAGTAGAGACGTATCTATAGCATCAAATGCACGGGAGTAGTCCAGCAGTGTGAGTATTGTTCCCTCTCCACGATCTCTAGCTTCCAGCATGGCACCTACCACATCACACAAGGCCGTCGCAGTTCCACGTCCCCTTCTAAAACCCGCCTGTTTCTCTGGAAGGATGCCATTATCCTCAAGGTATTTCATGACCTGTATATATACAACCCTTTCCAACACTTTTGACAAACAGGGTAGTATGCTGACAGGTCGTAGATCCTTCGTAGTGCCTGGAACACTTGTCTTGGGTATATGGCGGACAATCGAGTGCTTCCACATGCTGGGGAATGTATGAGTGACAATAGAGGTGTTAACAATGTCTGTGATAATATCTAATGAGTTTGGTAGTGTGAGTGTAATCATTTCTATGTTTAATTTGTCTATGCCTATTGCACTTGTCCTAATATTGTTCAGTATTTTAAGTACAGTGCTATGGTCCACTGGTTCCAGTTTGAAATTTAAATTTTGGTTGTGTCTATGAAACTCATAATATGTTAGCCTGGAAATGGTCACCCTACAATCACCCGGCACATTCAGGAAGTCTCTGTTAATATTATCCGGATCATTGAAGTGATCTGGCAAGAATCTAGGTTTATGTGATGGAAAAACTTTGTTTTTTAAATTCTTCCACAAGGATCTTGAATTGTTAATGTTATTATTAATGTGCATTGAAAAGTACACAGATTTCTCATTATATAATGCTATTTTAGCTTGATGTTTAAGATCCAGATAATATTGCTTTTTTGATGGTAATTTTGTTTGCTGATATGCAGTCCTAGCCCTGTCCCTCAGGTCAAAGATTAATTTAATATTATCTGTGATCCATGGGGTGCACTCGCATTTAAATAATGTGTGCTTTACAGGAGCATGATGATCGAACAGTTGTACTATATGTTTTGACAATCCTTCCACCATGCTGTCCACCCCATCCCCCAAAGCAAGAGCCTGCCAAGGAATAAGCTTCAGATCTGTATTAAAAGGGACCTGTTGAATGTTCTTATACGGTCTATATGTAACCCACCTGGGTTTCACCTTTTCCTTCCTAAACATCGACTCACATGTTACTATGGAGTGTTGACCTAACTCGGGAACATGACTCACCACAACATTTCTCACACTAACATCTGTGCATATGACATCTATTAATGTGCCAGTATTTCCTGTGAAATGTGTTGGAGTGTTAACTATTTGATGCATGTTTGTGTAGTGTAAGAAGTGCTGTAGTTTCCTAGTGTTTGTGCCACACCCGTCCAGCATATTAACATTAAAATCACCCATAAGTATAATGCTATCATATGGGGCCAGTGCACTAATGCTGTCCGTCAGGCTGTCCAAAAATTTGTCAATAGACAACCAGGGGGGCCTGTAGGCTGTACCCACCAAGAGCTTTTTTCCTCCTTTTTTACAGTTAATGAAAGCCAGTACTGCTCCACCTCCGCATGCACAGGGTGGCTTCTTGTTTGTACTTTAATGCCATTCTTCACATTTTTTTTTTTTTTTTTTTTTTTTATGTTTGGCCTGCCAAAATGACTCTACTCTGCCTGATGGAAAGCATTAGCAGAATCCACGAGTGGTGGCCACCATACTCATTGCGAATACAGCAATGCAGTATGGCGACCCACACTATGGCGGCCTAGTGATGCTTGTGCATCTTTCAGTCTAGTCAACAAGTATGGAACTTGTTGACTAGACTAATTAGGCCTCCGGTCTCGCACTCACCAACGAAACACGACAGCACAAACGCTGTCATTTCACGTTGATTTTCTGTGCGAGGGTAGTACCGCCCCGGTCGAGCCGGCCCATTCGTGCTGAAATCAGCGTGGCTCTACTACCTACTATTACTACTACTACTACTACATAGTATCCAACACCCCCACCATGACCATCTCTAATAGATTTAGGTCTTGGAATGTGCCTCAGTCTATAACCCGGTACAGTCGGTGCTCTCCCCTCCTCACCCGGCCTCAACCAAGTCTCATTAATGGCCATGATGTCAACTGAGTGTAGGCTCATTGCCACCAAAAACTCGTCATGCTTAGTTCCCAGTGAACCTGCATTAAAAAGACCAAACTTTAAAAAAATTCTACGGATCATAATAAGTTAACATATGTTTACAACAATTATATTTAATAAAAATTAGTGCCAGTTTTTCATTATGTCTCCCTGTGTGCCACATGCAGGCAGTCATCACGTAAACCATCATACCACCAGACCTATCATGAGAATGGGCAACCACTACAATCAGAACCAGGATTGATTTAATGGTCACTACCATCAGAAGTACAACAAAGCATATGAAAAACATCATTATACAATGTTTGAAGTTATAAAATGTAAATATTAAAAAAAATCCATTTCTCAGGCTGCTAGAACACTCAGTTTTGTTATTTACAAGATAATGTTCATAATTTTTTACTATTAATACTGTTGTGTTAACAGAACATATATTACTAATTGCACTTAAAATATGTTTTATAAATAATTGCATGTAAATTTGATTTGTTAATGGTTGTATATATATTTTTGTAAATAGTTGTATATTTTTTATGTAAATAGTTGTGTGTATATATGTATTCGGTTCTATAATAGTATTAGTTATATATCTAGCATAGACAAACAATATCAACATTGATACAAAATAAGGCCACTTTAGGAGACCCTTAAACAATATGTAATATATACCTTTTACTGTTTTATAATATATTGGAAACAGCATACCATATACATATCCCATACCAGCTACGTGTGCACAGAGACACCCCGATCCAGATGCGCTAATCTTTGTCGATCGTGACATTTTCCTTCCCAAAAACCTGTTCAAGATCAGTCTCTGAGCGGATCACGAACGTGCGCTTACCATCAGCTTCCCTAGTTAATATTTTGCCTCGATTCGTCCACGTAAACTAAACCAATAAACACTTACCGTCTCGTTGCAATGCTATGTGATGGAATTTAACGCGATTTGAATGCGTCACTTACACTAACCCTTCGGAATCTGAGCATGAGTTAAACTGTTTTTTAATAAAATCACTTTCTTCGCCACGTCTGAACACTGTCACTTGTTTACACCGACCGTTCTCCACCAGCTCCCGACGTTGACTGTCACTAATTAGTCACCCAACCAACGCTCTGTAGTGTTTCTACACTCAATTATTGCATGGCTATGGTAAAGTGGTGCGTGTTTTCTTGCTTAACGGTTACAACACAACGATATATCATGATAAACACGATGAAATAAAAAGCATTGGGTAATAACACAAAATGGCTATTAGCTAGTCGATATATATGTATGTATTTACAAAAAAAATAAAAAAGTATATATGTATTTGTATCAGTTGTCTAGTACCCATAACACAAGCTCTGCTTAGCTTGGGACTAGATGGCGTTGTGTGTTAGATGTCCAAAATATTTATTTATTTATTTATGTCTGCGACATAAATAATTATTTATAGAAGATCTATAGTATTAGACCATATCTGAGTATATAGCATATCTGTTCTGTTATATAGAAGTCTCAGATTGTACTAACAATAAAATTATATATTATAAAAGGATAACACCAATACTGACGTGAGTAGCTAATACGTAGACATTTATAATTAACCCCTTATAGATAATAGAAGAGCATAGAGCTAGGAAAAATATTTTTTGTGAAACCCAAACAACAGTTTGGGTTCCACTAAAAATTCTGTTAAAAGCAACGAAAGTTTAGTTAAACGCCGATTAGCTACGAGGGCGTGTCATTCCGCTCGAGCCCATTCATACTGATACTTAAGGGTCTCTTACATTTAAATTTCTGAGGCACAGACAGAATGTTATTGAAATAAACATAAATGAGAATGGTAACGGTAATGATGCAAAATATGAAGAAGATGAATAAGGATTAGAATCAGACAATGATATATATATATATAAAAATGTTGATAACAAATAATAAAAATCGGTAACTTCGTGTTACAAAATTTATTTGAAAGGTATTGAAATGAAAGTAAAGAAGTCAAATAGCAAATAATCCTGAAAAGAAAAGAGGTCGATAAGCTAAAGAACTAAAATCAAAATGAGAAATCAACCGAATACATAAAATAATAAATAGAAACACATTCACATGAAGAAAGCGCTTACCTTGACTTTCTAAGCCTATCCATTATAACTTATCGCGATCTACATACGTCACTCACACCGACACTTTAAAACCCGAACTGGAAAGCATAAGCAGAATCCAAGAGTATTGGTCGCCATACTCACTGCGAATGCAGACAATGCAGTATGGCGACCCACACCATGGCGGCCTAGTGATGCTGCTGCATCTTTTAGTCTAGTCAACAAGTATGGAACTTGTTGACTAGACTATTTGGGCCTCCGGTCACACTCACCAACGAAACACGACAGCACGAACGTGGTCATTTTACGTTGATTTTCTGTGCGAGGGTAGTACCGCCCCGGTCGAGCCGGCCCATTTGTACTGAAATCAGCGTGGCTCTACTACCTACCTCCGTCTTCAAAACAATTCTTATCACTGCGACTAAACACTGTCACTTGTTTACACTAATTACACACCGACCTGGTTCTACCAGTTCCTAACGCCGACAATCGAGTTATCCTGCAATCTGTCTCTCGCCCGTCGGAAATTTCATCACTGTTTCACCCAATTTCAACATCCAGAATATTATTTTTGCAGGGCTACCTTTAAAGTTAGCTTCATGCGTATTTGTTCCAAGACAACAAAATAACACGAGGACTAATACCTACCTCACAAAAATTTCATGATCCTTAACACCACGCTTATTTTATGAAACCCATTCTTTTGTTGTGAGTAAAGCTTTGTTTACGTGTTAGTTTAACCCGACATTCTGAGATTAGATAAGGATGGGGCCTTTGGTTCATAAATACCAAGCTTCTAATAATGACTTGCTTATAGATAAGCAAGTCATTTTTTAAAGGCAATGCTTGGTTTTTTAAACCCGATATGGTTGAAAGAGTTGGGCACAAATAGCAAGTCGATATATTTGTGTCAAACGTAAATGATCATTTAAATTATTGTTATAATATCTATCCCTCCTAATAACTACTATAATAATACCTATTATAATATATAATAATATTATAAATGCGAAGGTTTGTAAGGATGTGTGTGTTTGTTACTCTTTCACGCAAAAACTACTAAACGGATTTGGATGAAACTTAACAGTAATATATCTTATACGAGTACATTAGAATAACACATAAGCTACTATTTGCCGCGATAACCGACATACACGCGGGCGGAGCTGCGGGTAACAGCTAGTTATACATATATTTTATGTTGGCAGTAAGCAACTGGATAGGATATTTAGTTTTAAAATCTAAAGAAATCTAACAAGAAAATAACAATGATAGTTTAATAAGTTATAAGTTGAGATCAATTGGCTTGAGTATTTAATTCGTAGATATCTTTACATAGAATAAAATGAAGTCTTAGATCTTCTAAACTTCTCAATGAATTTCAATGCAGTTTTCAGCAATATAGATTTAAGAGGAAAGCTTATACGTATAACTAGCTAGGCCCCGCGGTGTTACCCGCGATTGTTGCTGTACCTTTACAATACCAACCGCGTGTAACACCGTAGGGCATAGCTAGTTATATAATCATTTTTAAAACTCTGTATTATTATTATTTTTTATGTAATAGGCGGGCAAACGAGCAGACGTATCGCCAGATGGTAAGCGATTACCGCCGCCTATGGACACCTGCAACACCAGAGTCATCACAAGTGCGTTGCCGGCCTTTGGGGGATGGGGGGCGATGGATGCGGGGGATAGGGGAAGCGGTTGGGGTATGGGCCTCCGGTATCCTCACTCACTCGGTGAAACACAGCGCAAGCACAATTTTACACCGGTTTTCTGTGAGGCTGTGGTATCTCTCCAGTCGAGCCGG
This sequence comes from Diaphora mendica, assembly GCA_949125395.1. Lineage (NCBI taxonomy): Eukaryota > Metazoa > Arthropoda > Insecta > Lepidoptera > Erebidae > Diaphora > Diaphora mendica. The sequence goes on from OX421326.1 coordinate 23,269,640, forward strand.
CCCATTCATGCCGAAGCGTGGCTCTCCCACGGTAGATTTTTTAATGATGAAGCTGCTTCCAACCAACACTGAAGAGTATAGAATGGAAAAGAGGCGGAGAGTGGTGGTGTTTGAGTTTCCGTTACTCACTCGGTTAAAAGCAAACGAAAGTTAAGCTTAACAACGATTTGCTTGAGGCCGTGGTATCACTTCGCTCGAGCTGACGCGTTAGAATTAGGCAACGATATGACGCTTGATAGCAAATAGTATAAATCAATATTTTAGCTGTAACAAAAGTTTCTATAAAAGATATTGACATGAAACTAAATAAGCAAGTGAAATAGCAAGTAACACATAAAAATAAAGAGATTGATAAGGTACAAATAGAACCAATAACAAACTAAGAAAACATTTTATTGTCTTGCGCTATTGCTATTGCAACACAATGAAATAATATAATACCCAAAACCTCTAACGCGTTTCTAAAGAAATGAATATATTTATAAACACCAAGCTTATTTTTGAAAGCCGGTTCTTTTGTTCTAGGTAAAGCTTTGCTCACGTGTTAATTTAACTAAAAATGATAATTTCAATTTAAATATAGACGAAATGAAAAGAAATAAAATAATACACGCAAGTACCGCAAGCAAATTGAAAACAACATCTTACTGTATTTTTAATGAAAGTAAATCATTTATGATTTTACATCTAATTAAATATCCTTTGAAAACTTAGCAATTAATGTAAACTCCGATTTTTTATATGATTGATAAATTTATGAAAATATTGTTGCTTGCTGCGATTTATTTCAACACAATTAAATATTTTGATTAATTATAACCTCACAAAAATGTCCAAATAAATGAGCGTTCATAAACACAACGCTTTTTTTTTACAAAATAGATTGTTCTACATCTACATGAAGCTTTGGATACGTGTATGTAATTAGATACTTCATTTAGATACGATGAGATTAGTTAAGGATTCTAAGGAATGTAACACTAGCTTAGTTTGCAGTGCGAAAAGATTATTCCTTAAATAATAATTAACCCTAAATTCAGTAACAAATAGTATACATCTATTATCGACCGTAATAATATTGTAATTGAAAACTCAATATCAACTGGAATGAGGGAAAAAGCCTCCATTACAAATTTAGAATAAGTTAACAAAACAACTTTACTCTTTGTATATTTACCGTGGGAGAGCGCTTGCGCTGTGTTTCACCGAGTGAGTGAGGATACCGGAGGCCCCACTTCTTTCTAAAGAGAGTCTTATGGCCAGCAGTGGAATGTTAAAGGCTGTTGATGTACATATATAAACTACATGACAACATAGCATTAATGCAGCAGTCAATTGTCATTTGATTTAAAAATAAAACTGACAGACATAACATACCCCTAATTAATTTTCAATTAAACCTCTTCATGCGTAGATTAAGGAGTTAACTAAACTATTAGGTCTTTACCTATGAAATTGCCGTTTTGTATGCAATAAGTGAAAGTACTTATTTTTTCAAACTTTTTTATTTCTGTTATTCGAAGTAATCACCCATGCAGTCGACGCCTCTTTGCCAACGCATTGGCAGTTTATTGATGCACTTCTTGTAAAAATCAGCTGGACGGGAGGCAACAAACTCTTCAAAGGCATTTTGTTCTGCCTCTCGGGAATTGAATTTTTTACCCACTAAAAAGTTGTCTAAATTTTGGAAAAAGTAATAGTCGATAGGTAGACAACAGAAATAAAAAAGTTTGAAAAAATAAGTACTTTCACTTATCGCATACAAAACGGCAATTTCATAGGCCTATTATATTGCATCTGATAATGCGTAATAACTTCAAAGGGATAGTTATTTAGTTAACAGCAATGACGCATGCTTGTGATTGGAATCGAACTAAGAACCAGCTCTAGCGTATTTTTTAGAACAAGTTACGAGGTTTAAGAAATTAAGTTAATTTCTAAGAAACAATAATGGAAATTAAGGTTATTAACTAATTTATGAACTCATTTTAACAATAACGGGAATTTCAAAGTATTACTAAAAAAGTTTTTAACGTGCGTTCTAATTTTTAACCGACTTCCAAAAAGGAGGAGGTTCTATGTTCCACTGTATGTACACACATCAAAAGTGTCTAGGGATCAACATATGTGTCTAGGGATCAACATATATTTTTGCAATAACTTTTCTCCTGATTGATATTAATTAAAATTTTCTTTAAGGATTCATCAAATAAAGTGTTTTCGTTTGTCACAGTAACGATAAACCAAGTCACCTTTGCATTAATAAAGAAATTTGCCATTTTCCTAATAAAAGGATTTTTGACATTTGAACCACTAACATTAAAGTTCGAAAAAAAGACTGAAATAACAGTTTTCTTTAAAATTTTTGTTAGGTAACTTAAACAATTAATAATCCGTGTTTCTACCGCGAACACTAACACAAGAACATCGGTTTGGCATACTCAAAATGAGTTCATCCAAATCACGCTGTGGAATGGCCGCCCATGTTCGTTGCAACAACAAAAAAAGGTCTTCTTGCGACTGGATACCCTCCATATTCGGCAGAGCTCTTCTCTGTAGCATATCCCATGCATGCTCAATCGGGTTCAAGTCTGGCGACTGAGCAGGCCAGGGCCAAAGCCACATCTCAATCTCAAGAAATCCGCATAAAAATGCTTGATCCCTAGACACTTTTGATGTGTGTATTTTTTTTTCTTTATGTTCACCGATTACTCCGTCAGTTGTGGACCGATTTAGAATTATTTTTTTGTATTCGAAAGGGTATGCTTCCGAGGTGGTCCCATTGCCAGCATATCAGGATCTGATGATGGGATCCCAGGGAAATCGAGAGAAACCCTCATTTTTTATAGGCACATACTATGTTTTTCGTATATTTTCTGAAGTTACACCGGTATTTGCGTCTGGTAGACATCATTTTATGATGATGAGCTGATGATGTAAGGTACATTTCCTTAACGGTTAGGAGTTGGAGGATAAATCTTTAAATATCATATGTATATATGTTACCTTTAGTCGTATTCTTTCAAATTATTTAGGTAAACTGATGATGGAAGGTGGAAGGTACAACTCCTCAACGGTTAGGAGTTGAAGGATAATTCTTTCAATTTCATACGTATCTAAAGACCTTCAGTCGTATACTTTCAAGTTATTTAGGTGAGCTGATGATAGAAGGTTAAACTCTTCAACAGTTAGGGATTAGAGGATGATTTTAATATTACACGTACGTATAGACCTTATTTTGTATTCTTGATGATGAAATTTGATGAAATAGTTCAACTTACTATATTATAATGTGTGCTAGGTACCTGTTTGAAGTCGGTGCCGGTCGGTATAATACTACTATTTAAATGAATAAAGAATTAGGTATAGGTAATTTATGAAGAACCAGTTTATTTTACGCTTTTAAGTGTTTTTTTGGCAGAGAGTTTTCGTTGGATGTTTTTGGAAGTCGGTTTTTTTTTGAATAATATATTTTAGCTCCATGCGAGATCCATGCTTCAGGGGGCTTAAAGAGTGAACACAATTGTGTCTCTTGAGCCGCACTTGTACATGTGTGGCGGAAGCCACTCATCGTGAGGTAACTATATTAACGTGGTACCAGTAGCCGGGAAATCGAGTGTCTTATGGAATAGATATCCCTGGAACCCTGACGAACCCCGGGCACGGAAAAACCTAATACGTATTAAATAAACATGAACTATATCAAAACACTAATAAATGGTTGTACAGTATTACCTGCTCAGTTATCTTGCTGCAGACTAAATTCACTATTATTTCAACACAATGAAATATCGTTACAACTAAAACCTTTTTAGGAATTCTTAAACAATTAATAAACGTTCATAAAAAACGCTTTTTCTACGAAAATGATACTTTTGTTATGAGTAAAGCTTTGGTTACGTGTTATTCCAACAAAACACGATAAGATTAGATATGGATTGAATGTTAACACAAAATGTGTATTGCCAGTACATTTGCCTACAACCTAAATGCTTTTTATATTGTTACTAGCCGACCCACGCGACGTCGTTTGCGTCTCCTATTGCCCGTAGCGTGATAATTTTCCCCCGTTTTCGAAACATTTTTCATTGGTACTCCGCTCCTATTGGTCGTATCGTGATGATATATAGCCTATAGCCCTTCTCGATAAATGTACTATCCAACACCGAAAGAGTTTTTCAAATCGGACCAGCGGTTCCTGAGATTAGCGCGTTCAAACTAACAAACAAACTCTTCAGCTTTATTTATTAGTATAGATAATTGTTCTTAGGCAGATTTAATATGTGAATTTCTACAATGAAACTTATTCCTGAGTCCTATTTTCAGTTGAACTAGGAAAATGCACTTCATTTAGTAGATTCATTCTGTAAGTGTTTTTTAAATGTACACTTAATTATTTTTATCGGGCAATCCACTGAAATAAAGTTTAGATTTCGACTGAGACAACACATGTCTAATTATATTACTTTTCATTAAACCTTTTATTGGAAGAATAATTAGTTAACTACACATTATGACATAAATGATAATGAGCGGTTATAACGAAATGATTGTTATTTAGCTAATAGCAAAGACGCATATCTGTAATTAACACAACATTTTGTCTAGAATCATTTATGTGGATAGAAGAATTATAAAGAAACAATAAAGTGATTTAGGGTTGTTAATTGATTGTAAGAATCAATTATCTACAAATTGTTGTTCTGAGTCTGAGTGTTCTTTGTGTCCGTTTTACTTAGTTTGTAAAAGTCCCGTGTGTAAGTCCCCCGCGACACAGGAGGTATATTACTAATGCGGGAGTAGACATTTAAAATGCGCGCCAAAATAACTATACTCTGCCTGATGAAAGCATAATAAGCAGAATCCAAGAGTGATGGTCACCATATTCACTGCGAATGCAGACAATGCAGCATGGTGACCCACACCATGGCGGCCTAGTGATGCTTCTGCATCTTTTAGTCTAGTCAACAAGTATGGAACTTGTTGACTAGACTATTTGGGCCTCCGGTCTCGCACTCACCTACGAAACAAGACAACACGAAAGCTGTCATTTTACGTTGATTTTCTGTGCGATTGTGAAATTGCTCTTCTCCGATTAAATTTTAGCGATTAAATACAACATTTCAAATTAATGATTAGAATCCTGTATGTTAACTGGTTGCCTTAATTAATACGTTACCATTAAAAAGCCCAATTATTTTAAATAATGTGTGTAATAATTGTGTGTGTAGTTAAGGAATATTAGGTTATATAAAAACAAAGGAAAGCGAAACAACTAATTAACATTAAAAACTAAAGAGTAGCTGGTTGGCTTTCCTTAGTTTTTTTACACTTCCTTTACTTTGATAGATATCGATCAAAATAAGTTGATTTTTAATCGTTAAAAAATATAGCTCCAACATATTTTCTTACGGCAATACTTGGAACAGTGACGTCAGGCAAACAATTTCATATCTTATTTGTATTTAAAGAAAACCCTCGGTCCTTAATTAGCGTTCTAATGGTAAAGTGATTAAAAAAAACCAATTTTTTTTTTTTTTTTTATGTATGGCCCGCCAAAATGATTCTACTCTGCCTGATGGAAAGCATAAGCAGAATCCAAGAGTGGCGGTCACCATACTCACTGCGAATGCAGGCAATGCAGTATGGCGACCCACACCATGGCGGCCTAGTGATGCTACTGCATCTTTTAGTCTAGTCAACAAGTATGGAACTTGTTGACTAGACTATTTGGGACTAATTTAATGTCATTTTCATGTTTGTGCACGAGAAAAAAAAATTTGCAATTTCGGGAGCTTTGTGGGTAAATATTTATGAGAGTTGGCAACACTTTCACTGCTTTTGATATATGAATACCGCTAGCTATGGATAGCCGTTAGTGAGTCCTAATTAAAGCTAATCTATTATAGTGCTAAAACTAACGTGAGTGATAACACTGTTGCTGCTTTGGACACTGCTAGCTACGGACACTATTTCGGTTTTGCCTTCCGTACAAGACAGTACTCCACAAACTAGTGTTTATGAAAATAATAACACGTGACTCGTTAGTGAGCCATATTAAAATCAGTAGTTTTAAATTACTGCGAGTGAAGTGCGTATCTCGATTTATTGCCATTGATGAAAATTTCATCAAGAACCTTTATTAATCTACTACTTTACTGTGCCAAACGCACTATGGGGCGGTAGGGTCATTTACATGTCAAAAATCTATAACTTCGCTGTCTTAAAAGCTGAATGCCTGTTTTTTTTTATGTGTTAAGTTAGATAGTTACACTTTTAAATAACATTCACTTCATAGTGTTATACATGCTATTTATTTGATAAAAAAATATGAAAGTACAAACTTTGGTTAATATTACGTTTAACATAAAAAAAATCTCTTATTAAAACCTAAATTAAGATTATGTTTTAAAAAAATGTAAAGTATTATTTAACATAATACATTTCCTCTATAACTTCTAATGCTTCATCAAAAAATTTGAGGGATTTCCTCTGATATGGTTTTCCGAAACTCATTATATATGGATCCAAAGTATTATGTAAAACATCTTCATTGGTTGCTGTTTTAGATCACTTTCTAGCATGATGAAGTCTATATATCTCATAGACTTTATTCCGTGATTCTTGAACATCCTCCGATAACTGCCCAAAATGCATCTTCTGGCTGTATTTCCGTCATTCGTGTTGCCACTACACCTATTTAAACATTTTTGCACGTAAGTTTTTTTTTTTTTTTTATTATCTTTGTGTTCTTTTGTCTTGGCAGACCATTTGGCAAAACTTAAATTATAGGAAATATGCAACATTAATTCCATAAATCTGATCCAAAAATGTAATGTTGATTAACCATATTAATAAGCACTTTCAAGAGTAGGCTTAGATGTTACTATTTCCAAATTGTTTATTTCTGTTGGTTTTGCACCACAAATATTACACACAGAACTTGACGAGGTATCTGTAAGAACTTGAGTTACCTTTTCGTCTATCATTGTTAAAAATAATTCATGCATTATTTGGACGTCATCATTATTTTTATTTAATAAAGTAGGCGTTACAGTGCTAATTTTATTATTAACATCTATACATTTCTTTCAAATATTCAATTAAAATGGGTCGACAAAATGTTATCGATGAAGAAGACGAGTTTCAGAGGCACAAAAGAACATATAAACAAATTGGAGTCAGAAATCTATTCATTTTCTTCCAATAATATTTGCTTATATTCACCCTGACCATTATATCCGTCACACCCCCATTTAGAATATAATTTAAGATGCATTGAACTGATTTTATGGACACCGTCAATTTTTTAATCGGGGCTACAGTATGATCCAAGATGTCTAGTAAATGTATTTTAGCACTGATATTTAAAATTTCGATGGTTGATTTTTGCTGTATTAGCATCAGATATGTCGTGAATATTGTATCGAATGTAATCACTAATATTAGAGACAAAATTTTCACTGTTGATCAGAACAAGACATATGTCACGTCTGGTACAAACGAACTCTGCCATGATACCACGATTTAGACTTGTATTAAAAATGAAAACCAAACAATCACTGTGCATATTGACATGAAAACATACTATTTATAGTCAATTGATGATGGTGGACGTGTGTAAATGAAAAACGCAAAAACTAATAAACTCTCTCTCTCTCAAGGAACTCTCATGAGATTTTAATTATCAACAATATTCTTGTCAAAAACGTATATGGGAAACAATACAATTTTTAAATCAGACCAGCAATTAATAGGACATACAATACATACATCGTGTGCAGATTAAACAGTTTGATTTTAAGATTTTGCATCATGTCGAATTTTGTCAAAAAAAACTCACTTACGCAACGAAACTGCAAATAATTTTTGTTTGCCGTTAAATAATATAAAATTATCTATTAAAATAAATTGTAGACTGGCGGCAAATAGCGCTAACATTCAAACCTCCAACTGAAAGTAAGATAAACGCAAAATCGATGTTCTCATTCATGACCATCCTGTACCTATATAGTTACAAATATATGTTCAACAAGAATTTTAAAAGGAAGTAGATAATATGAGCTTTCTGAAATGGTATAACACTTCCATAGTATCGATTGTTTTCATAATAAAAATCGTTGCTGAATATAGTAATCCAAGGAGCTATTTTGAACACATTTATTTACAGCATGTTTGAATGCTTTTTTGTAACATAAATTGTATGCAAACTTATAAATTATACTTTAATTATTAAAGATCCATTCTTAAGCTACAAAATAAGGTACCTTAGACTTTCCCAATTAAACTTTTGCAAAAACTATTTTTGACATGCTTCTCTTAGGCGCCGCCTCATAGTGCAACGGCGTCTTCATCTCCGTATCGCTTCGACTGCTTCATTTTGAGTTTTGAAAGGTACTTAATCTTTTTTAGATTAATTTAAAGATTGATAGGTAGATTATTTAAGTCTCATAGACTTTTGAAAATTCTTCATGTACTAACCTAATCAAACTGTAATTAGGGTGGCTCTTTGAAATTTCATTTTTCGACTGATTGAACTCTCCAAAATTTAATTTCATTTTCAATTCTGTACTGTGTAAATGTTCATATGAAAATAAGTATACCAAAGAACATATATTTGAATGAGGGACTCGTTTTCATAAAGTAGCTTTCAACATATCGACATTGAAATATTTCGTGGCCATGATGAGATGAATCAGAATTTATTATACATAAGCTGATTTTCACTAGCAGCTGTTTAATAATATCTTTTTCTTATATTGTAATTCAATGTGTTGACCATGGCCAGACCTTGAGTCAGACCAGAGCATTGAATAGCTTCATGTGTGCAATTGTACAAGCTATAACCTTTTAGCTGCTCCGTGATACCTATGTCTTCCCCCCATGTCTGATGCTAGGCTCTCATTATTTATTGTTACCTGTCTAAGTATGGTCAAATGCAGCTTAAGCCTTATAAATCAGTATAAAACGGCCGACATTTTTTATTTACCGTTTTATAAACACACTAAAGTATTTATAATTAAAACACATTTTGTTGCGTCAGAGGGCAATTCATTTCCTTGCTATTAGATAATAATTCAAATTGATACACAAAAAGAAAATGATATAATTACCATTTTTTTCCTAAAAATGGCAGACGGACACGCCATATGAACCTATAATAAAAAACTATTTTTATTATTCTATAAGTGGAGTACAAAAAACATTTTGGTTAGGGATAAAGTTCAAATGTACAAAAAAAAAATGCAAGTCGTTTTTGTTACTTGGGTACAGACATATATTTATAGAAATCGTTTTTTTTATGTATGTCCCTACAAAATGACTCTGCCTGATGGAAAGCATAAGCAAAATCCAAGAGTGGTGGTCACCATACTCATTGCAAATGCAGACATTGCAGCATGGCGACCCACACCATGGCCGCCTAGTGATGCTTCTGCATCTTTTAGTCTATTCGACAAGTATGGAACTTGTTGACTAGACTATTTGGGCCTCCGGTCTCGCACTCACCAACGAAACACAATAGCACGAACGCTGTCATTTTACGTTGATTTTCTGTGCGAGGGTAGTACCGCCCCGGTCGAGCCAGCCCGTTCGTGCTGAAATCAGCGTGGCTCTACTACCTTTAATTACGTACCCATAGACCCGTCTACCCGTGACCATGATCGGTGCAATTCGATCGAAACGTCGGGTAACCAAAAAAGGTATTGTACCTTGTTAATAATTATTATTGCGATTAAGTCCCGATTTACATTCGAATAATATGTATAGTCGCGAAAGTTTAAAAAAAAACACGTCTTATTACAAATTGTGTTTGTGTTCTCAGGTCAAATTCTTTCGACGAAAATAAACATCAAAACCAAGGCATCGTGGAAAATGGAGGTCAATAAATTGGTCTGTCACGATCAGACTATCAAGATTGTACCATCAATTGAAGACACATTAACATCTATGGGATTAAATGTGAATTTAGATGAAAACTGTGAAGCCTGGTTAACACAACTGAAAACGACTTGGAGGACGTGGAAGAGAACTGCAGCAATTGAAAATTACATTGAATCCTTCTTTGAGTCTCAGCCAGACCTTTACAGGTTATCTCTCGCTTTTGTTATTAAATGCAGTGGACACAAAGACTGCAAACCCAAAACGTTACCTTATCTTATAGTGGAAATTTTACAGAAGTGGTCAAAATCTCGTGCCGTTTTACCCAAAGACTGTCTCAAACTACCTGCGTTCCACATTGCTATAAATCAGAACAATACATCCTTTATGACTCTTACTATAAATACATACCAAATTATAAGTATTAAGGACAACATTTTACCGTTTGTAAATGATATGATCAGTAAAGATAACTTCAAACAAGCATCACAGATTATTATAGCCATGCGTTTATTTGAAGAAGTACCAGTGGAGAATTTACTGTTTCCATTAGTATTACAGGATAAAAATACTTTAATTGATGACTATTTGTCACATTGTCCTAGCCTGGCGAAGCCCATGGTATTATTTATAGACAAGTTATTAGATAAAAGGATCAACATCCATGAATTTGTTCTAAATTAAGTTGAAGAAAACAAAATTTTCAATGTTATATATGATAAGGTACATCATAAGCCTTTGGGGAAATTAGTAGCACGTTTGTGCAACAAGTTTAACATTCCCATCGAGATATGCACGAATGTCTGTACGAATCGCACAATTCGTGGTTTAAGGTACTTGATATATCAAAAATTACACACAAGTATAACACAAACAGATAGATGTACAGTCAGGGTGTGGGTTTGAGAGATTCGACCAGTCAGTGCCTCCAGACAAGAAGCACTTAACTGTAGGTTCGCAGCGATGAGAAAAGGAAGAGGTGTAGTCCTGGGTCGGCTTTAGAGGCCGATCCCCGTAGAGGCGTCGCAGGCGACTGACGTGGTAGACGCCGGCCGAAAGAGGTGCAGTGCTGGGGCTCCGGCGTAGGCCGGGCGACCCAGCCGCCAGGCGTGGTAGATGCCGGGCGAAAGAGTGCAGTGCTGGGGTCGGCTTTAGAGGCCGACCCCCCGTAGAGGGCAGCGCAGCCGTCCGGCGTGGTAGACGCCGGGCGAAAGAGGTGCAGTGCTGGAGCTCCGGCGTAGGCCGGGCGGCCCAGCCACCAGGCGTGGTAGACGCCGGGCGAAAGAGTGCAGTGCTGGGGTCGGCTTTAGAGGCCGACCCCCCGTAGAGGGCAGCGCAGCCGTCGGGCGTGGTAGACGCCGGTCGAAAGAGGTCGAGCTGTAGTTCGCTCGTCCTTTTATGTGTCCCTGCGGTGGCAGGGACAGCGGCTCAGCGGTGGGAGACGAGCGCCGATGACGCGTGACACCCCCCTCATTAGGCGAGAATTTTTCCTAGGGGAAATTCGCTGACCTCGGGGTCGCCACTGTCGGCAGCTCCTCGCTGGTACCCTGGGAACAAGATTAAAGAAGGATCAGAATTTTTTTAGAGACAAAAAAAGTTTAAAGAGATAAGAGGGAAAAGACAAACTAACAGGCTAAGGTCATATCAGCTTATTTCAATAGCAAAAATATAGTGAAGTTAAAAGTTTAAGGGTTTGAAATAACATTTCAAATAAAAAGTTCAATTGAGAACATAAACAAAGTGAGTCATACATTCCGATGCTCCGTTAGAAATGTTTAAAGAATTTAGTATAATAGTTGCAGACTTGTTTAACAGTTTAGGTAGATGCAGTAATAGAAAATTGTAGTTATAAGTAGGTATGTTAGCTAAGACATATGTGCGAAAAAGAAAAACAAACAACCAGATCGACAACAACAACCGAGAATCGAACCTGTAAGTCGAGTTTGACTCGACTATTTAAGTACTGAGCCATAGGTTAAAAGTTTTTGTAGATTATAGTTAGATTTTCATAGTGCGATATTTATTTTGTCTTGTTTTGTAATGAACAATGATTTAGTATTTTTAAAAAAAAGTTAAAGTGTGTAAGGACAAGAAATGTTATTTAAGAACAAAAAGATAAAGTTGATTCACGACGCAGGAAGTAAATATTACAGATAAATAAAACAGAAACCCATCTGTGAAAAGTGTTAGTTATGGAATGAGTAAACAAAATCACTGTTTATTAATTGACGCCGGGCGAAAGAGGTCGAGCTGTAGTGCGCTCGTCCTTTTATGTGTCCCTGCGGTGGCAGGGACAGCGGCTCAGCGGTGGGAGGCGAGCGCCGCCAAATCACTAAATCAAATTGCAGGGTCTGGACAAGAATTCATAAATATGTTGATTAATTATAATAAAAATGAAGCTGAGGAGGAACGGGTGTGATGTCCCTCCAACACAAAGGGAGGATCCTCCGACCAGGCGAGGTGATCATGCCTGGCGGGCCAACTGCCCAACGGTTGATGTTGGGAGGTTGTATACATGTTAACGCGAGAACTTTAACTGCGCGATTCAGGATTGGTAGTTTCTTAGTTTCCTTCGTTACTCCGTAGTTCAGTGTAACTTCGGTAGATGGCGCTGTAGTATATTTCTGTTGCGCTGTATGTAGAGGTCGCCACATCACTCCCCTCCAAGACCGGAGGTTGATATTATATGATGTGTCAGCTGTCTGTTGCGGAGCTTGCCAGTGCCAGGAGTGAGTAGTTCCAGTGAGTCGGAACTGAGTGCCGCAAGTTCCAGTGAGTCGGAACTGAATGCTGCTAAGTCCCAGTGAGTCGGGACTGCAGTCCGCTGATCCCAGTGAGTCGGGATGGCGTGCGGTGCGCGGTGCTGCGGTGAGGTCCCCAGTGAGTCGGGGCGATTGCTGCGTAGTGGCTGGCTGTTGCATAGACGGGAGAGATGTGCTCTGCTTACATGGACCGTAGGTGCAGTGTGCTGTGCCTAGACGCTGATGAGGCCGTAGGGGTAAACCAGGCTGGAGCGGTCGCTTCCTGCGTGTGGTGTATCCCTGTTGAGGCCGAGGTTGCTGGCTGGCTGTGAGACTTGCTGTGGGAGTGAATATGGTGGTGGCGTGCTGATGCTGCATCGAAGGCTGCTTCCAATCACGTCGGGGTCACCACTGTGGAGGGACGGGTGTGTCATGTCCCTCCAACACAAAGGGAGGATCCTCCGACCAGGCGAGGTGATCATGCCTGGCGGGCCAACTGCCTAACGGTTGATGTTGGGATGTTGTATGTATCTTAATTGGCTCGAGAACTTTCACTGCGCGATTCAGGATTGGTAGTTTCTTAGTTTCCTTCGTTACTCCGTAGTTCAGTGTAACTTCGATAGATGGCGCTGTAGTATATTTCTGTTGCGCTGTATGTGGAAGTCGCCACATCACTCCCCTCCAAGACCGGAAGTCGATACATTGTTGCAGTACTGCACCCATCGCTAAGTCAGACGCGTCAGTCACAAGTGCTAGTTTTGCATCGCTGTCTGGATGAGCGAGTAGTGCAGCGCTAGCAAGTGAATGTTTACATCGTTCAAAAGCTACTAGTGTATCACCGGATATGTCGACGGGTTGTGAAGCTTTGACCGAGCCTGACAGTAAGGCATTAAGAGGGGCTTGTACTGCTGAGTTAGGCAAAAAACGCCTATAAAAATTAAACATGCCTAAGAAACGTCTCAGTTGTTTAACGGTCTTAGGTACAGGAAAGTCTGTAATTGCCTGTACTTTCGCTTCCAAGGGCTTGGTGCCTGTTTCCGAAATGTGGTAACCTAAAAAATTTACCTCACTGGCTCCAAAGATGCATTTCGAAGTGTTGACGAGGATGCCGTATTCCTTCATGCGGTCGAAGAGCTGTTGCAGGTGCTGTTCATGTTGATCCCGATCCTGAGAGAAGTAGAGAAAATCGTCGCAGTAGGGATACACGAAATCAAGGCCTCTAGTCAGTTCATCGACGAATCTCTGAAAGATCTGACCTGCGTTCCTCAGACCAAAGGTCATACAAGGGAACTCGTACAAGCCAAAAGGGGTTGTGATGGCCGTCTTCTGGATATCCTCTTCGAAGACTGGAATTTGATTACAGGCCTTCACCAGATCGATGGTGCTGAAGACCTTACAGCCCGCTATGGCATGGGAAAAGTCGTGTATGTGCCTAATGGGATACCGATCAGGGATGGTTCTGGAATTGAGCATGCGATAGTCACCACAAGGACGCCAGCTGTTGTCTTTTTTAGCAGCTAGGTGTAAGGGTGAAGCCCAAGCGCTTTCTGAAGGACGCGCTGTACCATTACTATGCATCAGTTCAAATTCTTGCCTAGCAATTTGTCAGGAACGAGTCTGCGAGGAGTGCAGGTGTAGTGCGAATGTGGTGTACTGTCTTGTGTTCAGGGATCCACGGAGTGCCTGAAGGACGTGTAATTTCAGGGTACTTACCCATTAGTACGTGAAACCTGGAGTTGCAGGTAGCAACAGGCTACCTTAATAGAACATACATTAGTTTGAGCTACAGAAGGACTGGAATATAATGTAGTTGTATTATCAATTAGTTTTTTGTTACGCACATCAACAACAAGATTGTAAAAGCTTAAAAAATCTACACCAATAATAGCTTTTGTTACATCGGCCACTGTGAAACGCCAGGTAAAATTACGTCTTAAACCTAAATTTAAACTTAAATCTATGCTACCGAAAGTGTCTATGACAGTGCCATTGGCAGAACATAAGGTGTAGTCTGTCTTGGTACGACGGTCCCGTAGTGCAGAACGCGGGAAGACACACAGGTCACTCCCAGTGTCCACCAGAAATTGGGTGTCCGTGGTCTTGTCGTACATGAAGAGGCGACCTGAAGTCACTGGGCAGTCGTCAGTCGCCATTAGCGACTGCCGTTGGCTTTTCCCGGTCTGTTATAGTCGCACGGCTTAACACAGTGCCGGGCACGTGGGCCAAATTTATTGTGGTAAAAACAAATAGGGTACTTGCTACTTGTTTTTACCACAGCTTGTACTAGAAGGGGAACGTCTTCGATGTTCTCTTGACTGGCGATATCTATGTTCAGGGGAACGTGAACGCTGATCTAGCTTCAGTGCAAGCTTTTCGACCATACCTCTCAGTTCGGCGATTTCAGCAGAGACGCTGGTACTCGGTTCTGGTCTAGAAGACTCTGCGACTTGACAGAGTGCTGTGATCTCCTGAATTCGATCCGCTAAATCCGATAGTTGTTCCAGAGAATGGGAAGGCAGTGACGCTAATATCGTCTGGATATTGTTAGGCAGACGGTTACTCCAGATGGTCTTTATGAATTCTTCAGGTACGGATGGTCCAGCTAAGTCCAGCAGGTGTCTCAAAAATTGAGATGGTTTTCGATCACCTAAAATTTCGTGAGTGAGTAACTGCTTTACCCTATTCTCCTCTGATGTAGATAACCGACGATTTAATTCCGATTTTATTTTCGTATATCGGTTGTTGACTTGAGGGTTGACGATGATATCCTTAACCGCTTTTGCGTGGTGCAGATCGAGGTGAGTGATGACATGGGTGAATTTTGTTGCATCATCCTCAATGCCAATGGCGCTGTAGTATATTTCTGTTGCGCTGTATGTGGAAGTCGCCACAAAGCTCTCAAGTGGGCAATCTATTTAAACATACCGGAGAATATTTTACCATTAGCAATACAAGATATTTCACTTAGTAATATGATAATAGAGCAAAATTGGGATACAAATGAATCTCTAAAATATTATAAGTTTTCTTTACCTGAAGATCATATTTACATGATCGATACAAGAGAAAAATTCTGCAATATAATGATGCCAGATATAGTTAAAGCCAGTTTCGCTGGTACTGACTGTGAATGGAAACCTTCTTTTGTAGCAACACAATCTCGTGTGGCTTTAATACAGTTAGCTATACCCAATAAAGTATATTTAATTGATGCTCTAATATTAAATAAACCAGAATAGTCCAATTGTTGGAGTCTATTCTATAAATCATTTTTGGACAAATTGAAATTATTAAAATAGGATTTGGTCTTGAGCAAGATTTTAAGGAAATGAAAGCAACTATTCTTGAATTACAAAGCATTAAAGTACAGGGAGAAGGATTGTTAGATCTTAGCCTTTTATGGAGGAAGCTCTTAAGTAATGGTCTAGTCGTTCCTGGCCATAGTGATAATGGCGGCAATAGCCTCAGTGCAGTGATGCAATCATGTTTTGGGCTGCCCTTGGACAAATCGGAACAATGTTCGAATTGGGAATTGAGGCCACTCAGAATTACACAGATTGTTAATGCTGCTTTGGATGCTCATGTTCTACTGCTAATATATGACTTTTTCTCAAACCCGTGTTTGGCACAACTTGTAAATTTTAAAGAAATATGTTATAATGTTATGTTAGAAACTAAAAATAAATGTGTAAAAAATCCTAAAATTATAAACGGAATACAAGCAAACCTACCTATTAAGGAACCAAGGTACTCGAAAGAGGTAAAGTTTATAGTTGACCATGAATTGTCTGTCATGTTGCCATATTTAAGGTACTGTGGAATGGATGCAATTGTATTTCCAGCACAAATGTTATGGGTTGATGTCCTAAACTTGGCTATATCAGAAAATAGATTTGTATTATTAAGTAAACATAAACACACACTTAATGTTAGTTATCCAGATACTTAGATATTAGAAGTAAGAAAAAATATATTTCATAAGCATTTGCGAAAAGTATTTCATAGTTTTAATGTGACAGTCAATGAGCTTGTTCAGTATTTGTATTAACTGTAATAGTCCTAGTATAACAAAGCTTAGTATTGATAAGGTTGTTGACATCTGTAAAGAGTATATAGATGCCTACTCTATAAAATACAATGCTTATAATGAAGATCGTGTTGGTTATACTGACAATTTTCTGAGTGATTCAGATGGTGATGATGATTGGATCAGCCAGAGACTAATATTAAACAAAGAATATTAACTAAAACACGTGTGCCAATTGTAATAGATTATCCACATAAATTATTAACTGCCAATAAGCCAGCTATCTTGTGTGATGTATGTGGTAAATTGTTTTGGAGTGAAGATAGTTTGTTCAAAGCGGTCAGTGAAGCTATCAACGATATCAAACAAGTTACACTCTGGTAACCTGTACCTATTTATATGTTACAATTATACTCATTATAGCAGAGAAAATTACCTAAATAACCAACATAAACCAACTGTCCAACATAAACTATTCTAGAAAATTTGTTTGTATGTGTAAATATTGAAATTAATTGATGTTGTGGATAAGATACTTGAAGCCAGAGACCAAGGCAAGGGTACCATCTTAACCCTCCTAGATTTCTCCCGTGCTTTTGACAGTATTAACATTGATCTCCTTCTCTCAAAGCTGTCGTACTACGGTATGTGTAGAGAGGCAGTTGAATGGTTTAGCAGCTATCTCAGAAATAGACAACAGTTTGTACAGGTCACTGGTGACAGGGGGGGCGTTAAATTGTCATCTTACATGAGGCTGGAGAGAGGAGTCCCCCAGGGTTCCATAATCTCCCCAATACTGTTTCTCCTGTATAGTGCTGATGTGATAAGTTGCATAAGACACTGTGAATTCCACATGTATGCTGATGATCTGCAGATCTACTATTCATTCCGAGACAATCTTGAGGCTGTAGGAAAAATTAATGAGGACTTAGAGAGCATCTCACAGTGGGCCAAAAGGAACTGCCTCGTTTAAAACCCAAGTAAGTCCAAGTACATAATCATGGGCACAAAAAACACAATCCATCAAATCGCCAACCAACAACCAGTACTAACATTGGCAAACAGCCCACTGGAGCGCGTAAGAAAAAGCCCGTAACCTTGGGGTGATCTTTGACGGTCAACTGCAGTTCGAAACACATGTGCAAGAAGCAGTATGCAACTGTTTTTACCGCCTAAAGCTGCTCTACAGGATTCGCCCCTACATCTCCATAAACATGCGCATAAGGCTCTGTGAATCTCTGGTCCTATCCAAGCTGAACTATGCTGACACTGTGTTTGGGGCCTGCCTGCTGGTCAAAACGGAGCGGCTCATACAACAAGTGCAAAATGCATGTGCGCGTTACTGTTTTAATATTCCTCCTCGCGCACATGTCACCCCCTTCCTAAACAATGGAAACTTGATGAGGATGGCGTCGAGACGAAAGCTCCACCTAGCTACCTTGCTGTTTGGAGTGGTTCTAACCGGTAGACCGGATACCTACACAGCAAGCTGTCATGGTCCAGAGGTTACAGCCAATATGCGACTAGAGCATCGTCCTACCTCATGAGCACACCGAGACACAGGACTGCTGCCTTTAGAGGCAGTTTCAAACCGCTGCTGGAATGACTTCCCACCGCCCATCCGTGCACTAACCACAATCGCCAGCTTCAGCACGAGATATAAAAAATACCTTCTCGACATCCAACAGCAACATCACAATTGACACTCACCTGCTGAAATCCCACCCATTATACCTCTTTTACAATAACACGTACACCCACAAATACTTTCACAAGGCGCACAAAAACAACAAACAACAACATTCAACGCAAAACAGCAACACCACAATAATAAAAAATATATAAAAAAGTTTTTTAATTTAAACGGTTTTATCGAAAATAATGTACTAAAAGTAAAAAAAAATAAAAAAATTGTCTGATAAAAAATAAAATCGTTGGGCGTAGCGTAAACTGAGTTGACTTAATGGAAACACGGGCCCAACGATTTTATTTTTTACCTTTTAGTACATTATTTTCGATAAAACCGTTTAAATTAAAAAACTTTTTTACATATTTTTTATTTTCAAGTTTTTAGGTTTAATTTTTCATAGTATTAGTAGTATCAGTAGTTCACTATGAAAAATTAAAAACGAAAAACTTGTGTGAAAAAATGTTCTACTAGTCTTACTTCCTATGGCGCTATAACCCAGTGTGGATCTTGGCCTCTTCCACAATTTGCCTCCAGCGATCTCTATTCATGGCAGCACGTCTCCAGGTGGTCTTCTTTCTTAGAGTAGCCAATCTTCCTCAATCTTTTTTGTTAAGGGACCCAGTTTGTGATGGCCTTTGTCGCTCTTGAGTCAGGCATTCTCTCAATGTGACCTGCCCACCGAAGTCTCTGCGCCCTGCAGAACCGAACGATGGTCTCGTTGCCCATCAGGCGATTCAACTCATGATTCATACGGATGCGGTACACTTCATCGCTTTCCATGACTGGTCCTAAGATTTTTCGCAAGATTTTTCACTCAAAAACTGCAAGCTGTCTTTCTTCTTTCAGGGTTAAAGCCCAGGTTTCGCATCCATTCGTAACGACAGGCCTTATTATTGTCTTATAAAATGACAGTTTTGGTGCTGTCGTATTTCGTTGGTGAGTGCGAGACCGGAGGCCCAATGATGCAGGGGTGACAGTTATCGTGGTAAGTGTGTGAGCAATGGAATACTCGTAGAGTCATGTTGAGGATGACGTGGATCGAACCGTCGGCCAGGGAGACCCGTAGAAACGGTGGTGCCGCTGGCCGCCCGCGGTATAGAGAGGGGCCCAACCGCGGCTAACCACCCTGGGAGGCTGCCCCGTCAGGTCGCGCATAATCCACGGAGTGGCTCGTCGTGCCGGTTGGTGACCGGACGGTGGGACCAGGCGACCACTTCCGGGAGGGTATGGGAGCCCTTCCGTCCGGCGGTTCGGTTACCGTCATGCCTCACTATTGTATGGCGACACAGCATTCCGAGCCTCAGTATTACACTGTCACGATGACTGTCACGCCTTTTACGCGCCCTCTTCCCTCCCTCTCTTTTAAATCATGGCAGTAAAAAAAGGTATAAGCGATCAACAGCGGCACGCCATCCTCCCACCAACCCGCTCTTTGAGGTGGAGTTCCCTAACATCCGTGGACTCCATGCAAACCTCAACGCCGTCCACCAGCATCTTGAGACGGCTCGGCCGGCCATGCTTTTCCTAACAGAGACACAAATACGCCGCCCTGCCGACACGACATATCTTCACTACCCCGGCTACGTGCTTGAGGAGTGCTTCCTCGCGAAGGCTGGGGTATATCTTTTCGTCCGGGCGGATGTATGTTGACACCGATTACGCTGCCTTGAGGACCCATCCTTCTCCACTATTTGGCTACACGTGGATATTGGCTCTATGAGCCGAATCTACGTATGCCTATACCGATCCCATTCTGTCATGTCATCAATTATATGTGTAAAATACAATTCATACTAATTCTATAAATTCGACAGTCTATTAAGCTATTACGGCTAAACCCTTGCACCGACCGACTTACCTACTTCATATAATGTATACTAGACTATAATATTAATCTATATATATACAGGGTGTCCCAAAATTCAACGATAAGCGGGCGCCTAAAGGTAGACCTGCTCATGAGTACATAAGGAAAAATAATAAAAAAATATACCTAGTTTTTTTTTTAGTTACATGAAAAATTTAGAATTTCTTTGAAAATTTTATACCTTTCATGATATTGCTACTGTTCACCACAACTCTTAAAAACACCAAATTGCCCGCAGTTTTTACACAAAAAACGTTCAAAATATTTTTTTCCCTACAATTTTGAAATATTTTTACTCTTAGTGTACTTTGACTCATGGTCTTGTAAAAAAAAAGTATGGACACCACTACGTTATAAATAAATAAATTAAAATGAAGGGTGTAAATTTTCAAAGAAATTCTAAATTTTTCTTGTAACTAAAAAAAAAACTAGGTATATTTTTTTTATTTTTTTTCCTTATGTACTCATGAGCAGGTCTACCTTTAGGCGCCCGCTTATCGTTGAATTTTGGGACACATGGTATACTTATAATAAAAATGTAACAGGTCTAATTCTGTACATTAAAGATATTTTGAAAAATTTTTTTGGAGGGCACTTTATAATCGATACTGAAGCCAAATCAGATTTTTTTTTATTTTTGTCTGTCTGTCTGTCTGTGTCTTGGCC
This sequence comes from Diaphora mendica, assembly GCA_949125395.1. Lineage (NCBI taxonomy): Eukaryota > Metazoa > Arthropoda > Insecta > Lepidoptera > Erebidae > Diaphora > Diaphora mendica. Next base: position 23,290,510 of record OX421326.1, read on the forward strand.
GCGCATCACGCCGAAACTACTGAACAGATTCAAATGAAACTTGGCATGATTTGAGCTCATAGTACGAGGTATGACATAGAATACTTTTTATCCCGAAATTCAGCACGGTTTCCTGGAGAGAGGGGATGAAAGTCAAAATATGTACTTAGTTGTAATTTAATAACACATAGTCTGATTTCATTCATTCTTTCTTTTCTTGAAAGAAAAAAATAATAGATAACCGGGAAAAGTGTTTTTTTTTTGTCCGCGACTGTACATTGCCTGTGGGAAGCTCAGACAGAAATGTAAATATGGCGGTACGAAGTTCGCCGGGTCAGCTAGTGTGTATATAAAATAGAATAAAATAATATTCACAATGTACAATAATGACAAGTAATGTATAATATTGCTTTAATATAAAGAGGCATAACCGGAATTTTTGTTTTAGTGTCATATTAAAAGTGCAAGCTGTGCATCTCATTTCTCTTAATTATATTGGTTTAGGGAAGCTAAGCCAGCTATGTTTTTAAGCATATTGTGTAAATTAAAACCATTACAATAAAAACATGTAATTTTTTTTAAACAATTAAATAAAATAAAATAAATAAATATTTAAATAAATATTTCGGACATTTAACACACAACGCCATCTAGTCCCAAGCTAAGCAGAGCTTGTGTTATGGGTACTAGACAACTAATACAAATACATATATACTTTTTTTTTGTAAATAGGTACATACATATTATACATAGAAAACACCCAAACTCCGAAATAAATATTTGTAGATCGTACAAACATTTGGTCCGACCCGGGAATCGAACCCGAGACCTCATGATCAGCAGTCGCACACGCCAACCGCTAGACCAACGAGGCAGTTTTTTTATTTATTAAAATCCTGCGGTATTCCCGGAACAATACGACCTTCAAACCTTCAAGGAAAGAGCATGCTCCTTCTTAAAATGCCGGCAACTCACTTGTGATGCCTATGGTGTTGTGGGTACTCATGGGCGGCGGTAATCGCTTAACATCAGGCGATCCGTCTGCTCTTTTGCCCCCTATTCCATATAAAAAAACTGCACAATTTTTTTTCCACTTAAATTGTTCTTGAACTAATCCATGTAACACAATTCATAACAGTATAATTGCAATTTTTGTCTTTCAACATATTTCAATATTGTCATGAAGAAGCTAAGCCAGCTACATTTCAAACATATAAATTGTGTAAATAAAAAACTATTATAATGAAAATTACAATTTCTTTAAAATTATTTATTTATCTATACAAATAAATAAAATTGAAGTAACTATCTGTAATTTCGAATTAACAGCTTTTTATTAAATGCAAATGAAAGTATAGACGATCATACATCAAAGAATCAATTTTTAAATTTTGCGTCTGTATGTCTGTCAGTTTGTTCCGGCTAGTTTCTGGAACGGCTGGACCGATTTTGACGGGTCTTTCACTGATTAGAAGCTAATTTTTATTTATTTATTTAGAAACTTTTACAATATTATAACAGGATAAATTCCCAATTATTGATATAAGGAGTAACTTTTGGATAGTTTTTTTAGACTAGGTTTGCTCCTTGGCGTTACCTGCGGTTGTTGTCGTACCGCGGGGCTTATCTGGTTTTCATATAAATATCCTTACTGAATATTATTATTACTATGCTTATTTACATAATTCTCTTTATATTTTCGTATGTAAAATTAAGTTTGTAAATACCACACTTAAAGTGACACAACTCAAAATTCCTGAAACTTCTGATTTTGCTACAATAAGACCATAAAAAGGTTATTTTAAAATGCTTGTTGACGATAATAATGATTGACATTTTGGACTTTGACTTTACAAACGTCGTTTCGAAGATCTTATTCATTTAAACAAATTACATTTTGAGTTAGGCATTTTCATTTTGAGTCTCCGTAATGAAATATATTCGTAACCGCGCAACATCTCAAATATAGTAATCGCTCTTATTAGCACCGATATTGTCCATAATTATTTGAGTATGCCCCACTTGATATAATCATCCACAACTTCGTTCAATAGCTGGCCGCATCGGTCACTCGAGTTCTTTAAAAAGAAGGAACTCGTGTCTAAATCTTCGTTTATCTCGGGAGCATCTTCTTCCGAAATCGTTACAAGAGGTAAAGCAAAAGTTGAAATTTTCAGGCCCAACGGCAATTTCTGAAATATATTTTTGTATATTTAATTAATGGAATGAAAATAATCATTTTCCAGTCAAAATTTAACAAAGCTGTACAAGAATATTAATAATCATAAAAACTAAACGATTCTTTAACCCTTAATTCGATAGTGTGCAATATACTGAACATCAACTTTGAAAAAATATTGCAGCATTTTTTATTATATTTTTTTGTTTATTTTAATTCCAATAGTTTACTTGTAAACTAACGTTATGTACATAAAATTACGTACAAGATGCGCGACTTCTTAGCTGGTTGGTAGTCGCCGAAATGTCGGGGAGGAAAAGTTGGCCGCGACCGCTCTTGGTAAGTTCCGATTTATTTGTAATTTTATTTTGAAATTATTACTCATTACTTCTCAATATATTTTATAAAACCTGTCAATATGTATACACAAATTAAAATTATTACAGCTATTATAGATTTTTCGTAATATTCAATGAAATTCGCGTGTCTAGTATATTACCCATTGCCAAGTACCTACTATGTTGGTGAGATTTTGTGATGTGTATTATATTGGACGTTGCCAATTAGATAGAAAAATAAGGGTTTATATGATTTTATGTATATATATCGTAGGTGTATTTTTTTCCTACCCATATGTAATATTATTTGCAGGTCTTTAGAAAAACATCACGTTAGTCAAAGATATTGGCATTAGTACCACCGAATAAGGCTACATCAGACATCGAAAGTGAAACTACTTCGGATGACAAGGATATAAACATAAACCGCCAAGAAATAGAGGAGTTTTCGTCTGACGCACCGTCTATACCGTCGTCACTAGAGAACATGAATCTTTTCGACAGTGGAATAATTCATCTGATGAATAGCAATAGCGAGCCAGATGACCAAGAACTTGCAGTGCCTCTAAAACCGATTATCTGAAGTTTTACCGTCGATCAGCCAGGTAAATTTTGATAATATTCCAACTTTGAGGTTCATTGAGTCTATACCGTCTGTCCAAGACATATCACCACTACCTAATGCTGTGAATACCAGGTCTAAGCGAAAGTGAAATGTGAATACCCATAGTCGTGTTCATAACGTCAGGCCCGAAGACGGAAAAGCACGAACTACAAGTGGTAAAAAGGCAAATTCCAGCATAAGGCCGAAATATCTAATTGTGAATTGAATAAAATACATACTGATTTCACACCTATTGATTACTTTTGTCAATATTATTCTTTAGAAATTTTACAAGTTATAGTAAGTACACAACACCAATTTTTACTCATTTCAAATTACTGGGCGATCCATCAATATCTCTGAGGATGAAATGAAGGATTCTTATTTTATTACTTATGGGTGTTGTAAATTTGCCAGCCTATGTAGATTATTGGTCAAAAAAATTACGCTATCCAGCTATTGCCGAAACCATGTCACTAAAAAGGTTTGAAGCTATACGTAGATACATCCATTTTGCTGATAATTTGTGTCCAGATTCGTATCGCTACTTCAAAGTAAGACCTTTGTAGAAAAGGTGAGAAGGAACTGCTTAGCCAAGGAAGAGGAAACGAGATATAGCATTGACGAAATGACCATATCATTATAAAGGTAAAAAGGCAGGTAATAGGAGACAATACAATCCCATGAAACCCAATAATTGGGGTTTCAAAATCTTTGTCCGAGCAGGCATGTCCGGCATTGTATATGACTTCCTGCTTTATGGAGGCGAAGATACATTTAGATACATCCAGTTTTCACAAGATGAAGAAACCTTAACCTTAGGAGCCATAATTATGGTCGTTGTTTTATGCAAAACTTAATCCTACTAATATTATAAACGCGAAAGTTTGTAAGTATGGATGTTTGTTACTCTTTCACTCAATAACTACTGAACGGATTTGGATGAAACTTTACAGTAATATAGCTTATATATCAGAATAACATATAGGCTACTATTTACCGCGATAACCGACATATACGCGGGCGGAGCCACGGGCTACAACTAGTGAGTTATAAGTAAGAATTAAGTAAAATGTTCCTAATTACCTGTTATTACATTCATAAATAAAGACTTTCTAAGACAATTTATAAAAAAAAAAAAAATATTACAAAGATTAAAAATAAATTATTTTCTTGCGTTTTAATTATTACTCCCATAAAATAGAAATAAGTCCTAGAAAGAAATAATTCGGCAATGTGCACTATATTGCACATGAAAATTATTAACACTTTTATAGCAAACCTGACAAGGTCCAACATACTGAACAATAGTAACTGTGTAGATTTAAGTTTACACAAATCATATTTTAATTTAGTCATATAATTGACACACCCCCCCTATACAGGGTCACACAAACACACTTGACAATTTTCCCCGTCACACACTAAACACTTGCACACATCCTCTCACACACATTCTATTGCCTTATTTTATTGAATTCCAACATGTTCCAAACGCCACCTACGTCTGTCGCGGCTCCCGGCGCCTCTACCTCGCCTTCAATAGTGCAGGACGCTGCCAAGACTTTTATCCGAAGACCCGGAACAAAGCGAAGGTCGCTCGACCAAATGGATTTGTACAAAAGGCAGCAGAACACCTACGCTGGCCAGTCGAGTGACCATCTACTCCAGGAGGTGATGAAGACCTTTGAGGAGATCCCCTCGAAGGTCCAACAATACCCTCAAATGAGGAAGGACATCAAAACCTACCTGGAGGTCCAATCTGACAAGGGTCTTCGGATCCTTTTTGAGTTGTGCAAGCGCGTGAAGAGCTTGGAGGAGGAGGCGTCCAGGGCTGCTGGTGCGGGTGCGGTGGCCGTGACTCCTGCACAGGAGGATGCGACCGCAGCAGCCGTATCTTCGGCACTGGAGGGAAGGCTGCTGGCGAAACTGGGGGAGGTCGAGGACTCGGTCTTCACATGGATCAATGAGGCCTACTTTAAGATAAAAAAGGAGATCAAGGACCTCGACCAAAGCAACGACGATCGGGGCGCTGACGTCTTGGACAGGGTCTTCGAGAAGATAGAGGAGACCCAAGTCGACGTCGACAAGTCGACTGAGGCAATGATAGTGCGTGCGCAGTCCCAAATCGAAGACCTGATTGGGACTGTCGCCAAGGACATAGTGGTCGAGACACAGACGCACATCACCTCAACCTGCAAAGGGCTAGCACCAGAGAGCGTCCCTGAATCGGCCCCCAAGACCTACGCCAGTGTAGCTGCAACCAGACCCGGGCGCCGACCGGCGCTTCACTCCGTGGCGGTGACCTCAAAAGACAGTCAGGAGACTGCCGATGAGGTACTCGCCAGGGTGAAGAAGGCGGTCGACGCCAGGGGAACTGGGTTAAAAATTTGTAAGGCCAGAAAAGCCAAAGGCAGCACGGTCATCCTGGGCTGCGACACGGAGGTGGAGCGGGACAGGGTGACCGAAAGGATAGGGAGCAGTGATGGTGGGCTTGTGGTAGTGCCCATGAAGAACAAGGATCCACTCGTCGTTCTCAAAGACGTTTTTGTTGATGGGGATGACGAGGACATGATCGGGGCCCTTTACACCCAAAACGCCGATGTCTTCATGGGACTACCACAGGAAGAGAGACAAATTAAAATTAAATATAAGAAAAGGACAAGAAACCCCAAGACGTCTCACGTCGTACTGCAAATAAGGCCAAAGGTATGGCAAAGGATGACGGAAGCTGGAACCCTCTACCTGGACCTGCAAAGGGTCAGAGTGGAGGACCAGTCTCCGCTCATCCAATGCACGAAGTGCCTTGCATTCGGCCATGGCCGTAAGTTTTGCACCCAGAGTGTGGACAGATGCAGCCACTGTGGAGACTCGCACCTGCGCGAGAAGTGCCCCGACTACTCCACGGGCGCGGAGCCGCGGTGCTGTAACTGCTCGCACTCTGGACTGCAGAACGTCGGCCACAATGCCTTTAGTGCCGAATGCCCGACACGCTCTAAGTGGGACTACCTGGCCAGACAAACTACGTCGTATTTATGACTCCCTCACTCATGCACACACACAACACAGAATACACACACACACGTACACATTGATATAAGAAATATATAATAAACATATACTAATATATCAAAACATGCACACAAACACAGACACGTACACGTAAATAAACAAAAGGCAAGATAACGATTCATAACAAGGACTGCAACAATTGCATATATTTGATAATATATATATATATTGTTAACAAGCAAGATAGAAAAAAGAAAGTATGAATTGAGAAAAGTAACATGCACATAAACATTAGACAGTACACAAACAAAATACACGAGTCATAAATTACGTTCCCACATGTCGGAATAAAACAGCCGAGTGAGACGTCTTGGTGAGACTAAACTGGAAGGGAATTCAGAATATAGCAAAGACAAGTACTTATATCGGAAAGTGTATTATTAGATAGAGAAAATAACGACAGAAACGTAAAAACATACCGAGTCATAAGAATAATTACTCATAAACAAAATTAAGTAAATATACTTATATAAATCAAAACCAAAGGAAGCTAAAAGATCAAGTTAAAAATAAATTGGCATAAAAAAATAGAAAATAAAATTGCAATCCAACCTTAGCAATCTAGTAACTGTAGTATTAGAGGAAAATAAATTATAAGAGCTAAGAAAATTATTAGAATTAAGAAAAAAGTAATTATGTAAAATAAAAGAATAGTCAAAAATCAATACTAAATTCGCAAAAATATCTCATAGAAAGTAAACTTAAAATAGTTAATTAACGGGAACTTTACCCGACAAACGACATAAACAAAATGACAGTATGAAAAAACTTAGAATGACAAGGTCCTGTCTAATGGACGGGGAAAAGCAGAGAGGTCAAATAGACCTCACAAAAAAAAAAAAAAAAAAAAAAACATACTGAACATGCATTTTCAGAAAATGTGGATATACCAGATTTTTTTTATTATTATTTATTGTTCTAACAACTTCTAATGAAGCCCAAAATACAAAAAGAAACATAATTTTTCACATTTTTTTCTCTTGCCAGATTAAGGGTTAATCCTAATACACAAAACCTTCTAAAAATCTACATCTATCTATCTATATCTATCTACAATCTACATGTCTGTCTATTTTTACGTCCATCCACTTAAGATTTGACGAAGAGACTATTGGAACTATAAACTATGTGGGGATATGTGTATACTGGGGATGATTTTTTGTTTTTGCTCATCAGTGTTTTTTTTTGAAGCATCATTGAAATAGCATTTACAGGACCCGGATTTGCTAGTTTTCCACACAGTCGCTTGTTCGTAAGTAGCTAAGTTTCTTCAAAGGGATACTGAGTGTTCGTACAAGTTAAGTGGTTGGTTTTGGTTTGGAAATTTTAGTAATCCTCATGATACTCTTTCAATTTAAGAATATGAGTTTGACGAACTTATTTTAGCTGATGATTAAACTTTTATATTTACCTCGTGCCACTCCTTGTCAAATTCAGCCCTGGAGTACACCTTCTCAGGATCCAGATGAAACCTCTTCATGGCCTCTTGTAGTTCTGTGTAGTACAGATCAAGAAGCTTTTCATAGTACCGAGCTCTAAATTGTCCATCAGACCCAGTGAAGATAAAATAGATTAGATCTATTATTGGACTGGAAACATTCATGGTTTGAAGATCCAGGACTTTGATGTCTACCTTCCCATCCTAAAATGTATTTACTTATTCATTCTTTCTGCAGATATTTAAGTAGATATCTTCTGCCATGAATGATAGACGATGTCGACACGTGATTCTGTATTACGCAAATATTTCAATCTTGTATGGTAGGTGTTTAATTCGATTGCAACATTTATAATTTAACATACTTTTTGGGATAGGGTAACATGCAAACGATACGACTATAGTCACTAACCCTCCAGTCCTCCAGTGACACAAGGCGCCCGTGCAGCTCAATAAGAAACTTTTTTTGTAAATACGTACATATTATACATACAAAACACCCAAACTCCGAAACAAATATTTGCAGATCACAAATAGTAGTAGAAGTTAAGTAAAAAAGTTTTTTTTAAATAAGTTTTATTGTTCTAAAATGAACTGTCAGTAATGATTAAAGACGTCACCAATATTAATCTTTTAGCGGCAAATTCTTAAATGGTTGTTTTGGTCTTTGGTTTATCTTAATTGTAACCAGTGCGGAAAAAGTTAAAATGTTTTTTAAAAGCTATATGTAGATATAGTTAAATAATATTTTTAACGTTTTTTTTAAATCACCAAAATTAACTTACGCCGCGAATCCTGTGCATTAAATTATTGGGCCTGTAATCACCATGCACCAATACTGGTTTTTGGAAAGATTGAAGAGATTTTATTAATTCTTTAAATGTGTGTTTATCTGAAAACTTTTTCAACATTTCTCTTTTCTCATTTTGAAACGATTCAAGGGCTTTTGCAGTCATTGCTATGTCAGCCCCTACCTGAGTTTCATTTTCCAAGTCAAACTCAATTTTAAGATCACGACAAACTTCATCAAACTCTTCAGGATAGTATTCGCTGTAAGCAAATGATAGCGCGTGTAATTTTACCAATTCTCTTATTGCAGAGGCTGCGTATTCCCAACTAATTGAATTAAATCTGTTAAAGGATTGATAGCCTTTCTTAACCAAGTCCTCTAGAACAATCGTTTCTTCATATTCTGCGGGGCTACATCCGTAGTACTTGCTTAATGTCAATCTATGTTCTTGTGGTATATTGTAATCATTTTCCAAGCTCTCGTATATTTTCATAAGTTTTGTGTAAACAAACATTTCTGTGGTATAGAATTTCCGGTTTTCATTTCGCATCTTGTCTCCTAAGACAGCAATTTTCGCAAACAAGTGATGGGATTTCGGCCCTTCTTCGATCGTAACGTTGTATAAAGATGAAGTGTAGTTAGCACCACCACTAGAAATTGGATCAATATATGTCTTGTAATTGAAATAATTCAGATCTGCCGCTATTTGAGGTAGAATTTTATTTAGTATCGTTTCTGCTTTCTCCATTTGTTTTTTTGTTATTTTACGGTACGTGGTGAGCCACGTTTATAACCACCAAAGTTCGACACTGTAATGTATGATATCGCTATCCTATTTATGTAAACAAATAAAAGATATCTTTATTTTTATAAAACAGCTTATATCGATAAAATTATGTATGTGAGTACTTATAAACTGATAACGGTATCATGTCGTGTGCGAAGCTGATAGGGAGTGATAGTGGTTTATGTATATATTTATATAGTGGTTTAGTGACAATAAATGATTAAATTTTCGTATTTGACGTTTTGACGTTTGAGGTTAATAGAAAGAACTTAAAAGACGCGCGTTTTGAAAGGTAGACGATTGTTTTGAGAACCGTAATTAATTGATATTAAGCTAATTGTATTGTCCAGGTCGTGGACTCGCGAGTTTTGTAGGCGCGTTCCGCGATAGCTGAAGCGAGTGAGTTGTAATTCGAATATCCTTGATAGCTGATACGAGTTTGTTGTAATTCGAATTCCTTGAAGATTGTACAGCATTCTGGAGCATGTATGTGTGAACGTACCAGGACAGACCAGGCGGTGGGTTACCCCATCAACGGCGCCGAGAACAGGACGCCACACAACTCCAGTAAGTGCTTGATGAATTTAGTTTAGATAAAGAACACGGTGAAACGCCGTAAAGCTCATTCTTCTTGCCAATGGACTAGTAGCGAGTCAATGCTTATACTCATGGGTCCTATAGGTATTACAAGTATCACAAAGTGATCGCCCCATTGGTGAGAAGAGTGAACATGGGACTAATCCCGCCCACACGCCCACCACTGTAACTCCTGTACACCAGGATCAACAGCGGTGACCCACGAAAACACCGAGTTATGACACTCGGGAAGTCCCAGGAAAAATTTAACTGTCTTGGAACCCGCAACGAAATTAATCAGAAGAAAACTGGAGGAGTTGGAAATATAATAAGTCCACTTCCCTCCTTAGCAAAGCGGGAGACAAAATGGAGTCAAAATAGGCAGACGCCTTTTTCAAACCGGGAAGCACCACGGATAAAAATATTATGGGTCCTAAGTGAGCTATATTTGATTTCTATAGTATGTGTGGCAGAATCGCTTAAACGCACGGAAATTCACCGCAGTTGACACAAGATCCCCATAATATACTACCCCAGACGTCATTTGTAAGCTATTTAGCATCATGTTACGTTCATTGTACCAAAGACTACATTCCCAGAGGATATGATGAGCCGACTGTTCACAGCTAGAATCAGGTGTTGAGCATTGACACAATGGTGAATCGACTAATTTAAATGAGTATAGTTTACTATTAAAGTTACCGTGGCCTGTAAGAAATTGAGCGACACAGTGATCTACCTCGAGCCATGTCCTTGACAACCTTTCGCGAACAGATGGAAAGAACTGGTAAAGGTGGCGCCCCTTAGATGATTCGTCCCATCGTTTCTGCCATTCATCCAAGAGGTCGTTATAGACATTGGTTTTTTGTTGAAACAATCTTATGATTTTACCGCGGTCTCGTATGCCCAAAAAATCGCATTCCATGTTTTGTAGTGTGGAATAGTACATGGCTGCACGTCTTTGCACCTCGAGATCGACCGGAAGAACACCTGCCAACACCGGTAAAGCCTCAGTGCTAACCGTCCTATATGCCTTGCACAAGAAAATCAATGCAGGTCGTTGGCCTTGTAACAGTTTGCGACGGACAGCACCTACAGTCGCCCTATCTGCCCATACAGGAGCACCATAGCAAATAGAACCCAAATAAGTAGCTCCATATATGATCTTTAGTGTATTATATGACAGACCCCATGTCGCAGTTGATATCCTCGTCAGTGCAAAGAAACTCTTTTTAGACTTTTCATTAACTGTTCTAATATGTTCAATAAATGAAAAATTTCTTTCTAAAACCAATCCTAAATAACAAACCGAGGTTTTATTTTTAATAGTAATATTTTCAAATTTAATACAAGGCGGTGATTTGAGGTTACCTTTCAGAAGTAGCTGGAAGGTTTTGTTTGGTGCAAACGTCAACCGATTACGCCCACCCCACCGAGATATTAAGTCCAAACATTCACTGGCCAGCCTCTCAAGCCCCGTTCTAGTATCCGACTCTATCAATAACAAACCGTCGTCCGCGTACGCATTCAGGGTACATCCGGACGGCACAGGCATTGCCAGAAAATCGTCGAAGCCTATGTTCCACAAGTATGGTCCTAGCACTGACCCTTGAGGACACCCCATCGTAAGCGCCTTCGACACAGAATGATGCCCAAGTCTCAATTTAGTAGTACCTTGTAAGAAGTACGAGGAGATAAGGGAATAAATATTTTTAAAGCAACCTCTTAATTTTAATTTTAGCAATAGCATGGGCCACCACGCATTGTCAAAGGCGCCAGATATATCTAAGAAGATGCCTAAAACGTATTGAAAACTTGACTCGGTGACAGTTTTCCTTACAGATATAACCGCATCAGTTGTCGATTTTCCCAACGTAAAGCCGAATTGTCTATCATGAAATTTAACTCCACCCGGTAGAAGTCGTGGTACTACAAGACGCTCTAAAAGCTTTCCCAGCGATGGTAACAGTGTTATGGGTCGATAGGATTTAGGATCGTCCGGCGGCTTATCGCCGCTTTTTGGTATTATTCGAATATTACCGCACCGCCAAACACTAGGAAATACTCCTTCCGCAATGCAACGTTTAAAAACTGTTAAAACCGTATCACCCGAAAGTTTACAAGCTTCTTTTATCATTTTGTTTGATATTTTATCGTCGCCCGAAGCCTTATTTAGTGGCAATGACCTAACAATACTGAGGAATTCGTCTGAAGATGGTAAGTCAGACATTGGAGACAATGGTGGTTCAATAGCCCACTGCCTAATTTGTCGGTGATAATCCGTGTCATCCTCCGGCCGATCGTCAGGCACAAGTGATTCTAAAAGATATTCTGTGGTTTGTTCTACTCCTGTAGTATAACTATTATTAATTTTGATGTTCTGTACGTATGCAAGGTCGATTGATCTATTTGCTTTAAATTCATGATACAAAGGTGACCAGGGACCCTCTCTATCGAGTTTATCAACAAGTTTACGTATTAAATTTCCCTTTGATTTCTCCACAGCAGCTCTATAATGAGACCTGGCAACTCTAAGAGCAATAAGAGCATTATTGTAAATATCTCCTGTTACGTTACGCTTTTTAATGTCATTTAGTTTTTTACGAGCTTTTCGATAGATTCTACGTAATTCGACTAATTTATAATTCCACCAATCACATCTACGAGTGTTAGTGATAGATCCACGGCCGATACAAACATCAGCACAATATGTGAAAGTATCTGATAATATGTTTGCGCTTTCCTCAGCTGATAGACCACTGCGACTGAAGTCTTTGGCATGTACTGCAAAGAGTGAACCAAATAAAGCCCAATTTGCCCCTTTAGTTTTATACCTAAAATTGTAAGGAGTTCTTTGTGGATATTGTGCAACCATTGGTATGAATTCGTACACGATTAAGCGGTGATCACTACAGGATGCGTCCGGTAGGACACGCCATCCAGATATCGAGACGTCGCCGCGCGTAAGCGTCACGTCAATAGAAGACTCACCCATTGGGCTGCAAAAAGTTGGTGGTGCATCAGGGGTATTGTGGATAGTAAGATTCATTTCCGCAATAAAATCTTCAACCGCACAGCGACGAGCCATGTCAGCTGCACGCAATTTGCCATACCATAAAGTAGAAGAAGCATTGACATCAGCGCCAATGATAATTTTGTGTCCTATGAGGGACCGCAAAACGAAACGTAAATGATGTAGATGAGGATCAATAGGATGTGAAAATTGAAAATAACAGCTCACTATGTAAACCCTACAGGTAGAGGATGAGATCTCAGCAACGGCGCAGTGTGACGTCATAAGGTTACGCAAAGATGTTACCGTAAAATTAGAACTTGCAACATATATCCCAGCCCGCGACCGGCCATCTAGTTGTACTACATAATTCCGCAATTGAGCGCTTTGATATTGCTCTTGTATAAGGACAATGTCTAACTTTTGTTCCAAAACTAAGCGATCTAACTCTGACGTGGCTATTTTATCATTATGAAGATTTAACTGGCCTATTGAGATATTATCCATTTTATTAAAAAGGTACTACAGCTACTACTGTATAAGCTATTCAGTAATTAGTATTTAGGATTAGCTGCTCTAATTTAAGTTTATATGTGGAGCAGTCTTGTGATCCACATCGATGGTCACATGGTTTTTTGTACCGGCTGCATTGTGCGCATTTCGGTTTAAAATCTGGTGTGTCCTTATCCGGGCAAGCCCTTGTATCGTGGCTGGCCGCGCAATTAGCACACGTAGGAGTTTTAATAGTGCAAAATTTTTGAACATGACCGAATTGTTGACAGTTTAAGCAACGAACTACTTCTAAGTCGTCTATAAACCTACATGTGGCCCAGTCTATATATAATTTATCTTTTGTGCTAGCCAAGTGTTTCCTAACCTCTGTCTCTAATTCTAAGCCTATCCATTGACGTCCGTTTTCCAGTTTACGATGCCTGACAATTTTGGTCGTTTTTAAAAAATCGCTTTCGCTTAATTTTAATTCGTCCTTGATATTCTGACGATATAAAGCTGTTAGGAAGGTACGATCCTCCATAGAACCGGGCACGTCTTTTACAATTATACGGGGCCTTCGGCCTTTCGGCTTTTCTAAGCGTAAGCCTACAGATTTAATGGCGTTTACTGCTTCTAGTTTTTTAAGCTGCCGTTCATTTGCGACCCGCAACACGACGCCTGCCTTTGCGGTTTTTTTGACGCCTACAATTTGAAAACCTTCGTCGCTAGGTTTAATAGCCTTCATGAGAGCTTCTTTTGTAGCTGACGAAGTTGCATAGTCCGCTGAACGTTCCGTAGTAGGATACGCAATAACACACGGCCTAGATACGCGCGCCTCAGCGGACACCGGACACGGGGCTGATCCAGGTGGTAAGCGAAGCCTAAGCTTGTCCGCGTACGTCAAGCCCGGCTGTTGAACGGCGACACCCCCCACCCGGCGCTCGAGATTCGCTAATTTCGTTTCATTGCTAGCAGATTTAATTGCCAACAATGAGACGATACCGGTAATTCGCTGGGTTACGTCCATAATGGCGGTCCTATTCCCCACATTCATTCGCGACCCCTGATCGTTTACCAATTCGTTAATTTTTGCCAAATATTCGGTTGCCTGAGACACCAACTCAAAATAATCATACTCCCCACAGTTATCACGACCACTAAGAGACGAAACACTCTCGCCCAAGTCCGAAGCCCTAATTCGTTCAGTTCTACTTTCATTTGACGATAAATTTGATGGCGACATTCTACCAAACAATTTATTTCCGGTTGGTGTTCGAAATTCATTTGTACCACCGGGATCCGGCAACTCGCCAACAACCGACATGGCCAAACAAAGACACACCAGACAAAAGAAATATCAATAAAAACAACTTCAAAATCAAAAAACACGAAAAGAAAATTAATACAAACAAAATATTACTCCTACCTACCTTTATGAATAAAATAAATTGACTTACCGATAGCCGTAGTAAAAGAAACTAACACAATATTTGTATTTATAAGGCGTAAAACTTACAGATTATTTGTCAAAAACACTATATACAACCTTATACCGCCCACAAACCGGGTAACAGTCGCAAGGATACACAAAAACAATATTTAAATTATTAAAACGCGACGTCACACGTGAACCGTACAGACCCGCGGAGGGAAGTGTTACTTGAGAGTGAACATATATAATGTGTTAATATCAGTTGTCTAGTGCCCATAACACAAGCTCTGCTTAGCTTGGGTCTCGATGGCGTTGTGTGTAAGATGTCCGAAATATTTATTTATTTATTTATTAAATTGTCCTCGGGTAAATGATTCAAAAATGTACCGTTTTGGACTTTTTGGAGGGTAGTCAGTATATCAACATCAAAAATTTGAGCTCTGTAATATTTTAAACTTAAAAAATATATAACATTCAATATTAATGTTAATTAAGTGGTAAAGCTAATCAGTATCGTCTAGTGAATAAAATACCTCTCTATTACACATTTTCACTTTCATTGACAACATAACCATTATCTGTACACCAAACTTTCAACGTGCATGGAGGAGCTCTCTTCTACCTTTGAAGCTCGGATGATCCAGTACGAGGTTGACCTGAAGAATGCAGCGGGCCCAGATGCAACTCTCAAAAATATATCCAGTTTGTCACGTGACTTTACAGAGTTTAAGTTCCTCATCTGGAGAACAATAGCCATGCTCAAGTCACAAATGGAGCTACTGCTACTTTACCTGGACAAACATGATAGATATATAGATATATAGATAACTCTTTATTGTACAGAAACACAAAGATACATTTACAGTTTGTAAAATTACAATAGAAAACAAAACGAAAAAGTTGTACAAATGGCGGCCTTATCGCGGACTGCGATCTCTTCAAGACAACCGCTGGATGGAATAAGGGATAAAATATACAGGAAAGGAGGGAGTTGCGAATTATAGTAAGGGTCATCCACAGTAATTTATGCGAATTACAAACTCATAAAAGAAGGAAGACAAAATAGTAATAGGAAAACAAATAGAATTAAAATAAAAACAACAGTGAACACATACTGTTCAATCCTCTCGCCAATGCAGCGTTCGCCGTGTTAAACTTGCAATGTCTTAGGGCCCATGAAATAAGGCATTCAATCGCTAACTATGTCACTGGCAAGAGAATTCAACCTTCACGGCGTTTCACCGTGTTCTTATTCTACCCTAATGTAATCTCAAGCACTTACTGGAGATGTGTAGATTCCTTGATAGCGGCGTCCAAGAGGCCTCTTGGTAGTTTCCTCTCTGCGTCGTTACACATACATACTTCTAAATGGCTTACGGGCTCCCGAAGTCTCATAATTACAAGACACCCGATTTAACTATCGCGGATCGCGCCTAATTGACGTGACTACTAAAACTCGCGAGTCCAAACCAGACCAATCATACCGGTAACCAATGAAACACCGAAATTGGATGAACAATTAGCTAAATTTCAATTAAAACCCGGCACTCCTTTTCGAAACCTTGCTCGACCGCAGTCGTGGTGCGCCAATCAGATAATGTGTCCTCAATGCAAATACGTTGTCGGTGCCCGAACAGGTAGTTACGAAACCAGTCAATTATCGTCGAAGATATGTTAAGAGAGCCCATCGTTGCAAGCAAGACGTCGAAGTCAACAGTGTTAAAAGCATTGCTAAAATCTAGCAGCGCCAGCACCGTTAGCTTGCTCTTTCGAGACCTGATCGTATATCGTCCGCGATATGAACCAGTGCGGTGGTTGTACTGTGACTGGGGCGAAAACCATATTGTAGGGGATTCAGAAGGGAATTTTTGTAGAGATATAAATTAATTTGGTTGTAAACAAGACGCTCTAGAGTTTTAGTTAGGAAAGGTAAGATAAAAATACGACGATAACCGGAGAAAGTGGATAGGTTAGATTTTTTTGGTAATGGAGTTATTAAGGCTTCTTTCCAAGCAGCTGGAAAGTTTCTAGTAATTAGGGAAAAGTTAAATATGTAAACAAGGACAGGAATGATTTCTTCCAGAATCGGTAGGATCATATCGCGGCTGATACCATCACTTCCAACTGCGTTGGAATTAATTGAAAGTATGCTTTTCTTAACATCACAATCGGTGAATTGACTAAAGACAAATAATGGAGAGTCTGGAGTCTGGATAGAAGAAAGATATTGTACAGTATTATTTTTAACTGTCTCGTCAAAATGAGACGACTTAGAGAAGTGCTGATTCAGCAACTCGATATTTAAGTTATTAGGGACATTGTTCTGTCGTGATTTTCCAACTCCTAGTGATTGAAGAAACTGCCAGACTTTAGCTGACTCCCCATGTTCAACAGAGGTATGGATGAATTGGCGTTGTGCGTTTCTACACACCTTATTGCAGCGATTCCGAATAGCAACGTATTTCTCCCTGTTCGCACCAGTTGGACATCGTTTAAATCTAGACTTGGCTACAGATTTTTTGATAGGATCATTTTTATTTCTGGAGTGAACCAGGGAGATGGCAGATGCTTAACC
This sequence comes from Diaphora mendica, assembly GCA_949125395.1. NCBI lineage: Eukaryota > Metazoa > Arthropoda > Insecta > Lepidoptera > Erebidae > Diaphora > Diaphora mendica. The sequence continues at coordinate 23,307,785 of OX421326.1, forward strand.
TTTATTTTGCGTATTGGTGCGTGTATGTCATATAAACTATTCAAAGTATTAGAGAAAAAGTCAACCTTTTGATCAATGGAGCTCAGTTCAAATAAGGGATTCCAGTCAATACTGTTCGCATCCATGTGAAGATCCCTTACATCCATGACATGAGATGGCGTCAAGGCGAAAGGTCCTACTGCTGCATGGTGTAAGGGAGGACAATGAGGATTCGCATCTCTCACGGGCAGTGTCATTGTTATCCGATAAATTGAAATTGCCTAACTTCTCGACCAACGATATTGAATCGTGTCATCGCCTGGGAAGCAACACTAAAAAGCCACGTCCTCTGCTGATACGCTTTTATAGTTATCGCCTGAGAAATTAGGTATGGAGCAGCAAGACTAAGCTTAAAGGTTCAGGGTTGACATTATCGGAGTTTCTCACAAAGCCTCGTCATGACGTGTTTATGGAGGCTCGTAAACACTTTGGCATTAGGAACTGCTGGACTTCCGATGGTAAGATTGTGGTCCAACTCCCTAACAATCTGCGACGTAAGTTCGAATGCATCGTCGAACTACGCAAACTTTGCTTGGAATACCCAGCATCACAATCACCTCCCGACGAACCTACAATATCTAAATCTCACAAAACCACTGCTTCAGTTGGTGAAAGGCGATCCCGTAAGCAAGCTAAAGGTCATGTGATATAAATATTGTATATGTCATTTCATTTTTCATTTAAAGGTAGTACTTAATTTTAACCACTGGTTGAGGTCAGTTCTATTTTTCATTCCTCTATCTCTTTCTTATAATCATATCCACCTTGTTTTTTTTTAGTTTTATACATTAGTCACTCAAGTTTTCTTTGTTTACATTCACTCGATGAAAAATCTGACAAATCGTTTTTTGTTTTTTCGGAAGACGGTCCCCATTTCATCTCATCCACATTTTTTATCATTAATTTCATCACGACGAAGACTTAAAGACTTATGTTAATAAGACTATAAACACTTGACATTGGCAATAGCTCTGGAATTTGGCTCTCGGAAATAGCTGATCCGAGAGATCCGGCTGGTTGCCATTTCATGAAAAGAAGAAGACAAATCTGACACATAATTTTGACGCATCTAACTGTCCAATCAGGAATCTTGTCAATTGTTGGTGCGTGTAGTTTCTACTTATGAAATTATTTGTAAAAAAAAAAAATGTAAAACCTTTCAGTGCATCGAGAATATTGGGTAAGAAATTATTATATTATATTTCTTTAATTAATACATTTTTTTTTCTTTTTAGTTTCTGTTTATTTAAATTATTTTATTTATGTCTGGTTGTAAGAATGACAGTTTCTTATCTTGTTCATCTTCTAGTGCTTCAGACGATGACTACGCCAGTGCGGTTAATGACAGTGAGGTGGAATCCTATAATTTAAACAAACAACTTTTTGATAAACTCGGCTCTTTCCACAACTTCCTCAATATAGTGCATATCAATGCCCAAAGTGTACACGCTCACTATCCTGACATTCTATTTTCTTTCAATCCTAACGTTATTCATGCTATCCTTATATCAGAAACCTTCCTTAAACCTACGCTACCATCCTCTCAATATGCACTACCAGGATATCGGCTCATACGAAATGACAGAACTGGCAAGGGCTACGGTGGAGTTGCCATTTATCTACGGTCTGATATCACTTTTAGAGTGATTGATCAGTCACCTAGCATCTACTCAGGCTTTGCAGAACACCTGTTCTTAGAACTTGACTTCCACCACGCTAAACTGCTTATTGGTGTTTACTATAGCCCTTCCTGTCAAATAGACTACTTTTCGTCTCTCGAAACCAAGCTGGAAAATTTATCCCCCTTGTACAGTGATAGGATTATTCTTTGGGAATTTCAACACGTGCCTGCTCAAGAATGACGTACGTAGCCGAAAACTCCGATCTCTTGTCTCTTCCCTCAATGATGATTTAGGGAATCTAAAAATTTTCATACTTTTAACTGTTTCTTATGACTAAATGCAATTTTATTACAAAAAACCACCTTACAACCTTATCGGCGGAATAGTTTAAAAACAAGTATGTTTTATTAGCTATCCAACGAGGTATAAAAAAAATACGTTGACTAATGGCTGAGAAAATTAACTTCATTCGGAGTAAGTGAAAATCGTATTTTTTTAAATTTTGTTATTTTGCGGTCTAAACTTAAATTTACAGTCGATTTTCAAAGTGTGAGTTCCTATTGCTAATGCAAGCACGCATTCTTGTCCTTATTTGAGTTTTTACAACACCACTAGACAACGAGTTTTTGATTTTACTTGCGGCGTTAACTATGCGGATCCTTAAACCTACAATATTTGGAACAGGTAAGACATCATAGACCAGGCTCACTCACACGTAATAATCCATCAGGGTAAGATCGGAACATCTTGCTGGTCATGGGGTAGATCCTCCCCTACCAATGCAACGATCAGGAAAATTTTTATTTAACCATCTAACGTAACTTGAACTCTGACTTAACCTAAATCTGTCGCCCCACCGGGGTTTGCGGCAGGATAATACCAATGCAATCTTCTGATAAACTTGTTGCATTATGTTAAAATTTATATACATATGACAATTAATATTATTCCACCATTTTTCTGACCATCAATTTTATTTAGGATAGACATGATGTCTACCATTGCAATTTTTTATGGTTTATTAGCCTGAAGTCAATAGTTATTTTTAGTAATTTCAGTATTTTTATTTTCTTGTCAATTTTCTGCCAATATAACGGCAGACATTTCTCTTGACATAGAGTTACATTGTTCTAGACTAATATAAATTCCTTGCTTGGCGGAGGCATCATTTAAGAGCTCTTATCGCTGTAATCGTGTATAACCTTATTCTCTAGGATTCCCCATAAAGATCCTTTGATTCTCAGGTCTATTTTACATCGCTCGTAGTAAATATTGCACGTTGTAATGTGTCTTGTTCATGAATTTTGTCATATTTTTCAAAATTTAGTGCAGATATTTTAGGTGTAATGTATTGCAATTAATATAACTTAACACAAAATAATAATATATAAGTGCACTATATCCGCGACATGCTAATACGATGTGCGTATATACGAGATGATATAGTGAACTGCCTAAAATATTTGTGACTGCTAAATAAATAAAATGTGTCTTAACAGGTGTGTAGGGACACAATGTATAAAGAAATGTTTATTTAGATTACGGTGTCGCATTAGTTTAAAGAGTACAGCCAGTCGCCAGTCGCATTGTAACACCGAGCCGTTAGCACTCACGTAAGGGAATATACTTACCGTGATGTGTAATAATTATCTTTCATTTATTCCTTTAGCACGTAAAATTATAAGAGTAATCTGGACAATCAGGACTTAGTATTTACAGTATTCATACTCTTACAGTTACTTTTTTTTTATGGAATAGGGGCAAACGAGCAGTTGTATCACCTGATGGTAAGCGATTGCCGGCCTTTGGGGGATGGGGGAAGGGGTTGGGTTATAGGTCTCCGGTACCCTCACCGGTTTTCTGTGAGGCTTTGGTATCACTCCGGTTGAGCCAGCCCATTCATGCCAAAGCGTGGCTCTCCCGTGGTATAAGCACAGTATAAGTTACTGCTACTTATTGGGTAGAATATGGTTCTAAAACCTTTGCTTTTCTAAAAGCTCCGCGCACCGTATCGGTTATCCCAGTAAAGAGTAGTCTAGGTCCTTCATCAAGATTCAAAGTATCTCAGGCCATTTTTCATTGAAATCGATGCAGCGGTGTATCCGTACATACAGTCAGAATTGCTTGCGACTTTGTAATATTGGAATAGATTATTGTTTTCTACGTAGGAAGGCCTCCCGCAAGGTGGACGGACGACCTAGTTAAGATCGCGGGGACTCGTTGGATGCAGGCCGCTACCGACCGGTCGAAATGGAAATCAATAGGCGAGGCCTACGTCCAGCAGTGGACTTCTTACGGCTGATATGATGATTATTGTTTTCTGGCAGTGTTATGTACGTGTTATATTAATACGATTGCCTTGTTGGTCTAGCGGTTGACGTATGCGACTGTGGATTAAGAGGTCTCAAGTTTGAATCCCGGTTCGGGCTAAAAGTGTTATAGAGTTTTTGTGATTATAGAAATACTTAATAACAGATCGGAGTTTGGAAGTTGGGGTCTGAACCCCCGTGCCTCGGAGAGCACGTAAAGCTGTCGGTCCTGCACCTGATAACTCCCCGATTGTATCGGTTAACCGTCCTATCGGATTATGAGAGAGAGGGAATGGATTAATATACAATATACAATTTAGGTGCTAGAGTCTCTCTTCGAGAGTTGTTTAAAGATATAGGTATTTTAACTGTTGCATTACAGTACATATTTGCAAATGTTATGTTTGTTAGGCAAAACATCAATGACTATAAGAAAAACAGTGATGTACACAATATTAATACAAGAAACAAGTCTAAACTCGTTGGTACCTATCTTTGTTTACATAAGGTACACAACTCGTTCGAAGCTCTTGGTATACGTCTTTATAATAAAATTCCTACATAATGTAATTGACCTTCCTATAGATAAATTCAAGCGTACTGTAAAAAATCACCCTATTAGGAAAGCCTACTATACGTGTTCAATCCTTTCGCCAATGTAGCGTTCACCATGTGAAATTTGCAATGTCTATAGGGCCCATGGTACAGGCATTCAATCGCTAAGCTATTTCACTGGCGAGAGCATTAAACCAGGGCGTTTCACCCTGTTCTTATTCTAAGCTAATGCAATATCAAGCACTTATTGGAGATGTGTGAATTCCTTGATATCGGCGTTCCAAGAGGCCCCTTGGTCAGTTTCTCTGCGTCGTCACACATTCATCACTCCTAGTGGCTGTACAGGCTCCCAAGCATTCTAATTACAATACACCCGTTTTAACTGTCGCGGATCGCGCCTAATTTACGCGACTACTAATCTCGCGTGTCCACACCAGACCAATCATAACGGTAAACAACGAAAAGAACCGAGTCGGATGGACAATCAGCTAAATTTTTTATTGAACGGCATCCAAAAACGACAATAGTCGACCGTTGACACAAAGCCTCTCGTAAGTTCTATATTTTAACGTCAAAACGTCAAACAAAAAACATGACAATCAAAAAATGTTGCCATTATAATGACGTTTGATTTCTAACAATACGATTGGCGATTATCTGAACGTCAAAGAGTCATGGGCTTAAGGTGTTATTAATGTTATTATATACACACTAACTTCTTTGTCTTGAAATTGAGTTTTTTTTTAATAATGTATAAAATTTGACATATTGGTACTCCGGTATGAATTGTTTTTATACTTTAACCTAACGACATCTAATTCCGACAAATAATTAAATACAAATTGTTAATTTTCTTTGGCTTTGACATTTTATTGTTTTAATTACAACTTATAAATTAATACATACACACATACTTGTATAATGTTAATGAATACATGATGGTGCTTTGGTACTTTCTAACAATATGTCAAATTCAAATTCAAATATGTTTCCCCATTTATTGAATACGCACTTGTTATTGTATGAGCACCTTGTCGTCTATGATTATTATTAATTTCTTTGATATTGACCTGATGATTTGCTGTGCGGCCTGAGTACGCAGCTCAACTATGGTCGAATAGGTCGATGGCTGATCCATGCGTCTTACTTTATTTTACCTTTGTGACATTTATTGATTATTTTATATTTGGACATATTACATCTTTTTAAATTTGACTGTGAGTGAAAGTGCTATTTGGATTTTATTTTCCATATGTGGACCTCACAATATAACAATACAAAGACAACAATTACATGTGCATAAGGTGACTTATGACAGATCTGATAGAAAAGAAAGCTAATGCAGTGAGACAACAAAGTAACAATTTGGTTTTAACCAAATGTAAATCCCTGTACTAACTAACAAAACTAATCTAAAGAATCTGCAGAATGATCTTAATAATCAAAAGGAAAGATAAATAATTCAAATAATAATAATATGATTTATTTGTTCACCAAAACCGAAATACAATACAATAAAATGAAATAACATAGTGACATTAAATTTTGACAATTTCAGTTGTGGTTCGCTGGTGCCTGAAGTAGGTCTAAACAACCTGCGTTTGCAGGACACCAGGTCCCCACTCGGACCACGACTAGTTGTTTCAAAATAATAGATTACTAAAATAGTTACAATATTGTTGCACAAGAAAATATAATGATTTTAAAAAAAAAAAATAATAAACAGGATTTAACAAGAAATTAAATAAAAATTGCGTGTGAGTGTGTATGTACGCGTATGTGTGTGTGTGTGTGTGTGTGTTTGTGTGTGTGTGTGTGTATGTGTGCGTGTGTGTATACATGTGCCTCATATTATATTTCAAATCCAATATTTTATTTTATATAAAAATTCACCATTATTCAAAAAGAGGTGCTCATTGTCCAGTTGCCCTTGGTGATTAGAGCCAATCACCGAAGGAAAGCCCTGAAGGAAGACTGTGTGAATCCAGGCGGAAACAACTACCAATTTTTTTTTATGTTTAAACCTGCCAAAATGACTCTACTCTGCTTGATGGAAAGCATAAGCAGAATCCAAGAGTGGTAGTCACTATACTCACTGCGAATGCAGACAATGCAGCATGGTGACCCACACCATGGCGGGCTAGTGATACTTTTTAAATTGTAGTATTATGAAAGTTTGTAATATTTATTTACAGATAAGATAATCATCTAATTATCACATAAGTGAAACCTACATACATAACAATAATTTTAAAAAACCATAACAATATTTACAATTTTACATACAAGCGTCAAAATACTCCTCCACATCTTCGCCTACTGGTAGCGTTCCCAAGACTGGCACTGATTTTATTTGAAGGTTATTAGATTTATATCTACAAAAATATATTTTTGTACTTTCCTTTCAATCGTATTACATAATTGCAAGTAAAGTATTAGTATTGTGACGAGTTTCATATATAACTAAAGCGGGACATAGACGCTTCAGTGCTATGTAACGTTAGAATTTGACCATATTGGACTCTGAACCTGATTAAAATAGAAAATTTAATACAGAACATCCATTAAAAACTTTTAGTCTTTCGATATTATTGAATGACATATAATAGGTCTTTACCTATGAAATTGCCGTTATGTATGCAATAAGTGAAAGTACTTATTTTTTTAAACTTTTTTATTTCTGTTATTCGAAGTAATCACCCATGCAATCGACGCATCTTTGCCAACGCATTGGCAGTTTATTGATGCCCTTCTTGTAAAAATCAGCTGGACGGAAGGCAACAAACTCTTCGAAGGCATTTTTTACTGCCTCTCGGGAATTGAATTTTTTACCCACTAAAAAGTTGTCTAAAATTGGGAAAAAGTAATAGTCGGTAGGTGCAAGGTCTGGTGAGTATGGCGGATGAGGGAGATCTTCCAACGCCAGCTCTTGCAGCTGCTTCACCACAACGCACGACCCCATACTGCGCAACAGACAGTCTCCAAGCTGCAAGAGCTGAGGTTGGAAGCTCTCCCTCATCCGCCATACTCACCAGACCTTGCACCTACCGACTATTACATTTTCCAAAATTTAGACAACTTTTTAGTGGGTAAAAAATTCAATTCCCGAGAGGCAGTACAAAATGCCTTTGAAGAGTTTGTTGCCTCCCGTCCAGCTGATTTTTACAAGAAGGGCATCAATAAACTACCAATGCATTGGCAAAGATGCGTCGATTGCATGGGTGATTACTTCGAATAACAGAAATAAAAAAGTTTGAAAAAATAAGTACTTTCACTTATTGCATACAAAACGGCAATTTCATAGGTAAAGACCTATTATTAATGTTAATAAAATACCTTAAAAGTTACGCTTATTTACTTATATCTCTTTTTGTTTTGTAAAGTATGGAAAGGATAGGTTCACCTTTACAAAATTAGTAATCGTATAAAATATCCAACTCAAAATTTCTGGAATTTTTGATTTTCCTGAAACCCGACCTTAAAAGGTTAATCTAAAATTCTATGATGATGATGGTTTATGTCTTTGAGTTTGACTTTACAAACTACTTTTCTAAAATCTTATTCATTTTAAATAAATTATTTTTGAGTCAGGTCACTACAATTTTGATTCTGCGTGATGAAATAGTATTTGTTACCGCAACATTCCAAATATGTATTAATATCGTTGTTGTTAACATCAGTACTCTTCACAGTTATTGGAGTATGCCCCACTTGATAAAATCATCCACAACTTCGTTAATTAGCTGGGCGCATCGGTCGTTCGTGTTCATTGCAGAGAAGGAACTCAAGGCTAAATCTTCGTTTACCTCGGGAGCTTCTTCTACAGAAACCGTCAAAATAGGTAGTATAAAACATGAGATTTTCAAGCCCGACGGTAGTTTCTGGAATATATTTATGTATTTATTATAACATTAACAAATAATTAACCACTATAAGTACTATAAACGGAAAAGCTCAGATAAAAATGTACTTTGTCTCCAACATTAATGTCGAGATGTTTTTGTGTTTTTAGCTCGTCAGTTTTTTAAGAGGCAACTTCGAAACAGCCGACTATTTTTCTTTACAGTCAGTTATATAGCGTACAATAAGTAAATAAGCTAGGTTTTTCAAGGGCTACTGAGTGTTCCTACAAACAAATAAATCTTTTGGATTGAAAATTCTAACAATCCTCGTGATACTAAATTTATAATGAAATAGAATATTTAACATTCCTTTAGCGCTTTTTAGTAAGCATAGTGCCCTTCGCTGTGTGCGAAGGTTCGCTAAAAGTACAGCGGCTTTCGCACCTAACACTGCTGCGCCTATAGGTAAGGATGCCCCTGTTTTAGCTAACGATTAAAATTTTATATTTACCTCTTGCCACTCCTTGTCAAATTCAGCCCTGGAGTACACCTTCTCAGGATCCAGATGAAATCTTTTCATAGCCTCTTGTAGTTCTTTGTAGTACAGATCAAGTAGTTTTTCATAGTACTGAGCTCTAAATGGTCCATCAGACCCAGTGAAGATAAAATAGATTAGATCTATTACTGGACTGGCATAATGCATGGCTTGAAAATCTAGGACTTTGATTTCTACCTTCCCACCCTGAAATGTATTTACTTAGTTATTTTTTCTGTACATATTAAGTTAGACATCTTCTGTCATGAATTATAGACGATGTGCACCCATGCTTGCATGTATCACACAAAGATATCAAATTTATGGGACAGGGGAAAATACCATAAAATGAGCCCTTATGGTAATTAACAAATTTACAAAATTACTGCAAAAGAACATAGCGTGATTACTTTTGCCCCACCTGATAAAATAAACGTATCTCAGTGATATTATTATTGACATCAATCATCTTCCTAGCCTTTATTATTCCCAAGATTAATTGGGGTCGGCTATTAATTCAACCGGTTTTACCTGAATATTAGTTTTTCCACGGAGCGACTGATATCGGACCTCCGCAACCCTGAGGGTGAACTCAATTCGAAGGTTGAACTAGTTGTCAGTATAAGGAACTGGTGTGTCCTGGAAGAGGTCGAGACGCTCTCGGATTATTTATATATCCGGTTCGAGCTCTCCCGGTCCCAGGGCCCCAGTAGGGGTCACACGGCGCGGCATTCATCCCGCTTTCCGCGGTGGGCTGTCGCCAAGTTCGATAGGGACCTACTAGAGGAGGCGGTCATTGTTCAATCTTGGCTGTCTCCGCAGGTTCCGACCGAGGAGGTCGGCGTGGACGTGGGGGCTGGCCGTTTTCGCGATCCGATTACGCAGATATGCGATCGGCCATGCCCCGCGTCCAAGGTCGTCGGCCTCCTCGGAAGGAGGTCTACTGGTGGTCCCAGGAGTTGGCGGACCTCCATGCGGCTTGTACTCGTGCCCGGAGGTCCTAAACCCGCTGCAGGCGACGTCACCATGGAGACGGTGGCGGAGACCAGCTTCATGAGGAGTACCGCGAGGCGCGGAAATCTCTGAAGCTGGCCATTTGCCGCGCCAAAGATGAAAAGAGAAAGGAGATGCATGAGAGTCTCGACCGTGACCCCTGGGGTCGCCTTTACCGTGCGGTGCGTCAGAAGCTCCGCACGTCGGGCCCCCCCTTACCGAGACTTTCCAGCCCAGCTTCCTGCAGGAAGTGGTTCCTTTTCCCTAAGCGGGCGGAGCACACACCCCCGTCGATGGCCTATGCGGTCATAGACGACGGGGGTAGAGAGGACGAGAGGCCGCCCGTTAGGGAATCGGAGGTTGGGGCGGCTGTTCTTCGGATCCGTTCCAAGAACACCGCCCTCGGGCCGGACGGGGTTCCAGCCCGAGTGATGGCCCGAGCCCTCGACCATATGTCGGACCGCCTCAGGGAAGTGTTGGACGCTATCCTGGCGTCCGTACGATTCCCTGAGTGCTGGAAATGCGGGAAGCTGGTCCTGTTGAGGAAGCCGGGACGGCCTGCCGATTCGGTCGTGGCCTATAGGCCCATCGTGTTGCTGGACGAGGCGGGTAAACTTTTTGAGAGAATACTCTCTGCCCGCATCATCCGGCACCTCAGCGAGGTGGGCCCCGACCTGTCGGACGCCCAATTCGGGTTCCGAGAGGGGCGTTCGACGGTCGATGCCGAGATGCGCCTTAGGGCCGTGACCGAAGAGGCGGTATGCTGTGGCGGCGTGGTGTTGGCGGTGTCTCTGGAAATCGCCAACGCCTTAGTAGTCTGCCATTTAGCTGCATCAGGGAAGCACTCCACTACCACGGGGTGCCAGAGTACCCGAGGCGGCTAGTGGCAGACTATTTAGAGGAGCGTACCGTCGTGTACGAGGACCGAGAGGGCGTCTTGAGACGGCGACCCATGTCGTGCGGCGTTCCGCAGGGGTCTGTCCTTGGACCACTCCTGTGGAACGTGGGGTACGACTGGGTCCTTCGAAGTCGTCTGCCTCCCGGGCTGGGCGTAATTTGTTACGCCGCTGACACTCTTGTCACAGCCCGGGGGGCGAACTTCCAAGAGGCGGCGCGCCTGGCCACCTGGGGTGTTTCTCTGGTGGTCGGGCGCATCGAGGCGCTGGGCTTACGGGTGGCCCTGGATAAGACGGAGGCCCTATTGTTCCATGGGCCCCGTAGTGGTCCACCCCGCGGCGCCTCCATAGAGGTCAACTCGGTCCTCGTACCGGTTCGGGCCCAGATGAGGTATCTGGGACTGATCCTCGACGGTAGGTGGCTCTTCGACGAGCACTTCCGACAGCTTGGTCCCAGGCTGGTCGACGCTGCCTCCGCCCTTGGGCAACTTTTGCCCAATTTGGGAGGAGCCAGCGTCGCAACAAGACTCCTATACACGGGGGTTGTCCGGTCGATGGCGCTGTATGGCGCACCGGTGTGGGTGGCGGCTCTGACTGCCCTTAATAAGGCGCGCCTGGCCCTCACTGCAGTCATCGGAGATGATCTCTCGCTACCGGCCGTCATACGCTCCATGGCCGGTAGCGATAGCAGTTTTACCGCGGTCGCAACCTCGCAGAAGGAGGTGGCGGAGAAGGCCCGGGAGGACGATGTCCACTCGGACCCAATCCGCCGCCGGCGAACCGGGTGGCGGAGGCGCGCCTATCAGCGCCTCATGCCGCCCTGAGTGTGGCTGCGGATGGTCGGGACGGGCTTTCCCCACCATCCGCTCTAATGGCCACCCGCGAGGGGGTGACGTACGCGTGTGCCGTACGTCACCTAAATTGAGAGTTTTCAACAGCAGACGGTGCCCGCTTCAGTGCGGGCAAGCGCTGGGAGGGGTCCGGACGTGTTAATAACTGCAGTTCCCGGATTCCTCCCTTCATAGGTGCAGAGTGGCACACCGTGTGGTTTTAGTCGGTTCGAGTCCGACACACCGCCCCGCCGCAAGCCCCGGTGGGGTGACGGTCCGAGGGGATTTCCACAAAAAAGTTGTCAGTATATTTAAGGGCACTGACTTCCCAACAACGATTGTCATGGTGTTCATGACAAACCCGGACCGATGGCTTAACGTGTTCTCCGAGTCACGGGCGGAAAACCTCGGAAAACACCGCCATCTTCCATACTCCGGGCTGCTATTAAGAATTTCTTGTAAGAAAATCCCAACAGCAGTCCGACCCGGGAATCGTACCCGAGACCTCTTGATCGGCAGTCGCTTGCGCTAACCGCTAGACCAACGATGCAGTCTCTATTATTATTGACATCAATAAAAAAATAAAATACATTGCGTCTATGTTACTGATTGAATAATATTATGTAGATTAGACGCTACAGTCTGTCAGACAAAAACCAATTGTAGTCACCTAAATTGCAACCCTGAATAGCTGACTCCTGCTAACAGTCTACTATATCCATCCATCCGTACAAACAATGGGAGGGACATTACCTATCCTTCCTTTCCTTTCAAATATACCCAATTCTGTCTGTACCCTAGAGTGCTCGATTGACCGCAATTGTTTACCTACGAGTATCTACGACTAAATTACAGATAGCTCTGGATTTTTTTCTAGTTTATTCTCATACACCAGAGATTCCACAATATCCCAAAGAAAAAATTGCAAATTCTTCGAAGTGTGCGAACGGAATAATGTTCCAAATTTTAGTATTAAATTTTCACAATTATTGCGCATTGTGTTTTTCATAAAGCGCTTCATTCTTAATAATTGCAATAAACATATGGTACACCTGCAAAATTTCAGAGTGACACTAAATTTAAAAAGAGCACTCTTATTGAGATATCCTAAATAATAATATTTACTTAAAGTTTCGTTGCGTCGTTTTTTTTCATTTCATACAAACCAAACCAAAAAGCTAGAAAACCAAACTAAAAAATAACTTACATCGTGAATCCTGTGCATCAAATTACTGGGCCTGTAATCACCGTGCACCAATACTGGTTTACGAAAAGATTTCAAAGATTTCATTAATTCTTTTATGGTGTATTTATCTAAAAACATTTTCAACATATCTCTTCTCTCGCCATGAACTAACTCCAAGGTTTTTGCAGTCATTCCTATGTCAACTGTTACCATACTCTCATTTTCAATGTTGAACTTAAAATCACGACAAACATTTTTGAACTCTTCAGGATAATATTTACTGGAAGCAAATGATAGTGCGTGTAATTTTACCAATTCTCTTATTGCAGAGGCTGCGTATTCCCAAGTGATTGAGTTAAATCTGTTGAAAGATTGATAGCCTTTCTTGACTAAGTCCTCTAGAATAATGGTTTCTTCGTATTCTGTAGGGCAACATCCGTAGTACTTGCTTAATGTTAATCTATGTTCTTGTGGTATATTGTACTCATTTTCCAAGCCCTCGTAAATTTTCATCAGTTTTGTATAAACAACCATTTCTGTGCTATAGAATTGCGGGTTTTCATTTCGCATCGTGTCTCCTAAGGCCGCAACTTTTGCAAACAAGTGATGTGTTTTGGGTCCTTCTTCAATCGTGATGTTGTATAATCATGAAGAGTAGTTCGCACCGCCACTAGAAATTGGTTCAATATGTATCTTGTAATTGACATAATTCAGATCTGCCGCTATTTGCGGTAGAATTTTATTTAGTATCGATTCTGCTTTCTCCATTGGATCGGTTGCTAACTACACTATTTAGATTTTTATTGGAGTAAAAATTTCGTTATTTTTTGGTAGTTGTTGAGTCACGTTTATCGCCGTCGAAGCTGTACACTGGAATGTATGATATAGCTAATCTAATTTTATAAAAAAAAAACAATGATGTTTTTATACTTATAAAACAGCTCTTATCGATAATGATAATTATAAATGCGAGTCATATCTTGTGCGAAGCTGATAGGAAGTGATAGAGATTTGCATAATGAACGATTATATAAAGGTTATCGGTGATTTTAAGGCTAAATTGTTCTTGTAAACACCTTGTGTGTATATTTTATTATTCATTACAATTCCATAATATAATCAATAAATCAGATATTGGTTATATAATGGAATCGTAACAGCAAATGTGAAAGCAATGTGTTAATTTTCTTGTAAAGTTCTCATAAATATAATAATAATTTTGATAAATTCGTCGATTTCTTATCAAATTAATTTTAACTACGACACCACAAAAACTGGGCCAGCAGGTCCGATTTAATGGTTAATGCCAAACGATCACCATAGGCGACTTCACAATGACGAGTAGAATTGATTCTGGTGCTATTAGTGTTAATGTTTTTCGTATGTTCGCGGTCTAGTGTTGATAAGTGTTACCCACTAATGCTAAAATCTTGGGTCTTCACATAAACACAAAGTTGGCAACCATCGGCAAATAACATCGGTCGTAAGGCCAGAAACTAAAGTGTGCTGGGAGGCCAATGTCCAGCTAGTGAACTAATAAAGACTGTTGACGACGAAGATGGAAGCCAGAAACTAATCTGAATTCAGTTCCAGCCTTCGATTTTCTGTGACTCCTGTAACTGCGCCGGGACTTGCTTGTTTTCTTGACGTTTTCGCATAAAACAGATTGTATTATCCTGTAAATTGGTTGTGATTACATTACATAGTAATAAAATAAACTTTGTAGTGATGACTTTGCATAAGCATTAACAAAAAGTATTTAGAGCGATTATTTTACAAAATGATAAAAAAATACAATGACTTTGCATAGTATTAATATTTAACTTATAACGATGAATTTGCAAAATGCTTATATTTAATCTATTCTAATATCATAAAGCTAAAAAGTTTGTTTTGGTTGGCTCGCTATAATCTGTTTTATGGTAAACAAAATTGATTACGCTTATCACGCTAAGGGCAGTAGGAGACTGTGAAGGAACGGGTGTAATGTCCCTTCAACACAAAGGGAAGATATTCCGACCAGGCGAGGTGATCATGCCTGGCGGGCCAACTGCCCAACAGTTGATGTTGGAATGTTGTGGGAGCATATTTCTTTGATCAAAGAACCTGACTCGAAGTTTTTGGGTTACGTTACACCTGATTCGGACACTGCAAAGTGATATCGATGGATCATTTGATTGCAATCGTATGTGATGGTAAACGTATCGTAAACGTTGGTAAAAGCAGTAGGGTTATACGGATGCTAGAAAATATAACTCCACTGCGATTTGGACTACGATTGAACCGACCATTTCAGTGGATTATTTCTCTCTCTGGATATTCTTAGACATTTGTTTCAGCCACGTTGATGGCAATTCGTCTGGACCATTTATATTATCAAGTACAATTGGTAAAGAACTCGAGAACTGTGGAAAACGGCCTAGAACTTAGTTTCAACCTATTCTATCGAACTTGCCAGAAGTTATCTCTGAAGATATAAATACAGACCAGTACATTTACTACACCTCCCTTATCACATACAAGCAGTAGAAAGAGCAGTCACAGAAGAGCTTCTGCTACTTTATGTACTAAAACACTGAGCTAAGGATTTATCAAAACCCAAATAGTTGCGAGAAAATCAAGGCCAAAATTGTGTGAAAACAATTTTGCCTTGAATTAAGACTGTGTTATTTTTTTATTTTATATCTTTAAAATAATTATTTACAATGTTAGTTTCTGTTTAGTAAACAAAATTACTATTAATTTATGACTTTAATCATAAATAACTTTCATCAATGCTACTTTTTCTGTCAAACTGTTTGACCTTCTAACCTTTTTTTTTTTTAATTTCCACTTGCAACCGGAGGCAGAAGATTAATTCTGATTACTACAAAATTTCACAGTCTGTTTCCACTTATAATTTGGCACCTCATCATCACTGTGCCCGGAATAAAAATGATATATTTTTTTCTCCATATTTAAGTGACCCACCCTTTTTTTTTTTTTTTTTTTTTTTTTTTTTTGTGCGGAAATCCCCTCGGATACCACCGGCTGGTGGTTATGTCGGACTCGAACCGACTAAAAACCGCACACCATCTCGGGTACTAGAAGCCGGGGAACCAGGTGCACCCTCGAAAGGAAAATCCCTGGAACCCCGACGTACCTCGGACCACCCACTATTTGTAGGTGGTCCCCTCCTGTGTAGGAACCCTAACCCTTCTATTTGGAATAAGGCGCGAGCACGTTATAGAGCTCGCGCCGCCGCCCCGGCCTGCTTCTGCTAGGGTGGCTGGTGGCCTCACCTGTCACCCTCAGGCTTGCGCTTATGGAGGACGGAGATCGTTTAGCGATCTCCGACGCCCGAGTCGTCTGCGGTACCTGGCCCGTTCCCGGGCCTGGCGGACAGGGAGAGTTCTAAACCTCTCCCGGTCCCGCTCCGCCATCTCCTTCGCAAGCATAACTTGCTCGCAGAAAGAGACGGCAGAGTTCCACGCGCTCTCGCTCCGTAACATGGCCGCAATCATGTTACCGAGCGAGAGGAGCCCCACTCCGATGGCCGCCACGAGATCACGCCTCGGCTCGCCCCACGCCGGACATTCTGCCAGCGTGTGGAATGCCGTGTCCACAGTCTGGCCATCGCAATGGTGGCACTCAGGCGTTGGCTCCTTGCGGATAAGACACAGGTGCTCTCCGAAGCATCCTTTTCCAGTGAGCACCTGCGTCAGCCGGTATGAGAGGCTCCCGTGATGCCTCTCGAGCCAATCCTCCATAACGGGTCTTACCGCAGCAATAACGGCGTGCCCAGCGCTCGGTTGCCCAAGTCGTTCCTTCCATTCCTCCACGAGGACCTGGCGGAGTTGGGATTTCTGGTCTTCGATTTCTCGAATCTCAGGACTCCTACCCAACTCCCGCGCCTCCTTGCGCCACTGATAAAGAGCCGCAAGGGCTCTCGCCTCCAGGTCCCATGGTGGAGTTCCGGCCAGGAGACTTGCCGCCTCGAAGGAGATCGTGCGGTACCCCCTTATGATCCTGATGGCCAGCACCCGTTGCGGTCGTCGCAATAACGCAATATTGCTGGCCTTCAGGACCTCCGCCCATACTGGGGCCCCATAAAGGGCCATGGACCGCACAACCCCTGCGTATAGTCTCCTGCAGGAGTCATCGGGCCCCCCCATATTTGGCAGCAACCGTGATAATGCACGCGCTGCGCCAACCAGCTTGGGGACCAGACTTCGGAAGTGGTATCCGAAGTCCCATCGGCCGTCGAGTACGAGCCCCAGATATCTCATAGAGGGCTCGATGCCGATGCGAGTTCCTCCTACTATAAGGCTGAGTCCATCAGGCGGCTTCCTCCGAGGCCCATGAAAGAACAAGGCCTCGGATTTGTGTAAAGCCACCTCGAGACCCAGCTGCCGGATTCGCTCCACGACTTGGGCAACCCCGGCCGTGGCCCTCAGGGTTGCCTCATGATGCGTCTTGCCACACGCCGTCACAAGCGTGTCGTCCGCGTAACACGTGACGGCGACACCATCTACGAACGCACCACGAAGCACCCAGTCGTAGCCAATGTTCCACAGGAGCGGCCCTAAGACCGACCCCTGCGGAACACCGCACGACATTTCACGTCGACCGAGACCGGTTCTACTTGGGTAAACAACGGCTCTCTCTGACAAATATGCCCCGACTATGCGGCGGAGGTAGAGAGGCACTCGGTGATACACTAGTGCCTCCCCGATGCAACTCCAGGGCAAAGTGTTGAACGCGTTGGCGATGTCTAAAGACACCGCCAGCACCACTTCGCCCCGGGAAACTGCTTCCTCCGCCAGGGCCCTCACGCGCATGATCGCATCCACGGTGGAGCGTCCCTGACGGAACCCATATTGGTTGTCCGCCAGATCCGGCCCCGTCCTGAAGAGATGCTTGATGAGGCGCCATGCAATCACTCTTTCAAAGAGTTTGCACACCTCGTCAAGCAACACTATGGGCCGATAGGCGGATGGTGAGTTCACCGGACGCCCCTCCTTTTGGATGAGGACCAGTTTCCCCGTCTTCCACAATTTTGGAAACTGGCCTTTCTCGAAACATGCGCTGAACAACCCTCTCAGTCGGGGCTCGAGAGCCGGCGCCTCATCATCTAGAGCCAGGACCCACGCTCGGCCTGGAATGCCATCGGGTCCTGGGGCGATGTTTTTGGCTTTAAGCCGTTTCACCGCCAGCGCTAGTTCTGCCCGAGTGACCTCAGGCACGTCGTCATCATCCACGTTGGGCGCCTCAGGCGTCGGAGGCGGAGCCATCTGTGGTGGAGTGTGCTCCACCAATCGCGATGGAAACAGGGTGCCGACGACCCCCTCAAGCAGGTCTGGCTGAAGACACCGGGTCAACGGCGGGGCCCATGGACGCATCTTGCCTCTAACCATGCGGTAAGGGCGCCCCCATGGGTCCCGCTCCAGTGTCTCCAGCAACTCGCGGCGGGCCTCACTCTTGGCCCGCTTTATCGCTGCCTGAAGGGTTCTCTTGGCACCCCTGTATTCCACCAACAGCTCCGCCTCTCGGGTTGCCGCATCTTCAGGACGGCGACGCCTCCTGCGGAACCGAGACCACTGACGGCGCGCGGTGACGCAGGCTTGTCGTAGCCTTGCGATCTCCGGCGACCACCAGTAGACCCGGCGCCTCGCAGTATTGGGCTGAACCCTAGGCATCGCCGCATCACAGACGCGGGTCATGGCCTCCCGGAACCATTCTGCCTCGGCATCCACATCGACAGGCCCTTCCGGCGCAGGGGCCCAGGCCTGTACGATGGCGGCTTCCAGGAGGAGCTCCCGATTTAAACGCTTGAGCGCCCAACGTGGCTCAGGTGGAGCCGGTCTAGCCGGCGCGCCATCCGCAGGAGCGGAGACCTCAAACCGAACGTATCGGTGATCTGAACCTGTCTCCTCCCCCACAACGACGCGCCAGTCCCGAACACGGCGCGCCAGCGAGAGGCAAGCGAACGAGATATCTACGATCGAACTGCCCCTCGCCGTCACGAACGTGGGTACAGACCCCCGATTCAGGACAACTAGACCGGATCTTTCAGCCCAGTTCTCCAGTGCCCTACCCCTCGGGTTAGTGCGCCGGGAACCCCATGCCTCCGACCAGGCATTGAAGTCCCCGAGCACAAGAACCGGATGAGGGCGACAGGCGTCGACGACGACGGCCAACTGAGCGAGCCATTGCTCATACTCAGTTATGTCTCGGTTTGGCGTGAAATAAGCGGCCACGACCGCTATATCCCCAACCACTGCCGCTATGCAACCCCGTTCCCTTGCAACCACGGCAAAGGGAGGGGTGCCAGCAGCGGTGCCGTGCACCAGCGCGGCCGAGCCATCCAAGTCGGTTACCCAGGCAGACCCCAGGAACCGGTGGGTGTATGGCTCGGCAACAGCGGCAATGTGAATGGACCACTGTGCCATGCTCTGGAGCAGAAGATCCTGAGCGACAGCACCGTGGCCCACGTTCGCCTGGAGGATGCGAAGATGTGAATCCATTATTGGATTTCCATCTCCGCATTCCGCCGCGAACCTTGCCGCGAACTGGCGGCACCATTTGCACCCTCCGGAGGGCAGCCAGAAGGTCTACCTCCCAGCTTCGGTCCTGACAGGGCGCAGGCTTTGCTACCAACCCTATGGTCGGCAGATTGCCCCCCTGCTGCGCACCTAAAGCATCGCAGCGGAGCGTTGCAGCCGCCCGCCTTGTGACCGGACTGGCCACAGCGGAAGCAGAGATCACCAACGGTGATATCCGCCGTGCACGTTACCCCCACATGTCCCACCGACAGGCACCGGTAGCACCTTGCCGGTCGGGGCTGCAGGAGCCGTGCCTGCGCCCTCAGGAAACCTCCAATTAAGAGGGTACGCCCATCAGCGACCTTTTGGGCCGCCGAAAGTGACCCACCCTAATGTGTAGTTAATGCTAAACCACCATAATTCTCATCTTTGAAATTGTTAAGTTATAGATGATTCCTTACTATTTATATAACAGTGAATATAGGTATAAGTGACTTAAACTGAATTAAGGTTACATTTAAATATTAATCGACGAGCAAATTTACTTGTTTTTATTGTGACCAATTGACATGGCCTAGTTACTCAGTGGCATAATACATTAATATGCACCATAATAATATTCATATTTTGTTGATTGAGTAACCAACAAAATATGAATATTATTATGATTAAATACTTCATAGCACCGAGTGAGCATACCATGAAATATTTATTTTTACAAAATTTTTTTCTTGTTTATACAACGAAACGAAACGACATGACAGGTTCAACATTCGCCGTTTTTTTTCGTTTGACATTTTGAACTAATTGCGTTCTTTCTTGTTTGTAAACTGTCTTTTATCCATATCGACTGGTATTCTACACGGACTGATTCCATTGCCCAACAATTATCTAGTGCTTATCAATACGGACTTGATTGTGCTTACGTATTGGACATTGTGAACTGTTTACAATGAAGTGTATTAATTGCGGTATAGCAACGGGACGGCTAATAAAACATGTTGTATCTTCGTTATACATGCCTTGCTATAAAAAAAGTTCTCTTGTATTATCCAAACAGCGCAGCGAATGATTTGTAAAAGCAATTATTATTTCAATTTTACCTTTAACTGGTGACAAGCGGTGTCACAGGCCGAGCGGTGTCAGTGAAACATCATTACACCAACTTCCCGGCGCTTACTGTTGGATTTCGAACGTCATTGTACTGGCAACATTTTGATTGTCTCTGGTTCGTGTTGACGTTTGACGTTTGAGGTTAATGTATGTAGAAATTAACTTCAAGAATGCGGGTTGAACCGGCCGACGATTGTTGTTATTGTGAAAATCAATTGATAGTAAGCTAATTGTATTGTCCATCGACCCGCGGTCTCTTTAGTGATAAACCGTATTGTGTTAGGTCGTGGATTCGCGAGTTTTTGTAGGCGTGTTCCGCGTAAGCTGAAACGAGATTATTAAGATTAGTTCGAATACCTTGGAAGTTGTACAGCGCTTTGGGAGTTGATGTTTGTGTGACGACGCAGAGAAGAACCTACCCACCTACCCAAGAGCTCTTGGGAACGCCGAGAAGAACATTGAAGCCACACACTCCTGTAAGTGCTTAATTAGTTTAGATTAAGAACACGGTGATACAGCCGTGGGTCATTCTTCTTGCCAGTGGTATTAGTAGTGATTGTAGACCTATCTATGGGCCCGTAGGTATTATAAACATCATCAAAAGGTGATCGCTGCCTTGGCAAGAGGACTGATCACTTACTACAAACATTGTAATTATTTCCGGTCTCTTCTAGCTGTAAAGTCCGACGTGTAAAAATATCTGAAAAGATTTACTTACAAATAAATATCATTTCATTTAATTTGTAACAGCAAGTTCTTTATTAAAAAATACGTTTAGAGTAAATTGATTAGTTTTATTTTATCATATATTATATATTATTATTAAACTGTTTTTAAAGAATTCAATAAGCTACCGGGAGGTTCATGACCAAGACATGTTTTTGTTAATTTCTAAGAAATCTGAAATTACTGAACTGTGTAATTTTTACAGTTAATTTACGAGCATAATAAATTCAAAACAAATCTGAAATTACTGAACTATGTAATTTTTACAGTTAATTTTAGAGCATACTAAATTCAAAACAAAGCAAAATTCGTTAATGTACATGAATTTTTAGATGTTAAGCAGAGAGCCTTAGGTAAATTGGCCATCTCCTTTAAATGTTATGTACTGGTTTTTCAATATTAAAAATATTTTTTTGGAAAGCAGGCTTTTTGGGCACTTTCGAAACTTTACATTAATGACTCTAGTGGCGCGGTTCCAACATATCATTTCTATGGAGAGGAACTGGGTAGAAACTATATAAGTTACACTTATAAAAGTAGAAATTTACAATATGTTGTGCATATTAAAAGAGGGACATACGAAACCCCTCGAATACAGAGTAGAGTTGTTCCAAGGTTGCTGCTTATCGCCAGTAGTATTTAATACAGTTATAAATATATTAATAGAGAATATCGCAACATGCGAAAAGAGGTGGGGCTATCGATTTAAGGTCAATGGAAAATATATGGAATCCATCTTAGCGTTCGCAGACGAACTTGCGATCATTACACGTAATCCAAAGCAGTGCCAAGAACTACTGCGTGAGGTAGATGACTTCTGTACCTGGACGGAGGGAATGAGGACAAAACCTAGTAAATGCTATTGCCTTTGTCTGGGCCGGCGAGGCACCAGGTATACCTCATATGACCCCGGAATTACTATTGGTGGGGAAAGTGTTTCAATAATATCAGACACCGTGCCCTTTCAATTCCTTGGAAGAAAGATAGACTACAAAGGTCGTTGATTTGATTTGATTTGATTCGTAAAAGACATTGACAAGGTAGACCAACAGCCAATTAGTAACGTAAAAAAAGCTTGGATTTACGACAACTACTTAACATCACGTCTCAACTGGCCGTTTCTAGTATATGATATAAACCAGAACCAGATAAGAACACTGGACGCGAAAGTCACTAAGACATAGAAGTCGTGGCTCGGGCTAGCACCATCTGCAGACCCGTCAACGTTATACAGGGGCTCGAATAATTTTGGAATGAAATTAAAAAAAACCTTCGGAACTCTACAAACACCTAAGAGTTACCAAAATGCATGTCTTGTCAAAATTCCAAGACGAAATCGTTAGATCCCTTCCAAAAGACAAAAATTCATCAGAGCTAGAGTCACGGCTCCAATTCCACAAAAAATTCATGGTGGGCACACAGTCCAGTAGAGTTGGATTGGGAAATGCTAGAAGACAGACCGACAAAGAGATAACAAAATCTTTCATACAACAAGATGAAAACGAGACCTACAAGCTGCACGCAATGAACCTAAAAATGCAGAATGAATGGTTGACTCTAGGAGAATTTTGTATCCCACCAGCTTTGAAATGGCGCACACTCTTATATGATTGGTCACCCGCCCTGTTAAAATTCTACCTCAACGCCTTTCAATTAACTCTCCCCGATCAAAGCAACCCAATAAGGTGGGGAAAAGCTACAGAAAAGCCTTGTACGATGTGCAATGCGGCAATAGGTACAGCCAGGCACTTACTGACAGGTTGTAAGGCGCTATTAGACCGGGGTAATTTTTCACGTCACCATGATAGGGTATTACACATCATACGCGAAGCTATGAGTTTATCACTGGCGAGAGCGAAAAAAGGAATAACAACAAACATAAAAACTAACATCGCGTTTGTAAAGGAAGGCTCAACAACAAACATAAAAACTAACATCGCGTTTGTAAAGGAAGGCTCAACAACAAACATAAAAACTAACATCGCGTTTGTAAAGGAAGGCTCAACAAAAAAGACTTCACTCACACTAAAGCCGTACTCAATTATAAATACCGCCAGTGACTGGACATTATTAGTGGACACGTATGAAAATCACTACAGAATACCGGAGGATACCTGTGCCTCGGCATCCAGACCAGTCATATTTCTTTATGTAATGTCAATTAAGCGTGTAGTACTAGTAGAACTTACGGTGCCATGGGAAACGAACATCCCTAAAGACCACGCTTTAAAAAGAAACAAGTACTTTGACTTCACCAACGAAATAACTAAAAATGGTTATGTAGTTGCGCTGTATGCCGTGGAAGTGGGTGCGAGGGGTATACCAGCCAAATCCCTCTATAACCTGCTTAAAGACCTTGGATTGCCAAGAGCTTCAGTAAGCTCTTTTCTTGAACGAATATCCAAAGCGGCATTGCTAGGCTCATTTCAAATATGGTTAGATAGAGGGGGTGACACGGCGGACAGGGAGGTGAGCGTTGACGCGTCGTAAGGAGTGCTCCTTAAACCTAAACCTGGGTCGCAATTCCCAGGCACTATCGAAGTCGCATGTATTGCCCCCATCTATCACGCGATGGACCCGGCACCCGCACGGTGAATCCATGGAACGCTAAGAAATAGGTCTTTTCTAAGTATGCAAGAATAACGTAAAATAGGAATATAAATAATAATAATCACAAATTTTAACAAAAAAAAAAACGATTTCAATCTGAACCACACGGGAAGCACCAGCTTTCAAATAAAAAAGAATCATCAAAATCGGTTCACCCAGTCGAAAGTTATGAGGTAATAAACATAAAAAAACAGTCGAATTTAGAACCTCGTGCTTTTTTTTAAGTTGGTTAAAAAAACAGTCTGGATCCATGGAAAAGAAAAAGGAATAAATAATAGAAGTCTGTACATTTTTTTATATTATAGCTGCGCCAAAATGACTCTGCTCTGCCTAATGGAAAGCATGAGCAGATTCTAAAAGCGGTGATCATCATCTTCAATGCAAATAAGGACATTGCAGCATGGTGACCTACACTATGGCCGCCTAGTGAGATGCTTTTTTACGCCCCGCTTAAAGGACTCGGGATCATAGTGTTAGGGAAACACATGTGCTGGAAGTGAGTTCCAAGTTTTGACCGCTCGGCACAGAAAGAACGAACCGAAGCGATGAGTACGAGATCGTATGTCTACCACTCTGAAGCGGTAACTTCCAAGGCCGGCACGTGTTGTCCTGTAAAGGTAGGGGGAAGGGGGGACCAGTTGGAAGAGCTCCTCAGAACACTCTCCGTGATACAAGCGATAGAGTACTGCCATAGAGGCGACATCTCAACGCAACTGCAGGGGCTCAAGGGACTCGGTGGCTTCAGGACTGTTGACAATGTGGATTGCTCGCCGCTGCAACCGGTGGAGAGCGTCAAACTGGTACTGTGCGACACCATCGCAAATATGAGAACAGTACTCCACGCGCGAGCGAACCTGGATCTTTTAAAGAAGACACAGATGCCCGGGCGAGAAGAACCGTCTCACCTTGTGTAAAACACCTAGCTTCCGCGAGGCCGCTTTAGTGACACTCTCAACGTATTCACGTAGGTTGAGATCTCGGCAGATATCCATGCCCAGGATATCGAGCCTACCTTGTAATGTCATTTGAGTGTTCTGAAAACTGGGAAGGAACTGGGTCCAGAAGTCTTGTAAAAATCACCATACGCAGCCTTATCAAACGTTTCGAAAAATCTCTGTAGCTTGTCTTTGGTTTCTTCCTTGGCACTCTTAAGAGCAGTAGCAAAAACAGTTTCTAGGTAACCTACCAGAGCTGAACCAGCATGAGCTACCCAGTTTCCTTTATTCACATAATCAATAACTTCAATGTACTCGTTTGGTTGGTATACACCGTATGCCAGAGACAGAGCGTGCATTTTTGCTAACTCTGTTAGTGCACAAGTTGCGTATTTTAGATCAAAATACTTAAATCTATCAAATGCCACATAACCAGCTACAACA
The DNA here is from genome assembly GCA_949125395.1 of Diaphora mendica. Taxonomy (NCBI): domain Eukaryota; kingdom Metazoa; phylum Arthropoda; class Insecta; order Lepidoptera; family Erebidae; genus Diaphora; species Diaphora mendica. The sequence continues at coordinate 23,332,944 of OX421326.1, forward strand.
AGGTCTTCTAGAACTAGAGTAACTTCATCCGCTACAGGATTACAATCGTAGAACTTAGTAAATTTCTATCTGTGTTGAGTGAGACTTCGGTCGTGTTACAGAGTGGACGTGTGTTGATTTCTAATTCATATTTAATTTTTAATTTATTCTATTGGCTACTGTGTTGTATTTTAATTCCTTATTGCTCCTATGGAGTTTAAATGGAGCAACTCCTCCTAGTGGGCGGCCTGTGAGGGGGACAACAACGTTTCAAACAATCTTGACTTATAAAGTGTTTGCCTATTGGACGACGACTGCTGGGGTTTGATCCTGAGGCGCGCTGTGTGGGGCGTCGGTGCTTTTGCTCTGGACCACAGTACAAGTGACCGTGAGTGTTAAATACCACTTTCTCTTACCTGCGGCGAGTGCGGCGTAGCCGGTACCATCTCGCGCTACGAGGAAGCTACGAGTACTACGTGACGAATAAATCACGGCCTACGATTAAACGCTGCACCGTCACGCCGTAGTAGATACTAAAACGCACGCTATTTTGTTTACATCTTAATTCGACGCGCTTCGAATTTAAATATGCCAAATGTGAAAAGAAGTCCTCCATCAAAATCTTCAACCTTAAATCTAACCAGAGAGCTCTCACACTCTTATTCTGAAATAGTACCCTCTCCGCAAAAGAACATAACATCGAGAACTAAGCGCCCGCGCATGGAATCTTCGCCTAAACAACACGAGTCATCTAGCAACGTTACACTTGAACAAATAATGGATACTTTGACTACTATGAAAACACAACAGGAGACAACATTTGTCAAGATATTTACTGAAATGTCAGATCTCAAAGAAAAAGTACACCAAATACAAAAAACAAACACAGACATTGAGAAGTCAATTGAATATGTGTATAGCCATTACGAGGATCTGAAGCTTCAAATATTGGACTTAGAAAAGACCCGTAATGAAAATGCTGATTCTATCAATGAGCTCGAGAACAACTCCAAGACTTTAAATTAAACTCACGGTCTTCTACAGTTGAAATAAAAAACATCCCCAACAAGGAAAACGAATCACTTGACGAGATGATGCGCATTGTGTCCCAGATTGGCAGCACAATTGGCCTTGTAGTGCCAGCGTCGGCAATACGAGATATATACCGTTTATCGGGCAAACCTGGCGCCAATAAAACAATTATAGCGGAGTTTTCTACTGTATACACTAAAATCAACTACCTATCTGCAGCTCGCAACTTCAACAAGGGCCGGAAGTTAGACGAAAAATTGAATACACAAGTTGTGGGTTTGCCTGGAGAAAAAAAACCAATCTATGTCAATGAGTATCTCCCTGGTTCGATGAAGAAACTTTTCTTGCAGTCTCGGGATTTTGCTAGAAAAAATGGTTTTATGTTCTGCTGGATCTCTAATGGCAAGATATTACTACGCAAGAGTCCCGACTGCAGGGAAACCCACTTGGTTCAAACGGAGGAGTGCCTGGCCAACATTCTAAAAAAAAAGTGACTATTTTTGTTAAAAATTGGTATACTCACTAGTGTTCAATCACTTAGCATAAGTTACAAACCTCTTATACAAAATAAACATTTCAAACACTGCTCAGCTCACACACACAACCCACAGCACAACAAGCGCCATTTTCTATCGACACAGACCATCTACATTCGCTTTCTATCTAAATGGCTACATCATAATAAACTGAATATGATCATTTTCTACACATCATCAAATTTTCAAAATGCACTGTATTATATCTACATATATATTGAGTATTCGATATCAAATACAAATGGCTAACATAAATATCGTTCTAGATGAAATTGACTAACTAAGTGTAGGTACTTTTCAAATATGTGACCCAAATGAATATATCTCTCTTCAAAAGATTGACCATTTCACGATTAAAATTATTCACATTAATATAAGAAGTATCCATAAAAATTTCGATAGTTTCCTAGTCTTTCTTACCCAGTTGCCTACACAATTTGATCTCATAATATTGACAGAATGCCGATTGAAACATGCTGGCCCAGTACCAACCTTAGACGGGTATACTGCTTATAGCACAATAAACAACCCCATTCAGAATGATGGAGTAGTAATGTATGCAAAAAGTAGCTTACATTGTGCTGTAACAGAGTCGACATTTTTTGTGGATGCAAACTGTTTAATTTGTCGCACACGGGACACTGCAATTATTGGCATATACCGCTCACCATCCTATACCAACTTGACAAATTACTATAATAGTTTGGAAACTGCTATATCGTCCTTAAAAAGCAGCAAATCTATTATAATTATGGGTGACTTGAATGTTGACATAAAACCTACTGATAACGTTGACTCAAACTCACAGGATTACCTTCTTTTTACAGCTACACTAGGCCTTTTACCAGCTTTTCTGGAAGTTACTAGGCCGAAATCTAACACCTGTCTGGATCATATCCTACTAAAAACCAAGTATCCAGCCAGCTCGTTCCTAATAAAAACTAGCATTACTGATCATTTTGCCACTGCCTTATGTTTAAATCAAGTCAACGTGAAACGTAAATTTACTCATAACACTCTGGACTACTCTAATGCTGTGAGGGATGTTGAAAGCAGTAACTTTGAATCTGTGATGGACGCTACTGACACAAACATTGCTACTAACAATCTAATAACAACGCTTCAAGAAATTGTCTTAAAACACACCGCGGTTGTAAAGATTTCAAGAAGGGCTAGACTGGTCAAACCCTGGATGACACCAGGACTTTTTCGGTGTATTAAAAATCGTGACAATATGCATTTAAAGCTTAATAATGAACCGGCAAATGATGTCCTTAAAACCACCTACACGAGATATAGGAATTTCTGTAACAGATTAATCAATAAATTAAAACGATCATATGAAAAAACTCAATTTATTAAAGCTAAAAATGATTGTAAAGCAACTTGGAAAGTCATGTAGGATATAAGCGGTTCACTTAAAATTACACAGCCAGCTTCACATCTACTGAAGTTATCTACAGGCCCTGTTGCCTCTACTAGCATAGTGAATAATTACTTTGCCAATATTGGTAAGACATTAGCATCAAAAATAAGAACCCCGCCTATGAATGCATCCTTGAAACCTATACAAACTACGCTTAATTCTATAGCGCTTCTTCCGGTACATGAAAGTGACGTCGCGATTATCATAAACAATCTACGGGATGATTGTGCAACAGGGTGGGATAATATACCAACAAAGTTAATCAAGATCTCCCGTGATGTGCTTGTGACACCCATCACACATATCTGCAATCTAGCCATTTCACAAGGTGTATTCCCGAAGGCATTTAAGAAAGCTTTAGTCACTCCAGTCTATAAAAATGGAGATTATAATCTAGTCTCCAATTATCGTCCCATCTCTGTCTTAAGTGCTCTCTCAAAAATAATGGAACGCATCCTTAACAACTGTTTGACTGAATTTTTAAACAAGTTTCAAGTCCTAGCTAACAACCAATACGGATTCCGACATGGCATCTCCACTGAAGATGCTGTTATCGATCTTACAAAGTCTGTTGCTGAGAAACTTGATAAAAAACTTAAATGTTACGGCATTTTCCTGGATCTCAGCAAACCATTTGATACTGTGTGTATTTCTCAGCTAGTTGACAAATTGGAAAATATTGGCATTCGAGGTTTGGCTCTCGATATAATCAAAGACTATCTCTCCGACCGAACACAAGCGGTTAGGATAGGTAGTGTGATAAGTACAGAAGAACAAATAACCTTCGGGGTGCCTCAAGGAAGTATCCTCGGTCCTACCCTCTTCCAAATATATTTGAATGACCTGTGTAAACTGCGTCTCGTTAACTGTGACATTTTCGCATATGCAGATGACACTGCATTAATTGCCTATGGTGGAAGTTGGGAAGAGGCTAAATTTCACTCGGAAAATGCTCTTCGGATGGTCATGCTTTGGCTGGCATCTAATTTACTAACCCTAAATGTCAACAAAATACATTTTCTACGTTTCTCACTACCAAACACCAAAAAACCACCTGTAGAAACAGGACACCTAAAAGCTCACACTTGTTCACCTAACACCCTAGACTGCAACTGCATGACACTGACGATGGTAGACTTCGTTAAATATCTTGGTGTGATTGTTGATAATAAACTAGACTGGTGTAAACAATTACAGTCGTTAGTCTCTCGAACCAGAAGACTTATATCCATATTTAAAAATCTTAGGTTTTCTGCCGATAGGAATACTCTGCAAATGGTATACTTTGCACTGTGTCAATCGGTACTAATTTACTGTATTTCAGTCTGGGGAGGGACTCACAAAGTTGAGTTCTTAAAACTTGAAAGAGCGCAAAGAGCTATCTTAAAAGTAATGAATTTTAAGCGACGAGATTACCCCACACACAATTTATATGCAGAGTGCAAGGTCTTATCAGTCAGAAAGCTATACATTCTACGAGCTATCCTTCGAAAACACTCCATGATCTCCTTCAATAAAGAGCTGGTCATGCAGCGACGTCGCGGTTTTCCGCTGTGTCCAACTGTGCCTTGCAGAACCGCGTTCGCAAAACGGCAATTTAATGCATTAAGTGCTAGGTTATACAATAGGGCTCATAAACAGTTAAATATCTTTGCTTTAACCAAGTCTGAGGTAAAACGTAAGCTGAATACATGGTTGTTGACTTTGTCCTACAGTGACACCGAAGAGCTACTAGTCACTGTCATATAGATCAATTACACACATACACTCACACACACACACACAAGTACACACACTCGCACACACACATACACACACTCGCACACACACACCCACGCACACACACACCCTTTGCTTTTTTTTCTCATTTTTTTTTTCTTTGATGTTTGGCTTGTGTTTATAGACTGTGTACTTTTTGCACGTCGTACTCTGATATCGCTATAAGACTTAAATTTAAATACTCTTTCCTAAGATACAGACAGGTTCCCACCTGCCTAGTTTGGGACAGGGTATACAATTGCCTAATTGTAAAATGTCATAGTGTATTAAGTCATTCCTATGTGTCCTGTACAAAATACTTTTTGAAATAAATTTATTATTATTATGTACTTGGTGATCTTCTTCTAATCTTTTTTAACTTTGGCCAGTTTCGTGTAAGCAAATATATCTGTTTCATAAACCTTCGGTGCCTGTAATCGTAATTGTTCCCCGGCCGTGTCTACTTTAGCAAACACATGAACAACTTTTTCGCCCTCCGTGAGGGTTACATTAAATAGAGTTGAAGAAAAATTTACACCTCCACTCGATGCCGGTTTGATTTTTAAATTGTAGTTCACAAAGTTTTGTTCTTTTGCAATTTGCGATAAAAGTGTTTTTTTTTTTTAAATTTCGCCATATTTACTGTTTTAATTTTGCACTTTAATTAATTAAATAACATGCGAATATTTTGACTCAAAACGGTTTTAAGCAGCAACATTAAGTTCAAGCGCTCGTACTCGGTTGCGGCGCCGTCTGACTGTCGAAATAGCTCCACTCTGTTTGATAACGGTAGCCTGTTTGATTATATGCTATGAATACGAGTGTAATATGACTGTAAGCCATTTAGTTCAAAATACGCTAAGATTCTTCAATACCATGTATGCTCATAATAATTAACAAACGAAAAGAACTAGCAACAGCTGTTGGCGAATAGCGAGAACTATGGCAGACAGCAAATATATTGAAATCAATACAAATTCACCGTGGGAGAGCCACGCTTTACCATGGGAGAGCCACGGTTCAGCATGAATGGGCCGGCTCGACCGTAGTGATACCACCCACGGCTTCACAGAAAACCGGTGTAAAATAGTGCTTGCGTTGTGTTTCACCGAGTGAGTGCGGAAACCGGAGGCCTATACACATTCAAAATATTTTAACTAAATTAAAAACTTACGTTTAATGTGCATTAGAAATATTTGTATTAAGTTTATGTAAGAAGATTATAATAAGAGTTCACCACAGGCTATCCAAAATGAGATTAGTTCTGGATTAGATTTCGGCTAACCTCTGGGACGGCAGGACCGATTTGACTGGCCCATCACTAGTAGATAGCTGATGATATTTGGAATATTTTTAACTGAACTTTTTGTTCAATCATTAGAGAATATGGCCTATGTCACTCCTGAATAGTGTCGCTCTGTTGAGTGGAAGAATTTTCAGGATCGGAGCAGTACTTCCGAAGATTACCCTCTACATTAATACAAACAGAGTTAGAAACTACCTCTATATAATATTAGTTTAGATATGGAAATCCTCATGTTAATGTACGTTCAATGATGTTACTTGTAGAAATACGACTCCTATTTTCCTTTGCGTGATATACGTAATCAAATTTGTTTACCATAAAACAGGTTATAGTGAGCCAACCAAAACAAACTCTTCAGCTTTATAATATTAGAATAGATAAAATATAAGCATTTTGTAAATTCATCGTTATAAGTTAATTATTAATACTATGCAAAGTCATTGTATTATTTTTATCATTTTGTGAAATTATCGCTACTTTTTATTATATTGTTACTTCTGCAAAGTCTTTACAACAAGGTTTAATTTATCACTATGTAACGTAATCGCAACCAATTTACAGGACAATTCAATCCGCTTTGTAAAAAGTCAAGAAAACAAACTAGTCTCGACGCAGGTACAGGAGTCATAGGAAATAAATGGTTGGAACTGAATTCAGATTAGTTTTCATCTTCGTCGTCAACAGCTTTTATTTGTTCACTGGCTGGGCATACTGTGGCCTTATGAGTGATGCTATCTGCCGATGGTTGCAAACTTTGTGTTAATGTGCAGGTCAAGATCCTTAGCATTAATGGGTAATACTTATCATCACTACACGGTGAACACACGAAAAACATGATTACTAATAGCTCCAGAATCAATTTTCCTTATCATTCTAAAGTCGCCTATCGTTTGGCATTAACAAGGGTATACCATTAAATCAAATCTGCTCGCTCATTTTTTATGGTGTAGTAGTCGTAGTTAATACTTATTACAACTTTGTTTAAATTTTCTACTGTTGCAGGTGTTTAAATCAGCAGGTCATCTGCATACAAGTAATACGAACACGTAAGTTCATGAGTCGGAAATCGATGAATTTATTATATTAATTCTTTATTTTATTGAGATCTTTACAAGAAAATTAAATTGACATTTGCTGTTACGATTCTGTAATAAAACCGAAATCTGTTATAGAATTGTATGAATAATTAAATATACAAACATGGTATTTACGACAACAATTTAGGCTATCAGTCTGGAAATCTTTATTTAATCACACATTAAGTAAACCACTATCACTCCCTATTAGCTTCGCACATGATATGATAACATTACCAGTTTATAAGTACTCTCATAGATAATTTTCGATAAGAGCTGCTTATAAGTACAAAACCATCTTTGGTTTTTACATAATTAGGATAGCGATACCATACATACAGTGTCCAGTTTCGACGGTCATAAACGTAACTCACAAACTACCGAAAAATAAGAAAAATTTTACCCTAAAAAACATAAATAGTGTAGTTAGTAGCAAACGATAAGATGGAGAAAGCAGAAACGACATTAAATAAAATTTTACCAAAAATAGCGGCAGATCTGAATTATGTCAATTACAAGATACATATTGATCCAATTTCTAGTGGCGGTGCGAACTACACTTCGTCTTTATACAACATTACGATCGAAGAAGGACTTAAGATTCATCATTTGTTTGCAAAAATTGCTGCCTTAGGAGACCAGATGCGAAATGAAAACCCAAAATTCAACCCATACACCATAGAAATGGTTGTTTACACAAAACTTATGGAAATTTACGAGGGCTTGGAAAATGAGTACAATATACCACAAGAACACAGATTATCATTTAGCAAGTACTACGGATGTTGCCCTACAGAAAACGAAGAAACCATTATTCTAGAGAACTTAGTCAAGAAAGGCTATCAATCTTTTAATAGATTTAATTCAATCACTTGGGAATACGCAGCCTCTGCAATAAGAGAATTGGTAAAATTACACGCGCTATCATTTGCTTCCAGCAAATATTATCCTGATGATTTCGAAAAAGTTAGAAGTTATTTTAAATTTGAGTTGAACATGGAAACTGGGGCTATGGTAACATTTGACATAGGAATGACTGCAAAAGCCCTCGAATTAGTTCATGGTGAGAGAAGAGAAATGTTGAAAAAGTTTTTAGATACATACACCATAAAAGAATTATATAATCCTTTTCAATCGTTTCGAAAATCAGTATTGGTGCACGGTGATTACAGGCCCAGCAATTTGATGCACAAGATTCACGATGTAAGTTTATTTTTTAGCTCATTTATTAACGTCTTTCATCGTCACTTAAAGTTCCTTAAGAAATAGTATAGTAGTAGCAAAAGTAACCACTAAACCGATAGTATTAAATCTAGTTGACGTTTTCAGTCTAACAAAAACAATACGGTCTTGGTCTTTGTCTTTCAGTGTCAATGTTTTGGTTATTGTTAGTTGTAACTGCCCTAGAATATTATCTTTTATATCATAACATATAATATAATTTACAGTATGTCTGTGTGTGTAATTCATTTACAATATTATACATACTGCATAAATAAAAAAAATCTTATATATACAATTCTCGTGTCACAATGTTAGTTACCATACTCCTCTGAAACGGCTGGACCGATTTTTATGAAATTTGGTGTGCATATCGGGTAGGTCTGAGAATCGACCAACATTTATTTTTTATACCCCAATTATTTATTATGGCAAAACAAGGTTTGCTGGATCAGCTATTAATTATATGCAATTGCATAAGTTGATAAAAATGCTATGCAATAGCTCTACCGCGGCAGTCCCCGAGTGCCACTCGTCTTTTTTATTGATGTCAATATCACTTCAATAAGTTTATTTTATCAGGTGGGGCAAAAGTAATTACGCTATGTTCTTTTAACGTAATTTTGCAAATTTATTAACCGGCCAAGTGGCCAACGCCAGGGGTGATGACCACACGGACCCGTTTTTTGGGCATTTTCCATCACACTTGTCAAAAGTACAATCGACAGGTTCTCGCACTCCTAGCGAATATTCTCCTTAAGGGTTTCAAGAGTCTGAGGCTTGTTGATGTGAACTCATGACTTCAAAAATCCCCATTAAAAGAAGTATACAACGGTTAAATCGGGTGAGAAATTTGAAATGATCCTTCAGAATATCGGTTATGGCTCAAACAGTGTACGCCGATGCACTGTCCTATTCTGTACTACAGTCTCAATTCGTCATTCACGTCATCTGGTCGATGTTCCAAGCTCCTGTTCGACATCTCGGGTAACAGCGGCGATATTCTCGGCAGAGCAGCATCTAGTATTGTTCTGGTTTCTTCAAGACGAAAGGTTGAAAGTCACTGTGTTTGTCCAGTTGATGTCGTACAGCCAGGAAATCTGCATCGAAATTCACGCTGCGATAACACAACTGATGAATTGTTGCGCAAAAAAAATGGTCAAAATAATTCTGCGCTCATAAGGAGTAAACTGTGTGTGGCTTGCTGACTCACAAATGTCAAATCTGAAATGATATTTGTGGCCATATACAAAAGTTATAGCGTCTTCCAATAGTGTGATTACTTTTACCCCACCAGTTATTATAGTTTTTAAAATAAATTTTTGACTTTTAATTTTATTCACATCGCTCGGTTATGTGAGTCTTAAATATTTGAGAGATAAATATCAAACGGCAGGCAGGTACAGCTTTAGGATATATATTTTTGCTAATGCAAAGTAATATACTCGTAGTTATATTTGTCAATGGTCTTTAACAGTCCATTGCCACTGCCACTGCCACTGCGTTGGCCTGTAAGAAGAGAAAAACACCAAAAACTATTATGTTGCCATATATAGTTTTCAGTGTTTTTTTATGTATGGCCCCGCCATAGTAAAACCACCACCATAAAAGGTAGTAGAGCCACGCTGATTTCAGCACGAACGGGCCGGCTCGACCGGGGCGGTACTACCCTCGCACAGAAAATCAACGTAAAATGACAGCATGCTGTCGTGTTTCGTTGGTGAGTGCGAGACCGGAGGCCCAATTAGTCTAGTCAACAAGTTCCATACTTGTTGACTAGACTAAAAGATGCAGTAGCATCACTAGGCCACCATGGTGTGGGTCGCCATGCTGCATTGTCTGCATTCGCAGTGAGCATGGTGACCACCACTCTTGGATTCTGCTTATGCTTTCCATCAGGCAGAGTAGAGTCATTTTGGCGGGCCAAACATAAAAAAAAAAAAAAAAAAATGACTATACTCTGCCTGATAGCAAGCATAAGCAGAATCCAAGAGTAGCGGTCACCATACTCATTGCAAATGCAGACAATGCAACAATGCAGCATGGTAACCCACGTCATGGCGTGACTTCTATACGTGTTTTAATCAAATTAAACACCTGCCTCATAATGTTGAAATATTTGTGATACAGAAGCATGGGTAGACATCGTCTGTCAATCATGGTAGAAAATGTCTACTTAAATATCCGCAGAAGCAATAAATAAGTAAATACATTTCAGGATGGGAAGATAGAAATAAAAGTCCTAGATTTTCAAACTATCCAATATTCCACTCCAGTAATAGATCTACTCTATTTTATCTTCACTGGGTCTGATGGACAATTTCGAGCGCAGTACTATCAAAAGCTAATTGATCTATACTACAAAGAACTACAAGAGGCCATGAAGAGATTTCATCTGGATCCTGAGGAGGTGTATTCCAGGGCTGAATTTGATAAGGACTGGCAAGAGGTAAATATAAAAATTTAATTATTAGCTACAACAGGGGCATCTTTACCTATAGTTCATGGTGTGCGGTGCACACGGGCGCAACAGTGTTAGGGGTGCCGTTCGCAGCACTTTTAGTGAACTTTCGCACTTAGTGAAGGGTGCTATGCTTACTAAAGGGCGCTAAAGGAACGATTGAACACGGGAGCAAATTATATTTAATTATAAATTTAGTGTTACGAGGAATATTAGAATTTTCAATCCAAAAGATTTGCTTGGAGGAAGGAATACTCAGTATCTCTTTAAAGAAACTTAGCTACTACTACTACTACTTACTTACTATAATAAACTGTCGAGCTAAAATCAAAAAAGCAATTCAACATTAATGTTTGTGGCAAAGTACATTTTCATCTGAATTTTCTAATTTACAGTACTTATAGTCTCTTTGTAAAAGTGTAGACGGACGGATGTAATAACATTCAGACATGTCGATATTGAAAGGTTTTGTGTATTAGGACTCATATATATATATTTTTATGGGTTTCATTAATTTCATACAGCATTGGATAATTTAGGCTGGTGGATGATTTATTTGCTTAAATATGTAATAAATGCGTAAATTTATTCCAGAATCTGCCGCTGGGCCTGAAAAGCGCATGTTTTATACTACCTATTTTGACGGTTTCTGTAGAAGATGCTCCCGTGGTAAACGAAGATTTAGACTTCAGTTCTTTCTCTGCAATGAACACGAGCGACCGATGCGCCCAGCTACTGAACGAAGTTGTGGATGAATATATCAAGTGGGGCATACTACAATAATTATGAAAAGTACTATTGTTAACAATATCGATAATTAATACATATTATTCGGAATATTGCGTTTAAAAATACAATTTCTTCAGGCAGATTCAAAGTTGAAGTAACCTGACTCAAAATGTATGTGGCGACTTCCACATACAGCGGCAATAAAAACATATGACAGCATATTTGAATCTATACTAATATATAAAGCTGAAGAGTTTGTTTGTTTGTTTGTTTGAACGCGCTAATCTCAGGATCTACTGGTCCGATTTGAAAAATTCTTTCAGTGTTGGATAGTCCATTTATCGAGGAAGGCTATAGGCTATATTTTATTTTCAAAAAATTAGAGATCCGTAAGAAAATTGCTATTTTGTAACCCAAGGTGTGAAATCGAAAACCTATTTTTGCGTGCGCTGCCAAAAGTATTGACAATAGAACAAAATAATGTATTACGGGTTTGTATGTCCCATTAAGATCTACAAAAAAGTCCGCGAGGGCATATATCTAACTATCATGGTTTAGACACAATAACCGCTTTTGTGTTCAAAAACATTATTAAATCGTCTGAAGAAAGAAACTACGTTAAATGTGTATCGTAATATTAATCCTTATGCAAATAAAGCATTATGTTATTAAGGGTATTTATGTAGAAGTAAAATACTTTTTGTTTCACCCCATTCGGACATTTCGTTTAGAAGTTATCACGAGTATAAGACGCTAAGAGTTGGTACCTATTATTGAGTTATTTGTCAAAGAGTTTTTATCAACATAATATACCTAATATTAGTCTTTATCCAAATAAATGTATTGTTGATTATGAGTATTAGATCTTAGAAGAGTATAATAAATACATCTATACTAATATATAAAGCTGAAGAGTTTTTGTTTGTTTGAACGCGCTAATCTCAGGAACTACTGGTCCAATTTGAAAAAATATTTCAGTGTTAGATAGCCCGTTTATCGAGAAAGGCTACAGGCTATATATCATCACGCTAAGACCAATAGGAGCGGAGCACCAATGAAGAATGTTTCAAAAACGGGGGTAATTTATCACGCTACGGGCAATATGAGACACAAACGACGTTGCGTGGGTCAGCTAATATACACACATCAAAAGTGTCTAGGGATCAACATATGTGTCTAGGGATCAACATATATTTTTGCAATAACTTTTCTCCTGATTGATATTAATTAAAATTTTCTTTAAGGATTCGTCAAATAAAGTGTTTTCGTTTGTCACAGTAACGATAAACCAAGTCACCTTTGCATTAATAAAGAAATTTGCCATTTTCCTAATAAAGGGATTTTTGACATTTGAACCACTAACATTAAAGTTCGAAAAAAAGACTGAAATAACAGTTTTCTTTAAAATTTTATTAGGTAACTTAAACAATTAATAATCCGTGTTTCTACCGCGAACACTAACAACACAAGAATCGGTTTGGCATACTCAAAATGAGTTCATCCAAATCACGCTGTGGAATGGCCGCCCATGTTCGTTGCAACAACAAAAAAAGGTCTTCTTGCGACTGGATACCTTCCATATTCGGCAGAGCTCTTCTCTGTAGCATATCCCATGCATGCTCAATCGGGTTCAAGTCTGGCGACTGAGCAGGCCAGGGCCAAAGCCACATCTCAATCTCAAGAAATCCGCATAAAAATGCTTGATCCCTAGACACTTTTGATGTGTGTATATATCTATACTAATATTATAAAGCTGCAGAGTTTATTTGTTTGTTTGTTTGAACGCAGTAATCTGAGGAACTACTGGTCCAATTTGAAAAATTCTTTCAGTGTTATGCAAGGTTTGTGAAAATGCTTCATAAGTTTGCGACAGGAGACAAAATATTAGAGCTATTCTGATGTAACATTTACTAAGTTATCACAATATGTCTGAGTGTGCTTACCCGAACGGGCAGACACGTGAGGGCAGACGACTGTGCCGCATGCGGATGTTGAATTTTGCCACTACAAATTAGTTATTATTCACTGCGATTAGATTTGTTTATATGATATTTTCTTTATTCAGTTAATGTTCTTCGTGAAAAAATCCGACAGAAAAGGATCCGGGGGGATATATGCACAAAAAAAAGGAAAAGGGGTACGCTGCAAGATGAAATAAATGCCTGTATGAAACATATGTACTATGGGTACATGTTACAAAGTTTTGTCTTATTACAATTATGCGAGTACAACTTCACAATTATTTATGAGCAGTGTCAATATGCAAATGCTCTTCTAAAAATCGGAGAAGATTGTATGCCAACTGTCGATACTGTGTCGACATGATTACACTAAGACGTGAGTTCTGGTATATGATGGCACAGATGATCTAAAAATAATAACTATTCTGATCCGCCGACTAATGAGACAGTTATCAAATAAACGAACGGATCATGTCAGACGTGGAGGAAGATGTTATCGAATACCTCTTAAGAAATGCAAGGGACACTGAACCAGTCATATCATAGCTTATGCATAGAGTTTCTCAACTCTTTAAAATTATCAGGAGCGCCTTACCATAAGTTGAGACTGAAACTTAATGTTCCAGTCCTATTAATGGGAAATCTTGAGCGCCAAAGCTATAAAAATACACATCTGGGGTATAACATTGTAAAAGCTACAATCATGATGCATGGAATGGCAAAAGGAGAAAATGTTTTAAGTACACTTATTCCAATAATTCAAACTTATTTGCAATTTCAATTTAAAAGAATGTAGTTTCCACTGAAAACAAAATTTGCAATAACAATTATCAAAGCCCAAAGACAGACGCTTAAAGTTGCAGTTCATTTAGAAAAAACACATGTTTTTCCCATGAGCAGCATAATCACGTGTATCAAATCCGCTAAATCTCTATATTTTGGCAAAAGATGGCAAATCAAAAAACTTAGTTGATAAAATTGAAAAAATTGAGAATCTGCTCAGCCTGAGGGAAAACTCAAGCAGAATCCAACAGTGGAGGCAACCGTACTCGCTGCGAACCCAGACAATGCAGAACCAAACCGTTTGGTTCGAGAGCGTATTTCTAAGACTGAGGCGGTGACTTCCAAGGCCAGCACGTGTTGTTCTGTAGAGTAAGGGAGAAGGTGGGATCAGTTGGAAGAACTCTTCAGAACACTCTCCATGGTAAAGCGGTAGAGGATTGCCATAGAGGCGATGTCTCTCCGCAACTGCAGAGGCCCAAGGGACTCTGTAGTATCAGGACTGTTGATCATGCGGACTGCTCGCCGCTGCAACCGATGGAGAACATCAAGCAAATACTGCGTGGATCCATCACAAAGATGAGAACAGTACGGACGAGCAAACCAGGGTCTTATAAAGGAGACACATATGCTCGGGCGGGAAGAATCGTCTCACCCTGTTCAGGCCGCCTTAGTGGTGCCCTCGATGTACTTCCGTGGGTTGAGGTCTCGGCAAATATCCATGCCCAGGACACCGAGCTTATCCCGTAGTGGCAGTTGAGTGCTCTGAAGAGTGGGGAGGGGAAGAAACGGAGACTTTTTGGTAGAGAAAGGGCACACCTATGTTTTCTTAACGTTGAACTCGACCAAATTCTCATCACCCTATTGTGAAATGCGGTTCAAACCCCGGTCGAGCTCAGCGACGAGCTCCTGTCGATTTTCCTCAACGTCTACCAGCTTGGCTGCAGGGTATCCATAATATCGCCCATGCACTGTGCTATCGTCTGCATAGCAATGTATATTGCCAAGGGCTAATATGTCATTGACATGCAGAAGAAACATCTTGGGCGACAGGACCGAATTCTGAGGTACGCTAGCGTTTACCTCCAGAAAAACAGAGGCCGCGCCGTCCGTCGCAAAGAACCCGAATGCGAAAGCGCTGATGAAGAAAAGAGTCAATCTAGAGACGACTCTAGGAGGCAGACCGAATGCTTAGAGCTCGGAGAGAAGCGAACGGTGCAAGAACAGGTTGAAAGCCTTGGCCATGTCGAATGTCGAAATAAGCTCATACAAAATACTTTTTATTTTATGTACTTATATAAATACTTAAATATGTTTTTAACAGTGAAAAGTGTGTCTTATTTTTAAAATAATATTAGCCTTAATAATTAAATCTGCTACCCAAAGTCACTGTTCCACGCGGACGAAGTCGCGGGCTCAGCTAGTTATATTATATTATTATTTGTGTATTAGATGTCCGAAATATTTATTTATTTTTTATATCTTTCCTTTTAATTGTTAAGATCGTGCTGCAGATTCTAAAGATTAGTTTTGTTAATTAGTACAATGATTTTATATTTGTTTAAAATCAAATTGTTACTTTGTTATCTAATAACATTAATTTTCTTTTCTGAGAGATTTGTCACCAGTTTTACTTATACACTTGTAATTGTTGTCTTTGTCCTGTTTAAAAAGAACAGGTATCCCATGACCAAAAGTAAGGAGCACCTTACTATTATAATATGTACATAACACTGCCAGTAGAAAACAATAATACATACCAATATTATAAATTCGAAAGTAACTCGTCTGTCTGTCTGTTCCGATTCTTGATGAAGGACCTAAGTTACCACTCGGTGAAACACAGCGCAAGCGTTGTTTCACACCGGTTTTCTGTGAGGCCGTGGTATCACTCTAATCGAGCTGGCCCTTTCATGCCGAAGCGTGGCTCTCCCACGGTCAAGTTTTCAGAAAAGCAAAGGTTTTAGAACCATATTCCACGCAATAAGTAGCAGAAACGCACCTGTTAAGACACATTTTATTTATTTAGTAGTCACAAATATTTTTGGCAGTTCACTATATCACCTTGTATATACGCACATCGCGTATTAGCACGTCGCACGTCTAGTGCACTTATATATGTTACTAGCTTTTACACGCGGCTTCGCTCACGCAGACTTTCATCCCCTGATTTATCCCCATAGGGGTGGAATTTCAAAAAATCCTTTCTTAGTGCTCACTTACGTTGTATAAAGAACCTACATGCAAAATTTCAGGATTCTAGGTTCAGCGGTTTGGGCTGTGCGTTGATCTTTGGGTATGTCAGTCAGTCATACCCAAAATTCTTTTACCACTAGAAGGCTACGTTATTTGTGATTGGCATAGGATTTATAATAACCCGAAATATGGAAAGACTTTTTTGTGGCAGCCGTATTTGCAAAGTCGGAGAAGAAAATGTTTACCGCCCAAAGGGCACGGGTCAGCTAGTTTATAATAAACTCACCACCGTATTGTATCGCATAGATTTTGCAAGTTACTAAATAAACATCATTTAGTAGTAAATTTAAAATGGAAGAATTAATTCTATCTATTAAAGAAGTTTTAGAAAAATTGCCAAAGAACATAATTTTGTCAACTACAATATTACTACTGAACCTATTTATAGTGATGGTGCTAACTACTCTTTGACATTATATAATGTTGTTATCAAAGAAAACGGCAACACACAAAACATGTTTGCCAAACTTGCAGCTTTAGGGGAAAAAATACGCTCGGAAAATCGTCAATTCTATCAAAAAGAAATCTTTGCTTACACGAAACTGGCAAAAATATACGATACTCTACAAGACTAACATCAAGTGCCGCAGAAACACAGACTTAGTTTTACCAAATTCTATGGAACACTTCAACTTATAGAAGTTACTAGCTGACCTACGCAACCTCGTTTGCGTCCAAACTACGATCCCCCGTTTTGACCCCACAAGGCGGTTGATTTCTGAAGATACATTATTAGTACACCTCCACATTCCATCTATAGAGCATATATTTTAAATTTCAAGTCTCTTACTTCAAAAACATAGGACTTTCATACAAACTTCCAACCCCCGTTTTACCCCCTTAGGGGTGGAATTTCGTAAAATCCGTTCTTAGCGGATGTCTACACCCTATAAGGAACCTACCTGCCAAATTCCAAGTTTGTAGGTGTTATAGTTCCTGAGATTTCGTGATTCATAAGTGAGTGGTATTTCGCTTTTATATATATAGATAGTCTTAGAGAACCTTGTCGCGAAAGGATATCAACTTTACGACAGATTCAAGTCGATTGACTGGGAATATGCTACGGCAGCCGTGACAGAACTTAGCAAAATGCATGCACTGTCATTTGCTTACAGTATTTACCATCCAGAAGATTTTAACAAAGTTATAGACGAACTAAACTGTCAATGGAGCATAGCGAAAGGAAATTTATGCGTACATTTTGAGACGACAAGTGCCAGAGCCATTGAATTAGTTCAAGAGACAGTCAGAGAACAGTTAAAGAGGTTCTTTGATACATTTGAAAGACAAAAGTTTCCACAATTTTATGTACCCACTTGAAGACCTGTATTGACTCACTTGGATTATAGACCCAGCAACTTAATGTACAGGATTCGTGACGTAAGTATTTATTTCAAATTTTGTTATTATGTTAGGTAAAAGGTACATATTATATGTAACTAGCTTCACATCAACAACTTCTAATAATCCACTGCATAGGACATAAGCTTCTCCTTAGAAACTAGGTTGCCTGCTCTACCACGCTGGCCAAACGGGTTGGTATTTTATTTTATTCAATAGGTACAGATACAGATAACAGATTGAAAAAATACAAAAAGCAGTTTTAACAGTACATTATAGTTTACTATAATGTGCTGTTAAAACCTGCCATCCAGTTACAAATGTACACAACTTTGGCAGTAGACAGTGCTTCGCTTTGGCATAGGGTTAAATATTATAAGAAAATTATGAGAAAAAAACAAATACTAACCATAATTAGATACATCGTTACAAACTAAATATGTATAATATATAATTATATAGGAAACTGAGATGTGCATTAAAATTAAAGCTTGCTATAACGATGGAGAGAAGATTTGAAAGCATTGAGGCTTTCGTGAAAGACATCCAACTGTGAGCACACGGTATTATAGTTCCTGCACATTCTGTTTAGTGGGTTATTATGTGAAACATTGTTATTGCTGGGAGGAACACTAAATAATTGTGGTATACGTACAGATCATATGGGTATTTTAATTTCAATCTTTTCTACGAGATTACTATCGATAGTACAATGTACAATATTGTGTAAGGTGCACAAGTCACCGATCCATCTTCTATTTTCCAAAGATCTTAAAGAAAATTTTTGCAATCAATCAACATACTCCGGTATTTTGCGTCTTAGCCCACATCTTGAGCAGAGAGCTCTCACAAATCTCCTCTGTACCGCCTCTATCCGGTCTATATGTATATTATAAATTGGAGACCATACGGGTGAACAATATTCTACAATACTTCTTACCAGAGAGTAATATAAGACTATCACAGATCTTGTATATTTAAATGGTCGTGCGGTGCGAAGTATAAATGAGAGCATGCAGTTAGCTTTGCTGCATATATAGTCATAGTGCGATCTAAAATTTAAAGAGCAGTCAAATATGACTCCCGCACCTCCGTAACTCTATCTATGTTGGTGTAATCGATATGATAATTATACTTCAGAATATTTTTATTTTTATTACTTGACACTTTTTAATATTTAATGTCATAAGATTTCTAGCACACCAGTTTACGATGGTATCAATGTCTGCCTGGAGGAGTTCACAGTCACTATGTGTGGAAATTCGCTTAAATATTTTTATGTCATCAGCATAAGCTAAGCATTCACTTTGAATCATATTAAGTAGATCGTTGACAAAAATTAGTTTAAAATATTATTCAGTTGACGTATTATATATTTGACTGAAAAAACTCCAAGAGCAACTTGGACTTCTCGCCATTACACCCCAGAGGACAACCTGTTTCTGATGACCATGTTATATTACCCAGATTAAAGTCACCCATAATGCAAGTAAAGTGCTTAGATGTATTGCAAAGTCTGTCATTACAGTTTTTTAGAAACTTATCAAAAACTTCCACAGGTAAATACTCAGGAAGGTACGCAACACAAAAACTAACAGTCAGTGATTGGTTCAGCTTGACCTGTATCCAAATATCTTCCAAATATTCAGATTCCCAGTTCTGCTTAAACAGAACCTGGAGTCCCTTTGAATAAGCGACCAGCACTCCTCCACCACGATCTCCACGCACCACACAATATCTATCATCAAACAGCTCAGAAGACAGCACAGTCTCGTCCAACCGAGTCTCCGTAAAACAGATAATATCATAATTTCTACATAATATTGTTTTATAAATATCAATAGTCTTGGTCTTCACACCTCTTACATTTTAATAGTATACTGATAGGTACATTTATGATAGTTTAAGTTTTGAACAAAAGTCAATAGTACTAGCACTAAAGTTCACAAATGCATTCAACAAATGAGACCAAGACTGTCCCTGTCCTTTATTAGTATATACGGAGAGTCCACTGCCTTTCTAACATATATACGTCCATTCTTGACCCAGGCGAACTTGTACCCCAGCTCCCTAGCCTTCTGCCGTGCTGCTGCATGCAAAACCTTGTTAGCAGGAGAGAGATGATCCAACACATAAAGTCATACATGCTCCAAAATGCTGTACAATAATCCAAGGTATTCGAATTACAATACACTCGTATTAGCTATAGCGGATCGCGCCCCTTTGAACGTGACTACTAACACTCGCGAGTCCAAACCAGACCCATCATAACGGTGACCGCCGAAACACCGAGTCGTTGGAAAATTAGCTAAATATCAATATACTAACTGTCAACGTCAAAACGTCAAACAAGAAAAATGACAATCAAAAATGTTGCCATTACAATGACGTTAAATTTCTAACAAAGGTTTTCATTTCATCATAGCCCGAACTAATGAAGCTAATTGATTTTCGAAAGTCCTGTAAATCTTCCTTTATAGAGTACAGTTCGGCCCTCATGACGCTGGAGATTATCCCAGGTGATTCCAGTAGGATCAATTTATGGACACGATCACCAACCGCTACCACAAGTGAAACATCAATATTTTGAGGTGGGCTAGGTGACATCAGGACAGGATCTGACTTCAAATTGCTCTCACTTTGTTTTCTCTTAAGGGTGACATTTCCCAGGTCAGAGTGTTGTTCCTCGCCACCCGGTAAGTTAGTATGATCCTCCTTAAGGCTGCGAACTGGAGTATTGAGGTTTCCCGTCTTTGGTTGCCTACTCTTACATTCAAAGCATATCCACTTACCTTTCTGACCCTCACTGATAGATTTGAATTGCTTCGGAGATATATTCGCGCCTGTAAGATCATATATTTTGTAACATTTACAACACTTCAAACAGACTCCGTTGCCGATTGCTTCCTGACAACCCGCACAATAATTGACTGTAGGCGCCATCTATGCTTTTTGTACCGGAACTGCACAGTGCACTCTGATGTCAATATTATAAGTTATCTTAACGTATTAATAGTTTGAACGATTGTGACTAGTCTTGAGAAATGAACCGAGATGTCGCTATCAGCCCGAATAGATAGTATAGGCTGCCTTTGCGACGAAGTGTCACTGTCTTGGTGGCGCCATTCCATCCATGCCATGCCATCCATTAAGCGCAACAACAATGCGGTATCTCGCTTCCGCCGCCCACTTGGAGGAGTCTTACGTAAGAAACGCACAGGAAGAAACGGGAGCCACCGATTTTCGGATGTCCACCAATCACAAGTTACAGTTTAAACTCACAATAATTTCTAAAGGCAAACGAACGTGCGTCCGCTCACAACGAAGCCCAACGATGAAGTGAATAGAAATATAGAGCTTGTATCTTCTATTTGCAGTGATGTTGACCTGCATGATTTGTTCCCTTAGCCACCCAACAAAAAATCAGAGAATCATCACCACAATTCATTCCAAGGGATGAATTGGTGGTGATTCTTTGTTTTCTGAATTCATCACCACATAGAAAAAAGTTATCATGTATACATGTAAACTTTTTTTCTGTTATAATAGAGGCTCACTGCATAATACTTCTAGTTTTGTTATGTTTTAATATCTATCAGTGATATTGTGAGAACTGTATAACAGGAAGCAGAAGAGGTACGCTATAAACACGCTAGCCGTTAAACGATGCACATGTACATAATACTTAATATAATAATAATAATTTATTTATGTAAATATAGTTTGAACATTTTTGTAAAATCCTTTTCTTTTTGATATAATCTAACAATTGTAACAACAACATGAAAAACAAAATAGCACTTTTTTATGCAAACAAAATATGTTAGATCTAGGCTCCCAAACTAGGTTTATCACCTGTGACTTGGGAGCCAAGTGCTTCAACATGCTTCAACATATTGGTTTATAACAACATTTAATATACCGTTTGTAATCATAGACAGACCGGTGTAAAATTAAATCTATGTGTATGTGTAAAAGTCGCACAGTACTTAAACCAGTCATTATATTATCAACTAGCTAAGCCCCGCAGTGTTACCCGCGGTTAATGTCGGGTCAGATTCTTCCAGTGAAAGTCCCATCAAAATCGGTCCAGGCATTTCAGAGATTAGCCGGAACTTGTAAAAATTGTTGTCCACAAGTGTAACGTAATTATACAAATCCACCACGTTTATTACATACCACAACAAAATAATATTTCATACCTCATCTTTGACTATATAAAGTATCAAGGTTACAAAAAATAAACCTGTACAACAAATTAGTTAATTATAACTGCTGCTAGTTTATCACTTATTATGTGTATAGTGAATATTCAGATCACTTTGACAATCAACATTTTTTTTTGAGATCATAAACAATAAAAGACTAAATCGATCGTTTTTTTGTTTCTTCAAAAGACGGTCCCCATATCATAACAACCAACTTTTTTTTTTTACATCATAAATTTCATCACGACGAAGACTTGAAGACTCGAAGAAATATGAACCTATAAATTCAGGGGTTTGATAATAGACACTGAATTATCGTCGTTCCGACTTAATTTATACAGTCCCTAATCAAAGTATTGGTGAGAATAAAAGGAATACTCTTGTTGTATCTTAACTTAAATTATATTTAATTTATTGGGCTAACTTACTTCTAAATTCTTGTGCATCAAATTACTTGGCCTAAAATCTCCGTGCCCCAATACAGGGGGTCCAGAAGTCTTGTAAAAATCAGCATACCTTAGAATCATCATAAATCAGCCTTATCAAACCTTTCAAGAAATCTCTGTAGCTTGTCTTTGCTTTCTTCCTTGGCACTCCTAGGAGCAGTAGCAAAAACAGTTTCTAGGTAACCTACCAGAGCTGAACCAGCATGAGCTACCCAGTTACCTTTATTCACATAATCAATAACTTCAATGTACTCGTTTGGTTGGTATACACCGTATGCCAGAGACAGAGCGTGCATTTTTGCTAACTCTGTAAGTGCAAAAGTTGCGTATTTTAGATCAAAACACTTAAATCTATCAAATGCCACATAACCAGCTTCAACAAAGTGTTCAAGAACTAGAGTTTCTTCATACACTACAGGATTACAATCGTAGAACTTAGTAAATTTCAATCTGTGTTCTACATGTACTTGGTGATCTTCTAATCTTTTATAAACTTTGGCCAGTTTCGTGTAAGTAAATATTTCTGTTTTATAAACCTTCGGTGCCTGTAATCGTAATAAATTGTTCTCCAGCCGCGGCTACTTTAGCAAACACATGAACAACTTTTTCGCCCTCCGTGATGGTTACATTAAATAGAGCTGAAGAAAAATTTGCACCTCCACTCGATGCCGGTTTGATTTTTAAATTGTAGTTCACAAAGTTTTGTTCTTTTGCAATTTGCAATAAAAGTTTTTTTTTTCTGATTTTGCCATATTTACTGTTTGTATGTACTGTAATGTTAAACTTTAATTAGTTAACTAACATGCAAATACACACATCAAAAGTGTCTAGGGATCAACATATGTGTCTAGGGATCAACATACCGTTATAAACTAGCCGACCCGTACCCACTTCGTTGGGCGTAAACTGCCCGCTTTCCTTCGACTTGAATAACAAACACTATTATTTTTAGCTGAACTTTTTGTTCTATCATAAGAAAATATGGCCTATGTCACTCCTGAATAGTGTCGCTTTGTTGAGTGGAAGAAGTTTCAGGATCGGAGCAGTACTTCTGATCCCCTACATCCATATAAACAGAGTTAGAAATTTTACCTCTTTATAATATTAATCTAGATATGGAAATCTCCATGTTAATGTACGTTCAATGATGTTACATGTGGAAATACGATAGTCATCATAATAAACGTCATCAAGTTTGTTTACCATAAAACAGGTTATAGCGAGCCAACCAAAACAAACTCTTTAGCTTTATGATATTAGAATAGATAAAATATAAGCATTTTGTAAATTCATCGTTATAAGTAAAATATTAATACTATGCAAAGTCAATTTATTTTGTTATCATTTTGTAAAATTACAGCTCTAAATAGTTTTTATTATTGCTTATGCAAAGTCATCACAACAAAGTTTATTTTATCACAATGTAATGACAACCAATTTACAGGACAATGCCATCTGTTTTGTGCGAAAATGTCAAGAAAACACTCACTTTTCACTTCAAATAAAATTCTCGACATACGAAGTTACTTTGATACACAAACTAATTCTTTTCATTAGGTCATGGTCCAGAAATTACGCTCTGTAACTACTATTAACAAATTAACCGGACTAGATAGTTATTCATCATGGAAATTCGCGATGAAAATGCTTCTGTTACGCGAAAAACTATTTGGGTGTACCACGAAGGAACCTGATGTGTCTGATTCCGTTCAAATAGAGAAGGATGAAGAGGCGTTAGCTCTGTTTGCCTACATATTGAGCCTCATCTCTATTCTTACGTCAAAGATGCCCAAACTGCAAAACAAGCATGGAATGCTCTTGCTGCTGTGTTTGAGGACAAGGGGATCAACAGGCAAATATTGCTGATGAACTCTCTCTTGGACGAGCGCTTGGATAAGCATCCGACTATGCATGAATACATTGCTGCTGTAATGAGTCACGCCCAAAGATTGTAAGAGATAGAAAAGGGTATAGATGACGATCTTGTGGCTGTTGTATTATTAAAGGGTCTATCTGATGATTACAAACCCATGAGGATGGCATTAGAACACTCTGGAATGAAATTGACCTCAGAAAATGTTCGTCAGAAGTTATTGCAGGAGGATTCTTCGAAAAAAAGTACTGTTGCCAATGAAGATTCAGCTTTGGTGGTTAATAATAAAGGAAAGCAAAATGTGAAGAATAAGATTCGCTGTTTTAAATGTGGCATGAAGGGTCACCGAAAACCTGAGTGTCCGACACATAATAATAAAGGCGGAGCTTCATCTTCAAAGAGCAATTTCTGTTTTAACTCACTTTTAGGCGTTGAAACCTTCAGTGCAAATGAGTGGTACATTGATGGCGGTGCATCGAGTCATATGTCTTTTCACAAGAACTGGTTTAGAGACATTAAGGCTTGCGATGATAATGTTAATGATGTTATAACCTGTGCAAATGATAACAAGTTGAAAGTATCTGGTGTGGGTGATGTCTTAGTCAACATGAATGGCTGTAATGTTCCGTTCAAGGATGTGAAGTATGTACCAGGCTTGCGTGCCAACTAACTTTCTGTTTTCAAGATTGTTGAGAAAGGTTTATGTGTAACATTTGGTTCGTATGGTTGTCGAGTGTATAACGAAAAGGAATGTCGAATTTCAGGCATACCCGTAGCTACTGCAAGTAAAGCTGAAGGAATCTACAAGTTGGACGAGTGTGTACCAATTGTTGAAGGAGCCTTGGCTACAGTTCGGGTGGAGAGTTCGACATCAATGCTGTGGCATCGTCGCCTAGGGCATGTCAATTTCCAGGATATGAGGCGGATACCAGGTATGACTTTCGTAGGTCAATGTGAATTGGAGCCCTGTGTCGCGCGTATTAAAGGAAAAATGCACTGTCTTCCTTTTGATAAGCAACACGTTGCTGTTAGTGCTACACATCCATTGGAGTTACTGCACATGGACTTATGTGGTCCGATGGAAGAAAATTCATATGGAGGGAACCGTTTTCTATTCGTCATCATTGATGATTTCACTAGATTTTTTTTTGTTTATTTTCTGAAATATAAAACTGAAGTTTTCATCAACTTCAAAAATTTTTTGACGGGAACAGAGACGTACTCAGGTATGAAGGTTAAATGTGTGCGATTTGACAATGGTTTGGAGTTCACAAATAATGAGTTCGATTCTTTTTTGACAAATAGGGGTATTATGCACCAATTGAGTGTACCATATACGCCACAACAAAATGGTGTAGCGGAACGTTCGATTTGCATGATATGTGAGATGGCGAGAACTATGTTGGCAGATGCTGGCTTAAATAAAAAACATTGGGCAGAAGCTTGTATGACTGCTGCATTTATTAAAAATAGTTTGCCTCATTCTGCGAACAGTGGTGTAATACCAGAACAATTGTGGTCAAAAAGAGAGGTCGATGTGAGTATGTTGAGGGTATTTGGCTCTCGAGCCTATATTCATACTCCTAAAGAGCTTCGGACGAAGTGGGATCCTAAAGGGAAACCTTATATTTTTGTGGGATACTATGAGGAGACGAAAGGGTATCGTTTCTCAGATCCTAATTATCCTCGTCGCATAGTGCGAGCAAGGGATGTGGTATTTATTGAGAATGAATCGTCCCCACAATCCTCAAAAGAATGTGAACCAATTAAAGTTACAGAATCATCTGAGGCGCGTTCACAAATTCCTCTGGAATCAGTTGCCCACGGTGGAAGTCCAGTACTTTGGGAAGTGGTCGAGGAAGTGAAACCGGTGGCCGAGATTCATGTTCCTGTAAATGACGGTGGTGCGGTTTCTGAAAACTCTGAGGATGTTTTAAATGACAGATTTCACAGTATGGATGGTGTTGTAGAATCATCAGCAAATGTAGCCGAGATAACTTTGGATAGTGCGCTAAATGACACTGATTTTGATTTATCGATGGAGTTTGAAGACAAATATCAACTCAGAAGTAAAGCACGTTTATTGAATCCTGACTTTGCTTATTTAGTTCCCTACGATAAAGAACCGCTGACTTTTGCTGAAGCTCGTGGTCGAGTAGACAAGAATTTGTGGGAAGAAGCAATCCAAAGCGAACTTGGTTCTATGAAGGAAAATGGTGTCTGGGAGCTTGTGGACAAGCCAGAAAATGTTAAATTTGTGGGCAATAAATGGGTCTTTAAATATAAACAAGACTCGGATGGAAAAACCACATAAAAAGCCAGACTGGTGGCAAAAGGTTTTACCCAGTCGCATGGCATCAATTTTTATGAGACCTTTTCACCTGTTGTGCGAAGATCAAGTATACGTTTTTTGTTAAGCCTTGCAGCGACCCTGTCCTTGAGCATAGATCACTTTGACGTGAATACTGCTTTTTTAAATGGTGATCTTCATGAAAAAGTATTCATGCGACAACCTGAGGGGTGTATCGAGAAGGGAAATGAGAAAAAAGTTTGTCTATTAAAACATGCTATATACGGTCTTAAACAAGCATCGAGATGTTGGAATGAAAAAATAAATGACGTTTTGCTGTCATTAAAATCAAGCGTCTTAAACAAGACGATTGCATTTATATTTGCGGAAATGTAAACGATATTTCCAATTTAATAATCGTTGCATTGTATGTCGACGACATAATTTTGTTGCACAAGAATGACGAAAAGAAAAAAGTTTTAGTGGAAGACTTACGAATGCATTTTAAGGTAAAAGACTTGGGCAAAGCTAGAAAATGTTTAGGTATGTCTTTAACATACGAAAATACGGATAATGGTGTGATAATTTCCATAGACCAGTCCAAGTATATTGATAATATTTTATCTACATTTGGTATGGTAGATGGTAAGCCCGTATCAACTCCATTAGAAGCAAACGTACATTCTTTATTGTCATGTGCAGAGACTGGTAATGCAGACGTGCCATATCAAGCTCTGATTGGTGCTTTAAATTATTTAGCTACGAACACAAGGCCGGATATTGCTATAGCAGTCAATATCTTGAGCCAGTATAATAATAAGTTCGGGTCAGTACACTTGCAAGCCGCAAAACGTGTACTACGTTACCTGAAGAGCACAAAGGATACAAAATTGTCGTATCGTAAGTGCAGTCCTCTCTTTAAAATTACAGGTTTTTCGGACGCTGATTGGGCAGGAGATGCAAAAGACCGAAAATCTTATACCAGCTGTTTGTTTAAAGTTGCCGGAAATACAGTTTCCTGGGAATGCCGGAAACAGAGATGCGTTGCGTTATCTTCAGCTGAAGCAGAATATATAGATATGAGTGAAGCTGCCAAAGAAGGAGTTTACCTCTGAGTAGGTTGGTAGGCGAATCGTTAAGTACCCCGTGCAATCAAAATAGCTACTAATCCCGTATTTCATAGACGAACAAAGCACATAGACTTGAATGTGCATTTTGTGCGAGATTGTGTGAACAGAGGACTGATCGAAATGTCTTATGTACCAACTGCGGAGATGACTGCAGATGCATTGACGAAAGCTTTATTTAAGGTGAAGCTTAAAAGATGCATGAGTGATATGGGACTTTTGTAAACCTGTATTATTGAAAAATATGAATATGAGGGGAGGTGTTGGAACACTAAATTCAATTTTGTTCGTTGTTGCCTAGCTACTTGTCTGTTTGTGACTTTTCACTTCAAATAAAATTCTCGACATACGAAGTTACTTTATACACAAACTAATTATTTTCATTAGTCCCGATGCAGGTACAGGAATCATAGGAAATAAAGGGTTCGAACTGAATCCAGATTAGTTTTCATCTTTGTCGTCAACAGCTTTTATTAGCTTACTGGCCGCCATAGGCCTCTCAACACAATTAAGTTTCTGGCCTTCTGAGTGATGCTAGTTGCCGATGGTTGCAAACTTTATGTTTATGTGCAGGTCAAGATCCTTAGCATTAATGGATAATAGTTATCATCACTATACCGTGAAAACATGATTACTAATAGCTCCAGAATCAATTCTCCTCATCATTCTAAAGTCGCCTCTCGTTTGGCATTAACACGGGATTTACCATTAAATCGAATCTGCTGGCCCAGTATTTGTAAGTGGTAATTAATATAATTACCACTTTGTTTAAATTTTCTACTGTAGCATGTGTGTAAATCTGCAGGTCATCTGCATACAAGTAATACGAAAACGTAAGTTCATGAGTTATGAAATCAATGAATTTAAAATAATTATATATTATATTGAGATCTTTACAAGAAAATTAATTTGACATTTGCTGTTTCGATTCTATAATAAGACTGATATCTGTTATAGAATTGTATGAATAATAAAATATACAAACATGGTGTTTACCAGAACAATTTAGGCTATCGGTCTGGAAATCACCGATAATCTTTATTTAATCATACATTATGTAAACCACTATCACTCCCTATCAGCTTCGCACATGATATGATAACGTTATCAGTTTATAAGTACTCACATCGATAATTATCGATAAGAGCTGTTTTATAAGTACAAAAACATCTTTAGTTTTTACATAATAAGGAACGCGATATCATACAGTGTCCAGTTTTGACGGTGATAAACGTAACTCACAAACTACTGAAAAATAAGATTTTTTTTAACAAAAAAATCTATATAGCCTTGTTAGCAAACGATAAGATGGAGAAAGCAGAAACAATATTAAATAAAATTCTACCGCAAATAGCGGCAGATCTGAATTATGTTAATTACAAGATACGTATTGATCCAATTTCTAGTGGCGGTGCGAACTACACTTCATCTTTATACAACATTACGATCGAAGAAGGACCTAAGATTCATCATTTGTTTGCAAAAGTTGCTGCCTTAGGAGACCAGATGCGAAATGAAAATCCAAAATTCTACACCACAGAAATAGTTGTTTACACAAAACTTATGGAAATTTACGAGGGCTTGGAAAATGAGTACAATATACCACAAGAACATAGATTAACATTAAGCAAGTACTACGGATGTTGCCCTACAGAGAACGAAGAAACCATTATTCTAGAGAACTTAGTCAAGAAAGGCTATCAATCTTTTAATAGATTTAATTCAATCACTTGGGAATACGCAGCCTCTGCAATACGAGAATTGGTAAAATTACACGCGCTATCATTTGCTTCCAGCAAATATTACCCTGAAGAGTTCGAAAAAGTTAGTCGTGATTTTAAATTTGAGTTCAACATGGAAGATGGGCCTATGGTAACATTTGACATGGGAATGACTGCAAAAACCCTTGAATTAGTTCATGGGGAGAGAAGAGAAATGTTGAAAAAGTTTTTAGATAAATACACCATAAAAGAATTATTTAAACCTATTCAACCGTTTCGAAAACCAGTATTGGTGCACGGTGATTACAGACCCAGTAATTTGATGCACAGGATTCACGATGTAAGTTATTTTTAACGGACTTCAAAAAAGAAGGAGGTTCTTAATTCGACTGTTTTTTTGTTTTTTGTTTTTATTCGTTACCTCATAACTTTCGACTGGGTGAACCGATTTTGTTTTTTTTTTCTGTAAATGCCATACTAATAAAATATATATATGACATTGCTATTACGATCTAGTCTGCTGACTAATGAGTAATTTTCACTTAACTAACTCAAAGGGTTTTATCCATTTAAGTCTCCTTGTAACGTCCGTATTGTCGAGAACCTGGATAGCCTCAACGTTTAAGTGATGATGAAGTCGGCGTTCATGAGCTTCGCCGTACTTCGATATAATGTCTGCGACGAATTCTACTTTGAGGTCCCGATGGAGGTCGTTCACTCGAATGTACCACGGTGCATTTACAATACCCCTGAGTACTTTATTTTGAAAACGTTGTATCATCAGTGTATTAGATTGTTTGGTACATTCCCATAACTGGATACCATAAGTCCATACAGGCATAAGGACTTGTTTATATAATAGTATCTTATTACATTTCATTTTTTATTTTACTTTATTATTATTATTACTTATTTCATTATCAATACATTTTTTTGTAGCGAAGATCCAACTCGTCGCGTTTCTTTTTGACATGGGCGATCCAGCGAAGCTTGGCGTCTAGTATCATTCCCAAATATTTGGCAGTATTGACATAGGGTATTATATGACTATTTATATATACCGGGTGATAGTTAGGAGCTTTATTTGTAAAGTCAATGTGAACCGATTTAGATTCATTTAATTTTATTCGCCATTTACTCGTCCAATCACAAATCGTGTTTACTGCTACTTGAAGTTCATCTACTGCTTCCTTATGTGAAGACCCAATGGCCATTATAGCCGGGTCATCCGCAAAGGTTGCAATGATATTTTCGTCTAATTCTGGCATGTCAGAAGTGTATAACAGGTACAAGACCGGGCCTAGAACACTTCCTTGTGGTACCCCAGCTTAAATAGGTTTCAGATCAGAATATGCATTTCCTTCTCTTACTCTGAACATTCTATCAGATATATAGGACTTTAAGATGTCTGCAAAGGGTTTTGGTAGTAATTTTCTTAATTCGTGCACAAGTCCATCATGCCATACTTTATCAAAAGCTTGTGCTACGTCTAGAAAGACTGTGGAACACACTGTCTTTTCTTCTAAAGTTTTTTCTATGATATTAGTAATTCTGTGAACTTGGTCTATGGTAGAATGTTTTTCTCGAAAGCCAAACTGATAGTCGGGTATTAAATGCTTTGATTCTATTATTGGTTTCTTTTTAATAATAGCTTTTCAAATAATTTAGATATTATTGGTAATAAAGAAATAGGCCTATATGAGGTTGCTTCATGAGGTGGCTTGCCAGGTTTTCGTAACATTATTACCTCTGCCACTTTCCACATATGTCAGGTATGTATTTTAATCTAAATGTTGCTTTTATAAGCGTAGTAAGCTTAACTATTGCTATTCGTGGTAAATTTTTTAAAACTTCCACAATTATTACATCATAACCAGGAGACTTTTTACGGTTCAGCAATTTAATTTCTCTGCACAGTTCTTTTGGAGTTATAAGTCTAATATCTTCTTCATAATTATCATTTCCGTCTTGGCATGTTTCGACCACAGTATTTGCTACATTTGGACGAAATATTTGCTCTAAATGACCAGCAAATCTGGTAGCTTTCTGTTCATTACTTACAGCCCATTGCCCACTTTCTTCTCTAATGGGTGGTATCTGCGTAACGGGTCTTTTTAAGTTCTTTGTGACCTTCCATAACGAATAATCTGTATTGCGGTCACTGGTTAGTTGGTTTAGGTAAGTACACATACATTCATCTTTGAACTGTTGTATTACTCAAGTGAGCTTTTCTGTGAGATTATTCAATAAGGTTTTGTCCGAAGGGTACCTTGTTTGATGCCACCTTTGTCTCTGTTTTCTTTTTTCGCTGATTAAATTTTTAATCTCGATTGGATAATTAGTAGTTCTAATTTTACGTTTTAACTCTGGCGTATTTTTGAATGTTAGTTACAAAGGTGAGTATTCCTGATTCCAGATGTTGTGGGAGCTTTAATGGGACCTTCAGATTAATAGTAGACTTTAGGTCATACTTAAAACTTTCCCAATCAGTGAATTTATTTACTAGCGTTGGGCGGATCTCTCTTTGTATTGTTTTTTCTTTTATTGTTAACATGATCGGTGAAGGATTCGATTTCATATCACAACAGCTTTCTATACTTCTTATAGATAAAAAGTCTATGAGGTCAGGAACTTGGTGCGGGTCAGTTGGCCAATATGTGGGTTTTCCCGTAGATATTACGTTACATTGTAAATCTCTAATTGCGCATAATAGTTCTTTCCCTTTTGATGTGGTAAGTCTAGACCCCCAGTGGGTGTTTTTAGCGTTAAAATCGCCACCAAAAATAAATCTGTTTCCCCATTTTCTTTAGGAGATTTTGGTATTGGATGGATTTTAAAGAATATCTTGGTGGGCTGTAGATTGAAGAAATTGTTATGGCATACCTTTCGGTCATAACACATACAGCGACAGTTGCATTGTATCTCAAGCTCTTCGTGCTTGAATTTCTCGTAATGAGAAATGTTATCTTTTATTATAACTGCGCTACCACCTCTGGCTTTGTTATCCGGATGTAAAGCATGATAAATTTTGTAACCTTTCATTTGAATGTAAGATTCATTAGTGAAATGAGTTTCCGATAGAAGACAAACATCAATATTTTCTATATTTCGGACAACTAGTAGCTCATTCTGATGGCGGGGGAGTCCATTAGCATTCCAAGTTATGATTTTAAGTTTGTAACTCATGAGTGTTACAGTAAAGTAGCCCTAGTGTTGTGTTCTAGTTTCTTTAATCGTTCATCGAACGTTGATATAATGTTTGGTTTAGCTTTCCATCCAGAGTTTTTGTGAGCTGTGTTTGCATTTGTGGTTGTCCTTGAGCACCCTTTGTAACTTGAGCAAATGTGTGTGTTTTAGTAACAACCTTAGACGTAACAGGTTTTTTATCAACGATCGCCTTAGGATCCTGACTTGAAGGGACGGTCTTTGCTTTAGGAATTGTATTTCTTAATTTTTGTAATTCCTTAGCTACCATACAACCTCGGTAGCTGGCAGGATGTGGTTCACCGCAGTGAACACACTTTGGTTTGGCTTCTGCTGGCTATTTGCAGTCCTTGATTAAGTGTTTACCTGTACACTTCACACAACGGGGTTTATTAGAACAATATTTTTGTGTGTGTCCATAGGCCTGATACCTCTTACATTGTGCAATTAATTTACTAGTTTTCAGTGGCTGAATATCTACTTTACAGCCAAGGATAGTCTGAATGCTGTAAATATTTTTTATGTCTTCATCGTTTTTAAACGAGAGCATGAACATGTTAAGAGGCGTTTTGTCACTCCAACTTAGCTTGTTTACCACCTCTCGGATTTTGTAACCTTTGGTTGATAGGTCGTCTGTTATTCTAGCTGATACACACGAAGACGGCAAGTTTTTGGCCATCACTCTGATGGGTCTGTCCTGTTTGTTTTCGTAGGTGTGCCAAAGGAAATTGTTTTGGAGCAGTAACTTTGAAATAGTTCTGTATGTGTCTTCGCTACGGCAGTTTATTTTAACGCTGTTATTATTCAGCATTTTTATTAAAAATGACTTACCAGTGACATTTTCAGATAAGAAATCGTAAAATTTCTGGTAGTCCTTTATATTTTCAGTGATTATGGGTTGCGGTTGTGGAGCCTCCTTAATTTTAGTTGTCTTGGTTTCATCGCTGGATCCTGTCCTTGTTGTTTGGCCGGTGGTGTCAACGATACGTTCAGCTTCCGTTTTTTGCGAGTCTGCTGACGAATCCACTCGGTTTCGTTCGCAAGTTCGTCCTCATCAGTTTCATACTTGACTGGTGCAGACGACTCTTCTTTCAAAGGTAGTTTTTTTTCGTATTGGAGCTTTTCCAGTTGACTCTGGAGGTTCTCTAGTTGTACACGCAAGTCTTGCACCATAAGTTGAAGACTTTCGCTAATTTTTTTCTCATTCATATGCTTATCGTATAAGAACTGTTCATTGTTAGTTTTTATTTGAATGGTTGTTGTTTGCTTTAGATTAGACATCATTAAATTTATTTAAAAATATCGTACAATAACAATTACACCTAAGTTAGTCATATTTCTGTAAGTGGGTCATCGCGCGCGACGGCGACGGAGGCAGCCCGACGCTGCGACTGCACTTTTAACTAGGACACAGCGCGTGAGCGATTAACACGTCCGCTCTGTATAGTACCGATTCGGAAACTGTTTTGATTTTGATGATTCTTTTTTTATTTGAAAGCTGGCGCTTCCCAGCTTTCAAATAAAAAAAGAATCCTCAAGAAAGAAAGAGAAGTGGTCCCATTTCAATTTGGTCTAGTTCTGACATGTCATCCATGAGAAAACCTTATATAAGTCTTCAATTTGCATTAAGTATGTGTGCGACAAATTGACGAATAACTCAATATCACGCGAACCAATTTCGATGATTCTTTTTTTTTTTAAAGCGTTTGGGCCCATTTCAATTTGGTAGTTCTTGGCGTCGGTTTTTTTTTTTTGTTAAAATTTTGTATTATTTTAGCTCATTTAGTGACGTCTTTCATCGTCACTTAAAGTTCCTTATGAAATATTATAGTAGTAACAAAAGTAACTACTAAACTAATAGTAGGTATTAAACCTGGTTGACGTTTTCAGTCTTGTTTAAATGCTTAAATACAACAAAAACAATACGGTCTTGGTCTTTGTCTTTCAGTGTTAATGTTTTGGTTATTGTTAGTTGTAACTGCCCTAGAAAATGATCTTTTATATCATAAGCATAACATATAATATAATTTACAGTGTGTCTGTGCGTGTACAATTTACAGTGTGTATCATCTATATATATAAAACTGAATCGCCGAAATGTATGTACACGCATAACTTCCGATCGGCTGCACCAAATTAAATAATACTTTTTTTTATGTGTTTGTTATTGTTAGGACAAGGTTTCTGTACAAGAAAAATTAAAAGATAACGGGAAAACTCATTTTTTTTGTCCGCGACTGTACACTGCCTGTGGCAAGCTGAGACAGATATGTAAATATGGCGGTACAAAGTGCGCCGGGTCAGCTAGTAACGTATAATATTTTCACTCGCTATAGAGGTAAATACGTATTTCAAACTCTTATAATTATTATGTCGTCTGTAATTTAGTCGTAGGTAAGCTGTTGCGTTCAGCCGAGCACTTTAGGGAATAGACTGAATTGGGTATATTTGAAAGGAAAGACATAATAGCCACTGATAAGTCAGGGTTGTATATCTGTCACTAGAACTGGAAATTGCCTGACAAGCGGTACCGCCTAATCAACAAAATATTAATAATCACTTACCTAGATACAACGTATTTTTTTTTTATATCTATATTTCTATATCACTGCGATAAGTTTATTCCATCAGGTGGGGCAAAAGTAATCACGCTATGTTCTTTTACCGTAATTTTGCAAATTTTTTAAGCAGCCAAGTGGCCACCGCCAGGGGTGATGACCACACAGGCCCGTTTTTTTTGGCATTTTCCATCACTCTTGTCAAAAGTACAGGCGACAGGTTCTCGCACTCCTAGCGAATATTCTCCTTAAGGGTTTGAAGAGTCTGAGGCTTGTTGATGTAAACTCATGACTTCAAATATCTCCATTAAAAGAAGTATACAACGGTTAAATCATGTGAGAAATTTAGCGGCCAGGAAATGATCCTTCGGAATATCGGTTATGGCTCGAGCAGTGTACGCCGATGCACTGTCCTATTCTGTCCTCCAGTCTCAATTCGTCATTCACATCATCTGGTCGATGTTTCAAGCTCCTGTTCGACATCTCGGGCAACAGTGGCAATATTCTCGGCACAGCGGCATCTAGTATTGTTCTGGTTTCTACAAGGCGAAAGGCTAAAAGTCGCTTTGTTTGTCCAGTTGATGTCGTACAGCCAGGAAATCTGCGACGAAATTCACGCTGCGATAAAACAACTGATGAATTGTTGCGCAAAAAAAATGGACAAAATAATTCGGTGTTCATATGGAGTAAACCGATTCATGGCTTGTTTTCTGTATTTTTTCACTTCACAAATGTCAAAACTGAATTGATATTTGGGGCCATATACAAAAGTTAAAGCGTCTTCCAATAGTGTGATTACTTTTACCCCACCAGTTATTATAGTTTTTAAAAGAAATTTTTGAATTTGATTTTATTCACATCGCTCGGTTATATGAGCCTTAAATGAGTTCCACCCACCACACTGTTTGCCCCTGTGGCCAAAAAAATGATAAATTACTTCTAAACGTATTTTAATCAAATTAAACACCTGCCTCATAATGTTGAATCCTTGTGTGATACAGAAGCATGGGTGGACATCGTCTGTCATTCATGGCAGAAAATGTCCTCTTAAATATCTACAGAAGCAATAAATAAGTAAATACATTTCAGGATGGGAAGATAGAAATTAAAGTCCTAGATTTTCAAACCATGCAATATTCCACTCCAGTAACAGATCTACTCTATTTCATCTTCACTGGGTCTAATGGACAATTTCGAGCGCAGTACTATGAAAAGCTACTTGATCTGTACTACACAGAACTACAAGAGGCCATGAAGAGGTTTCATCTGGATCCTGAGAAGGTGTACTCCAGGGCTGAATTTGATAAGGACTGGCAAGAGGTAAATATAAAAATCTAATCATTAGCTACAACAGGGGCATCTTTACCTATAGTACATGGTGTTATATCTTTAGAGGATATAATGGTGCCAAATAAAAGCGTTAGAAATGTTACAATTAAATTTTACTTTAATAGTGATGCTTTCTGTACAATAGCTGGTAGGCGAGTGACATTTCTATTTGATGTAGGTCATTGCAGGAAAAAATAATGAAGCGCCTGCACGACAAATGATACCTATTTTATACATTCATTAAAAGTTGCGTTTGTATTCATATCAGGCTCAAAGCCTGAACACATGGTGTGTGGTGCACACGAGCGCAACAGTATTAGGGGCGCCGGCCGTAGCACTTTAACCTTAGCACTTAGTGAAGGGTGCTTTGCTTACTAAAGGGCGCTAAAGGAACGATTGCACACGGGAGCTAAATCTATTTCATTATAAATTTAGTGTTACGAGGAATATTTGTATTTTCAATCTAAAAGATTTGCTTGTAGGAACACTCAGTATCTCTTTAAGGCTGTGGTCTCCTATAAACGCCGTCGGTCGCGTACAGCGTCACGTCGTACGCCGCGTCACAATGCTTACTATAGAAATGTACTGTTGTGGTCTCTTTGATACGCTGACGTTGGCGTGTGGACGCCGTACACGGCTTTCAACGATTTCTAGTTATTTCGATTCGATTCGATTTCGATTGCAGCGTAAACGTCGTATTTGGCGTCAATACAAAATGTTGAAATTTAAGTAAGAAATAGACGAATTATTAATTTAATAAGTCCTATGTTTTAGTGCATTATACAATAAAAATAAGATGCCGCCAAAAGAGTCGAATTTATATCACATGACTACAAGTAAGCACTGTTTGTCGACGACTATTGTAAATTGTGAACGAGATGTCGTCGTTCGCTTATGAGATATATAGACTGCTGATGATGTGCTTGACGTACAGACGTCGATCGGAACGTTTATGCTGAAGTTAAACGCCGCATATAGCATTTAATAGGAGACGACGTTTACGCTGCAATGCTTCGAAATAACTAGAGACGCGGCGCAAAGCGTTGAATGCCGCGAACGGTGAGAGACCACAACAGTACATTTCTCTATTAAGCATTGTGACGCGGCGTACGACGTGAGGCTGTACGCGACCGACGGCGTTTATAGGAGACCACAGACTAAAGAAAATTAGATACTAATTGACAAGTGACTGTAAAGAAATAGACCTATTTCAAAGATGCTTCATAAAAAACTGTCGAGCTAAAATCAAAAAAGCAATTCAACATTAATTTTGGTGACAAAGTACATTTTCATCTGAGCTTTCTAAGTTACAGTACATATAGTCTCTTTGTAAAAGTGTAGACAGACAGATGTAATAACATTCAGACATGTCGATATTGAAAGGTTTTGTGTATTAAGATTCGCAACAATTATTTTTTTTTGATGTCGTTGATTTTGTACAGCTTTGGATAATTAATAGGCTGGTGGATAATTTATTTGTTAATTTTATAATAAATACGAAAATTTATTCCAGAAACTGCCGCTGGGCCTGAAAATCTCATGTTTTATACTACCTATTTTGACGGTTTCTATAGAAGATGCTCCCGAGGTAGGCGGAGATTTAGACGTGAGTTCTTTTTCTGCAATAAACACGAGCGACCGCTGCGCCCAGCTATTGAACGAAGTTGTGGATGATTATATCAAGTGGGGCATACTACAATAATTATGAAGAGTACCGTTGTTGTTTACAACACCTATAAATAATATACATTCGGATCGTTGCGTTTACGAATACTATTTCATCACGCAGATTCAAAATTGAAGTAACCAATAAGATTTTAGGAAAGACAATTGTAGAGTCAAACTCAAAGATGTAAACCATCATCATCAACAGCCTTTAAACAGTCCACTGTTGGCAACGGCTGTCTTATATATGTAAATACTCATGGAAAACTTTTATTTCTTTATTTATACTTCCCGCAAATACATTACATAAGGGTCCGTTCACACTGACCGACTCGTAGAGGAAAGCACATGTTTATCACGTGGGAAACAGAGTTTTGAGTAATTGTAGTAAGTTTTAGTTGTGCATGTGCACTTCTTTTGTCATTAAGAATGCTTGAACGCGCTTTTGGTTAAATAATAAGAGGAGCCGAGCGGCCCCGATAACGTGATCTATGTGAAATCTTCCAGCCGGTCTATGTGAAATAGTTAGCGGCTCTGCTACGGCCAATTCCACGCGTATACGATCCGGTCTGTGTAAACAAACCCTTAAGCGGACTTCAAGCCAAAAGCATTTTCTTTCAGTCGACCTGTTAGCATAGAAACTTTTCTTTTAGCATCGAATTTTAGAGTATTTTTTTAAGGTCAGAGTTTAGCAAAATCAGAAGTTCCAGGAATTTTTAGTTGGATAAGCGATATTTTACAAACGTGAACTTAACCTTTCCATAACTTACAAGAGAGATTTACGGAAATAAGCGAAGTTTTTAAGGCATTTTATTTTATTAACATTATATTAATAAATGACAATCAACAATATAGAAAGGCTAAAAGTTTCGAATGGATTGTTTAGTATTAAATTGTCTATTCTAATCAGGTTCATGGCACTGAAGTATTTATCTATATATATATAATATATATATAAAAGAGTAAGGTGACTGACTGACTGACTGACATACCCAGAGATCAACGCACAGCACAAACCGCTGAAGCTAGAATCCTGAAATTTTGCGTGTAGGTTCTTTATGTAACGTAAGTGAGCACTAAGAAAGGATTTTTTGAAATTCCACCCCTAAGGGGGTGAAATAGGGGTTGAAAGTTTGTATGGAAGTTCGTCATTTTTTAAGTAAGAAACATGAAACTTTACTTTTAAGCTACTGATTAAAAAAGAGTAGATACGTATTTAAGCGTTTCTGGATATTCTACCCCTAAGGGGTTAAATAGGGGTTGTTATTTCATATATAGGTCAGTCTGGATATCCGTCATTTTTTAAGTTAGAAACATAAAACTTTATTTTTTGGCTGCTGATTAAAAATGAATTGATACGTGTTTCAGCCTTTTTGAATATTCTACCCCTAAAGGGGTGAAATAGGGGTTGAAAGTTTGTATGGAAGTTCGTCATTTTTTAAGTAAGAAACATGGAACTTTATTTTTGGGGTACTGATTAAAAATGAATTGATACGTGTTTCAGCGTTTCTAAATATTCTACCCCTAAGGGGGTGAAATAGGGGTCTAAAGTTTGTATGGAAGTTCGTCATTTTTTAAGTAAGAAAAATGAAACTTTATTTTTAGGCTACTGATTAAAAAAGAGTAGAAACGTATTTAAGCGTTTCTGGATATTCTACCCTTAAGGGGGTGAAATAGGGGTTGAAAGTTTGTATGGAAGTCCGTAATTTTTTAAATAAGAAATATGAAACTTTATTTTTGGGCTACTAAATAAAAATGATTAGATACGTATTTAGGAGTTTTTGGATATGATGCCCCCAAAGGGGTGAAATAGGGGTTGAAAGTTTGTAAGGAAGTCCGTCATTTTTCAAGTGAGGAACATGAAAATTTAGTTTTGGGCTACTGATTAAAAATGAGTAGATACGTATTGAAGCGTTTGTGGATATTCTACCCCTAAGGGGTGAAATAGGGGTTTTTATTTCGTATATAGGTCAGTCTGGAAGTCCGTTATTTTTGAAGTTAGAAACATGAAACTTTATTTTTAGGCTGCTGATTAAAAATGAATTGATACATGTTTCAGCGTTTCTGAATATTCTACCCCTAAGGGGGTGAAATAGGGGTTGAAAGTTTGTATGGAAGTTAGTCATTTTTTAAGTAAGAAACCTGAAACTCTATTTTTGGGGTACTGATTTAAAATGAATAGATACAAATTTAAATGTTTCTTAATATTCTACCCCTAGGGGGTGAAATAGGGGTTGAAAGTTTGTATTTAAGTTCGTCATTTTTTAAGTGAGATTAACATGAAAATTTATGTTTTGGCTGATTAAAAATGAGTAGATACATATTTAAGCGTTTCTGGATATTCCACCCCTGAGGGGGTGAAATAGGGGTTTAAATTTCGTATATAGATTATTCTGGAAGTCCGTCATTCTTGAAGTTAGGCACATGCAACTTTATTTATGGCTACTAATTAAAAATGAGTAGATAGGTACCTCGGTAGGTGTGGGTAGCTCGGGCAGACTTTGCAGTTAAGTAGAAACAACTTCGAGGACGAGGTGAACAGGAGAATTCAGCCGGGTTGGGCAGCGTTTGGGAAACTTCGTCAGGTCTTTTCATCGGCAATCCCACAGTGCCTAAATACGAAAGTCTTCAATCAATACGTCCTACATGTCATGACATACGGTGCCGAAACGTGGACACTTACGACACGGCTGGTCCACAAGTTCAAAGTCGCTCAGCGTGCTATGGAGAGGGCTATAATAATAATAATGCTTTATTTTTCTCATCACAAAAGCTCAACGTTTCTCTAAGGGATCGCATCAAGAATGAGGTGATCCGGTAGAGAACCAAGGTCTTTGACATAGCCCACAGGATAAGTAAGCTAAAGTGACAGTGGGCTGGCCATATTAGCCGCAGAACTGATAACCGTTGGGGTAAACGGGTTCGTGAGTGGTGACCGCGTCTCGGCAAACGTAGCGTAGAACGTCCACAGGCCAGGTGGAATAATGATCTGCCCAAGACGGCTGGCAGGAGCTAGATGAGAGAAGCTGAGGATCGAACCAAGTGGTGTGCAATTGGAGATGCCTATGTCCAGCAGTGGACTGCGATGATGATGATGAGATACGTATTTAAGCGTTTCTGGATATTCTATCCCTAGGCTTGACTGGAAGTCCGTCAATTTTTAATTTAGTAGCCTGAAACTTTGTCTTCAGGCTTCTGATTACAAATAAATGAATACACATATCAGCATTTATGGGAATTCTATTCCTAAAGGGGTCAAAAGTGTCTATGAAAGTCAATTTTAATGGACTATTGATTATAAATAAATACGTTTAAAAACATGAACACAGTATTCATAGATACTTACACAGTTTTAATTAAATACGTATAATCAACTTCCACGCGAGCAAAGCCGCGGGCAACAGCTAGTATATATATATTTCTTTAGTTACCTATATACATATTATACATATGAAAATCGTCATAATGCTAATGCTGTACTTTATATTATGTAATATAATAAAAAGGAAAGACACAAAAAAATGTTTTTGTACGTACCTATATAATAAACTTTTATATTACTACTAATTTAAAAAGTATGTTTGTAAGTTATATGTGCCTGGATTGACACTGTCGTTGCTAACCTTCGATGATTGGCTCTTATCATTAAGGGCAACTGGGCTATGAGGACCTATTTCTAAATAATTGTGAATTTTTATATAATATAAAGACATTGGATTTGAATATTTAAATATTTGAATTTATTTATCTTTCATTTCGATTAGCAAGATCGTCCTGCAGAATCTATAGATTAGTATTGTTAATTAGTTCAGGGATTTTATATTTGTTTAATATCAAGTTGTTACTTTGTTAACTAACACATCACCTTTCTTTTCTGACAGATCTGACATCAGTCTTCCTTATCTACATGTAATTGTTGTCTTTGTTCTGTTTAAAAATAATAGGTTTCCCACGGCCTAAAGTATAGAGCACCTTTTTAATATAATACGTACATAACACTGCCAGTAGAAAACAATAATCCATACCAATATTATAAATTCTAAAGTAATTCTGTCTGTCTGTTCTGATTCTTGAGGAAGAACCTAAGTTACCACAAAAACCAACATACACGTGGGTGGAGCTTTAAAGCAAAGGTTTTAGATCCATATCCTACCCAATAGGTAGCAGTAACGTACCTGTTAAGACACATTTTCTTTATTTAGTAGTCACAAATGTTTTTGGCTATTCACTATATCATCTCGTTATGTACGCACATCGTAGTCTAGTGCACTTTTGTATATTATTTAGTGTTAAGTTATATGAATTCTAATACACTACATAGAAAATATTCGTACTGTTTCAAAAAAATATGGCAAAAT
This sequence comes from Diaphora mendica, assembly GCA_949125395.1. Lineage (NCBI taxonomy): Eukaryota > Metazoa > Arthropoda > Insecta > Lepidoptera > Erebidae > Diaphora > Diaphora mendica. Next base: position 23,375,585 of record OX421326.1, read on the forward strand.
TCATGAACAAGAAACATCACAACGTAAAATATTTAGTGCGAGCGATGTAAAATAGACATAAACCCAAAAGGAAATTTATAAGTAATCCTAGAGAATAAGGTTAGGCACAGGCACAATTACAGCAAAAAGAGCTCTTAAATGCCTCCGTCAAGCATGGAACTATTTTAGTCCAGAACAATCTAGCTCTATGTCAAGAGAAATGTCTGCTGTTAAAACGGCAAAGAAATCTCAACAAAACATTTAAATTAATAAAAATATTTAAAACTAACGGTATTTAAAACTATTGAAATTTATTTATTTTAAGGTTGCCGACAATACCAGTTATCGTAAGGGTGTTATATCTTTAGAGGATATAATGGTGCCAAATAAAAGCGTTAGAAATGTTACAATTAATTTTTATTTTAATAGTGATGCTTTCTGTACAATAGCTGGTAGGCGAGTGACATTTCTATTTGATGTAGGTCATTGCAGGAAAAAATAATGAAGCGCCTGCACGACAAATGATACCTATTTTATACATTCATTAAAAGTTGCGTTTGTATTCATATCAGGCTCAAAGCCTGAACATATTCCCCGCCGTTGAAAGAGTAACTTTCAAGCCTTAAGGTCCTCCGCGGTAGGGAGTTTGCAAAGTCGCACTAACGAGCGTCGCAAGCAGCCTTTGTTCGTGTGAATGTCTGCCAGTCTCGAAATCCCATCAGGTCCAGGTATGAGGCGCTCGACACGTCCTAGCTTCCAAGCAAGAGGGGGCGCAGTATCATCGGCTAATAGAACCAAGTCGCCAACATTCAGATTCGTTGTGTTTGCCCGCCATTTAGTTCTCTGTTGCAATTCGGACAAATATTCTTTCTGCCACCTTTTCCAAAAATGTTGCCTCAGTTTTTCAAGTCTTTCATAGCGACGAAGCTGACTCTCCTTGATGTCTCCCAGGTTTGGTGTCGGTAGAGCTGTCAACGGTCTCCCGATGATGAAATGTCCTGGTGAAAGGGAAAGGAGGTCATTAGGACTGGATGAAAGGGGGGACAAGGGGCGACTATTGAGAATAGCCTCCACTTGTGCAAACAAAGTTGAAATTTCTTCAAAGGTTTAGTGGCTTTCGCCTATTACACGTCTTAGCAAGTGCTTTGCCGATTTAACACCAGCTTCCCATATGCCACCGAAATGAGGAGTGTAAGCTGGAATGAAATTGAATGCTATTGATTGCTGACTTGCAAAATCAGATAGGGGCTCGATATTATTTTTTATAAATAACCCAATTTCCTTCGCCGCGGCTACGAAATTAGTACCGTTGTCGCTAAATATTTCCATTGGCTTGCCTCGCCGAGCTATGAAGCGCTTAAGCGTCATTAGAAACGCTTCCTTAGTTAAGTCTCCGACAGCTTCCAGATGTATACACTTATAGCGAAGACAAACAAAAAGGCATAAGTAACACTTGATCACACGACCACCACGACCTAAGCGATTGACAATATAAAATGGTCCAGCAAAGTCCAAACCAACTGACAGAAAGGGGTAGTCAGCAGTTACGCGCTGGGACGGTAAATTACCCATTTTTGGCTGTAATGTCACACCTTGTATGCGTCTGCATTTTACACAATTATTTACTGTGCGTCTCGCAAGTATCCTACCATTTATTGGCCAGATTTCCTCTCTAACAGAAGCCAATAACATTTGAGGTCCAGAATGCATTGTGTTAATGTGTACCCTTTTAAAATATAATTTTGTCAAACTATGTGAAGAGTGTAATAAAATGGGATGTTTCTTCTCAAACGACTGTGATGAAGCGTCAATACGCCCACCCACACGAATTAATTTATAGTTATCTAGGAACGGTGATAGAGACAATAATTTACTTTTGTTATTCAAACATTTACCTTTCACCAAAAGATCATATTCTATAGGGAACGATTGACCTTGAGCGATAACGCATAGCGAGTAAAATGACTCACGCAGTTCATTAACTGACAATGTACCTGTACGTTTATTATGTTTATTTTTAAGATTGTATATAAATCTATGAACGTAAGCAAATGACCTTTGTAACTTAGTTAAAGATGAATACTTGTCTAAATCAATAACAGGTTGACTAATTACTACCGAACACGCTTTCACCTCTGGTAGAACTTCATTGCACTTAACATTTGGTAGTTTAGGCCATTCAGATTCACCTTTTAATAAAAAGTTGGGCCCGGCCCACCACAAGGTCATTGATACCAAGTGTTTCGCATCTACTCCCCTTGATATTAAATCAGCGGGGTTACAATCAGTTGGCACATATCGCCACGCTGATGTAGACGTTAATTCCTTTATTTCAGTAATGCGATTGGCCACAAAAATCTTTAACTTATGGACATCGCCGCGAATCCAACTTAATACGATTGTAGAATCGCACCAATGCACTATATTGTCTGGCGTATACCGTAATGAGTCTAATACAGATTTTGTAAGTTTAGCAGCGAGTAAGGAAGCGCACAGTTCTAGACGCGGTATCGTAGTAGGTTTTATTGGTGCTACTTTAGACTTCGCACACAACAATCTGACTGTGACGTCATCATTACAGTCAATAGTTCGCATGTAAATACAAGCACCATATGCGTGACTTGAAGCGTCGCTGAAGGAGTGTAACTCGATAAGCTTCGGCGCTTCTCCTAAAACTAACCGTGGAACTTGTAGATTAGTTAAAAAATCTGTATTTTCAGAGAATCTATCCCAGTCATTCTGGATCTCGTGAGGGACTGGCTCATCCCAGTCCAGCCTTTGCTTCCAAATTTTTTGTAGAATTATTTTTGCCTTAACTACTATTGGAGATAATATACCTAAGGGGTCAAATATTTTAAAAGCATTCGACATAATAAATCGCTTTGTTATTTTTTGTTTGACATTATATAAAAATCCTTTTATGGGAAAATGTAAAGTATCACTAGAAGGGGTCCATCCCATTCCTAATGTACTTGATGACTCACTAAAAACTAGTTTGTCATTTTCATTTAAAGCAACATTTTCAAAAATAGAAGGATGATTAGTTTTGTATTTTCGTAAATTAAAACACCCTGCATTTAACGCTTCGGATACAGCCTTCTGTATATAACTTAATTGTGACCTATCATTTGATCCCGTAATTAAGTCATCAGCGTAAAAGTCCTTCTGGATAATGTTTTTGATGAGCTCATCTGGATGTTCTTGTCCTAGCTGCCATAGACATCGCGTACATAGGTAACTAGCGCTGGCTGTGCCGTAAGTCACAGTATTCAGCATTAACGTTTTAATAGGTTTAGTTGCCTCCTCCCTCCACAGGATAAGCTGCAGATTTCTATCATCTTCGTGGACCAGTACCTGCCGATACATCTTCTCTATGTCTCCGGTAAGTAAATATTTGTATTGTCTAGAGCGTATTAAGATAGAAAAAAGAGTATCCTGCATATTCGGACCCACCATCAATAGGTCATTCAGCGAACAACCGGAGGTGGAAGGAGCAGACCCATCGAAGACTACGCGCAGCTTCGTTGATTCACTATCCTGTCTCACCACTGCATGATGACACAGGTAGTAGTTAGGGACTGAAATATCATTAGAACCTACATCTAACAGTGACAGATGCCCTAATTCTGCATATTCCTTTATAAAATTACTATATTCGAGTTTTAATATATTATTTCTTTTAAATCTACTTTCTATACTAAGAAATCGTTTTTTTGCTAGTTTGTAAGTATCACCCAAACAATCAGGCGTATCCTTAAGTGGTAATTTAACACAAAACCTGCCTGACTTGTTTCTTGTAGTGTGGGTGATAAAATGTTTTTCACATTCATTTTCATTTTCACTTAAAATTCTCCTACTAGGAACTTCTTCTAAGTCCCAGAACTTGGTTAACATTTTATCAATCTTGTTATCCTTGTTAATATTTTTTGTAATTATACTATGATTACAGTGTAAGTTTTTGTGCTGTACTGATTGAATTGGACCGGATATTATCCAACCTAATTGGGAGCTTCTTAGTTTAGGATTATTTGACCCTAAACAAATCTGCTGATTACCCAATATATCCCAAAATAGGTCAGCCCCTATCAATATATCTATATCCGCTGGCTGATAAAACTTGGGATCTGCCATGTTTTCAGGCAACTTAAGTGAGCCGATGTCGATGTGCATTTTTGGTATTCGACCTGTAAGTTCTTTTAATACTAAACATGAACAATTTAAATTAAAGTTACTATTAATCGACTGTAACTTAATGTTACATATTTCACTAACAGTATTAGTTTGTGTGTTGCCTATGCCAATGACCTTTAGAGTGTCAGTAGGATGAGACCTTAATGATAACCTTATCTTTAGGGATTCGGTTATAAAAGTTGATTGACTGCCACAGTCTAGTAGTGCTCGAACCTTGACCTTTTGCTGGTTCAATGGATTTGAGACCTCAACCATGGCGGTCGACAATATAACTTGACTTGAATTTTTATCACAATAGCTTGCCACTGTCTCACCTAACTCGTCCACTGTAGCAGTTTGACTAGCAAATGCTGATGGCCGGTGTAACAAGCTATTATGCCTTTCATTACATTTATTCACCTGGCATGACCTAAACCGACAGTCAGTAACCAAGTGACCTTGCCTTAAGCAATTTATACATAGTTTGTACTTTACGACGTCTGTCATTCTGTCATCAATACCCTTGGACTTAAATATAGGGCAGTCATAAATTCTATGACGATCGTCGCAGATAATGCAAGAATACCCCCTTGGGGTCACACTCTTACTATTATTATTAGTTGCAAAAGATTTTACCTCATTATTCTGACTCCTTTTTTGATTATTAAAATTATAATTTAATTTAGTGTTTCTTGGGCTAGAACTCTGAGGAGTAGGGGGCGTTTTAGAAGCCATGACACTACTAGAAATATTATTACGACTTGCAGACTCGAGCACGTTAGCGCGGTCTGTCAAAAATTTAAAGAATTGTTCTAAGGTTGGTCTCCCGCTTACGTTTCTATTGCGATGCTCCTCCCATTTCAACAAGGTTTGACTATCCAATTTAGCTGATAACATAAATATAATTAAGACGTCCCAATTATCTGTTGGCTGTCCTAAGCTGGACAACGCACGAAGATTTTTTGAAACATGGTCAACTAAATACCTTAACGACCGCTCGGATTCACGTGGAAGCTGCCTTATATTTAATAAATCATTAATATGATGGTTGATTAGTATATCACTATTATCATAACGGTTACAAAGCAACTTCCAAGCTTCTACGTAATTTTTTGCGGATACCTCCAAATTAGAAATAACTCTGGCCGCGTCGCCTTGCAAATATGAATTTAAATAAAAAAATTTGTTAATATCTGGTATACGACTGTTATTATGAATCAGGCTCTCAAATGTATCCTTAAACTCAAGCCAACGGAAATATTCGCCGTTAAACCTTGCGATTTGAATTTGAGGGAGCTTTAACCCAACATTGTGATGATCTTCCGTACAACATGAAGTGTTGTGAATAGAGGTGCGTCTTTGTTCGCAATCATGCTTACGGGAAAACCTTTCTATTAAATTCTTAGCTGTGGCTATATTAATAATTATGTCCCTCTCAATATTTTCTCGTTCATCAATTTCCGCCTTAATATTATCAGGATTTAAAACCTCTATTTCATTCTGCAAGTCATCGACCCTACCCGACAACGCCTCAAACTTAGTAAGCTTTAAAGTTAGTTCTGTTAATTGAATATCATTTAAATCGCCTTCCATAGAAATACTACTTAAATAATTTTTAAATTTAGTAATTTGCCCTTTGGCCGATGTTCTTTTCGTGATTAATTCCTTGTAAGCTTTAGTGTCAGGCATTGTGAAAGTAATTACGACTATCAATAAAGTATGTATGTAAGTATGGGCTCACGTTCCTCGTTTCGGTGTCACCTGCTGATATAGAACCGGGGAGCGCCCGATCAGGAGCGCCAGCCGGGCAGTCAGGAAAGCAGCTGTTAGACCGAGCTTGGCGCTTTACGTCGTCGGAGCAACGGGATTTCCACCTGGAATAGTCGGCAATCTACGCTAAGTGTTTGCATAGAATTACTAGAAAATGCCTAATAAGGCGGTAAACGGGAAACACAAATGTAAATTTTATTGACCCAGCCTAGTGCTAAAAGTACGAATATAATTGGTTCTAACCTAATGATTAGGACTTCTTTTGATATTAATCATTAATGTATTGCAGTAATAATTCCTTTTATTCGACTTTTTTAATTTATTAATTTTTAGTGAGGGTAATTAAATAAAAAACAATTGCAACTTTCCATAGAATTTTGCCAATAATATGCAATGAATCGCTTAAAATTGCACAAGCAGATTAGTATTCTCAACAGTTAAATGAATATTTTTAATATTAGGAAGGATATGAGCAAAGGATGGACACTTATCTCTAAGATGACACGTTGACCTCGAATTGTCCTGGTGACCAGACGACAGCCTTCTAGGTAGTGTATCTTCTGTGCAGTAGTTCTGGTATCCTTCCCTTGGGTCTCCCTTGCAAGGCTCCGTTTCCAGATACACGAAGAAATAACCGCCGTGCAGTTCAGTAGGAGATTTTTTCGTAATTTATTCTTAATTTCTTCTTAATTTCGCGAGTTTCTTAGTTCCCCTCTTGGGCCACCATGTTATATCTTTAGAGGATATAATGGTGCCAAATAAAAGCGTTAGAAATGTTACAATTAATTTTTATTTTAATAGTGATGCTTTCTGTACAATAGCTGGTAGGCGAGTGACATTTCTATTTGATGTAGGTCATTGCAGGAAAAAATAATGAAGCGCCTGCACGACAAATGATACCTATTTTATACATTCATTAAAAGTTGCGTTTGTATTCATATCAGGCTCAAAGCCTGAACAAAGGGTGTTCCATTCTTTTGACCAAAACAAAATGTTAGGTATATTAAATTTCTAAAGACAGGCTTGCCATTAGAAAGATCAGCAGATCAGGCTATTACAGGCAAGAAAGTCATAAAAAATTGCAATGGTAGAAATTGCAATGGTAGAAATTGCAATGGTAGAAATTGCAATGGTAGAAATTTAGCGATCCTAAATAAAATTAGTAGATTGTTAGGAAAATAGTGGATTGGTGATGTGTATATAAATTTTAACACATATTTTGCCCAGTTGCTCTTATCATCAGGTATCCACACTAATTAATATTATATTCCACATGAGCATAACCTTAATGCAACAAGTTTATCAGAAGATTGCATTGGTACGTGCATTTAAGTAATTTTAATGATAAGATACCACGGTAAAATGATAAATATACATTTTGGTGTTATCTTTATTTATTTATCATTATTTATTTATAATAAACTCACAACCGTATTGTATCGCGTCGATTTTGCACGTTACTAAACAAACATAATTCAATAGTGCATTTAAAATGGAAGAGTTAATTCTATCTATTAAAGAAGTTTTAGAAAAAATTGCCAAAGAACATAATTATGTCAACTACAATATTACTATTGAACCAATTTATAGTGATGGTGCTAACTACTCTTCGACATTATATAATGTTGTTATCAAAGAAAACGGCAACACACATTACATGTTTGCCAAACTTGCAGCTTTAGGGGAAAAAATACGCTCAGAAAATCCTCAATTCTATCAAAAAGAAATCTTTGCTTACACGAAACTGGCAAAAATATACGATACCCTGCAAGATAAACATCAAGTGTCACAGAAACACAGACTTAGTTTTACCAAATTCTATGGTTGTAACACTTCAACTTATAAAGAAGTTATAGTCTTGGAGAACCTTGTCGCGAAAGGATATCAACTTTACGACAGATTCAAGTCGATTGACTGGGAATATGCTACGGCAGCCGTGACAGAACTTAGCAAAATGCATGCACTGTCATTTGCTTACAGTATTTACCATCCAGAAGATTTTAACAAAGTTGTAGACGAACTAAACTTTCAATGGAGCATAGAGAAAGGAAATTTATCAGATCATTTTGAGGCGACAAGTGCCAGAGCCATTGAATTAGTTCAAGAGACAACCAGAGAACAGTTAAAGAGGTTCTTTCATACATTTGAAAAAGAAAAATTTTCACGATTTTATGTACCGACTCGAAGACCTGTATTGATCCACCTGGATTATAGACCCAGCAACTTAACGTACAGGATTCGTGACGTAAGTAAGTTTTTCAGAAATTGTTTGTTTGTTGTATGCAAATATGTTAATATCTCACTGACAATACGTAAACGACAACACTTGACTAACCTTTAAAGATAGCATAATTCGGCTTCCTTCTTGAGATGTTAATAAATCTGACTAAAATCGTTTCTCACATTCAAAAGAGAAACCCATCGTTTCAGGGGTTACCATGATTAAATTCCTATTCTTTCTGTTAGAATGGAACAGTGGAGATCAAAGTTATCGATCTTCAATCTCTGCAAGGCTGTAGCCCTGTTTTGGATTTATTATACTTCATAGTCACCGGAACAGATGAAAAATTTTGAGCGCAATACTACGAGAAGCTAAAAGATCATTACTACTCGGAGCTAGAAGCTGCAATGAATAGACTTAATTTAGACCCCGCGAAGGTGTACTCCAGGGCAGACTTCGAGTATGAGTTGAAAGAGGTACTTGTAAAAATATCTGTTGACCCTTTACTCTATGAAATTATTATTTTAATCCTCTCCATCGGACAATTACTAGTATTCATAACTTTTAAATATAATTTCCATTGTCTTTACTTCTACTAATATCACGTCAATACAAATAGCATTATTTATTTATTTAATACTTATTCTCTCCCAGTCGACCTTCAGGTGATGTAGATGTTCAGGTGATGTAGATCTTCAGGCTCATTACCATTGTAAATACAAATAATATTGCCATGAAAAGTGTCAATGCCTTTAATATTGCGATCACCATGTATCTTCAAAGCTATGTAAACTACTACTTCACTTCCATCAGAGTTTTGCTAACAGTGGTTTACAAAATAAAATTAACTATTTTATTCCAGAAACTCCCGTTCGGCTTAATAATGTCAGTGATGATATTACCGATAGTAACAGTGTCAACAGAAAACGCCCCCGAGGTGAACGACACCATGGCGATGACCAACTTTTCTGTGGAGCCATCCAACCATTTGTACACTGACCGACTGAACGGGATCGTAAATGATTATATCAAGTGGGGTGTACTTCAGTAAGGAAGACTTATACAATGCATCATCAATAGACATTAAAGCTGGATCTTAAGAAAATCTTCAAGATGGCCTCAAGACATATAGGCTACATAGGGTAAATCTACCAATTCTAGACACCTACGAATTATTGGCACAGTTACCTTGAAGCTAGAAAAATAAGAACCCCGAACCATAAAAATGTCTGGAAAATAATATTTATTCATTTTATTAATTTATTTACTTACATGTGCTATCCTCACAGGCTCTCAGCCCATGAAGATAGTGTAGTTACATAAGATTAATACTAATCACTTACATACAATAAAAAAACTAAACATACTACTAAAATACAAACCCACAAACAAAAAAATAGTATAAAAAACTTATAATTTCAAAAGGTACCATATAGACCAATACGAATCTCTTGTGAATTCGCTCACTGAACATGTAAACAAATCAGTATGGTCCGACATTGTGTTAAGTGTATTTAGAGCCCTAGTCGTCGGCGCGTGGTGCAGATCATTAGTGCGTGCGTGCGGCACCACAAACAACACTATGTGCCGCCGCCGGCCCCTGTATCCGTCTGGGACACATAATCGAATCTCCTGCAGGATGGGTGGGTAATATGTTTTACCACGTAATACTTGAAATAAATAAGTAACCAAGGCTACTTCTCCATGTACCTTTAATCTATATATATAAAAGCGAAATATCACTCACTTATTAATCACGAAATCTCAGAAACTATAACACCTACAAACTTGAAATTTGGCAGTTAGGTTCCTTATATAGCGTAGACATCGGAACTAAGAACGGTCTTTACTAAACTCCACCTAGGGGTAAATCAGGGGATGAACGTCTGCGTGAGCGAAGCGGCGTGCAAAAGCTAGTTTATCTCATGTTTTATACTACCTATTTTGACGGTTTCTATAGAAGATGCTCCCGAGGTAGGCGGAGATTTAGACGTGAGTTCTTTTTCTGCAATGAACACGAGCGACCGCTGCGCCCAGCTATTGAACGAAGTTGTGGATGATTATATCAAGTGGGGCATACTACAATAATTATGAAGAGTACCGTTGTTGTTTACAACACCTATAAATAATATACATTCGGATCGTTGCGTTTACGAATACTATTTCATCACGCAGATTCAAAATTGAAGTAACCAATAAGATTTTAGGAAAGACAATTGTAGAGTCAAACTCAAAGATGTAAACCACCATCATCAACAGCCTTTAAACAGTCCACTGTTGGCAACGGCCTGTCTTATATATGTAAATACTCATGGAAAACTTTTATTTCTTTATTTATACTTCCCGCAAATACATTACATAAGGGTCCGTTCACACTGACCGACTCGTAGAGGAAAGCACATGTGTTTTTTTTTTTTTTAGTAATAGTAATATTTATTCAATTAAACAGTAGGTATTTTACATAGTAGTTTAGGTACAATTGTTACATTTAACTTGGAGCATCTGTGCCTGGACTAGATTGGAGATCTGTATCCCAGACATCAGCGTTTTTCAGTTAACAAGTCGCACTATCGTGTTTTTTACCACAAACATAGATTTTTATACATCATACACTTTCTATTAAATCTCACTGCAAATTGAAAATTTTAAAACTGTGGAAATAGTGTTATGAAAATAATGTCCTCTCTGTGAGTATAGTGAGGATGTGAGTGTGTGTGTGAGTGTGTGTGTGTGTGTGTGAGAGAGAGGGTGAGTAGAAAGGTTACTGTGGCACAATTATAAGATTTTCCGTTTCCTCATATGATAATTTATTTAAAAATTTAAATATTTTGCCATGACACTGTTTCCTGTTTTCATTGTAAATGCTTATTAAACCATTAATTTTGGCGTATAGGAAAGGGCCCAAAAAACAAAAATACCTCCCCACATAGGCATGTCTAAAGGGAGGACGAACAAGATTTGGGATGGTTACGCGTCTTCTAGTTTCCGTACAGGGTTGGAAACCCATTAAACAATGCTGCTTTAATAACGTGAGCAAAATAAACAACTGTCTCACCGTAAGTACCTCGCAGGACTGATAAAGGTGATATGTAGGATACCGGTAAGGTCGAAATGTACTAACCTTGAGTATGGTCCTTTGACTTATCTCTAATGGTTTCAGAATTGTTTTGCTTGTTTTTGTTTATCACGTGGGAAACAGAGTTTTGAGTAATTGTAGTAAGTTTTAGTTGTGCATGTGCACTTCTTTTGTCATTAAGAATGCTTGAACGCGCTTTTGGTTAAATAATAAGAGGAGCCGAGCGGCCCCGATAACGTGATCTATCTCGCTCGCAGTCGCGCAGATCTCTTCCAGCCGGTCTATGTGAAATAGTTGGCGGCTCTGCTCCGGCCAATTCCAATCGTACACTATCCGGTCTGTGTAAACAAACCCTTAAGCGGACTTCAAGCCAAAAGCATTTTCTTTCAGTCGACCTGATAGCATAGAAACTTTTCTTTTAGCATCGAGTTTTAGAGTATTTTTTTAAGGTCTGAGTTTAGCAAAATCAGAAGTTCCAGGAATTTTTAGTTGGATAAGCGATATTTTACAAACGTGAACTTAACCTTTCCATAACTTACAAGACAGTAAGAGATTTACGGAAATAAGCGAAGTTTGTAAGGCATTTTATTTTATTAACATTATATTAATAAATGACAATCAACAATATAGAAAGGCTAAAAGTTTCGAATGGATTGTTTAGTATTAAATTGTCTATTCTAATCAGGTTCGTGGCACTGAAGTATTTATATATATATATTTCTTTAGTTACCTATATACATATTATACATATGAAAATCGTCATAATGCTAATGCTGTACTTTATATTATGTAATATAATTAAAAGGAAAGACACAAAAAAATGTTTTTGTACGTACCTATATAATAAACTTTTATATTACTACTAATTTAAAAAGTATGTTTGTAAGTTATATGTGCCTGGATTGCACTGTCGTTGCTAACCTTCGATGATTGGCTCTTATCATTAAGGGCAACTGGGCTATGAGGACCTATTTCTACATAATGGTGAATTTTAATATAATATAAAGACATTGGATTTGAAATATTTGAATTTATTTATCTTTCATTTCGATTAGCAAGATCGTCCTGCAGAATCTATAGATTAGTATTGTTAATTAGTTCAGGGATTTTATATTTGTTTAATATCAAGTTGTTACTTTGTTAACTAACACATCACCTTTCTTTTCTGACAGATCTGACATCAGTCTTCCTTATCTACATGTAATTGTTGTCTTTGTTCTGTTTAAAAAGAACAGGTTTCCCACGGCCTAAAGTATGGAGCACCTTTTTAATATAATACGTACATAACACTGTCAGTAGAAAACAATAATCCATACCAATATTATAAATTCGAAAGTAATTCTGTCTGTCTGTTCTGATTCTTGAGGAAGAACCTAAGTTACCACAAAAACCAACATACACGTGGGTGGAGCTTTAAAGCAAAGGTTTTAGATCCATATCCTACCCAATAGGTAGCAGTAACGTACCTGTTAAGACACATTTTCTTTATTTAGTAGTCACAAATGTTTTTGGCTGTTCACTATATCATCTCGTTATGTACGCACATCGTAGTCTAGTGCACTTTTGTATATTATTTAGTGTTAAGTTATATGAATTCTAATACACTACATAGAAAATATTCGTACTGTTTCAAAAAAATATGGCAAAATTCATGAACAAGAAACATCACAACGTAAAATATTTAGTGCGAGCGATGTAAAATAGACATAAACCCAAAAGCAAATTTATAAGTAATCCTAGAGAATAAGGTTAGGCACAATTACAGCAAAAAGAGCTCTTAAATGCCTCCGTCAAGCATGGAACTATTTTAGTGCAGAACAATCTAGCTCTATGTCAAGAGAAATGTCTACTGTTAAAACGGCAAAAAAATCTCAACAAAACATTTAAATTAATAAAAATATTTAAAACTAACGGTATTTAAAACTATTTAAATTTATTTATTTTAAGGTTGCCGACAATAACAGTTATCGTAAGGGTGTTCCATTCTTTTGACCGAAACAAAATGTTAGGTATATTAAATTTCTAAAGACAGGCTTGCCATTAGAAAGATCAGCAGATCAGGCTATTACAGGCTAGAAAGTCATAAAAAAATGCAATGGTAGAAATTGCAATGGTAGAAATTGCAATGGTAGAAATTGCAATGGTAGAAATTTAGCGATCCTAAATAAAATTAGTAGATTGTTAGGAAAATAGTGGATTGGTGATGTGTATATAAATTTTAACACATATTTTGCCCAGTCGCTCTTATCATCAGGTATCCACACTAATTAATATTATATTCCACATGAGCATAACCTTAATGCAACAAGTTTATCAGAAGATTGCATTGGTACGTGCATTTAAGTAATTTTAATGATAAGATACCACGGTAAAATGATAAATATACATTTTGGTGTTATCTTTATTTATTTATCATTATTTATTTATAATAAACTCACAACCGTATTGTATCGCGTCGATTTTGCACGTTACTAAACAAACATAATTCAATAGTGCATTTAAAATGGAAGAGTTAATTCTATCTATTAAAGAAGTTTTAGAAAAAATTGCCAAAGAACATAATTATGTCAACTACAATATTACTATTGAACCAATTTATAGTGATGGTGCTAACTACTCTTCGACATTATATAATGTGTCACGTAGCGGCTTTAGGAGCCTAAAAGGTTGTGGTGAAGCCACGAGGTTCTGATGATGATGAAATTAGACGCTTCACAACAACAATTTAAACGTTATTTATTTACTGAAGTATAACACAAACAGATAGATGCACAGTCAGGGTGTGGGTTTGAGAGATTCGACCAGTCAGTGCCTCCAGACAAGAAGCACTTAACTGTAGGTTCGCAGCGATGAGAAAAGGAAGAGGTGTAGTCCTGGGTCGGCTTTAGAGGCCGACCGCCGTAGAGGCGTCGCAGGCGACTGGCGTGGTAGACGCCGGCCGAGAGAGGTGCAGTGCTGGGGCTCCGGCGTAGGCCGGGCGGCCCAGCCACCAGGCGTGGTAGACGCCGGGCGAAAGAGTGCAGTGCTGGGGCTCCGGCGTAGGCCGGGCGACCCAGCCGCCAGGCGTGGTAGATGCCGGGCGAAAGAGAAAGAGCTGTAGTGTGCTCGTCCTTTTATGTGTCCCTGCGGTGGTAGGGACAGCGGCTCAGCGGTGGGAGGCGAGCGCCGATGACGCGTGACACCCCCCTCATTAGGCGAGAATTTTTCCTAGGGGAAATTCGCTGACCTCGGGGTCGCCACTGTCGGCAGCTCCTCGCTGGTACCCTGGGAACAAGATTTAAGCAGAATCAGAATTTTTTTAGAGACAAAAAAAGTTTAAAGAGATAAGAGGGAAAAGACAAACTAACAGGCTAAGGTCATATCAGCTTAGTTCAATAGCAAAAATATAGTGAAGTTAAAAGTTTAAAGGTTTGAAATAAAATTTCAAATAAAAAGTTCAAGCGAGAACATAAACAAAGTGAGTCATACATTCCGATGCTCCGTTAGAAATGTTTAAAGAATTTAGTATAATAGTTGCAAACTTGTTTAACTGTTTAGGTAGATGCAGTAATAGAAAATTGTAGTTATAAGTAGGTATGCTAGCTAAGACATATGTGCGAAAAAGAAAAACAAACAACCAGATCGACAACAACAACTGAGAATCGAACTTGTAAGTCGGGTTTGACTCGACTTTTTAACTACCAAGCCATAGGTTAAAAAAAGGTAAAAGTTTTTGTAGATTATAGTTAGATTTTGATAGTGCGATATTTATTTTGTTTTTATTGTTTTGTAATGAACAATAATTTAGTATTTTTTAAAAAAAGTTAAAGTGTGTAAAGACAAGAAATGTTATTTGATTTACGACGCAGGAAATAATTTTTAGAGATAAATAATACAGAAACCCATCTGTAATAAATGTTAGTTATGGAATGAGTAAACAAAATCACTGTTTACTAATTGTTAGCTAACTTTGGCTAATTCGCCAACCAAACGAGATCTTTTAGAAACGACATTAGATTTGACTTGTTTAGGGGCCAATTTTTATAAAATATTTGTGTTCGTCACTGAGAAAATAAAATTATCGAGCTGCCAGTACCTTCTCAAAGATAGAAGGTTGATAGTCTAAAGTCTTGGTGTATACATACATCTCGTGGTTCATCAACTATATTGGGATCAAAATCCGTAGCAATATAGATGCGACCACAGTGACGACTTAAATTTCAATATACATTGTAGTATTAGATTTAGTAGTTTAGAGAAATGAATGATTTTAGTATTTAAATTGATGATAGATTCTCTGGTCGCGAATTATCAAGTAGAAAAAGTTGTTTAGTAGTTTTTGGTAGTTTTTAGTAGCTTTTAGTAGTTTTTAGTAGATATAAGTAGGTAATTGTAGTTTAGATGTATCGTTTCACCGAGTATAGTTTAGGGTGTATACAGCGGTGTGTCGATTAGGGTATTTAGATAAGTTTATGTGGTCATTTTCAATTAAATTGAAACGACTGTTTAGGAGAACAAGGGAACAAAATAATTGTTTGTAGTTAGTTAATTATATATATATATATATGGCTTTAAGGCTTGTTTAGAGAGTTACCGACCGCTCTGTTATAAATAAATAAATCCCTCATCAATGATAAGTTTTAGTACTAAGGCTTAAGTTTTAGGAGTCACTAACCGCTCCAAAGAGTATTAAAAGTACCAAGAATCATTAGTAGAAACTGGCCACATGATGACAGAACATCATAAGAGTTACAAGTAGTAACTTATCAAGGGGTAGGGCCTTGAGTCTTTCAGAAGACATGATGTCACAACATCATAAAGGTTACAAGTAGTAACTATCAAGGGTTAGGGCCTTGAGTGTCTTTCAGAAGACATGATGTCACAACATCATAAAGGTTACAAGTAGTAACTATCAAGGGGTAGGGCCTTGAGTCTTTCAGAAGACATGATGTCACAACATCATAAAGGTTACAAGTAGTAACTATCAAGGGGTAGGGCCTTGAGTGTCTTTCAGAAGACATGATGTCGGACGTCATTAAGGTTAGAGGAACAGGGTTTATGACATTTTGGTGGATGATCAAGTGCTTAGCACAGAGCGATACCTGCCACCGATAGAGGCGAACAGTCAAAGCTTAAATTCCAATCAAAATTGTCAGTAAACCTTTAAGAGTTAATTAGTTATAGTGGCAGTATAGCCGGTTAGAGATAGATATACTCATTTTGAGAGTAAATTTAAAAAGTTATAGGATTCTAGCAACGAGAATAAAGAGATTAAATAAGTAGGTATATTGGTTTAGACCAAAATATACACAAACGAACATACAGACTAGAAACATACATGCCAATACGATACCCACATTATGTGATTATTTTTATGTAGTCGTATTGCAACTTTATATAAATCCACCTACATCTCAAGCATCACTAGTTAAAATTGTCTCAAGTTGAGAATAGTGCAAGAATGTTGTAAGAACAACATGTTTATAGATATATTTTATATGTAGCTATAGTGGAACATCTGTATAGTGAATTCCAAAGGTTGATAGAATATGATATAGTAGATTGTAGCTATAGTATATGGTACTGAAGTAAGTTGCAGCGGTCAATAGTATTATATTATTTATTAGTAGACATTTAGAATGCGTTTCGAAATTTATCGAACGAAACAAAGTAGAAAAATAGGTACTAAATGTACACGAAGAAATCAAAAAGAAGTATTTTAGAATACAAATTTTAGAACAAGGATCCGAGACGATCACATTGTGCAGAAAAACTATGGTAGCCATTTTGTTTAAATAGTAGCTATATGGATAAGTACCTTTTGAGGTTATGTCGCCACGAGGCTTTAAATTAGCCCAGAACAATTTAGAGTGAAAGATCGACGACGATACTATTAACAGCTACTTAGTCATCAAATTAATTGTTTTAGTTTAATATGATGATCGCCCACACTTTACAAAATTTTTAGATTTATTTAGTGGCTAGAAATATTTGAAGATTTTATTTTATAGGTTTACGCTTCTATCATTGTTAGAATGCATTTATAAGAGAATACGTAAACAATAGACGGGCAAGAAACGACAAGACTCAAGGTGTTTTGTCAAATATATATATGTAATATGTAATCGATGCTACACCGATCGACATCATTTATAGCATATTTTTAAGAAAATATCAAGCAACAAATGAACGAGAAACGACAAGACTAAGAACAACTGTGTTAGATATTATTTAACACATATTTAATATAGTTTAGAAAAGTATAGTTTAATGTTAGTAACCTCATTTAGAAAACAAATCGCATCCATTGTACCTACCAGAAAAACAAGTTATAGGAATTAGTTTTAGAGAGGTATCAACATGTACCATTTTTGAGTTTTAGATAGTAAATGAAATGACCATAGCCGCAGATGTATACAGAAGTTGAAAGAAAAAAATTACGCGTTAGATGAATAATACGAGTATGTAGTTTAAGTTTAGATAAGTTTAATAATGACTCAAAGTAATAATTAAGATTTTAGTAATGAAGCCAAGTTTGGTCTAGTTAGATATTTGAACAGAATTAATTAAGTTAGATATAGCTATCGAACCCATTAAGGTGTGTTTGAAAGAAAAATAGAATTTATCGAATTTCATCCAGGTTGTTACAATAAGATTAAGCGAGCCGTAGGGCGTGGCGTGGCGTGGTTCTGCGCGTGCGAAACCGGTTTTCGTTTGCGACTCAACGCATTCCAACGACTTGCATTTAAATTGCGGTTTATATAAGCCACAAGCGAACAAAATTTAAGCGAAAGTAATTAAAAGTATTTTTTGCACACGCGGTTCTAGCGAAAACATATGAAAAAGCAAATAAAAGTGCGTGAATATACACGCGGTTTCGACTGGCACGTGTTTTAATGAAAAAGAATATATAGAAAAGCAATTAGAAGCACATGAATGTACACGCGGTTCTGATTGGCACGTGTTCACAGCGAAATAATAGAAAAAACACTTTCCTGGATGGGATTCAACATAAAACAAGCAATACACACAAAATATACACAATAAAAAGAATATGAGGTAAACCGTGATCGAATCTCTCAGTTCAGTCGGGCGCCATGTGTCACGTAGTGGCTTTAGGGTGTGGACCCTGAGAGTTTCGATCAAGCGGTCGTCCTCCAAGTTAAAGGCACTTAACTTGGTTTGCTGCGATGAGAGAAGGGACGCTGGCGGCAGCGGCGACTGGCGTGGTAGACGCCGGCCGAAAGAGGTGCAGTGCTGGGGCTCCGGCGTAGGCCGGGCGGCCCAGCCACCAGGCGTGGTAGACGCCGGGCGAAAGAGTGCAGTGCTGGGGCTCCGGCGTAGGCCGGGCGACCCAGCCGCCAGGCGTGGTAGATGCCGGGCGAAAGAGAAAGAGCTGTAGTGTACTCGTCCTTTTATGTGTCCCTGCGGTGGTAGGGACAGCGGCTCAGCGGTGGGAGGCGAGCGCCGATGACGCGTGACAAATGTTGTTATCAAAGAAAACGGCAACACACATTACATGTTTGCCAAACTTGCAGCTTTAGGGGAAAAAATACGCTCGGAAAATCCTCAATTCTATCAAAAAGAAATCTTTGCTTACACGAAACTGGCAAAAATATACGATACCCTGCAAGATAAACATCAAGTGTCACAGAAACACAGACTTAGTTTTACCAAATTCTATGGTTGTAACACTTCAACTTATAAAGAAGTTATAGTCTTGGAGAACCTTGTCGCGAAAGGATATCAACTTTACGACAGATTCAAGTCGATTGACTGGGAATATGCTACGGCAGCCGTGACAGAACTTAGCAAAATGCATGCACTGTCATTTGCTTACAGTATTTACCATCCAGAAGATTTTAACAAAGTTGTAGACGAACTAAACTTTCAATGGAGCATAGAGAAAGGAAATTTATCAGATCATTTTGAGGCGACAAGTGCCAGAGCCATTGAATTAGTTCAAGAGACAACCAGAGAACAGTTAAAGAGGTTCTTTCATACATTTGAAAAAGAAAAATTTTCACGATTTTATGTACCGACTCGAAGACCTGTATTGATCCACCTGGATTATCCCTTCGACTGAGAAGAGCCCATATTGGGCACCGTCAAAACATGGCCTCATCTGAGAAGCGCCCATATTGGACATCGTGATTATGTCCTATTTTTAACTAATTTTATCTATTTTTTAATGTATTTCTTCATTAAAACACTTATTTTAAATGCCCAGAGTGAAAAACATATTAATCAAAAAAAAAATCAGTACATTTTCAAAACTACTTCTAGCAACACTAAAAATTGGGCTCGTTGCGGACGAGCGGTTATAGACCCAACAACTTAATGTACAGGATTCGTGACGTAAGTAAGTTTTTCAGAAATTGTTTGTTTGTTGTATGCAAATATGTTAATATCTCACTGACAATACGTAAACGACGACACTTGACTAACCTTTAAAGATAGCATAATTCGGCTTCCTTCTTGAGATGTTAATAAATCTGACTAAAATCGTTTCTCACATTCAAAAGAGAAACCTATCGTTTCAGGGGTTACCATGATTAAATTCCTATTCTTTCTGTTAGAATGGAACAGTGGAGATCAAAGTTATCGATCTTCAATCTCTGCAAGGCTGTAGCCCTGTTTTGGATTTATTATACTTCATAGTCACCGGAACAGATGAAAAATTTCGAGCGCAATACTACGAGAAGCTAAAAGATCATTACTACTCGGAGCTAGAAGCTGCAATGAATAGACTTAATTTAGACCCCGCGAAGGTGTACTCCAGGGCAGACTTCGAGTATGAGTTGGAAGAGGTACTTGTAAAAATATCTGTAGACCCTTTCCCCATTAAAGTATTATTTTAATCCTCTCCATCGGACAATTACTGGTATTCATAACTTTAAAATATAATTTCCATCGTCTTTACTTCTACTAATATCACGTCAATACAAATAGCATTATTTATTTATTTAATACTTATTCTCTCCCAGTCGACCTTCAGGTGATGTAGATCTTCAGGCTCATTACCATTGTAAATACAAATAACATTGCCATGAAAAGTGTCAATGCCTTTAATATTGCCATCACCATGTATCTTCAAAGCTATGTAAACTTCTACTTCACTTCCTTCAGAGTTTTGCTAACAGTGGTTTACAAAATAAAATTAACTATTTTATTCCAGAAACTCCCGTTCGGCTTAATAATGTCAGTGATAATATTACCGATAGTAACAGTGTCAACAGAAAACGCCCCCGAGGTGAACGACACCATGGCGATGACCAACTTTTCTGTGGAGCCATCCAACCATTTGTACACTGACCGACTGAACGGGATCGTAAATGATTATATCAAGTGGGGTATACTTCAGTAAGGAAGACTTATACAATGCATCATCAATAGACATTAAAGCTGGATCTTAAGAAAATCTTCAAGATGGCCTCAAGACATATAGGCTACATAGGGTAAATCTACCAATTCTAGACACCTACGAATTATTGGCACAGCCTTGAAGCTAGAAAAATAAGAACCCCGAACCATAAAAATGTCTGGAAAATAATATTTATTCATTTTATTAATTTATTTACTTACATGTGCTATCCTCACAGGCTCTCAGCCCATGAAGATAGTGTAGTTACATAAGATTAATACTAATCACTTACATACAATAAAAAAACTAAACATACTACTAAAATACAAACCCACAAACAAAAAAATAGTATAAAAAACTTATAATTTCAAAAGGTACCATATAGACCAATACGAAACTCTTGTGAATTCGCTCACTGAACATGTAAACAAATCAGTATGGTCCGACATTGTGTTAAGTGTATTTAGAGCCCTAGTCGTCGGCGCGTGGTGCAGATCATTAGTGCGTGCGTGCGGCACCACAGACAACACTATATGCCGCCGCCGGCCCCTGTATCCGTCTGGAACACATAATCGAATCTCCTGCAGGATAGGTGGGTAATATGTTTTACCACGTAATACTTGAAATAAATAAGTAACCAAGGCTACTTCTCCATGTACCTTTAATCTATATATATAAAAGCGAAATATCACTCACTTATTAATCACGAAATCCCAGAAACTATAACACCTACAAACTTGAAATTTGGCAGTTAGGTTCCTTATATAGCGTAGACATCCGCTAAGAACGGACTTTACTAAACTCCACCCCTAACGGGGTAAATCAGGGGATGAACGTCTGCGTGAGCAAAGCGGCGTGCAAAAGCTAGTTTATTATATTATTTTTCGGAATATTAGTGACATTTTTAACTGATGATGTATAGTCCACATTTGTAGTCATCCTCCATCCTCAGCCTACCGCAGTCCACTGCTGGACATAGGCCTCTCCAATTGCACGTTTGCCGAGACGCGGTCTCCACTCAAGAACCCGTTTACCCCAACGGTTGTCGGTTCTACGGCAAATATGGCCAGCCCATTGCCACTTCAGCCTGCTAATCCTTTGGGCTATGTCGATGACCCTGGTTCTCTGCCGGATAACCTCGTTTCTAATACGATCCCTTAGAGAAACACCGAGCATAGCCCGCTCCATAGCACGCTGAGCGACTTTAAACTTGTGGACTAGCCGTGCCGTAAGTGTCCACGTTTCGGCTCCGTATGTCATTACGGGTAAGACGCACGCATTGAAGACTTTTGTCTTAAGGCACTGTGGGATCGACGATGAGAAGACCTGACGAAGCTTCCCAAACGCTGCCCAACCCAGCTGGATTCTTCTGTTCACCTCGTCCTTAAAGTTGTTTCTACCTAACTGCAAAGTCGGCCCGAGGTAAACATATTTTTGAACAACTTCGAGAACGGCACCGTGTACCGCAACCGGTTCCGGTATAGCATGTTCATTGAACATGACCTTGGTCTTGTCTAAGTTCATCCGTAGGCCGATGCGTACAGAAGAGTCAGCTAGGTCGTTCAGCATCTGTTGTTGGTCCTGCAGCGTCTCTGCCATAATGACGATGTCGTCTGCAAATCGCAAGTGAGAGATGTATTCGCCATTGATGTTGATGCCGCGCCCTTTCCAGTGCAGCATCTTGAACAAGTCCTCCATTGCATTAGTGAACAATTTCGGGGATATAACGTCCCCTTGTCTCACTCCTCGATGCATTGGTATGGATCTTGTTTGCTGATTCTGGACTTGGACGGACATAGTGGCGGCTTCGTAGAGACATCTCAACACTTGGATGTATCGCCAATCCACTTGGCAACGATGCAGGGAATCCAGAACAGACCAGATCTCGATCGAGTCAAAGGCTTTCTCATAGTCCACGAATGCTAGACACAGGGGCTGATTATACTCTTCGGTCTTCTGTATAATCTGCCGCACTGTGTGGATGTGGTCTATGGTGCCATATCCGCTCCGAAACCCAGCTTGCTCCGGTGGTTGGAATTCGTCGAGTCTTCGCGCAAGACGGTTCGTGATGACTCTTGAAAATAGCTTGTAGACGTGGCTTAGAAGGGAAATGGGCCGATAGTTCTTCAACCTGGTCTTGTCACCCTTTTTGAAGAACAGGACGACCACACTCCTACTCCACGCCTCTGGAGTTCTCCCTTGGAACAAGACAGCGTTGAAAAGCTTTTGGAGCTCCCTCAGTACGGGCTACCTCCAGCTTTCAACAGCTCTGTTGTGATGCCATCCTCTCCAGGGGCTTTTCCATTTTTCAGCTGTCCAAGAGCCATCTCGATTTCGTCACTGCTGACTTCTGGCAGATCTTCGGTATAGTGGCGTGTTAATGTGGCTCTAGTGTCCTCATTTTCGGGATCAGATCGAGATGCATGCGAAGCGTATAAACAGCTATAAAAGCTTTCCACCTCCGAAAGGACGGCCGGCTTAGAAGCAACGACTTCTCCACTTGCTGTAGTCAACTTCGTCAGGTGGCTTCTTCCCCCGATTCTGCTCGATCGCTCTTTCAATCGAAAGAGTATTGGAGCATCGGAGGTCGTGTCGTACAAGCCTGCTGATCTCTCGGTTAAGAGCCCGCTTTGCCGACGAAGTGACAGGTGGGCTCTCACGTCGTTCCCTCATTAGCCTTAGTGTCCTCTCTGAAGGCTTTGACTTCCCACTTCCACGCTACATTTTACAAAATCTCGTACCTTCATCCCTGAGGGTCCGAACCACATTTTCAAAGTTCTGGTTTACGTCTCTTGTGGTTTCCACGGCAGCAAATCGGTTTTCCAGATTGGACTGGAATTTTTCAGATCCCATTGCGGTTTGGAGCAGAGTTGGTCGGAGCCTGGATTTCATCAAACGGACACGTTCAGCCTTAAAGTCGATATTCAGAGAGCCTCGGACAAGTCGGTGATCACTACCGGTGTTAAACCTATTGATCACTGAGACGTCTCTGAATATATGCTTTCTGTTCGTCATGATGAAATCGATCTCGTTTTTAGTCATAGCGTCGGGGCATTGTAGTTCGTCCCCTTACACCCCTTACACATTTGTAGTAGCTTGATGCATCTATTTATTCAAAAAATATCACGAGATTCCTTACTTTAAGCAACTACGAAAGCCAGCACGAACAGTCAACGAACAAACACGGCCAGTGACATATATGGATGACCTCATCAAAATTGTGCTCCGTTTTCGCCCGAAGTTGAAACTGTCAGTTTAAAACTGCAATTTTTGGCAATAAATTTTAGTATTTTAATTTTTTATTATACTCATCGGTCTATTCTACTTCAATTTATTCAAAAGAAAGCAAAAATAAAAATATTGCATCTTTCCTATTGTACCTTCACTTACAAGCAGCTGCCGGAAATCTCACTCTTGGGATTTCCTCTGGATCAGGTTCAGAGGTTTAAGTACCTGGGCCTAACGGTCCAACGACGATTTAAAGACAATATGGATATAGATAGGGAACGCAGGTTACTGGCCGTCCGTTGCAATATGCTGGCTCGCAGATTTGCGCGGTGCACTGTGGTTCAAAGCTTTCTGCCAATCATTCTACACGTGCACCCTGCATACAGCGACCTGCGTGTCCAAACTGCTTCGTTGGTCTCGCGGTTGGTGTGTGCGACTGCTGATCATGAGGTCTCGGGTTCGATTCCCGAGTCGGACCAAATGTTTGTATGATCTACAAATATTTGTTTCGGAGTTTGGGTGTTTTTTATGTATAATATGTATGTATTTACAAAAAAAAAGTATATATGTATTTGTATCAGTTGTCTAGTACCCATAACACAAGCTCTGCTTAGCTTGGGACTAGATGGCGTTGTGTGTTAGATGTCCGAAATATTTATTTATTTATTTATTATTATTATTTAAAAAAAAAATATATATAACAATGCATTTAGGGGTGCTTTTGGGGTAGCCATGGAATAGTGGCGCGTCAGGAATGTTCGCGGAGTTTCAGGTCGATGGGTTCGCCGCAATAATGCGAAAACGTTGTGTTTCCATGGTTACGCGCCTGCGCTCCTCCTCCAACAGCACCCTAAATGTTTTATCGGATACGTGGAAAATCCCCTCATGTCCAGGTATTTATACATCCACACTAATTAATATTTATAATACCAACACTAGGTTAAGTAATTCTGTTACTAACAAAATATGGATGTACATATTAATAAGTCCGAAATAAATTATTTGAATTTAAAATAAAAAAAAGCAAAAATAATGCAACAATCATAGGGTTGTCATAGAACCAACAATATACAGATGATGAGATTAGGAAAGCTGCAATAAAGGCGAGAATAAATAAGTTGAAGTCAAAACCGTCGCATGGGCAATTCTACAAATCAGTGATGGAAGAGGAGAACATACATAGGGAGTATTACTTCTATTGGAAATGAAATTATCTTTATGCTAAAAAAAACAAACAGTGTCACCCGCATTAGAATCAACAGTTATTGCCATTCAAGATCAAGCAACCAATTATGACGAGACAAATAGAGATATCCTAAAACAATCTGTCGATGGCAAGTGCCGGCTATGCCTAGCAAAAAACGAGACTGTGCAGCATGTCGGGATGCAAAAAGTTAGTCTGCACTTACTATGTAATGAGATATAATAATATTGTCAAATATGTTTGTCTTTGGTAGCAAGGTAACACAACCACAAATAAAAGAAAACAACACTGCAAAATTAATGTGTGAGATACCAATACAAACAGATGTAACAATCGCTCAAAATAGAATTGATATCATTTACATTAGACAGAAAATAAAACATACCTAAGAGATGTACTTAATGATACCGTCTGACTACAATGTTGGTATCAAAAGTAATAGGAAACTCAGTAAATACTTACTCTCAAAGTAGAAATAACTAGACTCTGGAACACCAACACTGCAACCATACCCATAATAGTAGAAACATCAGGAATAGTTCCAGAAAGTGTACACATATTCATAGACAAAATCAATGCTAACATAATTACACATTATAATGCAAAAGCAGGCAGCCATACACACATCAATATAATTAGCAGAGTTTTACGGAATACCTACTATTTCATAACTTCTATCGGAACCAAATCTCTTCTTCTCTGAAGGTGTCAGTGATTCGGAATCAATTCGATCTAAAAACTTCAGCTGAAAATCTTTTTACCCGACTGCGAAAGGAGGGTTATGTTTTTCGAGTGTATGTATGTATGTATATTTCTTTGGCACGCCCTAGAGCCTAAACGGCTTGTCGTATTTTTATGTGAGTGGTGTCAAGAGATTCGTCTTAGTCGTGAGAGTGACACTGGGTACATCAAAATTTAAAAAAGAAGGATTTTTGGTGCCAAAAAGTAATAAAAAAAAAATGTTTTCAAAATACATCGAGTGTGGTATCAAAATAAATATTTTTTTACGGTGATTACGAATATATATAAAATGTATATGTTTTTATTGTTAGACGCAGTCGGGTTTTTATTTTTAATAATTCAAATATAATAATGAAATAAAGAAAATAATTCAGACAAATAATATAAAATGTAATAAATGAAATAATCAAAACGAATAAACCAATTTAATAAAATAATTGTGATCTTGAACTAAATAATTGTTAGATATAGGCCAAATCATGGATCTAAAAAAAATTATAGACACAAATATTATGACGTCTGTCTACGCCAGTAATTATTTGAACTTATGTTCAAATAAAAAAGTTTTACATCGTTTAAATCAAACGGACGAGACAGATAATAATATGTATTATCAAAAATAATGGCAATAATAATTACACACATCAAAAGTGTCTAGGGATCAACATATGTGTCTAGGGATCAACATATATTTTTGCAATAACTTTTCTCCTGATTGATATTAATTAAAATTTTCTTTAAGGATTCATCAAATAAAGTGTTTTCGTTTGTCACAGTAACGATAAACCAAGTCACCTTTGCATTAATAAAGAAATTTGCCATTTTCCTAATAAAGGGATTTTTGACATTTGAACCACTAACATTAAAGTTCGAAAAAAGACTGAAATAACAGTTTTCTTTAAAATTTTATTAGGTAACTTAAACAATTAATAATCCGTGTTTATACCGCGAACACTAACAACACAAGAATCGGTTTGGCATACTCAAAATGAGTTCATCCAAATCACGCTGTGGAATGGCCGCCCATGTTCGTTGCAACAACAAAAAAAGGTCTTCTTGCTACTGGATACCCTCCATATTCGGCAGAGCTCTTCTCTGTAGCATATCCCATGCATGCTCAATCGGGTTCAAGTCTGGCGACTGAGCAGGCCAGGGCCAAAGCCACATCTCAATCTCAAGAAATCCGCATAAAAATGCTTGATCCCTAGACACTTTTGATGTGTGTAGTTTTATTATTGACCTATAGTTTTTTTTTTTTTTTTTTTTTTTTATGTTTGGCCCGCCAAAATGACTCTACTCTGCCTGATGGAAAGCATAAGCAGAATCCAATACTCATTGCGAATGTAGACAATGCAGTATGGAGACCCACACTATGGCAGCCTAGTGATGCTGCTGTATCTGTTAGTCTACAGCGTTTTCAAGATCTCCAAAAAAAGTTATATTTGCTGTAACCCATATTAAATCGTGTCCACGGAACTTAAGATGAAATAGGTAGAGACCTTATTATAGCTTAGCAAAAACTGCACAACATTGCCAAAAACTTCATGCTTGTAGGTGTAACCGTTCACGAGTTATGACTTTTTTTCTAAAATTTCAAATTTTTTTTGGCTCTAATGCAAAGTTCATACTTTCAGGGTTACAGCGTTTACACTTTCCAGGGTCGTTATTTCTCTTATTGTCTTGTAAATTATGGAAAGGATAAGTTCACGTTTACAAAATTAGTAAACGTATATCCAACTCAAAATTTTGGGATTTCCTGTTAAGGTTAGTCTAAAATTTTATAATGATGATGGTTTAACTTTTAGTTTGATTTTACAACTAAAACACTATTAATTTTAAATAAATTATATTTTGAGTTGGTTGCTTTAATTTTGAATCTGCGTGATGAAATAGTATCCGTAACAGCAACATTATTACAACATATTATTTATATATTGGTGTTATTAACTTTTCAAAATTATTTCAGTATGCCCCACTTGATATAATCATCCAAAACTTCGTTCAGTAGCTGACCGCATCGGGCGTTCGTGTTCATCATTGAGAAGGAACTCACGTCTAAATCTTCGTTTACCTCGGGAGCATCTTTTACGGAAACCGTCAAAACAGGTAGAGTTAAACATGCGATTTTCAAGCCCAACGGCAGTTTCTGGAATATATTTATGTATTTATTATAACATATATTATGTACATACGACTGCACGTTTGGCCTAGTGGTTTAACGGTCACCACGCCGTTTCCTACTTCGCCAAGTGTCGTGGGTTCAAATCCCACGTAGGACATCACTTTGTGTGATCCACAAATTATTGTTCTGAGTCTGGGTGTTCTTTGTGTCCGTCTCATGTATGTCTGTAAAGTCCCCCGCGACACAGGATTTATTCCTAGTTCGGGAGTTGTCTTTTTTAAGAAAAGAAAAGGAAAAAAAATATCAAATAATTATCCCTTAGTCTAAATTATCCAAAGCTTTACAAAATTACCGACATCAAAAGATATGTTTTTACTACTGTTGCTATAAGTAGGTACTATAAATTGGAAAGCTCAGATAAAAATGTACTTTGTCTCCAATATTAACGTC
This sequence comes from Diaphora mendica, assembly GCA_949125395.1. Taxonomy (NCBI): domain Eukaryota; kingdom Metazoa; phylum Arthropoda; class Insecta; order Lepidoptera; family Erebidae; genus Diaphora; species Diaphora mendica. Next base: position 23,403,889 of record OX421326.1, read on the forward strand.
GAGATGCTTTTGTGTTTTTAGCTACTCAGTTTTTTATAAGGCAACTTTGAAATCAGTTGTATAACGTACAATAAGTAGCTAAGTTTTTTCAAGGGCTACTAAGTGTTCCTACAAGCAAAGCTTTTGGTTTGATAAATTTCAATAATCCTCGTAATACTAAATTTACAAGGAATAGAAGTTAGCTCCCGCGTGCAATCATTCCTTTAGCACCCTTTTGTAAGCATAGCGCCCTTTACTAAATGAGAAGGTTCACTAAAAGTGCCGCGGCCGGCGATCCTAACACTGCTGCGCTCGTGTGCACCGCACACCCTTCACTATAGGTAAGAACGCCCCTGTTTTAGCTAACGATTAAACTTTTATATTTACCTCTTGCCAGTCCTTATCAAATTCAGTCCTGGAGTACACCTTCTCAGGATCCAGATGAAACCTCTTCATGGCCTCTTGTAGTTCTGTGTAGTACAGATCAACTAGCTTTTCACAGTACTGCGCTCGAAATTGACCATCAGATCCAGTGAAGATAAAATTGATCAGATCTTGTACTGGACTGGAATATTGCATGGTTTGAAAATCTAGGACTTTAATTTCTATCTTCCCATCCTGAAATGTATTTACTTATTTATTATTCCTGTAGGTATTTAAGTTGACATCTTCTGCCATGAATGATGGACAATGTTCACCCATCCTTCTGTATCACACAAAGATTTCAAAATTATGAGGCAGGTGTTTAATTTCATTAAAACACGTATAGCAATAATTTAACATACTTTTTTTTGCCACCAGGGCAATTGGGCTAACAGTGTGGTGTAACTTATTGGTGATAATTCTGTTGTTGTCATCACTCAACTAAAATTTGCAAATTTTTTTGTGGGATTATATACTTGAATCTCATTTGCTTACAGTTCCTTTTTCAATATCTCACATCTCTGCTTTCACTAGATTTAGTTCAGTACCAACTAAAAGTTGATCAGAGGTACACGCTTGTTTATAAGTAAAAAAACCTAAACAAAACTCTAAATGTAAAAATTCTAGAAAATAATGACGTGATTAATTTAGTCGGCATGTATTTAGAATATGTCTAAATATAATGCGACATATCAAGCTTTACTTCACACGTTACACGTTCTAAACGTTCAACACAAGAATAGTAAAACAAAAAATTTGGCTTATATTGAGTAAATTAACTAATTTTGATAATGCCAAACTAAATTTTACTTTTTCAAGTAATAAACAAATGTGTATTTCTGATTAACGTTTATTTGGTAATGAACTAAACATAGTCACAGCTGAGATGTGAGATATGGAAAAATGGACTGTAAACAGATGAGATTAAAGTATATAATCCTACAACAAATATTAGTGAATTTTAGTTTAATGATGACAACAACAGAATTACCACCATTTGCCATTAAGTAAACTGTGAGCTTGTTTACTTCTATATAAAAAAATAGTAATATGTATACACATTGTTAACTATCTATCTATACTCAAACAGGAAACACTAAAAACCATATACGGTAATATAATAGTTTTTGGTGTTTTCTGTATTTATCCTAGTATGATCTCGACCTCAACCTCTTCTTTACAGTTCAATGTCCAGCAGGGACTGTTAAAGACCATTGACAAATATAATTATAATACTTTGCATTACAAAAAAAAATCTTAAAGGCGTTTTGCCGTTTGATAAAACTAAAAGATGTTTACCTCTCAAACATTTACGACTGATATAACCAAGCCATGTAAATGAAATTGAACAAAAAAAATATATTTATAATACGCTAAGCTATATAAGTCGGTTTACTCCTTAAGAACGCAGAATAATTTTATCCATTTTTTTGCGCAACAATTCAGCAGTTGTTAACGCAGCGGAAATTACGCAAATTCGACTGTCCGACACCAACTGGACAAACACGGTGGCATTTGGCCTTTCGCCTTGAAGAAACTAGAACAATACGAGAGGCCGTTCTGCTGAGAATATTGTTCTGTTGCCCAAGATGTCGAACAGGAGCTCGGAAGACAATGTGAATTACGAATTGAGACTGGAGGAAATGTAGTTTCAATAGGACAGTGCAACGCAGGACAATTGGCTCGAGCTCGAGCCAACCGATATTCCGAAAGATCAATTCACGGTCGCTAAATTTTTCACCCGAATTAACCGTTGTATACTTCTTTGCATCGAGTTTTTTGGGGTTCTACATCGACCAGCCACAGACTCTTGAAGTCCTTAAGGAGAATATTCGCTAGAAACGCCAGAACCTGTCGCCCGTACTTTGAGTTTGAGAGCACTTTAAGAGTTATACTACAAAGCAGTTAAAATATTGACAACAGATTGCCACTGGAAATGAAAAGGTATTTCGTAAAAAAAAATTTTTGAGCGATCTAAAGAAGTTCCTTTTAGAAAAAAGCTTCTACTGCATTGATGACCTGTGAACCACATATGTAGCAGTTTTTTCTTTTAACTTTTATTTTTTTCTTTTTAATTTATTTAGTCACATTCTAATAATTTTATTGGTTTTGTTGGCATTTGACATTACAAATGGATTTTGTAGATTGTTATTTTTATTTATATTTGACATTTGTTTCACATTATTATTTTTATATAAAATTAATTAATATAAAACTTTATCCCTATTTTTAAATTTGTTAATGTTTATCATTTTAATAACTTTAATTATTTAATTTAAATTGATGAAATTGTTATTCGGATCATCATTATTATTTTTGGCTGTAATTATTTATACCTTACATATTCGCATACAATGTAAAAATTGTTTTTCGGAATAAATAAATGAAACGAAAAAAAAAATGACACTACTATTAAAAAGTGCGCTCTTGTTGAGACACCCTATAAAGTTTCATTGATTTTTTTTTCGTTCCATAATAACCAAACCAAAAAAACTAAAAACCAAACAAAAAAACTTACATCGTGAATCCTGTGCATCAAATTACTGGGCCTGTAATCACTGTGCACCAATACTGGTTTACGAAAAGATTTCATTAATCCTTTCATGGTGTATTTATCTAAAAACTTTTTCAACATTTCTCTTCTCTCGCCATGAACTAATTCGAGGGTTTTCGCAGTCATTTCTATCTCAATTGTTTCCATAATCCCATTTTCCACGTAGAACTCAAATTTAATATCACGACAAACTTTTTCAAACTCCTCAGGGTAATATTTACTGGAAGCAAATGATAGCGCGTGTAATTTTACCAATTCTCTTATTGCAGAGGCTGCGTATTCCCAAGTGATTGAGTTAAATCTATTGAAAGATTGATAGCCTTTCTTGACTAAGTTCTCTAGAATAATGGTTTCTTCGTATTCTGTAGGGTTACATCCGTAGTACTTGCTTAATGTTAATCTATGTTCTTGTGGTATATTGTAATCATTTTCCAAGCCCTCGTAAATTTTCATAAGTTTTGTATAAACAACCATTTCTGGGATATAGAATTGCGGGTTTTCACTTCGCATCTTGTCTCCTAAGGCCGCAACTTTTGCAAACAAATGATGTGTTTTGGGTCCTTCTTCGATCGTAATGTTGTATAAAGATGAAGTGTAGTTCGCACCGCCACTAGAAATCGGATCAATATGTATCTTGTAATTGACATAATTCAGTTCTGCCGCTATTTGCGGTAGAATTTTATTTAGTATCAATTCTGCTTTCTTCATCGGATCGTTTGTTAACGACACTATTTAGATTTTTTGAGAGTAATTTTTTTTTTTTTTGGTAGTTGTTGAGTCACGTTTATCACCGTCGAAGCTGGATACTGTAATGTGGCTATTCTAATTATGTAAAAAATAAAAGATGTTTATATACTTATAAAACAGCTCTTATCGATAATAATTCTAGATGTGAGTACTTATAAACTAATAATGTTATCAAATCGTGTGCGAAGCTTATAGGATGTGATAGAGGCTTACATAATGAATGACTAAATAAAGGTTTACGGTGATTTCAAGAATGATAGCCTAAATTGTTCTCGTAAACACCTTGTTTGTAGGTAAATTTTATTATTCTTAAAAAAATATCCTATTTGTTGACCAGGGATTTAAATGAAACTTTGTATGGTGGTAGCTTATGCTACCACCATACAAAGTTTCATTTAAATCGGTCCAGTCGTTTCGGAGATTAGCACGTACAAACAGAGAAACAGAAGAACAAAAACGATTGAACTTTTTACATCCATCTCTCTCTCTGTCACCACTCGGTTTTTAGCATTCTTTTTTCATTGTACAGGAATTGGACCTCTACAGTTTTATTATATGTATATATCAATTATTACAATGCCATGATATAACATATCTATTATTTAATAATATACTTTAATATAAACAGATATTGTTTATATTATGAGATCGTAACAGTAAATGTAAAATTAATTTTCTTGTAAAGTTCTCTAAAATAAATAATTAGGATAAATTCATCGATTTCATATCAAAATAGAACTACGACACCATAAAAACTGGGCCAGCAGGTCCAATTTAATGGGAAACCCGTCAATGCCAAACGATAGGCGACTTTAGAATGATGAGGAGATTTGATTCTGGAGATATTAGTGATCATGTTTTTCGTATGTTCACGGTGTAGTGATTATAACTATTACCCATTAATGCTAAGGATCTTAACCTGTACATAAACACAAAGTTTGCAACCATCGGCAACTAGCATCAGTCAGAAAGCCAGAAACTAAAGTAAGTTGGGAGGCCTATGTCCAGCCAGTAAACTAATAAAGGCTGTTGACGAAGATGAAAGCCAGAAACTAATCTGAATTCAGTGCCAACCCTTTATTTCCTATGACTCCTGTACCTGCGTCGGGACTAGTTTGTTTTTTTTGACGATTTCACACAAAACAGATTGCATTATCCTTTAAATTAATTGTAATTAAGTTACATAGTGATAAAATAAACTTTGTTGTGATGACTTTGCATAAGCAATTAAGAGCGATAATTTTTCAAAATGATAAAAATGTACAATGACTTTGCATAGTATTAATATTTAATTTGTAATGATGAATTTACAAAATATTTTTATTTGTTGTCAAATTATAAAGCTGAAGAGTTTGTTTTGGTTGGCTCACTATATCCTGCTTTATGGTCAATAAATTTGATAACGTTTATCACGCTAAAGGTAATAAGAGAATATCGTAATTCTACATGTGATACAATCGACCAGACATTTACATGGGCATCGAGTGAAGGTGCAAATAGATGCCGTTGCCGACAGGTGACTATTCATCATCATCATCAGCCTATCGCAGTCCACTGCTGGACATAGGCCTCTCCAATTGCGCGCCACTTGGTTCGATCCTCGGCTTCTCGCATCCAGCTCCTGCCAGCCGTCTTGCGCAGATCATCACTCCACCTGACCTGTGGACGTCCTACACTACGTTTGCCGAGACGCGGTCTCCACTCAAGAACCCGTTTACCCCAACGGTAATCAGTTCTGCGGCTAATATGGCCAGCCCACTGCCACTTCAGCTTGCTAATCCTTTGGGCTATGTCGATGACCTTGGTTCTCTGCCGGATTACCTCATTCCTGATGCGATCCCTCAGAGAAACGCCGAGCATAGCCCTCTCCATAGCACGCTGAGCGACTTTGAACTTGTGGACCAGCCGTGCCGTAAGTGTCCACGTTTCGGCTCCGTATGTCATGACGGGTAGGACGCACTGATTAAAGACTTTTGTCTTAAGGCACTGTGGGATCGACGATGAAAAGACCCGACGAAGTTGCCCAAACGCTGCCCAACCCAGCCGAATTCTCCTGTTCACCTCGTCCTCGAAGTTGTTTCTACCTAACTGCAAAGTCTGCCCGAGGTAAACATATTTTTGAACAACTTCGAGAACGGCACCGTGTACTGCGACCGGTTCCGGTAGTACATGTTCATTGAACATGACCTTGGTTTTGTCCAAGTTCATCCGTAGGCCGATGCGCAAAGAAGAGTCAGCCAGGTCGTTCAGCATCTATTGTAGGTCCTGCAGCGTCTCTGCCATAATGACGATGTCGTCCGCAAATCGCAAGTGAGAGATGTATTCGCCATTGATATTTGTGCCACGTCCTTTCCAGTGTAGCGTCTTGAACAAATCCTCCATTGCATTTGTGAACAATTTCGGGGAAATAACATCCCCTTGTCTCACTCCTCGATGCAATGGTATGGGCCTTGTTTGCTGATTCTGTACTTGGACGGACATGGTGGCGGCTTCGTAGAGACATCTCAGCACTTGGATGTATCGCCAATCTACTTGGCAACGCTGCAGGGACTCCAGAACAGACCAGATCTCGATCGAGTCAAAGGCCTTCTCATAGTCCACGAATGCTAGACACAGAGGCTGATTATACTCTTCTGTCTTCTGTATAATCTGCCACACTGTGTGGATGTGGTCCATGGTGCCATATCCGCTCCGAAATCCAGCTTGCTCCGGTGGTTGGAATTCATCGAGTCTTCGCGCAAGACGGTTCGTGATGACTCTTGAGAACAGCTTGTAGACGTGGCTTAGAAGCGAAATGGGTCGATAGTTCTTCAACCTGGTCTTATCACCCTTCTTGAAGAACAAGATGACCACGCTTTTGCTCCACGCCTCTGGAGTTCTCCCTTCGAAAAGGACAGCGTTAAAAAGCTTTTGGAGCTCCCTCAGTACGGGTTTTCCTCCAGCCTTTAACAGTTCTGTTGTAACGCCGTCCTCTCCAGGGGCTTTTCCATTTTTCAGCTGTCTAAGAGCCATCTCGATTTCGTCAATGCTGACTTCTGGCAGATCTTCGGTGTAGTGGCGTGTTAATGTGGCTCTAGAGTCCTCATTTCCGGGATCAGGTCGAGATGCATGCGAAGCGTACAAACCGCCATAGAAACGTTCCACTTCGGAAAGGACGGCCGGCTTGGAAGTAACGACTTCTCCACTTGCTGTAGTCAACTTCGTCAGGTGGCTTCTTCCGAGAGATTGTACAAACACCTTTGACCCCCGATTCTGCTCGATCGCTCTTTCGATCGAAAGAGTATTGGAGCATCGGAGGTCGTGTCGTACTAGTTTGCTGATCTCTCGGTTTAGAGTCCGTTTTGCCGACGAAGTAAAAAGTGGGTTTTCACGTCGTTCCTTCATAAGGCCTAGGGTCCCTTCCGAAAGCTTCGATTTCCTGCCCTTACGCTGCATTTTACAAAATCTCGTACCTTCTTCCCTGAGGATTCGAACCACATTTTCAAGGTTCTGGTTTACGCTTGTTGTGGTTTCCATGGCAGCAAATCGGTTCTCCAGATTTGACTGAAACTTTTCAGATCCCATCACGGCTTGAAGCAGAGTTGGTCGGAGCCTGGATTTCATCAAACGGACACGTTCAGCTTTAAAGTTGATATTCAGAGAGCCTCGGACGAGTCGGTGATCGCTACTGGTGTTGAACCTATTGATCACTGAGACGTCTCTGAATATGTGCTTTCTGTCAGTCATGATGAAATCGATCTCATTTTTGGTCACAGCGTCGGGGCTTTGCCACGTCCACTTCCTTTGGGGCCGTTTTTTAAAGAACGAGTTCATCAAGAACAGTCCCTCTCGTTCGAGAAAGTTGACGAGCATTTGTCCCCTATGATTTCTGCTTCCAAATCCATGGGATCCTATTACCGATTCACTGCAATTTTGTACTCCCACTTTGGCGTTGAAGTCACCCATAACAACGTTGTAGTGGGTTTTAGTAGTGAAGTGGAGGGCCCTCGATATGTCATCGAACATATCCTCCACCTCATCGTCCGAGTGGGCCGAGGTCGGTGCGTACACTTGCACTACCTTGAGGCTATACCTCTCGGTGAGCTTGACAATGAGGTACGCTACCCTGTTCGACACACTAGACATTTCCACAACGTTGCTAGACAGGGACTTGTTAATCAGAAACCCAACGCCACCTTGAGATTGTTGGTCTCCCTCACGGGAGTACATGAGATGGCCTGAGTCAAGGGTTATGGTGTCCTCCCCCTCTCTTCGGACTTCACATAACCCTAAAATATGCCATCTAATTTTCTCAAGTTCCACCTCGAGTTGTGCCAGATGCGAGTCTAGCCGTAATGTGCGGCCATTATACGTAGCCAGGGTCAGTCGGTTGTGGTGGCCTGCCGTAACCCGGAGATTCTTAGCACTCCCCGCCCCGCCGTTACCATGATCGCCACCATGACCAGGAATAGCGAGACTGCCGGGAACTGGGGGCCGTGGCTTATTTTGCAGCTGCATGGAGGTTAATGCCCATAATCACCACGCTGGGCAGGCGGGTTGGTGATCGCAGGGCGCAGTTCTTTGCACCGGTGACGCTGCTGCCCGTCACCGGCTTATTGCATTTAACTACGCATGTTGTGATGGATATACCGCCATCGGTCGGTTGCCAGAGCCTCGTTCGTCGTTCAGCAGGATGTACCGCGTGCAGGTGAGGTTGGCTTGGGGCGAAAGATTATGGTTCACTCCCTTACATCCCATAGGTGACTATTGCAGGTAGTTGATTATTATGGTTTATATCTTGGAGTTTGACTTGACTTTGAAATCTTATTTAATTAAAACAAATTTCTTTTAAGCTAGGTCACTTTAATTCTGAGACTTCAAAAAAGATAGCTACTAAGTCTCCTTCTTTTTATGTCTCTCCTTGCTTCCATTTCTTGTTAAAAGTTTTCCCGTGGTCCACCCAGGTGGACTACGGAGGTGGACCACGGGCAAAGCACGGTCTATACTATAATCAATATCTATCATCTACGAATCGGGTGCGCTGCCTGTCCAGGGGATTAATATTTCATTATAAATTTCGTGTTACAAGGAATATTAGAATTTTCAATCCAAAAGATTTGTTTGTAGGAACACTCTGTATCTCTTTAAAGAAACTTAGCTACTTATTAACAAGTGACTGTAAAGAAATAGACCTATTTCAAAGATGCCCCATAAAAAACTGCCGAGTTAAATCAAAAAAGCAATTCAACAGTAATGTTAGTGACAAAGTACATTTTCATCTGAACTTTCTAATTTACAGTACTTATAGTCTCTTTGTAATAGTGTAGACGGACGGATGTAATAACATTCAGACATGTCGATATTGAAAGGTTTTGTGTATTAGGACTCGCAACAATGTTTTTTTTGATGTCGTGAATTTTGTACAGCTTTGGATAATTTAGGCTAGTGGATGATTTAACTGTTAATGTTATAATAAATACGTAAATTTATTCAATCTAAAAATCTCATGTTTTATACTGCCTATTTTGACGGCTTCTGAAGAAGATGCTCCCGAGGTAGGCAGAGATTTAGACACGACTTATTTTTCTGCAATGAACATGAACGACCGATGCGCCCAGCTATTGAACGAAGTTGTGGATGATTATATCAAGTGGGGCATACTACAATAATTATGAAGATTACCGTTGTTGTTTACAACACCTATAAATAATATACATTCGGATCGTTGCGTTTACGAATACTATTTCATCACGCAGATTCAAAATTGAAGTAACCAATAAGATTTTATGAAAGACAATTGTAGAGTCAAACTCAAAGATGTAAACTATCATCATCAATAGCCTTTAAATAGTCCACTGTTGGCAACGTCCTGTCTTATATATGTAAATATTCATGGAAAACTTTTATTTCTTTATTTATACTTCCCGCAAATACATTGCATAAGGGTCCGTTCACACAGACCGGCTCTTTGAGGAGAGCACATTTTTATCACGTGGGAAACAGAGTTTTGAGTAATTGTAGTAAGTTTTAGTTTTGCATGTGCACTTCTTTTTGTCATTAAGAATGCTTGAACGTGCTTCTGGTTAAATAATAAGAGGAGCCGAGCGGCCCCGATAACGTGATCTATCTCGCTCTCAGTCGCGCAGATCTCTTCCAGCCGGTCTATGTGAAATAGTTGGCGGCTCTGCTCCGGCCAATTCCACGCGTATACGATCCGGTCTGTGTAAACAGACCCTTAAGCGGACTTAATGCCAAAAGCATTTTCTTTCAGTCGACCTTTTAGCATAGAAACTTTTCTTTTAGCATCGAATTTTAGAGTATTTTTTTAAGGTCTGAGTTTAGCAAAATCAGAAGTTCCAGGAATTTTTAGTTGGATAAGCGATATTTTACAAACGTGAACTTAACCTTTCCATAACTTACAAGACAGTAAGAGATTTACGTAAATAAGCGAAGTTTTTAAGGCATTTTATTAACATTAATAAATGACAATCAACGATATAGAAAGGCTAAAAGTTTCGAATGGATTGTTTAGTATTAAATTGTCTATTCTAATCAGGTTCATGGCACTGAAGTATTTATATGTATATTTTACTTTAGTTACCTATATACATATTATACATATGAAAATCGTCATAATGCTAATGCTGTACTTTATATTATGTAATATAATTAAAAGGAAAGACACAAGAAAATGTTTTTGTACGTACCTATATAATAAACTTTTATATTACTACTAATTTAAAAAGTATCTTTGTAAGTTATGTGTGCCTGGATTGACACTGTCGTTGCTAACCTTCGATGATTGGCTCTTATCATTGAGGGCAACTGGGCTATGAGAACCTATTTCTACATAATGGTGAATTTTAATATAATATAAAGACATTGGATTTGAAACATTTGAATTTATTTATCTTTCATTTTGATTAGCAAGATCGTCCTGCAGAATCTATAGATTAGTATTGTTAATTAGTTCAGGGATTTTATATTTGTTTAATATCAAGTTGTTACTTTGTTAACTAACACATCACCTTTCTTTTCTGACAGATCTGACATCAGTCTTCCTTATCTACATGTAATTGTTGTCTTTGTTCTGTTTAAAAAGAATAGGTTTCCCATGGCCAAAAGTATGGAGCACCTTTTTAATATAATACGTACACAACACTGCCAGTAGAAAACAATAATCCATACCAATATTATAAATTCGAGATTCGAGCGATGTAAAATAGACAAAAACCCAAGACCTATTTCTTAGCGTTCCATGGATTCACCGTGCGGGTGCCGGGTCCATCGCGTGATAGATGGGGGCAACACATGGGACTTCGACAGTGCCTGGGAATTGCGACCCAGGTTTAGGTTTAAGGAGCACTCCTTACGACGCGTCAACGCTCACCTCCACTGTCCGCCGTGTTGCCCCCTCTACCTAACCATATTTGAAATGAGCCTAGCAATGCCGCTTTGGATATCCGTTCAAGAAAAGAGCTTACTGAAGCTCTTGGCAATCCAAGGTCTTTAAGCAGGTTATAGAGGGATTTGGCTGGTATAACCCTCGTACCCACTTCCACGGCATACAACGCAACGACATAACCATTTTTAGTTATTTCGTTGGTAAAGTCAAAGTACTTGTTTCTTTTTAAAGCGTGGTCTTTAGGGATGTTCGTTTCCCACGGCACCGTGAGTTCTATTAGTACTACACGCTTAATTGACATTGCATAAAGAAATATGTCTGGTCTGGACGCTGAGGCACAGATATCCTTCGGTATTCTGTAGTGATTTTCATACGTGTCCACTAATAATGTCCAGTCACTGGCGATATTTATAATTGAGTACGGCTTTTGTGTGAGTGAAGTCTTTTTTGTTGAGCCTTCCTTTACAAACGCGATGTTAGTTTTTATGTTTGTTGTTATTCCTTTTTTCGCTCTCGCCAGTGATAAACTCATAGCTTCGCGTATGATGTGTAATATCCTATCATGGCGACGTGAATAATGACCCCGGTCTAATAGCGCCTTACAACCTGTCAGTAAGTGCCTGGCTGTACCTATTGCCGCATTGCACATCGTACAAGCCTTTTCTGTAGCTTTTCCCCACCTTACTAGGTTGCTTTGATCGGGGAGAGTTAATTGAAAGGCGTTGAGGTAGAATTTTAACAGGGCGGGTGACCAATCATATAAAAGTGTGCGCCATTTCAAAGCTGGTGGGATACAAAATTCTCCTAGAGTTAACCATTCATTCTGCATTTCTAGGTTCATTGCGTGCACCTTGTAGGTCTCGTTTTCATCTTGTTGTATGAAAGATTTTGTTATCTCTTTGTCGGTCTGTCTTCTAGCATTTCCCAATCCAACTCTACCGGACTGTGTACCCACCATGATTTTTTTGTGGAATTGGAACCGTGACTCTAGCTCTGATGAATTTTTGTCTTTTGGAAGGGATCTAACGATTTCGTCTTGGGATTTTGATAAGACATGCATTTTGGTAACTCTTAGGTGTTTGTAGAGTTCCGAAGGTTTTTTTAATTTCATTCCAAAATTATTCGAGCCCCTGTCCAACGTTGACGGGTCTGCAGATGGTGCTAGCCCAAGCCACGACTTCAATGTCTTAGTGACTTTCGCGTCCAGTGTTCTTATGTGGTTCTGGTTTATATCATATACTAGAAACGGCCAGTTGAGACGTGATTTTAAGTAGTTGTCGTAAATCCAAGCTTTTTTTACGTTACTAATTGGCTGTTGGTCTACCTTGTCAATGTCTTTTACGAAGTCATCGACTATTACGTTTATAGATGGAGTACGACCTTTGTAGTCTATCTTTCTTCCATATATTTAAAGGGCACGGTATCTGATATTATTGAAACACTTTCCCCACCAATAGTAATTCCGGGGTCATATGAGGTATACCTGGTGCCTCGCCGGCCCAGACAAAGGCAATAGCATTTGCTAGGTTTTGTCCTCATTCCCTCCGTCCAGGTACAGAAGTCATCTACCTTACGCAGTAGTTCTTGGCACTGCTTTGGATTACGTGTAATGATCGCAAGGTCATCTGCGAACGCTAAGATGGATTCCGTATATTTTCCATTGACCTTAAACCGATAGCCCCACCTCTTTTCGCATGTTGCGATATTTTCTATTAATATATTTATAACTGTATTAAATACTACTGGCGATAAGCAGCCTTGGAACAACCCTACTCTGTATTCGAGGGGTTTCGTATGTCCCTCTTTTGCTATGATTACAAATTTTAATTTACTGTAGTATGATGCAATTATTTCACAAACTGTTGGCGGGAAGTTATACCATTTCAAGGCAAATAACATAAGCTCGTGTACTGAGCCAAAGGCATTTTCTAAATCTATCCAACATACTGTAATTTTCCTTTCATTTTTCCTAGCATCTTTGAGACTTTCCGCAAGTAATGAGTTATGTTCCAGACATCCAGAGATTCCGGGCATGAACCCTTTCTGGTAATTTGGTCTGCAGTAATTATTGTTGGACATAAACTGTATAATTTTTAATTGAAGACAGAAGAAAAATATTTTAGAAATTGTATTGGTTAAGGCTATGGGTCTAGTGTCCCTGGGATCAACTACTTCACTTTTCTTAGGAATGAGGACAAAATTAGATTTACCAAACGTTGCTGGTATTTCCTTGTTCGACCAGATCTTGCCAAATATACTTAGAAGGTGTTTACGCACTGATGGACATTTTTAATATACTATATATGGTATATCATCAGGCCCTGGAGCTGATTTTGAATTTTTCCTCCTAATTTGGATTTCTATGTCTTCTAAGGTTGGCGGGTTACAATCAAATTTAAAACGAGGGCTTGCTGGGTTTTGTGCACTTGGTTCATGATAGGTCTTCTTATGTGTTTGCACCTCGTACGTAGTTTTATAGTGTTCGTAGATCTGGTCGGCCGTTAGAAGCAGTTGTCCGCGCTTCTCTTTGAAAATATTTTCTATATCTCTTTGAATATATATAAACTTATAAGTTATCCTAAAGAATAAGGTTAGGCACAATTACAATTACAGCTTAAAGAGCTGTTAAATGCCTCCGTCAAGCATGGAACTATATTAGTCCAGAACAATATATCTCTATGACAAGAGAAATGTCTGCTGTTAAAGCGGCAGAAAATTCTCAACAAAACATTAAAATTAATAAAAATATTAAAAACAACGGTATTTAAAACTGATATAAACTATTTAAATTGATTTCTTTTAAGGTTGCTGAGAATAACAGTTATCGTAAAGGTGTTCCATTCTTTTGGCCAAGACAAAATGTTAGGTATACTATATTCCTAAAGACAGGCTTGACATCAGACTATTAGAAAGTCATAAAAAAAATTCAATCAATCAATCAGTATATCTTTATTGTGGATCATAGGTACATAATATAGATGTTTCGTATACATTGTGATCAGCCACTTCCCGCCCAATGGGCATACAATATTTTCATTTATGTCAAGTTAAATTACAAAAAAGATTATTATTAAATGTCATAATTATCAAATTTTTACACATGCTACCAGTAAACAACAATAAGTCAATGTATGAATGCATGCATAACCACCTCAAATTTGAAAACATTGCATATATTAGGTCTTTACCTATGAAATTGCCGTTTTGTATGCAATAAGTGAAAGTACCTATTTTTTCAAACTTTTTTATTTCTGTAATCACCCATGCAATCGATGCATCTTTGCCAACGCATTGGCAGTTTATTGATGCACTTCTTTTAAAAATCAGCTGGACGGGAGGCAACAAACTCTTCAAAGCCATTTTGTACTGCCTCTCGGGAATTGAATTTTTTACCCACCAAAAAGTTGTCTAAATTTTGGAAAAAGTAATAGTCGGTAGGTGCAAGGTCTGGTGAGTATGGCGTATGAGGGAGAGCTTCCAACCCCAGCTCTTGCAGCTTGGAGACTGTCTGTTGCGCAGTATGGGGTCGCGCGTTGTCGTGTTCATGGTTCATGGAGTGCCCTCTTAAATACTTTCGCCTCTGAAATAGATATTATAGAACTCGGAATATTATTATATATTCGCGGAGCCAAGCAGAAGACAAATTACAATGGTATTTTAGGCACCGATTCTTTCACTGAGGGACTCCAATAACAATAACTGCTGCCAGTAACAAGATCTTGATCATCAAAAGCACATACAATTTATTATAAACACAGATTATTCACATAACCATCGTTTTCTTTCTAATCCTCCCAAACCACAGTAGAAATTTGACGATCCTAAATAAAATTAGTAGATGGTTAGGATAATAGTGGATTGGTGATGTGTATATAAATTTTAATACATATTTTGCCCAGTCGCTCTTATCATCAGGTATCCACACTAATTAATATTATATTCCGCATGAGCATAACCTTAATGCATAAGTTTATCAGAAGATTGCATTGGTACGTGCAAGAAAGTAATTTTAATGATAAGATACCACGATAAAATGATAAATAGACATTTTGGTGTTATCTTTATTTATTTATCATTATTTATTTATAATAAACTCACAACCGTATTGTATCCAATTTTGCACGTTACTAAACAAACATAATTTAATAGTGCATTTTAAATGGAAGATTTAATTCTATCTAAAACTTCTATTAAAGAAGTTTTGGAAAAAATTGCCAAAGAACATAATTATGTCAACTACAATATTACTATTGAACCAATTTATAGTGATGGTGCTAACTACTCTTCGACATTATATAATGTTGTTATCAAAGAAAACGGCAACACACATTACATGTTTGCCAAACTTGCAGCTTTAGGGGAAACAATACGCTCGGAAAATCCTCTATTCTATCAAAAACAAATCTTTGCTTACACGAAATTGGCAAAAATATACGATACCCTGCAAGATAAACATCAAGTGCCATAGAAACACAGACTTAGTTTTACCAAACTCTATGGTTGTAACACTTCAACTTATAAAGAAGTTATAGTCTTGGAGAACCTCGTCGCGAAAGGATATCAACTTTACGACATACAAGTCAATTGACTGGGAATATGCTACGGCAGCCGTGACAGAACTTAGTAAAATGCATGCACTGTCATTTGCTTACAGTATTTACCATCCAGAAGATTTTAACAAAGTTGTAGACGAACAAAATTTTCAATGGAGCATAGAGAATGGAAATTTATCAGATCATTTTGAGGCGACAAGTGCCAGACCCATCGAATTGGTTCAAGAGACAACCAGAGAACAGTTAAAGAGGTTCTTTGATACATTTGAAACCAGCAACTTAATGTATAGGATTCGTGACGTTAGTAAGTTTTTCAGAAGTTGTTTGTTAAGTATGCAAACATGTTAATATCTCACTGACAATATGTAAACGACGACACTTGACTAACCTTTAAAGATAGCATAATTCGGCTTCCTTCTTGAGATGTTAATAAATCTGACTAAAATCGTTTCTCACATACAAAAGAGAAACCCATCGTTTCAGGGGTTACCATGATAAAATTCCTATTCTTTCTGTTAGAATGGAACAGTGGAGATCAAAGTTATCGATCTTCAATCTCTGCAAGGCTGTAGCCCTGTTTTGGATTTATTATACTTCATAGTCACCGGAACAGATGAAAAATTTCGAGCACAATACTACGAGAAGCTAAAAGATCATTACTACTCGGAGCTAGAAGCTGCAATGAATAGACTTAATTTAGACCCCGCGAAGGTGTACTCCAGGGCAGACTTCGAGTATGAGTTGAAAGAGGTACTTGTAAAAATATCTGTATGGTTGACCCTTTACTCTATGAAATTATTATTTTAATCCTCTCCATCGGACAATTACTAGTATTCATAACTTTTAAATATAATTTCCATTGTCTTTACTTCTACTAATATCACGTCAATACAAATACCAGTATTTATTAATTCAATACTTATTGCACATATTTTAGAAAGGCGGACTTAACTGACTTTTAGGCTCATTACCATTGTAAATACAAATTACATTGCCATGACAAGTGTCAATGCCTTTAATATTGCCATCACCATGTATCTTCAAAGCTATGTAAACTTCTACTTCACTTCCTCCAGAGTTTTGCCAACACTGATTTACAAAATAAAATTAACAATTTTATTCCAGAAACTCCCGTTTGGCTTAATAATGTCAGTGATGACATTACCAATAGTGACGGTGTCAACAGAAAACGCCCCCGAGGTGAACGACACCATGGCGATGACCGACTTCTCTGTGGAGCCATCCAACCATTTGTACACTGAAGACTGAACGGGATCGTAAATGATTATATCAAGTGGGGTGTACTTCAGTAAGGAAGACTTATACAATAATAAAGAAGCGAAATAAAACTATTAGATCGTTAAGAGAAAGTAAGCAAACAAGCGACATGCACTCTGCGTCAAAGCTAGCAAGTGACTGGCGAGGCGGCGGCGCGGGCGCCGGAGCCGCCGAGTGAGCTCCCGAAGGCCGCGCGGTCAGCCTTCGTGCAGCGTTAGAATACAATCATAATATCTAAATTATCTAATAACAAAACAAGGTTTGCATGTCCCTCTTTTACTTACAAATTTATTGAACAAAATATAGAAATGATACATTATTATACACGTTACTAACCAATTACATAATTATTGTTTATTTGTTTACTTTATCGCTACTTAACTGTTATTTAGGAAAACTATGATTTAAGTAGGTAAGTAATTTAGGTACAGTTACAAATTAAATAAAGAAATATTATATAGCTTATTGAAATACTTAAATATATGAAAAATGTAAGACATGAACCCACTACACTACCCCCTTGCTGAGACCGATGCTACGCTAAGGTCGAAAGTAATCCGGGAATCGTACTGTTCGTCCAGACTTGGTTTTCCTGTCGGTGCTCGCAGGTGTTTCTTTAGATGTAGTGGTGTTTTCCATTTCTCGTGTTAGGTAAGCCGGTTTCAATCTATCGATTGTAACAGTCATTTCACGACCACGTACGCTTATTTTAAATGTCTTGTTGCCTTTTTCCAATACCTTGTATGGTCCGGCGTACGGAGGATTGAGTGGTCGCTGTACCCCCTCTTGCCTGAGGAAAACATGCTCTGCTGACATCAGGTCGTTAGGTATGTAGAAAGGTCGCTGTCCGTGTCGGCTAGCTGGCTCTGGAGATAGCTTGGACATGTGGAGACGAAGTCGTGAAGCAAAGTCTGTGATGTCCACAAAGTCGGCAGGAGATGGATTGATGAACTCGCCCGGCAGGCGCAGTGGTTCTCCATAAACGAGCTCTGCCGCTGAAGCCTTGACGTCCTCTTTCCACGCCGTACGGATGCCCAGCAGTACCAGGGGTAGAACTTCGGTCCAGTTAGGATTTGCGTGACATTTTATCGCCGCCTTTAGCTGGCGATGTAAGCGTTCCACCATACCATTGCAGGCAGGATGGTATGCTGTAGTAGGACGGTGCTGAGCCCCAAGGATGTTGCTCATTGTGGAGAACATCTTGGACTCAAACTGCTTGCCCCTATCTGTAGTGATGCGTTGCGGGCAGCCGAAGCGAGACACCCAGCCAGCGATGAAGGTGCGGGCGCATGTCTCAGCGGTGATGTCAGCCAACGGGTATGCCTCAGGCCAACGAGTGAACCGGTCTATGACCGTGAGGCAGTACCTGAAATCAGACGAAATTGGTAAAGGTCCTACGATGTCCATATGGACATGAGAGAATCGCTGAGAAGGGATAGGGAAAGTGGAGAGGGGTGAAAAGGTGTGACGATAAATTTTGCATTTTTGGCAGTCAATGCACTCTTTTACCCATTGTGTACAGTCTTTCTTAATCCCAGGCCAAACAAACCTTTCTGTCAGTAATCTGACGGTTGCCCTTGTACCTGGGTGACTAAGGCTATGTAACTTCTCAAATACTTCTCTTCTAAACGGTGCAGTGACGTATGGTCGAGGCTTAGCCGTAGAAACGTCACAGTAGATATCCGTGTTTGACAACGATGTTTTTATTCTCTCAAGTTTTAGTGCAGTACCATTTTGGAGAAGATCTTGCAGCTCGAGATCTGTAGCTTGAGAACGTGCAAGTTCGTCATAATTTATTGATCCTGAAATAGCCTCAATCCGTGACAGCGCATCGGCAACTACGTTGTCTTTTCCCGCTACGTATTGGAGATCGGTTGTGAATTGAGAAATATAATCAAGGTAGCGAAACTGTCTCGGAGAACATTTGTCACGATTTGTTGTAAATACGTATGTCAGTGGCTTGTGATCAGTGAACACAGTAAAATTTCTTGCTTCGACCATGTGCCTAAAATGTTTAATAGCCTCATATATAGCTAATAACTCCCGGTCATACGGGCTGTACTTCTTTTGAGCTGAAGTCAACCGCCTTGAAAAGAATGCTAACGGTTTCCAGGCGTCATCACTTTTCTGCTGAAGTACTGCACCAATTGATGTATCTGATGCATCTGTGTGTATAGCTAGTCTTGCGTCAGGTTCTGGGTGAGCTAACATGGTTACATTGGCCAAACTTGACTTACATGCGTCGAAAGCTTGCAACATTTCTGGTGTCATGGTGATTGCTTGAGAACCTTTGACTTTCGGACCCATCAACACAGTGTTTAGCGGTGCTTGGATGTTCGCTGCTCCTGAGACAAAACGACGATAAAAATTATACATACCCAAAAAACGTCTCATCTCTTTGACTGTTTTTGGTACTGGGTAATTTTGCAGCGCTTGTACTTTGTCTGTCCGTGGATTAATGCCGTCGTAAGACACTTCATGGCCCAAAAAAGTAATTTTTTCCTTACCAAACTCGCACTTAGCAGAATTAACTAGCAATCCGTATTCTGATAGCCGTCGAAATAACTGACGTAAGTGCTCGAAATGCTGTTCTGCTGATTTTGAGTAGCATAAAATATCGTCGATAAAATTATAACAGAAGGGAAGATCTTTGAGTACCTCATCCATAAAACGTTGGAACGTTTGGGCCGCATTGCGTAACCCAAACGTCATATACGGGAACTCGAAAAGTCCAAATGGTGTCGTTATGGCGGTTTTCATGACGTCATCAGGATTTGTCGCTATTTGATTGAAAGCCTTAATTAAATCTACCTTGGAAAATATTTTACTACCGGCCAGTTGATACGCAAAATCTTGTATGTGTCGTATTGGATAGTTATCGGGGATTGTCCTGGCGTTCAAAGCTCTGTAATCACCACAGGGCCGCCACCCATTGTCCTTTTTGGGTACTATATGTAGTGGTGAAGACCATGGGCTCTCTGATCTACGCGCGGTACCATTGGCCAACATGTCAGCGAACTCCTTCTGAGCAATTTGCAATTTGTCTGGCGGTAGGCGACGAGGACGACTTGTTACAGGTGGTCCAGGCGTTGTACGGATGTGATGTACTGTTGTATGTTTAATCTGTAGTTGTGTTCCAGAAGGTCTAGTAATATCAGGGTACTCACGTAACAAGTTGTGATACTTAGAATCTCCGGAAATAGCTTTAACGGACGCGATGTCTGCCGTGGACTTGCTTGCAGGTAACGCTGTTGTAGCTAGCTGCGTGACGCTGTCGATCAAGCGATGATTTCTCATATCTATAAGTAGATGATAAAATATAAGAAAATCTGCACCAATGATCGGTTTATTTACATCCGCTACCACAAATCTCCACTGAAAAGCGCGTCGTAATCCTAAGTTAAGGTTTAAATGAATCCAGCCGTAGGTATTAATCGGACTACCATTTGCAGCATATAATTGATAATCAGTCTTTTGGCGTCGTTCCCGTACACTCGCCTTCGGGAACACACAGAGGTCTGATCCTGTATCCACTAAAAAAGCTACTTTTGTGGTTTGGTCCGTAATAAAAAAGCGACTGGGTTTAATAGGGCAGTCGTTAGCCGCTATTTCCGACTGCCGGTGGGGTTTTCCGCGAATGAACACGGCGCAGTACATCTGTTAGCCTTATTACCGAATCGGTTATGGTACCAGCAGTAATTGTTGTTGCGCGGCTTGGATCGCGATCGGCTACGGTGTCTAAATGTGTTGGTTTGTCTGTCAGCCATACGTCCACCTTGTCTAGTATTAATAGCGTGTACCTGACCTTTGAATGCGGCTAACTCTCGTGTCAGCTCGGCCACTTGCCTTGCCAGCTCGTTCAAGATGCCGCTGGAGTCCGGTCTCGCTACCGCGGCCGTCGCCAGGCCGGGCGGCGCGATCTCGTAAACCCTGTCGGCTAATTCTGCAACAGACTCTAAAGGTAAAGTTGGCTGTGACGCAATTACCGTTTGTATATTCTGTGGTAGTCTACTCGACCACAAAGTGCAAATAAAGCTGTCAGGTACTGTAGGTCCAGCAAGAGTTTGAAGATGTCTCAAAAATTGCGAGGGTTTTCTGTCCCCCAGCTCCTCATGCATAAGTAATTGCTGAACTTTCTTTTCCTGAGACGCTGAGAGTCGTCTAATTAACTCCGCCTTTAATTTTGCATATTTATTATCGGCGGGTGGGTTGTTGATAATATCTTTGACTTCAATAGCAAACTTAACTTCTAATTGAGAGATAACATAATTAAATTTAGTGCTGTCCGCCGTAATACCTGATAAGGCGAACTGACCTTCCATTTGTGAAAACCATAACGTCGGTTCTTCAGGCCAGAAAGGAGGTAATCTTACGCCTACCTTAAAAACATTTTGCGCGTCACCTGCCGACGCGTCCCCGGCCGAGCGCGCCGGAAACGCCCTTGTGGATTCTCCTGCTATATCCTTCTCTGTCATTGTAAAATATGTTCACTTAATATGCCTAAGACTAACTGTGTCCTATGTCCGAATCGTCGGAGGTCACCAATAAAGAAGCGAAATAAAACTATTAGATCGTTAAGAGAAAGTAAGCAAACAAGCGACATGCACTCTGCGTCAAAGCTAGCAAGTGACTGGCGAGGCGGCGGCGCGGGCGCCGGAGCCGCCGAGTGAGCTCCCGAAGGCCGCGCGGTCAGCCTTCGTGCAGCGTTAGAATACAATCATAATATCTAAATTATCTAATAACAAAACAAGGTTTGCATGTCCCTCTTTTACTTACAAATTTATTGAACAAAATATAGAAATGATACATTATTATACACGTTACTAACCAATTACATAATTATTGTTTATTTGTTTACTTTATCGCTACTTAACTGTTATTTAGGAAAACTATGATTTAAGTAGGTAAGTAATTTAGGTACAGTTACAAATTAAATAAAGAAATATTATATAGCTTATTGAAATACTTAAATATATGAAAAATGTAAGACATGAACCCACTACAGCATCATCAATGGACATTAAAGCTGGATCTTAAGAAAATTTTCAAAATGTCCTCAAGACATATAGCTACATAGGGTAAGCCCATGTTCAGATGACGAGCGCTCAACGCGCGTTTTGCTAACGCGCGTTTACAACTACATGTAATTTGTTTTAGGAGTACACATGCTAACACGCGTTTTTACATGGAGTTGTAAACGCGCGTTAGCAAAACGCGCGTTGAACGCTCGTCATCTGAACATGGGCTAACTCTACTAATTTTAGACACGAATTATTGGCACAGTTACCTTAGAGCTAGAAAAATACGAATCCCGAACCATAAAAATGTCTGGAAAATAATATTTACTCATTTTATTTATTTATTTATTTACATGTGCTATCCTCACAGACTCTTAGCCCAATACGATAGTGTAGTTACATAAGATTAATACTAATCACTTCTACAGGGTTACTGGTAACATGTAGTAATCCCTTTAAGGGGTGATAGTAGAGATCATTAGCTATCAAATTGTCCCCGAGTAAATGTGTCAAAAATGTACCGTTTTGGAAATAAAATAAAAAAACTCATTTTTTTAAGAAAACTGGATCACGCTACTTCAAAGTGCTCTTAAAACAAACACTTGCGTATTTAATGGTTGTTGTTGGTGTTTTTAGTTTGCTAACACCCTAATACGTAATAATAACACAAAAAAAAAACAGAAATGTAGTACCGTTAGTTAAAAGTAAAGTTAAAAATCACCTTACAATTTTATCGGCGTAATACCTGAAAAACAAGTATGTTTTATTAGCTATCCAACGAGATATATAAAAAATAATTACGTTGACAAATGGCTGAGTAAATGAACTTAATCGGGAGTAAGTGTAAAAGTCGTATTTTTTTAAATGTAGTTATTTTGAGGTCTAAACTTAAATTTACAGTCAATTTTCAAAGTGTGAGCCCCTATTTCTAA
Organism: Diaphora mendica; assembly: GCA_949125395.1. Classification (NCBI taxonomy): domain Eukaryota; kingdom Metazoa; phylum Arthropoda; class Insecta; order Lepidoptera; family Erebidae; genus Diaphora; species Diaphora mendica. The sequence goes on from OX421326.1 coordinate 23,426,757, forward strand.
TGCAAGCACGCATTCTTGTCCTCAATTGAGTTTTTACAACACCACTAGACAACAAGTTTTTGATTTCACTTGCGGCATTAACTATGCGGATCCTTAAACCTACAATATTTGGTACAGGCGAGACATCATAGACCAGGCTTACACACGTAATGATCCATCAGGGTAAGATCGGGGCACCTTGCTGGTCATGGGGTAGGTCCTCCCCTACTAATTCAACTATAAAAAAAAAAGATTTAATCACCGAACCTGATTTACTATTTTTCTTCCGTGGTAGATTTGTCAAATTTCCACATATGTAAGTAATTCTTGCTCTGAACAGCTTTAACGGATGTAATCGAAGTCTTAACACCAATTTTTCTTGGATTATTCTTTTAACTTACTTCCCAACTGGACTGGGTAATGGTTTGCGCTTGTTTCTTGACCATTGATGCATAAGTATGCATGCAAGTATGCATATAGCATAAGCATAAGTAACACATTTGGTGTGCTTAACATATGTTAAGCACACCAAATGTGTCGTATATACGACACATTTGGCACGGGCTGAGTTTTCTGTGTCACCGACTGGACCACTCTCGAAGAGGATGGTTTGTTATTTTTCACTGTTGCACCCTATTGACGTTGACATTAATTGACAACGATGTTATTCTTAGATTTTTGCTGGGATGTTCTTTGTTTCACAGTCTTCAATATTTTTATCTCCTGCTTGTATGAAATACACTTTATATTAATGTCTATCAATTCCTTCCTCAATTGACTTTTTTCCAAAGTCATAGCCTTCATCTATTTTTAACCGACTTCCAAAAAGGAGGAGGTTCTATGTTCCACTGTATGTATTTTTTTTTTTTTTAATATATGTTCACCGATTACTCCGTCAGTTGTGGACCGATGTTGAGATTTTTTTTGTATTCGAAGTGGTATGCTTCCGAGGTGGTCCCATTGCCAGCATATCAGGATCTGATGATGGGATCCCAGGGTAATCGAGGGAAACCCTCATTTTTTATATGCACATACTGTGTTTTTCGAATATTTTCTGAAGTTACACCGGTATTTGCGTCTGGTAGTCATCATTTTATGATGATGAGCTGATGATGTAAGTTACAACTTCTTAACGGTAAGGAGATGGAGGATAAATCTTTAAATATCATATGTACATATGTTACCTTTAGTCATATTCTTTCAAATTATTTAGGTAAGCTGATGATGGAAGGTGGAAGGTACAACTCCTCAACGATTAGGAGTTGGAGGATAATTCTTTCAATATCATACCTTCAGTCGTATACTTTTCAGTTATTTAGGTGAGCTGATGATAGAAGGTTAAACTCTTCAACAGTTAGGGATTAGAGGATGATTTTAATATTACACGTACGTATAGACCTTAATTTGTATTCTTGATGATGAAATTTGATGAAATAGTTCAACTTACTACCTACCTACGATTGTTTGCACTAAAAACTGAAAAATAAAAACTTTTTATAAAAAAAAACCGACTTCCAAAAAACCTCCAACGAAAACTCTCTGCCAAAATAACACTTAAAAGCGTAAAATAAACTGGTTCTTCATAAATTGCCTATACCTAATTCTTTATTCATTTAAATAGTAGTATTATACTGTGTGCTAGGATACGTCGTGGCTTAGTGGATAGGCCCACTCCCTGTGACTTGGGCTGCGTAAGGAATCGGAGTGCCGGGGTATCGAATCCTCCCCGCGCGGCGCTTTTTGTCAATTAATTCTTGTAGATTGAAATTTGTGGATTGATAAAATATTCTTGAAATAGGAATATATATTTACTAATATTCAAGGATATAGATATATTTGCCTTCCCCCTGAACCGCGGTGACGAGTTATAAGTAGTTAAATAGCAGCAAATAAAATACTGAAGTACCAGGCGCTCATAGCGTGGCAGCTGATCGCGGAATCGCGGAGTCAATGTGCGAGGGGGATGGCAGCAGGCGAGCTACACATACAGGTTACATGTCATCCTACATTTATTTGACATACCAACTGTCACTTGCCAAATATCACTTGACAGCTGACATCGAGCCTCTAACTTCCGGATAGTGTTGCCATAATCCAAACCGGAATCTACTATTCCGCTCTGGCGGGTAATTTTGTACTTGGTTAAGTACAATTTTATGAAGATTACCTAAAGACATACCCGATGTATAAAACACCGCCCAAATCTCCTTCGACTGAAGCACTATCAAAAAACTTAATGAGGACACCACCAAATCAAAGTGTGCCTTCACGTTCGGAATCCGACCTTAGTAGACTCTGTGCAGGTCAAGCCCTGAAATGTAATAAGCGAAATAAAAGAAAACACTCGTCAGGTGAGGTCACCAGTGAGCAATTGGAGACCTTGAAAAATGAGTTAAAAGGGATGATCAGAGAAATGATGTCTACCCATAACTCTCGGTTTGAAAAGCTGGAAGAATATATGATGGAGATAAGGAAATATAACGCTGATATAAAGGCTACCACTGATGAATTAGAACGGTCTTTGACCTTTGTTTCTGATAAGCTGACGTCACTTGAGAGTAAAATTACATCATTGGAAAAGGAGCGAAATGGTATGATTCTGAAGTTGGCGGAGCTTGAGGAAAGACTTGAGGTGTATGACCGAAATAGCATCAAAACGTCAATCGAAATTAGAAATGTGCCTAAACAGGAGAAGGAAACGAAATCGATGTTGTATGGCATGATACAGGGCTTGTCAAAGCATTTAGATATTGCAACGGAGCTGATCTGTATCCGCGATATAGGACGCCTACCGTCGAAAAGGATAAACAAGACATCGGGTGTTGCGGTGGAATTCTCGAACACATTTATGAAAACAAATTTCTTGGCGGCAATTAAAGAACACAATAAGAGAAACCCAACCAATAAATAAAATTCAACCCATCTAGGCATAACGGTACCCCAAGTGCCTATATACGCTGCCGAGCAATTGACGACCGTCGCCAAGAAATTGTTTTATCTTGCAAGAACTTATGCTAAGTGCAATCAGTATAACTACTGTTGGACATCGAATGGTCGAGTTTATCTGAAAAAGAATACGAAGGGCCAATCGATCCTGGTGAAGACCGAACAACAGCTGAAACAAATGGCTCAAAGTGTCTCGGCATGACTATGCATGTGTTATTTTTTTAGTTTCTGTTATTTTATTTTTATTCTTATCTTTAACTTATGTAATGATAGGTTGATTGATTACTACTCCATTGAAACACCTGCAATGAACATAAATACAACAAACACACTTTTTTTCGATTGCCACGTATTACAACAATATAATATCCATATTATAAACTCCACAAAACTAACACAATTTAACTTTCATACACACTTTTTACCATTGATACCACAGTTATGTCTGTCAAATTGCATACATGATCATAATCAAGAATATTACCCCTGCTTAAGTTCCTACCATCTGTCAATATATACTTATCTTAAAAGTTGTACAAAATTTACAATTATCCAAATGTCAAACATAAGCCTGTTTCCTGATTTTAAATATCTTGTACCGACCACGATACCCCTCTTTAATGAGATTACATTATCGGAACAATGACTAATAACATTGACTATCTTATAGATAGATTGACCAGTTGTCCCTATCGGTTCCTCACACTTGCACACCAGAGCAGACATGAGAAATGTTATTAACCATGCTGACAAGTACTTAAAACTGTTATCACAAAACATTCGTTCAATTAACCGTAACTTCTTAAACCTACAGATTCTCTTGCAACGTCTTCCATTTGAATGTGATATGGTTATCCTAACGGAGTGCTGGCTGTCCTATTTGAGCAATGCCACTATCCCGCAGTTGAATAATTACACCACTTTTAAAACTACAAAACACCTTAACCAAAGCGACGGTGTGGTGGTATATGTGAACTCGGGGCTAGCGGTTACTTGTGAGGAGCCCGATCTGCATCAATCAGCTTCTGGACTTATAATTAAAATAAAATCTGAGGTCGCTATAATCTGTATCTATCGCTCTCCATCCATTGAGAATATTCAGAACTTTTTAACGGCTCTTAACATTCTGCTCCCATCTCTTCAGCATTTTAAAACAGTGATTTTAACAGGGGACATTAATCTAGACATAAAACCTACTATCTTAGATATGCGCTCCCACGAATATCTTAATTGCCTAGCATTTCATGGCTTTCTTGCAGCACATACCATTCCAACTAGAGGGGAAAACTGTTTGGATCATCTTATTTTAAGAACGAACTCACCTTCACATTCCTTTGTCTATGGCTCCGTGGTCACAGACCACTACCCTACACTACTATGCTTGGACAATAGACGAACACCAAATAAAACAATTTCTAACATCTCCAGTGTTGACTATGAGAAACTCGATGGGACAATATCTCAATTAGACTTTGACCCAATTTTTTCCATGGCTGATGCTGATGTTGCTACTGATAAATTTGTGGAATTGATTACCACTGCCATTTCAAAACACAGCTCGAGCAGAAGAGTATCTGCGAGAAAGAAGATACTGAAACCTTGGATTACAAGTCGTCTGTTACGCTGCATTAGAAATAGGGACGCATTACATAAAAAATCGAAGCAGAATCCAGGAAATAACATATTGACACTAACCTATAAGCGCTACAGGAATTTCTGTACGAAAATTCTAAACAAAGTGAAACGCGATTATGATACCCAAGAACTTAAAAGGGCTGGTCAAAATCCTGAGTTAATCTGGAAAACAATAAAACGGGTTACCTATACCCAAAAACCTGTGAATACTTCTACACAATTGTTAACCACCTCATCCTTACCCAAAGAATGCTGTGACCAAGTAAATTCCTTCTTCGTTAATGTCGGCAGAAACCTAGCAGATAACATAACTACACTCCTACAAAGAACGACAACCACTTACACGGCTAGTAAGATCACGGCCAGCTTATCATTCGTCCTGGAACATACCGATAATGATGAAATTGTTTCAACCATAAACTCCCTACGATCCAGTGCTGCTACTGGCTGGGATGGTATCTTGCCCTATATTATAAAAATATACGCCACCCTACTGGCTCCCGTCCTATGTCATATCTTTAATCTTTGTTTCGACACTTCAGTTTTCCCTACCTCATTCAAAAAGGCCATAATTCATCCAATTTTTAAGGGAGGAGACGGGACGATGCCTAATAACTACCGACCCATAGCAGTCCTAAGTGCTTTATCTAAGGTGCTCGAACGGCTAATTGATAAGATAGTAAATTACTTGGAACACTATAAGCTAATATCTTCTCATCAGTTCGGCTTTCGCAGAAATATGTCAACATGTGACGCAGTCCACGATTTAACCAATCACGTAGTACAGAGTATTAATAATAATAAAAAGGTCTTATCCATATTTTTGGACCTCGCTAAAGCGTTCGACATGGTACCTGTCTCTGCTTTATTGATGAAACTTGAGGGAGTGGGTGTCAGAGGTGCTCAATTGGACCTATTTAGGAGCTATCTAATTAATCGATCTCAATTTGTTAGGATAAATAATTATGACAGTGGTGAACTTCCTATTTGTTACGGTGTGCCCCAGGGTAGTATTCTGGGGCCAACCCTATTTCTCATCTTCATAAATGAACTATGTGACCTTAATATCCACAATGCAAATATAACATCGTTCGCAGATGACACTGCGATAACCGTTGTATCGGAAACTTGGCCCCAGCTAGAAAAAAGGGCACAAATTGTATTTAACTCCGTAATAAACTGGCTCAGTAACCACACACTTACACTCAATACTTCAAAAACCAGCTTCCTTACTTATTCAATCAGTACAATTTCTCAACCACCCGTCTCAATTACTTTGGTGGCACACTCTTGTCACCTGAACCATTATCTCCTTGTAACTGTCCATGCCTAACCTCTGTAGACTATATAAAATATCTAGGTGTGACACTGGATAAGACCCTAAACTTTAAGTCCCATATAAACATCATAAAGGGCAGAGTCCGCAAACTCATTTACATTTTTAAGACTCTACGAAAGGTTGCAAGTTATTCCATTATACGCAACGTCTATTTTGCCTTATGCCAGTCTATCATTATATATTGCATTTCGTGTTGGGGTGGTGCCGCTAAGACGATTATAAAACCGTTAGGGATAGCACATAGAGCAGTATTAAAAGTGGCTACCTTTCGCCCTATCATGTTTCCTACTGCTGAGTTGTACAGTGAGTGGAATGTTCCAAATATAAGACAACATTTTATTATACAGGTAGTTCTTCTACAACACCAGAAAACACCATATAGAATAATTCACAAACGTAGAAAAGATAAAATCTGTACAGTACCTCATACGCGTTCGTCTTTCGTAAAGAGATTCTTTTATTATCTTGGCCCTTCCTTGTACAACAAAATTAATAAACATATCCCGTATACGACTTAACCTACTGCAACTGTAAGAAATTGATATATACATTTCTTCTCCAACATTCATACGAGGAAACAAAAAGAATTCTTGTTTGATTTTCGACAGGCGTGTAGATAATAAACATACTCTAAATTAACACAACAACCACTTTTTTTTTTAATGTTTGGCCCGCCAAAATGACTCTACTCTGCCTGATGGAAAGCATAAGCAGAATCCAAGAGTGGTGGTCACCATGCTCACTGCGAATGCAGACAATGCAGCATGGCGACCCACACCATGGCGGCCTAGTGATGCTACTGCATCTTTTAGTCTAGTCACCAAGTATGGAACTTGTTGGACTAATTGTTGTAGCACCGACTTCAAACAGATTTTAGGTACCTAGCACCCATTATAATACTACTATTTAAATGAATAAAGAATTAGGTATAGGCAATTTATGAAGAACCAGTTTATTTTACGCTTTTAAGTGTTTTTTGACAGAGAGTTTTCGTTGGATGTTTTTGGAAGTCGGTTTTTTTTTTTTTATAAAAAGTTTTTAAATCTGTAATATCTTCGAATATATTCATTTAAATTAGATACTGTAAAGAGCCATTTTGATCTATATTAAATGCACAATGTATTTAATTTACTTAATTTTATAAGGATTCATTCTGTATTGCTTAAAATCGATTCCTAAATAAGCCATTATTTCTCGTGAAAAGAAAGGAATAAAAAATGGTTGTTGTGGGTTATCCCTAAGAGATAGACATATACCGTCGCGGACTTTTTTGTAGTACTTTTTAAGGTGTACAATATTGTAGTACATTATTTTGATCTATCTCGTAGGGTGCAACCAGCGCTTGCAATGTAAGCGCAAAAAAATGTGTTTATTTGCTACATCACATTAGAAACCTCGAAAATTAATAGTGTTTCCATTCTATATTATGCATTTATTATACCTAAAAACCTTCCTCTTGAATCACTCTATCTATTAAAGAAATCCGCATCAAAATCCGTTGCGTAGTTTTAAAGATTTAAGCAAACAAAGGGACATAGGGACAGAGAAAGCGACTTTGTTTTATACTATGTAGTGGTTCATCGATAACATTTTGTCGACCTATTTTATTTGAATTTTCTTAAGAAACTCCCTAGAAAAATAAAAGTATAGTTGATGATATAAATAATAAAATTATCACTTTATCGCCTACTTTATTGAATAAAAATAATGAAGACGTCCAAATAATGCATGAATTATTTTTAACAACGATTGAAGATAAGATAACTCAAGTTATTGCAGATACCTCGTCAAGTTCTGTGTGTAATATTTGTGGTGCAAAACCAACAGAAATAAACAATTTGGAAAAAGTAACATCTAAGCCTGCCAATGAAAGTGCTTAAGTACAAATATAGTCAATCAACATTACATTTTTGGATCAGATTTATGGAATTAGTGTTTCATATTTCCTACAATTTAAGTTTTGTCAAATGGTCTGCCTAAAAAAAAAAAAATTTAGATGATGTGTACGAGAGAGAAAACGTCTGTTTTGTACGTCTGTCCACTGAGCAAGTTAATTCACACATGGCATAAAAACGAGAAGCTCCGGAAATATTTTTGTCAACAGCTGTATTCAAGATTCATAGAGCCGTGGGAGAGCTACGCTTCGGCATGAATGGGCCGGCTCGACCGGATTGAGGACCGACTGGAATCGGCGAGGTACATTTTCAATGTTTTATTATGAGACCTAGACTTAGTAGTTAGTAGACTTACAGTTTTACTAAGCCAACATGGCCATATTTAGAGAATATATTCCTTGCTGATCCAGACTTTTACATCAGCAGGCCTATTGATTTCTTAATTGGAGCTGACATAATTATATTCGAATATTACTTTAGATGGTATATGCAGACTAGACAAAACCATTCCCGTAGCACAACTAACCCAGCTTGGGTGGATCTTGTGTGACAAGTGAACTAAATATTACAATGTAACGTGATGACAGATGGACACTGATCAGTTACGTAGATTTTGAGAAACTGAAGAAATATCCGAATCTAGTCTCTTTCTTCGGATGATCAAAGATGTATACAATTTTACAAGTCGCGTCGAGGAAAGAGTCAGTTTTATCTGAGATATCAAAGCTGTTTGACTCCTTAGGGTGGCTCACACCGGTTACCACTAAACTTGAAATTCTGTTTCAAAGAATTTAGGTCTTGAATTTACAATGAGATGAAAAATTACCAGAAGATATTTACAATGAATGGATCAAAATACAATCAGACATAGAACTAATCAAATACGTACAGTTACCGAGATGGCTAGGCACAAAACCAACTCACAAAATTGAGCTACATGGCTTTTGTGACTCGTCTACAAAGGCATGTGCTTTATGGATATTCATTTGAGAAGTCAAATAGACAGCGCGACGGGAGCACGTCACGTTCGGCGTGACGCCAATTTTGTATCTATTTACAAAAATGAGAAAGTGGAAAAATTTCTCGAAATTGGTCGAGGCTACACCTTTATGTATGACTTGAGCCAGCAACAGTACAAAAATGCGAACTTAAAAGCTGTGATATGGGAATCCAATGAAACTCTCTTTTCGAAATGCTCGAGGAATCGCGCCGAGTGTGACGGGTCGGCCGACGCGATACTAGCGCGATCATCACGCTAGCAGTGTGACATCCACGCCACGATGCCGTCCCGTCACGTCCGCTGTTTGCCCAGACCTTTAGAAATATATGAGCAATAATTATTTTATACAATGAGTATTTTTATATATAACTTAAGAACTCACTGTCTCCAAGGTAACCTTCTGCTTATGACGTTTTTTCAAAACGCCTGCCCAGCCGGCTGTAAAGATATTTACAACCGGCCTGTTATCGCAGGTACGAGTGGAGACGCCACAAGTTTACGTTTGTGAAATTAAGTATCGCATATACAACTGATTTTACTGTGATCCGACCATAAAAGGTTACTCTAAAATTCCATGATGATCATGGTTTACGTCTTTGAGTTTGACTCTACAAACTTCTTTTCTACAATCTTATTCATTTTAAACAAATTATGTTTTGAGTCAGGTCGCTTCAATTTTGAAACTGCGTGATGAAATAGTACCGCAACATTTCGAATATTTCTTATTTATCGGTGTTGTTAACAACAGTAGGTACTATTCATAATTATTGTAGTATGCCCCACTTGATGTAATCATCCACAACCTCGTTCAATAGCTGGACGCATCGGTCGCTCGTGTTCTTTACACAAAAGGAAGTCATATCGTAATCTTCATTTACGTCGGGAGCATCTTCTACAGAAACCGTCAAAATAGGTAGAATAAAACATGCGATTTTCAGGCCCATCGGCAGCTTCTGGAATATATTGTATTATAAAATTAACAAATAATTATCCACCAGTCTAAATTATCCAAAGCTGTATAAAATTACCGACATAAAAAAAAACTTGCGGGTCCTAATACACACAACCTTATAATATCGACATGTCTACCTGTTATTTCATACGTCCATCTAAACTTTTACAAAGAGATTTTAAGTATAACTTGGAAAGCTCAGATAAAAATGTACTTTGTCTTCAACATTAATGTCGAGTTTTTTCTTGTTTTTAGCTCGTTAGTTTTTTATGAAGCATCTTCGAAATAGCAAACTATTTTTCTTCACAGTCACTTATTAGTAGCAAAGAGATACCGAGTGTGCCAACAAGCAAAACTTTTGGATTGAAAATTCTAAATAATCCTCATGCTCAGATCAAATAAATAAGGTAGATAACGCACCGCCTTGTTCTTGTTGAAGCAGGAAAAAGACTTTTCCCCAGTAAAGTACCCCAGCTTATAGCATAGTTAGTGCGTAACGCGTGTGTTTACTTGGAACTACGAGCCTTTTTTCTGCTTCAACAAGAACAAGTTCTAGTGTTTCTATTTTGTTCTATGTTTAATAGACTCAAACCTTCAACGTTATCACAGAGTGTTTTTTTCTTTTGTTTGTGCGTTAGATTTTGGAGCTTTTTAATAAAAGGAATTTCAGGTGGCAACAGCTTGCATACTGTTTACCTTACATGTAATACTAACACTATTGTACCTGAAAATCAGATTTTGAAAAAGAGTAGCCATGAGTTTCTTTGCCAGTATTCTTCTCATGAGCTCTACGCATTTTGGAAACTGGAAGTTATGGATCGACACAGGCAGGCAGTAGATTTTGGTGTTTTCGCCTAACTTACCTCGACAATACAGCACATGCTGTGGCCTCTGTTTGTGTCGATCTATGATTTTTAACTATAGCTTCAATTTGACGTTCATAAGTGTCACTTGGTGTCTTAGATGAATAAATGATTTTGATTTGATTTGATTTGATCAAGGCGGTGCGTTATCTACCTTTTTTTATTTGATCTGAGTCCTCATGATGCTTAATTTATAGTGAAATGTCAAGCAAAAGTTAGCTCTTTCAGTTGAAGAATAAGAGTTAAACGAATTTCTTTTAGCTGATGATTAAACTTTTATATTTACCTCTTGCAACTCCTTGTCAAATTCAGCCCTGGAGTACACCTTCTCAGGATCCAGATGGAACCTCTTCGTGGCGTCTTGCAGTTCTGTGTAGTACAGATCAATTAGCTTTTCATAGTACTGCGCTCGAAATTGTCCATCAGACCCAGTGAATATAAAATAGAGTAGATCTATTATTGCACTGGAACTTTTCATGGTTTGAAGATCCAGGACTTTGATTTCTACCTTCCCATCCTGAAATGTATTACTTATTATCACTTATTTATTCTTTCTGCGGATGTTTTAGTAGGTAATAGAGCTTCGCTGATTTTAGTGGGAACGGGCCGACTCGACCGGGGCAGTACTACCCTCGCACAAAAGATCAACTTAAAATGACTGCGTTCGTGCTGTCGTGTTTCGTTAGGTTTCGTTGGTGAGTGCGAAATCTGAGGTTCAATGGTGCAGAAGCATTACTAGGCCGCTATGGTGAAGGTCGCCTTGCTGCTTTGTCTGCATTTGCAATGAATATGACGACCACCACTCTTGGATTCTGCTTATCATTTCCATCAGGCACACTAGAGTCATTTTCAACTTCTAGCGTGAATAGACGATGCCCACAAGCGATTTCGTATCAAAGTAAAAAGATGTCAATCTTGTGTAAGAGGTATTTAATTCGATTGCAACATGTAAAAGAGTCATAATTTACCAAACTATTTGGCCTAGGGGCAAACGAGCAAATGATACGACTGTACTCACTATCCCTTCGTTAACATTTTTTTTATGTATGGCGTGCCGAAATGACTCAACTCTGCCTAATGGAAAGCATAAGCAGAATCCAAGAGTGGTGGTCACTATACTCATTGCGAATGCAGACAATGCAGCATGGCCACCCACACCATGGCGGCCTAGTGATGATAATGTTTTGTCAATATCGATTTCATTTTAAATAAAATTGAAATTCTTGTGCTTGTGTCATACGCACAATAGTGTGGGCAATGCTTTATTATTGTTCATAAACAATCGTATATATCGATTAGTTGAAATGTATATTGCATTGATGTAGATGCTTCCGACGATTTAATATTGTTTTTGACTAAAAATGAGAAGTTTGTCGTGTTAGGACCGACCGAGTGTTCTCAGACACATTTTTACTTGCACTCCAGTGCTATCTTTCTCCTCACCCGTCAAGGAAATATGCTAGCCAGCACCGCCGGTCATTGTTCTTACTTTCTTTAAATCGCTCAGACAAACATATATATATGAATTACAACTTTACAAAATTCAATTTATTTACATTGATGATGTAATTGGAGCAAAGTGTGTGTGTCTTTCTGTTCGCCTGGCAGGTACTAATCGCCTGTCATTTTGTTTTTGAACTTCTTAATTAATGAACTAAATCCTATAAAAATTTCAGCCTTACAGGAACAAGTTTTTTTTTCTCATTTTTTTTTACACTTTCAAAACCATGAAAGATGATGATGTGCAGGACTGAGGCCTGCCAGGCGATGGTTACTCATCACTACAAGAGTTTCTAGCCTTACAGACACACCGTTAGTCGAAAGGTTCAGTAGCTCTCTTACTATCCAGTTGTTTCCAGTTGTTGAAAATTGTTGTTCTGAGTCTGGGTGTTCTTTTTGTCCGTTTCTTATATGTTTGCAAAGTACCTACCCCGCGACACACGATGTATATTTCTGATGCGGGAGTTATCTTTTTTAAAAGAAAAGAAAGAATTGAAGCAGGGTATGTTCAGCAGTGGACTGCTATAGGCTAATGATGATGATGGTAACCTTACTCACCAGGTGATAAGTTATGAAAGCATTCTTTCTGGTGGTAGTTTATCTCACAAAATTTACGATGTGACGTATCGACGTAACAACAAAAGCGATGCCGAAATTTTAATCAGACGTATATGGATAAATTCAAAAGTTTTAGATATGTATTTATAGTTATTATCGTATCAAGTTATAGCAGTGATGTTGAAATGAATAATGTTTTAATATATGTTACATCGTATCTAAATGATTAATAACATAACATAGATTAGACGGTATGTCAGGTAAAAGCCAGTTTAAGTCACAGATATGCAGCTCTGACTTGCTAGACTCACTGGTTACAACCTAAATCATTCATGTCTCTATCCCACATTTCCCTTCAAATACAATTATACAAAACAAAAACAAAGTGCCCAGTTGACCACAATAGGTTAGTCTCGTTACCTGCCTACGGGTATCTACGACTAAAATCACAGACGACAAAATCAATGTTAAATATGGCGGTAAAGATATGAGTGTATTTAGTGTGGTCTCAATGTTCAATATTAAATAAAATTTTAAAGTGTTAATATGATGCTTTAACTAAACCATACTTTTCTAAGTAAAGCTGTAACAAGTAACAATACAACGAAAAACAAAGACCAAGACTATATTGTTGTTATACTATTGAGCATTATGACAAGAATGAAAAAGTCAACTAGATCCAATTCCTTTTCAATTCCATTGGTTTCGTAGATAGATAGATAGTCTTTATTTGTATAAACATGGGTACATACATTGCATGCAAGATATCAATAACTGTTTCAGTCATGTTTGGCCGCATTTATCGGCATACAAATTAGTTACAGTGCATAGCCCGTGCTAGCCTAGCGTTAATTACAATATCTATAGGCGCAGCCTCACACATCTTATATCTTATCTATAAAATAATTGTTAAATGAATTTGCTATCTCTACCGGGTTCATTATGTCTTTATTTTCAGATTTTATACGTGAAATATGTATAGTGTTAGGTGTTACCTACCCTACTCTACCGATATATTATGCAGTGGGAGGCGGTGCTTGGCTATGTTCGCACACTTGTCAATATATACATTGTACTCTGTGCACTTGTCGTTCGGACAGCGCTCAGTAAAGACGTGTCTTGATAGGCCGTGCGGCATACATCAACCATATCTTGTCGTTTAATGTTATATCGTTGTAACCTATTTCTTTAACGTTTTAATGTCAATCTGTTATGTATTTTGTGAATTGCTTGTAACCATATTTCAAATCATAAGATTTGTTTATTGTGAACTGTTTAGTGTTTTAATTATAAGAATAAGAACTGAGTTTGGACTACCTCCAATTTGTTTCTTTTATTTAATTCTCACTTCTAGTTTATAATAATAGGTTTAATGATTTGCCCCGTGGTTTTTGATTTGTTATTTGAGGATTAAATGTTTTAATCGTTTTCTGCCTTTTGTGTTTGAGTTATAATTCTTTTAAGTATTTCGGAATATTTTTTAAATTTATCTTTATTAATTTCATTTGGTTTTAGCCGGTATTCCAGTATGTTTAACACTACATTTTATATCTGTTTGTAAGTCCTGGTCTATTTTTATAGAAGTACAGTCACTTTTTACAAAATTGCTAGTTCACCATGATAATTTAAAATCTTAAAAAACAGAATAAAAACTGTTACCAACAATACCTTCATCTGTTTACCACTAATTTACCATTGTTATTTCACTTAAAAGAGTCGAGTATTACATTGACTGTTAAAATTATACACGAGTGCAATGTAAACAAATCCAGGGTTACCAGGGCGTAGTTTCGTTATTCTAACCACATTTTTTATTGAATTGTTCTAAAAGGAACTCTCAGTAATGATTAGCGACGTCATCAATTTTAATGTTTTATCGGCAAATTTTTAAATGAACTAATGTATAGGAAATATTATTTTTAACCGACTTTTAAAAGGAGGAGGAGGTTCTGAACTCGATTGTTTTTTTTAAATTTGGTTTATGTAAATTGTAACCAGTGCGGAAAAAAGTTAACATTTCATACATAACATACATACATAAATTATGTTATTAACGTTCTTTTAAAATCATGAAAATCAACTAAGCAAAATTAACTTACGTCGTGAATCCTGTGCATCAAATTACTGGGCCTGTAATCACCATGCACCAATACTGGTTTTTGAAAATCTTTAAAAGATTTTATTAAATCTTTAAATGTGTGTTTATCTAAAAACTTTTTCAACATTTCTCTTTTCTCAACATGAACCAATTCGAGGGCTTTTGAAGTCATTGCTAAGTCAGCCCCTACCAGAGTTCCATTTTCCAAGTCGTGTTCAACTTTAAGATCACGACAAACTTTTTCGAACTCTTCAGGATAATATTTGCTGAAAGCAAATGATAGCGCGTGTAATTTTACCAGTTCTCTTATTGCAGAGGCTGCGTATTCCCAAGTGATTGAGTTAAATCTATTAAAAGCTTGATAGCCTTTCTTAACCAAGTCCTCTAGAACAATCGTTTCTTCATATTCTGTGGGGCTACATCCGTAGTACTTGCTTAATGTCAATCTATGTTCTTGTGGTATATTGTAATCATTTTCCAAGCCCTCGTAAATTTCCATAAGTTTTGTATAAACAAACATTTCTGTGGTATAGACTTTCGGGTTTTCACTTCGCATCTGGTCTCCTAAGGCAGCTATTTTTGCAAACAAATGATGTGTTTTGGGCCCTTCTTCGATCGTAATATTGTATAAAGATGAAGTGTAGTTCGCACCGCCACTAGAAATTGGATCAATACGTATCTTATAATTGACATAATTCAGATCTGCCGCTATTTGCGGTAGAATTTTATTAAGTATTGTTTCTGCTTTCTCCATTTGATCGTTTGTTAACTACACTATTTAGATTTCTTTGAATTAAAAAATTAATATTTTTTGGTTGGTTAGTGAGCCACGTTTATCACCACTGAAGTTTGACACTGTTTTTATAAAACAACTTATCTTATTGATAACACGTGAGGGACGTGAGTACTTATAAACTGATAACATTATCATGTCCACTGCAAAGCACATGGTAACTGATAATGGTTTATACAATGAAACCTATGTGCATAACCATAATTTAAAAAAACAATAACAATATTTACACACAAGCCTCAAAAAACTTCACATCTTCGCCTACTGGTAGCGTCCCCAAAAAACTGGCAGCATTACTACGTTGAATGGAAATGCTGATTCTCTGTGCTAGAAAAAGGCCAGCCTTCTGATCGCGAGAAGCGTCAATCAGTTGCTTAGCTAGTTGTTTAAACATAGCGCAAGCACTCGGACCCCATGAACCTAGCGTCTCTACCCCAAACGGTTTAAAAATGTAATTACCTATTAAATTTTGGTACTTACGCGGTTTGAGGCTTTCCGCAGAAGCAGCAGCAGCGCCGGCATAACCAGCTGTACTTGGAAGATGAGATGACGCGAGGGGACGCAACTTGCGTAAGTTGCGTCCCACACCAAAGGCTTACCCATCTTCCATGGCAGTAACGACATACCATCTGGTCTCTTGCCATCGTCCCGTACCAGACCATTTGGTTCACGTACAGCTGGGACGCCGGCGGCAACAAGAGAATTACGGATAATGTGGTTAATATTGGCATGTCGAGATATTCGGCCAGCGCTTCTGCTACAAGAAAGGCCATGATGTCCGAAACTGTCAACACCCTCTCCACAGTGACAAAAATGCGGAGAAATACAGGGCGCTCCTAAACGGAGGTAAGTGGCAAAGCGAATAGTAGTATTGTCCAACAAGGTACCTATGATGGGTGATGGAAGTGCCTGAATCCATAAACCTGATTCCCACTCTCCCACAGCTAACAAACGAGCTCGCTCAGCAAGACTGGTTGATGTATCTGAAAGTACCTTTTGCTTTAAAATACATAACGGCGAGTCCCATTGTCGCTGAGAAAAATAATTACCAGCTAATGCAGTACTGGGTCAAGCCTATCTGCTATCTGCCAAACATCTATGGTAATGGCCTTGCATGATACTTCAGAATTAACCAGTGTGTTTGTAAGAATTTTCCTCTAAGAAGTTAACTCTTCTGTACCATGAACCGAAGACAGAAATGCTGGAAGGCTGAAATCTACAATTTTGCGTACTCCAAGACCACCCAAACGAACTGGTAAGGATGCTTAGAGCCAGGCTCGATCGTTTAAAGCCACATTCAAAACTTTGCTAAGCGTGTTTTGTATAATTTTATCAACTTTTTCCAAAGGGGTGATGACCGAAGCGCATGTAAAATTAGGTACAAAAAGACAATAACGAATAATAGTAAAAGCCGAATGATTATTAATTTTAAGTAAACGATCCGAAAATTCATCAAAATTTTTAATTTTGTCTTCTATAAATGTCTGAAATCCATCTTCCAAGACCGGAGAACCAAGAAGGCGAAGAGACCTTTTCTCTAAAACTTTAATTTTAGGTGCCAAGGAATTAAATTTTCGTATAGTCGAGAGCCTGTCTGTATTGTCACAAATAAAAGTTTCACATTTGTCCGAGTTGAGGTCTAAGCCAATGGATTTAAATTTATTTTTAATAAAAGATAAATCTTCTAAAACTGTATCTACTTCCCCTCCTAAAGTTCCGTCGTCAAGGTACCAAATGTTAAATTTAGATTTTATCTGCTCTATAATGGGATGTATTGCTAAACTGAAGATAACTGTTCCCAGTGGATCACCTTGTTGACATCTAACGGCAGAGTCTAGAAGATGGTCCTTATACATTAATCTTGTTGGATTTCTATAACATTGGCAAAGAAAATTATACATTTTAGGAGTTTCAATTTTCGCTTGTGTCAATAAAGCATCTCTATTTACAGAATTGAAAGCATTCCTCAGGTCATCCTTCAAGATCACCTCCCCTTTTCCGCTGCCAAGATACGTGGACAAAGCATGTATGGCAGCCTCACAACCACCTTTCGAGCCAAAACCAAGTTGCACTGGTTAAAATTTTGCTGCAAGTTAAGTACTGTAATATTTGCAACAAATTTTGGCAACTATGCGTCGTAACGTACATCCCACGACAATCGGACGTATGCCACCATCATTTTTACGCAAAGCACATAAGTTACCGCCATATAAAATGTCGATTATGCCTTCGTCCACATTGCCGGAGAGCATAAGGTTCACCAAAGCCGTCAACTCCTTTAAGAGAGCATCGCCAGCCTCTCCAGCGCTTGAACAAATTTTATTCTTTAGATGTTGTGGTCTCAAGCCGTCAAGGCCGCCAGCAGATCCACTCCTAAAGGAGTAAATGGCTGAAGAAACATCCTTAGCAGTAACATTAAGGTATTCGTTGTCAATAGTAGGTGGGTCAGAAAAAGAGAGACCATCCCGAGGTGTGGGATGTTTAAACTTTGAAGTTTAAACATCCCACACCTCGGGATGGTCTCTCTCGCCTGCAACTGTATCAGGCGAGTAAGGCGCTACCACATCGCTGCTAAAAAGTAATCTGGCTGCCCCTTTTATATCACCTTCCGTTACTTTTGTCTCTACAGAAAAAAATATAATAATAATTTCTATAATGAATGATTAAATAAAGTAATTGGATTATTTTGATAGCTTAAATTGTTCTCATAAACACCATGCTTGTAAATTATGTTATTCAATAGAATATTATAGAAATTGCTTCACTTTCTTGTAAAGTTCCCATAAAATGAATATGATAAATTTATTAATTTCATAACTCATGAACTTCAGTGTTCCTATCACGTGTACGCAGATGACCTGTAACAAGTGTATATAAATATGAAGCCTGTCAGCCATTGATATATAAAAAACCCAAGATACACAATCAGCGTCTCAAAACTGTCCGCAAAAAATGAAGGCAGAATTTCGAATTGTGCCTTCTTTTTAAATAGTATTGGCGCAGCTCCCTTCATGTACATATGTTAAAAATGTCAAAATGTTCATTTAAACATTGTAAAATATTACGTCAAGAACGTTAAAAAGACTGGGATATCCTACTTTCAGTAGGTAAGTGTTTATATATTTATTTTTGTAGTGTATATAGTGATTATTATGCGATTTTGATTAAATTTGTCTTAAAACTTTACTGAAGGATACAATTATAAGACGTCAAATTTCAATGGTTGTTTATCCAATTCAAGAACAACATATTGCGACCGCATTTCATTTTAGTCGTTTAATAAAAATTACCCTGTTCTATTTCAATGGAGTCGATTTTTAATTATTGTTTCTATTTTATTTTATTCTTCTTTCATACAAAAACGGCTAAAATATGAGTCTGGGATAGCACATACTTACTTGACTTATAGTCCTATGTGCTATCGCGGTCGGTCGTGAGCTTCGCGTTTTAGCTCACTCCATGTCTTCCCGACCTTCTTCGCCAAGTCTGTTTGGGACCGCCACGTTTTCGTTAACCTTGAGGATTCCAATCGAACGCCTATCTGGCGATATGATAAGAATCCCTACGGAGTGTGTGACCAATCCAGTTTCACTTGCGACGTATGATCTGCTTGTTGATCGGCGTTCCACAGCAGCGCTCCATGAGGTCTTCGTTGGAGATTCTCTCGGGCCAGTAAATACCGAGAATTCAGCAAAGACAGCGGTTTACATAGACCTGGAGCCGGTGCGAGATATTCTTGGTTACCTTCCACGTCTTGGGTGTAAGACGTGGAAGGTAACCAAAAATATCTAATATAGCACGAATTTGATGTTGGACCGGAATATCTTTAATACGTGTCAATTTCTGTGACTGCCAAACGGACCGCATCTGTGCTAAGGTTGCTCGAGCCTTGGCAATACACGAAGTGATATCCTCTTCAGTTCCCCCAGTCTCTGACACGACGCTTCTGAGGTAGGTGTTTTGATTGTGGTGTTGTTGTTTTGCGGTGATATGTGCAGTTTGTTTATGTGTGACTTGTGACTGTATTTGTGGGTGTACGTGTTATTGTTTAAGGGGTCTCATAGGTGGGATTGCAGCAGGTAAGTGTCAATTGTAGTGTTGCTGTTGAATGTCGAGTAGGTGTTTTCTGTATCTCGTACTGAAGCTGGTGACTGTGGTTAGTGCATGGATAGGCGGTAGGAGGTTTAAAACTGCCTCTAAAGGCAGCAGTCCTGTGTCTCGGTGTGGTCATGAGGTAGGACGATGCTCTAATCGCATATCTGTTGTAGTCTCTGGATCATGACACCTTGCTGTGCAGGTAATTCGGTCTACATTCCACGCTGCCTACATTATCGAGGTCATAGTAATATAAAAATATACTAAGTGTTTTTTTTTTAATGTTATACTTATTTAGTTAATGATCCTGACTACAAGGCCAGGGCTCGTGGATGAAGTCCTACTCAAGACTAATTGTGTGTGCGACGAAGTGCGATCATTTATTTTATATCTGTGTATAGTACGGGCTCTGCCTGGTCTATATCACAGGGCCGTGTGTGAGATGTGTTAATATTTCCCTGTTAATTTTTATAATTAAAACTTTAAATATTTTACTCTCCATCCCTTCGGTGATAAAGACGTAGGTGTGTATATGTATACAAGTATGTACCAACAAGTTTATTGATAAAGGCAAACAAATCTGATCACATAATCGTCACACATCAATCTGACAAAAATAATGTACATACTATAAAAACCTCCTCCTTTTTTGAAGTCGGCTAATAAATTGACTATCTCCAGTTTAAGCTAGAGATAGGTTTTGAAAACAGCCGTAAAATACTAGCTTAGTGGACCAGACCAACAGGCTTGACAATTATGTTTGGTACACACAATTATCGAGCTGGATTCCAAATTTCATCCTTCTAGGTCATCTGGAAGTAAGTTAGGTTTAGGTACTATATATATGTCAGTCAGTGCTAAAATTAACGACTTTTTGACCTTCATATCTTTATAACCGTTTGAGCTAGCGTCATGAAATTTGGGCTTCTAGATGTCCTTATGGATATAATTAAACACACATAGTTTTATGTGTTTACGTTAAAGAAGTTTTGAGTTATAGAAGGGTCAAAAGTGGCACCAAGTGGTTCGTGTAGTATTACACTCGGCGCTGGCTAGCCAGTTCCTTTGCTTAAACTTGGCTTGACACGCTGCCGCGTGTCTACATATTGTAATTGTTTTCAAATCGTATACTGCACACGGTAGTGGTGTACAATGAAGATGATGGAAATATCATTAATTATAATATACTAGCTGTCCCACGCAACGTCGTTTACGTCTCCTATTGCCCGTAGCGTAATAATTTTCCCCCGTTTTGTAACATTCTTCATTGATGCGCCACTCTTATTGGTCTTAGCGTGATGATATATAGCCTATAGCCTTCCTCGATAAATGGGCTAACTAACACTGAAAGATGTTTTTAAATCGGACCAGTAGTTCCTGAGATTACCGCGTTCAAACAAATAAACTCTTCAGCTTTATAATATTAAGTATAGATATCCCGATCTTCAGCAGTCCGCCTCCATTACCTGCAAGCCACTTTCTTCAAATCGTCGGTCCATCGTGCGCAGTGCGCCCTTCACTACGTTTGCCTAATCGTGGTCTCCACTTCAGAACATTTCGACTCCAGCGACTATCGGTTCGTCTGACATAGTTCGGGACAGTTGGCGCTTATTAGGGGAGGCCTTTGTTAAGTAGTGGATGACGATAGGTTGATTATAATAAAAAAAAGTAAAGTGAGTGAGGTCAGGTGTTTATTTATTAACTTTATGTACAAAATGTACAATGGCGGACCTAATGACAAATACATTCTCCGTTGGGTGGTGCGGAAATGAATGAGAAGATACACTACACTTTCCTTAGGACTTTTAGAGTAATAAAATAAATCAGGCAAGAACATTGAAATATAATATATCGACACATTTTATACAAGAATACATACATACACATATTATACTTATACACATATACATACCACAATAAATACAGTTTTATGAGTGTTGGAACTTGAGAAACAGTCCAGCTCAGTACTGCCATGGTTAACTGATCTTAAAATTCAATTTAATTATTTTATAAAATCGTTTATTCATTTAAATTCATTAGTCAATCATTTAAAATTATGAAGCCCTTTCTAAATTAAATTAGTATAGTCTAGCTGCACCCTGCTGTACTTTGCTCATCGCACGCAAATACTACATTTTTCGGGGATATAAAGAAGCCTATGTGCTATTCCAGAATCGAATGTATCTCTGTGCTAATTTCATTTAGAATAGTTCAGCCGTCTTTGCGTGGAGTAACAAGCATCCATGCATCCTAACAACCTTTCGCATTTCTATTATTCAGTAGGAAGAAAGCACATATGCAAATTTATCGCCGCAAATTTTAGTTTTTAAATAACTGCTGCAAACTATGGTTGCATTGGTGGGAAATGAGGAACAAAACTGACGTGGGAAATAGATAAAAACAATCTTGGAAACAGTGTATTGTGTAAAAATTTAAGCTCAAACGATGAGTAACAAAATTTTATGAGTATTTCATATATGTACATAAATACATAGATTTTGGATATTCATCGTTATTATTTTAATATAATTGGAATGTTACATACCTCTGATTTGTCTGACGTTTCGACCAGGCTGCACTGGCCGTGGTCACAGGCTGACTCGTGGTCAGCCTGTGACCACCAATAACTTTTTGTATGTTATTTTGCAAAATCATCGCTTAAAATTCTATTTTATTGCTATGCAAAGCCATCACAAGTTCTTTTTTTTTTTAGTGTGATATCTTATCGTAATCTTTTTACGTGACAATGTTATCGGCTTTGTGTGAAAATATCAAGATAACTAAGTAGTCCCGATGTAAGGGATGTACAGGAGTCACAAGGAAAAGTAAGATGTAACTGAATTCAGCTGAGACTTTGGTCTCCATCTCCGTCATTAAAGACCTCTAGTAGTTTACAGACTGACAATATGCCTCCAATCACAGTTTATTTTTGAAGGGAGATTTTTTCGAGGTTTGTAAAATATTCATGTCTATTCTTCTGACTAACGCTAGTTGCTTCTTGTTGTTACAATTAGCTTACCTTAGAGTTGTGTCCATGTGCAGACCAAGGTCCTTGACCGATGGGTTTATGGTCAGTACTGGATTAATAAAAACTATATTGATAATACTATCAGGATCAATTCTCTTCGTCATTCTAGGTTTTCTATGATGATCGCGTGACATTAAAAGGGTTTTGCCGTTGTCATAACAGAAATTGCTAGCCTAGTTCCTTATGATGTATAGATTTGGTTAATATTAATTACAACTTTCTCAAAATTTTATACTGTAGCATGTATGT
Organism: Diaphora mendica; assembly: GCA_949125395.1. NCBI lineage: Eukaryota > Metazoa > Arthropoda > Insecta > Lepidoptera > Erebidae > Diaphora > Diaphora mendica. The sequence goes on from OX421326.1 coordinate 23,449,687, forward strand.
AAATCTGCAGGTCGTCTGCATAAAGGTGATATAAACGTTCATAAGTTTAAAATCGATAAATTTACCATATTTATTTTTTAACAACCTTACCAAAAACAAGTTCGTCATTTCATGCTATAATTCCATATTATAAGCAACATCTATATGTATCTATATTGTAGTGATAAACATAATTTACAAACATATAATATACCAAAATAATTTAAGGTATCAGTATCGAAACCATGGATGTTTGGATGTTTACATAGTTATTTTTTCACGCAAAAACTACTGAACGGATTTGCATGAAACTTTACAGTTATCTAATACCTTTAAACGAGCAATTCTTCTAGATTTATGTATGTAATCTTAATCTCGGAAACGGCTTAAACGATTTTGATGAAATTTAGTATACAGGGGTTTTCGGAGGTTATCGATTTCCCTAGGATTCATTTTTAGAAGATGTCGTTTTATTCGTGTTTTCAACAGTCAACTTTATCGAAAATCAATGTCCATCTGGCGCCATCTATCGCAACTCGAGCGAACTACATTAAACTACACTGGAATGGCGCTGTCATCGGTGCAGAATAAACAGTAACAGGGCGTACCAAGAGAGAGCGACACTAAACTTTTTTTTCTATTGGACCGAGCAAAGCTCGGTCATCCAGGTACTGTAGATAACATTACACATAACAGAATAACATTTATTCATTTGGCAATAACACAACGATAGGTATCAAGTAAGTTGGCAAAATTCCTGCAATCAGAGAACTATCTTCACGTACGTTGCCCAAACCGTTGAAGTGACAATAAGGCTATTGTTTTGTTTATTTGTTTTTTTTAAAAGACAAATCGATAGACACAATACGTTTTTACTAATTAATTAGAGATTAATTTAGTCATAAGATACTGTATGTTTTCCAAATAAAATAAAATAAAAATACCGTCTTCGCTACTCATTTTTCTTTGATCTATGTTTCAGTCCGCCTCAAACCGCGCGGATCAACTGAACAAGTCGATACAGGTTTGTAGAACTTGAACCGCGCGGTACAAGATTTGGCGCGCGGGTCGCAGTGCACCGCGTTCTCGTTCAGTGCTCGTTCATGTAAACAGTTACCACTGTTTGATTGATCTTGTACCACGCGGTAGGCCGTACCGCGCGGTACCGCGCGGTCATGTGAACATGGCCTAATATGCGGTAGAATTGTTTGGCTTAAATAGTTCCACATAAAAGTCTGCCACGGCACATATCTGTCTTTTATGTGAAAGCCTGTGCATTCTAAAAAGTGAGCCATAAACACAATTAAATAGGATACTTTTTATTATCTAATTATTCAGTTTGGAAAACCAACAGCTACAAAAAAAAGAAAATGGTTAGTTTGATACGATATGCCACATAAAAAACAATACGCGGGCGGAGACGCGGGCAAAAGCTAGTTCATAATAACAATCAAACATTATCAATTGATAATTATTGATAATAGCTGTTTTATTAGAATAAACACATTCTTTGTTTTTTACATAATTATGATATGGATATCATACATTACAGTGTCTAACTTCGGTGGTGATAAACGTGGCTATCAAAAAGTAACAAAATATTTATATTAATATTAGGTCTTTACCTATGAAATTGCCGTTCTTCAGTACTGGTCATTTCAAATAAAAAAAAGTTTGTAATGGCTCTGTATTCTAAATTCAAATTAATTTTGTTTTAAAACCATGACATTCTATTTACAAACTCAGTCTTTTGTTTTCTGATTAGCGTTGTATTTTCATTACATTTGAACATTTTTCGTCATAATGGATACTTAAAAAATTCGTGTAATTATGGAATATGAGTTCCGTCGTGGCACCAACGCGACACAAACGGCACGTAACATCAAAAACGTTTACGGAGAGAACTGTATAAACGAACGCACAACCCGTTGTTGGTTTTCCCGGTTCCGTTCTGGAAATTTTGACTTGAAAAATGAAGTTCGTGGTCGTCCGGAGACTTTGGTTAACAACAATGAATTTAAGGCGATTGTGGAAGCTGACGAAACTCAATCTACAGCTGAGCTAGCAGGAGCTTTTGATGTAAGCATCAAAACAATATTGATCCATTTGCGACAAATTGGCAAGGTAAAATAGCTTGATAGATGGGTGCCCCACGACCTTAACGATCGCCAGCGCAACGTACGCGTCGAGACTTGCCTTGCGCTGCTCAACAGGCAAAGAAATGAAGGAATTTTTGAAACGAATTCTTACGTGCGACGAAATATGGATTCTGTTCGACAATCGAAAGCGCTTAGCAAGTTGGTTAGACCCTGGTTCAGCACCAAAGCAATGCCCTAAACCAAAAATGACCCCTTAAAAGGTGAAAGTCACTGTTTGGTGGTCTAGTGCGGGTTTGATTCACCACAGCTTTTTACAAAACGGCATGAGCATTGCAGATGTGTACTGTGAAGAACTGGAGAGAATGATGGAGAAGCTTGCACATCTGCAACCAGCTTTGGTCAATCGGTCGTCCCCACTGCTCCTTCACGACATCGCGCGAACTCCATACTGTGCAACAGACAGTCTCCAAGCTGCAAGAGCTGGGGTTGGAAGCTCTCCCTCATCCGCCATACTCAGCAGACCTTGCACCTACCGACTATTACTTTTTCCAAAATTTAGACAACTTTTTAGTGGGTAAAAAATTCAATTCCCGAGAGGCAGTACAAAATGCCTTTGAAGAGTTTGTTGCCTCCCGTCCAGCTGATTTTTACTAGAAGGGCATCAAAAAAATGCCAATACGTTGGCAAAGATGCGTCGATTGCATGGGTGATTACTTCAAATAACAGAAATAAAAAAGTTTGAAAAAATAAGTACTTTCACTTATTGCATACAAAACAGCAAATTTCATAGGTAAAGACCTATTATAATCTAAACACTGTTAACAAACGATCAAATGGAGAAAGCAAAATCAATACTACATAAAATTCCACCGCAAATAGCAGCAGATCTGAATTTTGTCAATTACAAGATACATATTGATCCGATGACTAGTGGGGGTGCGAACTATACTTCATTAACCGACTTCCAAAAGGAGGAGGTTCTCAATTTCATTGGTTTTTTTATGTATGTACATTGATTACTCCGTCAATTGTGGACCGATTTTGAAAATTATTTTTGTATTCGAAAGGGTATGCTCCCCATGTGGTCCCATGGCCACCATATCAGGATCTGATGATGGGATCTCAAGGAAATCATAGGTAAACCTCAAATTTACGTGAGCGCCTGAAATAAAGTTAAGGCAATTGTCTACAGGCCTTCATATTCTGTAGACATCATTTAATTTCATAATATTATGTTGTAAAGTAATATCTAAACGTATCTGTGAATGTTCTAACAGTGCTGCCGCCTATGTCATATTTTATCTGTGTTCTTTTTTTCTTCTAAATAAAAGTTCAGTTTAACAGTCAGTTCTGTTCCACACATATCGCAGTTTTATTTAATAGGTTATGGGCCTAGAATATTCAAAAAAGTAGTTTTTTATCAAGAATTTCGTATCATTACGAGTGTTAAACATTTTTTGAAACGGGTTTTCACTTTGTGAAATAGTGAGTGATCATAACGCTAAATACAATTTTATTATTTGACAAGATGGCTGCCAACTACCTTCTAAATGTACCAAAGTTACGCGGTCGAGAAAATTATAGCGAGTGGTGCTTCGCGGCAGAGAATTTCCTGATCCTTGAAGGCATGAAATATTGTATAAAGCCTGAAGAAGGAGTAATCATCGGAGCTGCAGATGACGAAAGAACCCGGGCTAAGTTGATTATGACTATCGATCCATCTTTATACGTACATGTGAAAAGTGTAAGAACTGCGAAAGAATTATGGTCAAAACTACAACAGTTATTTGATGACAATGGTTTTTCACGGAAGATAAGTTTGTTGCGGAACTTAATATCTATAAGATTAGAAAATTGCAGCTCAATGACGTCCTACGTGACACAAATTATAGACACAGCTCAGAAATTAAGTGGCACGGGTTTTGAAATAAACGACCAGTGGACAGGTTCATTGCTATTAGCAGGATTGCCAGATCGGTTTTCACCGATGATCATGGCAATAGAGCATTCGGGCATTAACATAACTGCCGATTCCATAAAATCAAAATTGTTAGACATGGAGTCAGCAACGGAAGAACATAGTGAAGTTAGCGGCGCGTTTTCGACTCGTTCAAAGTTCACTTTCAAGAAAAATAAGATGGCGACAAGAAAAAACGTCAATGTTGGTACCTCTGTTGATCTGTCAAAGTCAAACGTCAAGACAGTGACATGTTACAGGTGTAAACAAAAAGGACATTATAGAAATCAATGTACAAATAATGAAAGTAATTCATCTAATTCCAAGGATAAAAGTCATATGCAGTCTAATGCGTTTAGCGCAGTATTCCTGAGTGGGGATTTCAACAAAAATGCTTGGTATATAGACTCGGGAGCCAGTGTGCACCTAACGACAAATGAAAATTGGATTAAAAATGCATCATACAAACAAAATAAGCAAATTGTAGTAGCGAACAGTGAAAAGTTATCAGTGTTGTGCTCTGGTGATGTGAAGATTACGACTACAACTGGTGATATCGAATACGATATTATGGTAGAAGATGTATATTGTGTTCCAAATCTGGCAACCAACTTGCTATCAGTCAGCCAACTCATTAACAAAGGAAACAAAGTGTCGTTTTCAAATAATAGCTGTTCAATATACAATAGGAAGGGTGACCTAGTGGCTACGGCAGCATTGGAGAATGGAGTCTACAAGGTGGATTTGTTGAACCGGGAACATTTAGCTGCAGTGGCTGTCTCAAGTGTCACATGGCATCGTCGACTTGGACACCTGAATAAAGACTATTTGTATCAAATGAAGACTGCAGTACAAGGTATGTCTTTTGATGACAAATTAGATATTCAGAAGTCTTCATGTACTACTACATTTATGCGCAAGAGTGTTATTTGCATGGCTCCAATTGTTTATAACAAATTCCCTAACAGTTGGAAAATTCTGGACAGCCAAGCATTTAAACAAAAAGTTAAAGCATTTCTTGTTGGAAAGGCCTATTACAATATAAGTGACTTTTTAAATGATAAACTTGATTTGACATAACTAGGTACCTAAGTAGATGCTACTATTATTGTTTGACATTTGATAGTGACATTTAATATTATTGACATTATTTACACTATCTTTACATTATCTTGACATTATATACAATTCTGCTAATTTCGATAATGTATGGTTAAATGATAAACAAATTTGTATGCCGATAAATGCGGCCAAACATGACTGAAACTATTATAATTTATTGATATCTTGCATGCAATGTATGTACACCATGTTATACAAATAAAGACTATCTATCTATCTATACCACATGCTGTGAAGGCAAACAGTGTCGCTTGCCTTTCAAGAGTATGAGCCAGAGAAGTAGTAATCTACTAGAGGTAGTTCATACAGACATATGTGGACCCATGGAGAATAGATCCTTGGGGGGGTCCAGATATTTTTTATTGTTTATTGATGATCATAGTCGAATGGTGTTTGTTTATTTTTTGAAGCACAAGAATGAGGCTTTCAAGTATTTTAAGGAATTCAAAGCCCAAGCCGAAAATCAAACAAATAAGACAATTAGGATTTTACGGAGTGATAATGGGCTAGAGTTTTGCAATAAAGTATTTGACAACTATTTGAGGAGTGTTGGTATCATACATCAAAAAACCAATCCTTATACACCACAACAGAATGGTTTAAGTGAGAGATTCAATCGCAGACTTGTCGAAAAGGCAAGATGTCTACTGTTCGATGCCAACCTCGGTAAAGATTTTTGGGCTGAGGCCATTAACACTGCAGTATATCTACAGAATCGAAGCGTGGCTGCATCATTAGGAAATAAAACGCCTTATGAGATGTGGACTGGCTATGTACCTGACATAAGCCATATTAAAATCTTCGGTAGTACTGCAATGGTCCATATAATATTAATAATAATACGTTATATTGGGATCGGTCTATTATCACAGACAGGACTATTGTTGCCAATAAGCCGGATATTGTGATGATAGATTGATTAGAGCGCCGCGCAATGATTGTCGATATCGCCGTTCCTCATGACGAGAATCTCGTGAAAGTCAAAAAGAAAAACAAATAAAATATTTGGATTTATCTCACGAGATTGTCGATATGTGGAATGTGGATTCGGTCATCATTGTTCCGATAGTCGTATCTGCTCACGGATTGATAGCCAAGAGCCTCGACCAACATCTTAAGAGGCTCACGTTAGAGGGCTGGATCAAGGGTCTGATGCAGAAGGCAGTCCTCCTTGGCACGGCTCGTATTGTGAGGAGGTTCCTGTCTCTGGAGCCCTAACCACCGGTTTCTTGGTCCCTGTACCCGAGGTCGGTGGTCTACTATTTTTTATATTTTTAAATGTATTTGTTTTTATATTTATATTTAAAAATGTAATTAATATGTATATTTAATGTAATAAAGAGAATAATAATAATAATAATACTTTATTTCGAACACAAGATTCATAGCTAAATTACATGTAGAGACCAGGGATCGGAAAACCCATGCATAACGGTATTCGTTATAAACGGTTACCGAATCAATCTGTAACCGTTTCAAAGGGTTACTCATCGATTCGGTTAACAGATTATATATGTTATTGTTTTAACCCAAACAATAAGGGTTAACCCAAATTAAAGGGTTTATGTTTTTGAAATTGTTAACCCAAATGATAGATGTTAACCCAAGATTTGGGTTATTTTACGACGTGACGCGATTCGAAAATTAATCAATTTTACTTGATCTCTTGTGAAAAAAAATTAACTTGTTATCCCCTTTTCCCATTCCACGCAAATAATGAACGTCACCGACGACTGTAACGAAAAATGAATCACGGACCTACAAATATCCAGAAACCTATATCAAATTCGGTTAAGGTTAACCGTAATTATCCTGTATTAGATTATTCCTGTTAACAGTTATAATTCGGTAACACATATTTAGGTTAATCCTAAATTTAGGTTAACCCATTTCCAAAAGGGTTAATAACAGATTATTTCGGTTAGGTTAACCCTAACCGGAATATCCCTGGTAGAGACAAAGAAAAAGAAAATACAAATACAAGTAAAAACAAACAAAAAGAAAAGGATACAGACCAAATAATACCGTGTATACTTAATAATAGAATATACACAAATGAAAATAAAAAAAATAAAAAGATACAAAAATCAGGCTACTGTTTTTAACCAGTGCCTGTACATACAGGACGTAATATTCCTATCTGACAGACTTCTGATGATGGCATTCTTACACCGGTCAATTCTGGACATGAATTTAACTATGCGGTTTCTCTGGATGGCTTCAAACGAGTTAACTCGCGCCTCAAAGAACATACCGGAAGCGCTACAGTATCGTGGTAGTCCCATGAGTTGCCTAAAGATGTTGTTGTAGGCAACTCGAATGCTGTTAATGGATTTTTTATTATAGTCTGTCCAAAGTTGACAAGTGTAAAATGTCTGACAAAAGGAGCGAAACAGTGTTACTTTAACATCTGGGGAAGACTTAAAGTATTTCCTACAGATCATATTACCTACAACACATAAGGCTCTCCGTTGACGTTCAATGTCACTGTCGTCCTTCAGGTTTGACGTTACAATGTGCCCAAGGTACCTAAAGCTTTCGACTACTTCAATAGGCTGTCCGTCAAGAAACATGCTGGGAATGATGTCAGGTCCCTTTCCGGACCTAAATATTACCATTTTTGTCTTTTTAACATTGTATGTTAAATTGTGTTCCCTTGCAAACTTTTCACAAATCGAAATTAAACGTCTTAAGCCTCTTATCGTGGGGCTGAGAAGCTAAAGAGAAGCGTAGAAAGTGGGATAAGAAGTCTGAGAAATGTATTTTCATTGGATATCCTGAAAATGTTAAAGGATACAGATTATTTAACCCAAAAACAAAGACTGTGTTAACTAGTAGAGATGTGGTCATACTTGAGCAGGAATTAAAACCTGAATGCCAGATAGAAGTTCCAAATGAGAGTTTTAATCCAGTGGGGGAGGAAGAACTTCAGATAGAAGAAAGAAACTCGGCAACATATAACACCGATAGCTCGGAGGACACATTTCTAGATTTAAATGATGAGACATATGAACTTAGTAATTCTGAACCAGAAGATGTTCCAGAGACCAGATATCATAGACCTGCACGGGTGAAGAAGCAACCAGACAGGTTTCATGTATCAAATTTTTGTGCAGGTGAGAGTACCTATGATGATGCTACAGGTTTATCTCTTAATGAAGCTTTAGCTGGACCTCAAAAGGATCAATGACAGATGGCCATGGCTGAAGAGCTACAAAATTTCAAAGAAAATGATGCTTGGGAGTTGTGCAGTGCTCCACAAGATAGTAGAGTGGTTAAGTGCAAGTGGGTGCTACGTAAGAAGTATGATAGTGATGGCAATATTCGGTTTCGTGCGTGTTTAGTGGCGAAAGGTTTTTCACAAGTCGAAGGAGTAGACTATACAGAAACTTTTTCCCCTGTAGTTAGGCATACCACATTGCGGCTTTTATTTGCTCTATCTGTTCAATTAAATCTTGATATGACACACCTCGATGTAACAACTGCTTTCTTGTATGGAATTCTTGAAGAAGATATTTATATACAAATACCTGAAGGTTTTTCTGAGACAGTACAGAAAGGTCAGGTTCTCAAATTAAAAAAATCAATGTATGGTCTAAAACAGTCTTCAAGAGTTTGGTACAAGAGAGTAGAGGAATGTTTGTTAAAGATTGGCTATGTAAAGTCTAAGATAGAACCATGTATGTTTTTGAAGATACAGGATAATTTAAAAACAATTGTTACAATATATGTGGACGACTTCTTTATCTTTTCCAATGATATTAAGGAAACTAAACAGTTAAAACAGGTATTATCTGATAATTTTAAAATTAAAGATTTAGGCGAAATTAAGAAGTGTCTTGGGATAAATGTAAAAGTAGATAAGTCAGAGAAAGCGATATCAATAAGTCAGGAAGATTATGTTGATCAGCTTTTGCTTAGATTTAATATGAGTCAATGTAAAACTGTTCAAACTCCAATGGAGACTAAGTTACATGCACCTAAAGATGAGAATAATGTAAATGAATTGTTTCCTTATCAACAAATAATAGGCTCTTTAATGTATTTAGCGGTACTTACCAGACCTGATATAGCTTTTGCAGTGAGTTTCTTAAGTCAATTTAATAATTCCTATACTAAACAACATTGTTCATATGTTAAACGTATATTAAAATATTTGAAATTAACCAAAAATCATGGCTTAAAGTTTACTGCTGATGGGAACTCTGTCATAGAAGGGTTTGTGGATGCTGATTGGGGCGGTAATAGTATTGATAGGAGATCATACACAGGTTTCTGTTTTACATTATCAGGGTGTGTAATATCCTGGGAGACAAAAAAACAGAAAACCGTAGCTTTGTCCAGTAGTGAAGCAGAATACATGGCTATAACTGAAGCTTGTAAAGAATCCATTTATTTAAGGAACTTACAATGTGAAATAACAAACAAAAAGTATACCATTGACATATATAATGATAATCAGAGTGCATTAAAGTTAACTACAAACCCAGTATTTCATAAAAGGACCAAACATATTGATATGCGTTATCATTTTTGTAGAGATTGTGTAACTAAAAATATTGTTAATGTTAAATACTTATCATCAGCTGAGATGCCAGCTGATTTGCTCACTAAGAGTCTATGTTCTAGTAAGCATTATTATCTTTTGAATAAAATAGGTGTTCAGCATATTTAAATATGTATAAATTCACATTGTTAGATATAGTGGGGGTGTTGTAAAGTAATATCTAAACGTATCTGTGAATGTTCTAACAGTGCTGCCGCCTATGTCATATTTTATCTGTGTTCTTTTTTTCTTCTAAATAAAAGATTAGTTTAACAGTCAGTTCTGTTCCACACATATCGCAGTTTTATTTAATATATTATAATCCATTTGAGATTTTATTAAAAAAAAATACCTTCGATTCTATACAGTATGTTGTATGTTACCTTTAGTCGTATACTTTCAAGTTATTTATGTGAAATTATGATGAGAGACTTGAGAAAGACTAAAACGCGAAAAATAAAAAAATAACTTCGTTTAAAAAACCGACTTCAGAAACTAAAAAGTATAAAATAACTTGATTTGTATGGGCTACCTATTCATAGGTTTGAATTCGGTGCCAAGCTAAAATGTAATAGTAGGTACCGCACTCGCCGCGCGTGACCTTGAGCGGGATAGCTGCTCTTCGCGTAGAACATAAAAAAAGTTCAAACTAAAACCCAACTACGACAAGTAGTACAAAAAGTATGAAACAAGTTTGAAAAGCCGTAGTCACACGTTGTTAAAGTGTTATGGTGCGTTTCTATGTAACGTTTGTATACGTATGTTTCATACTTTTTCAACGTCGTTTTTTGTCGTAGTTGGGTTTTAGTTTTTACTTTTTTTAATTTAAAATGTTTTGGTGCCATTATTAATATATAATACACTCATTTGCAAAAAAAAACGGGCGGTTTCGATTTTCTTCCTGGCTGAAAAAAATAAAATACCAATAAGGTTTTAATCATTTGAACATGTTACTGGCCAGTTATAAAAGTGCCATAATGTTTATAAGAGTACATTCCAAATTCAAATTTTTGACTGAGCCTGGTTTTCAAAGAAAACAACTTTTAACTACATTTTGTGGCGCGAATTCCCTATAGTTAATATCGACTCTAGTTAACATTTTGTCAATTTTTATTAAATTATCTGATGTCCTTGACATTTAAAAGTATTTTTATTGCTGTTTAGCAATCTCGAAAATGGTATATAAAGTGATAAAAGCGAGCAAAATTATTGCGCTGCTTGAAGAAGGTTGCAGCCAATGCTTCGTGGCTCAGAGACTAAATGTGAGTCGGTCGACAGTTCAAAGGACCTGGCAGCGCTATCAAGAGACCGGTTCCGTCAAAAGGCCTGGTTCTGGCAGAAAGACATGTACCGAACCACGGGATGATCGTTTTCTAGTTAGTCAAGCGTTGAGAAATCGCAAATATTCTTATGTGGACCTCAAGAACAGCCTCGAAGAAGTAAGAAATGTGCAAATTAGTCTATGGACGGTCAGGAGGAGGCTTTTCACTGCTAATATACACAGTCATCGCCCGGCACGCGGCCCTAAATTACTCCGTGGACATCGAGTTGCCAGGCTTAGCTTCGCTCGAAATTGTGTGTCATGGACTCATGAAGAATACAGGGATAGGGTATTGTTCTCCGATGAAGCCAGGATATCTCTGCATGGTGAAGATCGACGTCGGCGAGTGCTACGTAGACGAGGAGAACGCTTTGCAGAGGCATGTTTGAAAGAAATCACACCTTATGGAGGGAGCTCTGTTATGTTTTGGGCAGGAATAAATTCTATGGATCGTACGGAGTTAGTCTTCATCGAAAACGGTACACTGACTAGAAACCGATACATAACGGAAGTTCTAATTCCTTATGCACAACCCGCTTTAACCGCTCTTGGCGAAAACTCAATTTTTATGGACGACAACGCTCGCGCCCACCGGTCTGGCGATGTGGAAGCGTATATGCTAGAAGTCGAAATTCGTCGTTTGGACTGGCCAGCTAGAAGTCCGGACCTCAATCACATAGAGCATGTCTGGGACGTTCTGAAGCGACGAGTGAGATCAGTGCAGCCGGCTCCGCAGACCATCAGAGAGCTAAAGAATGTGATCACCGCGGAGTGGGAACGTATTCCCCAAGAAACCATAAAAGATATACTCGCTAGTGTTGGCTAGAGACTGGCGGGTTCGAAGCGAACAGCCTCTTGGGTAACCAACGTGGTGTTTGCCCCTCGTGCTGATAACGCGAATGCTGAATCTGAGTCTGAATGTTGATGCTTGAATAAAATGCAATTTGCGTATACACTGATTTTAATTCTGATATGAACACTTTTACATTTATTTTGTGATTCACTCAGTTCACATTAATTTACACAATCGTGCTTTATCTGATGAATCTGAAGCTATTAGTATATAATTTTACTTTCTGAATGACATTAACACTGATTATCTGATATCTGAACTTATATTTTCAACGTGGTGAAATTATTCGACCGTACGCTCTGAACAATTCAAGGGAAGAGACTAAAGTAGCCATCTTGCTTACTTATCTCAAAAACAATATTATCGTCTTTAAACTATGGGCTAACACGCATAGTACTGAAAACTACCAATAGATGGCGTTAGGTGTATAAAACTATGAACCCTGTTAATTTTAATTCACACGCTAGCATGCCCAGACGAATGCAAGCCGTGATTTCAGCTCAATACTAAACTTTTATTTGCTTTTAATGCATTCAAGAAAAACAAAGAAATTAACGCGTTTCATTTTTATTTAGCGAACAGGTACAATAATAGTGTTTTAAGCTTAAACATTATTTATTAATAATTTAATCAAAATGTTATGATAAAACTGATGAAAACTATTCCTTCCTAATTAATTTATAAAATTCTGAGGATAACAATACCTAAAATTGTCAAACAAACTAATAGTAACTATATGATAGTTATTTGCTTAAGTGCCCGTTTTTTTTGCAAAAGAGTTTAAATATATACCTATTTTGAAATGTGCAAGTAACGCCCTTTCCAATGACACTAAGCACGGTATATTTATCTCAAATAATTTTATAATTCTTTACTTTATGTCGGCTAGAGGGCGCCACATTAGATTCAGCGAAACGTCATATAGCCTATAACCAGTAGACAATCAAGACGCTTCTAACGATACCTCATTTGTGCAGTTCTAATAAGTAGTTAAGGAGCTATGAGGGAACAAATGAACATACATACATACATACATAGCCTGTCAAAATCATAACCCTCCTTTGGCTTTGCCGTAGTCGGGTAAAAACAACCGAAGCGTCGGTGACGTCATCGACGTTCGTCTCGAAATATAGCGAGTGTGGTACCTACATTTGGCTTGGCACCGAATTCAAACCTATGAATAGTTAACACATACAAATTAAGTTATTTTAAACTTTTTAGTTTTTTTTCATACAACATTACGATCGAAGGAGGGCCGAAAACATCACTTGTTTGCAAAAATTGCTGCCTTAAGCGACAAAATGCGAAGTGAAAACCCGAAATTCTACACCACAGAAATGTTTGTTTATACCAAACTTATGGAAATTTACAAGGGAAATGGAATTGGAAAATGATTACAATATACCACAAGAATATAGATTGACATTAAGTAAGTACTACGGATGTAGCCTCACAGAATACGAAGAAACTATTGTTCTAGAGGACTTGGTTAAGAAAGGCTATAAATCTTTCAATAGATTTAAGTCAATCACTTGGAAATACTCAGCCTCTGCAATAAGAGAAATTGTAAAATTACACGCGCTATCATTTGATTACAGTGAATACTATCCTGAAGAGTTCGATAAAGTTTGCCGTGATCTTAAAATTGAGTACAACCTGGAAAGTGGTATTATGATAGAGGCTGACGTAGTAATGAATGCAAAAACCCTTGAATTAGTTCGTGATGAGAAAAGAGAAACGTTGAAAAAGTTTTTAGAAAAATTTACTTTCAAAGAATTAATGAAATCTTTTCATTCTTTTCAAAAACCAGTATTGGTGCACGGTGATTACAAGCCCAATAATTTGATGCACAGGATTCACGATGTAAGTTCATTTTACTCAGTTGATTTTGATGGTTTAATAGAACGCACAAAATATTACAGTTTTTAATACAGATTAAATATTCTTAAAATAATTTCATCCATATATATAAGTATATCAGTACCTTTTTCCTGTTCCTTTAGAAAATTATAACTAAAAATATGGTTAACGTAACAAAACTAACAACAACACCACTAGAATTGGAACTGGTCGACTTTTTTTTTTCTTTTTATAATGCTCAATAGAACAACGTTTTTCTTTTTGTGTTACTTATTGCAACTTTACCCAGAAAAGTTTGGTTAAATTAAACCTACCATAATAACACTTTCAAATTCAATATTTTTATTGAGACCACACTACACACACTCACGTCTTTACATCTACTGGATTTAATATTATATAGTAAACACCTCATATCAAACAATTTTTCAAAGTTATTTCGTATGGGGGCTAACCTTTTGCGATCAACTGGGCACTCTAGGGATTGGACATAATTGGGTGTATTTGGAAGGAAAGACAGGAGAGAGACATTACTTATGTGTATGGTGTAAGAAATGAGTCTGGCGAGTCAGGGTTGCATTCCATGACTTGAACTGGCTTTTGCCTGACAGAAGATACAGTCTAATTTTCATAATATTATTAATAATTTAGATAAACGTAATGTAAAATTATTCATTTCAACATCACTGCTAGCTATAATTTGATATGATAATAGCTATGAATACTTATTATAAACTTTTAATTTTATCCCTATGGCTTACTTATTTGAGACTTAATTTTTAAGAGATAACCTGCCATCAATTTCATCAAACAGTAGTCATAGATTTGAAATATTGTTTGTTAATAATTTAACCGTGGGAGAGCCACGCTTCGGCATGAATGGGCCGGCTCAACCGGAGTGATACCACGGCCTCACAGAAAACCGGTGTGAAATAGTGCTTGCGCTGTGTTTCACCGAGTGAGTGAGGATACCGGAGGCCCATACCCCAATCCCCTACCCCTACCTCCCCCTATCCCCAAAAGGCCGGCAACGCACTTGTGACGCTTCTGGTGTTGCAGGTGTCCATGGGCGGCGGTAATCGCTTACCATCAGGCGATACGTCTGCTCGTTTGCCCGCCTATTCCATAAAAAAAAAAAAAAAAAAAAAAAAAAAAAAAAAAAAAAAAAAAAAAAAACGTAACATACTTAGTAATATAAATGATGTAACTGTTGGATTTCGAACGTCACTGTACTGGCAACATTTTGATTGTCTCTGGTTCGTGTTGACGTTTTGACGTTTGAGGTTAATATGTAAAAAAAAGAACTTGAAAAGGCGTGTTGAAAACGGCTGACGATTTTGTTGTTTGAAAACCGTAAAATTGATAGATAGTAAGCTAATTGTATTGTCCATCGACCCGCGGTCTCTTTAGTGATAACCCGTATTGTGTTAGGTCGTGGACTCGCGAGTTTTGTAGGCGCGTTCCGCGTTAGCTGAAGCGAGTTGTTGTAATTCGAATACCTTGGAAGTTGTACAGCACTTTAGGAGTTTATGTTTGTGTGAAGAAGCAGAGCAGAGAAGATTCTACCCAAGAGATATCTCTTGGAACGCCGTGAACATTGAAACCACACACTCCAGTAAGTGCTTTATGATTTTAGTTTAGATTAAGAACACGGTGAATCGCCGTAAGCTCATTCTTCTCGCCAATGGACCAATAGCTTAGTGATTGTATGCCTATCTATGGGCCATAGGTATTATAAACTTCATCAAGGTGATCGCTACCTTGGCAAGAGGAATGAACATTTTGGTAGCAATAGCGTGGTTTACCTCCGGGCTGTGAGCACTCCGTAGTGCACTCAGAAGGTGAAACCTAGTTGTTAGGCAGGTAATTATACTGTTCCACTGTCCACATATCTTTGATTCCACTGATATAGCTATTTAGAATAGTATTTGAAACAATTTATTAGCATAATGATTGAAGTGGGTAGGTCAAACATATAATTATTGGATTAATGTAAAACTTATTTTAATAATTGTTTGCTGATTTGAACTATATTGTATACTTGATATGATTGTTTGGGACAATAAAATTGGTCCAATATATTAACCCAATCACACATTTGATTATTGGTTGAATTGTGAAACTTAATATTAAATATTAATTGTGTTTTAGATTTGCTATGCTATTAGATTTTGCTAGCCCAAAGACAATATTACTAGAATAATATTGTTATATCAGTCTAATATTACACACATCAAAAGTGTCTAGGGATCAAGCATTTTATGCGGATTTCTTGAGATTGAGATGTGGCTTTGTAATAAATTTATGATTTTATAAATTTATATGGATCCTTTTTGGTGCATTTCATAATTTGAATCAGGAACTGTCAATCAAATTCGAGTAAAAGATGAAAATCAGCTGTCAATATTTTCCCTATAAAAACATACAACGCATTGAAGACATTATTAGTGCTACTGTTTCCCTACTACTGATTAAAACCAACGTTATTATGGAGCGGCGACGTCATTTAAGCAGGGAAGAAATGCTCAGAGCCGTGGGAATGATAGAAGCTGGTTCCCGGCAACGTACTGTGGCTTTAGCTCTGAATACAAGTCAGAGTGTTATCAGTCGACTTTGGATACGTTACCGAAGCACTGGTACCGTGGCTGAGCGCCATGGAGGACGGTATCGCTGCACCACACGGAGACAAGACCGATACATTCAAATCTTAACTCGAAGAGCTCCAACAATAACCGCCATGATGTTAGCCGTGAGGCTTCATCACTCTTCAGGGAACTTAATTAGCGACCAAACAGTCAGAAACCGCTTGCATGAAGTGAACCTTCATTCCTGAAGACCGCTACGGGTACCACCTATAGCAATGCACAATCGTAGGATTCGATATCAATGGGCTCTTGAACACAAATTGGGCAGAAGAACAATGGCGTTTCGTGTGCTTTTCTGATGAGTCTCGTTTTGGTATGAGACCGGATACAAGACGTATACGACACTGGAGAACCCCTGGACGCCAACAGCGATTAAAATCCTGCCAGGAAGTCCATCCTTATAGTGGTGGAACCATCGTGGTATGGGCGGGTATTTGGATCGGCGGAAGAACTGAGTTGATTTGGATCAGAGGCAACCTCAACGCTCAAATTTATGCTGAGACGATTGTATCAGACGTCATCGTTCCTCTACAAGTGCAAATCGGTCCCTTATTTCAGTTAATGCATGATAATGCACGACCGCACACCGCAAGAGTTGTAAGACAGACTCTCGCCGCAGCTAACATCAATGTCCTGCCCTGGCCTGCTCAGTCGCCAGACTTGAACCCGATTGATCATGCATGGGATATGCTACAGAGAAGAGCTCTGCCGAATATGGAGGGTATCCAGTCGCAAGAAGACCTTTTTTTGTTGTTGCAACGAACATGGGCGGCCATTCCACAGCGTGATTTGGATGAACTCATTTTGAGTATGCCAAACCGATGTTCTTGTGTTGTTAGTGTTCGCGGTAGAAACACGGATTATTAATTGTTTAAGTTACCTAATAAAATTTTAAAGAAAACTGTTATTTCAGTATTTTTTTCGAACTTTAATGTTAGTGGTTCAAATGTCAAAAATCCCTTTATTAGGAAAATGGCAAATTTCTTTATTAATGCAAAGGTGACTTGGTTTATCGTTACTGTGACAAACGAAAACACTTTATTTGATGAATCCTTAAAGAAAATTTTAATTAATATCAATCAGGAGAAAAGTTATTGCAAAAATATATGTTGATCCCTAGACACTTTTGATGTGTGTATTTAGTGAAGCTTTAATTCAGTTATTTTAATAAAATTTACTTATTGTTAGAGGGCATTGATAAATTGAAACTTGTAGGTAGATATATATCTGAGATTAAGTGACTGCACAAGCACTTAACTCGTCAAACGTCTACTGCACACACGGGTGTGCATAAGAAATAGCGTCCCGACGCGCCTTATGCACACACGGGTGTGCATAAGCGATACGCTCCTATTGGTCGTCGATTTTTTACGTTTCAATTCAACCATGACACAAACCAAATTCACAATGCGTTAGCCTAGTTTATAATCTATATTCTTCAATATTTTTTATAACTTGCCATAACGGAATGAACACCAAAAAAATAAAAAATAAATAGTCCATCGTCAAATTGACAAGAAAGGCGCCATCTTTCAAAAACTGCTGTCGAGTGACGTTATCGAATTGGACAAATTATTTGATTATCAAAGGAAACGGTGAGTAGTTTTATATGATATTTATACAGAATTACTTGGAAATTAATTAGGTTTCTGTGATGTGAGATACATTTGAGAATCCACAGTATGAGCATAGAATAAAATGTAAATAACTTTTATAGTGTGTTTACTTTTACGTGAGTGGGACAGATATTTTGTCACATTTGATAAATAAATCAGCTTCTGTGTGTTCTGAAATGCACATAAGTTTTTAGATTATTTATCTAAAAATACTTTGATAATATCAGTTTTTTGTATTATTACATTGTTCAGGTGTAATGATGTTTTAAACAGCAATTTGCGCCAATTCCCCGAAATGTAGCGAACGCCATATTTGAAGTAGGGTCAGACAGATAAAAAAAAATAGTGTTTTTTTTAACAAGAAATTAAAATTGATTTATTTAATAACTTAAAATATATATTTTTTTAAATATAATAAATGTTTATTTTAGATATGCTAGACTTCGATCGTCAATTCGCGGTCAAGGTCTGAGACACCGCTACCGCGCGCGTAGTCCGACGCGTCATGCGTACGAAATATCCAACCGTCGACACGTTAACGCACGACGCGCTCTTTCGCTGAATCTCATAAATGCTGTCTTTTTAGGGTGTTCTGTGAGTGTACTGCCCCGGTTGAGTCGGCCCGTTCGTGCTCAATTCAACGTGGTTCTACTACCTTGATGTTGAACCCTACTTAATTGGATTACAATAAAGAAAAGAGGATGACAAGGGAAACAAAAAAGTAAACCATACAGTATAGTAGACAACAACATAGTAGATTTTTTATTTTTTCTCAGGCACCAATTTGTAGGAAATTATCAAATTGTAAACTTTGTATGATTTCATTTGTAACAGACAAAAAATACATAATACAATATTGTATATTAATATCATGCCTGTAACGTCATAATAGCATAAAAGTAATAGTTTTACTAATCATGTTTTAGCAAATACCTATGTAATAAACAAATATGTATGAAGCACGTGTTTAATTTCTTTTGTAAAAAGTAGACAAAAACTGTTTCAGCTGTTCACTACGTACAAATACGTAAGTATAAAAGTTTTGTTATGGTACTTTTCGAACAATTGTGATTATACCTGTCGGGACAGCCATTTAGGTTAACTGATCTGTAGGTTTTACGCAGTTATTGGGACACAAAAACTACGCCATCTGGCTGATCTAACTATGTATTTGGGACAGGGTAGTAAGTACTTTGGAATATGGCCACTTAGGCCGCGCGCTATAATTCGAAGTTCTCTTCATTCAGTCGCAGTTTGCTTACATCGCGTATAGACGTACGTGCATGTTTCGTTCGTAGGTTACATTACAGTGTATTGGTGGTAAGGCGCCCGGTCGTGCCCCACTCCTTGTTTATAACCCTTAAAGTATACATCAGACTATTCTCAAGTAATCATTTAAGCCTAGCTTGCGCTATCATATGCGTTAAGTGGCAGGGCCTATACCTATAATGATTTGTATTGTATATCCTCACATCCTAGCACATTTCACACACGATCGTCTGTTCCAAAACTAGGCAAAGCGTGTACTATGATAACCAAGCTGCTGATAGACATGCTTATATATTTCTCAATATGTACATACATGTACATAGATTAATGACACCCAGACAAAGAAAAATGATCATGTTAACTACACAAATATATGTCCTGGGTGGGAATCGAACCCACGACCTCTGGCTTAGCAGTAAGAATCACTAACCAAGAGACCAACAGGCCACTATTTTACTGTTAAGTACCCAATAATCCTTACCCGAGATCACATTTATCTCTCCACCAAAATTCATGAATATCGGTTCAATAATTGATTTGGTGTAACGTCACATACCGGCAGACTACTTTCACAATCACAATATTAGTTTGTAGTCAATACTTTGTAGGGAAATAATTTTTTTTTTAATGGAGTTATAAAGTGTAAATCATTCAAGATACCGCGTATTTGGAGGTTAAGCGGAAACTTTCGACTTATCAAAAAAAAATGCCATTCCCTTCCGCTTATCGGAGGATATCAACTAACGAGATCCAATTTATAGATATTACACTGTATTGTCAAACTTAAACCTTATTTATGTACAGTTAATGTTTTATATTGTAACAGAATATTATTAATGTGACCCAAGCATTCCAAAACAATAAACAGAGTTTCAACTGTTCAAAGCCACTCGACAAAATGTCGTCTTCAAATTACTTGATTTATGTGTTTGGGTAAAGTATAAACATCAGATAAGATTGGAGCAAAAAAATCACAGTACGGTCGGAAGCACAATAATTTTACTTTTTATGAAATTTTGAATGTAAAACAAAAACACACACATACAGAAAGTATTTAACGATTAATTACTCACTCTGACATAATTTAGAAAAAAAAACACAAGTAATTCTCGTTTGGTACGTTTGGCCTAGTAGTTTGGCGGTCACACGCCGTTTCGCCAAGTGCCGTGGGTTCAAATCCCAGTCCATTGGGACTGGGATTTGAACCCACAACACTTTTTGTGATCCACAAATTGTTGTTCTGAGTCTGGGTGTTCTTTGTGTCCGTTACATGTATGTTTGTAAAGTCCCCCGCCACACAGGATTTATTCCTAGTGCGGGAGTTGTGTTTTATAAATAAAATAGAATCTGTTCAGCTGTTTGGATTTGTAAATGTAAGCAACGATTTTAAGTACCTACCTATGTACAATATAATTATTAGGTGTATAAATACAGTGTAAATATAGTGGTAAACCACTACTACACATTATAGTTGTAAATAAAACAGAAAAACCTTATCTATATTTTACGAAGCAGTTTTAGTATAATCTTATGTATAAAATTCTCGTGTCACAATGTTAGTTACCATACTCCTCTGAAACGGCTGAACCGATTTTTATGAAATTTGGTGTGCATATCGGGTAGGTCTGAGAATCGACCAAAATCTATTTTTTATACTGATTTTTTTATGGCAAAACAACGCTTGCCGGAACAGCTAGTGATATATAGATGTATACAATTGTCTTATAAATAAAACACTTTTCTAATTACTATTTTACGTAAAAAAATATTAGCGTTGGAGATTATTGCATAATTAGTGATAAATAAATTTATTTAACCAAAAATATAATTATAGATCACCAAACAATAATATCACCAGTTTCATTTTATTTGTTCACTATCACTTGAAGAGAGTAAATAAATCATAATATTAATAATTTCATTGTTGACGCTACTTGTAGCCACTCATAAATTTATTCTCGACCAATCAGAGGTCAATATTAGGTATCGCGAACGGGTGCCCGGACTGCCCGGTAGTTCAAACGCCGCGCGGGCCCATGTTGGCGCCATTTTGTTATTGTTAAATGTAAATATTAGTTTTATAGTGATAGATTTGTGTTGTGCAAGTGATTATTGTGATGTGTTATGTACATAAATACATATTTGGTATTTTAAAAGTTATAGTGTATGTGTACAAGTTATATATTTTATAATATGAATGAAAATACTGACATCAAGTAAGTGAAAAATCATAACATACAAATATATCACATGATTTCTCCAATATGTAAGTATTTCTCGATAATTGAAGTAGTTAACGACACGGAAAATTTCATAACGATGATAATGGTGTGCAAATCATGTGTTATAATTACATTTTAATACGAAAAAAACTTCTTTTTCTGTGACTACTACCAAAATATTTTGCGAATAGTCTCAAGGTCGACATAAGTGCGTTTCTCCGCAAAAAAATTTGGCGCCTAACGGGTTAATAGGGTTTTATATAAAGTTCCTAATAGTGTTTAAACAAATAGTTTATTAAATACATCTTGTAAGGAGTGCAAAAGCACTTGATAGTTTATATAATACATAAAATATTGTAACTTGTAAGTATCGTTTTGCCGCTATGTCGTTCTCATTGTACCGGGCTAAGATTAGCACAGAATTGAGATGGTTTACATCGGTTCAAGGCCTCCTAGGCCGACCAGATAGACAAGATGCACTGTTGGCTCGAGCTTTGGATGCGCCGTCGAGGCCCTTGAGGAGGAGAAGGTCAGCGATCAGATAAGGTCCGCGATGTAGGCTGATGTTGACCAGTGCCTCTCAATTGTTGATGACATTCAGCAGCGCATAGCAGAAATAAAGCGCCAGCGCAGAACCGGCTGTGATGAAGAAGCTGTGGAAGGCCCACACTCTCGCAGGGTTGTATCAAAGCTGCCTCAGATACAGCTACCCAGCTTTGATGGAGAGCTCGGTGAGTGGGTCAGCTTCATCAACTTATTTGACAGTTTGGTCCACTTAAGGGAGGATTTGCCTAAAGCCTATAAGATGGCACAACTGATGTCAGCTTTGAAGGGAGAGCCTAGGGAACTGGTAGCCCATTTGACGGTGACAGAGGACAATTATGAGATTGCCCGTCAAATGTTGGTAAGGCGCTACCACAACAAAAGAAGGCTGGTTGATGCGCAGCTCAAGAGGCTCAGTGACTCGGGTCTCTGCCATACAGTCAGAAGTGTTGAACCCGTTGTTGAGTGTCACTAGGGCATTAGAAAATTTGGGCTTGCCGGTTGAACAATGGTCTTACATGTTAGTATATATAGTACTGTCACGGCTTCCAGTTGATGTGCAGACCAGATTTGAGCAGCATCACGGTCAGGGTGCAGACAAGTTGCCCACCTCTTCTCAACTCATGGAGTTTTTGGAGGAAGAGTGTCGGAGGGCAGAGAACATGGGTATGTTCGTGATGCCCGCTGCGGAGCCACAGAAGACTACTCGGAGCCCTGTGAGGAGGGGACTTCCGCAGAGAGGGCCTAGGAAGTTGTATGGACACATGGGTGCTTCAACACCTGTACAGGATGCCTGCACATATTGTAAACAGGATGGCCATGGTGTGGCCGCCTGCCCAAGATTTAGGGACCAGAGAGTCCAAGGGAGACGCCAGATCACCAAGCAACGTGGCTGGTGTTTTTTGTGTCTGGGTCCCCATTTAGCAAGGGATTGCGCTCGGTCCGCAATGTGTAAGTTTTGTGGAGGCCGCCATCATGAGTTGCTCTGCATGAATAGGCCCGGCCAGCATCATGCAGATGGACAGGGCCGGACTCAGGGACAGACGGGGTCACGTACACAGGGCCGGACTTGGAACCTGGGTCCACGGGACTAGAGCCCTCATAGGGAAGATGTTGGGGGCGATGTTCAGGCCAACATCGCAAGCGGTTCCCCGACCTATTGGCAGGCCAGTGGCTCAGCTGGAGCTGGCACGGGCGGGTGTGCGGATGCACCCTCGAGTACGTAGCGGTTAGTTAGAACGCCGCCTCGGGTGTCATCGCGCTCGCCGCCGACCACTAGAACGCCGCCTCGGGTGTCATCGCGCTCGCCGCCGACGACTAAATTTCGTCGATTTTCGCCGCCCATCATGGAACGCCCTCGGTTGGATAACCGCACCCCCCTATCCGTGGACGGCACCAAGTAGAGCGCCGCGACTGGAGGGGCACTTACGAGGGACCATGGGATCCCTACGGCACTGATATGCCCGGTTGCTCGGGCTATAATGCGTGGGGCCCCGGGGGCCCCCGCTAGGAAATCGCAGCCCAATTAAATTCTGGTCCCCCACCGGAGGCTATAGTCTTGCCCACTGCCTCCGTGTGTGTTTGGGGGTTGAATGGCAAGTCAACACACGTTCGCGCCCTGTTGGATTCCGGTGCCCAGGGCTGTATTATGTCGAACGAATTGGCGATTTGGTTGGGCTTGAAAATTACTAAGTATAATAGGAACATTCGAGGCGTGGGCAATGTAGCGGTGACGAACATCGTCGGGCAAACGACGACACGGTTTGACACGATGCGTAGGACATCCGCCCCGGTGCTAGTGATGACTGATGTGATGGGACGACACCCTCAGGTGAGGTTGAATTCGGCTGTTCGACTCCTGACATCAGATCTGAAACTGGCGGATCCCGATTTCGACACCCCAGGTATGGTTGACGTGCTACTGGGAGTAGACGTTCTGGGTAAGTTTTTGCTGTCGGATCGGAGAGTCTTGCAGCATGATCGACGCATTGGCTATGCGATAATGGGACCGGTATTACCCATGGTTAGACCTATTGAGTCGTATGGTATACTCGTAGGTTCAGCATTATCCGAGACAATGCAAAGGTTTTGGGAAGTCGAGGAGCCCCCCACCGCGCGTCGAGTAGACCCAGACGAAGAAGAGTGCGAGTTGTTTTACCAGAATAATACTGGTCGCCTACGTTCTGGTCGGTTTGTAACTCGGCTCCCCTTCAGGGCAAATAGGCCACTGTTGGGTGAATCTCGGAAGACAGCCGAGACCCGATGGCTGTCGATGGAGCGTCGTATGGCTCGGGATGCTGTATTTAAGACCAAATACGTGGACTTCATGAGGGAGTATGAATCTTTGGGACACATGTCTGTGTCGCGTGTGGATTGGAGATCCGAGGATCATTGTTTCCTTCCACATCATGCTGTCCTAAAGACCCCTACTCGAAAAATTAGAGTAGTGTTTGATGGGTCTGCTCCAACTTCGAACGGTATGTCCCTGAACCAATGTTTGTATTCGGGACCGAAGTTGAATCGGGACGTGTCGGATATCCTCACGAGCTTTCGGAAACACCAGGTGGTTTTTGTTGCTGACATAAGGATGATGTTCAGACAAACAGTGATTCATCCGGAAGACAGGAGGTATCAGCTGATACTATGGCGTGAGTCGCCCCACGAACCAATAAAGGTTTTCGAGTTGAACACAAACACATACGGTTTGCGTTCTAGTCCCTTTCTCGCGATTCGTACACTGCGGGAGTTAGCGGTACGGGATCGCTTAAACTACCCTAGAGCTGCTGCTATCCTGGAGCAGGATCTTTATGTAGATGATGTCTGCTCAGGGGCAGCCAGTGTCGAGGAAGTGCTTGCTCGCCAGGACGAGCTCATCCAGCTCTTAAAGCGTGGAGGATATGAGTTGCGGAAATGGATGTCCAATTCTCCTGAGTTGGTGGAGGGGTTGCCGGATGAGTTTCAGCAGGATCCGCACGTCTTTGAAAATCCTGACAACCCTAATATGCTGTCAGTGCTCGGCATACAATATCGGCCAGTCCAGGATGTGTTCACCTATCAAGTGGCTTTGGACATCCCGAAGACCTGGACGAAGAGAACTGTGCTATCGACGATTGCGAGAACGTTCGACCCGAACGGTTGGATCGCTCCAGTCACATTTTTGTTATGAAATGTTTCATGCAGCGGTTATGGACGGCGCAGCTAGGCTGGGATACCCACCTCTCAGAGGAGTTGCTGAGGGATTGGACAAGCATATTCTCCTCGCTCACGGAGATTAATAACGTCTCACTGCCACGAAAATTGTTCCCTGCTGGTGATTTCAGGGCTACCCTTCATGGGTTTTGTGATGCCTCTGAACAAGGATACGCGGCAGCGGTTTACTTGCGAATGGTCACTCCCGCTGGGGATGTTGACGTTCGACTGGTTCTGGCTAAAAGTAAGGTGGCTCCCATACGGATAAGATTGACGATTCCGAAGCTGGAACTGTCCGGGGCAGCTCTTTTAACCAGACTCCTGAACCACGCGGTATCGGAGTTCCGCGGGTCATTGGAGTTGGAGAACACGGTGTATGCATGGACTGACAGTCAGATAGTGTTGTGCTGGCTAAAGGCTTCAGTTCATAATCTGGAGATTTTTGTAGCAAACCGTGTCTCTCAAATACAGGCATCAGAAGTCTCGTTAACTTGGAGACATGTGCCAGGAGAGTTGAACCCGTCAGATTGTGCATCCAGGGGATGCCGGGCTCCTGAATTAGTTAACCATCAATTATGGTGGGGCCCTCCTTGGCTGGCAAGGAAGGAATCGTATTGGCCCCTTAACAACGCGAAGTTGTCTATAGACTGTGGTATAATAGCAGCCGTATATGTGACCCAGGAGGTCCAGGAGACTGACGCGAGTTTCCTGATTGAGCGGTATAGCTCCCTTGATAAATTGATCAATGTCAATTGTTGGATCAGAAGATTCGTTCGGAATTGTCGCACTTCCCGCGATCAGCGAGTGCTAAGCCCAATTCTGTCACCGGCAGAGCGAAATGAGTCGCTTCTGAATTTGATCCAGTTGGTACAGTCTTCGAACTTTGGAGCAGAATTGCAGAGTCTACGAACTGGGCGTTCGAAATTGAAGGGTGCTGTCGCGGGTCTCAACCCGTTTATAGATTCAGCTGGGTTGCTTCGGGTAGGAGGAAGATTGCGCAATGCGAATCTGCCGTATTCGGCTCGTCACCCCCTACTGCTCCCCAAGGGAGGGCAGTTGGTTGAGTTGTTGGTGACTGACCGGCATGTTAAAAACGCTCATGCAGGTTGTAACGCCTTGTTGGCTACACTTCAGAGGGAGTTTTGGATATTGTCTGGGCGTCGTACCATACGGAACATCGTGTTTCGTTGCATGCCTTGTTATAGGAGCAAGGCTGCCACGATGCAGCCCCACATGGGGGATCTACCCCCTGATCGGGTAAATGAGGCTAGGCCATGGGCGGGTGTTGGTACAGACTTTGCGGGCCCATTCTTAGTGAAAAGCTCGCGGCTGCGGAACGCTAAACAGTACAAGGCGTACCTTTGTGTGTTCGTCTGCTTATCCACCAAGGCGGTGCATCTCGAGCTCGTTGCTGACCTCACGACGGAAGCCTTTATAGCGTGCTTGGACAGATTCGTTTCCCGGAGGGGACTGCCAGCACTGATTCGTTCCGATAACGGAACCAACTTCGTAGGAGCAGAACGATACTTGCGAGATGTAGTTAGGTTTTTAAATGAAAACAAAGTGGATATTGGAACAGCCCTCTCCCGTCGGTGTATACAATGGACCTTCAGTCCACCAGGTTGCCCCAACTGGGGCGGGATTTTTGAAGCCGTAGTTAAGTCAGCTAAGACGCATTTAGGGCGTATTGTAGGTCAGACCGCGCTGACATTTGAGGAACTCGCGACGTTGTTTTGTAAGATAGAAGCCGTTCTCAACTCGCGACCGTTGTGTCCGCTCAGCTCGGATCCAAATGACCTGGAGGCGTTGACTCCAGGCCATTTCTTAATTGATCAGCCACTTAACGCGCTGCCCGAACACCCGTTCGAAGATGTGAAATTGTTTCGGTTGTCTCGGTATCAGATGTTGCAGCAGTTTTCCCAGAATTTTTGGAAACGTTGGTCTCTAGAATATCTGCACATTCTGCAACAGCGCCTTAAGTGGACTAACAAAACTAGTCCCCCTAATGTTGGTGACCTCGTGCTGGTTAAGGATGCTAACCTACCGCCACTGCGTTGGCGCCGGGGGCGCATTGTTAACTTGTTCCATGGTAAGGATGGGACCCCCCGGTCCGCAGAGGTTCTTGTTGGGGACTCAGTTATCAAACGAGCGGTAGCAACGTTATCTCGCCTGCCTGTAGATTAGGGAACAGGTACGGACCTGTTCGAGCGGGTGACTGTTGGATTTCGAACGTCATTGTACTGGCAACATTTTGATTGTCTCTGGTTCGTGTTGACGTTTTGACGTTTGAGGTTAATATGTAAAAAAAAGAACTTGAAAAGGCTTGTTGAAAAAGACCGACGATTTTGTTGTTTGAAAACCGTAAAATTGATAGATAGTAAGCTAATTGTGTTGTCCATCGACCCGCGGTCTCTTTAGTGATAACCCGTATTGTGTTAGGTCGTGGACTCGCGAGTTTTGTAGGCGCGTTCCACGTTAGCTGAAGCGAGTTGTTGTAATTCGAATACCTTGGAAGTTGTACAGCACTTTAGGAGTTTATGTTTGTGTGAAGAAGCAGAGCAGAGAAGATTCTACCCAAGAGATATCTCTTGGAACGCCGTGAACATTGAAACCACACACTCCAGTAAGTGCTTAATGATTTTAGTTTAGATTAAGAACACGGTGAATCGCCGTAAGCTCATTCTTCTCGCCAATGGACCAATAGCTTAGTGATTGTATGCCTATCTATGGGCCATAGGTATTATAAACTTCATCAAGGTGATCGCTGCCTTGGCAAGAGGAATGAACAGTAACATTAATGTAGGTGGAATTAAAGCTAAAGTTTAAATATTCTATTTGCTATGTAAGCAAATCTGTTATAATTTCAAGAGAATCGTATCAAACTTAGGAGTAATTTTCATGTTTACACAAAGTAATTATTTATTTTTTCTTTGTAAACTGAAGGTAATTCTATCTTTACTATTTGTCAGGTTCTTTTTTGTGTGATACAAAAACATGTGTGAGCATCGTCTGTCATTCAGAAGACCTCACCGGTGAGTCGCGTGGCTCCAATAAAAAGTTCTACAATTTTACGTGGCGTTCAACGTGTGGACCAGGAGCCGGTGACAGATTTTCATGACCAAGTCCCTCCCAATCGAAACTTCGTAAAAGGCATTAGGAATGTATATTATGAATACTCGTGACCGTCAGCTGCGACTCCGTCGGTGGGGCAGGCAGTGGCAGCCTAGCAAACACGCAGAAAAAAAATTTTTGTTTAGTAAATTTCTCCCGTTTCAAAACTTGTAGGATTATAGTTTACCTAATATCTTGAAGGAAAAATAAAGTCAGCTGATCATAGCATGGTGGATTATACGTCATCTGGGCACTTGAACATAACAAATAAAAAAATTTTTCATTGATTTCCACTCATCTACAAATTTTTCTGGTGATAGTTTATATGCTACAACGAATAAAAATTCATGTCGGCTTGCTCTATCCCAGTGGAAAGTTTGTTAGCTGGCACCTTGAAAAGTGGATCGCGGCAGCATCAATCATCTACTGAATCTTATCAGCTGACGACTTTTCCCTTGACTTACAGCTAGCAAATTTTTTTCAATATTTACTAGATCATGTTAACAATCCTCTTATACATTTTCATCGGAGAGGACATCAAGTTTCATAAGTTATTCTCTTTTTACAGATTGAAGCTAGATACATAAGCCCTTTTCACATTGCAGCTAGATTGTGAATTAAAATTACCGAAGTATATGTAGGTGTGAGATTTCACTATTTAAGAACTATGCGGTTCACTTTTTCCAAACGTCAAATATTGAATAAGTATATGCTGTTTCAAGGACAGTGATGTTCACTCTTCTTTTCTTCTTAACGTACTTTATTATAGTATTTTTGTAAACTACCTAAACAAACGTTTCATCATCCCAAGATTAAACTGTCTATTTAAAATAAGATTTGTGTAAGAAACGATTTATGTAAACAAATTTACTTCGTTACATAAACAAGAAAGTGTAACACTTCACTAGTCGGCGCTCGCGCATTGACCAATCATGTGCGTTTGAGGGGGTGTGACTTGCTGTTTATTTATCACACAGGAATTATAGGCAAAAGTATGTTCGTCATCTTCTATCCTGATATATTTCTGTGATGGTAACGGTTCAATCTATTTATACAAAGTACTATCTATACAAGTAAAATTTCAACAAAATATAAAACCGATTTCGAGATCAACCAAGTCGATCGATGTCTCTTGGATGCCATCATCAGATCTTAGTGTCCTTATCATAGTACCACCGTTGGGATATCTCCTTTCCATTAAAAAAAGAATCATCAAAATCGGTTCATAAACGACGGAGTTATCCGCGTTACAGTTACACACATAAAATAAAGAAAAACAAAACATAAATACGGTCGAATTGAGTACCTCCTCCTTT
This sequence comes from Diaphora mendica, assembly GCA_949125395.1. NCBI lineage: Eukaryota > Metazoa > Arthropoda > Insecta > Lepidoptera > Erebidae > Diaphora > Diaphora mendica. The sequence continues at coordinate 23,479,335 of OX421326.1, forward strand.
TTTGAAGTCGGTTAATGAATAAAAATGAATCATAAAAATGTATGTACGCCCATAACTTTCAGTTATTTGTTATTGTCATTGTCAGGACAAGATTTGTATATAAGAAAATAAAAAAACGTGTTGTTTCATGGTTTAGAATATATTTACATAAATAAATAAGGCGATACGAAGTTCAGCGGGTCAGCTAGTATATAATAAAAATTGCTAACGTGATACCTTAGTGCGTCTTTTTAAAAAAAAAGCAATGGTCAGTTCAAATTAATTAACGAAGATAATTTAAATAAGTGTAGACATGTATTTACAATACGAAAAGCTAATAATCTAGCTGGTCACGATACTGTGCTTCCTACACAGCCAATCGTGAATGTTTGTAAAGTCCCACGCGAAATAGGATTTATTATTTTTTTTAAAGGAAAAAACACTTGTGAATCTCACTACATTATGAGCGGGCGACATTAATATGATGCAGTATAATACAACAAAAATAGTTATATTTAAGCCAATATTTAAAAAATAACAATTTAAATACGAAAACATTTCTCAAGAATCACTCTATCTATTCTAACTTTTAAAGTGATCGCGTTAATTCCCGTAAAAATAATAATCACTCTATCTATTGGTTAAAACTGCATCAATATCCGTGCAGTAGATTTTGAAATTTATCGCGAACGGACAGACAGACAGACGCTGTGGAGTTCGTTAATTGAAAAATTATGCTATTAATTAATTTACTTATACCAAAATTTGCTCCATTATTAAACTTCATATTGGTTATCAAAACTCTCAAATCAAGTATACCACCGAATCACTTAAGAAACGTGATTTCCTTTGGGATGAAAATTTATAAGAGGATTGTTAACATGTTCTAGTAAATATTGAAAAGAATCAGCTAACTGTAAGTCAAGGGAAAAGTCGTCAGCTGATAAGATTCATTAAGTGATAGATGCAGCTGCGTTACACCTTTCAAGGTGCCAGCTGACAGACTTTCCACTGGGATAGAGCAAGCTGACATGAATTTTTATTCATAGTAGCATATGAAATATCACCAGAAAAATTTTTAGATGAGAGGAAATCATTGAAAAAAAATTTTTATTTGCTATGTTCAAGTGCCCAGCTGACTTATAATCCACCATGTTATGATCAGCTGACTTTATTTTTCCTTCAAGATATAAGGGTAAACTATAATCCTACAAGTTTTGAAACGGGAGGAAGAGACTAAAAAAAAATGTTTTTTCTGCGTGTTTGCTAGGCTGCCACTGCCTGCCCCACCGACGGAGTCGCAGCTGACGGTCACGAGTATTCATAATATACATTCCTAATGCCTTTTACGAAGTTTTGCGCGAGAGGAAATAATTGACCGAATTTGTACCTGGCTCCCGGGCCATAACCTGTTGAGGGTCAACGGAAGCCGTTGGATGCGGTATGGATAGTAGGATTGGTTGGACGGTTGGATAGTAAGTTTATATTTTTCTTAAGTCAAATCCAATCGACTTTTAAGCTGTTACGCGCCCACTTCCCCATCCGCATTTTACGATATCCTGTACTACTCGCTCTATAAATTTTTCTTATTCATATTTCATGATATTCTTTATTTTGTCCAATAAAAATTAGGCATGTTCCGAAAGACGGTTGTTAGACGGTTGTCAAAAATACACGAATGGGTCGGGGTTCGACCGGAGCGGTTGTGCTGTCATGTTTCGTTGGCGAGTGTGCGACCGGAGGCCCATGGTTGCAGAATTATCTCAATAGACTGCCATAGTGTAGATTACAGTGCTGCATTGTTGCATTTTCTACATTTGCAATGAGTATGGTGACCACCACTCTTGTATTCTGCTCATGCTCTCCATCAGGTAGAGTAGAATCACTTTGAAAGGCTCGTACATAAAAAAATGAAAGTGGAAGATGGTCAGGAAAATAATGAAATTGTGGTGATTATTAATTGTTACGTGCATATTAATTTTAACACGTATTTTGTACAGTCCCACTTATCATTACGTATCCACACTTATTAATATTACGTAATTGCGCACGTTTATTGTAGTAAACTACTTTTAATGATAAGATACCACCGAGTTATGTAAAATGATAAATATTCCACCTTTTGATGCTATCTCTATTTTTATCTATATTTATTTATAATAAACTCACTACCGTATTGTATCGCGCCAGTTTTACACGTAAATAACAAACATCATTGTAAATTAAACTATCATAGACAGTTTGAATTTAAAATGGAAGAATCAATTCTATATATTAATGAAGTTTTAGAAAAAATTGCTAAAGAACAAAATTTTGCCAACTACAATATTACTATCGAACCAATTTGTAGCGATGGTGCTAACTATTCTTCGACATTATATAATGTTATAATCAAAGAAGACGGCAACACACATTACATGTTTGCCAAACTTGCGGCTTTAGGGGAAAAAATACGCTCAGAAAATCCTCATTTCTATGAAAAAGAAATCTTTGCTTACACGAAACTGGCAAAAATATACGATACCCTGCAAGACGAACATCAAGTGCCGCAGAAATATAGACTTAGTTTTACCAAATTTTATGGTTGTAACACGACAAGTTTTAAAGAAATTATAGTCTTAGAGAACCTTGTCGCGAAAGGATATCAACTTTACGACAGATTTAAATCGATCAACTGGGAATATGCCACCGCAGCCGTGACAGAACTAAGCAAAATGCATGCACTATCATTTGCTTACAGCATTTACCATCCAGAAGATTTTAACAAAGTTGTAGACGAACTAAACTTTCAATGGAGCATAGCGAAAGGAAATTTATCCGTACATTTTGAGACGACAAGTGCCAGAGCCATTGAATTAGTTCAAGAGACAGTCAGAGAACAGTTAAAGAGGTTCTTTGATACATTTGACAGAAAAAAGTTTCCACAATTTTATGTACCCACTCGAAGACCTGTATTGACTCATTTGGATTATAGACCCAGCAACTTAATGTACAGGATTCGTGACGTAAGTATTTTTTTCAAATATTGTTTTTATGCGAGGTAAAAGGTACCTGTATGTAAATAGCTTCATCAACAACTTTTAACAATCTACTGCATGGGACATAAGCTTCTCCTTAGAAACGAGGTTTTAGCCTACCCTACCACGCTGGCCAGATGGGTCGGTATAGAGCTTGTAGCTTCTCTTTGCAATGATGTTTTCCTGCATGATTTGCTCCCTTAGTCACCTTTTACGTTACCCAAGGGATGACTTGTGGTGATGATTCTTTGTTTTCTGGATTCGTCACCACATAGAAAAAAGTTTACATGTATAATAGAAGCTCACAGCACAATACTTCAAATTTTTAATATTTTTTTTAATTTTTAATCTTTTAATTCTTTAAACATTAAACTGCAACATATAAAAATTGCATATTGCCTCAAACATATTTTTGGAAAAAAATATTCATATTTTGAAAAATTTTGGGGTTGATTTAGCCCCACTACTCACCAGCCAGGTCTGCAGTTCCGGGTTGGGGTATAATGGGAGAGGTCTGTGACAAGTTTTCAGCTTGCCTCAAATACCTACCCAAAAATTGGTACCAGCTCTCCTACTATAATAGTAATTCTGATTAAAAGCGTTTCTCACATACAAAATAGAAATCCATCGTTTCAGGATCTACATGATTGAATCCTTATTCTTCAACTTTTAGGATGGAACAGTGGAGATCAAAGTTGTCGATCTTCAATCTTTGCAGGGCTGTAGCCCTGTTTTGGATTTATTATACTTCATAGTCACCGGAACTGACGAAAAGTTTCGAGCACAATACTACGAGAAGCTAATAGATCATTACTACACGGAGCTTGAAGCTGCAATGAAAAGACTTCATTTAGACCCTGCGAAAGTGTACTCCAGGGCAGACTTTGAATACGAGTTGAAAGAGGTACTTCTAAAAATATCTTGTGACCCTTTACTCCACATAATAGAGTTAATTTCAAAAAAGTAAATGTAATATTGTACAAATCCTCGTCATAGGACAATTATTATTACAAATAGCTCATAAATATGAGTCTCATTTTTTTACTACTACTAATACCGGTTGTTCAGTACTACAGAACATATATTTTTTAAATGGCAATGATTTGCCATTTTGCTTTTTTTGTGGATTTTTGTTATTTTATTAGTTGGTAGCACTTCCTTTTTTTCATGGTGGAGTGACTATGAGCTCTGCCGCTTTTTATTTTGTTGAGTAGTTAGTAAACAGTTAATTCCATAAATTACTGATTTTTACTCATTAATTAATTCCACACCGGTCCAATATAACTATCACTACCATTGCAAATAATAGGTCTTTACCTATGAAATTGCCGTTTTGTATGCAATAAGTGAAAGTACTTATTTTTTCAAACTTTTTTATTTCTGTTATTCGAAGTAATCACCCATGCAATCGACGCATCTTTGAAAACGCATTGGCAGTTTATTGATGCCCTTCTTGTAGAAATCAGCTGGACGGGAGGCAACAAACTCTTCAAAGGCATTTTGTACTGCCTCTCGGGAATTGAATTTTTTACCCACTAAAAAGTTGTCTAAATTTTGGAAAAAGTAATAGTCAGTAGGTGCAAGGTCTGGAGAGTATGGCGGATGAGGGAGAGCTCCAACCCCAGCTCTTGCAGCTGCTTCACGACAACACGCGACCCCATACTGCGCAACAGATAGTCTCCAAGCTGCAAGAGCTGGGGTTGGAAACTCTCCCTCATCTGCCATACTCACCAGACCTTGCACCTACCGACTATTACTTTTTCCAAAAGTTAGACAACTTTTTAGTGGGTAAAAAATTCAATTCCCGAGAGGCAGTACAAAATGCCTTTGAAGAGTTTGTTGCCTCCCGTCCAGCTGATTTCTACAAGAAGGGCATCAATAAACTGCCAATGCGTTGGCAAAGATGCGTCGATTGCATGGGTGATTACTTCGAATAACAGAAATAAAAAAGTTTGAAAAAATAAGTACTTTCACTTATTGCATACAAAACGGCAATTTCATAGGTAAAGACCTAATAAAAATAACATTGCCATGACAAGTGCCATGCCTCCTCCATTGCCATCATAATGTACCTTTAAGGCCACGTGACCTTCTGACGTGAGCCACGTGACGTACTTTACTTCCTTCAGAGTTTAGCTGACACTGATTGACTAAAAAAGTACAAAAATTTATTCCAGAAACTCCCGTTCGGCTTAATAATGGCAGTGATGATATTACCAATAGTGACGGTGTCAACAGAAAACGCCCCCGAGGTGAACGACACCATGGCGATGACCGACTTCACTGTGGAGACCTCCAATCATTTGTACACTGAGCGACTGAACGGAATCGTAAATGATTATATAAAGTGGGGTGTACTTCAGTAAGGAAGACTCGTTATAAAATGCATCATCAATAGACATTAAAGCTGGATATTCAGAATATCTTCAAGATGTTTTCAAGACATACAGTTACGTAGGATAAATCTTCTTATTCCTGACGACCTATAAAACTAGAAAAATAATAAGCTCGAACCATTAAAATGTCTCAAAAATAAAATATATTTGTCTACGATTATTCTTTTTCAAAAGGCAAGGTGTAAAGTGTATCAATGAAAACGGTTCCAAGAGTTTAAGTTCGTCTGTTTCTAATCACAATTTTAGTCACACCTTATAATTTTGACTCGACTAATGGCAATTAATATTGACCTTTATTTTGATGTTTCCTTTTGTATCGGCACATGTGCCAATAATAAAATAGAAATTAAATTGATTACAGTTTTATTTACTGGCATACTTGCTAAATTGATACAAAATATATTATACGATAATCTATTCCAATGAGAATGCATCAATATGGACCACTATATGAACGAAGTAAAGGAGGTGTGTCAAAAATGAGAACCGAAGATCTTTTTTTTAAATGGAATAGGCGGGCAAACGAGCAGACGTATCGCCTGATGGTAAGCGATTACCGTCGCCCATGAACACCTGCAACACCAGAAGCGTCACAAGTGCGTTGCCGGCCTTTTGGGGATGGGCGGGGAGGTAGGGGATTGGGGTATAGGCCTCCGGTATCCTCACTCAGTCGGTGAAACACAGCGCAAGCACTATTTCACACAGGTTTTCTGTGAGGCCGTGGTATCACTCCGGTCGAGCCGGCCCATTCATGCCGAAGCGTGGGTCTCCCACGGTAGGGCTCATTGGGCTATTGAGGATTTGAGTCGCTCGGTACCAGCTTCTCCGTCTGGACAAAGTAGACTAGAGATGGGATCAATAAATTATGCGACTAGACTTGCGTCTTATGGAGTTGGAGACGGTCTGTTTAGCACATTGAGTTTTTTCAAAGCATTTTGACCTTACTCTGCAAATGACCGCGAGAGTGAACTTAGATATTCCTAAAACTTGGATTCCGATACTGACTCTCTCTCCGGGATAGTTTCTGTGGCTCTCAAGATTAAAATCTAACTTACGTAAATCTACTTACTTTTCTTTTGTTTTTTTTTCTCTTCTATAATAAATACGTTTATTTCTCACCAAAACTAAAATACATAAATTACTTACGAATTGAATAACATAATATCCAGGTAGTACTTCGGTTGAGGATCGCTGGTGCCCGTGGTAGGCATAAAATTGCCTGTGTTACAGGTCACCAGGGTCCTCGCTCCGAACCAGCTTATACAAAATCAAACGGTATGAATAAAACAAGGAACAAAAGAGACAACATACTAATTTAAAAACTTAAAATTACACATGTTAAAAAATGGAATAAAAGTTTTTTTTCCATGGAATTATGTGTGTGTATGCGCGCATGTGTGTGTGTGTTTGTGTATGTGTGTGTGTGCATGTGTATACCAAGTATGTGCGTGTATATTCGTTGTATTACTGTAAGTTTAAGTGTGATGTTTAGCATATACCATTGTAAAAGTAGACGGCTACTCCAGAACCACCAATAAATCCTCGGTTTTTTCGTATGTTTGCTTCAAGAGCCATTCCGTTACAACTATGTGGCATTGGTATGAGTTTAGTTGATAAAAAGTCAGAATTTTATTAATTTTATTGTATAAATAGGGTCTCAGAAAAATAAAGAATTTACGGCAAAATAACGTATTTATTTTAAATGTTATAACGATGGGTTTATTGCGACGAACACGAACACTCTCTCGTGTGTAATGGGTCTGTGCGTGTTGTTTAAATATTGTAGCTTGCACAAATAGCTGCCTAACTGTAAGTACTTGACAATATTCATAAAGCTTTATGGTTGGGAACAGACGCGGCTTAGAACAGCAAATCTTGAGTACCGCTCTCTGGGCGCGCTCTAGGGGTATAATGTGGGTTTTAGCCGAACCGCCCCATGTTGTAATACAGTAAATTAAGATAGATTGACACAGTGATTGATAAACCATTTTCATAATCTGGGGATCCGCTGATTGTCGAAGTTCTTTAAATATATAAATTAGTTTACGTGTTCTACTTGTTAAGTACTCAATATGGTCTCTAAAGTTCAGGCCGCTATCGATAATAATACCGAGATACTTTATAGACGATACTCTCTCGATACAACCACCTGCAAAACCGTTGAATCCAGTTGCAGTTATTTGAAGTGAAGCATCCAATTGGATTGGCTTGCGATAGAAAAGTCTATTACTTTGGTTTTGTCTATATTTAACGTGAGCAAGTTATCATTAAGCCATTTACAAACCACGTCGAATCCTTTTTGCGCAAAACTATATGTATCCGGCCAAGAACCCGATGTGAATACTAACGCCGTGTCGTCAGCGTATGAATAAACTATACCTTGGTCAAGTTCGATATCACACAGTTCGTTAATGTAAATAAGGAACAAACTAGGGCCGAGAATACTTCCTTGGGGCACACCATATGTTATAGGTATTTCAGTGCTGGCGTAGGGGCCAATCTTTACTACCTGGGTTCTATTCGTTAAATAGCTTTGGAAAAAGGATAGTTGAACTCCTCTTATTCCTAGAGACTCGAGCCTCTTCACAAGGATGGGGACCGAAACCGTATCGAAAGCTTTTTTTAGATCTAGGAACAACGCTACACATTTCTGACCCACATCTAGTTGTTTAACTACGTTGTCAACTAAAGCATGAACAGCATCATCCGTAGAAAATTTATTTCTAAAACCGAACTGTTTAGCAGATAATAATTTACGCGATTCCAAATACGCAACAAGTCTCCGATTTGTGAATTTTTCGAGTACCTTCGACATTGTTGGGAGAACTGATATAGGTCTGTAATTTTCAACACAGTTCCGATCCCCCGACTTGTGAATTGGGTGGAGAAGACCTCTAAAGTGGTTAGGGAAAATTCCAGTGCCAATGCTGAGATTACAGATGTAAGTGAGAGGGGGCACCAGTATGCTTCTTCTTCTATACTTCTTCAAAAAACCACCTGAGATACCATCCCAACCCACTGCACAGTTGGTCCTCAAAGACATAACAATATCCTTCAGTTCAGATTCATCCGTCTCCAACATTACAAAAGAGTCAGCGGTCTTGGACTGAATATTAACGGGAGAGGGAAATGAGGATCTACAAATAGCATCCGCGAGCTGATTACCTACACCTGCAAAATAGGCATTAACATTGTTAATCTCCTGTTGCTTGTCTTTATTAAACTCTAGAGGTTACTTGCGGATGATTTGGGTTTGATTCCGTTTGTAACCGATCGAATAACCTGCCACATGTGCTTAGAGTTCTTACCGACTTTTTTAAATTCTGCTCTTTCATATTCTTTTTTGGCCTTGCGTATAATTGCCGTACAAAAATTGCGGTATCACTACATAGTATAAAACAAAGTCGCTTTCTCTGTCCCTATATCCCTTTGTGTGCTTAAATCTTTAAAACTACGCAACGGATTTTGATGTGGGTTTCTTTTATAGATAGAGTGATTCAAGAGGAAGGTTTTTATGTATAATAAATGCATAATATAGTATGGAAACACTGTTAATTTTCGAGGTTTCTAATGTGATATAGCAAATAAACACATTTTTTGCGCTTACATTGCAAACGCTGGTTGCACCCTACGAGATAGATCAAAATAATGTACCACAGTATTAAAGGTAGTAGAGCCACGCTGATTTCAGCACGAACAGGCCGGCTCGACCGGGGCGGTACTACCCTTGCACAGAAAAGCAACGTAAAATGACAGCGTTCGTGCTGTCGTGTTTCGTTGGTGAGTGCGAGACCGGAGGCCCAATTAGTCTAGTCAACAAGTTCCATACTTGTTGACTAGACTAAAAGATGCAGCAGCATCACTAGGCCGCCATGGTGTGGGTCACCATGCTGCATTGTCTGCATTCGCAGTGAGCATGGTGACCACCACTCTTGGATTCTGCTTATGCTTTCCATAAGGCAGAGTAGAGTCATTTTGGCGGGCCAAACAAAAAAAAAAAAAAAAAAAAATACACCTTAAAAAGATCTACAAAAGTCCGCGACGGTATATGTCTATCTCTTAGGGATAACCCACAACAACCATTTTTTATTCCTTTCTTTTTACGAGAAATAATGGCTTATTACGAAGCGATTTTAAGCAATACAGAATGAATCCTTATACAATTAAGTAAATTAAATACATTGTGCATTTAATATAGATCAAAATGGCCCTTTACAGTATCTAAGTTAAATGAATATATTCGAAGATATTACAGATTTAAAATGAACGAATCGTGTCGTCGGTGGGGGCATCTGAAATCCACCAGTGCGAAGCCGGGGCGGGTCGCTAGTCTTTTATAAGACACTGATATAATTTCATCCGAGGGGTTCTTTCTATGTTTCTTGTATAGGTTGTCTCTGATGGGCATGCATTTGAGAAGTCCTGGAGTAATCCACGCCTTGCTTGGACGCCGCCTGCAGGGCAACTTTACTGTTTTTGTGTTTTTTGCGAGCGCAGAGAGATAAGAATAATTTTGTGGCGAGATTAGGATCATTTACTGCAAAGACAGGGTTAAAATTAATATCATAAAGCTCAGTAGCCAGACTATCCTCGTCGATTTTGGTTACAGTGTAGTAGGTTTTATGGGTAGCTCCTTTTAATGACATTGCCAGTAGTACTGCGAAGTGGTCCGTAACAGTAGTCTCGAGAACAAGCACTTTAGAAGTCAGCGATGTCTTCAGGTTTATAATATATGACCGAGGCAGGTGGAACCGTGGGTTGGGAAGGCATGACCGAGAAAGAGGCCGTGCTGTGCTAGGACATCGAGATAGTCCAAGGTATATGTAGCTGTGTGATTATGGGTAACATCAATGTTAATGTCCCCAACAAGGGCTACATTTCTATAAGACCTCAAGTTTGCAAGAAATGTATCCAAAGAATGAATAAAATTTGACGGGTCATGAAATGCGTATGGTCCATAAATTGCAACAACAGCCAGCTCTGAGCCTCTGAACCCATAGTAATCAACAAGCAGCTTGCATCAGATACCTCCGACTCAATGACTTTGACATTGGATAAAGTCGTCTTCAAATAAACTACTACCCCGTCATTTTTATTGTGAACTTTAAATGTTTTATATGCAATAAATCCGTCTATTTCTGGTATTACTTGGTTGCATGAAAGCCAGCACTCGGTCAGAACAATGAGGTCGATGGCTATCAATAAATTTAATATTTAAATAAGTGTATCTAAGGGTTAGTGTATAGTATAATAACAGTGTATTACTTATTATGCCACTCAAATATACCGTTACTGTGCTATTGAAAAAATAAAATGAAAACAATAACACTATAATATTGATCTCAGTGTACACACTGAGATCAATACAGGTGAATCACAAGGGACTTAAAGTTGTTTATGAATGTGATGTTAATAATTTGTACAAACCAGGGAGAATTGATTGTGTTTGAAGTGTAAAAGTTTTGTGTATTAGTGTAATAATTCCAATAAAATTCATATGTGAGCCACGCTTCCGGACCGGAGTGATACCACGGCCTCACAGAAAACCAGTGTGAAACAGCGCTTACGCTGTGTTTCACCGAGTGAGTGAGGATACCGGAGGCCCATCCCCCAATCCCCCGTATGATGGCGCAGTTGAAACAGATGTTACCCCAGGAAGGTACCAACTGCGCTTGCGTTGGAGAATCCCTCTCTGCACGTCCACACTCAGAACACAACGCGCCTGAGCGTGGACGCCCAGGCTGCCCCTCGTATTCTGGGGGGGGGGCAAAACTATCTTAATCATGCATGGGATAAGAGCAGTAAAACCATGGCACGCTTGTCGTGGACTTTTGCAATATCAGGGGTTTACACAGCAACCTTGACGCTGTCCATCACCACCTCGAGACAGCAAAGCCAGCCTTGCTCTTCTTGACCGAGACGCAGATAGCGTCTCCAGCGGACACTTTCTACCTAACTTACCCTGGGTACGGACTTGAACACTTCTTCATCTCTAAGGCCGGAGTGTGCGTGTACGTCAGAGACGATATCAGCTCTCGTTGCCTCAGCAACCTTGAAGGTAGGGACCTCTCCATCTTATGGCTCCGTGTAGACAGCGATGACCATCCCCGCGTCTATGCGTGCCTCTATAGGTCCCATAGTGGTGATGCCGAAACTGACCGACTCATTGAGCACATCCAGATGGCTGCAGACTTCGTGCAGCAGCAGATCCCCTCCATAGAGATCATCGTACTTGGCGATTTTAACGCCCACCGCGCCGACTGGCTCAGTTCCAGTAAAACGGATCATGCGGGGAGATCTGTTCACGACTTCGCCCTGGCATATGGCCTGACACAACTGGTAGCTACGCCCACGCGAGTCCCAGATGTGGAGGACCAGAATCCTTCACTTATTTGGTTCACTCTTTGCAGTACATGCCAAAGACTTCAGTCGCAGTGGTCTATCAGCTGAGGAAAGCGCAAACATATTATTAGATACTTTCACATATTGTGCTGATGTTTGTATCGGCCGTGGATCTATCACTAACACTCGTAGATGTGATTGGTGGAATTATAAATTAGTCGAATTACGTAGAATCTATCGGAAAGCTCGTAAAAAACTAAATGACATTAAAAAGCGTAACGTAACAGGAGATATTTACAATAATGCTCTTATTGCTCTTAGAGTTGCCAGGTCTCATTATAGAGCTGCTGTGGAGAAATCAAAGGGAAATTTAATACGTAAACTTGTTGATAAACTCGATAGAGAGGGTCCCTGGTCACCTTTGTATCATGAATTTAAAGCAAATAGATCAATCGACCTTGCATACGTACAGAACATCAAAATTAATAATAGTTATACTACAGGAGTAGAACAAACCACAGATTATCTTTTAGAATCACTTGTGCCTGACGATCGGCCGGAGGATGACACGGATTATCACCGACAAATTAGGCAGTGGGCTATTGAACCACCATTGTCTCCAATGTCTGACTTACCATCTTCAGACGAATTCCTCAGTATTGTTAGGTCATTACCACTAAATAAGGCTTCGGGCGAAGATAAAATATCAAACAAAATGATAAAAGAAGCTTGTAAACTTTCGGGTGATACGGTTTTAATAGTTTTTAGACGTTGCATTGCGGAAGGAGTATTTCCTAGTGTTTGGCGGTGCGGTAATATTCGAATAATACCAAAAAGCGGCGATAAGCCGCCGGACGATCCTAAATCCTATCGACCCATAACACTGTTGCCATCGCTGGGAAAGCTTTTAGAGCGTCTTGTAGTACCACGACTTCTACCGGGTGGAGTTAAATTTCATGATAGACAATTCGGCTTTACGTTGGGAAAATCGACAACTGATGCGGTTATATCTGTAAGGAAAACTGTCACCGAGTCAAGTTTTCAATACGTTTTAGGCATCTTCTTAGATATATCTGGCGCCTTTGACAATGCGTGGTGGCCCATGCTATTGCTAAAATTAAAATTAAGAGGTTGCTTTAAAAATATTTATTCCCTTATCTCCTCGTACTTCTTACAAGGTACTACTAAATTGAGACTTGGGCATCATTCTGTGTCGAAGGCGCTTACGATGGGGTGTCCTCAAGGGTCAGTGCTAGGACCATACTTGTGGAACATAGGCTTCGACGATTTTCTGGCAATGCCTGTGCCGTCCGGATGTACCCTGAATGCGTACGCGGACGACGGTTTGTTATTGATAGAGTCGGATACTAGAACGGGGCTTGAGAGGCTGGCCAGTGAATGTTTGGACTTAATATCTCGGTGGGGTGGGCGTAATCGGTTGACGTTTGCACCAAACAAAACCTTCCAGCTACTTCTGAAAGGTAACCTCAAATCACCGCCGTGTATTAAATTCGAAAATGTTACTATTAAAAATAAAACCTCGGTTTGTTATTTGGGATTGGTTTTAGAAAGAAATTTTTCATTTATTGAACATATTAGAACAGTTAATGAAAAGTCTAAAAAGAGTTTCTTTGCACTGACGAGGATATCAACTGCGACATGGGGTCTGTCATATAATACACTAAAGATCATATATGGAGCTACTTATTTGGGTTCTATTTGCTATGGTGCTCCTGTATGGGCAGATAGGGCGACTGTAGGTGCTGTCCGTCGCAAACTGTTACAAGGCCAACGACCTGCATTGATTTTCTTGTGCAAGGCATATAGGACGGTTAGCACTGAGGCTTTACCGGTGTTGGCAGGTGTTCTTCCGGTCGATCTCGAGGTGCAAAGACGTGCAGCCATGTACTATTCCACACTACAAAACATGGAATGCGATTTTTTGGGCATACGAGACCGCGGTAAAATCATAAGATTGTTTCAACAAAAATCCAATGTCTATAACGACCTCTTGGATGAATGGCAGAAACGATGGGACGAATCATCTAAGGGGCGCCACCTCTACCAGTTCTTTCCATCTGTTCGCGAAAGGTTGTCAAGGACATGGCTCGAGGTAGATCACTGTGTCGCTCAATTTCTTACAGGCCACGGTAACTTTAAGAGCAAACTATACTCATTTAAATTAGTCGATTCACCATTTTGTCAATGCTCAACACCTGATTCTAGCTGTGAACAGTCGGCTCATCATATCCTCTGGGAATGTAGTCTTTGGTACAATGAACGTAACATGATGCTAAATAGCTTACAAATGACGTCTGGGGTAGTATATTATGGGGATCTTGTGTCAACTGCGGTGAATTTCCGTGCGTTTAAGCGATTCTGCCATACATACTATAGAAATCAAATATAGCTCACTTAGGACCCATAATATTTTTTTATCCGTGGTGCTTCCCGGTTTGAAAAAGGCGTCTGCCTATTTTGACTCCATTTTGTCTCCCGCTTTGCTAAGGAGGGAAGTGGACTTATTATATTTCCAACTCCTCCAGTTTTCTTCTGATTAATTTCGTTGCGGGTTCCAAGACAGTTAAATTTTTCCTGGGACTTCCCGAGTGTCATAACTCGGTGTTTTCGTGGGTCACCGCTGTTGATCCTGGTGTACAGGAGTTACAGTGGTGGGCGTGTGGGCGGGATTAGTCCCATTAAAAATCCTTCACTGTTGGACCTTCTGCTGACTTCTCATCCGGACGGTTACCGCGTATCCGTTAACGCCCACTTGGCTCCTCAGACCATTGCCTTGTCCGGAGTAAAGTGCCTATCACACCCTCGCCGCGATCACGAGTCACACGCGGCCCTCGTGTGTGGCACTACAAGTCAGCAGATTGGGATGGGATGCGTTCCTTCTCTACGTCCTACCCTTGGAGACAGTTGTCCTTCTCGCCGGATAATCCCAACGCCGCTGCTGATTTTGTTGCTGATGTTTTGCTGCAGGGTATGGAGCTCTTCATCCCATCCACTGTGGTCCCCATTGGTGGCAAGTGTCGGCCCTGGTTTGGTCCATCATCCAGAAAAGATTCTCGCTTAAAGCAGGAAGCTTACTAAGTCTAGGCTGACGCGGTGGCGCTACGGGATCAAAATACCAGCGCTCTGAAAAAGGAGTACAACTTTGCCTCCAGGTCCCTCAAAAGAGACATTGCAAGAGCAGTCGGAGCACATCGCTAGAATTGGCGAGAGGCTTGAGCGTCTTCCTTCGGGAACTCGTGCATTCTGGTCTCTTGCCAAGGCTATCGAAGGCAACTTTTGTAAGCCATCCTTTCCACCTCTGCACATAGGAAATAATCCGTTGACCTATGACGCAAAGGAGAAAGCCGATCTTCTGGCAAAACACTTTGCGTCCAACTCGACCTTGGATGACGGGGAACAAGAGCCGCCTACCATACCGCGGTGCGAGAGCTGTATGCTGGAAATCCAGTTCCACCAACGCTCAGTGCGCTTAGCACTTTTATCCCTTGATATCCATAAGTCGAGTGGCCCGGATGGAATTCCTCCTATTGTGTTAAAGATGTGCGCTCCAGAGTTGGCACCGGTCTTAACGCGTCTTTTTCGGCTCTCCTACTCTTCTGGCGTAGTCCCGAAATCATGGAAGGCAGCATTGGTCCACCCGATCCCTAAAAAAGGCGACCGCTCAAATCCATCTAACTACAGGCCGATAGCCATAACTTGCCTCTTCTCGAAAATAATGGAGTCCATCATCAATCATCAACTCCTGCGGTACCTAGAGGATCATCATCTGCTTAGCGACCAGCAATACGGTTTCCGTAAGGGTCGATCAGCTGGTGATCTTCTAGCGTACCTGACACATCGCTGGGCACAGGCGATTGAGACTAAGGGGGAAGCCTTGGCAGTTAGTTTGGACATTGCGAAGGCCTTCGATCGGGTCTGGCACAAAGCGCTTCTTTCGAAGCTTCCTTCCTATGGGCTTCCCGAGAAACTATGCGAATGGGTCACCAGCTTTTTAGCAGGTAGAAGCATAAAGGTCGTAGTCGACGGTGAATGCTCTGACTCTATACCTGTGAATGTTGGTGCCTACTCTGTTCCTCCTACATATCAATGATATGCTGCAAACTAGCGGCATTCATTGCTATGCGGATGACAGTACAGGCGATGCTCTCTACACCGGCCGCGCTAACATTTCTCGGGAAAACATCATTGAGAGTCCAAACAAACTTGTGTCCCAAATTGACACCTCTTTAGAAAAAGTCTCAGATTGGGGTAAACTCAATTTAGTCCACTTTAACCCCACAAAGACACAAATTTGCGCGTTCACCGCTAAAAAACTGCCGTGGGTCGTATACCCTCGGTTTGAAGACACTCCCCTATCTGCCTCAGCCAACATTGGATTACTTGGTGTCGAGATATTGAGCGAAGTCCACTTCCGTGGCCATTTGGAGGATAAGGCCAAATTGGCCTCGAATAAGCTTGGCGTGCTCAACAAATCGAGACAGTATTTCACTCCGGCCCACCGCTTTCTGCTTTATAAGGCGCAGGTTCGGCCACACATGGAATACTGTCCTCATCTTTGGGCGGGGGCACCCCAGTACCAGCTCCTCCCTCACGAAGAGCGACTCGAATCGTCGACTGCCAGGAACCTTCAATTCGGCTGGACTCTTTGGCGCTGCATAGAGATGTAGCTTCGCTTTGCATTTTCTACCGCATTTACTATGGGGAGTGCTCCGAGGAATTGTTCGGGCTGATTCCTGCCGCCTCTTTCCGCCATCGTCCTACGTGACAGCAATTTCATCCCCATCACTTAGATGGCTGGCAGTCCACAACTGTGCGGTTCTCTAGGAACTTTCTGCCGCGCACAACAAAACTGTGGAATGAACTGTCGCCTGCGGTATTCCCGGACCAATACGACCTTCAAACCTTCAAGAAAAGAGCGTACTCCTTCTTAAAAGGCCGGCAACGCACTTGTGACGCCTCTGGTGTTGCGGGTGTCCATGGGCGGCGGTAATCACTTACCATCAGGTGATACGTCTGCTCGTTTGCCCCTTATTAAATAAAAAAAAACATATTTAAAAATGTAAAAATAAAATGTGGGTAACTTGGTAAAAAGATGCATGCAAAACAAAATAAACATAAACTGTTGCATTTCTAAGAAACGTATGCTGTAGGAGGCACACTGAGGCCAAAGATTATTTAAAAGTATTAATGGGCCTATTATAATTAGAGTAAGTAATATAAAAACCGCCAGCAACCGCAAGCGCCAGTTAATAACTGGCGCTTGCAACAGCGCCGAAATATGGGATACTCACAAACAAAAAGGTACATGGTAGCAATCCCGTAGATTTCTATTTTATTGTGACTGACCATGAAAGTTTAAAACAATATAAAAAACAATAATAAATCTTTACCCAGTCATTTCGCTTTTAAGGTGGGTAAATCGTTTTCATTCCTAATAATTGTAAGCCGTGTACTGCCGTCTTTCCTCATAGAAATATTTTCTCTTCTTGCCCAACAGTATTTAAATTTTAATGTCTTTGCTACTTCTCGGGCCAGAGCAAATAAATAATTGTTTATCTTTATTCGTGCGAATCTCAGAAATATATATTGGATTCACGGGACCCGGGAAACCAATTGTCAACGAGGAAAGTTTATTATAGGGATTATTTTGATTAAATTCCCTCACGCCATTCAATATTCTGTTTTTTTATAAAATGGAGGTCAGCTCAGTTACGACTGCTGTTCCTGATTTTGTGGTAATCCCATATACGTCTCTAATGTCAGAGGACGGTACTTCTGTGTTGAATGATTTGTAAGTTTTTTGTATTAATTCACACAAGTCTTGTTGTGTCTCTTGCTTTAGTTGTTGGGGTAAATTGCGGAACTCGATGACTGTGAACTTGAGCTTTTTTTGCATTTCGTCTATTTTATTCTCTAATGAGATTATGTAGTTTAAATTTTTCTGACGTTCATGTTCCATTTCAAGAAGTCTATGCCTGATATCTTCGTATTGTGACGTCGTTGCTGGTAGCTTTAATACTGGCATTCTGTTCCTTGAGTTCGGCCATGTCGGAGCATAGCTTGTTCAAAATTGCATCCTGGCCTGTCTTCCAGTCCAACAGCATTGCCATTAGCTCCTCCTTAAGAGTAAGTTCTTCGGACTTCTTTTCGTCTTCTTTCCGAGATCTTTTCGGTCGTCGACCAACGCATCTAATTGGGCTTTCTGGATCAAGCATGGCGATATCAGTTTCCGAAGATACTTGGAGTACACTTTTTTGCTTATTCGGAGGCGTTCTCGCTGGTGGTCCCATGTTGTAATTTTATACTTTTTTTTTCAACTGACTTAGGTTCACAGTTTCAGTAGTCGGCACGTATCCAATAGGTACACAATGACCAATACAGCAAAACCGGTCTATTAAAGAAACTATACAAAATTGAATCTATATTAAGTTGTTTATGTTATAGTTTTATTATGAATAGAAAAGAAACAATTGCGAATGATATTTAAGCGTAGGGTAGTGCGCACGACTAGACGCTTCCGCGGTCCGGTGGCGAGTATTTATTGATTGATTAAATTTCATTTTTCTGCACCAGATGCTGCAGAGTTTAAACCAGTAATATTTGAACAACACTTACGTAAGCTCGTCCCTATTTTTAAAATCAAGACATCAGACCCTTGATCCAGTCTTCTAACGTAAGCCTCTTAAAGTGTTGTTCGAGGTTCTTGGCTATCAATCCGTGAGCAGATACGACTTATTATTATTATAAACCGATCTTCAAATTTTATTTGCTTTTTTTATAATACCATTTGGCAATCGTTTGAAATGATGAAGCCTTTTCTAAATAAAATTAGAATAGACTAGCTGCGCCCCGCGGTGCTACGTACAGCTGTATTTGTACTTTGCTCATCCCACGGGAATACTTCATTTTTCGGAATAACAACTAGCTTATATGTTATCTCAGACTAATCTATTAATCTATATCTGTGCTACATTTCAACAGGATCAGCTCAGAATAATAAACACACATGCATCCTCACAATCTATCGTAGCAGCAAAGACGAAAATATGCAAAATCATCGCTATAATTTTATTTTATTATTGCTTATGCAAATTCATTACAACAAATTATAATTAATTATCATGTTATGTCATCGCAACCAATTCCCATGACAATTCAAACAGCTTTGTGTGAAAAAATCAATAAAACAAAGTATCCCGATGTAGGTGCAAGAATCACATGAAAAGGTAAGATGGTAGTAGAGCCTAATAGGTAGTAGAGCCACGCTGATTTCAGCATGAATGGGCCGGCTCGACCGGGGCGGTACTACCCTCACACAGAAAATCAACGTAAAATGACAGCGTTCGTGCTGTCGTGTTTCGTTGGTGAGTGCGAGACCGGAGGCCCAAATAGTCTAGTCAACAAGTTCCATACTCGTTGACTAGACTAAAAGATGCAGCAGCATCACTAGGCCGCCATGGTGTGGGTCGCCATACTGCATTGTCTGCATTCGCAGTGAGTATGGTGACCGCCACTCTTGGATTCTGCTTATGGTTCCATCAGGCAGAGTAGAGTCATTTTGACGAGTCATACATAAAAAAAAAAAAAAAAGATGGAACTGAATTCAGCTAAGTCTTTGGTCTCCATTTACGTCTTTACCAGCCTCTAGGACATAGCTGGACATAGGCCTCCCACCACACTTTATTTTCGAGGGTCGGGGGGTTTCGTAAAATATTCAGGACCTTCTGACTGACGCTAGTTGCTTCTGGTTGCCAACTGAGAGTTACTTGTATGTGCAGACCAAGACCTTTGACCGATAGATTTATGAGTGACATTTACCGCCAGTACTTCCTCAAATCGATATCGATTGTTCTACCGCAAAATAAAATATGAAGATACATAATAGTTTTCTTTGAATCTCGATAGATGGCGTTGTGCCTTCTATGTGAATCGCGATATTGTTGTTATCAGTCCAGTAGTATAAGAAGCCTGTGTAATATTTTTATGTATCCAGCCCAGGGAAACAATACAATATTTTAGAACAAGTGACAAGTTGTAGTTTTATTCACTCGACTTAGTTACCCCTCCAGTGCAATTGTGTTGTTCCCATTAAATACCAGGCATCTCTTGGTATTTACGATTGGTCCATCGAACCGGGTTATTTTTGAGTACCACGATCCAAGCTTGGACCGCCTCCCGTACTCGCAGCGGATTGTTGCGGCAAGGTACGAGGAGACTCTGCACCGGCTATGTCCGGAGCAGACCGCTTGTTGGAAGCGGTGAAGTTTTGAGACAGCGACAGTGCAACAAGGTGACGTCACGGAGACATTACCAGAAGAGCTTCGTGTTCGATAGTGACATCACAGACGGCACGACTAAAAGCTTACCAGGATTCATCACAGAGGGCAGCACCAGTGCGATCAATTGCAGTTGTGAGTGTGAAGTGAATTTGTGGGTACAATTTATTTTATATTTTTTCGAGATCATCAATATTAATTAGACAAACAATTTTGAACCGTATTTACTTGAAGAATTTAACATAGAACTTTTGTGAGAAAATTTTGGACTTAGAATAATTTCGAATATTAGTTTGTAAGTTGTTGCATGTTTAGTTAAGGACTTAGAATAGATTTATAAAAAACGAGAGGACGGGGAACATATGCCCGATTTGCCCCGATAGTAAAACTGTTTTAAAACACTTGTAATTTTTTCAGGAATATTTAGCACTTAGAATAATTTTACAAGTTATTGAAACATAGCTACTACTACTTTGGTTAGGTACAATTTTAAAAGTTTTACTTTGAACTATTGACAAGGGTTAGTATTTGTAGATAGAAATAGTTTCTTATTACATGTGATATTTTAAGGTTAGTATTGTTGTTGGTTGGAGTTAACTGTATAAATTTATACAAATTTAGCATTTTGTTAATAAAATAATAATGGAGGGTATAGTCAATATTTTGCAAAAAATACAAACTTCTGTTCAAAAGGGTTTCATTAACTTTAAGAAAACTCCAAAGGAAAGAATTACGGTGGAATATGTTGAAACTAGGCAAGAACTGTTAGAACAAAATTGGGCTAACTTTGAGAGTGCGTATTGTAAATTATATGAAAAATATAGCATCGAAGAGATAGATCAATAAAACCGACTTCCAAAAAACAATCAACGAAAACTCTCTGCCAAAAAAACACTTAAAAGCGTAAAATAAACTGGTTCTTCATAAATTGCCTATACCTAATTCTTTATTCATTTAAATAGTAGTATTATAATGTGTGCTAGGTACCTAGAATCTGTTTGAAGTCGGTGCCAAGTGACTATCGATTAGACTTTTGTAATTGTTCGTTTGTATTCTTTTTGGCTTAGCACCGACTTCAAACAGATTTTAGGTACCTAGCACACATTATAATACTACTATTTAAATGAATAAAGAATTAGGTATAGGCAATTTATGAAGAACCAGTTTATTTTACGCTTTTAAGTGTTTTTTTGGCAGAGAGTTTTCGTTGGATGTTTTTTGGAAGTCGGTTTTTTTGTTTTATAAAAAGTTTTTATTTTTCAGTTTTTAGTGCAAACAATCATAGGTAAGTAGTAAGTTGAACTATTTCATCAAATTTCATCATCAAGAATACAAATGAAGGTCTAAACGTACGTGTAATATTGAAATCATCCTCTAATTCCTAACTGTTGAAGAGTTTAACCTTCTATCATCAGTTCACCTAAATAACTTGAAAGTATACGACTGAAGGTCTTTAGATACGTATGAAATTGAAAGATTTATCCTCCAACTCCTACCTCCTGATGACTACCAGACACAAATACGGGTGTAACTTCAGAAAACATACGAAAAACATAGTATGTGCCTATAAAAAATGAGAGTTGCCCTCGATTTCCCTGGGATCCCATTATCAGATCCTGATATGCTGGCAATGGGACCACCTCGGAAGCATACTCTTTCGAATACAATTTTTTTTTTTAAATCGGTCCACAACTGACGGATTAATCGGGTAACATACATAAAAAAAAAATAGAAAAAAAAATATATACAGTGGAACATAGAACCTCCTCCTTTTTGGAAGTCGGTTAAAAAGGTAGAAAACATTTATGATTCAACAGAAGAAATTTATATAAATTACAAAGCTCACTTGAAGACAGTTCTTAATAAGATTTCTGTGAAAGTACCAGCACAAGAAAGTGAAACGGATTCTTGTAATAGAAAAACTAGTGCGTTTGTTAAATTACCTAAAATATTAATTCCTACATTTTCGGGAGAGTATAGGGAATGGGCTACTTTTAACGACTTACTTAAAGCTTTATTACATAACAATGAGTCTTTAAGTGATTGCCAAAAATTACACTATTTAAAAGATCATCTTAGGGGAGAAGCTGAGCAGTTAATTAGATACACACCAATAAGTAACGCTAACTATAATCAATGTTGGGAAATTTTAGAAAGACGCTATAATAATAAAAGACATTTGGCTGATTGTATTTTGGTCAAAGGCGTTTACTCGAGGAATCGGGTAAAGGTATTAAAGAGTTATTCAACACAACCAATGACTGTTTAAAGGCACTTACAAACATAAACATTGATGTGACTACATGGGATGTAATCATAATACATATTATATCGTACAAATTAGATTTTGAAACGCGTAAACAATGGGAGCTTAGTATCGGTCACCTGAGTGGTAATAAATTGCCATCCATGGAACAATTTAAAACACTCTTGGAGAAAAGGTATCGAGCTTTAGAGGTCGTGGAGCCTAATCGGTCTTCGGGTCATCAGAGTAGAGGCTTAGCGGGGCAAAATCACAAGGCTTTGCTGGCTACGAATTCATCATCAAGACGTTGTGAATACTGTCAGGAGGTATCACACAAGCTTTGCTTCTGCAAAATGTTTGCTAAGCCACCTGTACACGTTAGACGCGATTTTGTAGCTAACCGGCACATTTGTTTTAATTGTTTGGGCAGTACGCATAATGCTTATGAATGTAGAAATCCAGCTACTTGCGGAGTTTGTAAGAAACCTGATCATTCTTTATTACACCCGGTTAGTGTCAATAACAATAATAACACATTAACTAATTCGTCGCATAATGCAAACGGCGATGAACCCATAGTGTCCTGTCTTTTAACAGCCACAATCCTGAAGCCGCGACAGGTTTTATTAGCCACTGCTCAAATAAAAGCCGAGTCTAAGATGGGTCATCAACAAATAGTCCGAGCCTTGCTTGATCAAGGTTCACAGGCTTGTTTTGTTACTGAAGCCACCGTTCAGTTACTGAGACTAAAGCGAATTCCGTTTCAGGGATTCATAACAGGGTTAGGTAACAGTAAGGCTACTGTAGCCAAATAATAGGTCTTTACCTATGAAATTGCCGTTTTGAATGGAATAAGTGAAAGTACTTATTTTTTCAAACTTTTTTATTTCTGTTATTCGAAGTAATCACCCATGCAATCGACGCATCTTTGCCAACGCATTGGCAGTTTATTGATGCCCTTCTTGTAAAAATCAGCTGGACGGGAGGCAACAAACTCTTCAAAGGCATTTTGTACTGCCTCTCGGGAATTGAATTTTTTACCCACTAAAAAGTTGTCTAAATTTTGGAAAAGGTAATAGTCGGTAGGTGCAAGGTCTGGTGAGTATGGCGGATGAGGGAGAGCTTCCAACCCCAGCTCTTGCAGCTGCTTCACGACAACGCGCGACCCCATACTGCGCAACAGACAGTCTCCAAGCTGCAAGAGCTGGGGTTGGAAGCTCTCCCTCATCCGCCATACTCACCAGACCTTATTACTACTACTACTAATATCTCGCTGACCCATAGTTCAAAACATCCAATAAAATTGATCTTCTGTTGGGTGCAGCTGTCTACACCTGTATCATTCAGGGAGGTATGGTGAAGAGTCCTCATGGTACTCTTATCGCACAAAGCACTACCTTAGGGTGGATCCTGTCTGGTGCAGTCGATACTGCAATTAAAAAGAATATAGCCTCCAGAAACGTTAGTGTCATGCATGCTCAAATAAACGAAGATGATAATCTTAAGAAGTTTTGGGAAATAGTAGAAACGAAAAATGTAGAGAAAATACTAACCCCGGAAGAAGAGAAATGTGAGGGGCTATCCAAACAAACAAAGAAAAGAGATGAAATCGGACGGTATATCGTGAAACTATCATTTAGAGATGAGGATCCTCAATGTAAGGCAGGAAATTCACGCGGCATCGCTGAAATAAGATTCAAATCACTGGAACGAAGATTAGGAAAGAATGAGAAACTAAAGGAATAATATACAAAGGTAATCAAGGAATATATACAGGTGGGACATATGAGAGCTGTAACGCCAAAGGACAATAAAAAGGAAATAGCAGTTTACTTACCCCATCATTCGGTAATCATAGAAGACAAAACCACTACGAAAGTTCGGGTAGTGTTTAACGCATCTGAAAAAAAACAACAGAGGTGTATCACTAAATGACACTTGAAATCAGCCTGCAGCCTCGGACTGACCATCAGCAGTCCGATGCTGCAGGCTGATTTGCGCCACACTATTTTAAAATGGCGCCAACATGCTGTTGGGATTGTGGCTGACGTTATTAAAATGTACAGGCAGGTACGGGTAGCTGAGGAGCACGTCAAGTTCCAGAGAATTTTGTGGCGAGATAATCCTGAAATGCCATTGCAAGACTACGAATTGCTTACTGTCACTTTCGGTACAGCTTCTGCACCATATCAGGCAGTTCGTACGCTTCATCATATTGCTCATGATAAAGGAGATGAGTATCCACTGGCTCGTAATGTCGTTTTAAATGCATTTTACATGGACAATTTGATGACATATACCAACAAATGACAGCGTTATTAAAGACAGGAGGGTTCCAACTGCAAAAATGGAACAGCAATTCTCAAGAAATGTTAGAAGTTATTCAAGCAATAGACACTAGTAACAGAAATGAGCAAGTAAATGAAATGAAGCAAAATGATAGTAGCAATTTAAGAGATCAAATAGAGGAAGGATTTAAAGAGCAAGATCAAATACAATTAAACTTAGATAGTACAATAAAAATATTAGGTATTATCTGGAATGATAGAGAAGATATTTTTCAGTACTCGGTTAATCTTCCCCAGCACTAGCTACACCTGTGACTAAGAGAATGATAATTTTCGAAATTTCAAGACTCTTCGACCCACTAGGTTGGTTGGCTCCATGTTTAGTGCTGGCCAAAACATTCATTCAGAAATTGTGGCTTACAGGACTTGGCTGGCTCGAAGAACTAAGCACAGTGTTAGTGAAACAGTGGAGTACTTACCGTGATGAACTGGACCTCATTACTAAAGCCCGGAACCCTCGTTGGTTTGGTAGCAGACCTACTGACGATGTGGAGCTACACGGGTTCAGTGATGCCTCTGAGTCAGCCTATGCTGCAGTTATTTATTTACGTAGGATTGATGTCACAGGACAAGTATATGTCTCCTTAGTAGTAGCAAAAACTAGAGTGGCTCCCTTGAAACAAATAAGCATCCCGCGATTGAAATTGTGTGGAGCAGTACTGGTGGCACAACTACTAATTGAAACAGCAGAAATTCTTAGCATTCCACGAAAAAGAATAACAGCCTGGACGGATTCCACTGTAGTTCAATCCTGGCTTAATAGCCATCCAAGCAGGTGGAAAACGTTTATCGCTAATCGTACTTCCGAGATTTTATCAACTATAAATCCAAATCAGTGGTTTCATATCTCCACAAAAAACAACTGGGCATACTGCGCCCCCCGTGATCTATTACCCAGTCAGTTGATAGAGCATCAGTTATGGTTTTCGGGGCCGTCATTTCTGAAAAATTAAATGATCAATTACGAAAGGCCAAAGGATATGAAGGTCAATTTGGAAGAATCTGTACGCGCTATTCGTACACATATAGCAGTGGTTCCAGGTGATTCAATTATAGAACGGTTTTCTTTCTTACCAAGATTACTCCGAGTGATAGCATATTACAGAAGAATTCTGAATAAAGGAAAAAATCCAGAGACATATTTACAAAAGCAAGAAATAGAAACAGCTTTAAACATATCCATTAAAGAAGTACAAATGCACAGGTTTAGTGAAGAATGTTTACAATTACAGAAGAGTCAGAACGTAAAGTCTAAAAGTAAACTAAATTCATTGTGTCCCTTTTTTTTTTTTTTTACGTGTGGAAATCCCCTCGGACCGTCACCCGCGCCGGGGCTTGCGGCGGGGCGGTGTGTCGGACTCGAACCGACTAAAACCACACGGTGTGCCACTCTGCGCCTGAGGAGGGAGGAGTCCGGGAACTGCTGTTATTACGACATCCAGACCCCTCCCAGTAAATTCATTGTGTCCCTATCTTGACCATCAAGGTATTATGAAAGCAAAGGGTAGAATCCAGAAATCGAACCTGGATGAGCAAACAAAACATCCAATAATACTGCCGAGTGATACGCATTTGACGGAACTCATCGTAGCGGACGCTCATCTTAGAACGTTTCACGGAGGTCCACAGCTCTTGATGGGTTATCTGAGAACTGCTTATTGGATAATAGGAGTCAAAAATTTGGTTAAAAAACACTTTCGGAAATGTGTAAAGTGTGTTAGATATAAGGTTAATAGTCAGAACCAATTAATGGGTTCTCTCCCAACAGTACGCTGCACACCTGCAAGACCTTTTTTACATAGCGGAGTTGACTATGCTGGTCCAGTCCACATACGCACCGCTAAGGGCCATGGTCACCGTGCATACAAAGGCTACATCTGTCTGTTTGTATGTATGTGTACTCGTGCTCTTCACTTGGAGATTGTTAGCGACATGACCACTCAGTCGTTCCTCGCTGCATTCAGACGATTTGTAGCTCAACGAGGCCATTGCGCTAAATTATGGAGTGACAACGGTACCACATTTGTCAGTGCCTCCAAGGAGCTTTAAAACTTAAGCCCATTATAGCCGGGACTCTGGAATCCAGTGGCACTGAGTGGCACTTTATTCCGCCACGTGGTCCCAATTTTGGTGGACTGTGGGAAGCAGCGGTGGAGTCCACTAAGTATCACTTTTAATTATTAATTTCTTTGATATTGACCTGATGATTTGCTGTGCGGCCTGAGTACGCAGCTCAACTATGGTTGAATAGGTCGATGGCTGATCCACGCGTCTTACTCTATTTTACATTTGTGACATTTATTGATTATTTTATATTTGGACATATTACATCTTTTTAAATTTGACTGTGAGTGAAAGTGCTATTTGGATTTTATTTTCCATAAGTGGACCTCACAATATAACAATACAATGTCACAATATAACAATGTAAAAATCTTGCAGCTATCAGTAAGAACGGCGCATGATTGGTTAGCTCATGGCTGTGCAGCAATGTCTCCAAACCTTTTATTTTGTTTTCTTTGGTCGACTTCGTTCTCATTAAAGTCTCTTAATGAAAAAAATATTGTAAACCGTATTCTTATTTTTTTAAAGGAGCAACAATGGAGTTTCTTGCCAGATTCTTCTCCATGAAGGGTAGGCTGCACTTGGAACTGGCGACTAGAATCACTCGATTTTTTAATATTAAATATTGACTATTCATAAGTGCCTGTAAAATAAGTGCCTATATGAATAAAATATTTTTGAGTTTGAGTTGTTGTCAGTCCAGTAGTATAAGAAGCCTGTGTAATATTTGTATGTATCCAGCTCAGGGAAACAATTTAATATTTTAGAACAAGTGACAAGTTGTAGTTTTATTCATTCGACTTAGTTACCCCTCCAGTGCAATTGTGTTGTTCCCATTAAATACCAGGCAACTCTTGGTATTTACGAGTAATGAATACAACATTAATTTTATAATAGAGGAATTCATAAATCTACAATTTCGTAAATAGATACATTATTTAAACATATGTATGTAGTATGTATACGAGTAAGTCTACAATTAAATATGTATGTAAGTAAGGTAGCGGAAAATGTATTCAATTCATTGTAATTTGATTTATTACTTTGCGCGATATTTTTGCCACTGCCTCGTTGGTGTTGTGGTTAGCGTATGCGATTGCCGATTACGAGGTCACAGCCCACAGCACAGGGTCAGGCCTAAAAGTGCTAAAACTGATATTCAGGTAAAATCGGTTGAACTAGAAGCCAACCGTAAATTATATTGGGAATAATAATCACCGTGGGAGAGCCACGCTTCGGTATAAATGGGCTGGCTCGACCGTAGTGATACCACGGCCTCACCCATACCCCAATTCCCTACCCCTACCTCCCCCCCCCCATCACCAAAAGGCCGGCAACGCACATTTGACGCTTCTGGTGTTGCAGGTGTCCATGGGCGGCGGTAATCGCTTACCATCAGGCGATACGTCTGCTCGTTTGCCTGCCTGCCTCTTATTCATTTCCCATCGTGTGGTTATTTTTTCTTTTTATTGTTTTAATACTGAAGACATTGTTATTTTCTAGCATTTCAGCTGGCAGGGATTGGTCGCTATCCCCCACGGGGACCAGCCGGCTTGGGAATATGTATTGATTTTAGTTGTCTCGTTAGGTATTTTTTCTTTATTTGTTCTTATCTTCCGGTTATCGATGTGTGTTAATTGCTATTCTTTATTTAATTCAGATGTTGAGTGAGATCTGTTTCTGTACATTCATTCGAATATCGACTAATAGCATTAGAATCAATTCTTCTCGTCATCCTGGGATTTCCTATGATAATCACTTGACATTAAGACTTGGCATTTTGCTGTTAAACAGAACCTGCTGGCCCAATTTCTTATAGTGTCTAGACCGTAGTTAATGCTAATTACAACTTTGTTTAAATTTTCTACTGTAGCATGTACGTGTAGTGTAAAATCTTGACTTTATCTTATACTAGCGACCCGCCCCGGCTTTGCACGGGTGGATTTTAGATGCCCCCGCCGACGACACGATTCGTGCATTTTAAATCTGTGATATCTTCGAATATATTCATTTAAATTAGATACTGTAAAGGGCCATTTTGATCTATATTAAATGCACAATGTATTTAATTTACTTAATTATATAAGGATTCATTTTGTATTGCTTAAAATCACTTCGTAAATAAGCCATAATTTCTTGTAAAAAGAAAGGAATAAAAAATGGTTGTTGTGGGTTATCCCTAAGAGATAGACATATACCGTCGCGGACTTTTTTGTAGTACTTTTTAAGGTGTACAATACTGTAGTACATTATTTTGATCTATCTCATAGGGTGCAACCAGCGTTTGCAATGTAAGCGCAAAAAAATGTGTTTATTTGCTACATCACATTAGAAACCTCGAAAATTAACAGTGTTTCCATACTATATTATGCATTTATTATACATAAAAACCTTCCTCTTGAATCACTCTATCTATTAAAGAAACCCGCATCAAAATCCGTTGTGTGGTTTTAAAGATTTAAGCACACAAAGGGATATAGTGACAGAAAAAGCGACTTTGTTTTATACTATGTAGTGATTGTGCAGCTAAGCGAAGGAGTTTGTAAATACAAACCGGAAATTCACCGCAGTTGACACAAGATCCCCATAATATACTACCCCAGACGTAATTTGTAAGCTATTTAGCATCATGTTACGTTCATTGTACCAAAGACTACATTCCCAGAGGATATGATGAGCCGACTGTTCACACCTAGAATCAGGTGCTGAGCATTGACACAATGGTGAATCGACTAATTTAAATGAGTATAGTTTGCTCTTAAAGTTACCGTGGCCTGTAAGAAATTGAGCGACACAGTGATCCACCTCGAGCCATGTCCTTGACAACCGTTCGCAACCAGATGGAAAGAACTGGTAGAGGTGGCGCCCCTTAGATGATTCGTCCCATCGTTGCTGCCATTCATCCAAGAGGTCGTTATAGAAATTGGATTGCTGTTGAAACAATCTTATGATTTTACCGCGGTATCGTATGCCCAAAAAATCGCATTCCATGTTTTGTAGTGTGGAATAATACATGGCTGCACGTCTTTGCACCTCGAGATCGACCGGAAGAACACCTGCCAACACCGGTAAAGCCTCAGTGCTAACCGTCCTATATGCCTTGCACAAGAAAATCAATGCAGGTCGTTGGCCTTGTAACAGTTTCCGACGGACAGCACCTACAGTCGCCCTATCTGCCCATAGAGGAGCACCATAGCAAATAGAGCCTAAATAAGTAGCTCCATATATCTTTAGTGTATGAAATGACAGATCCCACGTCGCAGTTGATATCCTCGTCAGTGCAAAGAAACTCTTTTTTGCCTTTTCATTAACTGTTCCAATATGTTCAATAAATGAAAAATATCTTTCTAAAACCAATCCTAAATAACAAACCGAGGTTTTGTTTTTTATAGTAACGTTTTCAAATTTAATACACGGCGGTGATTTGAGGTTACCTTTCAGAAGTAGCTGGAAGGTTTTGTTTGGTGCAAAAGTCAACCGATTTCGCCCACCCCACCGAGATATTAAGTCCAAACATTCACTGGCCAACCTCTCAAGCTCCGCTCTAGTATCCGACTCTATCAGTAACAAACCGTCGTCCGCGTACGCGTTCAGGGTACATCCGGACGGCACAGGCATTGCCAGAAAATCGTCGAAGCCTATGTTCCACAAGTATGGACCTAGCACTGACCCTTGAGGACACCCCATCGTAAGCGCCTTCGACACAGAATGATGCCCAAGTCTCAATTTAGTAGTACCTTGTAAGAAGTACGAGGAGATAAGGGAATAAACTAAACTAAACGGTTTATCGTTAATGTTACTTTCTTAACACAACTTAAAATTGCTGTTGATTTCAATCGCAAACCGAGCGCAATCAAGCCGGTGTAATGTACCCTAGGCAAAAGGTTTGACTTTATATGAATTTAACTGGGTTGGACCAAATGTATGTATGATCTGCAAATACATATATGTTTCGAAGCTTGGGTGTTTTCTTTGTTTAATACGTATGTTTTTACAAAAAAAAGTATTAAAAGTATTTATTTTTTATTTATTTATTTAATTTACAAAATTGGATGACACTTTCAGAGCCTAAATAAAAATGGAAATGTTAGTGTACTGACACGCTACAATACATTTGTAGGTCGTCTGCATACACGTGATGTTTTTTTTGTTTCAGGCTTATTAGCCTGCTGTCACGCTGATTTCAGCACGAACGGGCCGGCTCGACCGGGGCGGTACTACCCTCGCACAGAAAATCAACGTAAAATGACAGCGTTAGTGTTGTCGTGTTTCGTTGGTGAGTGCGAGACCGGAAGCCCAATGATGCAGAAGCATCACTAGCCCGCCATGGTGTGGGTCACCATGCTGCATTGTTGCATTGTCTGCACGAGCAGTGAGTATGGTGACCACCACTCTTGGATTCTGCTTATGCTTTCCATCAGGCAAAGTAGAGTCATTTTGGCAGGGCCAAACATAAAAAAAAACATTTGACTTTTCAGTTCTATAATATAAGCATTTTCTTTAATATTCTATTGAATTACGTATTTTACAAGCATGGTGTTTACGAGAACAATTAAAGCTTTCAAAATAATCGATATCTTTTATTTAATCATTCATTATATAAACCACTATCAGTCAGTATCAGCTTCGCACATGACATGATAACGTTATCAGTTTATAAGTATTCACATCCATAATTATCGATAAGAGCAATTCTATAAGAATAAACACATATTTTGTTTTTATATAATTAGAATAGCGATATCATACATTAAAGTGTCGAACTTCGGTGGTGATAAACGTGACTTACCAACTACCAAAAAATAATAAAATATTTATTCAAAAAAAAACTAAACAGTGTAGTTAACAAACGATCAAATGGAGAAAGCAGAAACGATACTAAATAAAATTCTTCCTCAAATAGCGGCAGATCTGAATTATGTCAATTACAAGATACATATTGATCCAATTTCTAGTGGCGGTGCGAACTACACTTCATTTTTATACAACGTTACGATCGAAGAAGGGCCGAAATCCCATCACTTGTTTGCAAAAATTGCTGCCTTAGGAGACAAGATGCGAAATGAAAACCCGAAATTCTATACCACAGAAATGTTTGTTTATACAAAACTTATGAAAATATACGAGAGCTTGGAAAACGATTACAATATACCACAAGAACATAGATTGACATTAAGCAAGTACTACGCATGTAGCCCCACTGAATATGAAGAAACTATTGTTCTAGAGGACTTGGTTAAAAAAGGTTATCAATCCTTTAATAGATTTAACTCAATAAGTTGGGAATACGCAGCCTCTGCAATAAGAGAATTGGTAAAATTACACGCGCTATCATTTGCCTACAGCGAATACTATCCTGAAGAGTTCGATGAAGTTTGTCGTGATCTTAAAGTTGAGTTTGACTTGGAAAATGGAATTCTGGCAGGAGCTGACATAGCAATGACTGCAAAAGCCCTCGAATTAGTTCATGATGAGAAAAGAGAAATGTTGAAAAAGTTTTTTGAAACACATACATTAAAAGAATTAATGAAATCTTTTCAATATTTTCAAAAACCAGTATTGGTGCATGGTGATTACAGGCCCAGTAATTTGATGCACAGGATTCAGGATGTAAGTTATTTTTGCTTAGTTGATTTTGGTGCTTTTAAAGAGACGTTAAAAACATTTTAGGTAACAGCTTTTAAAAGAAATTTAAACTTTTTCACGAGCTGGTTACATTAAACCAAGATTAAAAATGATGTTTCTTATATTTAGTTTATTTAAAATTTCGCCGCTAAAACATTAATACATGACGTCTCTAATCGTAACTACGAACAATAGAATTGGATCTAGTTGACTTTTTCATTCTTGTCAAAATGCTCAATACTACAACAGCAATATACGAGTAGTCTTGGTTTTTGTCTTGCGGTGTCAATGTTATATTTATAGTTTTACTTAGAAAATGATGGTTACTTCTTTAACTAAACCATGCTTTTCTAAGTAAAGCATACTTATACTTTAAAGTTTAATATTTTAAATTGAGACCACACTACATACACTCACATCTTTACCGCCATATTTCACATTTATTTTGTCGTCTGTGATTTTAGTCGTAGATATCCGTAGTCGTAGGTAATGGGAGGCTAACCTATTGTAGTCAATAGCCATAATTGTATTTGAAGGGAAGGGCGGGAGAGCTACAAATCGTTGCTTAAACGGATGGAGTAGACTGTCAGCAGTGAGACTAGGAAGACAGAGCTGCATATCTGTGACTTGAACTGGTTTTCCCTAATATACGGTACCGTTTTATTTATAAAACATTACTAATCATTTAGATATGTACGACGTAATAAAAATTTGTTATTGATTCCAACCTCACTGCTATAATAGCTTGATATGATAATGGCTATAAATACATATCTTAAACTTTAAATTTTATCCCCATGGCTCACCTATATGACTGGTAAATTTTGTGAGATAAGCTGCCATCATATTTATGTAACGGTAGGTATGGTTTTGAAATGTTCTTTGTTACCGATTTAATGTAACATACTTAATTTCAAGATAATCGTATTAAAGTTAGGCGTATATTAAAATGTTGTATATACTATTCCTAAAGCAATTTCTATCTCAACTATTTGTCGGGTTCTACTATCACTTCTGTCAATAGTTATATAAAGATTTAAGTAATAATAAGATGTTTTCATGGGCATACAAAATATTCAAACAACAAAAACGTGGTTGTTAATATTCAATAAAGATATTTTAAAGTTGTTTATAGCACGTAGCACTGAATAACCACTGCAACCTCTTTTTAAAATGTTTGAGTTAGCCCTGAAGTTTGAGGAAACACACAAACGTATTTTATGGTGTAGGGAGAAAAGAGCAATTCTTTCATAACTTATTACCTGGTGAGTAAGGTTACCCTCATCATCATCATCAGCCTGTAGTAGTCCACCACTGGACATAGGCCTCTGCAATTCTTTCTTTTCTTTTAAAAAGACAACTACCGCATTAGGAAGCTACCGTGGGAGAGCCACGCTTCGGCATGAATGGGCCGGCTTGGCCGGAGTGATACCATGGCCTCACAGAAAACCGGTGTGAAATAGCGCTTGCGCTGTGTTTCACCAAGTGAGTGAGGATACAGGAGGCCCATATCCCAACCACTCCCAATACCCTTCCTCATCCCCCTCCCCATCCCCAAAGGTCGGCAACGCACTTGTGACGCCTCTGGTGTTGCAAGTGTCCATGGGCGGCGGTAATCGCTTACCATCAGGCGATACGTCTGCTCGTTTGCCCACCTAGTACATTAAAACAAAGAAAAGGAATATACATCCTGGGTCGCGGGGGACTTTACGAACATGTATAAAATGGACACAAAGAACATCCAAACTCAGAACAACAATTTGTGGATCACACAAAGTGATGCCCCATGTAGGGAACCCACAACACTTGGCGCAGTAGAAAGCGGTGTGGCGACCGCTTCAGCCACTAGGCCAACTGTGCAGTCCACTTGGTTTGATCGTCAACTTCTCGCATCTACCTCCGCCTGGTGAAAACAGGCGCTCGTGCAGCTCATGAAACACAATGACGTTGCCACAGCTATTGGATGCGAAAAGCTGAATATCATAGATTACTACCAGAACTCAAACTCTCCCTCTTCCTATTCTTGAGAAAGAGGCACCTAAAATACAACAACACCATTGTGTCTCATGAGCTGCAGGCGCCTGGTGTCAACGGAGGGTTAGTGAATACAGTCGTTTCATTTGCTTGTTAGCCCCTATGCCAAAAAAGTATGTTAAATTAATGCAATTTTCCATATTGCAATCGAATTAAACACCTCTAACACAACATTGAAATCTTTGTGTGATACAGACTTACGTGTGGGCATCGTCTATTCATGATAGAAGATGTCTACTTAAATATCAGCAGGAAGAATAAATAAGTAAATACATTTCAGGATGGGAAGGTAGAAATTAAAGTCCTGGATCTTCAAACCATGCAAGGTTCCAGTCCTGTAATAGATCTACTCTATTTTATCTTCACTGGGTCTGATGGACAATTTAGAGCTCAGTACTATGAAAAACTACTTGACCTGTACTACACAGAACTGCAAGAGGCCATGAAGAGGTTTCATCTGGATCCTGAGAAGGTGTACTCCAGGGCTGAATTCGATAAGGAATTGCAAGAGGTAAATATAAAAGTTTAATCAGCAGCTAAAATAGGTTCGTCAAACTCTTATTCCAAACCAAAACCAACCACTTAGCTTGTGCAAACACTCAGTATCCTTTTAAAGAAACTTAGCTACTTACTAACAAGTGACTGTGTAGAAAACTAGTGAATCCGGGCGTCCTGTAAATGCTATTTCAACGATGCTTCATTAAACACTAATGAGCAAAAACAAAAAAACATTCCCACTTTAGTGTAACCACTTTTTATCTGAGCTTCCTAGTCTATAGTTCCAATAGTCTCTTTGTAAAAACACAAACGGATAGACGTGAAAATAGACAGACATATCGTTTTTTTTTTATGTATGGCCCGCCATAATGACTCTACTCTGCCTGATGGAAAGCATAAGCAGAATCCAAGAGTGGTGGTCACCATACTCATTGCGAATGCAGACAATGCAGCATGGCGACCCACACCATGGCGGCCTAGTGATGCTTCTGCATCTTTTAGTCTAGTCAACAAGTATGGAACTTGTTCGACTAGACTATTTGGGCCTCCGGTCTCGCACTCACCAACGAAACACGACAGCACGAACGCTGTCATTTTACGTTGATTTTCTGTGCGAGGGTAGTACTAGGATTAAAGAATCGTATTTGTTATGGTTATTCTTGTACAGTTTTGTTAAATTTAAACTTGTGGATGATTATTTTTATTTCATTAATTAAATACAAACATACCTATTTCAGAAATTGCCGTTGGGCCTGAAAATCACAACTTTTGCTTTACCTCTTGTGACGGTTTCGGAAGAAGATGCTCCCGAGGTAAACGAAGATTTAGACATGAGTTCCTTCTGTTTAAAGAACACGAGCGACCGATGCGGCCAGCTATTGAACGAAGTTGTGGATGATTATGTTAAGTGGGGCATACTCAAATAATTATGAACAATATCGGTGCTATAAGAGTGATTACTATATTTGAGATGTTGTGGATACGAATATATTCCATTACGGAGACTCAAAAGGAAAATGACCTAACTCAAAATGTAATTTGTTTAAATAAATAAGTAATATATAAATTCAATAAAATAAATTCAAAGCCAAGAATGTCAATCATTATTATCGTCAACAAGCATTTTGAAATAACCTTATGCTTATTGTAGCAAAATCAGAAGTTCCAGGAATTTTGAGTTGTGTCACTATATATGTGGGATTTACAAACTTAATTTTACATACGACAATATAAAGAGAATTATGTAAATAAGCATAGTAATAATAATATTTAGTAAGGATATTTATATGAAAATCAGCTAAACCCCGCGGTGTTACCCGTGATACAACAACAACGGCGGGTAACGCCGCGGAACGAACCTAGTCTAAAAAAATTATCTTAAGTAACTCCTTATATTATAAGCTATTTATCAGTAAAAGTCTAATCAAAATCGGTCCAGCCGTTCCAGAGATTAGCCGGAACAAACAGATAGACAATAATCTGTGCTAATATTATAAAGGCGAAAGTTTGTAAGTATGGCTGGGTAA
Source organism: Diaphora mendica (assembly GCA_949125395.1). Taxonomy (NCBI): domain Eukaryota; kingdom Metazoa; phylum Arthropoda; class Insecta; order Lepidoptera; family Erebidae; genus Diaphora; species Diaphora mendica. The sequence continues at coordinate 23,515,706 of OX421326.1, forward strand.
TTTTCTATGTATAATATGTATGTATTTACAAAAAAAACCTATAATTATATGTATTTGTATCAGTTGTCTAGTACCCATTTTTTTTTTTTTTTTTTTTTAACGTGTGGAAATCCCCTCGGACCGTCACCCCACCGGGGCTTGCGGCGGGGCGGTGTGTCGGACTCGAACCGACTAAAACCACACGGTGTGCCACTCTGCGCCTGTGAAGGGAGGAATCCGGGAACTGCAGTTATTAACACGTCCGGACCCCTCCCAGCGCCTGCCCGCACAGAAGCGGGCACCGTCACCTCATGGACTCTCTAATTAGGCGACGTACGGCACACGCGTACGTCGCCCCCTCGCGGGTGGCCACTGGAGCGGATGGAGGGGAAAGCCCGTCCCGACCATCCGCGGCCACACTCAGGGCGGCATGAGGCGCTGATAGGCGCGCCTCCGCCGCCCGGTTCGCCGGCGGCGGATTGGGTCCGAGTGGACATCGTCCTCCCGGGCCTTCTCCGCCACCTCCTTCTGCGAGATTACATCTTCGCAGAAGGTTGCGACCGCGGTAAAACTGCTATCGCTACCGGCCATGGAGCGTATGACGGCCGGTAGCGAGAGATCTCCTCCGATGACTGCAGTGAGGACCCGACGCTGCGGCGCCCAAGCGGGGCAATCCGCCAGCGTGTGCTGGGCCGAGTCCTCACTGCAGTCGCAGTGGTGGCAGGCGGGACTCAATTCCCTCCTAGCGACTGAGTGCAGGTACTTCCCGAAGCAACCGTGCCCGGAAAGGACCTGCGTCAGTCAGAAGGAAATGGTCCCGTGCTGCCGCCCTGCCCACTCGAGGATGACCGGCTGGAGGGCCTCCACGGCGGCAAAGCCAGCGCGTGGAGTCTCCAGCCGGAAAGACCATCTGTCCATAGTGGCTCGACGAGCGGCTTCACGCCATTCGCGTACCTCTTCGGGCGGAGGGCGAAAGCCACTTTCCGCCCGATATCCAGCCACCCGTCGATAAACTTCGGCGAGCACTTCCGCCTCCAAATCCCACGGGGGTGTTCCGGCCAAGGCGCACGCCGCCTCGGTCGACACCGTGCGGTATCCGCGTATGGCTCTGACTGCCAATACCCTCTGAGGCCGCCAGAGGCGAGCCTTGTTTAGGGCAGTCAGAGCCGCCACCCACACCGGTGCGCCATACAGCGCCATCGACCGGACAACCCCCGTATACAGGAGTCTCGTTGCGACGCTGGCTCCACCCAAATTGGGCAAAAGTCGCCCAAGGGCGGAGGCAGCGTCGACCAGCCTGGGACCAAGCTGTCGGAAGTGCTCGTCGAAGAGCCACCTACCGTCGAGGATCAGGCCCAGATACCTCATCTGGGCCCGAACCGGAGTTGTCTAGTACCCATAACACAAGCTCTGCTTAGATTGGGACTAGATGGCGTTGTGTGTTAGGTGTCTGAAATATTTATTTATTTGTTTGTTTGTTTGTGTTTGTTTGTTTGTTTTTTGTTTGTTTGTTTGTTTGTTTATTTATTTCTTTCTTTCTTTCTTTCTTTCTTTATTTATTTATTTATTATATATCTTACCAACTTATGACTATCAATGATTATTAGGATCGAAATGGGTTGCGGAGGTCTGATGCAAGTCGCTTCGTGGAAAAACTGATATTGAGGTAAAACTGGTTGAACTAGTAGCGGATCCCAAATAATCTTGGAAATAATAAAGGCTAGAAAGATGATGAAGTTCGAAAGTTCTTAATATAAATTACAAGCTTTGGCGCGCGGCTCCACCCGCGTGTTTGTCGGTTATCGCAGCAAAGAGTAGCCTATGACATTCTTGAAGAATCAAAGTATCTCCATGGCAAATCTCCGTCGGCCGTGAAAGGAGGACAGAGAGAGTTACTTTCACATTTATAATATAAGTATGGATGTTAATTAATTCAATGTTTTTATATTTCTCTTAAATACAAATTGACTTTTCAAACTGTTTCGCTTTCTGCTTCCCATTCAAATATTTGTTTTCTTTACTCCGTCACTCTATCAGTTTTCCGTGTCCACTACAGACTTTTAATCGGCCGATAGTTTAATCGGGTTGTTAATCAGTAAGAACATGACAATGCGCACACTACACTGATTTGATATCGGCCGACAAATAAGCCAAAAGCCAACCCGATCAAATTATCGACCAACGAAAAAGTTTGTAGTCTTTTTTGTGTTTGACCCTGCCAAAATGACTCTACTCTGCCTGATGGAAAGCATAAGCAAAATCCAAGAGTGGTGGTCCCCATGCTCATTGCGAATGCAGACAATGCAACAATGCAGCATAGTGAACCATACTATGGCGGCCTACTGATGCTTTTGCATCATTGGGCCTCCGGTCTCGTACTCAACAACGAAACACGACAGCACGAAGGCTGTCGTTTTACGTTGAATTACTGTGCGAGCTGATGAAATGTATTACATTTCTAGAAACTTTATCAAAAATAATAATTGAAAACTTTCCTAACGATATACTGTTCATCTTATAACAATAATTATTTTTACGGGAATTAACGCGATCACTTATTTCAAGGTATTACATACCTCTGCTTTGCCTGACGTTTCTGACTGTTCATCTTGTTTCAGCGAAATTTAATATCTCTATAAATGATTTACCTCTATAAACCTATCGTTATTTGTGTGTCTCTAGACAAAAAAGCGTACTGTAAATACCTAAATATATTTATAAGATGTGCATCTTCCTCTATGTTTTACAAATAATTTATGATTGAGAAAACTTTAACCCCAAATCTAAAATAACAGTAAGCGGTTTGATCTCAGCCATGTTATTAATGTGATCGCTATGAATGTTGACATTTTTTTATTAATTAACAAAGTGTTATTGATAAAAATGTAATTGTTACTTTTTAACCGACTTCCAAAAAGGAGGAGGTTTTTTTTTTTTTATGTATGTTCACCGATTACTCCGTCAGTTGTGGACCGATTTTGAAATGCCATTTTTTTCATCTTTAATTGTTTATAACTTTTGTAATTTTTTTATGTGCTACACGCTTTTGGCACATTTTTCTAGGCGTCATTCCAGATCCAATGAGCCATCACACATAATTTTAAGAGCAGTATCTCTATTTTGTACCATTTTCAACTTGTCGACTAGACTAGTATTCATCGTAATTGATGTCGTTACTGTTCGAATATTTTTATTACCCGCCCTGCAGTGCACAAAAAAGAGCTGATGATAAAGTAGCTCAGCATTTTTAAAGTATTTGTAAATTTAAATTTTTTATTCCTATATAAAACCTAACCAGTTTAGATAGTAGTGGGCCCTCATTTTTTTTTATTTGCCCCAGGGCCCTCGGTAACCTAGCTACGCCACTGGACATAATGGCCTGGAGCTTCACAATAACTAGTTTTATTGAATGTGGTACTCTATGGTCATATTATTACCTACAATATAACTATCATTATGTACGATTAATTTATAAGCAAACATGAATATTTACAAAGAAAGAAAACACTGAGTTTTTTCACCCTTAGTCTGCTCTTACGCTAACAACACCGACAGGATGTGGTTACACTTCGTATTCTTGGTATTCAAATGTTATTATCATGATAATCATGATAATAACATTTTCATCATCAATCATGATTTATTAATGTTATTGAACCTGGGAGCGCCACGCTCGACTAGAGTGATACCACGGCCTTACAGAAAACCGGTGTGAAACAGCGCTTGCTTTATGTTTCACCGAGTGAGTGAGGATATCCTAACCCCTCCCTACTTCCCTCCCCTGTGTGACGCCGGCTGTCAACGCACTTGTGACGCCTTTGGTGTTGCAGGTGTCCATGAGTGGTGGTAATCACTTACCATCAGGTGATACGTCTGCTCGTTTGCACCAATAGTATAAAAAAAACCATTTGCGTTTCACCGCGGTCATTTATCGAATTGTGTGGTGTGTGTCCGTGTGGTGACGGATTAACAATACAGATTGTCACCATTCTTGCTTATCCCATGGGTGTCGTTAGAGGGGGCTAAGGGAGAAAACCGCGCAGTACAACATCACTGCAGAAAGAAAGAAAACTTGACACAAACCCTATACCAATCCGTCTGGCCAAAACCTCCTTTCTAAGGACACACAACAAAACAGCAGCACTTAGTAACAGACACAATAAGGTAAAATACACTATGCGAGCAATATGCCCCGCCCACTGCCACTTGAGGCTGTCAATTCTACGGGCAATGTTGGCGACTTTGGTTCGTCTGCGGATCTCCTCATTCCTGATTCGATCACGCAGAGAAACGCCAAGCATTGACCTCTCCATTGCTCTTTGAGCGACTTTGAGCCTTCTTATAAGGCCCATTGTGAGTGACCACGTCTCTGTGCCATAGGTCATCACTGGCAATACACACTGGACAAAAACTTTCGTCTTGAGACACTGTGGTAACTGGGACGAGAAAATGTCACGCATCTTTCCGAACGCCGCCCAGCCAAGTTGGATTCGACGATTGACCTCTTTCTCGAAATTGGCCCTACCTAGCTGGATAGTCTGTCCTAGGTATATGTAATGATCCACAACTTCGAGTGTAGAGTCTCCAATTTTCACTGGAATGGGTGCGACATGGACGTTCGACATAATTTTCGTCTTGTCCATATTCATTTTTAGACCCACTCGCTTAGAGAAACTACTGAGACCATCGAGCATTGTGCTAAGGTCTTCCATGGTTTCAGCCATGACCACTATATCGTCGGCAAATCGAAGGTGGGTGATACACTCGCCATTAATGTTGATGCCAAGTACGTTCCAGTCAAGAAGCCTAAAAACGTCCTCCAGTACCGCGGTAAACAGTTTTGGAGATATTATGTCTCCCTGCTTCACTCCACGCTGCAGTTGTATAGGTTTCGAGTACTGGTCCTGTAGACGGACCGACATAGTAGCGTTTTCGTACAAACACTTCAACACTTCGATGTGCCGGTAGTCGATTTGGCACCGCTGGAGAGACTAGAGCACAGCCCATGTTTCAATCGAATCGAAAGCCTTTTCATAGTCCACAAACGTCAAGCACAGTGGAAGGTTATACTCCTCGGACTTTTGTATAACCTGCTGCAGCGTAAATATGTGGTCTATGGTGCTAAAGCCTTTTCGGAAACCGGCTTGTTCGGGAGGCCGGAAGTCGTCAAATTTGCGTTCGAGACGATTCTTAAGAACTCTCGAGAACACTCGAGAACAGCTTATACACATGACTCAGAAGGGAGATGGGTATATAATTCTTCAGCAGGGTGTTATCACCCTTTTTGAAGAAAAGTACCACGACACTCCCGAACCATGCGTCAGGCGATTTCCCACCCAATAGGATGGAATTAAATATCTTTTGAAGGATTTTTAAGACAGGTTTGCCACCCACCTTCAAAAGCTCAGCTGTAATTCCGTCCTCACCTGGTGCCTTGCTGTTCTTGAGCTGTTTGAGAGCCATACTAATCTCGTACAAACTGTCGTCCGGAATATCTTCGGTGTAGTGTCGGGTTAACTTAGCCCTTGGGTCTTCAGGCAGGTCAGTGACAGGGTCTAGTGTTGCCGTGTATAGCTGTCCGTAGAACTTCTCGATTTCACTCAACAGCTCAGTTTTCGACGATAACAGTCTGCCGTCCTCGGTCTTCAATTTTGTCAACTGGCTCTGCCCAATATACAGAACTCTTACGAACACTTTTGTGCCTTTGTTTCGCTCTGTAGCCTCTTTAACATACATGGTGTTAAATTGACGTAGATCTCTTTTCTGACATTTGGAGATTCGTCTATTGAGCAGACGGAAATCGGACACTTCTTCTGGGGACTGTAGAGTCATGTTGCGCCTTTCTTCCATTAGCTTAAGAGTGTCATCGGAGAATCTCTTGGTTCTAATGATCTGGCGGGTCTTGAATAGTTGAGACCCGACCGTATGGACAGTTTCCACTAAACGGTCACTGAGTTCGTTGGTATCGACGCAGTTCTCAAGGCATGCAAAGCGGTTGTGAAGTTCGAGCTGGAAGCTCTCGGGGTTTTAGATGTGAACGGGGGATGGTCGGAGCGTGGACCTCACCAGTCGCGACCTTTCGAGCTTGGTGTTAATATTCAATGTGCCTTTGAGTAGTCGATGATCGCTGCCGGTTTTCACCATGTTGATCACCGAGACATCATTGAATACTTGCCTCCTCGTCGACATGATGAAGTCAATCTCATTTTTAGTTTTGTCATCGGGACTTATCCAGGTCCACTTCCTGTGCTCTCTTTTTCGGAAGAAGGAGTTCATCATGTAAAGTCCCTCCTTCTCTATGAAGTCGGCCAATAGCTGGCCCCGGTGGTTCCGTCGACCAACTCCAAATTGCCCCATTCGCAGCTCTTCACCGCTTCGTTTACCCAACCTTGCGTTGACAACTATTTAAGTTTAAAATACTTTTTCAAAAGTTTTACGAAAATGTAGATAGTTTGAATTTTTATTTCTATTTTTATTCATTTATAATTAGGCGTACATTAATGTTTAAGCCAGTGAGTAGCTAGGCTGAAACTGGCCATGTCATTTGACTTTGGGGTTATTAGATGGACTAACTTTTTTTTTTATTCACTTTTTCTCTCTGTTTAAATCTTCCCTGAACTTCCACAAAATTTTCAAGCTAAAAATTTGTCAAATCGGTCCAGCCACTCACGAGTTTTAGTGAGACAAACGGACAACATTTTATTTATATATGTATAAATTTATAGACATACTAGCTTCACCCTGCCTTGCTTCGCTATGACACATTGTGATTTCACTGAGGCGAAATGAGGAATAAAATGTACTTGAAAAATAGATTTAAATAGAGTTTTAACAAAAACAAAAACCGACTTCAAGGTTCGACTCGATTTCTCTTGGATGCCATCATCAGATCTTAATGTCCTTATCATGGTACCCCCGTTGGGATATCTCATTTCCATTAAAAAAAGAATCATCAAAATCGGTTCATAAACGACGAAGTTATCCGCGAACACACATAAAAAAACATTTATAGGGTCGAATTGAGAACCTCCTCCTTTTTTGAAGTCGGTTAATAATTTACGAAGTTGGTTGTATATCATGTCACAGTTTAAGCTCAATAGGTACAGCACTTTGTGAGTTTTAAAGCTTTAGCAGATTAACTTAACATTTTTAATACACTAGCCTTTGCCCGCGGCTCCGCCTGCGTTTATGTCGGTTTTTTTTTTTTTTTTTAATCTCTATAAATTTTAACTTATTATGTTATTCTGATGTCTAAGATATATTACCGCAAAGTCTCATGAAAACACGTTCAGTAGTTTTTGCGTGAAAGAGCAACAAACACACATCCTTACAAACTTTCGCATTTATAATATTAGTAGGAAGGATTTATGGATTTAACTGTACACATTCAAGCAAAACAGTTTTTGCTCTCTTAGTGATTACTAGTGGTCGCCCAGTAGTTGAAATTCGACTACATTATCTTTTTAATTTTTTTTATGCACTCCTTCATGTAACTGTGCCAAGTTTCACACTTCTGTGTTCGCACATTTCTTGTAAAAACAAGAAATGTGCGAGGAGCAAGGTGTACAAGTAAACTAGCTTTTATCCGCAGCTTAATAAAAAGTATCCTATGTTACTTCTAATACCTCCAAGAATATGTGTACCTACAAAGTTTCATGATGATCGGTTAAGTAGTTTTCGCATGAAAGCGTAACAAACAAACTTACATTCACAGTTATTTATATTTTTTTTATTAGTAATATAAATAAATAGTAAATAAATCTTTTTTTTTCAAACAATTGAAATTTTTATTATAATGGTTTATTATTTACACGATTTATATATATATTGTTTAAAATGTAGCTGGCTTAGCTTCTTCATGACAATCTTCGATCAATAAGACAATATTGAAAGATAAAAGTGCAATTGAGTTGTGTTACATGGATAAATTCAAGTTCAACTTAAGTGAAAACATACAGTATTTCTATGGAATAGGGAGCAAACGAGCAGACGGATTGCCTGATTTTAAGCGATTAATACCGCCCATGGACACCCGCAACACCAGAGGCGTCACAAGTGCGTTGCCGGCATTTTAAGGAGTACGCTCTTTTCTTGAAGGTTTGAAGGTCGTATTGTTCCGGAAATACCGCAGGATTAATTATAATAAATAAAACAATAACTTTAAAAAAATTACATGTTTTTATTGTAATGGTTTTAATTTACACAATTAATATGCTTAAAAATACTATGGCTTAGCTTCCCCGTAAAAATATCATAATGAAGAGAAATGTGATTATACTCTGTCCCTTCGTTTATTTTCTTTTTGACAGATTTAAGCATTATAAATTACCGTTTCTTTTCGGATTAATGTACTCCAGTAATGTCGTACTTTATTGACGGTGACGGTACTTTAGTGAAGTGGCCTGTGCATAACAAACAACCACAGACTATAAAACAGTACTTGAAATACGATAAATCGATCATATGATAAAAATAATTTGACTTCATGTAAGTATTTTTTCTGTAAATTTAATAAAAAAAAGAAATAAAAATAGTATCTATGACTCCAAGATTGATTATTTGCAAGGAATTAGGTCGAAATCTTGGAATTTAGGATCAAACCCAGAGTAAAGAACAATAACTCTGTTCATTCATCTAATTTACTGATTTATTATTTTTATTTATTTTTTACATAATATAAAAAAGTAATAAAGGACTAATTAATATTTAAACTAAAAAATTTAATTAAATCGATTGAAAGTTCTTCATAAATAAAATCGCTTTTCATTTCAAATGGAATCGGTAATGTGTGAGGGCGTAACTAATTTCAAAATTTCTTGACAAACAAACAAACAAACTGTCAAAAAGAAAATAAACGAATGGACAGAGTATAGCAACTTATTTGTTGCACTTAAAGTATGACACAAACAAAAATTCCGATGGTGTCTCTTTGTATTAAAGCAATATACATTTCTTGCCATTATTGTACATTGTGAACATTATTTTATTCTTTTTTATTTACACATTAATATTATAGTAATGTTCTCCTAGCCGATAACGGCCACGGCGGCCAGTCTCAACGGAGACCGGCCAACTACGCAGGAGATATTATAGTGCACAAATGTGTGCGCAAACACAGGTGCACTCTCTGTTCCCTCTCTCTCATAATCCGATGGGACGGTTAACCAACACGATTGGGGAGAGATCTGGCGCAGGTCCGATAGCTTTACGTGCTCTCCAAGGCACGGGGGTTCAGACCCCAACTTCCAAACTCCGAGCTGTTATTAAGTATTTCTATAATCAGAAAAACTCATTAACACTTTTTGGCCTGACCCGGGAATCAAGCCAAAGAGGTCTCCTCTTGATCGGCAGTCGCATACGTCAACCGCAAGACCAACGAGGCAGAGAATATTATAGTATACATTATATGAAGTAGGTAAGTAAATGCTACATTTCATTGATATCGGTCCAAGAGTTTAGCCGTAATAGCATAATAGATAGAGTTACTATCGAATTTGTAGAATTAGTATGAATTTTATGTTACACATTATTGATGACATCTTAATGTTTGTGCATTTAATTTGCTACGATTTTCAATTAGTTTTGCTCACGGCCTAACTATGTTCTTTCTGTAGGTACTCCAACTATAGTGTGTAAACGGTTAAATTGTTTGGGTGTGAAATGGTTTAAAATATAACTAATAGCGAGTAGTAAAATTTCATCAGAACTTTAGAATATTTGAATATTTACACATATAAAGTAATTTTCCAGAATAGCTTATGTGGGACAAAAAAATACTTTAAAAATAAATTGCATTTTTTTTATTTTTCTGCTGCAATGAGTATTATTGTAACGTTATAGGTTACCAGAGCTTAACTTGTTTGATATCGTAGACAGCTTCACTGACCGCTTTGAACAAACTATCTTCACTCCAAAACAATTTACCACATACATCACACAAGATAGCTGGCTTATTGGCAGTTAATAATTTATGTGGATAATCTATTACAATTGGCACACCTGTTTTAGATAATATTGTTTGTTTAATATTAGTCTCTGGCTGATCCAAGTCATCATCCCCAACTGAATCACTCCGAAAATTGTCAGTATAACCAACACGGTCTTCACTATAATCATTGTATTTTACAGAGTAGGCATCTATATACTCTTTACAGATTTCAACAACTTTATCAATACTAAGCTTTGTTAAACTAGAACTGTTACAGTTAATACAAATACTGAACAAGTTCTCTACATTGACTGTCACATTTAAACTATGAAATACTTTTCGTAACTGCTTATGAAATACATTTTTTTTTACTTCTATTATAGAACTATGTGGATAACACACACTGGGTGTGTGTTTTTGTTTACTTAATAATACAAATCTATTTTCTGATACAGCCAAGTTCAGGACATCAACCCATAACATTTGTGCTGGAAATACAATTGCATCCATTCCACAGTACCTTAAATATGGCAACATGACAGACAATTCATGGTCAACGATAAACTTTACGTCTTTCGAGTACCTTGGTTCCTTAATAGGTAGGTTTGCTTGTATTCCGTTTATAACTTTAGGATTTTTTACACATTTATTTGTAGTTTCTAACATAACATCATAACATATTTCTTTAAAATTTACAAGTTGTGCCAAACACAGGTTTGAGAGAAAGTCATATATTAGCAGTAGAACATGAGCATCCAAAGCAGCATAAACAATCTGTGTATTTCTGAGTGGCCTCAATTCCCAATTCGAACATTGTTCCGATTTTTCCAAGGGCAGCCCAAAACATAATTGCACCACTGCACTGAGGCTATTGCCGCCATTATCGCTATGGCCAGGAATGACTAGACCGTTACTTAAGAGATTCCTCCATAAAAGGCTAAGGTCCAACAATCCTTCTCCTTGTACTTTAATACTTTGTAATTCAACAATAGTCGCTTTCATTTCCTTAAAATCTTGCTCAAGACCAAATCCTATTTTAATAATTTCAGCATTGTCCAAAAATGATTTATAGAAAAGACTCCAACAATTGGAGTATTCCGGTTTATTTAATATTAGCGCATCAATTAAATATACTTTATTGGGTATAGCTAACTGTATTAAAGCCACACGAGATTGTGTTGTTACAAAAGAAGGTTTCCATTCACAGTCAATACCAGCGACACTTGCTTTAACTATATCTGGCATCATTATATTGCAGAATTTTTCTCTTGTATCGATCATGTAAATATGATCTTCAGGTAAAGAAAACTTATAATATTCTAAAGATTCATTTGTATCCCAATTTTGCTCTATTATCATATTACTAAGTGAAATATCTTGTAATGCTAAGGGTAAAATATTCTCCGGCATGTTTAAATATATTGCCCACTTAAGAGCTTCATTTTTATCATAATTAATCAACATATTTATGAATTCTTGTTCAGAACCTGCAATTTGATTCAGTGAGTCTTTAACTAAATCTTCCCAAACCGAATCGCTGACCTTATGTTCATGATATTTTTGATATATTAAGTACCTTAATCCACGAATGGTACGATACTTACTGATATTCGTGCATGTCTCGATAGGTATGTTAAACTTGTTGCACAAACGTGCTACTAATTTCCCCAAACTCTTATGGTGAACCTTATCACATTTAACATCGGAAATTTTGTTTTCTTTAACATAACTTTGAACAAATTCATGGATGTTGATTTTTTTATCCAATAATTTGTCTATAAATAATACCACGGGCTTCGCTAGGTTAGGACACTGTGACAAATAATCATCAATTAAAGTATTTTTATCCTGTAATACTAATGGAAACAGTAAATTCTCCACTGGTACTTCTTCAAATAAACGCATGGCTATAATAATCTGTGATGCTTGTTTGAAGTTATCTTTACTGATCATATCATTTACAAACGGTAAAATTTTGTCCTTAATACTTATAATTTGGTATGTATTTATAATAAGAGTCATAAAGGATGAATTCTTCTGATTTATAGCAATGTGGAACGCAGGTAGTTTGAGACAGTCTTCGGGTAAAACAGCACGAGATTTTGACCATTTCTGTAATATTTCCACTATAAGATAAGGTAACGTTTTGGGTTTGCAGTCTTTGTGTCCACTGCATTTAATAACAAAAGCGAGAGATAACCTGTAAGGGTCTGGCTGAGACACAAAGAAGGATTCAATGTAATTTTCAATTGCTGCAGTTCTCTTCCACATCCCCCAAGTCGTTTTCAGTTGTGTTAACCAGGCTTCACAGTTTTCATCCAAATTCACATTTAATCCCATAGATGTTAATGTTTCTTCAATTGATGGTACAATCTTGATAGTCTGATCGTGACAGACCAATTTATTGCCTTGCATTTTCCCCGATGCCTTGATTTTGATGTTTATTTTCGTTAAAAGAATTTTACCTGAAAACACAACAAAAATTTGTAATAAGACATGATTTACTAATAACAATCGAAGTGTGTTTTAAAAGTTAAATGAAATGTCGTATTGTTTCATCTCTACTAAAACTATATTTCTAAGAATTAAACCTTAGAGTTAAGACACAAAGAATATTATTAAATATTTTAATCGTGACGTTTTTATAAAACGTCATTGTCAAAAATAACTAAAAAATAAACTTAACCTTTGAATATCGAAAGTTAAAGTTACACACATAAAGGATAAGGTTAAACAATATTTGTGTTCGTTATCAGTGTCGTTATGGGTAGTTCATTAGAGATAAAATTTTCGATTTCTAGAAATATATTTTTGTATCCAAGTATCAAAAACGACGACGAAATTTTTTTGTACATTTTAGCTTTATCACTAACCAAATTTTTTTTTTTTTTTTAAATAGTTGTACTCCACGTATAATATGAAAAAATTGAAGTTTTTTTCTGGTTCATATGGCGCGTCCATCTGCCATATTTAGGAAAAAATGGTAGATATATCATTTTCCTTTTGTATATTAATTTGAATTATTATCTAATAGCAAGGGAATGAATTGCCCTTTGACACAAAAAATGTGTTTTAATTATAAATACATGTGTTTATAAACCGGTAAAAAAAATCCGCCGCTTAATATTGATGAACAAGGCTTAAGCTGCATTTGACCGTAATTAGACAGGTAATAATAATAAGAACTTAGCATCAGGAATGGGGGAAGACAAACGTATCACGGACAAGCTAAAAGTTTATAGCTTGGACATTTTTTAAGCCAAAATGACTTTACTCTGCCTGATGGTAAGCATAAGCAGAATCTAAGACTGCCCTAGTGATGCTTCTGCATCATTGGGCCTCCGGTCTCGCAATCACCAACGAAACACGACTGCACGAACACTGTCATTTTACGTTGATTTTCTGTGATTTTCAATTGCACACATAAAGCTATTCAATGCTCTGGTCTGACTTAAGGTCTGGTCATGGTCAACACATTGAATTACAATATAAGAAAAAGATAATTCTGATTCATCTCATCATGGGCACAAAATATTTTTAATGTCGATATCTTGAAAGCTACTTTATAAAAACGAGTCTCTCATTCAAATAAATGTTCTTTGGTATACTTATTTTCATATGAACATGTCTACAGTAACGAATAATTGAAAGTGAAATTCAATTTTGGAGAGTTCCATCAGTCGAAAAATAAAATTTAAAAGAACCACCCTAATTAAAGTTTGGTTAGGATCAGTACATAAAACAATTTCAAAAGTCTATGAGATTTAAATAATCTGCTTATCTATTTTTAAATTAATATAAAAAGATTCAGTACCTTTCAAAAGTCAAAATTAAGCAGTCGAAGCGATACGGAGATAGAGACGCCGTTTGCACAGTAAAGTAGTAGATTAGTATAAGATCTTCATGCAATTTTCATCAATGGCAATAATTCGAGATACGCACTTCACTCGCGGTAATTGAACGCTACTGCCTGCCACCTACTACACTACCTATCCGGCGGCGTCGAGATGTCCACATTCTTTCCTTACTCTTTTCAACGCTATACAACCCCAATTTTCCATCATACCTTCGTGAGCGTTTCGAGCACTTCGTTCCCAGGAGTAATCTCTGTCGCTCTTCCTCTTCCCTTCTCCTGCGAACTCCTTCCCATAGGACAAGTCGCTATGACAACTCCTTCAGTGTTGCGGCTGTGAGGCTGTGGAATGCCTTGCCGCTGGAAATACGTACCAGTCCTTCTCTGGATGTCTTCAGGAGGAAAACCAAAGATTATTATCTCTCACTTGAATGATCAGGCCCTAAATATGTTATGTATCTATCTGTATATCTATATATTATATTTCTGCTGTCGAAATAATATTTTTGTAGTCCGTATGAAGTGTTATTTTTTCTGTCTATTTATTAGTACACATGACTTCGCCCTAACATTCTTCACTATCCTCTATTCACTCTAAGGTTAGCTGGAAGATAACTCATGTTTGAGTTAAGCTCGCCCTTTTACATGTTATTTCCTTGTAGCTTAATGTTTTTTTTCCATTTGTGTACAATAAAGAATAAATAAATAAATAAAATAAATACTGCCCTGAGAATGGCTCACTAACGAGTCACGTGTTAATATTTTCATAAACACTAGTTTGTCGAGAACCATTTGCAGGTCTGACTTACGGTCTGGCCATGGTCAACACATTGTATGTAACTAAACCATAGAAGATATAAAATAAACATAGATACTTCTTTTCATATGAACATGTACACAGTACAGAATTGAAAATGAAATTTAATTTTGGAGAAATCCATTAGTCGAAAAATGAAATTTAAAAGAACCACCCTAATTACAGTTTGATTAGGTTAGTACACACATCAAAAGTGTCTAGGGATCAACATATGTGTCTAGGGATCAACATATATTTTTGCAATAACTTTTCTCCTGATTGATATTAATTAAAATTTTCTTTAAGGATTCATCAAATAAAGTGTTTTCGTTTGTCACAGTAACGATAAACCAAGTCACCTTTGCATTAATAAAGAAATTTGCCATTTTCCTAATAAAGGGATTTTTGACATTTGAACCACTAACATTAAAGTTCGAAAAAAAGACTGAAATAACAGTTTTCTTTAAAATTTTATTGGGTAACTTAAACAATTAATAATCCGTGTTTCTACCGCGAACACTAACAACACAAGAACATCGGTTTGGCATACTCAAAATGAGTTCATCCAAATCACGCTGTGGAATGGCCGCCCATGTTCGTTGCAACAACAAAAAAAGGTCTTCTTGCGACTGGATACCCTCCATATTCGGCAGAGCTCTTCTCTGTAGCATATCCCATGCATGCTCAATCGGGTTCAAGTCTGGCGACTGAGCAGGCCAGGGCCAAAGCCACATCTCAATCTCAAGAAATCCGCATAAAAATGCTTGACCCCTAGACACTTTTGATGTGTGTACATGAAGAATTTTTAAAAGAGATATAAATATGATGAGATTTAAATAATTTATCCAAACATACTTAAATTAATATATAAAAGATTAGTCAGTACCTTTCAAAATTCAAAATGAAGCACTCGAAGCGATACGGAGACGCCGTTGGTGCAGTAAAGTATTAGATTAATATAAGTTCTTGATGTAATTTTCATCAATGGCAATAATTCGAGATACGCACTTCACTCGCGGTAATTTAACACTACTGCCCTTAGAAAGGCTCACTAACGAGTCACGTGTTATTATTTTCATAAACACTAGTTTGTGGAGTACTGTCTTGTACGAAAGGCAAAACCGAAATAGTGTCCGTAGCTAGCAGTGTCCAAAGCAGCCACAGTGTTATCACTCACGTTGTTTTTGGCACTATAATAGATCAGCTTTAATTATGACTGAGTAACGACTCTCGTGTTATTATTTTCAGAAACACTAGTTTGTCGAGAACTATCATGCACGGAAGGCAAAACCGCAATGGTGTCCATAGCTAGGTATATATGTATCAAAATCAGTGAAACTGTTTGCCACTTGTCAAAAATATTTTACCACAAAGCCCTAAAATTGCACAACAGTAGGGGTACAGGTTTTTCTCGTGCACATACATAAAAATGACATCAAAATTATTTATTTATTTTTTAAATCACTACCGTTAGAATGCTAGTTTTGAACCGGGGTTTTCTTGATAAACAAATAAGATATGAAATTATTTTAAGGAATTGTGATTTGCCTGACGTCACTATTCCAAGTATTGCCATAAGAAAATATGTTGGAGCCTTATTTTTTAACGATTACTTGTTTCGCGTTCCTTTGTTTTTATATGACCTAATATTACTTAATTACACACACAATTGTTACAGACACTATATAAATGATAGGGTTTTTTTTATGATAATGTAATAATTAAGGCAACCAGTTAATATATAGGGTTCTAATCATTAAGTTGAAATATTGTATTTAATGGATAACATTTTATCGGGGAAGAGTAATTTTTAAAAAGAAATCAGATCCCGGGAATCTATTCAAGAAAGGAGCAGTTTGCATCTTATATAATTCATGTGTTATTTTAAACTAATCTATTCTCGTGTCAAAATGTGCTAGTGTGTTTAGAAATCCAAGGCATATGGTTGCAGTAAGATTTTGAGATTTTAACATTTCGCCTAAACGGCTCTAAGTGCAGCTTTTTTCGGGAATATAATAATAAAAATATTTAAAATCATTAATAATTATATTTCAATATCGTTATTATGATCAAGCTGTCACAACATTAATCTTGGTAATGTGTGCCCATCTTAATAAGGAACAAGTTAGCTGGAGGAATTAGTTAACCACCCTAAATCACTCTATTGTTTCTTAGTAATGCTTCTATCTTCATAAATGATTCTAGAAAAGAAATTGTGTTAATTACAGGTATGCGTCATTGCTAATAATAATAATTAATTGATAATAATTAATAATAATAATTAATTAATCCGTACATTGCTGATTGCATTCCGAATGCATCACCCACGGTCATCGGTTATGAGGTTGTATATCCCGCGAAAGTTTGGGGGTCGTGGACTATTAAATATCAAGACCCTACACAATCGCGAGATATACAATCTTAGAGAATATTTTCTTCACACTGATGTGGGAGTGCATCGTAATGTAGTTGCAGTGGATACCGGACTCACTCCGCTCGCTTTGGCTAAAGAGAATTGGCGCAAACCTGTAGTACTTGGTACTGATGATCGCAGGGAGGTATGGAAGGGCAAAGAACTTCATGGTCGGTTTTATCGAGCTCTTAATGGGCCTGATATAGACTTCAAGGCCTCAAGGCCGAAACCGAAGGTTTTGTTTGTGCGATTATGGACGAAGTTATCATGACGAATAACTATCGGAGGTATATCCTGAAAGATGGTACGGTCGACATCTGTCGGGCATGTCACCGTCCTGGAGAATCTATCAGGCATATTATTCTGGTTGTTCTCGTCTTGCTAACGGCGAATATTTGCACAGGCACAACCAAGTAGCCAGGATCGTACACAACAGCTTGCCCTGAAATACAGACTTGTGAATTTAGAGGTGCCATACTACAGGTATGTGCCCGACCCAGTTCTCGAGAATGGTCGTGCTACGTAATGATATTGGGATCGATCTGTTATCACAGACAGGACTGTTGTTGCCAATAAGCCTGATATTGTTGTAATAGATCGATTAGAGCGCCGCGCAATGATTGTCGATATCGCCGTTCCTCATGACGAGAATCTCGTGAAAGTCGAAAAGAAAAACAAATAAAATATTTGGATTTATCTCACGAGATTGTCGATATGTGGAATGTGGATTCGGTAATCATTGTTCCGATAGTCGTATCTGCTCACGGATTGATAGCCAAGAGCCTCGACCAACATCTTAAGAGACTCACGTTAGAGGGCTGGATCAAGGGTCTGATGCAGAAGGCAGTCCTCCTTGACACGGCTCGTATTGTGAGGAGGTTCCTGTCTCTGGAGCCCTAACCACCGGTTTCTTGGTCCCTGTACCCGAGGTCGGTGGTCTACTATTTTTTATATTTTTAAATGTATTTGTTTTTTATATTTAAAAATGTAATTAATATGTATATATAAATGAAATAAAGAGAATAATAATAAATATTTCGGACACACAACGCTATCTAGTCCCAAGCTCAGCAGAACTTGTGTTATGGGTACTAGACAACTGATACAAATAAATATTATATACTTTTTTTTTGTAAATACTTACATATTATAAATAGAAAACACCCAAACTCCGAAACAAATATTTGTAGATCATACAAACATTTGGTCCGACCCGGGAATCGAACCCGAGACCTCACGATGATGACCAGTCGCACACGCCAACCGCGAGACCAACGAGGCAGTTAGTTAGTTGCTATTAGCTAAATACCAACCATTTCATTATAAACGCTCATTATCATTTATGTCATTATGTTTAGTTAACTAAGTATTCTTCGCATAAAAGGTTTAATGAAAAGTAATTAGGCATGTGTTGTCTCAGTCTAGATCTGAGCTATATTTCGGCGATTTGTCCAATGAACATTATTAAGTGTACATTTAAAAAAACAGTGACAGAATGATAGTACTAAACGAAGTTTATTTTCATAGTTGAACTGTAAATGGGACTCAGGAACAAGTTTCAATGTGCAAATTTACATAATCTGTATAAAACTTACAGCAATGGTCGATCAAGTACGTTTTTTATTCTAATTTCTAAGGTATGCCTAAGAGAAATATGTAACAACAATTTAAGTAAGCATTTATTTTATAGGTAAGTATATTGGCTTGGCATTTTGTGTAACCACCCAATCCTTATCTCATCTTATCGTGTTTTGTTAAAATAACACGTGAACAAAGCTTTACCCAGAACAAAAGAATCATCTTCGTAGAAGAAGCGTTTTTATGAGTTTTCATTAATTGTTTAGAAATCCGTTTATGGTTTTAGTTGTATAACGAAAGATATAAGATAACTGAGCAGGTAATACTGTACAACCATTTGTTTGTGTTAAGTTCGTTTTAATTCAATACAGATTGGGTTAAGTGATGTTCGTCAGATAACTACTTAAGTAGACGCACTTCATTTATATATAATCAGATTGATTTTTTTTTGGTCCACCTAATGCCTTTATAATAAAATCCTTATTAGTTAAAGTGCCTTGTTGACTAGGCATAAAAGAAGATCTGCCCCAGGGTGCGTCAGGGTTTCAGGGATATCTGAAAGGTTGCAGCTTGAACAATTGTCCGCATGAAGCTATTCTCTGGTCTGACTCATGGTCTGGCCATGGTCAACACATTGTATAAAATTAAAGTATAGCAGATATTAATAAACAAGAAAGTATTGTAAACGTCAAATCCACACATAAAAGAACACGAGGGTGACATCGAAGAAAGCTACGAAGCGAAATATCTGTTACCGAAAATCAATTATGTGTAATAAATTATGATTCATCTCATTATGGGCACAAAATATTTCAATGTCGATATCTTGAAAGCTACTTTATGAAAATGAGTCCCCCATTAAAATATGTGTTCTTTGGTATACTTATTTTTATATAAACATGTACACAGTACATAATTGAAAATGATTTTCTATTTTGGAGTGTTCAAACAGTCGAAAAATGATATTTAAAAGAACCACCCTAATTACAGTTTGATTAGGTTAGTACATGGAGAATTTTCAAAAGTCTATGATATTTAAATAATCTATCTATAAATGTTTAAATAAATATAAAAAAGATTAGTCAGTACCTTTCAAAATTCAAAATGAAGCACTCGAAGCGATACGGAAATGGAGATGCCGGCGCCGTAGACACAGTAAAGTAGTAGATTGAAATAAGTTCTTGCTGCACTTTTCATAAATGGCAATAAATCAAGATATACCATTCACTCGCGGAAATTTTACCACCACTGCTCTTAGAATGGCTCACTAACAAGTTACGTGTTATTATTTTCATAAGCACTAGTTTGTGGAGTACTGTCTTGTACGGAAGGCAAAACCAAAATAGTGTCCGTAGCTAGCAGTGTCCAAAGCAGCAATAGTGTTATCACTCACGTTAGTTTTGGAACTATTATGGATCAGCTTTAATTATGACTCACTAACGACTCGCGTGTTATTATTTTCAGAAACACTAGTTTGTCGAGAACTATCTTGCACGGAAGGCAAAACCGAAATGGTGTCCATAGCCAGCGGAGTCCATGTTTCGAAAGCAGTGAGAGTGTTGCCAACTGCCAAAAATATTTAACTACAAAGCTCCCAGCTCAACGAAGAAGTTTTTTTCTAAAACGTTCATCAATTGTTTAGGAAATCCTAAAAAAGGTTTTAGTTGTAACAATATTTCATTGTCTTGAAACAATAGCGAATTTAGTCTGCAGCAATATAACTCAGCAGGTAATACTGTACAATGTAACCAGTAATTTGTGTTTTGATATACTTCATGTTTATTTAATACGTATGGGGTAACTTGGCACTTTTTTGTACATAAAAAGTTTAGTCTATCTCATTCCTTAACATTCGATGTCAAAGTGTCCGGTAGAAGAGGCATAAAAAAAGATCATAAGAATATTTATTTTTCTCTCGTGCCCCGAGGTCCGTCAGGGTTTCAGAGACATTTATTCCAAAGTATTCTCGATTTTCCGACTACCTACCGGTGACTACCACCTAACGTGGTACCCCACGTTAATATAGTTATCTCACGATGAGTGGCTTCCGCCACACATAGATACGTGCGACGCAAGAGACACAGTTGTGTTGACTCTTTGAGCCCTTTTGGGGGTATTCGCCAAGTTAATTCTTCTGCATCACTCCGGTCAAACCAACCCTTATACTGAAGTACGTCTCTCGCACGGAACTAAAATATAGCATTCAAAATTACAACATACGTTTAAAAACTATTTCAGTAATGCTTTGA
Organism: Diaphora mendica; assembly: GCA_949125395.1. Classification (NCBI taxonomy): domain Eukaryota; kingdom Metazoa; phylum Arthropoda; class Insecta; order Lepidoptera; family Erebidae; genus Diaphora; species Diaphora mendica. Next base: position 23,536,502 of record OX421326.1, read on the forward strand.
AATTCCCGTTATTGTTAAAATGAGTTCATAAATTAGTTAATAACCTTAAGTTCCATTATTGTTTCTTAGATATGCTTTAATCCTCGTAATTTATTCTAAATAAAACGCTAGAGCTGGTTCTTAGTTCGATTCGAGGTACAGATATGCGTCATTCCTATTAGCTAAATATCTATCTTTTCCATATAATTGTTAATTATTATTATGTAATTAAGTTTATTTAACTAATTATTCTTCGCATAAATGGTTTAGAGAAAAGGGTTGTCTCAGTCTAGGTCTGAGCGTTATTTCAGCGCATTGCCCAATAAAGATTATTAAGTGTACATTTAAAAATACAGTGACAAAACAGTTTATTTTCATAGTTGATATGAAAATGGGACTCGGGAACAAGTTTCATTGTAGAAATTTACAAAATCTGCCTAAAAAAATATCTTAATATATATAAATCTCGTGTCACAATGTTTGTCCTCAATGGACTCCTAAACCACTTAACCGATTATAATAAAATTTGCACACCATGTGCAGTTCGATCCAAATTGAGAGATAGGATAGTTTAAATCTCAAATTATAGTCGCAATTTTAATTTATTGATAATTTTGTATATAAATATGGCGGTACGAAGTTCGCCGGGTCAGCTAGTACCATTATAAAAAAGCATTTAGATTGTAGGCAAATATACTGGCTTGGCATTTTGTGCTAACACCCAACCCCTATCTAATCTTGCGTGTTTTGTTGAAATAACACAAAGCTTTTGTCAGAACAAAAGAATCATTTATGTAGAAGAAGCGTTTTTTATGAACGTTCAATAATTGTTTAGGAATTCCTAAAAAAGTTTTTAGTTGTAATGATATTTCATTGTGTTCAAACAATAGCAAATTTAGTCTGCAGCAAGATAACTGAGTAGGTAATACTGTACAATCATTTATTTGTGTTAAGTAGTTTATGTTTATTAAGTAGGTACGTATTGGGTAAAGCGGTGTTCGTCAGATCGTACTTTCTTGTACATAGATAGTTTAATTAATATTTTTCCCTAAACTTTGATGTTATAGTGTCTTGTAGGAGAGGCATATAAGAAGATCATAAGATTATTTGCCTTTTTCCGTGCCTGGGGCTCGTCATGGTTTCAGGGATATTTATTCCAAAGTATACTCGATTTGCCGACTACTACTTAATATAGTTACCACATGATTAGTGACTTCCGCCACGCATGGATACGTGCGACTCAAATGACACAATGGTATCAATACCCTTTGAGCCCCTTTGGTGGTATTCGCCAAGATAATTCTAATGCATCACTCCAATCAAATCAACCCATATGTACTGAAACATGGCTCTCGCACGGAACTAAAATATTATCATTCAACCACGGACAACGGCCCAATCAAGAGGCTCGGTGCGGAAACAGCCCGGGAAAGCATTCAAAATGATTACGTTCATTATTTAAGTAATTCCCTTCCTTAATTAGTTAATAACCTTAACTTCCAGTGTTGTTTCTGAGAAACTTAGTGGTTCTTAGTTCGATTCTAATTACAGGTCTGCGTCATTACTGTTATCTATCACTTTGAAGTAATTGCTCATTATCAGATGCAATATAGTTTAGTTAACTCCGTAATCTACGAATGAAGGGGTTTAATTGAAAATTAATCTATATATATAAAAGAGTAAGGTGACTGACTGACTGACTGACATACCCAGAGATCAACGCACAGCCCAAACCGCTGAAGCTAGAATCCTGAAATTTTGCATGTAGGTTCTTTATATAACGTAAGTGAGCACTAAGAAAGGAATTTTCGATATTCCACCACTAAGGGGGTGAAGTAGGGGTTGAAAGTTTGTATGGAAGTTCGTCATTTTTTAAGTAAGAAACATGAAACTTTACATTTGGGCTACTGATTAAAAAAGAGTAGAAACGTATTTAAGCGTTTCTGGATATTCTACCCCTAAGGGGTTAAATAGGGGTTGTTATTTCGTATATAGGTCAGTCTGGAAGTCCGTCATTTTTGAAGCTAGAAACATGAAACTTTATTTTTAGGCTGCTGATTAAAAATAAATTGACACGTGTTTCAGCGTTTCTAAATGTTCTACCCCTAAAGGGGTGAAATAGGGGTTGAAAGTTTGTATGGAAGTTCGTCATTTTTTAAGTTAGAATCATGAAACTTTATTTAAAGGCTACTGATTAAAAAAGAGTAGAAACGTATTTAAGCGTTTCTGGATATTCTACCCTTAAGGGGGTGAAATAGGGGTTGAAAGTTTGTACGGAAGTCCGTAATTTTTTTAATAAGAAATATGAAACTTTATTTTTGGGCTACTGATTAAAAAAGAGTAGATACGTATTTAAGCGTTTCTGGATATTCTACCCTTAAGGGGGTGAAATAGGGGTTGAAAGTTTGTAAGAAGTCCGTCATTTTTTAAGTGAGAAACATGAAAATTTAGTTTTGGGCTTCTGATTAAAAATGAGTAGATACGTATTGAAGCGTTTCTGGATATTCTACCCCTAAGGGGTGACATAGGGGTTGTTATTTCGTATATAGGTCAGTCTGGAAGTCCATCATTTTTGAAGTTAGAAACATAAAACTTTATTTTTTGGCTGCTGATTAAAAATGAATTGTTACGTATTTAAGCGTTTCTGGATATTCTACCCTTAAGGGGGTGAAATAGGGGTTGAAAGTTTGTACGGAAGTCCGTATTTTTTTTAATAAGAAATATGAAACTTTATTTTTGGGCTACTGATTAAAAATGATTAGATACGTATTTAGGAGTTTTTGGATATTATGCCTAAAGGGGTGAAATAGGGGTTGGAAGTTTGTAAGAAGTCTGTCATTTTTTAAGTGAGAAACATGAAAATTTAGTTTTGGGCTACTGCTTAAAAATGAGTTAATACGTATTGAAGCGTTTCTGGATATTCTACCCCTAAGGGGTGAAATAGGGGTTGAAAGTTTGTAAGGAAATCCGTCATTTTTTAAGTGAGAAACATGAAAATTTGTGTTTTGGCTGATTCAAAATGAATAGATTCATATTTATCTATATATATAAAAGAGTAAGGTGACTGACTGACTGACTGACATACCCAGAGATCAACGCACAGCCCAAACCGCTGAAGCTAGAATCCTGAAATTTTGCATGTAGGTTCTTTATATAACGTAAGTGAGCACTAAGAAAGGAATTTTCGATATTCCACCACTAAGGGGGTGAAGTAGGGGTTGAAAGTTTGTATGGAAGTTCGTCATTTTTTAAGTAAGAAACATGAAACTTTACATTTGGGCTACTGATTAAAAAAAAGTAGAAACGTATTTAAGCGTTTCTGGATATTCTACCCCTAAGGGGTTAAATAGGGGTTGTTATTTCGTATATAGGTCAGTCTGGAAGTCCGTCATTTTTGAAGCTAGAAACATGAAACTTTATTTTTAGGCTGCTGATTAAAAATAAATTGACACGTGTTTCAGCGTTTCTAAATGTTCTACCCCTAAAGGGGTGAAATAGGGGTTGAAAGTTTGTATGGAAGTTCGTCATTTTTTAAGTTAGAATCATGAAACTTTATTTAAAGGCTACTGATTAAAAAAGAGTAGAAACGTATTTAAGCGTTTCTGGATATTCTACCCTTAAGGGGGTGAAATAGGGGTTGAAAGTTTGTAAGAAGTCCGTCATTTTTTAAGTGAGAAACATGAAAATTTAGTTTTGGGCTTCTGATTAAAAATGAGTAGATACGTATTGAAGCGTTTCTGGATATTCTACCCCTAAGGGGTGACATAGGGGTTGTTATTTCGTATATAGGTCAGTCTGGAAGTCCATCATTTTTGAAGTTAGAAACATAAAACTTTATTTTTTGGCTGCTGATTAAAAATGAATTGTTACGTATTTAAGCGTTTCTGGATATTCTACCCTTAAGGGGGTGAAATAGGGGTTGAAAGTTTGTACGGAAGTCCGTATTTTTTTTAATAAGAAATATGAAACTTTATTTTTGGGCTACTGATTAAAAATGATTAGATACGTATTTAGGAGTTTTTGGATATTATGCCTAAAGGGGTGAAATAGGGGTTGGAAGTTTGTAAGAAGTCTGTCATTTTTTAAGTGAGAAACATGAAAATTTAGTTTTGGGCTACTGCTTAAAAATGAGTTAATACGTATTGAAGCGTTTCTGGATATTCTACCCCTAAGGGGTGAAATAGGGGTTGAAAGTTTGTAAGGAAATCCGTCATTTTTTAAGTGAGAAACATGAAAATTTGTGTTTTGGCTGATTCAAAATGAATAGATTCATATTTAAACGTTTCTGGATATTCCACCCCTTAGGGGGTCAAATAGGGGTTGAAATTTCGTATATAGGTTATTCTGGAAGTCCGTCATTCTTGAAGTTAGAAACATGCAACTTTATTTATCGCTACTGATTAAAAATGAGTAGATGTTCTACCGGAACCGGTTGTGGTTCACGGTGCCGTTCTCGAAGTTATTCAAAAATATGTGTGGTACCTCGGGCAGACTTTGCAGTTAAGTAGAAACAACTTTGAGAACGAGGTGAACAGGAGAATTCAGCCGGGTTGGGCAGCGTTGGGGAAACTTCGTCGGGTCTTTTTATCGTCAATCCCACAGTGCCTAAATACGAAAGTCTTCAATCAATACGTCCTACCTGTCATGACATACGGTGCCGAAACGTGGACACTTACGACACGGCTGGTCCACAAGTTCAAAGTCGCTCAGCGTGCTATGGAGAGGGCTATAATAATAATAATGATTTATTTTTCTCATCACAAAAGCTCAACGTTTCTCTAAGGGATCGCATCAATAATGAGGTGATCCGGTAGAGAACCAAGGTCATTGACATAGCCCACAAGATAAGCAAGCTGAAGTGACAGGGGGCTGGCCATATTAGCCGCAGAACTGATAACCGTTGGGGTAAACGGGTTCGCGAGTGGTGACCGCGTCTCGGCAAACGTAGCGTAGACCGTCTACAGGCCAGGTGGGATAATGATCTGCCCAAGACGGCTGGCAGGAGCTGGATGAGAGAAGCTGAGGGTCGAACCAAGTGGCGTGCAATTGGAGATGCCTATGTCCAGCAGTGGACTGCGATGATGATGATGAGATACGTATTTAAGCGTTTCTGGATATTCTATAACTAGGCTAGACTGGAAGTCCGTCATTTTTTAATTTAGTAGCCTGAAACTTTGTATTCAGGCTTTTAGCATTTATGGGAATTCTATTCCTAAAGGGATTAAAATAAGGGTCGAAAGTGTGTATGAAAGTCAATTTTAATGGACTATTGATTATAAATAAATACGTTTAAAAACATGAACACAGTATTCATAGAAACTTACACAGTTTTAATTAAATACATATAATCAACTTCCACGCGAGCAAAGCCGCGGGCAAAAGCTAGTTATAGATATGCTATGTCTGTCAGTTAGTTTTATTTTTAAGCTAGCAATCTGTCCCGACCTCGCACGGGTTCTTTACGGAAAATTTAAAGCAGTCTAAGTTACTCTGAGCAGATGTGCGGCTTAATTTTTTCCAAAGTCTTCAACAAATATCGTTATATTTTAGCCAATACACTAAAAAAACCTTACAAATTAAATACGAAAACCTTCCTCAATAATCACAAATCTTAACAAAAAGAAAACGACTTCAATCTGGACCAAATTTAAATGGGACCATACGGGAATATTGAGTTACTCGTTAATTTGTCGCGCACATACTTAATGCAAATTGAAGACTTATATGGTTTTCTCATGGATTACATGTCAGAACTGGGCCAAATTAAAATGGGACCACATGGGAAGCACCAGCTTTCAAATAAAAAAAGAATCATCAAAATCGGTTCACCCAGTCGAAAGTAACAAACATAAAAAAAATATATATACAGTCGAATTGAGAACCTCCTCCTTTTTTTGAAGTCGGTTTAAAAATCACTATCTATTCGTAAAAACTGCATAGAAATCCGTGCAGTAGCTTTTGAGTTTATCGCGAACAGACGCGGCGAAGGACTTTGTTTCTTTTTTATATATATAATAGGCGGGTTCATGCCGAAGCGTGGCTCTCCCACGGTAATTGTTTTATAATATGTAGTGATCAAATGACAATTGATTGCTGCATTAATGACGTGTTGTCATGTAGGTTATGTATGTACATCAACAGCCTTTCGCAGTCCACTGCCGGACATAAGACTCTCCTTAGAAAGATAGTTTGGTCCTACTATACCACCCTGGCCAGTCGGGTTGGTAAAGGGTTTGTGTCAAGTTTTCCTTCTCTCAGCAGTGCTGTTGTTCTACGATGTTTTCTCCCTTAGTCCCCTCTTACGACACCCACGGGATGAGTAGGGGTGGTGACACTCTGTATTCTTAATCCGTCACCACACGGATTAATATGTACAACAAGCGTAAAGTTTTTTTGTTAACATGTTCAAAATTTGTAACGGAAGCTTGTTCCATCATTAATTCAATAAAAATATTATTACGGTACAATAATAGTTTGAGACTGAATTTAGGATTAATTTAGGAAATATTCTTTTTCCACTGCAAACTAAGTTAGTGTTACAATCCTTAGAATACTTATCTAATCTCATCGTATCTAATTAAAAAACCCCGTGACCAAAGCTTCATCTAGAATTCTAATAAGAATATTCGAATAAGATAATCAAGCCAATTATCTCACCTTATAACTTATTATATTATCATTGTAATTTTATTGTTAGATTTCTTTAGCTTATAAAACTAAATATCCAGTTGCTACAAACAACATAAAATATATGTATAACTAGCTGTTACCCGTGGCTCCACCCGCGTGTATGTCGATTATCGCGGCAAATAGTAGTAGCCTATGTGTTATTCTGATGTATAAGGTATATTACTGTAAAGTTTCATCCAAATCCGTTCAGTAGTTTTTGCGTGAAAGAGTAACAAACACTCACACATCCTTACAAACTTTCGCATTTATAATATTAGTAGTAGTAGGAAGGTTAGACATTATAACAATTTAAATGATCATTTACGTCTGAGACAAATATATCGACTTGCTATTTTGTACCCAACTCTTCCAACCTCATCGTGTTTAGTTAAAATACCACGTTTGTTCACGTGGTATTTTGTTTTGCCTTTAAAAATGACTTGCTTTTCTATAAGCAAGTCAATGTTAGAAGCTTGGTGTTTATGAACCAAAGCCTTATAGAATTATATATAATATAGCCTTAGAATCCTTATCTAATCTGAGAATTTTGGGTTAAACTAACACGTAAACAAAGCTTTACTCACAACAAAAGAATCGGTTTCATAAAAGAAGCGTGGTGTTTAGGAACATGAAATTTTTGCGACGTAAGTATTAGTCCTCATGTATTTTGTTGTCGTGAAAAAATTACGCATGAAGCTAACTTTAGAGGTAGCCGTGCAAAAAGAATATTTTGGATGTTGAAACTGGTTGAAACAGATATGAAATTTCCGACGGGCGAGAGACAAATTGCAGGATAGCTCGATTGTCGGCGTTAGGAACTGGTAGAACCAGGTCGGTGTGTAATTAGTGTGAACAAGTGACAGTTACGCACTCGCCGCGCGTTACCTTGAGCGGGATAGCTGCTCTTCGCGTTGAACAAAACAACCGAAGCGTCGTTGACGTTCGTCTCGAAATATAGCGAGTGTGGTACCTACTATTCCATTGGCTTGGCACTGACTTCAAACCTATGAATAGGTAGCACATACAAATTAAGTTATTTTATACTTTTTAGTTTTTGAAGTCGGTTTTTTTAAACGAAGTTTTTTTTTTATTCATTTCAAAACATCCATTTTGTATTAATGCCTAATCCTTATCTAATCTCATCGTAGTTGGTTAAAATAACAAGTAAACAATGCTTTTACAAAGAATCGGCTTTGACGTTTTGTCGGCATTGTTTACGATGGTGTTTATGAACACTAATTTTATTTAGAAATTCTATCTGGGGTATTGGTCATTATAATACATATTTCATTGTGTTGAAACAATATTGCAAGAAACTAACCTTTCAGGTAGTCGTGCAGAAAAAGGTTTGAGTGTTGAATCATTATACAAATATAACGTCGGCTGGGTGACTAGTTTCGGGGTAGCTCGACAGTCAGCGTCAGGAGCTGGTAGAGAACGGTCGGTGTTCTATCGGTGTGAACGAGTGTCAGTGTTAGTCGCGGTAATGAGAATTAAATTCATATAATTTTCATTACCGCGAACAGTGTAACTTGTAACTCTTGCAAGCTCAGATTCCAAAGTATTGGTGTAAGTGACGCATTCAAATTGCGTTAAATTATATCACAAAGCCTGGCAACGAGATGGTAAGTGTTTATTGGTTTATTTGTGTAAATGTGTTTCTATTTAGTATTATAACGAGACGGTAAGTATTATGAGGTGTTGGCAAAGTGTTTCTGTTTGTTCGTTTTAGTTAATTTGTGTGTATGTTTGTGTTGTTTTGATTTTAATTCTTTCGCTCATAAATATATTTCTTATTATTTTATAATTTAAACAATAATTTGGTAAAATACACAAAAACTTAAATTTTACAAAAAAAACAAACATTAAAAAAAGTTAATGAGTTACTTTAATTCCTGCCGTTCGTTTTATCGGTCTTTTCTTTGTCAGGGTATTTTTTTTGTTTTTTAGTTTATTACTAACATTTACCTGACAACCAAGAAAAATGATGTTCTCAGTAACAATTTCTTTCAGTAAAAACAGTAATTAAATTTCTTTGATTTCTGGTGCTTGCTATATCGGATTCATTCTTTTTCGGGTTCAATTGCTTTTTTATATTTTTCAGGTTTGCTTAAACCTTTACAAAACAAAATGTACGTTTAATTTTTTTTTAATTATTCAAAGTAAAGTTTGTAAAATAAATGTGCATCTTCCATTTCCGTTGTTTGGCTTTGTCATTTAAAAAATATACGTATATACAGGGTGGATCCATATCCACCCTGTATTCAAGTATATTTTTTAAATGACATTAATTTAAACTAGACCTGCCTACATATGTTACAAATTCCACCAACAAATTTTCAATAAAATTGGTTCAGTAGTTTAGACTTTGGACACTATTTTCCGTTTTTGAAATTTACTACACGACGTTGTTGGGTTAGTGACCGATGTTACACCTACCGTCGCCGCGTCGCGTCGTCGCACGCGATGCGCGCTACCTTTGAAGTAGCCGCCGCCATCGCCATGTGTCACGGCGTGTTTTATCAGTTATTAATAGGTATTTTGTAGTGATTTTATAGTGCAGGACACATTAGTTAAGTTTGTTAGTTATTAAGTAACGGTATCTAATTATGTATGAGTTTAAATAAAGCAATGCCTCCACTCGGTTATACAATTGTACAGCTAGTGATGAATTCACTACGAATAAGATACTAATTTACGGAGATCGTTCGTTTATCCTACCTACCAATAGTCGGATTATTGTACAAACTATTCAGGAGATACGAGAAAAATTAATCTTTGATTCCTAGATAGAGATAATGCTCTTCCAGTTGTAACATCGACATGAGATGAATAAATTCAAAACCTTGCGGTTTTCGTTTTTTGTGATTATTATGGTGACTGTGTAATTTAAAAAAGGTTAATACATAATATTTGTGCGGTTTAGGTTATGTCATTATGTTTAGGTTAGTAGGTATCTACTTTATCAACCTGCGTCGCACAGACGCGCGTCGTTCGATGCTCTAGGTACCTATTTTACGGACGCCGCGCCGGGACCGCGGTCACTCAGGTTAGTGAACTTAAATTACAAATGGTGTCCCTATTGGTTTTAATTTTAAAGATATTTAGATTGCTTGATTTTGTTTTAATATCCGTTTTCTGATAAATTAAACAATGCCAAAGTAAACCAACCAACACATTTAAATAGCCTACGGTTTCGTTTAATGTCGTATTGTCATATCCACCTTGTATAAAATACAAATAATTCAAATTGTACTAAAAAAAAAACAAATATTAAACAGAGTTTTAAAATGTATAAAATTAATCTTGTTTATAATACAAATGATTTGAAATTGCGCAAGAACCTAAAATTAAAGAGTAAATGGGTTTTTGATTCTGAAAGACACTGTAGGTGTTAAATGGTTTTTTGTGTACATTGTTTCAGTTAATGCGTTTTAAAAACATCCATTTTGTAATAATGGGCAATCGTATCTCATCGTGTTTGGTTAAAGTAACATGTAAACAATGCTTTACAACAGAATCTATTTCCTAAAGGAAGCGTTGTGTTTATGAACACTATTTTATTTTCTAGAAATTCGTAGGGGGGTATGAGTCATTGTAATATTCCATTGTGTTAAAACAATATCGCAAGATGCTTACTTTACAGATAGTCGTGCTAAAAAAGGTCTGAGTGATACACTATACAATTTTTCGTCAGGTAGAATCAGCTTCGGGGTAGCTCGACAGTCCGCGTTAGGAGCTGGTAGAGAACGGTCGATAGTCGAAATTTTACTAAACGAAACCAAATATAACATGGGTTTCTGTTCTTCATTCTGAAAGACACGGTAAGTGTTAAGTTGTTTATTTGTGTATTCGCTTTAAAGAATATCCATTTTGTATCAATGCCAAATGCTTATCTCACCGTAATTGGTTAATACAACGCGTTAACAATGCTTTACCCAGAATAAAAGAATTGGCTTCGTAAAAGAAGCGTTGTAATTGTGTAAATATATTTTAGTTCATTCGTTTAAATAGTTATTGTCATTTTGTATACATATCCAATCTTTATCTAATCTCATCCTGTTTAGTTGGAGTAACATGTAAACAATGGTTAACAAAAGGATCGATTTCGTAAAGAAGTCGTTGAACTCTAATATTTCTTAGAAATTCGTGTATGGTATTAGTCATTGTAATATGCTTACTTTACAGGTGCAAAAAACCCGTGCAAAAAATTCTAAGGGTTGAAACACAATTTAATTTTTTGTCGGATGAGTGACTAGCTTAAGGGGAGCTCGATAGTTAGCGTAAGGAGCTGGTAGAGAACGGTCGGTATTCGTGTAACGAGTTCGGATGCGGTAATAATAATTGTTTGAAGAAATAGTGTAACTTGTGACTCATGCTAGCAAATTCTTCTTCAAACTGTTGGTGTAAGGTAAGTGTTAAGTGGTTTAATTGTGTACAAAAATATACATTATAAAATAATCTTTCTGTTTATTCGTTTAAAAAATATCTATTTTGTATTAATGCCTAATCCATAAATAATCTCATCGTCATTAGTTGATACAGCAAGTAAACAATGCATTCCCAGAATAAAAGAATCAGCTTCATAAAAGAAGCATTGTGATTGTGTAATATATTTCAGTTTATTCATTTAAATAATTGCCACTTTGTATTAATACTCAATCCTTATCTAATTTCATCGTTTAGTTACAATTTTTACAACGCTTTACACAAGAATCGATTTTGAAAAGAAAGGAAGCGTTATGTTAATTAACACTACTTTTTCTCAGAAATATGTGTGGGGTATTAGTCATTGTAATATTATATTGTGTTAAAACAATATCGCAAGATGTTAACTTTACAGGTAGTCGTGCAAAAAAAAGGTCTAAGTGTTGAAACATTATATGTACAAGTTTTCGTTTGGTGGGTGACTAGTTTTGGGGTAGCTCGACAGTCACCGTCAGGAACTGGTAGAGAACGGTCGGCATTCTGTCAGTGTTCAGATTTGGCAGTGAGAATTATTTTAAAGAAACAGTTTACCTTGTGACTCATGCAAGCTCAGGTTCCAAAGTGTTGGTGCAATCGCGTTAAATTACATCACATAGCGTTGCAAAGAGACGGTAAGTGTATAGTGTTTTATTTGTGTAAATATGTTTGTCTAATATTATCTCGAGACGTTGTATTAAGTGCTGTTGGTAAGGTGTTTCTGTTTGTTCGTTTATATGTACTTATTTCTTTCTAAGATTAATTTATTTATTAATTTACTTTTTAGTTCTTTGGCTCATAAATGTTTTTATAATTATTTTAAAAATAGTTTATGAAACTTCAAACACAAACTATTAAATTTACTTTCGTTCCTGCCGTTCGTCTTATTGGTCTCTTTGTTTTGCAGGGTCATTTTTTGTTTAATTTTTAGGTTATTTTTAACATTTTCCTAACAACAAAGCAAAATGACCTCCTCTTCTCGAAAAAAGTAACACTGTTTCTTAAATTTTTGTTGACCTTTGTTTTTTTTATTTTTATTTTAAGGTTTTTCTTAATTTTTACAGTACAATTTTACGTTAAAAATATTTTAAAATCATTCAAAAATTGAATTTCTTAATTATATACAACAAATTTCAATTTTCCAAAAAGAAAAAAGTAAATGCGTTTTCTTCCATTTCTGTTGTTCGGCTTATCGGACTCTTTCTTTTCAGGAATATTTTTTTCTTTTGTTTATATTTTATAAAAAAAAAAGATATACTGTAAGTACAAAGTATTTAAAAACATTTATAAAATATACTTTTATATAAAAAATCAAATGATTTCAAAATTTACAAAAACATTAAATTAATTAATAAATAATAGTACATGGATTTTCTTTTAAATTCTGGCTCCGTAGTCAATAAATTACAAATTGAATTAAAAGAAAAACCAAATATAAATCCAAAGTTTCGAAATGTATACAAAGTAATTTAGGTATATAATTTATACTCTCGATTGTCGGCACTTGATGGAACTTGTGGCAATACTTTCTAGAATCAAACTCTAACTAACAAAACTAGAAACAAACAAGAAATAAACAAAGGTGTAAAGATAAATTAAAATAGTTTGATTCTAGAAAGTAACTTATATTATGTTAAAATACAATTGATTTTAAATTTAACAAGAACCGAAAAGAATGGTTTATTTGTTAATTCGTTTAAAAAAATATCCATTCGGTACTAATACACAATCCTTATCTAATGCCATCGTAATTGATTAAGACAACACGTAAACAATTATTTACAAAAGAGTTGATTTCGTAAAAGAAGCCTTGTGTTTATGAACACAAATTTTTCTAAGTCGTTGTGTAAAAACAATACCGCAAGATGCTAACTTTACAGGTAGTAGAGCCAAAGAGGTCTGAGTGTTGAAACACAATATAAATTTTCCCACCCTCCACTAGTCCCCCACCCAGTTTCGGGGTGGGTCGACAGTCAGCGTCAGGAGCTAGTAGCGAACCGCGGTATTCTATCAGTGTGAACAAATGTTCACACTTGTGAACAAATGTGAGAGTTATTTTAAAGAAACAATTTAACTTGTGACTAATACTCATGGTTGCTTGAAACCTTATAGAAATTGCCATCAGGTGAGTGAGTGTTTACCTTATATCACGTCACTCTGCTTCAAGAGCAGGTATCGAACGGTCGGTGTCCTACCGTTGTTAGCAGCTGTCAGTTCTGGACGCGGTATTGATAATTATTTCAAAAAAATTTATTAAATTGTGACTCATGTAAGCTCAGATTCCAATGTGTTGATATGAGTAACACATTCAAAACGCGTTAAATAACATCATATAGCATACCAGAAGGCATGTAGTGAGTGGTTTATCTGGTTTAAATTTGTTCCTAAAAGTGCTGTAACATAGCAACAAGTGTTGTGATTGATTTGTATTAGTGTGTTTAATTCAGTATTCTCACGAGGAGGTAAGTTTTAAGTAATTATTTTGTGTAAATGATACATAAATTAGAAATTTAACAAAAGGAAAAGTGTTCAGTGGTTTCTCAGTGTAAATATGATTCGATTCTGTATTCTTCGGAGACAGTAAGTAGTGACTGGTGTAAAACGTATAGTGTTAAGTGGTTATTGTGGTTAATCAGTGTAAATGTGTTTCGATTCAAGATTACTCGCAAATGGTGAGTAGTGAGTGGTTTACCTGTGTTAATTATTTTCTAAATAGTGCTTACACAAAACAACAAGTCTTAAATGATTATTTTGTGTAAATGTGTTCGCATTAGTATTTTAACAAAACGGAAAGTGTAAAGTGGTTATTGTGGTTATCAGTGTAAATATCATTCGAATCAATATTCTTCGGGGACAGTAATTAGTGAGTGGTTTATCTGTGTTTATTTGTCAACAAAACAAGTGTTGAGTGTTTGAATTGTTTAAATGTATAACCATTCAGTATTCTTACAAGAAGGTAAGTTTAAAATGATTATTTTGTGTAAAACTGTTTTATAATGAATTCTTTAACAAAACGGAAAGTGTTAAGTGGTTTATCAGTGTGAATGTGTTACGATTCTGTATTCTCCGGAGACGGTAATTAGTGAGTGGTTTATCTGTGTTTATTTGTCAACAAAACAACAAGTGTTGAGTGTTTGATTTGTTAAAATGTGTAACCATTCAGTATTCTTACAAGGAGGTAAGTTTAAAATGATTATTTTGTGTAAAAGTGTTTTATAATGAATACTTTAACAAAACGGAAAATGTTAAGTGGTTTATCAGTGTTAATATGTTTCTATTTTTTTATATTCTCCGGAGACGGTAAGTAGTGACTGGTTTCTCTGTATTTATTTGTCAACAAAACAAGTGTTGAGTGACTAATTTGTGTAAATGTGTTCCCATTCAGTATACACACGAGGAGGTAAGTTAAGTGTTTAATTTGTGTAAATGTGCTCTAATTAGTACTTTAACAAAACGGAAAGTGTTAAGTGCTTTATCGGTATAAATGTGTTTTGAATTAGTATTCTTCGGAGACGGTAAGTAGTGAGTGCTTTGTCTATGTTTATTTATTCTTAAAAAGTGCTTTATCAAAGCAACAAGTGTTGAGTGCTTGATTTGTGTAAATGTGTTCCCAATTAGTATTCTTACAAGGAGGTAAGTTTAAAGTGATTATTGTTTGTAAATGTGTTCTTATTAGTACTTTAACTAAACGGATAGTGTTAAGTGGTTATTGTGGTTGTGGCGATTACCAATTCTGAATCGCGCAGTGAAAGTTCGCGCGCCAATTAAGATACATACAACATCCCAACATCAACCGTTGGGCAGTTGGCACGCCAGGCATGATCACCTCGCCTGGTCGGAGGATCCTCCCTTTGTGTTGGAGGGACATGACACACCCGTTCCTCCACAGAGGTGACCCTGACGTGATTGGAAGCAGCCTTCGAAGCAGCATCAGCACGCCACCATCATGTTCACTCCCACAGCAAGTCTCACAGCCAGCCAGCAACCTCGGCCTCAACAGGGATATACCACACGCTGGAAGCGACCGCTCTAGCCTGGTTACCCCTACGGCCTCATCAGCGTCTAGGCACAGCACACTGCACCTACGGTCCATGTAAGCAGAGCATATCTCTCCCGTCTACGTAGCAGCCAGCCACTACGCAGCAACCGCCCCGACTCACTGGGGACCTCACGGCAGCACCGCGCACCGCACTCAATCCCGACTCACTGGGATCAGCGGACTTCAGCCCCGACTCACTGGGACTAGCGGCATTCAGTTCCGATTCACTGGAACTTGCAGCGCTCAGTTCCGACTCACTGGAACTACTCCTCCTGGCACTGGCAAGCTCCACAACAGAGCACAGACAGCTGACTCAACATATATCAACCTCCGGTCTTGGAGGGGAGTAATGTGGCGACTTCCACATACAGCGCAACAGTAATATACTACAGCGCCATCTACCGAAGTTACACTGAACTAAGGAGTAACGAAGGAAACTAAGAAACTACCAATTCTGAATCGCGCCGTGAAAGTTCGCGCGCCAATTAAGATACATACAACATCCCAACATCAACCATTGGGCAGTTGGCCCGCCAGGCATGATCACCTCGCCTAGTCGGAGGATCCTCCCTTTATGTTGGAGGAACATGACCCACCCGTTCCTTCACATGGTTAATCAGTGTAAATGTGTTTCGATTCAAGATATTTCGGAGACGGTAAGTACCTAGTGAGTGGTTTATCTGTATTTATTAGTTTCTACAAAATACTTTAATAAAACTACAAGTGTTGAGTGATTGATTTGTGTAAATGTGTAACCATTCAATATTCTTACCAGGAGGTAAGTTCAAAATGATTATTTTGTGTAAAAGTGTTTTAATTAGTACTTTAACAAAACAGAAAGTGTTAAGTGGTTTATCAGTGTAAATGTGTTTCGATTCTGTATTCTTTTGAGACTGTAAGTAGTGAGTGGTTTATATGTGTTTATTTGTTTCTATAAAGTACTTCAACAAACCAACAAGTGTTGAGTGCTTGATTTGTGTAGATGTGTTCCCAATTAGTATTCTTACAAGGAGGTAAGTTTAAAGTGATTATTTTGTGTAAATGCGTTCCCATTAGTTTTTTAACAAAACGGAAAGTGTAAAGTGGTTATTGTGGTTTATCAGTGTAAATATGTTTCTAATCAATATTCTCCGGAGACGGTAATTAGTGAGTGGTTAACCTGTGTTTATTTGTCAACAAAACAACAAGTGTTGAGTGTTTGATTTGTTTAAATGTGTAACCATTCAGTATTCTTACAAGGAGGTAAGTTTAAAATGATTATTTTGTGTAAAAGTGTTTTATAATGAATACTTTAACAAATCGGAAAGTGTTAAGTGGTTTATCAGTGTTAATATGTTTCTATTTAATATTCTCCGGAGACGGTAAGTAGTGACTGGTTTATCTGTGTTTATTTGTCAACAAAACAAGTGTTAGTGATTAATTTGTGTAAATGTGTTCCCATTCAGTATACACACGAGGAGGAAAGTTAAAAGTGATTAATTTGTGTAAATGTGCTCTAATTAGTGCTTTAACAAAACGGAAAGTGTTAAGTGCTTTATCGGTATAAATGTGTTTTGAATTAGTATTCTTCGGAGACGGTAAGTAGTGAGTGGTTTATCTGTGTTTAATTGTTTCTATAAAGTGCTTCATCAAAGCAACTAGTGTTGAGTGATTGATTTGTGTAAATGTGTAACCATTCAATATACTCACCAGGAGGTAAGTTCAAAATGATTATTTTGTGTAAAAGTGTTTTAATTAGTACTTTAACAAAACGGAAAGTGTTAAGTGGTTTATCAGTGTAAATGTGTTTCGATTCTGTATTCTTTTGAGACTGTAAGTAGTGAGTGGTTTATATGTGTTTATTTGTTTCTATAAAGTACTTCAACAAACCAACAAGTATTGAGTGCTTGATTTGTGTAGATGTGTTCCCAATCAGTATTCTTACAAGGAGGTAAGTTTAAAGTGATTATTTTGTGTAAATGCGTTCACATTAGTTTTTTAACAAAACGGAAAGTGTAAAGTGGTTATTGTGGTTTATCAGTATAAATATGTTTCTAATCAATTTTCTCCGGAGACGGTAATTAGTGAGTGGTTTATCTGTGTTTATTTGTCAACAAAAAAACAAGTGTTGAGTGCTTGATTTGTTTAAATGTGTAACCATTCAGTATTCTTACAAGGAGGTAAGTTTAAAATGATTATTTTGTGTAAAAGTGTTTTATAATGAATACTTTAACAAATCGGAAAGTCTTAAGTGGTTTATCAGTGTTAATATGTTTCTATTTAATATTCCCCGGAGACGGTAAGTAGTGACTGGTTTATCTGTGTTTATTTGTCAACAAAACAAGTGTTGAGTGATTAATTTGTGTAGATAAGTTCCTATTCAGTATATACACGAGAAAGTTAGTTAAAAGTGATTATTTTGTGTAAATGTGTTGTTATTAGTACTTTAACAAAACGTATAGTGTTAAGTGGTTATTGTGGTTAATCAGTGTAAATGTGTTTCGATTCAAGATTACTCGCAAATAGTGAGTAGTGAGTGGTTTACCTGTGTTAATTATTTCCGAAATAGTGCTTACAAAAAACAACAAGTCTTAAATGATTATTTTGTGTAAATGTGATCGCATTAGTTTTTTAACAAAACGGAAAGTGTTAAGTGCTTTATCGGTATAAATGTGTTTTGAATTAGTATTCTTCGGAGACGGTAAGTAGTGAGTGGTTTATCTGTGTTTATTTGTTTCTATAAAGTGCTTCATCAAAGCAACAAGTGTTGAGTGTTTGATTTGTTTAAATGTGTAACCATTCAGTATTCTTACAAGGAGGTAAGTTTAAAGTGATTATTTTGGGTAAATGCGTTCACATTAGTTTTTTAACAAAACGGAAAGTGTAAAGTAGTTATTGAGGTTTATCAGTGTAAATATGTTTCTAATCAATTTTCTCCGGAGACGATAATTAGTGAGTGGTTTATCTGTGTTTATTTGTCTACAAAACAACAAGTGTTGAGTGTTTGATTTGTTTAAATGTGTAACCATTCAGTATTCTTACGAGGAGGTAAGTTTAAAATGATTATTTTGTGTAAAAGTGTTTTATAATGAATACTTTAACAAATCGGAAAGTCTTAAGTGGTTTATCAGTGTTAATATGTTTCTATTTAATATTGCCCGGAGACAGTAAGTAGTGACTGGTTTATCTGTGTTTATTTGTCAACAAAACAAGTGTTTATTTTTTTAATTATTTTATTTTTATTTATTTCGGTGTGGAAAACCAACAGCTACATAAATGAATATAGTTAGTTTGATAAACAACATCAAGCCAATTACAGGTTTTCACGAATTGCAACATAATAATTTAACAAAAGTTCTGGAACACTGACCAATACACTACACCATCATAATAAACAACAGTAAAAAAAAAAAAAACAATAATGTCATCATTGAAAAAACTTAAGATTTAGCATACCGCGAATAACATTATTGTTAGTGTTAAAGGGATCAATACAGTACTCCTTGCACAACCTATTGAAGTCGCCGCTCGCTCTAACGATAAATGAATTTTTTCTGTAGTTGGAAGAGGAAAAGGGGACACAAATGGGTGGATTAAATCTAATTGACCTACGGGGGACATTAAATTTTATTTTTTGCAACAGGTGTGGACAATCAATCTCATTAGAAATAATTTTCAAAAGGAAACAACAATCCGCTAATTGACGTCGATTTATAAGTGGCTGGATATGAAACCTTCTGCACAGACCAATGTAATTATCTGCGCTATATGGAATATTCAGTCGAAAACAAGTGTTGAGTGATTAATTTGTGTAAATGTGTTCCTATTCAGTATACACACGAGAAAGTTAGTTAAAAGTGATAATTTTGTGTAAATGTGTTGTTATTAGTACTTTAACAAAACGTATAGTGTTAAGTGGTTATTGTGGTTAATCAGTGTAAATGTGTTTCGATTCAAGATTACTCGCAAATGGTGAGTAGTGAGTGGTTTACTTGTGTTAATTATTTCCTAAATAGTGCTTACACAAAACAACAAGTCTTAAATGATTATTTTGTGTAAATGTATTCGCATTAGTTTTTTAAAATAACGGAAAGTGTAAAGTGGTTATTGTGGTTTATCAGTGTAAATATGTTTCTAATCAATTTTCTCCGGAGACGGTAATTAGTGAGTGGTTTATCTGTATTTATTTGTCAATAAAACAACAAGAGTTGAGTGTTTGATTTGTTTAAATGTGTAACCATTCAGTATTCTTACAAGGAGGTAAGGTTAAAATAATTATTTTGTGTAAAAGTGTTTTATATTGAATAATTTAACAAAACGGAAAGTGTTAAGTGGTTTATCGGTATAAATGTGTTTTGAATTAGTATTCTTCGGAGACGGTAAGTAGTGAGTGCTTTGTCTATGTTTATTTATTCCTATAAAGTGCTTCATCAAAGCAACAAATGTTGAGTGCTTGATTTGTGTAAGTGTGTTCCCAATTAGTATTCTTACAAGGAGGTAAGTTTAAAGTGATTTTTGTGTGTAAATGTGTTCTTATTAGTACTTTAACTAAACGGATAGTGTTAAGTGGTTATTGTGGTTAATCTGTGTAAATGTGTTTCGATTCAACATATTTCGGAGACGGTAAGTACCTCGTGAGTGGTTTATCTGTGTATATTTGTTTCTATAAAGTACTTCAACAAACCAACAAGTGTTGAGTGCTTGATTTGTGTAAATGTGTTCCCAAATAGTATTCTTACAAGGAGGTCTAAAGTGATTATTTTGTGTAAGTGTGTTGTTATTAGTACTTTAACAAAACGTATGGTGTTAAGTGGTTATTGTGGTTAATCAGTGTAAATGTGTTTCGATTCAAGATTACTCGCAAATAGTGAGTAGTGAGTGGTTTATCTGTGTTAATTATTTCCTAAAAAGTGCTTACACAAAACATCAAGTCTTAAATGATTATTTTGTGTGAATGTGTTCACATTAGTTTTTTAACCAAACGGAAAGTGTAAAGTGGTTATTGTGGTTTATCAGTGTAAATATGTTTCTAATCAATATTCTCCGGAGACGGTAATTAGTGAGTAGTTTATATGTGTTTATTTGTCAACAAAACAACAAGTGTTGAGTGTTCGATTTGTTTAAATGTGTAACCATTCAGTATTCTTACAAGGAAGTAAGTTTAAAATGATTATTTTGTGTAAAAGTGTTTTATAATGAATACTTTAACAAAACGGAAAGTGTAAAGTGGTTTATCAGTGTAAATGTGTTTCTATTCTGTATTCTTCGGAGACGGTAAGTAGTGAGTGGTTTATCTGTGTTTATTTGTTTCTAAGAACTTCAACAAACCAACAAGTGTTTCATTCAGTATTCTTACAAGGAGGTAAGTTTAAAATGATTATTTTGTGCAAAAGTGTTTTATAATGAATACTTTAACAAAACGGAAAGTGTAAAGAGGTTTATCAGTGTTAATATGTTTCTATTTAATATTCTCCGTAGACGGTAAGTAGTGACTGGTTTATCTGTGTTTATTTGTAAATGTGTTTCGATTCAAGATTACTCGCAAATGGTGAGTAGTGAGTGGTTTATCTGTGTTAATTATTTCCTAAATAGTGCTTACAAAAAACAACAAGTCTTAAATGATTATTTTGTGTAAATGCGTTCACATTAGTTTTTTAACAAAACGGAAAGTGTAAAGTTGTTATTGTGGTTTATCAGTGTAAATATGTTTCTAATCAATATTCTCCGGAGACGGTAATAAGGGGGTGGTTTATCTGTGTTTATTTGTCAACAAAACAACAAGTGTTGAGTGTTTGATTTGTTAAAATGTGTAACCATTCAGTATTCTTACAAGGAGGTAAGTTTAAAATGATTATTTTGTGTAAAAGTGTTTTATAATGAATACTTTAACAAAACGGAAAGTGTTAAGTGGTTTATCAGTGTTAATATGTTTCTATTATTTATATATTCTACGGAGACGGTAAGTAGTGACTGGTTTCTCTGTGTTTATTTGTCAACAAAACAAGTGTTGAGTGACTAATTTGTGTAAATGTGTTCCCATTCAGTATACACACGAGGAGGTAAGTTAAAAGTGATAAATTTGTGTAAATGCGTTCACATTAGTTTTTTAACAAAACGGCAAGTGTAAAGTGGTTATTGTATTTTATCAGTGTAAATATGTTTTAATCAATATTCTCCAGAGACGGTAATTAGTGAGTGGTTTATCTCTGTTTATTTGTCAACAAAACAACAAGTGTTGAGTGTTTGATTTGTTTAAATGTGTTCCCGTTCAGTATACACACGAGGAGGTAAGTTAAAAGTGATTAATTTGTGTAAATGTGCTCTAATTAGTGCTTTAACAAAACGGAAAGTGTTAAGTGCTTTATCGGTATACATGTGTTTTGAATTAGTATTCTTTGGAGACGGTAAGTAGTGAGTGCTTTGTCTATGTTTATTTATTCTTAAAAAGTGCTTTATCAAAGCAACAAGTGTTGAAGTGTTGAGTGTTAAGTGGTTACTGTGGTTAATCAGTGTAAATGTGTTTCGATTCAAGATTACTCGCAAATAGTGAGTAGTGAGTGGTTTACCTGTGTTAATTATTTCCTAAATAGTGCTTACAAAAAACAACAAGTCTTAAATGATTATTTTGTGTAAATGCGTTCACATTAGTTTTTTAACAAAACGGAAAGTGTAAAGTTGTTATTGTGGTTTATCAGTGTAAATATGTTTTTTATCAATATTCTCCGGAGACGGTAATTAGTGAGTGGTTTATCTCTGTTTATTTGTCAACAAAACATCAAGTGTTGAGTGTTTGTTTTGTTTAAATGTGTTCCCATTCAGTATACACACGAGGAGGTAAGTTAAAAGTGATTAATTTGTGTAAATGTGCTCTAATTAAAGCTTTAACAAAACGGAAAGTGTTAAGTGCTTTATCGGTGTAAATGTGTTTTGAATTTGTATTCTTCAGAGACGGTAAGTAGTGAGTGCTTTGTCATGTTTATTCATTCCTGTAAAGTGCTTCATCAAAGCAACAACTGTTGAGTGCTTGATTTGTGTAAATGTGTGCCTAATTAGTATTCTTACAAGGAGGTAAGTTTAAAGTGATTATTTTGTGTAATGTGTTGTTATTAGTACCATAACAAAACGTATAGTGTTAAGCGGTTATTGTGGTTAATCAGTGTAAATGTGTTTCGATTCAAGATTACTCGCAAATGGTGAGTAGTGAGTGGTTTACCTGTGTTAATTATTTCCTAAATAGTGCTTACACAAAACAATAAATCTTAAATGATTATTTTGTGTAAATGTGTTCCCAATTAGTATTCATACAAGGAGGTAAGTTTAAAGTGATTATTTTGTGTAAATGTGCTGTTATTAGTACTTTAACAAAACTTATAGTGTAAAGTGGTTATTGTGGTAAATCAGTGTAAATGTGTTTCGATTCAAGATTATTCGCAAATGGTGAGTAGTGAGTGGTTTATCTGTGTTAATTATTTCCTAAAAAGTGCTTACACAAAACAACAAGTCTTAAATGATTATTTTGTGTAAATGTGTTCACATTAGTTTTTTAACAAAACGGAAAGTGTAAAATGGTTATTGTGGTTTATCAGTGTAAATGTTTCTAATCAATATTCTCCGGAGACGGTAATTAGTGAGTGGTATACCTGTGTTTATTTGTCAACAAAACAACAAGTGTTGAGTGTTTGATTTGTTTAAATGTGTAACCATATAGTATTCTTACAAGGAGGTAAGTTTAAAATGATTATTTTGTGTAAAAGTGTTTTATAATGAATACTGTAACAAAACGTATAGTGTTAAGTGGTTATTGTGGTTAATCAGTGTAAATGTGTTTCGATTCAAGATTACTCGCAAATGGTGAGTAGTAAGTGGTTTATCTGTGTTAATTATTTCCTAAAAAGTGCTTACACAAAACAACAAGTCTTAAATGATTATTTTGTGTAAATGTGTTCACATTAGTTTTTTAACAAAACGGAAAGTGTAAAATGGTTATTGTGGTTTATCAGTGTAAATGTTTCTAATCAATATTCTCCGGAGACGGTAATTAGTGAGTGGTATACCTGTGTTTATTTGTCAACAAAACAACAAGTGTTGAGTGTTTGATTTGTTTAAATGTGTAACCATATAGTATTCTTACAAGGAGGTAAGTTTAAAATGATTATTTTGTGTAAAAGTGTTTTATAATGAATACTGTAACAAAACGTATAGTGTTAAGTGGTTATTGTGGTTAATCAGTGTAAATGTGTTTCGATTCAAGATTACTCGCAAATGGTGAGTAGTAAGTGGTTTATCTGTGTTAATTATTTCCTAAAAAGTGCTTACACAAAACAACAAGTCTTAAATGATTATTTTGTGTAAATGTGTTTACATTAGTTTTTTAACAAAACGGAAAGTGTAAAGTTGTTATTGTGGTTTATCAGTGTTAATATGTTTCTATTTAATATTCTCCGGAGACGGTAAGTAGTGAGTTTTTTTTTTTTTTTTTATGGAATAGACCGGCAAACGAGCAGACGTATCGCCTGATGGTAAGCGATTGCCGCCGCCCATGGACACCCGCAACACCAGAGGCGTCACAAGTGCGTTACCGGCCTTTGGGGGATGGGGGGGAGATAGGGGGAGGGGTATGGGCCTCCGGTATACTCACTCACTCGGTGAAACACAGCGCAAGCACTATTTCACACCGGTTTTCTGTGAGGCCGTGGTATCACTCCGGTCGAGCCGGCCCATTGATGCCGAAGCGTGGCTCTCTCACGGTAAATGTGGTTTATCTCTGTTTATTTGTCAACAAAACAACAAGTGTTGAGAGTTTGAATTGTTTAAATGTGTTCCCATTCAGTATACACACGAGTAGGTAAGTTAAAAGTGATTAATTTGTGTAAATGTGCTCTAATTAGTGCTTTAACAAAACGGAAAGTGTTAAGTGCTTTATTGGTATAAATGTGTCTTGAATTAGTATTCTTAGGAGACGGTAAGTAGTGAGTGCTTTGTCTATGTTTATTACTTCCTATAAAGTGCTTCATCAAAGCAACAAGTGTTGAGTGCTTGATTTGTGTAAATGTGGTCCCAATTAGTATTCTTACAAGGAGGTAAGTTTAAAGTGATTATTGTGTGTAAATGTGTTCTTATTAGTACTTTAACAAAACGGATAGTGTTAAGTGGTTTTTGTGGTTAATCAGTCTAAATGTGTTTCTAATCAATTTTCTCCGGAGACGGTAATTAGTGAGTGGTTTATCTGTGTTTATTTGTCAACAAAACAACAAGTGTTGAGTGTTTGATTTGTTTAAATGTGTAACCATTCAGTATTCTTACAAGGAGGTAAGTTTAAAATGATTATTTTATGTAAAAGTGTTTTAAAATGAATACTTTAAGAAATCGGAAAGTCTTAAGTGGTTTATCAGTGTAAATGTGTTTCTATTATGTATTCTTCGTAGACGGTAAGTAATAAGTGGTTTATCTGTGTTTATTTGTTTCTAAGAACTTCAACAAACCAACAAGAGTTTCATTCAGTATTCTTACAAGGAGTTAAGTTTAAAATGATTATTTTGTGTAAAAGTATTTTATAATGAATACTTTAACAAAACGGAAAGTGTAAAGTGGTTTATCAGTGTTAATATGTTTCTATTTAATATTCTCCGTAGACGGTAAGTAGTGACTGGTTTATCTGTGTTTATTTGTCAACAAAACAAGTGTTGAGTGATTAATTTTTGTAAATATGTTCCCATTTAGTATAACACAAGGAGGTAAGTTTAAAGTGATTATTTTGTGTAAATGTGTTCACATTAGTTTTGTAACAAAACGGAAAGTGTAAAGTGGTTATTGTGGTTTATCAGTGTAAATATGGTTTTTATCAATATTCTCCGGAGACGGTAATTAGTGAGTGGTTTATCTCTGTTTATTTGTCAACAAAACATCAAGTGTTGAGTGTTTGTTTTGTTTAAATGTGTTCCCATTCAGTATACACACGAGGAGGTAAGTTAAAAGTGATTAATTTGTGTAAATGTGCTCTAATTAAAGCTTTAATAAAACGGAAAGTGTTAAGTGCTTTATCGGTGTAAATGTGTTTTGAATTAGTATTCTTCAGAGACGGTAAGTAGTGAGTGCTTTGTCATGTTTATTCATTCCTGTAAAGTGCTTCATCAAAGCAACAACTGTTGAGTGCTTGATTTGTGTAAATGTGTGCCTAATTAGTATTCTTACAAGGAGGTAAGTTTAAAGTGATTATTTTGTGTAATGTGTTGTTATTAGTACCATAACAAAACGTATAGTGTTAAGCGGTTATTGTGGTTAATCAGTGTAAATGTGTTTCGATTCAAGATTACTCGCAAATGGTGAGTAGTGAGTGGTTTACCTGTGTTAATTATTTCCTAAATAGTGCTTACACAAAACAATAAATCTTAAATGATTATTTTGTGTAAATGTGTTCCCAATTAGTATTCATACAAGGAGGTAAGTTTAAAGTGATTATTTTGTGTAAATGTGCTGTTATTAGTACTTTAACAAAACTTATAGTGTAAAGTGGTTATTGTGGTAAATCAGTGTAAATGTGTTTCGATTCAAGATTATTCGCAAATGGTGAGTAGTGAGTGGTTTATCTGTGTTAATTACTTCCTAAAAAGTGCTTACACAAAACAACAAGTCTTAAATGATTATTTTGTGTAAATGTGTTCACATTAGTTTTTTAACAAAACGGAAAGTGTAAAATGGTTATTGTGGTTTATCAGTGTAAATGTTTCTAATCAATATTCTCCGGAGACGGTAATTAGTGAGTGGTATACCTGTGTTTATTTGTCAACAAAACAACAAGTGTTGAGTGTTTGATTTGTTTAAATGTGTAACCATATAGTATTCTTACAAGGAGGTAAGTTTAAAATGATTATTTTGTGTAAAAGTGTTTTATAATGAATACTGTAACAAAACGTATAGTGTTAAGTGGTTATTGTGGTTAATCAGTGTAAATGTGTTTCGATTCAAGATTACTCGCAAATGGTGAGTAGTAAGTGGTTTATCTGTGTTAATTATTTCCTAAAAAGTGCTTACACAAAACAACAAGTCTTAAATGATTATTTTGTGTAAATGTGTTCACATTAGTTTTTTAACAAAACGGAAAGTGTAAAGTTGTTATTGTGGTTTATCAGTGTTAATATGTTTCTATTTAATATTCTCCGGAGACGGTAAGTAGTGAGTTTTTTTTTTTTTTTTTTATGGAATAGACCGGCAAACGAGCAGACGTATCGCCTGATGGTAAGCGATTGCCGCCGCCCATGGACACCCGCAACACCAGAGGCGTCACAAGTGCGTTACCGGCCTTTGGGGGATGGGGGGGGGGGAGATAGGGGGAGGGGTATGGGCCTCCGGTATACTCACTCACTCGGTGAAACACAGCGCAAGCACTATTTCACACCGGTTTTCTGTGAGGCCGTGGTATCACTCCGGTCGAGCCGGCCCATTGATGCCGAAGCGTGGCTCTCTCACGGTAAAAGTGGTTTATCTCTGTTTATTTGTCAACAAAACAACAAGTGTTGAGTGTTTGAATTGTTTAAATGTGTTCCCATTCAGTATACACACGAGTAGGTAAGTTAAAAGTGATTAATTTGTGTAAATGTGCTCTAATTAGTGCTTTAACAAAACGGAAAGTGTTAAGTGCTTTATCGGTATAAATGTGTCTTGAATTAGTATTCTTAGGAGACGGTAAGTAGTGAGTGCTTTGTCTATGTTTATTACTTCCTATAAAGTGCTTCATCAAAGCAACAAGTGTTGAGTGCTTGATTTGTGTAAATGTGGTCCCAATTAGTATTCTTACAAGGAGGTAAGTTTAAAGTGATTATTGTGTGTAAATGTGTTCTTATTAGTACTTTAACAAAACGGATAGTGTTAAGTGGTTTTTGTGGTTAATCAGTCTAAATGTGTTTCTAATCAATTTTCTCCGGAGACGGTAATTAGTGAGTGGTTTATCTGTGTTTATTTGTCAACAAAACAACAAGTGTTGAGTGTTTGATTTGTTTAAATGTGTAACCATTCAGTATTCTTACAAGGAGGTAAGTTTAAAATGATTATTTTATGTAAAAGTGTTTTAAAATGAATACTTTAAGAAATCGGAAAGTCTTAAGTGGTTTATCAGTGTAAATGTGTTTCTATTATGTATTCTTCGTAGACGGTAAGTAATAAGTGGTTTATCTGTGTTTATTTGTTTCTAAGAACTTCAACAAACCAACAAGAGTTTCATTCAGTATTCTTACAAGGAGTTAAGTTTAAAATGATTATTTAGTGTAAAAGTATTTTATAATGAATACTTTAACAAAACGGAAAGTGTAAAGTGGTTTATCAGTGTTAATATGTTTCTATTTAATATTCTCCGTAGACGGTAAGTAGTGACTGGTTTATCTGTGTTTATTTGTCAACAAAACAAGTGTCTAGTGATTAATTTTTGTAAATATGTTCCCATTTAGTATAACACAAGGAGGTAAGTTTAAAGTGATTATTTTGTGTAAATGTGTTCACATTAGTTTTTTAACAAAACGGAAAGTGTAAAGTGGTTATTGTGGTTTATCAGTGTAAATATGCTTTTTATCAATATTCTCCGGAGACGGTAATTAGTGAGTGGTTTATCTCTGTTTATTTGTCAACAAAACAACAAGTGTTGAGTGTTTGATTTGTTTAAATGTGTTCCCATTCAGTATACACACGAGGATGTAAGTTAAAAGTGATTATTTTGTGTAAATGTGCTCTAATTAGTGCTTTAACAAAACGGAAAGTGTTAAGTGCTTTATCGGTATAAATGTGTTTTGAATTAGTATTCTTCGGAGACGGTAAGTAGTGAGTGCTTTGTCTATGTTTATTCATTCCTATAAAGTGCTTCATCAAAGCAACAAGTGTTGAGTGCTTGATTTGTGTAAATGTGTTCCCAATTAGTATTCTTACAAGGAGGTAAGTTTAAAGTGATTATTTTGTGTAAATGTGTTGTTATTAGTACTTTAACAAAACGTATAGTGTTAAGTGCCTATTGTGGTTAATCAGTGTAAATGTGTTTCGATTCAAGATTACTCGCAAATGGTGAGTAGTGAGTGGATTACCTGTGTTAATTATTTCCTAAATAGTGCTTACACAAAACAACAAGTCTTAAATTATTATTTTGTGTAAATGTGTTCGCATTAGTTTTTTAACAAAACGGAAAGTGTTAAGTGGTTATTGTGGTTTATCATTGTAAATATGTTTCTAATTAATATTCTCCGGGGACAGTAATTAGTGAGTGGTTTATCTGTGTTTATTTGTCAACAAAACAACAAGTGTTGAGTGTTTTAATTGTTTAAATGTGTAACCATTCAGTATTCTTACAAGGAGGTAAGTTTAAAATGATTATTTTGTGTAAAAGTGTTTTATAATGAATACTTTAATAAAACGGAAAGTGTTAAGTGGTTTATCAGTGTGAATGTGTTTCGATTCTGTATTCTTCGGAGACGGTAAGTAGTGAGTGGTTTATCTGTGTTTATTTGTTTCTATAAAGAACTTCAAAAAATC
This sequence comes from Diaphora mendica, assembly GCA_949125395.1. Taxonomy (NCBI): domain Eukaryota; kingdom Metazoa; phylum Arthropoda; class Insecta; order Lepidoptera; family Erebidae; genus Diaphora; species Diaphora mendica. The sequence goes on from OX421326.1 coordinate 23,565,141, forward strand.
AACAAGTGTTGAGTGCTTGATTTGTGTAAATGTGTTCCCAATTAGTATTTTTACAAGGAGGTAAGTTTAAAGTGATTATTTTGTGTAAATGTGTTGTTATTAGTACTTTAACAAAACGTATAGTGTTAAGTGGTTATTGTGGTTAATCAGTGTAAATGTGTTTCGATTCAAGATACTTCGGAGACGGTAAAAGTACCTAGTGAGTGGTATATCTGTGTTTATTTGTTTCTACAAAATACTTCAATAAAACTACAAGTGTTGAGTGATTGATTTGTGTTAATCTGTATCCATTGAGTATTTTTACCAGGAGGTAAGTTTAAAATGATTATTTTGTGTAAACGTGTTTTAATTAGTACTTTAACAAAACGGAAAGTGTTAAGTGGTTTATCAGTGTAAATATGTTTCGATTCTGTATTCCTCTGAGACGGTAAGTAGTGAGTGGTTTATCTGTGTTTATTTGTTTCTAAGAACTTCAACAAACCAACAAGTGTTTCATTCAGTATTCTTACAAGGAGGTAAGTTTAAAATGATTATTTTGTGTAAAAGTGTTTTACAATGAATACTTTAACAAAACGGAAAGTGTTAAGTGTTTTATCAGTGTGAATGTGTTTCGATTCTGTATTCTTCGGAGACGGTAAGTAGTGAGTGCTTTGTCTATGTTTATTTATTCCTATAAAGTGCTTCATCAAAGCAACAAGTGTTGAGTGCTTGATTTGTGTAAATGTGTTCCCAATTAGTATTCTTACAAGGAGGGAAGTTTAAAGTGATTATTTTGTGTAAATGTGTTGTTATTAGTACTTTAACTATTATACTACTATTTATTTAACTATTATTACTACTTTAGTAGTTATTGTGGTTAATCAGTGTAAATGTGTTCCGATTCAAGATTACTCGCAAATGGTGAGTAGTGAGTGATTTATCTGTGTTTATTATTTCCTAAAAAGTGCTTACACAAAACAAGTCTTAAATGATTATTTTGTGTAAATGTGTTCACATTAGTTTTTTAACAAAACGTAAAGTTTAAAGTGGTTATTGTGATTTATCAGTGTAAATATGTTTCGAATCAATATTCCCCGGAGACGGTAAGTAGTGACTGGTTTATCTGTGTTTATTTGTCAACAAAACAACAAGTTTTGAGTGATTAGTTTGTGTAAATGTGTTCCCATTCAGTATTCTCACGAGGAGGTAAGTTAAAAGTGATAATTTCGTGTAAATGTGCTCTAAAAGTGGTTTATCAGTGTAAATTGGTTTCTATTCAATCCTGAGACGTTGAGTAGTGAGTGGTTTATCTGTTATTTCTTTTCTTCAAAGTCTTTACACAAAAAAGTCATAATGATTATTTTGTGTAAATGTGTTTTAATTACTACTACATCAAAATGGAAAGTGTTATGTGGTTTATCAGTGTTAATGTGTTTCTATTTAATATGCTCCGGAGACCGTAAGTAGCGAGTGGTTTATCTGTATTTATTTGTCAACAAAATAACAAGTGTTGAGTGTTAACGTATAATGTTAACGTATTTGATTGATTTGTGTAAATGTGTTCCTATTCAGTATTCTCACAAGTAAGTAAGTTTAAAGTGATGATATTGTGGAAATATGTTCTAATTCTAACTTTAACAGAACGAAAAATGTTAAGTGGTTAATCAGTGTAAATGTGTTTCGATTCAAGATTCTTCGTAAATGGTGAGTAGTGAGTAGTTTATGTGTTAGTTCTTTCCTACAAAGTGCTTACACAAAACAAGTCTTAAGGGATTATTTGGTATAAATGTGTTTTAATTAGTACTATAATAAAACGAAAAGTGTTAAGTGGTTTATCAGTGTTAATGTGTTTCTATTCAATATTCTCCGGAGACGGTAAGTAGTGACTGGTTTATCTGTGTTTATTTGTCAACAAAACTATTATTATTTTATTTTTTTATTCTACAAAATGTGTTCTAAGTGGTACTTTAACAAAACTGAAAGTTTTAAGTGGTTTATCTGTTTAAATCTGTTTCTATTCAATATTATCCTGATACGTAGAGTAGTTGGTGGTTTATCGGTTTAAATGTGTTTTGAATTAGTGTTCTTCGGAGACGGTAAGTAGTGAGTGTTTTGTCTATGTTTATTTATTCCTACAAAGTGATTCAACAAAGATACAAGTTTTGAGTGATTGTCTACATGTGTTCTAAATTATACTTTAACAAAACGAAAAGTTTTAAGTTGTTTATCATTGTAAATGTGTTTCGATTCAAGATTCTTCGCAGATGGTGAGTAGTGCGTGGTTCATTTGTGTAAATTTGTTTGTAAAATGTGCTGTAACAAAGCAACATGTTTTAAGTGATTGATTTGTGTTCCATTCAATATTCTCACGAGTAGGTTAGATTTTAGTGATTATTTTGTGTAAAAGTGTTCTAATTAGTACTTTAACAAAACGGAAAGTGTTAAGTGGTTTATCTGTATAAATGTGTTTCGATTCAGTATTCTTCGGAGACGGTAAGTAGTGAGTGGTTTATCTGTGTAAATTTGTTCCTACAAAGTGCTTCAACAAAACAACAAGTACAAAACAAATTATATTAGATCTTGGATCCAAAACTAGGTTTATCACCTGTGACTTGGGAGCCAGAAATTAAATATTAAGTGCTTTGTTTGGACTAAGTGTGACGGACAGTTGTAGGCCATACTTCATAAGGCATCAAATTTTGACACTCCCAAGCCTATATATTCTAGAAGTGTGCATGTTCGTGAAAGCAAACCCTACACTGTTCCCCCACCTGGCAGACTTAGTCAAGCGTAACAGGCGTGATGACAATAAGCTCTGTATACAGACCGCTAAAACTGCTCAGCAACAGTTTTTATTGGCACCTAAATTTTTTAATAAAATACCAACACAGTATAGACCTAAAAAAAAATTTAAACATAATAAGCTTAAGGAAATATTGATACAGAAAGCCTACTATAGTATTGGGGAGTTTTTGGCAGATATATAAATTAAGCCTCATAATGTTTTGTGTATGTGTTCAAATTTTGTTACTTTCTGTTTACTTTTATTTTAAATTATTGTTTTTATTTAATATTTGTCAATGATTTATTACGACGACATGACATATTTATTATTATAAAAAATTTGTACGCCAGCTATGGCAAAACATGTTTTTAAGTACTGAACTATATTTTATACTATGACATCTTGTAACACATGTTTTATGCAAATAAATTTATCTTGTCCAAGTGATTGATTTGTGTTTGTGTGTTTCTATTCAATATTCTCACGAGGAGGTAAGTTTAAAGTGATTATTTTGTGTAAATGTGTTCTAATTAGTCTTTTAACAAAACGGAAAGTGTTAAGTGGTGAATCAGTGTAAATGTGTTTCGATTCAAGATTCTTCGCCAACGGTTAGTAGTAAGATTTATCTGTGTTAGTTCTTTTCAACAATGTTCTTACAATTAGTACTGTAACAAAACGGATAGTTTAAGTGGTTTATCATTGTTAATGTGTTTCTATTCAATATTCTCTGGAGACGGTAAGAAGTGAGTGATTTATTAAAATATAAGGTGTTTTGATCTGTATATATTGGCGTAAAACGACATGTCGCATGTCGTTTTACGCCGCTTGACGCTTGACTCTTGACTCATCGCTGTAAATTTGAAGTGAGGCCGTTAAGCTACACCATCTACTTTTACATTACGTCGTCGAGCTACACCTATATCGACGCAAAACGACATGCGACAGCATGACTCATCGTTGTAAATTTGTAGTGACGTCGTCAGGCTACACCATCTATTGTTACATTACGTCGTCAAGCTACACCATCTATTTTTACATCACTTCGTCGAGCTACACCATATAATTATATGGGCGCAAAACGACATGCGACAGAATGACTCATCGCTCTAAATTGGAAGTGACATCGTCAGGCTACACCATCTATTTTTACATTACGTCGTCCAGCTACACCATCTGGTTTTACATTACGTCGTCCAGCTACACCATCTATTTTTACATCACGTCGTCAAACTACACCATATAGTTCTACGCCACCACGTTTGCTTATATAAAGCCGCCCGTTGCAGCGGAGAGGCCATTCCTTTGCCTGCGTTCGGATAGCAAACACTTAATTTACTGTGAACTGTTCTTTATTCTATTCTAAATAAAAAGTGAATTTTTGGTTGAAGTAAAGTTTATGGTTTTAATCTGAAAATGAAATACCCCAATAATAATGAAGATAATGTCGTAACTATTGATAAAAACAATGCAGCACATTTATTTCCGAGACATATATTATTGTTTTTATTCAATATTCTCACGAAGAGGTGAGTTTAAAGTGCTATATTTGATTAAATGTGTCCCTAATTAATACTTTAACAAAAAAGAAAGTGATAAGTGGTTTGTCGGTGTAAATGTGTTTCTATTTAATATTCTCATGAGTAGGTAAGTTTTAAGTGATTTACTGGTGTAAATGTGTTTCATTTCAATAGTACCCGGAGACGGTAAGTAGTGAGGGTTTTAACTGTGTAAATTTTGCTCCTACAAAGTGCTTTATCTAAATATATCTAATAATAAATAGACAGAAGAAAAAACACCTTATTCTAACAACAAAAATATTATATCGACAGCAGAAACATAATATATAGATATACAGATACATACATTTACATATTTAGGGCCTCGTCATTCAAGTGAGAGATAATATCTCTGGTTCTGATCTCTGGTTCTCCTCCTAGAGACATCACGAGAAGGACTGGTACGTATTTCCAGCGGCAAGGCATTCCACAGCCTCACAGCCGCAACACTGAAAGAGTTGTCATAGCAACTTGTCCTATGAGAAGGAGTTCGAAGGAGAAGGGAAGAGGAAGAGCGATAGAGGTTACTCCTGGGAACGAAGTGGGGATCAGCAGCTGTATCTAATTTGAATACACTGCAAAGAATACAAAACCAAATAATTAAAGTACTATTTCATTACCATTACCTAACTCCTACAAAAGTATTATATGAAAAAACCAAATTAATGAACCTCAAACAACTTTACACCTATAAAACATGCATTTTAGTTAAAAAGATCACAAACAATTCCATTCAAACTGACATACACTTACACAAGAAACCAAACACACATAATTTAAGAAATACAAATAAAATACAACTAACGAAAGTACGAACTAACTACGGAAAAAAAACAATATTATATGAGGGAGCACAGCTGTATAATAGACTGCCGAATGAATTAAAGGAATGTGACAGTTTAAATTTATTTAAAGGCGGGCTAAAGAAATATGTTTGTACATGTACATTGTAACTTCCAATACGCTGAAAGGTGAATAATATATTAGTCATAAGATAATGCTATGTATCTCATTCTAAGTGAACTGTGAGTTCTTATGAGAAAATAAAATTCTTTAAACACTAAGTGCTAAAAAAGCTCACGAAGGATGGATGGAAAATTGGGGTTGTATAGCGTTGAAAACAGCAAGGATAGGTAGGCAATTTAGTTTTCTTCGAAATTCTGTGACATGATCGAACTTTGTAGTTTCTTGTCTTTAACTAAAATACAAACTGTTTGTAATGAACTCATAAGTGATTGTCAATTTTTGTCCTTTGTCATCAAAGGGATAAATGTATGATTTGTTTTAGTTATTTTTTTCTGCCTTGTTCTAGGTGCAACAGACACTTCTCTCTTTGGCAGCCTATCCAATCTCGCAAATATCTCGATCGGCAAATATAACAGCGATTCCAGTCTGCGCCAATTACCGGTATGGAATATTTTATAAATAATTATAATGGCATGTATTCTTGCCTTACTACAATGTTACAGACTTGACTTGTTCCCTAGTTAAATACCTACCTAGTTAGCTACCTACTTCATCAGCTGTTTGATTTCCTTCTTAACCAGTTATCAAGTTACCTACCTCGCAGGTAACTAGGCATAGTTAGCTGATTGAGCTGTTGCTCAATTTGTTACCTGCCTATTAACCTAATTAACTACTTAACCTGTTGCTCAGTATCCTACTTACCTAGTTATCCACTTAACTGATTGTTTAGTTTCCTTCTTGACTAGTTGCTAAATTACCTACCTGCGTAGTAACAAGTAACCTAAATATCTACTCGGTCAGTTGCTTAGTTACTTACTCATCTACTCGTCCAGCTTCATCTAGCTTTATTGCTAAGTTACTTACCTGCATTGTTACTTACCTGCATAGTTACTTACCTGCTTAGTTATCTAAGTGCTTAGTTACCTAATTACCTGCTTAGTTTTTTAACTATCTACTCGACCTGTTGCTAAAATACTTTCCTGTCTTGGCACTTACTCAACCAGTTGCTTAGTTGCCTCCCTGATTAGTCACCTACATGCTAGGTTACCTACCTGCTTATTTACATAATATCTACTTCGTTACTGGTTTCTTAGTTTCTTAGCTGCGTAGTTACTATATGTTTAGTTACTCACCTGCTTAGTTACCTACTTGCTTAGTTACCTACCTACTTAGTTACGTACCTACTTATTCACCTAATCACATTCTTGTCAAGTTACGTAGTTACCTGGTTGCTTAGTTACGTAGCGGCGTAGTTATTATCTGCTTAGTTAGCAAACTGTTTAGTTATCTATCTGCTTAGTTACCCGCCTGCTTAGTTACCTAAATACCTGCTAGACCAATTGCTTATTTGCTAACCTGCATACTTGCCTTATATCCTATTCGACCAGTTGCTTCGTTACCCACAAACTTAATTGCCTACATCATCAGCTGCTTCGTGTCTTTGTTGCTAAGTTGCTTAGTTACCTGTCTGCCTAAGATCTTATTCAACCAGTATAAGTTGAATCTGGACTTGGTCGATTTATTATTATTTTTCCCCGATGGATAAATTTATATATTTTAATTTTTATTTTCCTTGTTCTAGGTACTACAGACACTTTGCATATATCTCTATCGTCAAATATAAACAGCGATTCCAGTCTGCACTGATAACCGGTAGGTAATATGGACAACTTATTATCACAAGTATTTTTTCCTAACTGCCATGTAGCATTGACTTGTTGTTATTAACCTACCTGCTTAGTTACCTACCAGCTTAGTTACCTAAATTCCTGCTTAACCGATTGCTTATTTGCTTACCTGCATACTTGCCTTATATCCCGTATGACCAGTTGCTTAGTTACCCACAAACCTAATTGCCTACTTCATTAGCTGCTTCGTGTCTTTGTTGCCAAGTTGCTTCGTGTCTTTGTTGCCAAGTTGCTTCGTGTCTTTATTGCCAAGGCTCATTGGATTTCGAGCGGCGTGCACCTTCAATGATTTCTATGTTCAATTGGTTCCAGGTACGTGTTGTAATTAATTATATCAAAATGTAACTAGTAGCGCCATCTAGTAAATAATATGTGAACAAAACGTTTATAATGATTGTAATATGACAGGAATAAAATCATTTTGCACTGAATAACCAACGCGTTTGCTTTAATAGTACGGACATCGGTCTCTCCTTAGATAGGAAGTTTTTTCAATATACTTACTCTCAATTATTGGACCTAATATCCAAATTACACGTCGTCTTCAAGAGCCTTTAATAGTCCTCCATCTCAATAGGAAAAAGGTTTATAAACACAATTAAGGGCTAATCGCTTTCTCCCATATTAACATAACCAAAATCCAGGCGTTTAGTATGTGTATGAGGTAGAAAGAGACTATTGAAACGCCATCTGGAAAACGGTCACAAGTGCATGGAAAAGTAGTTTTATTTATGACATTTGTAACTTATTGAATGTAGCTATTTATTATTTCAGGGGATTCCCTGGAACCGAAACGAAATTCCCCGGACTTTAGGTGCACAAGAGTCGATGACGACGTGTTTAGTTCAGAACCATTCAATTGAATCAATGTGATAAATGCAACGGCTTCCTGGTACTTTCACAAAATTGTAGATCTACCTTGTCTATCAACGCTGCATCTTCCGGTATGCGGTCGCCACTCAAGAACTTTATGGCGCCATTTCTCCGAGCAATGCAACCCGTCCACTGCCACTTAAGTTGGATGCAGGCAGTACAGTACCGGTTGTTTTGGAGGAACTTGGGGAAGATATATGCCCAGCGTGGACATCTATATGCTGAAATGATGATGAATGTGATAAATAAAACGAATATTTAAATGTTTTCCTTGTTTTATTATCTCAGGAATTGATTTGTTTTTATATTAATATAATATCATAGTTTCATACAGTGAATACATGTCAGCGGGTAATGACGAATGCACGACCTGGTACCGAATCAACTGCCCCTCATACAAACTTCACAACAAATATACATTATTGTTTAAAATATGAAAATAAACTGCCTATTCCATTGATTATTTTGATATAAAGAAATGGACTTTAAGTAATGATCATGAAAGTTAGTATAAAGATTCTTCTTCCAAAATGTAAGTAGCAATAGAAATAAATAGAGAATGTCACAGCAAAACGTAGGCATAAAACGAAAGGAAATGAACGTGTTAGGTCGTGTTGTGTGCACCTACCACCTACTTGACAATCAACCTCGGAGTACATACATACATTAGTTGGTCGTACACGCTATATTAATACAAACGTACACAGCTTTTACTTTATATATAAACATTTATTTATTATAGTTACCTATTAGAATTTTCTATTCTTGCATTTTACTAGAACAAAGTGCTTTAAACAATTAGTATATGTATTATTTTTATATAAGCTTATTGTTGAACAGGAATAAATCAGTTTTATTATGTAAAAAAAAAAAATGTATAGTACAAAAATGCAGTCATATGTTCGCACAAACTAAAAGCGGAGACGCTCATAACTTACAGTACCGTACAGTCGATATAATATAGTCACAAGGACACAACATAGCTCTCATCAGAATTCTAGACAAGTGATTGACATTTTTTCATTATTTATTTCAAGGATAAGAACATTTTATATTGCCAGTGTCAAACCGCATATATCGCTGCGTTACACGAGATAAGAACAATTCTACAACCCCTTCATGTTCTGTGTCAAAACATACATATACGCTACACTACGATCGATTTTTTGACAACATGAAGGCCTCCGTACAATATAGGTAAAAATACAGACGTACAATGCTAAATCACAAGAATTTATTTATTATAAGATAGTTATTGTACCGTCAGAACAATCTTTACACATTCCCCGATTAACAAAACAAATTGATATGAAGTTACATTTTCTAGAACAATATATATATTTAAATAAGTATTCGATAAATATCTATTCAACTTTACGATAAATACGATCAATTTATTACGACAACATTATCTGCACAATTAGAATAAATAAAACCAACCAAGATACAGTTAATACATAAATAATTTGCAACACACCCAACACAACAACATCACCATACATTACAACCAGAAAATATCATTACAATTCGTTTTGCAGTGGTAAAGAACACATGTTTCACAGAAACAGCAAGGAATAACACAGATTGAAAATATTATTACATATTCGTTGCACATACAAAAAGCTGTGAACATCGCTAATTACAGTTGCGATACACCGACGAACTTTACACGCGATAAATATTAATTACAATGGTTACAACAACAATGGGATTTAATTCAACGATCGGGGTGTCTACATTTATATCGTATCCAGGGACCTACAACAACAATATACCTCTCGCTCTATTCCTACGCTATACTCCACATACTCTCCAACAATGGACCGTCGAGCTCTGTGGTCTTTCAACATTGAACCGTCGAGCTCTGTAGTCTCTCAACATTCCAAATATCGTGAAGACTAAGCTAATATCGATATTACACAGTTCAATCGAAGCATTCGAATGTTTCACGTAAACTTGGACTGTGATTGGAGAACAAGGCGCGCGGTACCGACTTATAATACTGAGCGGTTAGACAGCATGAGCGTTTGAAATAGATGGTAGCGTCTCTATACTAAATCGATTGATATTTTATATTATATGGAAATGTTTGCCAAATAAATATTGAATAGAACTGACGCGCGCTTATATATTCTTATTAATAAAGTGTCTTAGTCCCGCGCACCGTCACTACCGACTTAAGCTTAATACTAACCTGTATTTATCAAATTTTACCTTTATTTATAGCTTTTAAATACACATATACACGTCAACGATGAGATTTAAAGTTTATTTTTTTCTTATATAAACGGCTATCACTGAAAGTTAGTTTATAATGTATACTTGATAACAGATAAGGATCGACTGAACAGCGCGGGCTAGACTGTAAAGTTAACATAAATACAAAACTTATTTCGAAAAAAGTATACAAAATAAAAGTATCGGCATAGCGTTGATATATTGATATCAATAAATTGGAGACGTTTAATATTATTATCTACATATTATTTATAGAGACGTCCGCGCGGTTCGTCGAGCCACAAACAACAGCGCCTAAGAAAGAGATAACAACATTAGGATATACCTACCCATAAACACATCAGTTGTAGTAATGTACCATTAGTTTATAATTACACCATTAATTTATTCTATCAACTATCGATAGCTTGCGGAGACATTCAAACTTACCTATACACAATCAAGTCATAAGTATTTATACGCGGTATAGCTTTTTTCTTTGGACAAATGTCTCGGCAAGCCAGCGAACTATAATAATTATTGTAACGGAGGTGACGCATTCGGCCCGTGCGCACTCAAGCAACATGTTTGCTACACAAGCAACGTGAAAATACTACCATATTGGTAGGAATATTTATTACTAGCAATAATGCAATTATTTAAATTTCGATATAGTGATACTCGTAACTTATATAGACAATTGATTTTTTTTGGAAAGTTCTTTATAAAGAGTACTAATTTGACGAGGACTTCAACCGTTTATAAATATATTTGATAGAAAGCAGTGTACATTACAGACAACACATAGGAAAGGCACTACCGAAGAGAAAATGGATTCGCCCCAAATACATTTTCTTAATTAAGTTTTGAATCCTTGTTGTTCTTCAATAAATACATTTGAACAGATGTAATCACTCGTAAAACAACTTTTGAGCTCACTTTCTCAATACACAAAGTACTGGTTACCGTTCGTTTTTACCCTACATCCCACCAGATGATATTCTACATCATGTCGGAGTTAAAAAGCTTCGTACGTACATAACCCGCATACAGTATACTGCCAACATTATAACGTAATAAAAATTAAATAATTATTAACATATTATAAGCAAACATGCGATCTTCATTGCACAAACGTTTAGTTGTACTTTGACATACATACATTGGAAATTTACAAACAAACATACATCTACATTTATACAAAACTTGCACTGTGGCATTGATTATTTTAACTGTCCATCACTTAAGTTCTCGAAAAATTTGCCTTGACATAGGTATTTCAAATTAAGCACTGACCATAGAAACTTTTGTGGTTTCTTTCTAGCAACACTGTATGAGGTTCAGACATTCTTTAATGAATTACTACCACGTTAAATAAAATTATAATAAAAATAAATATAATTAACTAACATCACACTATACGTTGATTTATTTTTGTACAAAATGAACATTAAAATTATTAATGAACGTAAAATCAGGTAGATATCATTACTGTGGCTATGGCAACACCTCAACTATGTTCCTTAATTAATTCTGCATTCTTTGAGTCCGATCCTAAACGTGTTAACCTGGTCGAAGTGTCGGTTACCTATGGATTTCAGGAAGGGGATCTGGCTGACCTAAACATTAACCCTGTTAAAGATTGTGGTAGAAGAATCGAAGGAGAAGAAAAGAAAAGAAAGAAAAACAAAGAAAGAAAGGTGGTAGTACAGAGTCAACATTTTCAAGACTCCTCTTTTCACTAAAGCAGCATTAATTAGAATCTTTTTTTTTTCTTTTATGTGATTCCATTAATCATTGACAATTTTGTGGGACTCTGGACAACTATCACATGAGTAGGAAGTTGGATGATAATGTAACAAAAATTAAGTTTATTGGTAAATGAAACAAATAATGCTCATACCCAGAAATCCACAAGATTCCAGAACGTTCTTACCGTTCCGGAAACCTAGTCTGATAACTGCGCAACTTCTTGTCGCTTTCATCACCCTGTTCTTGTTGATTTTAATATGTTTTTTCTCATAACAAATAATTCCCATGAAAAATGAGCAGGACAGCGGTGTTCTTAAAAAAAAAATCACATCGGCCCTATCTCTTGGCAATATAACTGAAAAATAAATCTATTGCTTTGTTTAAAATTAAATTTTCCAAGTCTCATGTTACGATTTTAAGATGGATCCATTGCTAGTCTCCTTACAATATGCGCGACATCCCTCTAATGCATGATAAACACTAACTTTAGCATACTAATAAATCTCATAATTTACAATATCGAGAATTCACTCTTAGGTTTTTCAAAAGTGAATTCCTTAACTACACACTATAGATATGACCCAAAATGACTATCACCCGGGTAATATCCACAGTGCCCGTTTAATGAAAAATTAAAAACTACCAGACTATACAAAGTGAAGAAGCTATTAGGCCTCATTGCAGACAACAATATATTACAAGTTTATATTAAATTAATTTATAATTAAGTTTATCGCTGTGGCCATAATAACACTGGCTATTTTGCGGAGTGACCGGCAACTTCAAACCCTATAAAAAAATGCAATTTGGCAAGACATACTTGATTATTATTAAGCTAATAATTGTAAAGGAATTTACTTTAGAAATACTGTGTATACATTGATCGCGAAAGCCGTATATTACCGTTATTTCTGATCATTATGCAAAATAACCGGTGTTATCTAACTTGCTACATTAACTATACACGCCCAGACGCCACGTTTTGATCGAGCCTCCAACAATGCAATATTGAAATTGACTAGTGAAACAATTTGAATTTTTGTTGCTATTTGTACAGTCGTAGTATCATTACTGTTTTTTTCTCTAAAAATCTCGTTTTTTTAACAGATTAAAAAAATATTTTCATACCAATTGATGTTTCCAAATGTATCACTACGGGCAATAATGAACCATTTTCAACAAAGACTGTACAGTATAACATCACCTATAATAACAATAATCATTTAAAATGAGATAGATATGCAATATTTAATCATTACTTAATATCAGGTGAAGATCATACCACCACGTGGCTATGTCTCATTTGGAATGCAAAACAATTAAACAATAGACAAATATCAATGTACATATATACTAGGTTTAAATGAAGAACGGCAATAAAATTTCGCTATTTTTTTAATTTGTATTTTTCATTGAGCATAAACTATATGGGCCCGTTTTTAGTCGTATGAACTAAAGAGTATATTAGTATAAATATCTTCTGGGTCACCAAATATCACATAGCTCTGTGTTCGGATAAGTGGGACATAAATCATAAGATGTAAAAGTCTAATACCTTTTTATAAATATTTATATGATACATCATTTATTACACGACTGAAGACCACGACCATCGACAAAAAATCGAACGAATTCAAATGCAATAATGAAAAAGAACCTTACTGCACCGAATGAGCGACAAAAATCCCATACTGACAGCATACTAGTGACGTCACTTTTCTTGCCTCGAGATGGCAAGAGCGAGCTGTAATTCGGCGTCTTCCCGTCGTCTTCTTTCTTCTGCTTCTTCCTGTAACCGTTTCGATTCAGAGTTGGCCCACGCCCATTGCTGTTCTTCCGTGGGTATCATCTCAGCGCTGCGAGCCTCTAAAGCAACTTTTTTCTTTTCCTTTTGTTTTGATCGGCCAATACCGCCTATCGTATGGACCAAAGACTTCGCATATTTGACAGGTTTGGGTGACTTTTCTTTTTTAGGTAACGTGCTCGAAGGCCATGTTTCGTTTAAGTTCTTATTGTTGTCAGACGAGCCAAAGTCTGCCGCCCAATTGTCAGATTTATTCGCCCAATTGTCGGTTTTCCAGTCATTGTTGGACGTGTTCATATTTTTAGTCGAGGCGTCTGTTGTCCACGCCTCAGACTTTTGCGTGGCGGGTTTGGCCCATGCGTCATCGGTGGCCCAGTTGTCGGTGGGCCATGCTGCCCAGGAATCGTTGTTGTTAGCTGGTGGCACTGGTGGCGCTGTAGGTGTGGTTTTAGGTGGTTTGAAATCAGACCGAGTCGCGAAAGGGTCATAGGCAACCGGGGGAGCGGAAACTCGACCACTTCGTTTGTCGGGTAACGTAAAATTTCCATTGATATTAGAAGACGGTGAGAAGAAGTCGTCTGTCTCGAAGCCAGCCACGGAGGTCGGTCTGCCGAAGGGGTCGGTTTTTTTCGGGTTGTTGACATCAGCGAAGGGGTCCTCAATGTTGAAGGGGTCCTCGTATCTGTAGTCTTTGAAGGGGTCATCGGTGAAGTCCATGGAGCGGTCGACAGTCTGGGCCGACACAAGAGTGAGTGAGACGAGGTTAGCTAGTGGCGTGGGTGGGAGAGAGACAGAGAGTACGCACGTGTGAGCCGAGCCTCCTCCGCGTCCGCTTAGCGCTGCAATGTGGGGACAAGCACACGAGCAGTGGTTAGCATGTTAGTGGACAGTGGTACATGATATATGAAACGTTGGATTATGTCACCTCACTACATAGCAGCGGCTACGGATAGTTTTATATTTTGATCAAACAATTTCATATTTTTTCCTCATATTTTCAAAAAAAATATCTAGATATTTTGCTATATCATGTTTAGATATTCCAAAATATTTTAAATCTGAGAATTTCTTTTATAAGTCATCACAATGAAATTATAATTTATGCTGCCTTTTTTTGCCACAATGAAACATAGAGAGCTTGCGGATATCATTCTTCTGTCCTCTTATTATAATCCGTTTAGCATTATCTAATTTTTCCGCTTTAGCCTTGTGAAGTGACATAATTCATTTTATTAATCACCAAAGGTTTATATACATTACAGTTATTAAGATATTAGTAAAAAAAATGTGAAATAAAATAGATAATAAATAAATTAATAAGAAAAAGGAGTGGATAGGGCGTGTTAGTGTTACAAGCTTTAGCATGCAAACATTGCAATAGTAGCTAATGGCGAATACATTGAAATGATATAATATGTTTGATAAATAGATACACGAACTAGGAACTCCTAAAAATGTGGGAACTAATATAGATAGATCTAATAAAAATACAAAACCAGTGGTTAGTGTTGTATAGTGTAGTGTTAAGTAGTGTTGTGTAGTGTTGTGTAGTGTTGCGTAGTGTTGCGTAGACTACGCGTAGTATTGGATAGTGTTGCGTAGTGTTGTGTAGTGTAGAGTAGTGTAGTTATGTGTGATGTTGTGTAGTATAGTATATTTTTGTGTAGTGTAGTGTGTATAGTGCCTGACTATGCGTCCGTAATAATAATAACTTGAGACATGTTACGCACGACTATTTGAACCCAATCCAGGTAGAGACTGCATCTCACCGCATATGTGAATAATGTGCTCTAGAAACCATGATCTTGAAAATATACTTGGTTTGAGTCTAGATAAGGCCGGTGTGATAATACATAGAAACTAAGGCACTAACAGTAATTTTTTAACAAATGTGAACGTATAATTCAGTCATTGATGTATTTATTTATTGGAAATTGAACTGTACTACAATCTAAAAAAATTACTATATATTATTATTTAAAATAAGGAATCAAGAAATCCCATTTTGTTTTTTTTATTGATTAGGGACAAACGAGACCGTCTCCTGGTCGTGAATATCACCATCCATGGATATTTGCAAGTCAAAAAGTGACAAGGACAATGCTACTCCTTGTATCTCCAACCAGATTCAAGGGGTGAGAGGGCGGTGGGTGGGAAGGCGGAGGGAGGGGGGTGTTCTGTAGTTTTTATTATAGTGTTATCAATCTAAGAAGTCGGATTTGACGTTTCTCATTTGACATGCCGCGATAACTTTGTAGGAACGTCTATGTAGGGAATTGAAAAATGAAATTCATAATCCAATTTAATTACTATGTTACCCATAGATTATCACAACGCGTATCATTCGTAAGCATCAAGTTTAACTTTATATTGAAAAAATGCACTCAAAAACACGAATTAATCGTTGAATTATATTCCGACAGAACGTTACTACAATGTCGTGTCTTTGGGTTGGTTGCCGTAGTGTTGTGGCCGTTAAAAGTCGTTCTTTGACCGAATAAGATCGATTTTTTGAAAAATCGGTCACAAAAATTACATTTAAAAACAGAGATATATATATTTTCGGAAAAATATATATTTCGGACATCTAACACACAACGTCATCTAGTCCCAAGATAAGCAGAGCTTGTGTTATGGGGTACTAGACAACTAATACTAATACATACCATGTGTCCCAAAATTCAACGATAAGCGGGCGCCAAAAGGTAGACCTGCTCATGAGTACATAAGGAAAAATAATAAAAAAAATATACCTAGTTTTTGTTTAGTTACAAGAAAAATTTAGAATTTCTTTGAAAATTTACACCCTTCATGATATTTTGAACGACCACGATGACAATTTTTGTGTAACGTTTTTTGTGTAAAAACTGCGGGCAATTTGGTGTTTTTAAGAGTTGTGGTGAATAGAAGCACTATTTAGGTGCAAGATAAAAAAAAATCTTAAGCATATTTGAGAAATTGTCATCGTGGTCGTTCAAAATATCATGAAAGGTATAAATTTTCAAAGAAATTCTAAATTTTTCTTGTAACTAAAAAAAAACTAGGTATATTTTTTTTAATTTTTTTTCCTTATGTACTCATTAGCAGGTCTACCTTTAGGCGTCCGCTTATCGTTGAATTTTGGGACACCCTGTATATACTTTTTTTTTGTAAATACATACATATTATACATAGAAAACACCCAAACTCCGAAACAAATATTTGTAGATAATACAAACATTTGGTCCGACCCGGGAATCGAACCCGAGACCTCATGATCAGCAGTCGCACACGCCAACCGCGAGACCAACGAGGCAGTCAATATATATTGTGATAAATGTGTAATTACTGTAAAACATATAAAAAAAAATCTGATCACATATATATTTTTAGCTTTATTTTGATATTTAATATGAATATTTTGATATTTTATTAAGTATAATTGACATATTATATACTAAATGATTTGTTTAAAAAGCCCTAAATTTATCCTCAAAATCTATCTCAAACGTCATTGATTCGTCAATGCTCCGCGTATTATCAGGCTTTGAAGTTCTTGTGTTATTGTTATATTTTTAGACTCGGCTTTTACTTTTGGACTGCTTCTGTTATATTTGTTGACTTTGGCTTGCTAATTCCGGACTTTGATTACGAATTACGTGATTTTGGTGTTATTTTGTGAACTCGTCAACATGTCTAATAAAAGAGGACGTACTCTTAACAGCCAGACTCGTGACAGACTTCAGAAGAGACATACATTTTAATAGTATGATTGAAAATGAATTTATTATAAGAGTAACCGACAAAGACAGTTCAAGTGATGATATGTTTTCTGGATCAAGTGACGAAAGTTAATAGAAATGTAAAAAAAATGTGAATTCATATATTTATCTGACCCCCACACTTATTTATTCTAATTTTATTCTTGACTAGCAACCCACCCGCCCAGGCTTCACACGGGTACCAGATATATATAATTATTAAATATTACAAACTCGTGCGTGTCATAAAACTGTCGATTACAAACTCATTATTTTAAATCGATATGTCTCAAGAATCGGTTTTTAAAGCATCAGATTTTATTTTCTCCTCACTACACAATGTATTTTTATAGCTGTCAAACCGGACTTCTTAGATTGCGACGATTATACATGGTTCTAGTGACTTTATTTACCCGGTGGAAAAGCAACGAACTAATTGCTTAACGCCCGTTTTCTGTGCTGCCCTGGGTGTCACTAAAGTGGAACCGGTCTATTCCCGCCAAGACATGGGTGCAATTCTGGGCACTTCTTGAAGAAAATTTGTAACTTAAATTACATGCGTTCATTTCTAATACACACATCAAAAGTGTCTAGGGATCAAGCATTTTTATGCGGATTTCTTGAGATTGAGATGTGGCTTGGCCCTGGCCTGCTCAGTCGCCAGACTTGAACCCGATTGAGCATGCATGGGATATGCTACAGAGAAGAGCTCTGCCGAATATGGAGGGTATCCAGTCGCAAGAAGACCTTTTTTTGTTGTTGCAACGAACATGGGCGGCCATTCCACAGCGTGATTTGGATGAACTCATTTTGAGTATGCCAAACCGATTCTTGTGTTGTTAGTGTTCGCGGTAGAAACACGGATTATTAATTGTTTAAGTTACCTAATAAAATTTTAAAGAAAACTGTCATTTCAGTCTTTTTTTCGAACTTTAATGTTAGTGGTTCAAATGTCAAAAATCCCTTTATTAGGAAAATGGCAAATTTCTTTATTAATGCAAAGGTGACTTGGTTTATCGTTACTGTGACAAACGAAAACACTTTATTTGATGAATCCTTAAAGAAAATTTTAATTAATATCAATCAGGAGAAAAGTTATTGCAAAAATATATGTTGATCCCTAGACACTTTTGATGTGTGTACCTTTAAACGAGCAATAGGGTATTTTACTGTATACGTAAAAATCTAAAAACATATTATTGAGATTCCTTAAGTCCCAGTCGGAAAATGTTAGTTTTAGTTCATAAAATTATAAAATATATTTATAATTTATTTCAAAGTTTTCAGTTTTTTTAATCTGTTCTAGAACACCATGAAATAGTAGCCGCCATGTTATTACGTTACACCGCTTTGTAAGTACACTAAAGTGTCAACTGATGAGCGTATGCTTTAATCATGTCATCCACATTTTACAAAGCGAACTGACGTCATTACCACAGAGCAATATAGATACCACTGCGTCCAGCGTTTTTGACAAATTACGCGCGATATTTGAAAATATAAAATTTAAATGCATTTTTATGGCACTTATTGATTGAATAAAAATTTTGTGTTTTTTCGGTGGTTTCATAGCACTGTAGAATCTAATTAAGATACTTTTCTAAAATGGGTGTAATACCCTCTTGTTGTATATATGTCACCGTGAGATTGTAAAAACCGTTTCTAATCGATTATAATCTACCTACCGAGATTGTAAACTTTCTATAGATTGTCAACTGTGATATACTGGTTACGCGCGTCAAATTGTGGACTGTCCCTGATTGGTCGGTTTTACAGTAGGCAGTTCAATGGCCATAGAGTTAAGTAGAAATGGTTAAGTTAGGTTAGAACTTCTTTGATTAATTACAAATTCGTTTTATGTAACTAACTACAATTTTATATAACTAACTCTGAGGTATTTTCAACATGAAATCTATTTACAATCACAAAAATACTTTACATTACGCAAACGAATTAATAAACAAATATGGCGTCGCGGGACATATGTTGTTCAACCAATCAGGGCGCGACTTGCGATTCGTTGCATACCATTTCACAATCTTTCGACTGTTTGCAATCTCAGGAGATAGATTACAATCTAACGGTGTTTACAATCTTACGATTTTCGTCAAATTTAGTATGCTTTGGGGGCGATAAATCGATCTAGCTAGGATTCACATTTTGAAAATTTATCAAAAAAATACCGAGCAAAGTTCGGTCATCCAGGTACAACAGTATACATATACAAAATAATAAATATGGCTGTGGACTACACATATAATATACTATTTTTTATTGCTACAGCAAACATATGTAGTTAAGGAAAAAGTTCATAAAACAAGGACATACAATATAGCATAAAAAAAGAAACATGCAAATGAATATAAGATGAGAGAACGAATGAAAATACATAAAATGAACGAATGAATGAACAAATGAAAAAATTGGTTGCGTGTTGCTTGATTCCAACATTACAGCGTGAGCATCGTGAGGATGGCATAGACAAACACAGAGAAAGTAAAATATATTGCTTATTGGTGAACGGCCGCTCTCTGGTATAAACAATTATTTTAGATTGTCAAAAAAGAGGTTTTTCTAAGGAGTTATGTTTAGCAGTGGACTATTAAATGACTAACGACATAATGCATAGACGTTAAATAGTTAACGTTGTAAAGTTGCACTCACACATGCACAGGCTCGACTTTAGACAAGAATTTAAATATTAATCAGTGCTCTCGAAACATTTAAATGAATTTAAAAACTGTGCAAATTGTATTCTTTGTTTTAGTAATAAATATACTATTATCTATTTTTTGGAACGAAGTTCCTTATGGCGCGTTGCGAAAGGGGACTAGATGGATTAAGACCAAAAGTTGTAACGACACTTTTCGTTGTAACGACACTTTTAACATTGAGTTGACGTCATAGTTACGTCGACGTCATGGATAGTATATAAACTTCGTTCCATTCGGGTGTCCCTAGACACCTCTTAAGTTTTTTTTAATTTTATCATCAAAATATCATTATAATCATCAGTAGTCTTAACAGTTGACTGCTTTAAATAGGCATCTCCTTAGATAAGGTTTTGTCCTAATATACTACTACTTTTGACAATCAAAATTTAAAAGTAATAGGGTAGTTGACTGTATGGTAAATAAATACCAATGTATCCTTCATTAAAACGAATAGTAGAAAACATTTCGGAAAATATAATTATTACAGCTCTTCATTTCTAATACAAATTTTAATCAAATAAACACTGAAATATTTAGCTGAATTGAGTAATCTAAAACAGTGACGTCACAAGGTGGTATTTAAAGGGCTCCACCATAATTGTTGGCAATTTCAGTGTTTCCAACTGTTAGCAACACTTAAAAAAATCGCCAACTTTTGTTTCCATTGTGTCTACACCGAGTCGCCAACAATTTGAAAAACATTCGAACTAAGCATCACCATAGAGCCAATAAATATTTGCAACACGCGTATTCTTCTGACGTTTACCGCCAAAAACGGAAGCACTGTTCTCAACGTTTGTTGCCATCACAAGGAAATTACAGAAACTTTCGTCACCAACACGTGTTGACAACACAAAAATTTACAACTTTTGTTCGGTGGAGACCCGGCCTAATAAATTTTTCATACAAAGTTATCATTTGACAGATGATAAAAAGTAACTAATTTGACTAGGGTGTCAACTACTCTATTAAAAAAACATGTCTCCCTATTACCAGAAAGCGACACGAGAGTGACATTTTATGAACAATGACAAAAAAAACAAAAAGCAAAGGAATCACAATAAAATGCCATTCTCTAAACTACATTATGTTACCCTTTACGTACATTTTACTTTCTCTGCAGCAAAAAAAGGTAAAAAAATAACTTTAGCCTTTCAGGGTCTATTCTTCGGGGTCATCATGCGGCTACACAATAGGACCGGGGGTAAAACAAACATCAAATAATCAGATAAAAATTAACACAATCTGAAAATAAAATATTAGCATTTCTTTCTTATTTATTTTTAATTGTCTGGTTGAAATATTTAGTTTTTGCTTTTGAATTTTAATTGATACCACAGTGGTAGTAAGGTCATAAGAACACTGCAAAAAAATGCATTGATTTTCTTGACTATTCTTTCAAATTTTTTTTTTTAATAATAATTAATACTTAGGACTAGCTGACCCACGCAACCTCGTTTGCGTCTCCTATTGCCTTTATATAATAGGTCTTTACCTATGAAATTGCCGTTTTGTATGCAATAAGTGAAAGTACTTATTTTTTTAAACTTTTTTATTTCTGTTATTCGAAGTAATCACCCATGCAATCAACGCATCTTTGCCAACGCATTGGCAGTTTATTGATGCCCTTCTTGTAAAAATCAGCTGGACGGGAGGCAACAAACTCTTCAAAGGCATTTTGTACTGCCTCTCGGGAATTGAATTTTTACCCACTAAAAAGTTGTCAAAATTTTGGAAAAAGTAGTAGTCGGTAGGTGCAAGGTCTGGTGAGCATGGCGGATGAGGGAGAGCTTCCAACCCCAGCTCTTGCAGCTTGGAGACTGTCTGTTGCGCAGTATGGGGTCGCGCGTTGTCGTGAAGGAGCAGTGGGGACGACCGATTGACCAAAGCTGGTTGCAGATGTGCAAGCTTCTCCATCATTCTCTCCAGTTCTTCTCAGTACACATCTGCATTAATGCTCATGCCGTTTTGTAAAAAGCTGTGGTGAATCACACCCGCACTAGACCACCAAACAGTGACCATCACCTTTTTAGGGGTCATTTTTGGTTTAGGGCATTGCTTTGGTGCTGAACCAGGGTCTAACCAACTTGCTGAGCGCTTTCGATTGTCGAACAGTATGTGTAGCTGTGCCAATTTGTCGCAAATGGATCAATATTGTTTTGATGCTTACATTAAAAGCTGCTGCTAGCTCAGCTGTAGATTGGGTTTCGTCAGCTTCCACAATCGCCTTTAATTCATTATTGTTAACCAAAGTCTCCGGACGACCACGAGCTTCACTTTTCAAGTCAAAATTTCCAGAACGGAACCGGGAAAACCAATAACGGGTTGTGCGTTCGTTTGTACAGTCTTTCCGTAAACGTTTTTGATGTTACGTGCCGTTTGTGTGGCGTTGGTGCCACGACGGAACTCATATTCCATAATTACACGATTTTTTAAAGTATCCATTATGACGAAAAATGTTCAAATGTAATGAAAATACAACGCTAATCAAAAAACAAAAGACTGAGTTTGTAACTAGAATGTCATGGTTTTAAAACATAATTAATTTGAATTTAGAATACAGAGCCATTACAAACTTTTTTTTATTTGAAATAACCAGTACTGAAGAACGGCAATTTCATAGGTAAAGACCGAATATAATATTATAAAGCTGAAGAATTTGTTTGTTTCTTTGACAGAGCTAATCTCAGGAACCGCTAGTCCGATTTGAAAAATTCTTTCAGTGTTAGATAGCCCATTTATCGAGGAAGGCTATAGGCTATATATCATCACGCTAAGACCAATAGGAGCGGAGCATCAATAAAGAATGTTTCAAAAACGGGGGAAAATATATAGTGATAATTTTCCCCCGTTTTTGAAACATTCTTTGAAACAATCATTCTCCTGCAGATGTGTACAGTGAAGAACTGGAGAGAATGATGGAGAAGCTTGCACATCTGTAACCAGCTTTGGTCAATCGGTCGTCCCCACTGCTCCTTCATGACAACGCGCGACCCCATACTGCGCAACAGACAGTCTCCAAGCTGCAAGAGCTGGGGTTGGAAGCTCTCCCTCATCCGCCATACTCACCAGACCTTGCACCTACCGACTATTACTTTTTCCAAAATTTTGACAACTTTTTAGTGGTTTCCAAAATTCAATTCCCGAGAGGCAGTACAAAATGCCTTTGAAGAGTTTGTTGCCTCCCGTCCAGCTGATTTTTACAAGAAGGGCATCAATAAACTGTCAATGCGTTGGCAAAGATGCGTCGATTGCATGGGTTATTACTCCGAATAACAGAAAAAAAAAAAAAAAAAGTACTTTCACTTATTGCATACAAAACGGCAATTTCATAGGTAAAGACCTAATATAATTAGTATAGATTGGCTCAGCGCAGTGCAAACGCTTAACGTTTTACTATGGCCTGGAATGTTTAGAATTCGTCTTTCGACCTCTGATACCAAACTAGGCAGTTTTTATGAGGTAGGGGCAAACGAGCAGACGTATCGCCTGATGGTAAGCGATTACCGCCGCCCATGGACACCCGCAACACCAGAGGCGTGACAAGTGCGTTGCCGGCCTTATAAGAAGGAGTACGCTCTTTTCTTGAAGTCTATACTTTCTTTTTTAACCGACTTCAAAAAAGGAGGAGTATCTCAATTCGACCGTTTTTTTTTAAAATGTGTGTTCGGAAATAACTTGGTTGTTTATGAACCGGTTTTGATGATTCTTTTTTTAATAGAAGGGTGATATCCCAACGGTGGTACCATGATAAGGACACTAAGATCTGATGATGGCATCTAAGAGAAATCGATCGATTTGGTCATTCTTGAAGTCGGTTTTGCATACTCAGGAATAAATCCTGGGTGTTCTGAGTTCTGAGTGTTTCTGAGACTGCAGCAGCTCAAGAACTTATGAATGACTCCACCGTGACATCAATCTTTTCATTACCAATGAATGATATTATATGATAACGATACTAGATATTTCAACCAGATTTTTTTTAAACAATAATTTAGTACAACTCTGAGCTGAGAATACATATTATATTTAAACAGTAACAAAATAGCTTGTTGTATTTAAAAAAAAATATGCATTCACATAAAATTGATTTGATTTAAAATGACTGTTTTATTGTATGATGTAAAGTTTTATGACTTATATTAGTGTATTACTATTTCTTTATGATAAATAAATTTGTTATATGACGTTTTTATATGATTTTTTTTATTTTATACATAAACAGTAAACGTGGCATTTAAAAATCAAAATCTGTAAATGCAAATCTAAATAGGCTCGGTTTCGTCTATTTATTATGAAACTATATTTACAAAGGACAATGGCAGGTTTGTATGGGACTTTTGTACCGATTGGCGTATGTCATCGTAGGGATAGTTTTTCTATTTATTTGACTGCTAATATCACCGACAATAACATTTTAAATTCCTAGATTTTTACAACATAGCATAAAAAAAGTTATTTTAGTTTTTAGATTACAACGAAATGGATCACAAATGAGTTGTCTTTATTGTCAACAAGATGGCGTAATATTATATTTTTGAAATCAAAATTATTCGTCTACGATTTTCGTGATCCGTCATTAAAATGTTGCTCTTTTACAAATTTCACCAATAAGGCTCATTCATAAATATAGATTTAATAATTTAATCGTTTTTTATGTATTATATATTTTATAATGTAAAATATTTTAAAATATGTAATACATAAACACACACAACGCCATCTAGTTTTCAGACTAAGTAGACTTTAATCATGGCGTGTTTAGAACACGTGGGAATGCGTTTTGTTAATGCAGTTGTAACAACTTTATGAGCAGAATGAAAATTCTGTTAGCACAGTTCTAAAAATATATAAATATATGAAAATAATTAAGATGATTCACTTAATAAACGGTATTAATCTCATAACCATTCATAGCATATTGCCAGCGGTACAGGATCTGCCATTCTCCTTTATTTTTTAATTAGAGATTACTTTTAATTAAAATTGAAATCAGCATTTTTTATAAATCATTCAAATAAACGCACGTATTTAATTAAGATAAGGATACATTTTCACAAATACATTTATTTATCATAAACATTTCCCATATTGTACAGTAGTTTAACATAAGAAACTTGACATGGAAAAAAGGGATAAACTAGTGCTGTTTTAGCAAGGGACTATATTTAGTTCTCTTTACATATAAATATAGAAAGCGAACCTATACACAATGTTAGGGTCGTACCATATATTACGTGTATAGTTAGCGTACCTTGTGCGGGGGCGTGGGGCGGGGCGGCGCGGGGCGCGGCGGCGGGGTCTTGTGCTGCTTGGGGGGCAGCGCTGGACCCCCTCCGCCCCCTCCGCCCCCTCCACCCCCTCCACCCGCCACCGGCGCGTGCAGCACCGCGAAGGGGTCTTCCTCCCACGCCACCTGCGGTACGACACCCCTCTTATATCTACTTCTTATACACTTAGCACAACTTGACGATTTATTTATTTTAAAAGACAACTCCCGCCCTAAGAATAAATCCTGTGTCGCAGGAGACTTTACAAACATACATGAAACGGACACAAATAACACCCAGACAGAAAACCCAGAAATAACAACAATTTGTGGATCACACAAAGTGTTGTCCTACGTGAGATTTGAACCCACGACACTCGGCGAAGTAGGAAACGGTGACCGTTAAACCACTAGGCCAAACGTGCAGTCGTACGATCGATCGTAATCAACCCTGAATTCAGGGGAAGGAAGTTTATTAGGATTAAAAATAAAACTGTTGAATGCGACACTTAAAAGCAGTTTCTAATACCGCTTACTTATATAGAAATAATATTTAAATATTTTTGGTACAGAAATGTATTACTCAAGTTGTAATAATTGAAAGTTGAAAGATATAGTTCATAAAATATATTCCAATTATACAAGATAATAAATAATAATTAGGAGGTAGTAGAACCGCGCTGATTTCAGCACGGTTGGGCCGGCTCGACCGGGGCGGTACTACCCTCGCACAGAACATCTACGTAAAATGACAACGATCGTGCTGCCGTGTTTCGTTGGTGAATGCGAGACCGGAGGCCCAAATAGTCTAGTCAACAAGCTCCATACTTGTTGACTAGACTAAAAGATGCAGCAGCATCACTAGGCCGCCATGGTGTGGGTCGCCATACTGCATTGTTGTATTCGCAATGAGTATGGTGACCACCACTCTTGGATTCTGCTTATGCTTTCCATCCAAACAAAAAAAAATACAAGATAATAAATTCTCCTTCCTGTTGAAATTAAAAAAAAAACTTTACATTCTCAACGGAAAAAGTTTCGAACCATTTAGATTCGAAAAGTTGGTATAAAATAAATGCAGATTATAAAATATCTTAAAACGATTAAAAACTTACGTCATTAGCCTTTGTGGTGTGGTCTTGCGACGCAAACGTGTCTCCAGCGAAAGGGTCCGCGTTCGCCGCGAACGGGTCCGTGCCGAAAGCGTCCTGCAACCGACCGAATACTCATCAACTCTTTTTAAAGCAGTAGCTACATAAGTAGCTGTACCCCGCGGCGTTACCCGCGGTACAACAACCACCACAGTTAACGCTGCGGAGCAACGCTAGTGTAAATAATTACAAATTTTAACAAAAAAAAAACTGACTTCAATCAGGACCAAATTCAAATGGGACCATTCGGAAAGCACCAGCTTTCAAATAAAAAAAGAATCATCAAAATCGGTTCACCCAGTCCAAAGTTATGAGGTAACAAACATAAAAAAAAAAAAAAAATACAGTCGAATTGAGAATCTCCTCCTTTTTGAAGTCGGTTGACAAAGGAGCCTAAGTTACTCCTCATATCATCAGCAATCTGCCAGTGAATATCCCGTCAAAATCGGTCTAACCGTTGCAAAGCTTAGCCGGGATGATACTTTGGTATATGTACATAATATGCATTTAGTAAAAAGCGGTTATTTCAATATTACAAACAGACACTCCAATTTTATTTATTTGTATAGATGTATAGATAAAAATTTTGCACTTTTTAACTCAATCAATGAAAACTAACGGTTTAAATTGAATATAATACAATTCTATTATGATAAAGTTTATAAGATTGGGAGAGCATGCTTCGGCATGAATGGGCCGGCTCGACCGGAGTGATACCACGGCCTCACAGAAAACCGGTGTGAAATAGTGCTTGCGCTGTGTTTCACCGAGTGAGTGAGGGTATCGGAGGCCCATACCCCAACCCCTCCCCCTATCTCCCCCCCCTCATCCCCCAAAGGCCGGTAACGCACTTGTGACGCCTCTGGTGTTGCGGGTGTCCATGGGCGGCGGTAATCGCTTACCATCAGGCGATACGTCTGCTCGTTTGCCGGTCAATGCCATAAAAAAAAAAAAAGATTACTAATATTTTAGTTTAATACAGATATTTTATTATATTTTTATAATACCAAGAATTTAAATAAATATGCTATGCAAATTGAAACGTTAAACATTTTTTTCCTGAGCTCTTGCTTAGCATACACTCAGTCAGTATATTCTTAGCCTAAGAACTATAAATTCGAACACTAAGATTACACTGAGCAGACGTAAGTTTAGCGTAAGCAAAGTCTGAGCAAAGTCTAAACATGCTTTATAAATTTCAGCCTAACCATATTAGCTCGCTAGCAAAATATAATTCTATATTGTATTAACACTGATTACATAATAAATTTGTTATCAAGTTTTACTTAAGAAAATGTGTTATTTATACACTATTTACATACAGGTACATTAGTTAAAGCTATACGTTTTTTATGGCCGAGGATCGAACCAATGTCCAGCAGTGGACTGCGATAAGCTTGTGGACGAACGGGTGATCGTGTTCCTCCAACACAAAGGGAGGATCCTCCTACCAGGCGGGGTGATCATGCCTGGCGGGCCAACTGCCCTAACAGTTGATGTTGCGAAGTTGTATATATGTTAACTGTCGCGAGAACTTTTCACTGCGCGATTCAGGATTGGTACTGTTGTGTACTCCGTGTCGTGACGTCACACCGTAGTTCGGTGTATCTTTGGTCGATGACGCTGTAGCATGTTGCCGTTTGCGCTGTATGTGGAGGTCGCCACAAGCTGATGCTAAAGACACGATACCTGAACAACAGACTATTTAGAAGTTCTATGGGGTCCTTTATAAAGGTGTAACACGCTCATAATATGAATCGGAAGTATCAAACCTGTGCGTTGTTACCCCCGGCAGGAGCGAAGGGGTCGGTGGAGGGGCGCGCTCCGAACGGATCCGCGTCGAAGCCGCCAACACCCGCGAAACCGTTGCGACTCGCGAACGGGGACTCCTCCTGATGGTAACAAAAAAAACGACTTCAAAAACTGGACCAAATTGAAATGGGACCAGGGGACACGGGAAGCACCAGCTTTCAAATAAAAACCGTTGGAGAGCCACGCATCGACATGCATGGGCCGTCTCGACCAGAGTGATACCCCGGCCTCACAGAAAACCGGTGTGAAACAGCGCCTGCGCTGTGTTTCACCGAGTGAGTGAAGATACCGGAGGAATCGAACCCCTCCCCACATCCCCCAAAAGCCAGCAACGCACTTGTGACGCCTCTGGAGTTGCAGGTGTCCATGGGCGGCGGTAAACAAACATTACCAAAATATTGTCGAATTCAGAACCACCTCCTTTTTTCAAGTCGGTAAAAAATAGATTTGCATTATACCAATACACTATTGAGTGAAACATATTTATTAGAAGCTTTTGCGAGCGGCTTCGCCTGCGTATATATGTATTTTATCGCGATAATTCTTCAATTTGTATAACTTTTTTACATGTCAACATTTGGTCCGACCCGGGAATCCACACCTCATACCATACCCCAACCCCTATCCCATCCCTCTCCCCATCCCCCGACAGAGCTAGGCGGTAATCGCTTACCATCAGATGATACGTCTGCCTGTTTGCCCTCTATTACATAAAAAAAAAACAATCCCGAAACCTCAAGTACAGCATTGCGCCACCGAGGCAGAAAATGACAGTAAAGTAAAGGCGCGTCTCCACCCAAATTTAACAACACAAAAAAAGGTTGACAACACAAAAGTTGCCAACTTTTATTCGGTGGAGACTCGGCTTTACAGAAACTTTTATCACTAACACGTGTTGACAACTTTTGTTCTGTGGAGAATCAGCTTAATACATACAAGAGCGTCACTCGGCGTGGCCCCTCTCACGACCCTCTCCAGATGCTCAGCGGTGTGTTGTGGCTGCAGCTGCAGCGTGGTGTGCGGGACCGCGCCGGCCCCGGCCAGGGCTTCAGCCGCCTCTTCCAATATACGATACTGCTCTTCAAGATGGGATATCTTTATGTTTGCCTGTGATCACAAAAAATATTTCGGTCATCTGACAAACAACGCCATCTAGTCTCAAACTCAGCAGAAGCAACTGACATGTATACTTTTCTTTGTAAATACATGCATATTAAAATAGAATATGTCCAAACTCTGAAACAAATATTTACAGGGCATAAAAATATTTGGTCAGATCCGGGAATCGAACCTGAGATCTCAAGCACAGCAGTCGCATACGCTACCAATACGCCATCGAGGCAGTCGAAATAATGTATGTGGTTGAACCTTACTGTATTATTGCGAACCTTAACTTTAACAAACTGCAAGCGGCTAGCGGTATCACCCACAGTTGTTGTTGCTTTTGAATTGAATATTATTCAGAATATTCCATTGGTTTCGATTTTGATTTCGCATAACCCTTTTTTTCTAATGCAAAAGTTGCTAAGTTAAACCTTATAACATCAGCTATCTGCCAGTAAAAGTTCTATCAAAATTAGCCCAGCCATTTCTGAGATCACCCAGAATAAACAAACATATAGATAAACAGACAAAAAAAAATAAGTACAGTATACAGGGTGGATATGACTAAACGATATTAATTTGAACTAGATGTACCTACACACAATACAATTCCACCTACACAATTTCAATAAAATCGGTTCCGTAGTTTAGCCATAGGACACTATTTTTCGATTTTAAAATCTACTACACGATGTTGTTGGGTTAATGACCGATGTTACACCTCCGTCGGGTCGCACGTGCTACCTTTCGGCGCGGGAACCCTGACCTACTACCTATTAATGATATTTATTTTGTGGTGATTTGACTCAATAGTTAAGTTTGTTAGTTATTACACTTATTACTTAGCGTTATGTCATTTTTTATGAGTTTAAATTAAACAATGCATCGACTCGGTTACACTTATACGGCTAGTAAATAATTTACTACGGATAAGATATTAATTTACGGAGAATGTTCGTTTATCCTACCTAAACCTACCCCAATAGTCGGATTATTGTACAAACTATCCAGGAGATACGAGAAAAATCAATCTGATTTCAAAATCAATCTGATTTTTCTCGTATCTCATGATTCCTAATAGAGATAATGCTCTTCCTGTTGTAACCTCGACACGAGATGAGCAAATTAAAATCCTTGCGGTTTTCGTTTTTTGTGATTATTATGGTTTGTGTAATGTAAAAAAACGTGAATACATAATATCACTAGTGCTGTTTAGTTTACGTCGATAAAGTAGGTATCTACTTTATCAATGTACGTCGCGCGTCTTGTAGGTAACTATTTACGGACGCCGCCGGCCGGGCTTAGGTTAGTGAACTTAAATTACAGATGGTGTCCTTATTGGTTTGAATTATTAAGACATTTAGTTTGTTTGAAATTTTTATTTTTTTATATCCGTTTTCGGATAAATTAAACAATCCCAAAGTAAACCAACATATTTAAATAGCCCACGGTTTCATTTAATATCGCATAGTCATATCCACCTTGTATACTTTCATATGCATTTAGGAAAAACTGTTAATTTGTTATAATAATAACTTTGTAATAAACCGTTTCGTTACGTAACGCGTTACGGCGCCAGTCTGTCTGGCTTCCCTTTGTCTTATGCATACGGCAGCGGTAGGCGGGCTCCTCCTCTTCACGCTGTAACCCACAGCGCTAGCCGTAAATAGTTCCACTAAGATTAGTTTAATCGGGGGTTCCGAGACGTTTTTCACATATAGCTCACCTGGCTGACGGCGAGCACGGTCTTACGCAGCTGCGCCGTGATCGCCTCGGCCTCGGCCTCCGCGTCCGTCACCTCGGCCTGCAGGGCGCGCTCCTTCTCCTTGAGCGTGAGCGCGGCGGCTCGGCGCGCGGCTAGCTCGGCCTCCGTCTCGGCCGCCGCCGACTCCTGCGCAGACGCCTGTGCGCGGAGCTTCTCCACCTGACGGACGTCAATATTTCTTACACTAACACTGTCATAGTCGTTTACGGGAAAATATACATAATCATCAAAATTGCAGAGGAGACCTCGATCTATCAAAACATCTATACTAATCGTAACAAGAACTTAATTGCGAGGTGCAGGACTGGTAGCTATAATGTTGTTGTCATTTTCGTTAGACGGCGGTGCTATATTTTTCTTGTTTCTAGATGTCGCAACAAAGGTACAATAAGTTTCGCTTCCTATTTTTACTAACAACAATTACTAACGGGTTGCTCTACTATTCATTTAAAAAAAATGGTTTCTTAATCAAAATATTTATAATTATTATTATTATATTAATATTTTTTTTTAAAAATGAATAACTCACTTGTGATTTGAGATCATTTAATCTTTTTTGTGCTTCTCCCTTTTGGTTTTCTAACTGTTTTAGTGTCGCTGTCAGTGTATCCAGTTCACTCTGCAAAGAAAACGTTAATATTTTAGACAGACAAACTATACATTATAGTTAAATAGTTACTTAATTATACTATATCTATAAACTACACAGGGCTGCAAAGAAAATGAAAAATAAAAATAGATACAAACCCGTCTGACCAAAAGCTCTTTTATATTTATTTATTTATACAGCATGCACATTTGGTGCATTGGCGGACTTAATGCCTAAAGGCGGGTATCCAGCGAAATTGTTGGCAGTTTCAGTGTTTCCAACTGTTTGCAACTCTTCAGAAAATCGCCAACTTTTGTTTCCGTTGTGTCTACACCGAGTCGCCAACAATTTGAAAAACATTCCAACTAAGCGTCTCCACAGAGTCAATAAATATTTGCAACAAGCGTATTCTTTTGATGTTTACCGCCAAAAACAGAAACACGGTTCCCAACATTTGTTGACAATACATATTTGTTGCCAACACAAGGAAATTACAGAAACTTTTGTCACAAACACGTGTTGACAACACGAAAGTTGCCAACTTTTGTTCGTTGGAAACTCGACTTAAGACATTCTCTACCAGTCAACCAATGGGTGATGCAGAGAATGTAGGAAGTAGGTGCATTTTGGTTGTAATGTGTGTGAGAATAGGAAAGGAAATCTTTTCTAAGGCGAAAGCTCTTTAAATACTGTTGATGATTGCATGACGTCGCCAATACACTTATGACCTTATGTAGTTGGTCACACGGGAAACATAGTCTGACCTGCAGTTGGCAATTCTGATCATCTGTTTTTAATGGGGTCGTTGAAGAAATGGTATTTATCTAGCAGTGGGCTACCTCAAATGAGGATCATACAATAGAATTCAACTAGGTCATTACAAGTACCTGCAAGCTATCTGCCTCTCCACTCTTGACGGTCAATTCCCTCTGTTTGGCAGCCACCTCAGCTTCCAACGCCAACCTCTCGCGTGCTAGGGCATCCACTTCGCGAGCTATCGCCTCTAACTCTGGTGTGGGTTGGGGCCCAAGGTTCAGAGCCGGTTCTGTCTTCTGCAAACAAGGATGGAAATATTGTTGATACATCGTACTTAGAATAAAAGCGAGGGTAACAAGTCTTAGTAGAAATTTTAAGAAAGAGGGTAAAACAGGTGTGGCAAAGCAAAGAATAAGATAGATGCTCTGAGACCATTGGTTTGCTGTATAATATTGGTCTGTAAGGGTATTAATTAATGTCAATGTAATTTTAGTTTTTCTAACAAAAGCTCGCTTGTACTTATAATCTATATATATAAAAGCGAAATACCACTCACTTATTAATCACGAAATCTCAGAAACTATAATACCTACAGACTTGAAATTTGGCAGGTAGTTTCCTTATTATAGGGTGTAGACATCCGCTAAGAACGGATTTTACGAAACTCCACCTCTAAGGGGGCAAAACGGGGGTTGGAAGTTTGTATGAAAGTCCTATGTTTTTGAAGTAAGAGACTTGAAATTTAAAATGTATGCTCTATAGACGGTGTGGAGGTGTACTAACAATGTATATTTAAAAATCAACCCCCTTTTGGGGTCAAAACGGGGAATGGTAGTTTGGACGCAAACGAGGTTGCTTGGTCAGCTAGTAATAAATATTTCGGACACACAATGTCATCTAGTCCCAAGCTAAGCAGAGCTTGTATTATGGGTACTAGTCAACTGATATAAATACATATATACTTTATTTGTAAATACATACATATTATACATAGAAAACACCCAAACTCCGAAACAAATATTTGCAGATCATACAAACATTTAGTCCGACCCGGGAATCGAATTATGTATATTATTTTTCTACTAAATTATTTTTGTATAAGTAACAAAGATATCAGGCCTATGTCCAGCAGTGGACTGCGGTAGGATGATGATGATAAACATAAAGACATAAGATACGAAGAATAAAATTGTACCAGTATTAACAAGAGAAATAAAAATCTGTTGTAAATTTGCTTCCACGGAACGCAAACGTTTTTTTAATGGAATAGGGGGCAAACCAGCAGACGTATCGCCTGATGGTAAGCGATTACCGCCGCCCATGGACACCCGCAACACCAGAGGCGTCATAAGGGCGTTGCCGGCCTTTTAAGAAGGAGTACGCTCTTTTCTTGAAGGTCGTATTGATCCGGGAATACCGCAGGCGACAGGTCATTTCACAGTTTTGTTGTGCGCACAGTTGTTAACTGAAGTGAGTTATGTAAAAACAGAAAATAAATGATATCAGAACTTCAATGCCCAACACCGTTGTGTGAACATAATGTAACCTGCGTAGAAAGTCACTCGTACACATAAAGTTTCAAAACAGAATGATTAGTTTCATTTTATTAACATTGTCAAAATCAAACGTTACTTGTCAAAAATGACATACAACCATTATTAAAAATGTTACTTCTAAAACACATTCTACTTCTTTTTGTTGTAAGTTTATCATTATGTTTATCCAAAAAGCCTATACACAGTGAAGGGAAAGAAAAACTATACACCGAAATATATAACGAAACAAACACAAATAAAAATTGGAATGCTATAATGATTCAGAATTCTGAAGACAGCCTTTGGTACCCAAGTAAGTTACTGTTATATTTACATGTGTAATGTCAAATACATGGTTGTAAAGGAATTTCGTACTAATTGTGTTTATAGGATAGGTACGCACATAAGGTTGAAAATCGTATGCACCGATTCTTACCCACACAACATCACAGCAAATTAATTCATATACATACTTCGTGTTTCGTACTTTGTATTGCGTAAAATAAAAATAAAAAACAATAAATTTTGGGGGTCCCCATACTTAGAAACTAAGTATAAACCCATTTATGTGGGGAATCTGCGGATATCTTTTCAAAAATGATATTGAGGTTTCTAATA
The DNA here is from genome assembly GCA_949125395.1 of Diaphora mendica. Classification (NCBI taxonomy): domain Eukaryota; kingdom Metazoa; phylum Arthropoda; class Insecta; order Lepidoptera; family Erebidae; genus Diaphora; species Diaphora mendica. Next base: position 23,599,814 of record OX421326.1, read on the forward strand.
TCATTTTTTTCTAAACTGAATAGTTTGCGCGAGAGACACTTCCAAAGTGGTAAAATGAGTCCCCCCCACCCCCCTGTAACTTCTAAAATAAGAGAATGATAAAACTAAAAAAACATATGATGTACATTACCATGCAAACTTTCACCGAAAACTGGTTTGAACGAGATCTAGTAAGTAGTTTTTTTAATACGTCATAAATCGTAAACACCAATTTATCGATCAAAGTTACAACGAACTTCAAAAACTTTTATTCATGTTACTTGCTGCTACGGAACCCTTTATGCGCGAGTCCGACTCGCACTTGGCCGGTTTTTGTTATTTGAATTTGTTTTTGAATAATAAATTAATGCTAGGAGGCGATAAAGTTAAACTGTCAGCACTATCATCGCTGTGGCGCGATTACTACGACTGTTCTTTACGATCCCTGACGAAGCTGACCCATCACGGTCAGGTGCCAGCGACGATGGTGATGGCTTACGTGGGAGCCGTGGCGAGGCTGCCGTGTTCGGTCTGCGCGCCGCCAGACGAGAGACACGTTCTTGTGTGGATGTATGCAGAGGTTAATACACACATCAAAAGTGTCTAGGGATCAACATATGTGTCTAGGGATCAACATATATTTTAGCAATAACTTTTCTCCTGATTGATATTAATTAAAATTTTCTTTAAGGATTCATCAAATAAAGTGTTTTCGTTTGTCACAGTAACGATAAACCAAGTCACCTTTGCATTAATAAAGAAATTTGCCATTTTCCTAATAAAGGGAATTTTGACATTTGAACCACTAACATTAAAGTTCGAAAAAAAGACTGAAATAACAGTTTTCTTTAAAATTGTATTAGGTAACTTAAACAATTAATAATCCGTGTTTCTACCGCGAACACTAACAACACAAGAATCGGTTTGGCATACTCAAAATGAGTTCATCCAAATCACGCTGTGGAATGGCCGCCCATGTTCGTTGCAACAACAAAAAAAGGTCTTCTTGCGACTGGAAACCCTCCATATTCGGCAGAGCTCTTCTCTGTAGCATATCCCATGCATGCTCAATCGGGTTCAAGTCTGGCGACTGAGCAGGCCAGGGCCAAAGCCACATCTCAATCTCAAGAAATCCGCATAAAAATGCTTGATCCCTAGACACTTTTGATGTGTGTAGTTCCGATGACATTATCGACAGATGTTTTAATTTATTCTATGGTTTGTATGGGAATCGAAAAGAGTTGAGTTTATTATTTTTCTCGCAATTTTTACGTTTTTTTCTTTTCATAAGAACCTTCGTTGTGCCTTAACGAAAACATTTAAAAAAAAACAAATTGGTCAATTGGCGTTTCAATTTTATTCATATAGATAAAGGATTAGGAATTACCGTGGGAGTGCCACGCTTCGGCTCGACCGGAGTGATACCACGGCCTCACAGAAAACCGGTGTGAAATAGTGCTTGCCTTGTGTTTCACCGAGTGAGAGAGGATACTGGAGGCCCATACACCAATCCCCCCCCCCCAAAAGGCCGGCAACGCACTTGTGACGCTTCTGGTGTTGCAGGTGTCCATGGCCGACGGTAATCGCTTACCATCAGGCGATTCGTCTGCTCGTTTGCCAGCTTACTACATAAAAAAAAACATGTGGCACTCGGGCACTGCCGCGGTAAAGCTATTGCATAGCATTTTTTATCAACTTATGCAATTATCATTAATTTTATTTTGCCAGTTTCTCATTGTTCAAAAAGCATTTAAATAATAGAGGGCGTTAGTGTACCTCGTAGTTGCGAAACAGCTTTAACAGATGGCGCTTTAGTTGTTTTTATATTTTATTTTGCCAATTTTTCATTTAATATTGTTCAAAAAGTATTTAAATAATAGAGGGCGTTAGTGTACCTCGTAGTTGCGAAACAGCGATGGCGCTGGCCGATTTTTATTTATGCAGTATTCTTTTTTCTTTGAACATGTATACTTACGGGGCGCACATGCGGTAAGTGTGTCTCGAAGTGCGTGACAAAGACAGACAGATTTCGGAGCCGCTCGTCAACGGAGCAGCTCGTCTCGATCCGTGCGAGCTTCGGGTGTTAGGTTTTTTCGTTACGTTACGGAATTTCTGCATAAAGGCCTCACGGCCCGCGATAAAAGCTATGCAATAGCTTAAAAAAATAGAGAGTCTCATCACTTCTATTCTTGCCGTCGGGGAAAGTGGGGGTCGTAAGAACAAACACGCAGGCCAACAGCATTGCAAAGGGAAGATAAATTTTGCAAGCAACTCTATTGCGTGGTATAGAGGGCCAAACCTCCCTTCTAAGGAGAGGCTAAACCTCCATTCAAAAGGTAGTAGAGCCACGCTGATTTCAGCACGGTTGGGCCGGTACTACCCTCGCACAGAAAATCAACATAAAATGACAGCGTTCGTGCTGTCGTGTTTCGTTGGCGAGTGCGAGACCGGAGGCCCAAATAGTCTAGGCAACAAGTTCCATACTTATTGACTAGACTAAAAGATGCAGAAGCAACACTAGCCCGCAATGGTGTGGGTCGCCATGCTGCATTGTCTGCATTCGCAATGAGTATGGTGGCCACCACTCTTGGATTTTGCTTATGCTTTTCATCAGGCAGGGTAGTCATTTTGGCGGGCCAAACATAAAAAAAGGCTCATAAGGAGGTTAATAACGAGTTGCCCATCAAGCATATCTAACCCACGAATCATACTAAGTAGTTGCCTTTTCATAAATTTCAATTTCATTATTTAAATTACAATTTCCAGTTGCTCCCAGTCAACAAGACATTCAAGCTGTTACAACATAACGAGTGGACAATATTAGAACACAATCACTTGCATATATACAACGTGAAGGTGGAAGACGCGGGCATGTACCGGTGCCAGATCGGAGACAGCAACAGTTTGGCTGTGTTGGAGGTCGTTGACACGGATGAGAAATATTCTGTTGTAAGTGTTGATAGTTAAGTAAATGAGAGAAGTAGAAGGACAGGATGAAAGATAGAGTGTGAGCGCGACGGAGGAAAAAAGGCGAGAAAAGAGTGCGACTCAGTAAATGTACTTGCACAGTATGCTAGGGCAATATAAACATAAGCAACAAATCTGTATCTATAGGTTGGTTCTTTAATTTAATCCCGTTTTACTTACATATGGATAAGAAAAAAACAAAATCCTGACTAACGATATTCTATAAGCCGTCCCACTACAGGGGTCTCATCACTGTAAATATCCCACATTTTTATACTCTGAAAAAATTTATTTTTGAAAAAAAAGACTTATTCACATAATATTCGTAATATACCAACTATCTTTGATTATATCAAACCCCAATTTAAGCAATATTAAAAACCTAGTCAAGAAGACCTGCAGTAAAAATGCATAGTGCACTACATCACCAGGTGAAACCCCCTACTTCTCGAGGTCCGTACGAATCCCCACCATATAGTCTGAGCTACGACCTGATGATGTTCACGTCATGGTCACCGTGGAGCGAGTGCAGCGCCTGCGGGAAGGTCGGCAGACGTCATCGATATGGAATGTGCTTTATCAAACTAGACAACAGAGAGGTTCGTACCCAGAAAATATTAAATATAAACTTTGAACAATATGCATCTGGTTTATGAAGGAGTATCAATAAATCCTTTACCCCTGAACCAATATAGACAAAGTAAGAATGGAAAAATTATCCTTCTGTTCGACATTCTACACGATACATGCAGTTTCTACAAATAAATGTTATTTGTTTTATGTGTACGTAACCACGCACGCACTCGCACACGTATACGTATACGTGTACGATTACATGTTCTATCGCACTATACCATTTGCGCTGTAGCATGGTGCGTGGTGGTATAATTTACTTTAATTTACTACAGTTTATGGTTCAATTTAATTTACTACAGTTATTAATGATTTAATATATTGCGAATGTGGTACAGCTGAAATACTAATTCATAATTTGTAAATCGCGGCAACTTTCAAGAGTGAAACGAAATGTTACTGAACCATGCCACGCACCATGCTACAGCGCAAAGAGTATAGGTAAACTGAGGGTCTTGTATGAGTTTATTTCTCATCAACTTCTCGACTGCGACCGCTTTCAGTGTCGCGATTGGTTCTCATTAAACTTTTCCCCAAAAGGATACAGTAACTCAGAGTTATTCGAGAACATTACCGCCGTACGAAACAGATTGAGAAAATCTCATTTGTCCTCTTGATATTTGCATTCTTGCCCCACGACAAAATGTTTCAAATAACAATTTTCATACAGCTCTTTCATCATTTTACAGAGAGCAAGACGAACCAACGACAATTATAACGTTGAAGAGAACACCAATATACATTTGGATAGCAATGCAATACAGCTATTTGAAAGTCAGTATCCATATATAATTCCAAGAAGTAAATTCTTTGTATTACTTTTTAAACATATATATATTATGGTACACAGAATAATATCGTATTTGGAATACTTAATGTTTATATGTTGGAGAATCTGGCAATGTATTCTATACAGTTAAACATTGAAAAAACGACCTAATTACAAGGGTCCAGTATATGTTTTCCTCTGTCATCCAGAATAAAACTGTTGTAGCAAGACAATTCCAGACGGTCAAAATATTAGACTACACGGAAAATATGATGATAATACGATTACATTTAAAATTCAACCGATCTTGAAAATGTTAAAACGTTTATTATAAGACCTAATAGACAGGTATTTAAGTAGTTACTTTAATGCTTACCATAGCACCTAACACTTGTAACAAAAACAAACATACAATCAACACTAGAGGTCTTCAAGCAAAAATATTCCAAACTTAAGTAAAAATAAAATCTATTTTAAACTAATTTGTGAAAACCACGTTATGACGTAATAAAACATTGTTATGGTATAATTAATTTTCACGCTAAATAATAATGTGTTGATGTAAATTATTTTTTAACGAGCCATTACACCGTGTCCCACAAAAATATACTGTATTTTATTCTTCAATAGGTTCTATCTAGGTTATACGATTTTTAGTATGGTTGAATAGTTTCTCACAATAATAATAATAATAAATAATAATAATTCTATGTCCAGCGGTGAATTACAAAAGGCTGATGATGATAGCTTGGTAATCCGAACGGTGGATTGATTAGGAATACGAAGTGTCACGCCCCGTGTTCATCCCGTGGGTGTGGAGCGAACTATTTTTTTTATGTAATAGGGGGCAAACGAGCAGACGTATCGCCTGATGGTAAGCGATTACCGCCGCCCATGACCACCTGCAATACCAGAGCCGTCACAAGTGCGCTTGCCGGCCTTTGGAGGATGGGGGGAGATGGGGGGTGGGGTTGGGATATGGGCATCCGGTATCCTCAATCACTCGGTGAAACACAGCGCAAGCACTATTTCACAACGGTTCTCTGTGAGGCCGTGGTATCACTCCGGTCGAGCCGGCCCATTCATGCTAAACTGTGGCTCTCCCACGGTAAAAACCACACTAGAACAATGTAGAACAGCATTGCAAAGAGATTGAAAACTTGACAGAAATTCTATACCAACCCGTCTGGCCAGTTTCTGGATAGTACGCCAAAACCTTTTTACTGAAAAGAGGTCATGTCTAGTAATAGATTATTATTAAAGGTTGTTGATGTTATAACTTGTAAAATTACTATTTGTGTTCCCTGTTGTGCAGCATTCCCTGAGGGAATACCATGCCGGTCTCGTTTCTTGCCGTCAGGCTTGACAGAGGTAGCTGCCATTCAACAGAGGACTAGCGAAATAATGATAGCTTTGTGCAAGGTTTGCTGTTTCTACTTGTAATATTTCACATGAACACCCCTGTAGCATTATACCCTCGTAATTTAAATACTACTCACTAAAAATACTGCTTAGTGATGTTAAGGGAAAATGAACTTTGTCCTACTTCTTCCAGAATTGCATTTACTTTGCTCTAAAGTCTAAGTGAATTTTCTCGTTCAGCAGTGGACGGCAGTAGGCTGAAGAGAGAAAGAAAGAAGTGGATAAATATTTTGTGTGTACGAGAACATACCAAAATAACAAATATGAACATGTTCATTCTTTAATCTCATACTGGATTCCAACCTACATCTTGAGAAGACTCTTACTGGACGCCACCGAGGCAGTCAACAGAAAAATCAATTTCAATTTGAAAGTCAGTATTTGAATTATTTTCCAGGTGACTTGTGAAGCAATACTATTCAAGGTGCGATCAGCCAAGGGGATTGTACTGGAGACGGCCAACAACACAGCCGGTATATTCTCCCTACATCAAGTACTTCCGAAGCAACCCCCACTGCCGGCCAGAGACACTATATTCGCAGAATTCGGATATAATATCACTATACGTTGTCCTGGGTTAGTATAGATATATCGTGTATAGCATTTCATTTCCATTTGCTTTTGTTTTATAACAATTTAAGGAAAATTGTTGGACGTTCAAATACACTTCAGAGCAGACAACATAACCACTTAAAACAACCAGGTTTGAACTATAACTGATCCATAGCTGGCCAATCCTACCAGAGCATGTACAATGGGAGATGTAATTCAGAATTTCAGATATTAAGTAAGTTGTGTTTTTCCAACCTCATCAACAGCCTTTAAAAATGCATCAATTGTAGTTTACTTAGAACTCATAACATTTTATGTCGGTGGTGCTATCTGTTTTAAAAGGTGTATTCTTATTTTACCCGGCTGCGAAAGAAGGAGGGGATTTTCGAGTGTGTGTATGTGTGTAAGTGTGTATGTATGTAAGTATGTGTGTAAGTATGTATGTATGTAAAAGCTTTGGCACGCCCTAGAGTCAATAGATTCCTGTTAGTCGTGAGACTGACACTGGGTACATCAAAATTAAAAATAAACAACATAAAAAAAAACTGAATTTAATAAAGATAGCAGATATTGACGCAGTAGGGTTTTTTCTTTTGATTTTACTTCATTTTTTCTCCGCTTTTCTAATGAGAGAAATGAACTTATTACATTTCTAACTCTTCCAGTTTTCGTCTGATTATTTTCGTTGCGAGTTCCAAGACCGTTTAATTTTTCCTGTAACTTCCCGAGTGTGATAACTCAGTGTGTTCGTGGATCCTGGTGTACAGGAGTTACAGTGGTGGCGTGTGGGAGGAATTAGTCCCATTTAAAAAAAATCCATATCGTCCTCCTAAACCACGCTGAGCTGGTGCACTGGCATAGGGTTTGTTTAAAGATTTTCTTCTCTTTAGAGTGCTGTTATTCTAAAGAGTTTTCTCCCTTCTTACGACACACATGGGATGAATTATATCGGTGATGACACTCCCTAATCTTCTATTCTCCGTCATCATACGAACAATACTCATTGTGGAAGAACGGGTGTTATTGTCCCTCCAACACAAAGGGAAGATCCTCCGACCAGGCGAGGTGATCATGCCTGGCGGACCACGGCCCAACGGTTGATGTTGGGAAGTTGTATATATGTTATTCGGCGCGAGAACTGCTATTGCGCGATTCAGGATTGGTAGTTTCTTCGTTTCTTTCGTTACTCCGTAGTTCGACGTATCTTTGGTAGATGGCGCTGTAGTATTTTATGTAGTTGTTGCACTGTATGTGGATGTCGCCATACTCATTCATGAACATTATATGTTACAGAACAATACTGAAGGATGTCCCAATAACTTGGCGTTTTGGCACCAAGACAGTTGTGCCTAGAGATATAGACAAAGCCAGCGGAGGCAGAATGTTCATCAATTCCAGAGACCACTTGGTGATCACCAAAGTGTTGTACAGGGATGCCAAAGTATACAGGTCCTTACTCCTAATATTTTGGTCTTTTTCACATCATGATACTTGCCAACACAAAAATTAAACTCTCATTTATTTATTTTTATGCTGGCAACCAAATGTACGCAGAAAATTTTGTTGCTATATTTGTAATATCATAGAAGCATTGAAGCGGCCTCATTGAGTTTTGACTTGAAGGTGGTGCTAGCATTTAGTTGATATACGTGTGTGTAGATAAACGTGTCAATTTCCATATAAAACCTATGTTGGATTTCGAACGTCATTGTACTGGCAACATTTTGATTGTCTCTGGTTCGTGTTGACGTTTTGACGTTTGAGGTTGATATATGTGAAAAAGAACTTGAAAAGGCGTGTTGACAATGGCCGACGATTTTGTTGTTTGAACCGTAAAATTGATAGATAGTAAGCTAATTGTATTGTCCATCGACCCGCGGTCTCTTTAGTGATAAACCGTATTGTGTTAGGTCGTAGACTCGCGAGTTTTGTAGGCGCGTTCCGCGTTAGCTGAAGCGAGTTGTTGTAATTCGAATACCTTGGAATTTGTGCAGCACTTTAGGAGTTTATGTTTGTGTGAAGAAGCAGAGCAAAGAAGATTCTACCCAAGAGATATCTCTTGGAACGCCGAGAAGAACATTGAAGCCACACACTCCAGTAAGTGCTTAATGATTTTAGTTTAGATTAAGAACACGGTGAATCGCCGTAAAGCTCATTCTTCTCGCCAATGGACCCATAGCTTAGTGATTGTATGCCTATCTATGGGCCATAGGTATTATAAACTTCATCAAGGTGATCGCTGCCTTGGCAAGAGGAATGAACAACCTATATAACATTGGACCAAAATGTTATCTTATATAGTATGTTTAAAACATAATTTAGGATAAGCTTTATCAATTAGTAACACGACAGCTGTTAAGATCATATATTCCAGCTGCTGGCAGCGCAGTGCTATGTCGGGTGCAACTCTACTGCACGTGGGGCGCGAGACAGCGCCCCCTACAGCGCGGAACTCACTGCTGGCGCTGGTGGTACTCACCGCTCTACTGCTGAATCTCGCCCACCGACTGTTCCGAGCCCTACACCGACCGATATCTACACCCTACGTGGGGCATAGGTAACCAAGCGGTTACCTCGGTAAACACGCTCGGGTAAGCACCCGAGCGTGTTTTACACAAGTGTAAGACGAACTATTACGAGAACCAATTTTGTTCATGAAAATTGACATGATAGTTACAATAACTATTTATTTATTTATTTATTTTTATTTATTTAAATGTTTAATTAGTTTGTAATTATAATATTACTGCCGATTATGTCAGGATTGTGATAAATATGTTTGAGTAACGAATAAACGATGTTTTTTTTACTATTTTAATAATATTATTAATGTCTCTAACACAGGTAAATTGCTATTACCACTTTCAAGTAACGTGAGCATTCGTATTAACCTCTCTACTGCGGCATTCAAGGATCTGGGTGATTTATACACTGACACGCGTTAACGTAAGCACGGATCTGTGGCCCCGCACCTTCGACGAACTTTACGTTTTTTTTTCATTAAATTTTGTGTTTTAAAACTAGTCAGATAAGGTCTAAAGTAGTTTAATAAGCATCTCCAATATAGTAAGAACGAACCATAAACATTCATTCAATGAGTGAAGCCTAAACAACCGTTATATATCCACTTGAAAATTGACACCGTCAAGGTCACATGACACGGCGCGTCGAATTTCGTCGTCTTTTGTTTATTTTCGAGTAGTACTTTTTTTTTGTTATGAGTGGTTTTTAAGTGGATGTGCAGTGTTTTGATGTTATAAAATAGCTTTGTTTATGAACTTTTTGAGGATATTCAATTAATTGAACAATATGTAACGTAAAAATGTAAAATGATTTTAATTACAGCAATGGTGAGTAAGTGGGTACTTGGCTCAATTGTGTGTAATTATGTGTAAATATTATAAAGTTAACATTAGTTTAGCTAACTTAGTTTGGCATAACAAGCTAGACTGGTTATCTATCTATATTAAATAATAATTAGTTGTATGGCCACCATGCATTTTTTTGCAAAGATTTCATCATTTTCGCAAACTATGCACCGTGCGCCAAAATTTTGCAATTTCGCCGCACTTACGAATGCAACGGGGTACCGGAAGGTACCCCGTTGCCGCAGTAGAGAGGTTAAAACATTCGATTCACGTTTGTTACTCTTTTGTTCTTGAAAAAGTATGTGTGTCAGCTCCGAGCTCGGCATATTCGCTTTTGTTCGTTACACACTCAAACTGCGTTGTACGAAACGCGTAAGCGCATGAAATTTACGGCGCTTATGTCATTTTGGTTGTGAGAAAACTATCCCCAACAGTAAGCGTTTTTTTTTATAGTTTGTTAAACGTCATAACTAACGAGATAGCGCTGCAGCGTAACGCTTTTTAGTCAACGTTTGATTTTACTCCTCATAAAATTTTTATACTGTGGGCTAAATATAAAAATATTTTCATAAGGAGTAAAATACTAAAGAATGGATTTAAACACAAATGTTGATTAGTGAGTAGGACAATAGACGGAGAGGGGTGGAAATAATTTCCCCCGGGATAGGGTTTGAAAAGGCATGGCGTCGATTCGGAGGAGAAATCAAATGCCATCGTCCCTACTCCCGCTACTCGGCGCTACTCCCCGGAGTGCGCGCTTCACCAGCCACATGGCGAGCGCGAACTGGTTTAACTATAGCAGTAAGTAGTGTGTGGGTGTACCTGTGCGAGCAGCTGCAGCGCGTCCTGCGGGGGCGGCAGCATGTCGGGCGCGAGCGCGGGCGGGGGCGCTACTCCCCGGAGCGCGCGCTTCACCAGCCACATGGCGAGCGCGAACTGGTTTAACTATAGCAGTAAGTAGTGTGTGGGTGTACCTGTGCGAGCAGCTGCAGCGCGTCCTGCGGGGGCGGCAGCATGTCGGGCGCGAGCGCGGGCGGGGGCGCTACTCCCCGGAGCGCGCGCTTCACCAGCCACATGGCGAGCGCGAACTGGTTTAACTATAGCAGTAAGTAGTGTGTGGGTGTACCTGTGCGAGCAGCTGCAGCGCGTCCTGCGGGGGCGGCAGCATGTCGGGCGCGAGCGCGGGCGGGGGCGCTACTCCCCGGAGCGCGCGCTTCACCAGCCACATGGCGAGCGCGAACTGGTTTAACTATAGCAGTAAGTAGTGTGTGGGTGTACCTGTGCGAGCAGCTGCAGCGCGTCCTGCGGGGGCGGCAGCATGTCGGGCGCGAGCGCGGGCGGGGGCGCTACTCCCCGGAGCGCGCGCTTCACCAGCCACATGGCGAGCGCGAACTGGTTTAACTATAGCAGTAAGTAGTGTGTGGGTGTACCTGTGCGAGCAGCTGCAGCGCGTCCTGCGGGGGCGGCAGCATGTCGGGCGCGAGCGCGGGCGGGGGCGCTACTCCCCGGAGCGCGCGCTTCACCAGCCACATGGCGAGCGCGAACTGGTTTAACTATAGCAGTAAGTAGTGTGTGGGTGTACCTGTGCGAGCAGCTGCAGCGCGTCCTGCGGGGGCGGCAGCATGTCGGGCGCGAGCGCGGGCGGGGGCGCTACTCCCCGGAGCGCGCGCTTCACCAGCCACATGGCGAGCGCGAACTGGTTTAACTATAGCAGTAAGTAGTGTGTGGGTGTACCTGTGCGAGCAGCTGCAGCGCGTCCTGCGGGGGCGGCAGCATGTCGGGCGCGAGCGCGGGCGGGGGCGCTACTCCCCGGAGCGCGCGCTTCACCAGCCACATGGCGAGCGCGAACTGGTTTAACTATAGCAGTAAGTAGTGTGTGGGTGTACCTGTGCGAGCAGCTGCAGCGCGTCCTGCGGGGGCGGCAGCATGTCGGGCGCGAGCGCGGGCGGGGGCGCTACTCCCCGGAGCGCGCGCTTCACCAGCCACATGGCGAGCGCGAACTGGTTTAACTATAGCAGTAAGTAGTGTGTGGGTGTACCTGTGCGAGCAGCTGCAGCGCGTCCTGCGGGGGCGGCAGCATGTCGGGCGCGAGCGCGGGCGGGGGCGCTACTCCCCGGAGCGCGCGCTTCACCAGCCACATGGCGAGCGCGAACTGGTTTAACTATAGCAGTAAGTAGTGTGTGGGTGTACCTGTGCGAGCAGCTGCAGCGCGTCCTGCGGGGGCGGCAGCATGTCGGGCGCGAGCGCGGGCGGGGGCGCTACTCCCCGGAGCGCGCGCTTCACCAGCCACATGGCGAGCGCGAACTGGTTTAACTATAGCAGTAAGTAGTGTGTGGGTGTACCTGTGCGAGCAGCTGCAGCGCGTCCTGCGGGGGCGGCAGCATGTCGGGCGCGAGCGCGGGCGGGGGCGCTACTCCCCGGAGCGCGCGCTTCACCAGCCACATGGCGAGCGCGAACTGGTTTAACTATAGCAGTAAGTAGTGTGTGGGTGTACCTGTGCGAGCAGCTGCAGCGCGTCCTGCGGGGGCGGCAGCATGTCGGGCGCGAGCGCGGGCGGGGGCGCTACTCCCCGGAGCGCGCGCTTCACCAGCCACATGGCGAGCGCGAACTGGTTTAACTATAGCAGTAAGTAGTGTGTGGGTGTACCTGTGCGAGCAGCTGCAGCGCGTCCTGCGGGGGCGGCAGCATGTCGGGCGCGAGCGCGGGCGGGGGCGCTACTCCCCGGAGCGCGCGCTTCACCAGCCACATGGCGAGCGCGAACTGGTTTAACTATAGCAGTAAGTAGTGTGTGGGTGTACCTGTGCGAGCAGCTGCAGCGCGTCCTGCGGGGGCGGCAGCATGTCGGGCGCGAGCGCGGGCGGGGGCGCTACTCCCCGGAGCGCGCGCTTCACCAGCCACATGGCGAGCGCGAACTGGTTTAACTATAGCAGTAAGTAGTGTGTGGGTGTACCTGTGCGAGCAGCTGCAGCGCGTCCTGCGGGGGCGGCAGCATGTCGGGCGCGAGCGCGGGCGGGGGCGCTACTCCCCGGAGCGCGCGCTTCACCAGCCACATGGCGAGCGCGAACTGGTTTAACTATAGCAGTAAGTAGTGTGTGGGTGTACCTGTGCGAGCAGCTGCAGCGCGTCCTGCGGGGGCGGCAGCATGTCGGGCGCGAGCGCGGGCGGGGGCGCTACTCCCCGGAGCGCGCGCTTCACCAGCCACATGGCGAGCGCGAACTGGTTTAACTATAGCAGTAAGTAGTGTGTGGGTGTACCTGTGCGAGCAGCTGCAGCGCGTCCTGCGGGGGCGGCAGCATGTCGGGCGCGAGCGCGGGCGGGGGCGCTACTCCCCGGAGCGCGCGCTTCACCAGCCACATGGCGAGCGCGAACTGGTTTAACTATAGCAGTAAGTAGTGTGTGGGTGTACCTGTGCGAGCAGCTGCAGCGCGTCCTGCGGGGGCGGCAGCATGTCGGGCGCGAGCGCGGGCGGGGGCGCTACTCCCCGGAGCGCGCGCTTCACCAGCCACATGGCGAGCGCGAACTGGTTTAACTATAGCAGTAAGTAGTGTGTGGGTGTACCTGTGCGAGCAGCTGCAGCGCGTCCTGCGGGGGCGGCAGCATGTCGGGCGCGAGCGCGGGCGGGGGCGCTACTCCCCGGAGCGCGCGCTTCACCAGCCACATGGCGAGCGCGAACTGGTTTAACTATAGCAGTAAGTAGTGTGTGGGTGTACCTGTGCGAGCAGCTGCAGCGCGTCCTGCGGGGGCGGCAGCATGTCGGGCGCGAGCGCGGGCGGGGGCGCTACTCCCCGGAGCGCGCGCTTCACCAGCCACATGGCGAGCGCGAACTGGTTTAACTATAGCAGTAAGTAGTGTGTGGGTGTACCTGTGCGAGCAGCTGCAGCGCGTCCTGCGGGGGCGGCAGCATGTCGGGCGCGAGCGCGGGCGGGGGCGCTACTCCCCGGAGCGCGCGCTTCACCAGCCACATGGCGAGCGCGAACTGGTTGCACGACAGCTTGCCCACACCCTCCATGTCGCACAGCGCCCTGCAACAACACACATCACCGCTCATTGCAATCAAAATATAATAAATATGAAAAAATTATGTAAAACATTTTTTTTTAAACGGTTTCATTGAAAATGATGTACTAAAAGCTAAAAAACACTTATTGGTATAGCTTATATAATTTTGTTCTGATCGGATAAATCCTTCCCCTATCTAAAATGCTCCCCCTATTATTAAACGGTTTTAATTGCTTGTTTGGATGGATCAAATCTAGTAATTGAAATTTGACAGATTGATTTGAAATTTGGTACCTTAGTTCTGGTGACACTGCAATTAAATAAATTAAATTTCATTGTAAATGCAAGATGGCCGCCGCTACAAAATGGCGGTTTACACATTTTGTCACGACTACCACTATATATGGGTATCAAATGCAAGGGCTTGACTACAGAACACAGTTCATTTAGAAAAATTAAAAACTTAAAAATAAACAACAAAAAACAGCGACTTGCATTGTAAAAAGAGCCTTTACACACTTCAGCCTCCTTTTACGAACTCACTTCCACGTTGTAAAAGTATGTTACCCATGATATTACTAAATGAACAGCAACCCTTACCATATATGTGCCAAAGTCTGTTGAGGTAGTCCAGAATCGAGGAATACGTGTTTGATCTCGAGGCCGGACACGAACCCGTCCCGGTCGGTGTCCGCGGCCGCGAACTGCGCGTCGAACGTGGCCTTCTCCACCGGGGTCACCACCCAGTTGGACCCCGCGCCGGGGGCCACGTGCGGGGTCATCGTGGGCACGTGTGGGGTCATCGTGGGCACTGGGGGTATGGGTGGGGCGGTTTGGGAGGGCGGCTGAGGAGAATAAATGTCATATTTAAATTACTTAGAGGCTCATGGCTAGACAGCAAGGAACCATAGTTACATGTCACAAAGTTGATATTCTACAAAGTAAACTATAATACAAAACAAAAATGTTAACAAAAAACCGACTTCAAGAACTGGACCAAAGGGAAATGGGACCATACGGGAAGCAACAAATTTCAAATAAAAAAAGAATCATCGAAATCGGTTGTCGTGATTTAGAGTTATTGGTCTATTTTTCGCGCACATAATAGTTTTTTTGTATAATGGGACATTTTAACGTTAAAATTATTTTAAAAAGGTACACATTATCCACGCGACCAATTGCGGGTAGTCGCACCTTCGTGATGTGCGAGGTGTGACTACACACTTTTGCGTCGCGATCTTCTTACAATAAATATTAGGTTTTCTTTATGGGACATAATGTAATGAGTATGATATAATAAGTAGTTTCAAATGGAACCCTAATTGAAAGAAAACTATGCTTACAGTTGATAGATCCAAAAGTCCCTCCAGTAACGCGGCGTTTCCTTGCGGCTGCTGTGGTGGGGCCTGTGGGCGGGGTGGCCGTGACCCTGGCGATGGGGGTCGTGACGGGGGTCTAGAGGGGGGACGAGATGGAGGCCGAGATGGGGGTCGCGCTGGCCGAGCTCGCAGTTCTGGTGGGAGGGTTGTGGGAACTGCGTGCTTCTCCAGCGCTTTGTACACCAGGTGCATGGCCTGGAAAAACATGTAAGTGATTAATATAACAGGATTTCATGGGACTGTTAAGACGGTACAAACGAAGGCTGGAGCTCAAGTAGGCTAAAACTAATCAAAATTTATACTACGACTAGAGAAGGAAATTGGGTCAACATTGAGTTTTTATATTTCTGTAAAGAACATGAGAACGGTTACGATTCTTTGTGTTAATTTAATCACTAGTTAGCCTTTTGCGTATATAAAATTGATTTTGATGTTCAATGTATGTGTTTATTTATGTGTAGTAAAGTATAATATTTGTTTCCATTATGTCATAACTAGTTTTTGCTCGCGGCTCCGCCCGCGTGTTTGTCGGTTATCGCGGTAAATAGTAGACTATGTGTTATTCTGATGGTTCACCATGCTTGCAGCTTATTCCCTATATCATTACTTTAAATTAGAACCTTAAAACAAAGCAATAACGTCAATATTTGGTTATCACGACAGTATTCACCGGTCTGGTGAAAGTGAACTTACCACCATAAACTCGTGTCTATCGAGCATCCCGTCTTTGTCCTGGTCGGCGAGGTCCCAGATCTTGCCCAGAGTATCTATAGGGAGCTTTGATTCCATCAGCACTCCTTTCACCTGTAACAGGATGAAAACAATCCATATCAGTTTAATCGTGGATTCATTAATCAATTACTCTTATTATTTTTACCCCACTACGGCAAAGCCAAAGGAGGGTTATGATTTTGACAGGCTATTTATGTATGTAAGTATGTATGTTCATCTGTTCCCTCATAGCTCCTTAACTACTTATTAGAACTGGATAAATGAGGTATCGTTAGAAGCGTCTTGATCGTCCGCTGGTTATAGGCTATATGACGTGTCACTGAATCTAATGTGGCGCCCTCTAGCCGACATAAAGTACTGTATTAAAAAAATAAGTTGAGATAAATATGCCGTGTTTGGTATCATTGGAAAGGAAATTACTTGTACATTTCAAATATATATATATATATATATTAGCATATTCTCGTGACTTTGGCTGTATTTATTCGATAAGTGTGATATTTCTATGGTATTGTCTGTTCCATCATTCTTTCTAAACTACTAGTCGAGAATAAGACAAATGAGGTATCGTTAGAAGCGTCTTGATTGTCCGCTGGTAATAGGCTATATGACGTGTCACTGAATCTAATGTGGCGCCTTCTAGCCGACATAAAGTACTGTATTAAAAAACTAATTTGAGATAAATATGCCATGTTTGGTATCATTCGAAAGGGCGTTACTTGTACATTTCAAAAATATATATATTGTTAGCATTTTCTCGTGACTTTGTCCGTATTTATTCGATAATTTTGATATTTATATGGTACCTATTTAAAATATACTTTGTAAAGAAATTAATATTATAGAGGCACCAAAATATTTTAAATAAAAAAAAGTAAAAACTAAAACCCAACTACGACAAAAAACGACGCTGAAAAAGTATGAAACAAGTTTCAAAAGCCGTAGTCACGCGTTGTTAAAGTGTTATGGACTACGATACATTACTATGTTTCAAAGGCTGTCGTCCATTTAGTTTAATGTACCATAGCCCATAACACTTTAACAACGCGTGACTACGGCTTTTGAAACTTGTTTCATACTTTTTCAGCGTCGTTTTTTGTCGTAGTTGGGTTTTAGTTTTTACTTTTTTTTCTTATGATATGATATTATTATTTTTATAATATGGTGTATGTGCCTCCGATATCGTCACTGACTTGGTGAAACACAGTGCAAGCGCTATTTCACATCGGTTTTCTGTGAGCTCGTGGTATCACTCCGGTCGAGCCGGCCCATTCATGCCGAAACGTGGTTTTATTTGACCAGATTTTTATAATAAGAAATTTATATTATACACATATAGGTCTCTAGCATGTACTTAAGTGATAAAGCCTTAATTTTAAATATAAAATTAGTTCCAAATCGTCAGCGCTAAACAACTATCTCACCTTATTCCCAGCAATAAGTCCATTGTTGGGCTGCAGCGACTCAAACAGCTGGTTGTACTTGTCCCTCTCGGCGGGCTTCATGCTCCAGTCGCTGAGCGGCATGGAGGGGGCGGGGGAGGGGGCTGCGGGCCGGGCGGGGGGCGTCGCACTTACTGGAGGTACCTTGGGAAGCTCGCCCTGAGAATAACAATAAGAGGTTTTGTTAATCTATACAAATAAATAAAATTGAAGTATATGGGCCCGCAAAGGCAGGTGAAAATTACTTACTGCAAGTAACGAAGCCCTGGGGAAAGGAATTAAACAATCTGTTTGTGATATTAAAATAACCGCTTTTTACTAAATGCATATGTATGTATACACGGTACATATACCAAAATAACATTTTTTTAAATTTTTGTCTGTCTGTTTGTACCGGCTAATCTCTGGAACGGCTGGACCGATTTTAACGGGGCTTTCACTGATAGGTAGCTGATGGTATAAGGAGTAACCTAGGCAACCTTTTTCTTTAATCTAGCTTCGCCCCGCCGCGTTGCCTGCGGTTATTGTCGTACCGCGGGTAGCGCCGCGGGGTTCAGCTAGTATCAATATATAAGGAAAGATGTATAACGAAAACTATTATAGGAGGGCTTTATGAACGCAATAGAACCCAAAATAATACAAGGAACGGCTTAACCGATTTGAATGCGGTTTTCACTAATGCGTTGTGGTTTGCTCCACTTAACATTAAGTGTTTGTTTCATTTCAAATGATTCATAAATAAGAAAGTTATGTTATATTGAAGAATCACTGCGATAACCGACCTTTATGCGGTCGGAGCCGCAGGCGAAAGCTAGTTCTAAATATTTTCCCAACCAACAAGTTTGTTCATTGTAGTCTGTTTTTAAAAAAATAATAGTTGACTCTGCATCGGTCCCGTTCCGCCATTTTCTTGGCAAGTATAACTTGCTTACAGAATAAATCCTCCTCTTTCCCTGACTACAGAAGAGGAACCTCAAAGGGTCTGTGTCTATATGTTGCAGGTGTATGGGCCATAAATAATTTTTTTTTTGGACATCTAACACAACGCCATCTAGTCCCAAGCTAAGCACAGGCAAGTCGGTAGGTGCAAGGTCTGGTGAGTATGGCGGATGAGGGAGAGCTTCCAAGCCCAGCTCTTGCAGCTTGGAGACTGTCTGTTGCGCAGTATGGGGTCGCGCGTTGTCGTGAAGCAGTTGGAAGCTCTCCCTCATCCGCCATATTCACCAGACCTTGCACCTACCGACTATTACTTTTTCCAAAATTTAGACAACTTTTTAGTGGGTAAAAAATAAATTCCCGAAAGGCAGTACAAAATGCCTTTGAAGAGTTTGTTGCCTCCCGTCCAGCCGATTTTTACAAGAAGGGCATCAATAAACTGCCAATGCGTTGGCAAAGATGGGTGATTACTTCGAATAACAGAAATAAAAAAGTTTGAAAAAATAAGCACTTTCACTTATTGCATACAAAACGGCAATTTCATAGGTAAAGACCTATTATTATACATAGAAAACACCCAAATTCCGAAACAAATATTTTGCAGATCATAAAAACACTTGGTTCGACCCGGGAATCGAACCGGAGACCTCAAGAACAGCAGTCGCATACGCCAACCGCGAGACCAACGAGGCAGTAGGAATGTTCATAGTTATGTCAAGATTAAAACTTCCAGCTAATTGATGTACTAAAAAGGCATTTACTTACAACTTTAGGTGGCGGCGCCTCTGAGTGTATATTGCTCATGTTGATGTCCTTGCCGGCCTGCGCCAGCGCCACCAACTTTAGTGCCACGAACAAACCAGCCTGGGGACAAACAACCATTTAATTAAGTAAAAGTACTGATAATGCGAACGGCAATGGACGTGAGACATTGAAAGTTTCTGCTCAAAATCAAAGTTCGAAAACTACTGAATGGTATTCTCAAGGTATTGATGGGACAAACAAATTCGAATTCAAATTTCATTCCCGGGTCTGGATATTACAAGTTCATCTTAGTTTGAGACTAGATTTCATTGTGTGTTAGATGTCCAAAAAAATATTAAAAAAGACGTGTGGCACTCGGGGACTGCCGCGGTAAAGCTATTGCATAGCACTTTTTATCAACTTATGCAATTATAATTATTTTTTTTATTTTCATTTATGCATTATGTATAACATTGTAAATTAAAAATGCTAAAATATTTTTCAAATGCTCCATCGCATTCGAAGTACACCGCCATCTATATAATTGGTGCCATACTGACAACAAACAAATGTATGTTTGGAATTACCGGACCGTTAGAATTTATCAAGTAGCAACAATTTTAACATTTAGTAGTAATGAGTATTGGCTGGAAGGTGTAGGTGAATGATTTATGACGACCTTCGCCTTGAGTTAAAATCTCAACTGGGCGTCGTCGTCTTTTTGTGAATGTTTCCTCGATATTGTGGTAAAAGGTATTCATTAAATAAGTAATACAAAATTACACAAAACAAAAAGATACGCAACACAACAAACAACAGAGGGCGCTGAGTTTGGATTTCGGAGCAACTCGTCAACGAATCTGTCTGTCAGATTCATTTATTCGTCGTTCGGAGCAGCTCGTCTCGATCCGTGCGAGCTTCGGGTGTCAGGTTTTATTTGTGTTACGGAATTTCTTGATTTGGTCGCCGCGCTCAAAGGCCTCAAAGCCCGCGATAAAAGCTACACAATCGCTTAAAATATATTTAAAAAAATATAGACACCTTCAGCTCTAGAGATACAAGCTCGTTTCCGATCTTTGTTGTTTGTGTTTTATTCATATTTAAAGTAATTTAAAACGACAGCATTCGTGCTGTCGTGTTTTGTTGGTGAGTGCGAGACCGGAGGCCCAATGATGCTTCTGTATCTCTAGGACGCCATAGTGTGGGTCACCATGCTGCATTGTTGCACTGCATTCGCAATGATTATGGTGACCACCACTCTTGGATTCTACTTATGCTTTCCATCAGGCAGAGTAGAGTCATTTTGGCAGGTACTTACATAAAAAAAACTTTCGTGTGAAAAGTGATTAAAAATACCCTGTCCCGTCTACTCATCCCGTCGTGTTGTAAAAACCGGCTAAGAAACCAAACTGCACAGGACCACAGGACAACAGGACTAAAATTTAACGCAATCCCCATATACCAACTCGTCCTACTTACGGCTACATTAGTTTTCTTCTATGTACTAAGACTGTCAACCTCTTGTATAACAAGAGTTTTTTGTTTACTTAAATTAGATTTGCTTTTATTAACTTTAGGTTCGGTTTGTTTTTTTTTTTTTTTTTTTTTTTAATGTATGGCCCGCCATAATGACTCTACTCTGCCTGATGGAAAGCATAAGCAGAATCCAAGAGTGGTGGTCACCATACTCACTGCGAATGCAGACAATGCAGTATGGCGACCCACACCATGGCGGCCTAGTGATGCTGCTGCATCTTTTAGTCTAGTCAACAAGTATGGAACTTGTTGACTAGACTATTTGGGCCTCCGGTCTCGCACTCACCAACGAAACACGACAGCACGATCGCTGTCATTTTACGTTGATATTCTGTGCGAGGGTAGTACCGCCCAGGTCGAGCCGGCCCATTCGTGCTGAAATCAGCGTAGCTCTACTACCTTTTGTACTTTGGTTTGAATTTTTGCTTGTTTAATCTTTGCTTATATACTTTTGCCTATTTCTTGCTTATTATATTCACTTATTTGTTTTTCTTATTTGTTTATGCTTACTTGTTTTTAGCTATAACTATTTCGCAAATTTTTACGCCAAGATTTAGAAATGCGGTACGTGTTTCTTTATTTCCCAGCAGGAGGTGTGCCTCTTAAGCTGTACGGCTACCTTAGTTGGCCAAATCCTCTTTTTTAAGGATACGCCTGTATCCCAGCCTTGGACTGTTAAGGGCTGATTATGACAAGTGATTTTCTGGTTTATCTGAGTGTATGTAGTTTTCTTATCCTGCCTATTACGTCACAATGCAAACCTATGCACTTCTTACCATTAATAAGGACATTCATAATATTCTCTGAACGTATCGCACAGAACCTATTTAAAGCGCTATATAATAGGTCTTTACCTATGAAATTGCCGTTTTGTGTGCAATAAGTGAAAGTACTTATTTTTTCAAACTTTTATATTTCTGTTATGCGAAGTAATCACCCATGCAATCGACGCATCTTTGCCAACGCATTGGCAGGTTATTGATGCCCTTCTTGTAAAAATCAGCTGGACGGGAGGCAACAAACTCTTCAAAGGCATTTTGTACTGCCTCTCGGGAATTGAATTTTTTACCCACTAAAAAGTTGTCTAAATTTTGGAAAAAGTAATAGTCGGTAGGTGCAAGGTCTGATGAGTATGGCGGATGAGGGAGAGCTTCCAACCCCAGCTCTTGCAGCTGCTTCACGACAACGCGCGACCCCATACTGCGCAACAGACAGTCTCCAAGCTGCAAGAGCTGGGGTTGGAAGCTCTCCCTCATCTGCCATACTCACCAGATCTTGCACCTACCGACTATTACTTTTTCCAAAATTTTGACAACTTTTTAGTGGGTAAAAAATTCAATTCCCGAGAGGCAGTACAAAATGCCTTTGAAGAGTTTGTTGCCTCCCGTCCAGCTGATTTTTACAAGAAGGGCATCAATAAACTGCCAATGCGTTGGCAAGGGTTGTGTCGATTGCATGGGTGATTACTTCGAATAACAGAAATAAAAAAGTTTGAAAAAATAAGTACTTTCACTAATTGCATACAAAACGGCAATTTCATAGGTAAAGACCTAATATATCCTACTCACCGTAAGGAACCTGGATCCTTATATTCATGGAGAAATTATTTAGGCACGGTCATCACTGTACACGTCACAAATTAACCAAATTAAGAACAAAGAACACTCCAGGACAATAATAAGTCACACAATTATTAAACTATATAGTATTATTTACAATAAAACATAGAATTTACATAATATTCTGGACGCCATAACGCTATGGTATGACTCGTCAGAGTAATGTCGCTCATTATCCGGTGCTGTGCGACAGATAACGCACTATCATCTGTAATTAAATACATCCCGGCTTCAATGTTTGACGTTTCGTTTGGTTTCACTTGTTCAAGATAAAAAAGTAGATATCTATGCAGAATCTAAGAGAAAAATTACAGATTTGTCTTTCTATTGCGTAAGGATACTTCAAAGGACATCTTGCAAGCCTATTTCATAAAAAAAATAACAAATAAAAACCGACTTCAAGGTTCGACTCGATTTATCTTGGATGTCATCATCAGATCTTAAGGCCTGTTTTCACTTTTTATAGTGCGAGTGCAGGTGTGAAGTGAGGTGATCAATGATTGGTAGAAAATACGCGTCGATGGCGAATTCGCGATCCACACGTACTTTCCACCAATCACCGATCACCCGCACTATGCACCTGCACTCGCACTATACAAAGTGAATACAGGCCCTTAGTTTCCTCATCATGGTACCACCGTTGGGATATCTCCTTTCCATTAAAAAAAGAATCATTAAAATCGGTTCATAAACGACAAAGTTGTCCGCGAACACACATAAAAAAACATATATACGGTCGAATTGAGAACCTCCTCCTTTTTTGAAGTCGGTTAAAAACACAGACCAATAAATTCTATAGTTTTTGTTGTATAGCGAGACTTATTCGCGATAAAGTTAATAAATATTTCGGACATCTAACACACAACGCCTACTACTCGTAGTCGCAAGCCCAGCAGAGCTCGTGTTATGGGTACTAGACAACCGATATAATCCTTATTAATATTTGCAGGTCCTACAAAGATTTGGTCTTACTCGAGACCTCAAGCATAGCAGTCACATACGTTACTACTACCACTGCGCCAACGAGGCAGAGATACCTTCTATATCCCGACGTTTCGAACGAGTGTAACCCGCTCGTGGTCACCGGTAGACGGGTAGGGTAGGTAGGATATCCTTTAGATAGCTGGAGGAGTAACTTGGTCAACTTTTATTTCAGGCTAGCTGTGAGGCTGTGACCCGCGGTGTTAAAAGTGTAGTTACAACGAAGAGTGTCGTTACAACAAAAATTGTCGTTACAACTTTTGGTCTTAATCCGTCTAGCACCCTTTCGCAACTTCGTTCCAAAACCCCCGGGTAACACCGCGAGGAGAATTGGGACTAATTCCTCCCACCACTGTTACTCCTGTACAGCAGGATCAACAGCAGTGACCCACGAACACACCGAGTTATCACACTCGGGAAGTACCGGGAAAAATTAAACTGTCTTGGAACCCGCAACGAAATTAATCAGAAGAAAAAGTGGCGATGGAGTGGTAAACCCTCCACCGCGTGGGGTAGCTAGTTCTAAATGATTTTCATATTTTCTATGTAATATTGCCATTTCATAACACTTATGAAAAGAAAGAAAAATATTTTGATCCCCCCATCTCGAAAAGAGTATTTTGCCCTTCGATATCTGAGTGCAAAAGCCGTTTTTATCCGCTAGAAGATAAAGTGAATTGAATTTAGAACATCGTGTGCACTGAGTTTGTGAATTCAAAACATCATTAAACCATTTACTTCTACCTCTATGGTGCTGAATTTATCATACAACCTTTTTTAATTGGTTGAAAATTCAAACTCGGAACCTTCTTGGTGTACTTTTTTTAATTTGCTTTGTTCATAAAATGACGCGTTGAAATAAAAGTATCTTGTGATTGTAAATGCTTTTTTGCATTTAGTCATTTCCTCGCTGAGGTGGGATGACAAGTTACGTGTTGCACTCGAGTGCAAATATTTTTCACCTCGTGCTCTTTTGATTCGCTCGCTAAAGCTCAGAATTTAATTATTATTTTTTTGAAATTGAATTTTTGAATTTTAGAATCCTTCGCTTGCTCTGTCATCAAAATTGAGCACGCGGTTAAAAAGCAACTTTGCCCTCTTGTAGAACAAATAACTATTGTAGCCTACAACTTAAAAATAAAAAGCGTGACGCAAAATAGAATGAGGACACATGAAGCGTGACTCAGGAGGTCACCCTTTAGAGTACGACAAAATACTAGTACGATATAAAACCTCCCTCGAGGCGCAATCATCCCTCAAAGGAGTGCCCGGAAAAGGAATCGTTGATAAAGGACACAGCTACAGTTTTCTTTTTGTGAAGTCACTTCAAAGTGAACTTTCAAATGGAAGTAGGGCCTCACTTTAATGTCAAATTGTAACATAATAAAGCTGATGTGTTTTTTTGTTTGATCCTTGGTTTATACATTACTAGGTGACCCGGCGAACTTCGTACCGCGATATTTACATTTCTGTCTCAGTTTCCCACAGGCAGTGTACAGTCGCGGACAAAAAAAAGACTTCCTGTTATCCTTTACGATGTTTTTACTTGTCTCACAGACAAACTGCACAGTTAAATCGCTACGATAAATCATTGTAGTGTGTACCGCCTATTATAAGTAAAATTTAACTTTGATTTACGACACTGTAATATTACATTTGAAAATAAAACCTTCACAATGCCTTTGGATTGCTGCCCAATGGATTTTATATGTAACTTTTTGTTCCAATTTAAAATAGGTCGATGGTGAGACAGCCTTTGGCTTTGGCGTAAAAAGTAGAATTAATCCAAAAATTTACATTAAATACATAACTGCTCAATTTCATTTATTTGTATAGCTATACCTACAAATAAATAAAATTGAAGTGTCCGTTTGTAATTTCTAATTAACAGCTTTTCAATAAATACATATGAAAGTAGGTATATACAGTAGGTACACTTACCTACATCATAAAATAAATTTAAATAATCACAAATTTTAATAAATAAAAACCGACTTCCAAAAAACCATCCGACGAAAACTCCCTAAAAAAAAAACAAAAAAGCGTAAAATAAACTGGCTCTTCATAAATTGCTATGTGCCAATTCTTGTCTATACCTAATTCTTTATTCATTTAAATAGTAGTATTATTGTGTATGCTAGGTACCTAAAATCTGTTTGAAGTCGGCGCCAAGCCAAATGTAATAGTAGTTACCACACTCGCTTTATTTCGAGACGACCATCAACGACGTCGCGTCAGCCCGCGCGTGTCTGCTCGCTTGGGTTGTTTTATGCTAGCTATCCGGCAGCGGCGAGTGCGGTATCTCCTATTTCATTTTGGCTTGGCGCCGACTTCAAACAGATTTTAGGTACCTAGCATACACAATAATACTACTATTTAAATGAATAAAGAATTAGGTATAGACAAGAATTGGCACATAGGAATTTATAAAGAGCCAGTTTATTTTACGCTTTTTAGTGTTTTTTGGCAGGGAGTTTCCGTCGGATGGTTTTTTTTTTCGAAGTCGGTTTTGTTTTTTTATAAAAAGTTTTTATTTTTAAATTTTTAGTGCAAACAATCATAGGTTATCAGTAAGTTGAACTATTTCATATAATTTCTGCTGATGCGAATAACTTTAGTGGTTTGAACACGTATTAAAACTGAGTATGATCAGTTTTCAAAATTATGCTTAAATGCAAGATTTCTGTTACCGAGAACGTGGTCTACGGGGCAATAGGAATCGTGTCCAAGCTTAAATGTCGTGATGAAATAGAAGCAGGCGAGTTACTTAAAGCAAAATACATTAAGGGGTTAGTCATCATAGCGCCTGTGACATCAGCTCACCTAAATAACTTAAAAGTATACAACTAAAGGTCTATAGATACGTATGAAATTGAAAGAATTATCCTCCAACTCCTAACCGTTGAGGAGTTGTACCTTCCATCATCAGCTTACCTAAATAACTTGAAAGAATACGACTAAAGGTAACATACATACATATGACATTTAAAGATTTATCCTCCAACTCCTAACCGTTAAGGAGTTTTACCTTTCATCATCAGCTCATCATCATTAAATGATGACTACCAGACGCAAATACCGGCGTAGCTTCAGAAAATATACGAAAAACATAGTACGTGCCTGAAAAAAATGAGGGTTACCCTCGATTTCTCTGGGATGCCATCATCAGATCCTAGTTTCCTTATCATGGTACCACCGTCGGGACAACTACTTTCCATTAAAAAAAGAATCATCAAAGGTTCATAAACGACGAAGTTATCCCCGAACACACATAAAAATATATATATATATACGGTCGAATTGAGAAACCTCCTCCTTTTTTTGAAGTCGGTTAAAAACTAACTCCAAGAACTGGACCAAATTGAAATAGGACCACACGGGAAGCACCAGCTTTCAAATAAAAAAAGAGTCATCAAATCGGTTCACCCAGTCAAAAGTTAGAGGTAACAAACATTAAATAAAAATACAGTCGAATTAATAACCTCCTTTCTTTTTGAAGTCGGTTAAAAAGACAAGTGGTCCAAATTTTGATCTAAATTCGACCACAATTCATTTAATGTACATGTTTTTTTGAGCCATCTGCACTCTTCCTCCATATAAACTTTAACTGTGCGGTATTTCATACTCCTAGGTTCGCATAATTTTCGTAAAAAAGGGAACAAAGTTTTTGCTTTACGTATTAATATATATTTACTTACTAATACCAAATCTAAGTAATAACTAATTACAGTTAAAAACACAGAAGTAGACAATTAATTTTCATTCCTCAAGCCAAACAAATGAACAATCTAACCACACTGCCGATCATCCATTGAAGCATTCAATTGTCTCTCATTAATCACAACGATTCGATCATACAAACAACTATTCAATGACCAATAAACACATCTTCACATAACTCGCTGACGTCACCCTTTAAACCGATTTGAACTATAAAATGTCGCCTATAACAATATACTCTCCTTACAAAAGAGGTTTTTTTATATAGGAGCTTGCCAAAGTGACTCTACTCTGACTGATGGAAAGCATAAGCAGAATCCAGAGTGGTTGTCACCATACTCTGTAGACAATGCAGCGTGGTGACCCACACTGTGGCGGCATTATTGGGCCTCCGGTCTCGCACTCACCAACGAAACACGACAGCACGAATGCTGTCATTTTAGGTTGGTCTTCTGCTAGAGAGCTCCAGTCGAGCCGGCCTATTTGTGCTCTGTTATCTGTTATGACTATATTGAAAAGGTTTTGGGTCTACACAAGGAGGGGTTCTGGTGGACCACACAGGCGCGCAGCGGATATAATTACATATTATTTGTACCGACAACACAAAGAAAATTCAAGCAAGAGTGACGTGTCAACGTCGCGCGGGCGATATGAGGCTGCCGCGCGGTTTGGTCACTACTAAGAATTTATACGTTGTGGACTAGTCAAAAAGATTAAATTGCTATGGGTGGTGACACTCCGTATTGTTAATTCGTCACCCGAAAGTAATAATAATAAAACTTTATTTGGTACACAGCATACAAACTAAAAAATCTCAATTTTCCAAACATAAAATAAAAAAATAAATTAAAACGAACATTTATGAGGCTTGCAACAATAAAAAGTCATATGACGTGGCATTGATGACATGTACATCTGTGTTGGTATTTTGGCACACGGTTCATTTGACATTTGTGACCATTTTATATGAAATTCAATTCGAATTTCAAACAATAAATTAAGCCACATATTATGAACAAACATACAAGATTAAAATAAGCCTCTAAATATGGACTATGTTAACGAGGTCTGTACACCGTGTCTAACAAAATGGTGGACTCTCAGCTTTCACTGCGATGGGTGTAAAACATCCCAGTACTGATTTTCAGTGCCCACCGTGTGCTACCATCAGTCGTTACATCTGTCTCTCCTTGCTTAAAAATTAATAATTGGTAAGTATCTGATATCTTTTTTTTCTTTTTAATTCATTCATTTCTTTCTTTTAACAAATACAAATACACATTAGATCAGCTCATTCAATCAATTACTCCTAACGCCATATGCAATTCCTTTCAGGGAGAATTAATCAGTGATTAGGAAAGACAAAAGAAAATAAAACAAAACTTAGAACAAAATTAGAATTATCAACTGCCATTATACCAGGACACACCAGACTGTGAAAATAGTGGTGCATGTGTGCGTGTGGACATAAAAATAATGCTAAGGTCTTCTGTAGTGCTCTGGATGGTCTTATTTTACACTGTAACAGAGTATTTGAAAGACTGATCCAAAATCCTCGACAGTTTATGTATCCACAAGATTTTGCCCGCATCTCCGCCCCTGTGTATTTCGGTTATCGTGACAAAATGTAGCCTATGTCCTTTCTCCAAGTTCCAATCTACATATATCTATACCGAAATTCATACAAATCTATCAGAACAGACAGTAACTTTCGAATTTATAAAATTATAGTAAGTATGGGGACACTTCATCTTACTATGTTGCATAATCATCCATATAATAAAAAAAAACTGTCGTTTTAAAAGTCTTACGATCCACTTTAATGTATATGTATAATTATTTCGTGCAGTCTAGACTATTACGCAACGGTTCGAACACTCGGCTAAATGGTTGGGACACTCATTGCCTATAAACATCGTTATGGTGGTTATAGGCTGGCGTATTAAACGACTCGGTAATGGGAAATAGCGATAAAAATATTGGGAATACTTTGAAAATGGAAGATAAAAGGGGAAAGGGATGGATATTGTTTACACGAATGTGGGGAAAAGCAAAACCTTGAAACAATTGAGTCAAACTTAAGGTATATATAAAACATAACATTCGTTTTTTAACCGACTTCAAAGACATTTTTTTATGTGTGTTCGCGGATAACTTCGTCGTTTATGAAGCGATTTTGATGATTCTTTTTTTAATGGAAAGGATATATTCCAACGGTGGTACCATGATAAGGACACTAAGATCTGATGACTAACTTTGAAGTCGGTTTTTGTTTATTTTAAAATTTTACTTTTTTATTTGTGAGCTTGTTAAAACAACCTGATAGAAGGCATGAGCAAATTCCAAGAGTGATGGTCACCATACTCATTGCGAATGGAAACAGGATTTTGAATTGAATTGAAGGACCCGGGATTATAACACATGCGCTGGTAGCGAGTTCCAAGTCTTAACTGATCGGCACACTAAGGAAGAGCCGAACCGCTTTAAAACGGTGACTTCCAATGTCAGCATGAGCTGTCTTGTACAGGAAGCGAGAAGGTGGGACCAGTTGGAAAAGCTCGTCAAAACATTCTCCATCATACCGGCGATAGAGAAATGTTATAGACGTGACATCTCTTCGCAACTGCAGAAGCTCAAGGAAAATTTGTGTTGAACCGTTTTAACCCAAAACAAACCTAAATCAGGTTTATTTATGGTATAAAAGGGGAAATAAGGAGACAGGTCACCTCATGGTAAGTGACAACCGTCGCTCATAGACAACTCAAGAGTCACAAATGGCATAAGGATAAATTGTATCCTAGAATTGTATAGGCAACTTTGTATTCCGGAAACCTGTACAAAATCGACATCAATCGGGCAAAACCGTTTGTAAAACCTAGTTTTACCACATTAGGATTCAGGAGCGAACACCAAGCCATCTCCGGTACGACACAAGATGGGAACACGATGAGATTTACGAGCAGATTTGTAATAAAGGAAACCCATTCCGTTTGTAATATACTGACTGTAGATAGAACTCATTTGTTAACACCTCTATTACGACTTATGTGTAGATATGTAGCGTAAAGTTGTATAATCTTAACCTATGCACAATAGACAACTGAGATCAACCTTTAATATTATATAGTACTTTAAAAAAAACGAATATGCCGAAATGTTTTTCGAGTCGCATAAGAGTTTTGAGGCGCGTCTCCACCGAAATTGATGGCTATTCAGTGTTTGCAACTCTTCAGAAAATCGTCAACTTTTGTTTCCGTTGTGTCTACACCGAGTCGCCAACAATTTGAAAAACGTTCCAACCAAGCGTCTCCACAGAGTCAATAAATATTTGCAACAAGCGCATTCTTATGATGTTACCGCCAAAAACAGAAACACGGTTCCCAACATTTATTGACAATTTTTATTAAATACAAATAAGGAAATTACAGAAACTTTTGCCACCAACACGTGTTGACAACACAAAAGTTGCCAACTTTTGTTTGGTGGAGACTCTGCTTAAAAATCAAAATCCACACTAAACACTAATATTATAAAATCCAAAGTAACTGTATGTCTTTCAGCTAAACCGCTTCACCGATTTCAATAAAATTTGTCATGGAGATACTTTGATTTTTGAGGAAGGACATAGGCTTCTCTTTACATCGATAACCGAAATACACGCGGGCGGAGCTGCGGGCAAAAGCTAATAAACCATAGTCTTCTTTCAGTTACATCTATATTTAAATTCATTGTCCTAGGTTCCTTTAAAAATAAAAGAGACAACTGTGTCATGAGGAACTTTACAGACCTTACAGAGATACAAGAAATGGACGCAAAGAACACCCAGATTCAGAACAACAATTTGTGAATTGACAACGCTCAAGTGTTAACGAGGTCATCAAAGTGGTGTAGCAAAAACTAAAGAAAGTATGAATGAAGAAATCAAAAGAAGGTCAAAACATCTAAATAGAGATATACATTGAGATAAAATATTTCAGAACGGCCATCTCACAAACGCACAGCAATTACTCGCTCAAGGATGCTGATAAAATTTCGTGTTATTTGAATGGAAAACGTTGACGAACTATATCGTGACGTAAGCAATCTTAAGTCTATTGAAGTCAAAGACAAATAGTAAATTGCCTTGTAATTAAAAATAATTTTAACATAACTTAACTTATAGCTAAGTAGGTAACTTATAGGCTTGATCTGTATGTATGTATGTAACGGAATCTTTTCACTATTTTTCTACCTACTTCTAGCAGTCTGATTAACTTGTTCGCAGTGATGTTGCTCGGCATAGTTTGCTCTTTAATCGTCTCAACCACAGCGACGGGATGAATATAGTATATGTAAAACAGTACATTATCACATCACACAAATATTATAAAGGCGAAAGTTTGTGTGTTGCTGGACCAATTTGGATAAAATTTGGTACGCAGGAAGCTGACACCCAATGACCCAACACATAGGCTACTTTATATTGTATTTACTACTATTAATATATATCACATCAAATCATCACACTAATATAGGTGAAAGTTTGGAAGAATGTTAGGATGTTTGTTACTCTTTAACTTAAAAACTACGGAACGGATTTGGAAGAAACTTTACAGCAATATAGCTTATACATCAGAATAACACATTGGCTACTATTTGCCGCGATAACCGACATACATGCAGGCGGAGCCGCGGGCAACAACTAGTATTATAAATGCGAAAGTTTATGAGGATGTGTGTGTGTGTTTGTTACTCTTTCAAGCAAAAAGTACTGAACGAAATTGGATGAAACTTTACAGTAACATATCTTATACATCAGAATAACACATAGGCTACTATTTGCCGCGATAACCGACATACACGCGGGCAACAGCTAGTATTCTATAAATATGAAAATAGCATCAAGACGCGACACTAAAATGTTAGATAACGAAGTATATTATCGCAATGATTGACACATCTTACTGTGTTGCACAAAACCTATCTACTTATGTCAAGACAAATAGAACGTTGTGGACTGTTTATATCTACAATTGAAGGTGTACTATGATTTTGTTTGTATCTAATACCCATAAAGCAATTCTTGTATTTTTATCTGATTCTGAATCTCGGAAAGGACTGCAACGATTTTCATGAAATTCGAAGGCCGAGTCCTCACTGCAATCGCAGTGATGACAGATGGGTCTCAGTTCTCCGCCCGGAAATCAGTCGTCTGCCGATCAACTTCCGCAAGCACTTCCGCCTCTAAATCCCACGGGGAAGTTCCGGGCAACGGCGCATACCGCCTCGCTATATAGAGTACGGTAGCCGCGTATGGCTCCCAGAGGCACCCAAATTTGGCAAAAGTCGCCCAAGGGCAAAGGCAGCGTCGACCAGCTTCGGAGCAGGATGTCTAAAGTGCTCGTCGAAGAGCCACCTACCGTCGAGGATCGGGCTTCATCTGGGCCCGAACCGGTACGAGGACCGAGTTCTCCACGATGGAGGCGCCGGGAGACTGACCTAACCTAACCACCATAGAAACACCCCTGGTGGCCAAGCGCGCCGCCTCTAGGAAGTTTGGTCCCCAGGTCGTGACCAAAGTGTCATCGGCATAACAAATTACGCCCAGCCCGGAGGGAGACAACTTCGAAGGACCCAGTCGTATCCCACGTACCACCGAGACCGTGGGAGAGCCACGCTTCGGCATGAATGGGCCGGCTCGACCGGAGTGATACCACGGCCTCACAGAAAACCGGTGTGAAATAGTGCTTGCGCTGTGTTTCACCGAGTGAGTGAGGATACCGGAGGCTCATATCCCAACCCGTCCCCCTATCTCCCCCCCCCACATCCCCCAAAGACCGGTAACGCACTTGTGACGCCTCTGGTGTTGCGGGTGACCATGGGCGGCGGTAATCGCTTACCATCAGGTGATACGTCTGCTTGTTTGCCGGTCTATTCCATAAAAAAAAAAAAAAAACCACAGCGGTCCAAGGACAGACACCTGCGGAACACCGAACGACATGGGTCGCCATCTCGATATTCTTACATGACGTTACGTACTAAATAGTCTGCCACTAGCCGCCTCAGGTACTCTGGAACGCCTTGGTAGTGGAGTGCTTCCCTGATGCAGCTAAATAACAGACTATTGGATGCGTTGGCGATGTCCAACGATACCGCCAACAGCACAACAAATTAATAATATTTATGGCATAACTAAGTAGTTTGCTAGTTACATATTATTTTAGACTGTTGCCCCACCCTGAGCCCATGGCTGGCTACGCCCATGGAGCCAGGTATGTGGTAATTCCACTAAAAACCACCCCGACGGTCAGTCTAAGGCCCAGCTCCGAGGAGGGCCTGGACCATGTTATTTCAGGTCCCCCAGTATCGAAGCCGCGCCTAATCCGACTCTATCCTTGTTTAATAGATCCTAGGTCCAATATAAAAGTCTCTACAGTGACATTTCAATTTATAGTAGTCAATAAAATAGAACAAGAAATTTACAAGTAAAATTTTAACAAAATAAAAACCGACTTCAAGGTTCGACTCGATTTCTCTTGGATGCCATCATAAGATCTAAGTGTCCTTGGTACCACCGTTGGTATATCTCCTTTCCATTAAAAAAAGAATCATCAAAATCGGTTCATAAACGACGAAGTTATCCCCGAACACACATTAAAAAAAATATACGGTCGAATTGAGAAACCTCCTCCTTTTTTTGAAGTCGGTTAAAAATGGGTTGAAATTATACAGAGACGATGTATTTATAAAAAACGACATAAAATAATCCCTATCACTCCCATATAAGACTAGACGACTCAAATCATATCTTAGTGTAATTACGTCATAAGCTTAAAGCTGTGGAGCGTGCCAAAGGATTAGACATAAAGACTTCCAAAAGCCTTTAGTCTGCTTCGAAAGAAGATAGATGAGCAAGTTGATAATATCATCTCATCACCTTCCTAGCCTTTATTATTCCCAAGATTTATTAGGGTCGGCTTCTAGTTCAACCGGTTTTACCTGAATATCAGTTATTCCACGGAGCGACAGGCATCGGACCTCCGCAACCCTAAGGGTGAACTGAATTCGAAGATTGAACTAGTTGTCAGTATATTTGAGGGCACTGACTGCCCAATAACGATTGTCATAGGTTTTCGTGACAAGCGGGACCGACAGCTTGAGTTGCTCTCCGAGGCACGGGCGGGAAACACCGCCATCTTCCAAGATCAACAAGTTGATAATAATTAAATAATAATTGACGGTCCTGTTGGTCCATAGCTCCATTCGTATTAAGAAAATAGTGATGCGCCGATCAAGCCACGCCCCCTGACCGATTATCCCAATTAAGTCCGCGACTCAATTGATATATATAATAATATTAGACTCATCTCACACACTTCCGTCTGATTCCGAACTAGACAAAGCCAGACTATATGGCATATTTTTTTTATGGAATAGGGGGCCCACGCAAATGGACACACGCAACACCAGAGGCGCTACATGTGCGTTTACGGGCCTTTGGGGAATGGGGAGGGGGATGAAGGGCGGGGTTGGGGTATGGGCCTCCGGTATCCTCACTCACTCGGTGAATCACAGCGGAAGCGCTGTTTCACACCGGTTTTCTGTGAGGTATCCCTCACTCCGACTCCCGTCGAGCCGGCCCATTCATGCCGAAGCGTGGCTCTCCCACGGTAACCAGTACCCCGACTCCTGATAAACATGGCTTCTTATATATTTCTAAATACATACATATAATAGATATACTACACCCAGACACAGAAAAACTATCAGCTTCCTTTCTCTACAGAACAACGTGGGCTGGCCTTGGAAGCCACCGCCTTAGTGGCTTCCAAGGCCGTAGTTCGTGAGCGTAAAAATACGCTCACGAACCAAACGGTTTGGTTCTTCCTTCCTGTGCCACGCCTGTGTTTCCCTCCCACTATGATCCCGGGTCCTTTAAGCGGGGCGTGAAAAAGCATCTCACTAAGCCGCCGTAGTGTGTGACGCCATACAGCATTGTCTGCTTTGGCAGTGAGTATGGTGGCCCCCAATTTTAGATTTTGCTTGAGCTTACCATCAGGCTGAGCAGAGTCACTTTGGCAGGTAATTTATAAAAAAAAAAATACAAATGTTTATGCTCATCACCCAATATTTGTCCTGTGTCGAAATCAAACTTCTGGCTTAGCTGTCAGTGTCACTAATCACTAGAGCATTTGGTCAATCAGTCAACAACACTACTTGGTATTTTAACTAATGCTACATACTTTGTCCAGGTAACCCTTGCCAGTGGGGTCGGAGAGGTCCCATATCTTGCTGAGCACAACATCACTGAGTCGGGACTTTTTGAGGAACCGCGCCGCGTCCAGCGCCTGGATCGTTCCAGCGCCATTAGGGTCCACCTGTAATAAAAGGCATAATTGATTAGTTGAACTACTGTCAACAGCATTAAGATAACAGGAATGAGACAGCTGAATGAAATCAGAAAAAGTACATTATCGCCATAGATTACATCTGGGGAGACCGATCTGACCAGAAATCATACTGTCCAGGTCCGAGGCACCTACAGGGTGGGGTTAATGAAAACACCTATTGAACAAACAATGAACTCAGCCTCAATCTCAGTCACAGCTGCTGAATCTCTGTGATGTCTCCTCTTAAGGAGCCAACACATTCCGAGTCTGACTTTCCATGAGTAAAAGAAACTTTATTCTCGTTGCTCCCCACGGGGATACTTTTATCACAACAACAGCAGGTAGCATGGTGGAGAACAGCTAGTTTAATAATATACACACATCAAAAGTGTCTAGGGATCAAGCATTTTTATGCGGATTTCTTGAGATTGAGATGTGGCTTTGGCCCTGGCCTGCTCAGTCGCCAGACTTGAACCCGATTGAGCATGCATGGGATATGCTACAGAGAAGAGCTCTGCCGAATATGGAGGGTATCCAGTCGCAAGAAGACCTTTTTTTGTTGTTGCAACGAACATGGGCGGCCATTCCACAGCGTGATTTGGATGAACTCATTTTGAGTATGCCAAACCGATTCTTGTGTTGTTAGTGTTCGCGGTAGAAACACGGATTATTAATTGTTTAAGTTACTTAATAAAATTTTAAAGAAAACTGTTATTTCAGTCTTCTTTTCGAACTTTAATGTTAGTGGTTCAAATGTCAAAAATCCCTTTATTAGGAAAATGGCAAATTTCTTTATTAATGCAAAGGTGACTTGGTTTATCGTTACTGTGACAAACGAAAACACTTTATTTGATGAATCCTTAAAGAAAATTTTAATTAATATCAATCAGGAGAAAAGTTATTGCAAAAATATATGTTGATCCCTAGACACATATGTTGATCCCTAGACACTTTTGATGTGTGTATATTAAGGGATGCATTTATTGAAAGTCGAAAATTAATCCCAATAACATCACTTTGCTCCATCTCCATTTGTCATAGTCAAGACACATTCAAAATTAATTCTAATTGCCTTGGATACTTAAGAAAATCAAGTTTTTATCATAGTATTATTTAACAACAAACGCAGACAACGCTGCGGGGCAAAGCTAGTCTAAAAAAAAATAGCCTGAGTTACTCCTTATATCATCAGCTAGCTACCAGTGCAAGTCTCGTCAAAATCGGTCCAGTTGTTCCAGAGATTATTCGGAACAAACAGACAAAAATTGTAAAAAATGGTATGTGTACAGTGTATACACAAAAGCATTTAGTAATAAGTGGTTATTTTAATATTACACTCTAATTTTATTTATTTCAGCAATTTCAGTAAAGTAATAACCCCCCTTTGATAGTCTAATTTGAAGTTACCTAACAAAAAAAAAAACTTCGTTTAAAAAAACCGACTTCAAAAACTAAAAAGTATAAAATAACTTAATTTGTATGTGCTACCTATTCATAGGTTTGAAGTCAGTGCCAAGCCAAATGTAATAGTAGGTACCACACTCGCTATATTTCGAGACGAACGTCAACGACGTCACCGACGCTTCGGTTGTTTTGTTCAACGCGAAGAGCAGCTATCCCGCTCGAGGTCACGCGCGGCGAGGGCGGTACCTACTATTACATTTTGGCTTGGCACCGACTTCAAACCTATGAATAGGTAGCACATACAAATTAAGTTGACTGCCTCGTTGGTCTAGCGGTTGGCGTGTGCGACTGCTGATCAAGAGGTCTCGGGTTCGATTCCCGGGTCGGACCAAATGTTTGTATGATCTACAAATATTTGTTTCGGAGTTTGGGTGTTTTCTATGTATAATATGTATGTATTTACAAAAAAAAAAAGTATATATGTATTTGTATCAGTTGTCTAGTACCCATAACACAAGCTCTGCTTAGCTTGGGACTAGATGGCGTTGTGTGTTAAATGTCCGAAGTATTTATATATATATATTATTATTATTATTAAGTTATTTTATACTTTTTAGTTTTTGATCGGTTAAGTTAAATGAAGTTTATTTTTCGCTTTTTAGTCTTTCTCAAGTCTCTCATTCATTTCTCATTCTCAAGTCATTTCATTTAAAATTTAATGATGTCTACAGAATATGAAGGCATGAGACAATTGATCGTAACTTCGTAAATTTGAGGGTTTCCTACGATTTCCTTAGGATCCCATCATCAGATCCTGACATGGTGACCATGGGACCAAATGGGGAGCATACCCTTTCGAATACAAAAAGAATTTTCAAAATCGGTCTACAATTGACGGGAGTACTTAATCGATGTACATACATAAAAAAAAAAAAAAAAACATGAAATTGAGAACTTCCTCCTTTTGGAAGTCGGTTAAAGTAAATCTTTTTTTTTCTATTAACATAGATTATCCCACTAATATTATAAACGCGAAAGTTTGTAAGTATGGATGGATGTTTGTTACTCTTTCACGCTAAAACTACTGAACGGATTTGGATGAAACTTTACAGTAATTTAGCTTATACATCAAAATAACACATAGGCTACTATTTGCCGCGATAACAACTAGTAAATTATACATTATTGATTGCAACAATGAAACACATAAGAGACTGCAAGGATAAGTTCATCAGTTGGCCTATAAAACAGGTAATTGATTTGATTGAATTGATTTTCACAAGAAACAAGATATCTGTGGCTGTGGATCACCGTGCAGCAATGTTGTACTGTCTGCATTTGTAATGAGTATGGTGACCACTACTTTTGAATTCAACTCATGCTATTCATCAAAGAGTTTGGCAGGCTCATATTAAAAAAGTGACCAAGTGCGAGTCGGACTCGCCCATGAAGGTTCCGAAGCAGCAAGTAACATAATATAAAAGTTCTTGTAGTTCGTTGTAACTTTGATCAAAGTTTTAATAATAGTGTTTTTTTTTTGCGGTTTACCATTTATGACGTATTAAAAAAAAACTACTTACTAGATCTCGTTCAAACCAATTTTCGGTGGAAGTTTGCATGGTTAATGTACATCATACATTTTTTTTAGTTTTGTCATTCCCTTATTTTAGAAGTTACAGGGGGGGGGGACACTTTTTACCACTTTGGAAGTGTCTCTCGCGCAAACTATTTAGTTAAAAAAAAATTATATTAGAAACCTCAATATCATTTTGAAAACCTATTCATAGTCGTATGGGTTTGATGTAAAAAAAAATTTTGAGTTTCAGTTCTAAGTATGGGGACCCCAAAAATTTATTGTTTTTTTTTATTTTTGTGTGAAAATCTTAATGCGGTTCACAGAATACTTACCAAGTTTCAACAGTATAGTTCTTATAGTTTCGGAAAAAAGTGGCTGTGACATATGGATGCACAGACAGACAGACGGACAGACATGACGAATCTATAAGGGTTCCGTTTTTTGCCTATGGCACGGAACCCTAAAAACCACTGTAAGTATACAAATTTGTATGTAACTTTCAGTATCTAGTTCTGATTTGTAATTTTTTCTTTTTTTTTATGGAAAGGCGGGCAAATGAGTAGACGTGTCGCCTGA
Source organism: Diaphora mendica (assembly GCA_949125395.1). Classification (NCBI taxonomy): domain Eukaryota; kingdom Metazoa; phylum Arthropoda; class Insecta; order Lepidoptera; family Erebidae; genus Diaphora; species Diaphora mendica. The sequence continues at coordinate 23,638,517 of OX421326.1, forward strand.
TGGTAAGCGATTACCGCCGCCCATGGACACCTGCAACACCAGAGGCGTCACAAGTGCGTTACCGGCCTTTGGAGGAATGGGGGGAGACAGGGGAAGGGGGGTTAGGGTATGGGCCTCCTGTATCCTCACTCACACGGTGAAACACAAGCACCATTTCACACCGGTTTTCTGTGAGGCTGTGGTATCACTCTGGTCGAGCCGACCCATTCATGCTGAAGCGTGGCTCTCCCACTGTAAACTCTTTTCTCTCACATTCATGACTATTTGATGTAAAACTACTAAATCCTCATAAATACTTAATATGATAAATTCTTATTGCACTCACACACGTCTCATATGAGTTCTAAAATTAAAACTTTATATTCTCAATCCTAGCAAGTTGTTGTTGTCTGTTATCTTAGAGAATATTAGTTTTTATCACTCTATGGCACAAATTCTACAAGAAATTCCAAAGTTTCATCAATAATGACTCAGATATACATTATCTAACTGGATTCAGCTATAGACTGAAATATTGATTGCAATTTAGCTAACCAGTATGATTAATATAGCCTTTACAGCCCAGATATAAGGATTACATTACATTATAAAGTTTTTATTTGTTCCACAGACATTGGCCTAGAATAAGGATTCAATGACATTAGAAATACTGGTGATAAAACTCTGATAACATTGATTTTAAAAAGAAAAAGTTCACGATCAATCACTACGTAACAAATAATCAAGTTAATTGAGCTGAATTAACAACAGAAAAATTCCCTTACCTGGTGATAATATGCTTCGTATATAGCGCTGTGGGTCCCTGCCACCTGCAACCGTTCAAGCCCCATTTTCAGAACGTATATTTCACAATGAAAAAAACATTAAAAACGTATTTTGAACGAGTATGGGTGTGACATTTCCATATTCTTCACGGCTTTCTATACGCTCGTTAATAAACTATACATTAAATTAGAGTCCCTGGCCAATGCAGAATATATAAAACATATAGCACTTATCAGAAATTTTGCACTATAATTTAAAACATAGTAATAATTTTAATACGTATTCAAATTATTGAAATAAAATAAAATCTAGGGAGCGTATTCTGTTCACGATACACTAAACTTTAATGTCAAAAATTTCGATGTTTTCAACGTCAACAAGAAATTTTCACTGCACTAAACCGTAGATATTTTAATTAACTTTACTTGGGATGCGGAACATATGCAATTTCAGGCGTATAAACTACCTAAATCTCAAATAATTCTACCTGAGTAGGAGAAGGCAAGGCAGCCATTTTTTACATCTCCTCGTCGACCAATCAATAAGCGGCCATAGACTGAAGGATCTTTGACATCTAACAGGGCTCGTAGAGGTGGGATGTCATGTAACCTTAGAGCATATATATCTAGAAGGGCTTCTGAACGGGCGGAAAGCGTGATCGGAGTAAAGAGAGACTGAGTTTGGTTAGCGTCTGTTTCTCTCACGCAAGCTTCTGATTGGTTGGTGTATTTCCCATCAAATCAGTCATGCAAATTGGTATGTGCGTCCACCAATCAGAAGATTGCGTGAGAGAGACAGACGCTAACCAAACCAAACTCAGCCTTTCTGTCTCTACTCCGATCACTCTTTCCGCCCGTTCAGCTGCCCCTCAGTTATACCTTACTTGACTTATTAGTGTCGTGTCAATTAAATAATTTAATAATCAAATAGTAGTCGAGTGAAGAATTAAAAATGAAAGAACAGTAGACATTTATTTTATTTATTTTTCTTAGATTTAAACACATTTATTTTAACATTTAGTATCATGTGCTATCATTTGGACACGTCGCGTGCTTAAAAATCTTCACAAAAGAGTCTAATCTATTTAAACCACGTTTATTTATTTCAAAGCAAGGAATTTGTTTTAAATTTTTCAACCACTCCTTTACTCTTTTATGACGATCCAAGATTGGAATTAATATTTCCAAGGAGCTCACTGTTATGCCACAGCATAGATCACTGAGCCGCATCTGTAAAAATATGTTTATAATTAGTCTAATTAAAAATTCCACATGAGTTTTTCATTTTGCGTGTATATCATCATTCATCAATTAGACTTAGAATTCTCTAAACAACAGATTATTATTTATTAAGTAGCGGTATTAGGTATAATCTGGAAGCGGCTCAAAAGACTGTACTAAAGTTACTCTATCTGCGCATAAAGTATTCTATCCATAATGCTGAGTTATTAGAAAAAACATTGCTACTTCGATACCTCACCTCATAAGTATACTGAGTCAACTAACATTTTAGTAATTTTAAAGGAGAGCGATTTGAAGACAAATCGCTTATATTTTTATGAAATTAATCTTAATTAGAGTAAATTAAATGTATCTTTTAATACATATGGGAAGATAATACATCTTTTAATACATACATTAAACTATAAATATTCACTAATTTTCAAAACAAAAATGTTAGCCAAAAACGCATGCACGACTCACCGCCGTGCATCGTATACTACTTACTATCGTATATTACTTTACTCTTTGTATACTGAGCTGCAATACACTTGTGTGTGCCGATGGGCGATGCGTCCCCTTAACAGAGTACAATGTATATATTGTCCCCCCACACACCCCGCGTATACAGGTACGATGTCAGTTGAATGAGTACCTTGTTTGCTTCGATAGCTGGTTCAGAGGTGGAAATAATGACACTTATGGAATTATGACTGTTGTATTAAATAAAAGTTAAAATACAGTAAATAATGTGTATCGCGCACACGACCCGTGAAGACAAGTGAAGTTGTCGATTGTCCGCGATCGGTGAATGTGACAGGTGCGCCCCAGCGCCCCCGCATTCATAGCGAAGCGAAGCCGCAACATACTCCCGGGGGTTGAAGGATTCTTCAACAGGTAGACATCTCCGGAAGAGGGCATATGTTGTTGTATGATCTCTGTATGATCCCGTTCTTGGTAAGAATATCAGCAACCCTGTTCACATTGTCTGGTCCGGGATGAAGTTTTGTTATCCTGCCCAAAAGCCATAAGAGCGGTGGTTGATTCTTGTCCCTGATGAGAACTATAGAACCCAGCTTTAGGTCCTCGCTGGAAGACTGCCACTTGACCTTCTGTTGTAGCATAGTCACATATTCATGCGAGAAACGTTGCCAAAAATGCTGTTTGAGCTTCTCAATTCTGTGGTAGCGTTCCAGTTGGTTAATGTTTCGCTCGCCTAGTGGCGGCTGAGGAACAGTTAGAAACGTTCGTCCGATGAGGAAATGGGCTGGTGTGAGGCAGGAAAGGTCTGAAGGATCTGATGATAAGGGTGTCAAAGGTCGGGAATTAAGAATGGCCTCTATCTGTACTAAGCAGGTTGACATCTCTTCAAATGTTAGATGAGTTAAAGAAAGAATGCGTCTGAGATGATGTTTCACTGACTTAACAGCTAACTCCCACAATCCACCGAAGTGTGGAGAGTAAGGAGGAATAAATTTGAAATCGATACCTTTATTCGTAGCTTCTGTCTGTATATCATCTGAATAAGTTTTGAAAAAGTTATAAATATCATTACTTGCACCGACAAAAGTCGTTCCATTGTCTGAGGAGATGGTTTGAGGCTTACCCCGACGACCCATGAAGCGATGAAGAGCGGCTATAAAATATTCTTTTGAAAGATCTGTGACTAGCTCCAGATGTAAAGCTTTAACTGGGAAACACACGAAAATACATATATATGATTTCATAAGCCTGCAGCCTCTACCCTTTCGATCGGCAATCAGCACTGGCCCAGCATAGTCAATAACCGTATGCAGGAAAGGAAATACAAGGTGCGTTCTATCACGCGGTAAGTCACCCATTATAGGTTGAATAGGTTTTGGTTTAAACCTAGAGCAACGTACGCAGCCATGAACAGTACGCCTGGCGAGGCTCCTCCCCCCCAATGGCCAGTATGTTTGTCTGACGTGAGATAGTAGCATGTTAGGACCTGCATGAAAGGAATCTGTGTGAAATTTGTGAAAAATGATTTTCGTGAGGTGATGTTTGGAGCATAAAAGAATAGGATGTTTGACATCATAAGTGTAGTGTGAGTTGTTAAGGCGTCCACCAACGCGTAATAAACCATTACTGTCAATGAACGGAGATAATGAGATCAATCTATTTTTCTTTGGTAATGATTTACTTAAAAATGGTGATTGAATTTCGTCTGGAAACATCTCCTGTTGTGTCGTGCGTAATACGACTGACTGTGCAATGTTAAGTTCTGATAATGACAGAATACCTTCAGTTTTATTAGTAGTATTTCTGCAGTTTTTGATGAATCTGTATATATAAGCTACTGTTCTAATTAATTTTGTATAGTTTGATTTTTTGTATATTAAGTGTAATATAATATTTTCGTTACTTGTGTTTGTTTGTTTGGTATGAAGTGAAATTTCTGGAAGTGGTATGTTTTTCTGTTTAGTTGGTGTTTGTGGGACGTTTATGTTTGTTTGATGAAGGAAGCTAGGACCTGTCCACCACAAAGAAGAGTCAATGAGGTGACCGGCCTTTACTCCACGAGAAACCAGGTCTGCTGGATTCAATTTAGATGGTACGTAGCTCCAGCTGTTAGCAGACGTAGTATCTTGAATTTCACCTATTCTGTTTCGAACAAAGGTCTTTAGGCAACTAGGTGATGTATTTAACCAACCAAGAACTATCATCGAATCTGTCCA